>CP099841.1:22674135-23976535 GCA_030062745.1 Capitulum mitella | reverse complement strand
GTCCGCACGTGCAGCTCGTCTGCTGTCGTTGGTAGCCGGTCGGCACGTGCATCGTCATTCATGACAGCTCGTCGTCGCGGAAACGGCTTGCTCTCTTTCTTGACTGCCGACCAAGACAAGCCATCGTTCCCGCATGCCTCCAGAGCGCGGTGAGTGTTCGCGTCGGGTTTTTTTCTGCGCGACCTGCACCTTTCTGTACACACATTGCTCTTCGATCGAGGTCGTGGACATAATGGCAAAACGCGCTCGGCCGTATCTCAGGAGCCATTCGACATACAATCAAACTTCTACGAAAAGAGACAAAAGGCACGTGCCAATTCACCACTCAGATTCTGTTTTGTTGACTCGATTAGGGAAAAAGTTATGATCAAGGACCACGAACTTCTTACGTATCTCTCTTATACTACATATTTGTCAATTTTCATGCTGGTCTCCATGGATCTCCCTCGGTTTCGGTTAATCTTCTTCGATCTGTCTCGATTTCCTTTAGTCTCTGTGAGTCTCCTTCGGTCTCCATCAGTCCATCAGTCTGTCGGTCTCTTCTCATCTCGTTCAGTGCCCATCGATCTCTGTCGGTCTCAACCGATATCCGTCGGTCTCTTTTGGTCTTTGCCGGTCTCAGTCGGTCGCCGTCGATTTGTGGCGGTCCTTCGATCGCTGTCGGTCTCTATCGGTGTCCGTCGTTCTTCCTTGATCTCTCTGTGTCTGTCATTCCTTCTAAAACTGTCTTGGTCTCCCTCGGTCTCCCCACCAACACTAGGTCTTCCTTTATTCTCCCTCTCTCACTCTCGTTTCTGTCTGTCTGCTTCATTTCCCTGTCTTCGTTTTGTTGCTGTATCTGTCTCTGCAAACCAATTTCCGTCCGTTTCTGTGTATCGCTGTCTGCGTTTGTCTGTCTTTGTCTGTATCTGACCGGACCGGATGTCAAGCTCGATGAGGTCGAAAATGAATCGTACAAGCTCCCGGGCTTTATTATGGTCATGATTATGGAAATACACAACCTTCTTTGTACCGGGAGAGACTTGGGTTTGCAAGCAAAAATGTATACATTGACAAAGACTCAACGTTTCAGCCATAGGCCATCTTCAGGAGTGTGGACCATCTCAAGAATGGCGTGGCACCGCCGCGCCAGTAGTTTAATCGGTCCCAGATCGATGCCGGCGCAGCAGCCGGCCGCCGCCGGCCGCCGCGCGGCCGGCGCCGCCGCTGGCCGGAGAGGGTGCGGTCGCCGGCGGCGGCGGCTCCCACTGCCACATGCTGGACACAGATCGTCACCGACAACGTGAGGTGGCCGGCACTGTCAACGCCGCCATCTGGATGCTTTTTTTACTCCTGGAGATGAAATATGGTAGAAAGGTTGAGTCTTTGTTAATATATATGTTTCTGTGTGTAAACCTAAGTCACTCCCAGTATAAGGAAAGCTGCATATTTTCACATGTGCATATTTTTGTAGTGTTTCTGAAATCACGAAATTGAGGTTTGCGTCAAACCAAGCACAATCAAATAATATATTTTTTAGTTAGGAGCGAGAAGAAGTGGCTTTGGATCGCGATCGGCAAAAAAAGAAACAAAATATAAAACCTGCAAACCGCAACATCAGACCCTTCTTGTTCGCTTTCATTTGCAACAACCACAATGAGACAGACAAAATGTCGTATAATGGACTTCAAAACTGATTGAGGAATTCAGTGGTAGCATTTTCGACCGTTCGCTTCCAATGACAACGCCTGTCTTCAACTGAACACAAATAAGTCCAAAAGCGTCGACGAAATGCGAGAGCACCACCACGTCAAACACCGAACCCCGTCGATGCGGGAGATTTTTCATTTCTACGATACAGACTTATATGGGTTCCCGACAATAGCCTCACTATCCAGACTGAGATAAAAGTTTCACCGAGCAATCATGGAGCATTAGAGTAGAAAATTTTATGCAACAGTCAGACTGACATCGAGGAACAACAACATCATTTCTGGAATCTTTATGCGAAAAAGCTATTTAATGATAGTATATATATATATATATATATATATATATATATATATATATATATATATATGAGATTATTTGATCTAGTATATTGAGGAGTACAATGCATTTATATGAAATGAGCTTTCCAGCAGTGAAACCTGCATGATTCAATGTACGATGGCTGCGATGTTACTAACCAAGGAAGATTGCTGCGGCCAGACGGAACGGTCCTGCCTGTCAGTTTATTTTTGTCTGTTCTTGAAGAAGAGCTGCTAGTGTTAGGCCCGCTCGTGCCTTATGCTTTACGAGCTTTTATTCTTTTGGGTAATCAGTGAATATCTTTTTTGCCGTTTGAGCAATGTATGTACAAATACTGGAAAGCAGAAGTGTTATATCGCCCCCCCCCAAAAAAAAAATATGTTTTGCTGTCTTAGTTAATTAGGCACTAATCTTGCCGTCCCCTGCGACAGCCAGCGTGATAGGTTGCAACGCGAAATCACCCTGGTATTCGAGAGCGTCGATAAAAGCCAATTGCTGACCAACAGGCACTAGCCACAGGAAGGACTTACTCCAGCTTATCCTAAGCGTCCACACGCCGTTGATTGTTAAAGAGACTCAAACCTCTTACCGACGGGGTAAAGACTGGACAAGGCCGGTCTGCAAATTAAAGACACTTTGGCAGTCTCCACGTTGCAAAGAAACTGCGGACGGAAAGCCATATGACCATGTCGAAGCGCCCTAATCACACACCATGTAACTGCGGAATTACCACCAACCCCGACAGTAAAATGCCGGCTTCAGTGGCGAGTTAGATAGGAGTGCCAAGCTACACATTTCCATTCGCACGGTTCCTGCAGGCTGACAAGGTCGTCTCTCGACCATTCAGGGCGACCTGACCGCTGCACTATGTTTGACATGAATCTCAACACTGGCCAAGCACTTCACCGTTTTTTCTTAGTTTGCAAGATAGTTGAAAACTTGCCGTTTTTCGGGCTAGCGTGCGTTTGTTTACCTGTCAATGTGCAACATCTACAAAACCTAACAATGACGTCGTACCTGTCGCTGGTCCAACGTCATTGGACAGATACAGGCATGTTTGACCGACTGGCAACAGCCCGAGAGCCGAACCTTTTCTCCTCCAGATCGTCGAAACGGTTCGTCTGTCATCTCCACGTTCAGCATGCAAAAAACGTTTGCAATGCATTTTGTGTGGGTTTTCCAGTCCCATTTTATTATCGCATTTTTCATTTGATTTTTGTTAGGAAGAAAAGAAACTAATATATTCGGCACCATCGCACCTCTTCAAGATCGTATGGGGCTGCGGTGGACATACAGCCAGCCAGCCAGCCGCTCGCAGGGGCAGCGATTCCGGCTGGCCGGCCGCCCCGGGCCGTAATGTTAACCCTATGGGCGCATTGATTTCTCATGCAAAAAATCACGTTCTGGGTGGTCCTGTTCATTTGTTTCTTAAGATTTCGTTATTGCCCATGCCCTCAGTTTGTTGCCTGATTCTTGGTATTTTACTTCGGCCAGCAAAAATTGTCCTTCCTAAGTTCCATCCCGGTGAGATTTCGTGATTTATCAGTTACGAACAAGGTATTTTCCTATGTCTTTAACATGGGAAAAAATCTGTTTCGTCTTTCAGGTTGTCTGATGCGACACGTACCCATCAGAAGCTTTTGTCCATGGGTGGAGCTTGTAGCTTGGTTATTTTTCTACGAGATAGGCGAAATTTGTCGTCGATTTGACTTTGGCATCCCGGTGGAAATTGGCAAAATGCATTGCCACACCTTGCATCGTGCCCAAGAAGGTTCATCTTTTCGTTGCCAGGCATCGCTAGTTGTACGGTTTGGTCCATGTTATGTCATGTCATGTTATGTCATGCGATCATGGGCACGTCTAGGGGGTATTATGTGCGGCGGGAAGCGTTTCGTATTCTGGACCCGTTATCAGATGCGTAATGCCTCAATCTTTTCCTTGCAATCACGGACATCGCCAGTGGGAAGTGGGGCCCAGAGGACCACGACCCATGTCTGGATCCTTTTCCCCCTGGCGGCAGCGGCGACCTCCATCACTTGCCATGTGTTCGGACCTACTGCATGTAGTCCACTCCAAGCTACCCCCTTGCCCTCCCTCTTCTTTCCCAGTCGGCGCTCTACCTTTTTCATTTTTATTTCAATAAAATGAATCAAATTATAATAGATCAGCTGTCCCTTGGGCCTCCAAGAACCATAAGATACAGACACACGACTTAAAAAGTTTTAATAACATGCCATCATCTCCCTTCCATTCAACTGAGTATGTAAACTCCTGGCTAGGTCGGTCTTCTCAAAGCTTGCGTCGGTTATACGGGCGTTGACTCAGAAATGGTTGCCTGGGCCAAAATATCTGAGGAGTCATGGGTCTTGTTTCTGTGTCACTGTGACACCCTACGCATATGCAACAGAGACTGATTCTTAATCGTGGCTCAGGTGCCACGCTGGCTGATTTGGCGTCCCCTGGTTCCGGAAGGGGAGAAGGAGGGTGCTGGCGGTGGCGCGCGGTTTTGTACGCATAGTGACTGATGACCGACGAGGTATGTGGGAGGAACCACTCCCGCGGAGGCCGGGGAGACTCGGGGGACCAACGCGGTAGTGTCACCTTGGTTGAAGGAAGAGCATCGCCCGTCGGTATCCGCGATCGAGATCGTGAGACAGATCTCTCAATAGCTGGGCCTTCTCATGCGCCGACTGCTGTCCCTATTAGGCCAGTGAAGGGCAAGTGCTGTCTGTACATCGGCGAGTTGCATGGTGAGGGCCATAAACGCAAAAGGTGTGTCCTTGCCAAGGTCACAAACTGCAGCACCACACGCAATCCTTGAAAACACTAAGAAGTGGCTATCTCACATTTGCCTTCGCTTGCGCGTGGTACATGTCGCGCCAACTAAAACGTGGTGGACGCCATGCGATTTCCCGTTCAATTATGGCCCTAAATTCAGATACGTTTCAGTCAATCCGACACCTCTTTTGCCGGGAAAATAGGCTGGAACCGAGCCGATATTTGACGCTGTCCGTAACTCCCGTTTTACATGCTATTCATGTGGGCTGAAATCCGGCTTGAGGCGAGCAGCAGCGTCAAAGACAAACGTCAGTTGCGGGAAGGTCTTTCGAGGCGACTGAACCTCGCACATGAATAAATTATTCGCTAATTTCGAAAGCATGCTGCCGGTTTAAGTCTAGGGTAAGCGTTGAGTGGTTTTTAGATGCTACACTTGGCACCGAAATTGTTTATCAAGGAGGTATAACTCAAGAAAATGTCAGTGAATTGCACTCAAGCAAGCATTCATACCTGGTTTTCATCGACTGCATGACTGCGTTTATTCCCTTCCCTCGCTGATTCCGCCTTAATAATATCTGTTTGAACATCCCTATCTGACGAATGCTCGGATGTACCAACAGATAAATAAATATCTGGTGTATTTTTGGGTTGGTAAATCGTGTCCGTTCCCGGTTCCATTGTCGTATTGTTCTCAGCCATTCCGGCATGCCTATGCCACACACCGGCTATGGCCATGATCCAGTTAGCCTTCTGTTTAACTATGCCATGTACTTTTCGGAAATTTTCAGTTCCTCTTGCAAATTGCTATAGAAAATTCCGCTGTTTCCCTGTCGTTTGAATATTTGGAAAATTCTGTGGGTGAATACAATGCTGGACGACGGGAAAAATGTTCACCGAGCCGATCAGCCACTTGGTGCGGGCCTCTTACCCCACTGAGTGTTTCACTTTCACTACAAAATAAGATGTTAACCAACTAATCCGTTAGATTACTTTGGAACGAGACATGCTTACTTACAGTGGCCAAGCAACGTCGAAGAATGGTGTGGCAAAGCAAGTTTTTCGTACACACCCATTATTTTCGTATTGAAAGACATTTTATGCTTCATACGGAGCTTGCTAAGGCTCAGAATATCTGGGAAACTTAGAATGACCAAACGGCTATACCCAGGGCACGGCACGGCTTGTTGGGCTGCATTGTATTAAATGTTTTTGATGTTAATGAAATAAAGTATGAAGCATGTAGCCATAGCTTTAAATGTCAGCAGCATGCCCAACGTATGCACGTACCCAGAGTACAAACTGCAACGATACAGCATTTAAATATGCTGCACAACACAGCACAAAGTTGCAAAAGAAGGGTGGCAAGAGAAAATGACCGCAGCAATATTTCATATATCCCATTTCGTCTCACCTCAGCGTCGAGACGAGCACCGTCACATCCTGTAAATTACAGAGTGAATTTTGTATTCTTTATTTGGTCTGAATGCTTGCTGAGGTGATATTTTAGAAATCGGAGCCCGTGCCAAGCATAGCTTGTCGTACAGACTCCGACCCCTACACCCGATCGAGCTATTCCAGGTAACGGCTGATTCTGTAGCGAAAGTTTAGCGAGCCGCCAAGGGTGCGACATGACCGTGTGTCAGTCAGCTTTATTTTTGTTTTGGCCAGTTGCCAGCTGACCCGCAGGCGCAATATTGAACGCTGGGGCGACTCGAACCCGTCTTGCCAGGACGGGAAGACCAGCGCTCTACCAGTTGAGCTAACGGTCACGAAATCAATTTGTTGACGAGAGTTCGAAGGTTCACGATATTTTTGCAAGCCTATATGAAGCCTAAATCACGACCGACGCATTACTCGAGCATTTGTTGTGCTGTCGTTCGACAGAGAACCTCGAGCGCGGAAGACCCACATACGAGTCAATCTCATAGTATAAGGTCTCTTCGGTGCCCTGAACGTGGCTGTCCGCTGCACCAAAAGCATGCAGCAAGTGCAGATAGGTTCCTACACCTAAGAGCGCCAGTGTAGAGCTCCTCGAAAGACAACAGTATATTTTGTTCATTCAGACCTAATCCAGACCAATAATCCAAATACAGACTAATAATCCAGTCAAATCCAGCCTTTACTTCTGACCGCTCAAAATCATGGCCCCAGGCAGGGGTGTCGATTCGTATTTTTTTGAGGGGCCATGGCTCTCCAATGTGGATCCTGGTTCCTGTTAAGGTGATTTTACCCCCCCCCCTCCATATTTTCCGTCATTTTAGCAAGGGAAACATAATTTATTTGGTACGCGATAACCGAAAAATAAAAAAATAAAAACTGCCGTCGGGTGAAATAATGTGCACTAAATCCCTTCGGGAAAGTACTTCGAGTAGCGCCAACGACTGAAAATCCCACGCTTAAGAAAACATTCCCACCCAAGCATCGGCGTATTCGCGCCTGATCCACAGGGTTTGCAAGATAACTCAAATGCATGCTAGTCTTCAGGGTCAGAGCAGCTAAAACACTGCCAGCTCATTTTTGCATAGAGAACCCATCATGTGTGCCCCAATCTCCTTGTCCGCGTCACTTTTCAGCGTCAATAATACATCTTCTAGATTGCCCAGCCAGTTGTTAACATACGGCAAGTCTACATTACAGGTCTGGCCGGAATAAAAAGGGCTGCATACAATATCAGTTGGTGTTATCCTGGTGGTGGGGTATAGAGGGATATAAGGTTATATTCAAAATCAAGGGATGATGTACAGCAACAATGGCGACGTATGGGCAGATTTGAACAAATAAGTCCAACATGTGTTAAAAAAGCCTCTTCAAAGTTACTCTTCAAGTTCAAGTGCAGAGTCAAAGGATGGCTTATCGCAGCAGTGATGGGTACGGGACAGATGCGTGAGACTGGTTTATTCATAGCTTTTCTGTACACCGTTATTGCTGCTGCTGCCCGCGGTCATTTAAACTTGATGGTCTCTGAAGGCTGACCTGATAATGCAGTTTTTGTCGGCCCAGGTTGAACTGGATGCATGACTTTCATAAGACATTTGTTTTGCTGGTATCTGTCCATACGCCGTCATTGCTGTTGTACGCCGTCCGTTGACCCTAGCTTTGACTTTCAAGGCTGACTTTGAGGTACGCTTTTACGTTGACCCATAACGGACCGGATACAGGGCTTTCAAATGGCATCAGTTTTGTTCATATCCGTGCCATACACCGTCACTGTGCCTCGTACTTCGACGTTTATTAATAGCTTGAAGGTTGACCTGGAGGTGCAATTTTTGAAGACCACGGTAAGACTGGATGCAGAAAATTTATATGACTCCTGTTTTGTTCACGTCTGTCTAACACACTGTCATTGCTGCTCTACCACTCCTTTGGACATTGTCTGAGGTAGAAAAAGACGGAATTCAGTTTCGTGAATGGCATCAACTGAATCACCCGTGGTGCAATCACGAGCGAAATCTAATCTTGACGATAAATTCGAGTACGAATACGTCTCTAACTTCAAGGTTACTATACACTACTTCATGCTAACTTCATACATTTGTTCGAGTGCTGCTTGTCTCGGATCTTTGTAAGGAGTTTAGACATGTGTGATACACTGGTTATGCACGGACAGTAGCCATATCATTTAAAAGCAGTGAGTAAAATAGGAATGTCGTGGAAAGTAAAACGATATGTTTCCATTGCAGCTTTCGCGATAGGCTGCTATGGTATTACACCCGATGAAAACATGGTGTATATGCAGACGTATATTTGCGATCTTGGCGATGTAAGACGAATGGAGTCCACCCGCAGCCCAGCGGGGAAATGCGAGCAGGTGCTGGGGACACCCCGGCACCTAGTGAACGGTGCAGCTCGAGAAAGCTCGGTTCACATTCATAGTTATAGCACGAACCTGAAGGCCCCATCCAAGCTTGTAGCCGAGTCACCAGTTGTTTCCCTACACCAGAAGCACGTCAACTCACCTCCTGAGGTCGCGTCTCCGACCAAACCCGACCCGGACCAGTCTTATATCACCGCCATGACGCGCCGACCGCCGCGTTCTCATACCGTTTCCGTCATCCTGCCTCAGCGGCGGCTCCCCGCGGGGAGCGCAGGCTCAGTTCCTCTGACCGGTTCGCAGCGGGTGTAGGCGCCCTGTCTCGCGGCAAATCGGCAGCGATCGACGGGGAGAAGGAAGTTCAACACCGGGCCCGAGCGGCCTCCGGTGTCGCCCGCGGCATCAGTGAGGGAGATAAACCAGACAGTTTCCGGGGACAAAGACAGGGCAACGTTACTGATCGCTGAGAAAAGAAGAGCAGGCCGAAGGCGCAGTCAGCTCTACGAGAGTATTCAAAGTTTAATGACTTACTTAAGACGGCACTAAACGCTTTGAGACTAGCGGGTTATGTGTTTGGCAATGAATGTAAATCATTTGTATTTTGAGTAATTTACTTTGCTGTCCTGGTTTGGCCAGATATGCTTCTTTTTTAAGCACCAAGCCGCAGATCTAAGCCGCCACGGGAAGGGGAGTAGCGTAGCCAGGATTTTCGCAAGGGGGGGGTCATGACTAACATAAACAAGCATGATGCATTCTTGGTCTTTGATTGCAAACAGGGGAATCGAGCTCATCAGATAACACAACTGGAGACTTCCATACTAAAAGTACAGTGTTCTTTTTATTTATTTTTTTTTTTAATAAGTCATTTGTGGAAAAAGTCAATTTCTGAAAACCTCTCACCATGGGGAGCTAGTTGTCCCCTCTGGCCCCATTCCCTCTGGCTACGCTACTGGGGCTGGGACGGCGAAAGCGAAGGAGGGGGATGCTGTTACAGGGGCATCTGCCCCCATACACTGGAAAATCTAACATTAGCTTGATATGGCGTTGCATGGAAGAATCGGCTTAAAATGGTTTTTTGCTTTCCTGTCCCCACAAGATGACGTCGTATGTCGGCATGTATAAGCAGCTGTGTTCTGTCATACGGCCGGGGGGCGCTTCTAATACGCGATGAGTGTCGGCACGCGTTGCGATTCTGACGGCATATTGATAAGAAACGCCGCACGACAGGCCGAGTGCACTGTTACACCGGACTATCGAAGAGCCCTCTTTCATTGTCCATTACAGCTCACCGGACAGGACCAGGGGGCAAGAACGGCTTCAATTACTGGCAGGCATCGAGCAGTAACATCAAGACTGTCTGTGTAAAGAGAAAGCCTAAAAATCGGCTCGACGGAGCGGCGAGTCGCAGAAGGAAGCCGAGCCGCTCCGACCCTCCTTTCCTGGCCGTTTCACCATTCTGAAATCCTGGTTTCTTCTCCTCTTGAGGGCATTGCATCTGCCTCAAAACGGAGGCGGAGGCAATGGAAAAATGACTAACGGGCACAGGCCTGAATCATGTTGCTTATACGATCTGCACATGATAGAGGAGGGGAGTGAGCGTATACGTGAGTGGGAGCTTATACGATCTGCACGTGATAGAGGAGGGGAGTGGGCGTAAACGTGAGTGGGAGAGAGCAGGAGAGAGAGAGGGGAAAGAGAGAGCTAGAGAGGACGAGTGTGAGGGGAGAGGGAAAGAAAGAGAGAGAGGACAATAATCCCATGTATTTATTTGGCTTGGTAAAGGTACATGACCTTGCACCAAAGTGGTAGTGATGAAGCCCTCCAAAATATGCCATGATTCGTGAAAAATGATACTGTTACGTAGAAAAGGCGTAGAATGGTCCAGAATGTACGACTGGTGTAACCCTTTCAGCTTAAACTGACAAAAAAGGATCTATAGCCGTCATAATGATGTTTCTGATGTCTAATATTTCTTTTCAGCATAATAGTTTTCAAAGCACGCCATATATTAAAATGATAAACACGTGATACAGAAACACAGTCGGGTAACATGTTCACAGCGAAAGCCCTCGGGACGGGGCGGACGTCGACGGGATGTCACCACTCGAGCTCCACCTGGACGCCGCGGCCGCTGAGCTGTTGCTCCAGCTCCTGCCAGCGCCGCCGGTCCAGGAACGGCGGGTCCAGCACGCGCAGCCGCTCCAGCGCCGGCAGCTCCTCGGCCATGCGGGCGAGCGAGCCGCTGCCGCACCAGCTGACGGTCAGCTGGCGGACGGCCGGCAGCGGCGCGGCGTCCTCCAACAGGACGGGGTCCAGGCTGAGCCGCTCCAGGCGCGGACAGGCGGCCGCCAGCCGCGACAGGCGCAGCGAGCCGAAGCTCTGTGCGTACTCGGTGAGGCGCGGCAGCGGGCGCGCCAGCACGGCCGGCTCGGCCGGGCCGGGCCCGCTCAGCCGGATCTCGAGCCGCTCCAGACAGGGGAACCAGAGCGGCGCCGCGGCCACCTTCTCGGCGTCCACGCGCAGCTCGGCGCAGTCCACCTGCAGCGCCTTCAGGCAGGGGAAGTTGGCGTTGACGAGCGCCGCGTCCACGGCGGCTGCGCGCACCTCCAGCCGCCGGATCTGGATGTTGGGCAGCGTGATGAGCTTGCGCCGCAGCACGGCCGCGATCGCGTCGCGGAAGGAACGGCGCCGCGCCGCGCCGGCGGCCGGCAACTTACCGCCGAGGGGCGTGAGACAGCAGCCGCGCAGCCGCAGCGTGTGCAGGCTGCGCGCGCCGGCCCGCAGCGCCGCCGCGGCCGTCGGACAGACGCCGTCCAGCTGCGCCGTCTCCAGCCGCCCCAGCTGCGTGCTGCTGCAGAAGCGGCACTGGCAGCGCTGCTCGCGCCAGTCGGCCTCGTTGGTCAGGCTCAGCTGGCGCAGCCCAGGGAACAGCCGGCTCAGCGCGTGCGTGTCGAAGCACGCCGAGCGGCAGACGACGGCCAGCTGGCGCAGATTCGGGAAGCTGCGTCCGTCGGCACCGGCGCGCAGCTCGCGCGCGCCGCCGAGCCTCACGCTGAGCTGCTCCAGCTGCGGGCACTGGTCGAGCAGGCGGTGCAGTTCGGCGCCGCTCAGCCGGTGCTGGCTGTCGTCAACAAACGAGCGCAGCTCATGACTGCCGGCCGCCAGCCGCACGATCTCGGCGTGGTCGTCGCAGCCGGCGCCATCGCAGTCGCAGCTCACCTCGCAGACGAGCTGGCGCAGCCCCGGCGCGCGCAGCTGCAGCGCCACGGCGCGCACCCGGGCCCCGGCCGCCTTGCCGGTGAAGTGGGCGGTCGTCTGGCGCGGGGAGGTGAGCGCGTAGAGCAGCGGCAGCTCGGCCAACTGGGACCGCCGCCGCAGGAGCCGCGCCGTCAGGCGGTCGGCCAGCGGCGGCGGCAGGGCGTCGAACGGACCGCGCGGCCGCCGCCGGCGCAGCTCCTGCTCCGAGAGGCCGGCCAGCGGCGCCGTGAACGCCGCCAGGTGCCGGTCGACGACCGCCTCGCAGAGCGCTTGCAGGCCGGGTGGCCCGGTCGCCTCCTTGGCCAGGTCGTCCGCCGGCCCGGCCAGCACCTGTTCAGCCAGCGGCGCCTCGCCCAGCTGACCGAACGTCGGCGTGATGAGCGGCGTCATCGCGACGGTGACGTCTCCGAGCGAATCACGCTTGATTCTAGACCGGTGTGCGACAGCTGGTTTCGTCTTCCTTGAGCTGGAACGTGCACGGTTCCTCCTTGTCACACGCTGATCACCGCTCGGTTTCGCCTCTGCCTCGGTTGAGCCGCACGTCCTCACCGTGCAAGCCACGTCCACTCTCTGGTCGGACGTCGTCGCAGACCGGGCTTATGAGCGGCCGGCGCTGCGCGGCAGAGGCGGCTCCAGACCCTCCCCAGCCGCGGCGCGGGCGGCGGGCCGACCGGCCGCGCGCTGGCGCCGCCGCTGGCCGTCGCAGGCGCGACTGCGCCGCTGGGGGCGTGGCACCGCCGCGCCAGTAGTTTGACCTGTCCCAGATCGATGCCGGCGCGGCAGCCGGCCGGTGCCGGCCGCTGCGCGGACTGGCGCCGCCGCTGGCCGGCGAGGGTGCGGCCGCCGGCAGCGGCGGCTCTCAGTGCCGCGTGCTGGACACAGATCGTCACCGACAACGGGGAGCGGCCGGCACTGTCAGCGCCGCCATCTGGCTGTTTACATGAGCGACCAGTTGACCGCGGTAGCGACAGCCGTCGTTACTGAACAACACGGCTCGGCATGTCCAAATAAGCGCACGCCGGGAAGCGCCGTCCGAGGGTTGTGTTGCGCATCTGGGCGCCGCCGCGTGCCTGTGCAATGATGCAGTCATTGCATCATCGACACCTCCAGCCGGTCTTGCCGCCTGTGTTCGCGATTGGGTGCCATATGACCATGAAGTAGGTGCGCCCCTAAACGCCTATGATCAAACGAATTGTGTTCGCGATCCTGTGGCTGACGAAGGTCACGCCATGTCACGGGCATGGCTGTCGATCCCGGGGGTCCATATTCAAGAGTATTAACATTAGACCTATGGCAATGACTGGCACAAAAATGGTCTGAAATCCATGTGGACCCCCCCCCCCCAACAGTTCTCAGAAATCTCCAGCTATGGTCACGGGCAGGTGGATGCCGCCCAAAACGAGCATCATTTGTTCAGCTTCTTGAAAAGAGATCTGCTCGGACTGCGTTATTAAGCTTGGAATTGATTACGTTTTTTTCCTACACCAAAGATAAAGAACTGTCAGAATTATATGTATGTAATTTGTAGAATCAAATTCAAGCCACCGATTAGTTCCTCCCGAGTAAGTGACGAACTGCGATTGATAAGAAAATGCCGTCCGCATGCAAATAAGATTGCATGCTTGAAATTTGCATTTGCCGAGTACGGAACCGTACTACGCAGGCGTACGAGGATTATCAGATCCATGCAGGTATGCAGCTCGTTTTCATGGTACCGCAGTCGACAGTGAGGTATTCTAATCCCACCAAACAGCGCCATACCAGTAATCAATTCATGTGCAGTCCGCACGTGATGGTTTCACCAGAAGTCTGACGCCATCTGCGCGATTCCCCGATACTTCATGTGGACGGTCATACAAGCGGGGCTGTCAGTACGCAGCCCGACAAGGCCATCCTGTGATCGCCAACAGCACCGCTGCGGCTGTGGCCGTGTATGGGGAGCGAGCTGGAATCTGCTCAGACTAGTCCGTGTATCCCGTTCCTGATGGGACCGGCTCAGCTCAGCTCCTGGTGGAACCTGCGGGATCATGCTCCTGATGGAACCCGCTGACGTTCCATCCTGCAGACCAGACCTGACTGGAACTCCATACGCGGTAGGCCATGGCTGCGTATTTGCATTTTGACCCGTGTATGTGCTCACGGTTTTATACAATCGATGCAAGTCTAGGCCAATTAAAAACCGATGGTAGCATCGTGTTCAACGTACAATGCCATCGTAGCAACGTAATACGAGCCCTTCCACAGAGTCGTCATTTCTCAAAACATGCTCCTAGTATGATGGCGAGATCAGATAACGCGAAACTTCGGAATTAGACCCAGGACCTTAGCTCATGACGCACGCGTACGGATGCTTATACGGAAATCCCTTTGATTTACAACCAGTGAGGTCACCGGCATTCAAAACAGCGTCGATAACGAGTATCTGTAGTACCTCAATAGTGCTACGGGGTAGTAAATCCACGACTGCAGGAATTAGAAAAGATGCTGATTGCATATTCCAGGAAGAGGAATGCAATAACACATTCAACGAAGCTCGCTTACCCGGATAATAGATTTTCCATGCCGCTACGTAATATGAACGCCCGTCGTTTTTATTTTGTTATTTTTTCACCGTCTGATCCCAAGAAGTCGGTCTCTACATCCAACTCTTCTGTGCCATGGCAGAATTTGTAGACACGAAAGGATCAAAGCTAGTGGAGTATGAACCGTAGATCAATTGGTGTACCACGTGATCTTTGTAAGACGTCATGGTTTGACTCGATGGCCTTTCCAGCGAAATAAATCCCGGTGACAGACAGCCGTCAGTGATAGGCTGCAGTGAGCTGCTGCAGTCTGAGGCAGGCAGACTTGTCAGTCCTCCGGTAGGCGGCTCTGGTCTTCCAGCCTCGGGTCTAAGAGGCACCTACAAAAGGAGCGGCAAGTGGGTTCCGAGGAAACCAAACGTTTACAAAACGATATCCGTGCTTGCCAGTTTTCTTTGCCAGCCGCGAACTCGTGCCGAGTCCCTGGGTGGCGCCTCCTGTTGTTACGACGCAACAATAAGGTGTGGCCGAATAGCAGCGATTAGTGTAGATGATGTCATGTGGACTGAGAAGTGAGAACTTGAACGTACCGGCATGCATATCTTCATCCGTGGTAGGGTGTTTCGCTGTAGGGGTTCCCCGATTTCCGCACGAACGACGTAGGCCTGCTGCCTGTGAGTCACCTCGGGAGCGATGACGACGTTCAGCTCAAGCACGAAGTAACTTCGTGCTACTGCATATGGACTACCACCTCTGTCAGCCATAAGGCAGGGCATAGGAACACTGATCAGCGGTCACTAGTCTTAGTCTCTGTCTTTAGAATATTCTGTGCTGTTACGTGAGAGCTTCAAGATCAGTATTGCATTTTTTTTTCAGTCGGTGCTCTCGTCGTAAGGTGGAAATAATGCAGAGTATAATACAGAACCTTCAGGAAGGGCCAACGGAGTCTACCTGACACCAAAACGTACTCATTTTAGATGCAGATTTAGGTAGTTTGGCTTAAGTGGGTCAGACTTTATTCGCCATCAAACTGAAATGTAGCGAGGCTGTTCTTACTGTATTTAGAACTGAAGGGGACGCAGTAAATTAGCATCAAATGCATATCTTCGCGGATGGAGCTGTCCACATGTTTTTGGGCACCTGGGTATCCTACACGTGCTAGGCGGTCTTCACCTAGAACAAGTAGTTGAACGTTTCCATCTGCGTGAAATGCGCATGCATCCACAAATCCTTGACACATCTGAGGACGATGTAACGTTGGGGGAATTGCCCAACGAGCGTCACCTTGCCCAACTGCGCCAGCCCCATTATCTCTTAACTGAGAAGGCTGATTACCAGGTAAAGGATATTTGCTGAGAGAGACGGCATGGCTGCAAATTTGATCCTTTCCTCTTCCTCTCTGGCAGCTGTTCAGACGTTTGGTGGGTCCGTGCAGTTTCAGTGCAAGTTTGAAATAATTTTGACTTCTTTACATAACTGCACATCAATGTCTTGAAGCAAAATGGACCCTTACAGTGCCTCCGTTATGAAATTACACTTCCCATTTGACCAGAACAGAAGTAACACGTGTGCGCGTCCTATTTGTTTTTTTTTTATCCGCAGCTGATTTTGTTATGATAGAGCCGTTGTCCTTTTTGCGCCACCATTTGCCGGGCCTTATTGCATCAGCGGCACAATCGGGACAGGACTAGGTGCCGGTGCGCTGATTGTTGTTGCAGGATTTTCTGCGTGTCTGGGACTCATTTAAAGAGAGAATCACGTGGGGGGATTTCGGCTGCAGAAGGGGCACTTTGGAAACGAGGCAAGAACGTCGCTAGAGCCTCCTTGGCAGCCCAGCCCACATCCCCCTCCTCTTCACCCACGGAGCACCTTCAGTCCCCGCTGTCCACGCGGGCCGCGGAAACTGGTGCAAACATCCCTTTTCGCATGCACTACACGATCAAAGCCTCAAAGTCTCGCAGGCAGCCCCGAGGTCGAGAATCCTGACGATACCCTTGGAACAAGGAGCTTCTATCAATCTTGCGGGCAAATGTTTTATAGACTGGCCAATTCGTTTGGAGAGGGCGGCTCGCCGCTGACTACACTCACTGTGCCCTTAGGAGCCAGGTGACCTCGCTGTGTCCTTTCCCATTGGGGGATTTAGCCGTCACTGCAGGAATTCACTCCGTAGTTGACAAGCTAAAATAGGCCCCGGAAGGGTTGAGGGGAGAGAGAAATCTTCTGAAACCCGAAACCCTTATAATTCTGGTGATCTTACTTCGACGTTTAGGAAATGCAGATCTTTTATTTTTGGGCTTAAAAACAAAACATTTTTGGACCACAGCGGGTTATGGGGTCCCAAGCCCATGGGATGTGCCTATGTAGCCACCTCCATGGGGTCTGTCCAGCATTCTGTCTTGGTCCGAGGACCTCTCCCGGTCTGCTGGGAAGTATTGGCCGGAGCAATAATAAGTGAAATTACACCAGATAATGGTTCGTTGTCCCCTTTGCCACCACAAAAGTACCTGAAGCTCCGTATCATTTCTATGGTAGTGCGATCAGGCACATCATGTGACACAAATATGGCAGGCTTGCCTTAGTGCTACTGCTTGTTCCTGTTGCAGTGTCTAACTAAATATTGAATAAAAATAGTAGGCAAAGACTGAAGTACTAAAACGCCAGACAGTTTGGTGGTCAAAAGACGACAGAAGATATATGAGAGAGAAATAGGACATTTTTGCGATATCATATTCACAGTGCCCTTTTTATAAAATAAGCGGCGCAACTTGGGCAGCTTCCCCTATTGGAATAATTACAAAAGTGCCTCTTTAAAGCTTCGTGCCTGAGAACACGTCAAGGACGATCGAAGGCGGTTTCAGTGCTGCAACCTCTTCACAGCAACCTTGTGTGCGACGAGGACGAACAGAACCATGTGTTTCTGCACGCTATCCGAAGAGATGTCCAAGACTGTAACGCCAATGAAAGAGCGGACGGGGAAGCGAAGGCAGCCACTGAACGTCAAAATGTGAATGAAGACGAAATGACAGAAGATATCGATCGACCGGCGTCTACAGAGCAAACTCTGTAGCCGTAGCTGCAACATGCGCTGGAGCTGGCGACGAAAAGTCGTATTCGTAATGCCCCAGAATCTATAGGAAGATAAGAGTTTTCAAAAGCTATCTGAAAAGAGTTGGACTGTATGCCCGTATCTGGCAGAAGTAAACTTATCGATGTGGATAATTGGGTTCAAGCCATTGTCCCTTCAACGGTGGGGTCGAACGGATATTTTTCACTGCTGTTGGAAACATAGTTACCAAGTTCAGATCTCGCTGGACGACGAGACTGTCGATGCTTTGTGTTTTTTGAAATGCCATTATCGCCAAATAGCTACTCGTCGAGCATGGTGCACCTCATCGTTACAGTAACGATGTGTATATATATATGTGTGTATAATATATATTACATAAATTGATATATAAATTAGGCAAGTAATGCCTTACTTAACATTATTTAGTCTTTAACGGGATTAAATTAATGTCAGGTAACGGTGGGTCGACGAGACTGAACGAGCAGCATCTGTAGATTCGAAAAATAACTGAGGATTCAAGACCTGTCTTTTCGCCTGGTGAAGAACCGGCTTCCGAATTCAGCGGCTGTGCAATCCCGACACGGACGACTGGCTAGGATCTGCAACTATGCGTGTGCGAAGACTTGCCATGCAGGTTAAACATGCTTTTAAAGGAATGCACTTGCTACATGCAATTCGTAGCTTTTTGTTCGTGTGGAAGTGCACGTACATGTTGCCGACTAAGAAATATTTCCGCAGATGTAATGCGTTTGTACGTTTCGCAGTCATGTGATCCAATTTGCATGGATTTATCCCAACCAAGGTATACTCCCGGGATCCCGGGAATCCGCAAATCTCACTCCCGGTATCCCGGGGCTGGGGCGAAGTCCCGGGAAGTCCTACATGAGCTACTGGAGACCACTGCTGGCGCGCGCGGCGGAGCACGTGAGCGGACCGACTGCGTCACCCCTCCATCGACCTGTGGCCGTCGCCGTGACGGTCAGGCGTGACGCCGCGTCCGCCGAGGCCCGTCAGCGGCGAGGCATTCCAGCCGGCCCCCGTCCGCGGCGGCGGCGCGGCAGCAGCGTCACGGCGTCAGTCAGTGATGTCGTCAGACGGAGTGTCCGTTCCGGGCCGTGCAGACGACCCAATCAGGTGACGTCAGGCGGCCGGCCGCCGGCGTCGGCCAGATACCGGCCGTCGGCCGCCGTGACCTGCGGCTGGGAAGCATCGATCCCGTGACGCTGCCGTATCCCCCGCTCGGGTGACGTCAGCGACGACAGGGCATTGACGTCACCGCTCTCGGCCGGCCTCCCTGCGGCGGAGTAGGTCAGCGGCGGCGGCCGCGCAAATGATCCAACTTCGGAGCGGGACTTCATTCTGCCGCCGATTTGGCTGCGGCTGACGACCTCTTGTTCGACGTCATTCGTTTCGAAATGACGCGTGACGCTTCGCTCTTTGTTCGCACTCCGTGAACTAATTAAATGCCTTTCAGAGACTCAACCCGTCTGAAAGTGATTGAAAAATGTGAGACATTATATAACAATACTGTTCGTTTTTCCACTGTTTCGGGGATGTGTCTCTGTACGATGTTCACTGTGGCGTTCATGGCTGGAACGTCAATGAAAGAAGACTCGCCAATGAAAGAAGACATGCCATTGAATCGGAGCGTGTACGACGACGTGTTAGTTGTTGGTGTGGCGGAGGCCACACCAACTTTTAACGGTGAGTGTTTCCGAAACTCGGTGTTGCATGGGACTACCCACAGCCAAATTTTACGTTTTTCGCAACATTATGAAGTACCAAATTAAACATAAATCACAGCAGAAACATGCAGTTTACGGAATAATGTCATCACACAACTCTCTAGTCCAGTGGGTTAACTGGTGGTAAAGCAAATTTTTCCTTGGTCATTTTCACTGAAATCGAAAATGAAACTGTTGTAATCCGATGAGAAAATAATGGGGAAGAGGGCAAAAACTGCGTATATGGGGCTGACTGGACTGACCTTTGCCACATCAACTTTCAGCACAATCCCCCACCGATGACTGTGATTTTTGTGGGTAAACCAAACACCGAAATGACATTTTCCTATTCATGCTTCGATTCTGATTTGGATAATTTAGATGTTTTTAGGACAAGGGTACAACACAGCATGCACGAAATAATGAGGAATGCTCCTGCATTGGCCCTGTTCTCAAAACAAACTGGCTCGGCGGTTTACTGAAATGTACTCCTCGTTCGCTGGCTGGCCGTATGTCACCCCTAGGAGGGCTTCCAAAGACCCGTGAACCAATATGCATAGTATATCAGGCTGAAGGGGAGAGCAGTTACATTGCGCCACCCTAAGAAACATATTCTACAGAATGCAGCTTCTCAGACATGACGATGCTTCATATCTTAAAATGGAGATTACCTACTTCTGCACGAAATAAACGCATATTTCTCTTAATATGCTCTTAAAATTAGTTACAAAGGTGATTTTGCCAGTCTGTTGCAAAGGGCGCATTTACGAACACCTGCACCAAAATGCGTCCGGGGAGGCGTCAGAGTGCGCCCGCGTTTAAATACAGGGAATGTTGTATGTGTATATTGTACGTAGATATGCACAGCCCAAATGCTGACCCTGTACGGAATGCAAATTGTATGGTCCCCGACAACCACCTGTAACGAGAGCATGTCAAACGCAACAGATCGACGAATCGTTCATGCACCACAACAGATATCCATTTTAGCCTATAGGTGTAGAGCATCGAAAAAACATTGATACCTAGACACATGGGTGGGCCTACACATAGTGCACAACTGTGTGCAGACGCACGGTTTGGTGATTCAGCAACTAAGACTGGGATATCCACTTTGAATAAAAGAGACATTTCCATTTTTTTGTTTGTAGCTGAAGCCAAATCTTCAAGCTCATAAGCTCACTAGCTCATAACCTCGCGTCATTTGTAATAAAAAACCGAGCGAACTGAATGAACAGAACGGAAATGAAACGCCACTTCATTCCACGAAAACCGCATTGGCAGCAGCCAAGCACTGGCAGCAGACGAGCACTGGCGGGGGGGGGGGGGGCATCTCGGCCTTGCCTTCCAAACGCAGTCTGGGGGGGTCTGTTACCATAGGAACGGCAGTCTCATCCACGTTGTAGACCTTGGATGGTGGGAAAAGATGTTGAACTGCTAGGGTTACCAAATTTCTGAAGAAAAGGCCCACTTCAGACTTTCAAAAAAGCTGTCGCCAGAGGCATAGAAACTGGGGGAGGGGGCAGGGGGGCAGCTGCCCAAACATTAACCCTGGCGGTGCATTCTTTCCATGGCAGTGCATGGAAAGAAACTAGATAAAAATTACGTTTGCCGCCCATCTCAAGAGGTTCCGACGCTACTGCGTGAAGGTGACTGATGCTGGTGACTCTTGGTGCTCTCATTTCCAGATCGGAATGTCGCCTCAGGAATAACCGGGTCAACTGAATGCCGGGCACTCTGGCACTCCTGTGTAAACCGTGTTTGACGCCTATTTGCAAGGGTGTCGGTGGTCGGCCATCGCTGGACCTGATCAGTTGATTGACGTGGTACCGAAGTGTTGTCCGTGGAACTCTGAGGAGGCAGGAATGGGGAAATCATGTCAAGATTGGATGGGATTGATACAGCGGCACAGGCAGGATTTTCTTAAGGGGGGCCAGAGCTCAGTGTGACCTGAAATCATACGAGAAACGCCGCTGGAAGGACGATCTGAAATGGCTTTCACAAAACATACGTGTCTTAGGGGGGAGCGGGTCTCCGTCCCTCCCCCTTTGGCTGCGTCGGTGGATTGACATACCGCAAATTTTGCTAGCAACATCATAGACGGTTACAACGTTGGCGATGATAGGCCCTCAAGTTTGGTATCACTTGTGTACAATAAAAAAAACACATTTCTCACCCTTCCTGACGACAGAGTTCATTGTTAGCAGACGCAGGCTCAGTGAGGGATTTGGCGATGGGAATGCTACCTATTATGAAATCTTAAAAACAGGTGTAAATTGCCGTACAACTTTTGTACCTACCTGTCCTGCGTCCAACCACTGCAAAATTTTGTTCATGAATATCAAAATCGATGGTATATTAAAATGCAATTTCGAGGAGAATTGGACATGTCACTAGACTGACGAAGGCCTACTGCTTACCCCAATCCGCACGGCAGCCTGTGCCAGACATTCCATCACGCATCACTGCTGTCTTGGCAAGCTCCAGGTCTTCGACGCCCCGGAAGACGTCGCGGCAGTTCGAGGATTTGGCGTAATGTCATAGATGTGGTATGGAAGATTGACTGATAGGATAATAAAAATCACTGTACTAAGCAAAAGCATAGATATCTCAGGGACAGGTAGAGCCCTGGGAAGGAGGATGGGTCCCAAATTTTGAAAACTCCTCAGAATTCGGCCGTTGTTTTTTTTACAGGACCTCTTAAAAAGGTCTTTTTATCGGCTTAAGGGGGGCACATGTCCCCTGTCCCCCCTCTGGCAGTGCCCCTGTTGGCGGTACCAAGAATTTTCCACTGGAGGGGACAGAACTTCTCAAAAGGGGCACTACTCTGTCCAGAGGGGCACTGCTTGGTCAAAAAAGCCCATTTCACAAGGACTGCATTTCATAAAAGGGCCCTTTCGAAGGAGCATGAATGTTGTTCGTATATGCGCCCATGGGTGTAATTTCTGTGGGCGCTTTTGTGAACGTTGCATTATTAAAAAAAAAGATAAAATTGGCAGCATGGGTTAAAGACTGGTTGTTGACGAAGACCTTAATATGTCCTCCTGAATTTACTTAAATATATAAATACAGATATGCAACATGCACAAAGAAGTTATGTCACCAACACTGTAAAATGCCTTGTTTCGTTTAAGAAACTATTAAAATTCATAGAAAAAAAACGGGCGGAGAATGACGCTGCATATACGCTGGACGCGACGCCTACCTGGACACACGGTAAATAGAGTCTTCGAAATGGGCGATTCAGAAAATACCAATAATTAGCGATGCACCGGATATCCCGTCCGGCCGGACATCCGGCCGGATATTGGAAATTATCCGGTATCCAATATCCGGCCGGATATTTTTGTGATCCGGCCGGATATTGCCGGATACTTAACCTCCCGGTGTACAATCAAGACGTTGTTGTAATGTTTGCGTCCAGAACCGTTTCAGGAGAAACGTGGCTTGTGTTGTTAGATTGTCGATGTAACTGGCAGTTCCGGGTCCGTCTGGAGACCTTGGAACCAATACTTTCCTGTATTGGTCCAGGAGGGTTCGGACATATTTTGCAAGAATGGGACTCAAGTTCAAAGCCGTGAAACAATAGCCAGCATGCGGTCAGCAGCCCATCCTATGATTTCTTATCTTCCTGTTTTCCAAATATTTCTTATTTTTCTTAAATTCTCTGACACAAATGCATTAAAGGAAAATATAACGCGTGGACACTAGGAAATGAGACAGTAGTTAAAGTCATACCGTAAGCACATTTATTACTGTATGAACATTAAACTTTGCAGAAATGTAGTCACAGACGTTGCGGTCAGTTCTTGCCTAATGGATCATCTCCATTACCTCTCATCTGTCGGCAACACGCATGCACTTGGGCACGCGCACCAGCATTTTACGCGGTATGTCTGGGTCCAGAGCAGCGATAACCTGGTTCATCCAGCGCTTTAGGGCGACTTTGGATGTCACGTACCAGTCTCCCTGAAACATCCTCTGATTAATGATGCCCCAGATGTCCTCAGTAGGACGCACATGGTGCACACAGGGGGATTGCTGTCGCGCACTACATACGGCACTCTGGCCTCTTCCAGCAATTTTAGCGTTTTCTGCGCATAATAAACGCTGGCCAAGTCTGGCCAGATCAACATGTCCCTGTCGAAACAGTCCTCATCCAAATATGGGATGAGCACATCTCCTACGCACTTATCACGGTACACGTTGCCATCAACATTACCCATGCTCGGCATGATAACCGGACTACGGGTAAACTTGCTCTCTTGCCTCAGCTGTACTTCTGCTGTACAGTCTCCACGTGCTCCAACAGAGTACCCAAGGTTTTCTGGCACATGCCTCTCGTGATAGGTGTAGTAGCTTTCGTCGTCCATGACAATGCCACATTCTTTCCGATTTCATATGATCCGCGCGACAGTTTCCGGATGCGGGTCTTTTGGGCGACCTTTTGTTTTTGGGTGACCTGGGGTGACCTCTTGTTCTTTCAGTACCAAACTTTGTTTGCCACCAGTTATTTTTGTCACGTACGTTCTAGAGATTCCAAATCTTCCAGCCAGAACGCGTTATGACACCCGTTGTTTTTACAGCTCGAATCAGTTGCAGCTGTCTTGTAACACGCGCACTGGAAGGGGGTCTTTTTGTACCCCCCCACCTGTTTTTCTTGAACATCTCGAGAACGGATCGGAGCTGGTTATTGTTACTTTGTGACATTTATGGCAATTGAATAACTCGTCGAATGACGTAGAAAAATTGGAAATCGGCCGGAATTTTTTTTAAGTTTTAGGCATTTGAAGTCAGGCAAACATAACGAAAACAACGGTTGTCGTTGACAAATGGGAACTTTGTGAAGGAACTGGCGTTCTACTTAACCCTATTCCCGGAGGGCTAGACGGTATGGCCGATTCCCGGCAGGGGGGGGGGGCGGATTCGGCCCCCCCTGAGATCTCGAGAACTACTTATCCGATTTCATCGCAACAAACGGCAATCGATTCGCCGTGACGTGAACTACATTTTGATAAAAAGAAATTTTCAAAATTTTGAAATTTGTGGATACAGGGGGGCAAAAATGTCAAAATGGGGGGTACTTTTTGACTTCTTATAACTCCGTTGTTTATGGACCGATTTCGATGAAACTGGCATCAATCGAGAGATTATGGATAGGGCTTTTACCATGGGTATGCAAATTTGAAATTTTGAGAAAATTCATGGGCGTTCACAGGGTTTCAAAAATAGGGGGATTAGTTTTCCAATAACGGAATGAACAAAAGAGGCCGAAACACTTTTTTAGCTTCTGCTAGTCATGTTATGCTAAAGAAGTACAAATCGCATTACAATGTTTGTATAATGTTAGCATAGGCGGTGCCAGGGACATAAAAAAAAGGGGAACTGTCATGGTCACACGTTTCTCAGATCAACTTGTGACCTTTGACCTTAAATGACCTCCAGTGACCTTGGGGTCACCTGGAATGATGTCGTGTGCATTCAATATTATCTGTAAACGTTTTTAATCGATTAAATTCACTCTATTCCAAAAAATTCATTTTTTGGCTTTTGCGATATAGGGTACGTGCACTGACATTTTAGGTCATAGCTCCGTGACCCGACCTGATATCAAGCTGAAACTTGGTACACAAGTAGAGGGCATCTTTCTACGTCATATATATTCCGGGTTTGGCATTTGAAAAAACGGCGCCGAAATTATTGCAAAAAAACAAATTTTGATTTTTGACCTTGACCTGACCTTGTAAAGTGACCTCAGATAAACAAAATTACATATGCACATTGCCCAACTATTTAGCTATATATTCATATAAATTTTTAAGTTCTATCTTAAAAACTCTGTTTTTGGCAGACATTTTCCTTTTACCCTCAACATGGCCAAAAATGGCCTGAGGTGCCTCCCAAAAACGTTGCCTGGCTCCGCCCCTGAGCAAAATAGAATTTCGAAATTTTGTCACGGCGCGTAGAAGGAATAGCTAGGAAAAGTCACCAAGTTTCGTGAAGCTGCGTCAAAAAGCCTGGAATTGGCAAGCAAAAAACCCGAGGGGGGGCGGATTCCGCCCCCCTGCCGGGAATAGGGTTAAGACTACCGTTTGAACACAATCAGGCGATGTCATTCGGGCATAAGTGATGGACGTACCAAGACCACTGCCAGGGTCAATAAGATTCAAGGCCATCAAAGGTCAAGGTCAAACAGTTTGTGACCTGATCCAGATTTGCTTTGCAACATGTCAGTTTGTATGAAATTTGCATTCGAAGACCCTAATAAAGACACGTGTGCGCACATGGATACGCATACATGTACATCAGAGTCATTTCAGGTCAAGGTCATCAAAGGACAAGGGCAGCTTTTTGTGACCTGGTCCAGATTTGCTTTGCAATATATCAATTTGTGTGAAATACGCATACAAAGACCTTACTAAAACACGTTTGGCACATTGATATTCACATGCATATACATATATACATATACATACATACGCAAATATAAACGCTGGAAAGGACCAGATGTACCGATGTTGGCTACCTTCACTGAAAATACGCCAAAAGATATATGTTGCGCCCTCATTTACTCTCAAACTGTTCCGTGTTGTTCGAAATCTGATCTGTAAAAGATGAAAACATGACGTCATAGGTCAATGACCTGACATGGCCTCGGCCCAAAATCCCCAATCAAGACGCCAAATGAATGGAAGATGTCGTATTCCACGTTTTAACGGCACACCAAACACCCCGCTTCGTTCGAAAAGTTGTACGGAATGGCCTGTACGGGCCGAGAAAGTGTCCAAAGTTGACCTTTTCCATTCCATTTGTCCTTGAAGATATCGACCTAGGGTCATGAAAATTGCACACGATGTAAATTGTTATAGCCCCACGCTGTCCATAAAATTTCATTTTTCCAGCCCTTTCTGTTGCTGAGATCGGAGGGGGGGCACTTTTAGACCCTCCTTCCAGTGCGTTTATGTGAAACCCCCTTCCACTGCGCGGGTTAATGCTCAGTCTGGTTGTTTGGTGGTGATTGACAACATGGAAAACATTACCACGACTCTAGAGGGTTGCCAGCGTTCTGTTCACAGTCGCTCGTGGGTCCCAAAGGATTCGCAGTGCCTCCAGATGAATGATTTGGGCCGTTTCGGATTCTCATGGGCAAGTTTCGCGACAATCTCTCTGTGAACTTAATTTGATATTGCTTCCTGACTGCAAATAAATTGAAATTCCTCACACATCTTCTGCACGATTTTAAGACAATGGTTAGCATGCACGAGCCAAATGCCAGTGGTGAAATCTGTAATGTTTAAGAAATATCTATAGATAAAAAGTTTTCATTTCTTAATTTCTTAGTACCCACCCGTCACTTCAAGAGGCATACTTTATTAATCGTAAAGAAGGCTTGTCAGGTCAGGTATTCTAGTTCTACGAAGGCGCTGTAATGGCGTTCTGCGTATTCTGAAGCTTGTGCCTATGGGTGCCCATGCCCCCTGCGGTCTTCCAGAAGTGTCCATTTGTTCCCCTAATTTTTAAGGTATCAAATAGGAAGTTCCCATTGGAGACACTATTTCTTACACTTTGAAATCCAGCAAAAGGACTTTCAACCGTAAGTTGTCATGCAACGCCAGAAAAAGTTATTTCTACCCCTCTCCCTATATGTTCTTGGCGGACTGCAGTCAGCTTGCCCCTCCCCCCCTTATTCCGAATTGTGGCTACACCAATACCTTTGCCTGTAGTGGGAGATGGTGAATTCCGCTATTTTTGTTGTGTTCTTTGCTCATCTGTGTATTTATTATAAGGAAACCTATGGAACCCTCACAGTAAGTTTATGCACTAGGGGATGAGTCTCAAACTGTTGACATTGTTCACTAATTTTTTCAGTTTCCCAAATTTTTTTTTTTTATTCAGTCTTTTAGGTTCCATTTTTTTCAATAGAAATAGTAAATGAAAACATGTAAACATAATATCCGGTATCCGGCCGGATATCCGGCCGGATATCTCGCACCCCGATCCAGCATATCCGGTATCCGGCCGGATCACCAAAACCCCGATCCGGTGCATCCCTACCAATAATTACTCGTACCGCCATAAGGCTGCTCTATATAGGTGTCTGGCGCATTTACGAACAGGGCGCAGTATGACTTCTCCCACTACAAGATACCATTCGGTTACATGGCCTTGAGATGCCTGTCAGTCTGGGATGACAGAATGGCCTGAAGTCATTAGTAACCACTAGCCAATCGCACACAAACATCGCAAGAGGATAACAGATAGGGCCGAGGAAAGGGGGAGGAGGGTGGGGGCAGACGCGCCCAATCACTTTTGGGACAGGTACCTTGCAGGCCCCCACTCAGAGGTATGCCAGAGGAGGCTCCTCATTGGCATAAAGCATTGCCAGGGCCTTGTTTAACACGGGAAGGCTTCTTACCGCGTCAGGAGCCCTACTCACCGTCAGACGTGCCCCCTCCCCATTATAGGAGACCCTCGCCGTTCCAGGAGGCCCCCTTATCACTTCAGAAAAACGATAGGTTTGACCTGCGCCCCAGGTCCGATACCACCTTAGGAGGCCCCCGAAAAGTCCAGATGGCCCCGAAGTCAAGGGGACCCCTGGTGATTAAGGGTACCCCTCTGCTATCTCCCTACCGCTCTTGAGTCGCGGCGCGGTCCCTGATAATACGTGCAAAAGAAAACAAACTGGTGCCAGCTGGAAGGATACAGCATGTTCGTCGATGCCCATTTGAGCAATGGGCTCGTTTCAAAGCTGCGAACTCACGTGATGCCTGTGTTAAATACTTCACAGACAGTTTATCAGCGCATTTTTGCATACATTGGCATATGCAAGCGCGAACATTTGTACAGGTGACTGAGCGTGCGTGGCGTCGCTGTCGCACCGCGATTTTGAGGACAAAACAGCCCATCGCACGTTCACCACGAAATTATCGAGGAGGACTCTATCGCTCAGTGGTGAGCGTGCAGGACTCAGGATTTAAGGGTCTCTGGTTCCAGTCCAGAAACACCACCAAACCTTCTAGACTGCGGCATATGGGTTATACATAGCTGAAACCCCTACACTAGCCGTCCTTCTCAGGACCAACTACCATCTGCCCAAGGAGCACCTGACGACGGTCGGAGAAGCAACTAACCGAAACGTTGTGTGCATGATAACACACGAGACGAGAACGATATCCCAACAAACTCCTCGATCTGAGACGCAATCATTCAGCGCACGTGCGAAACAAGCAGAGTTGGGCGTCGGCCGCCGTGCGCAGTGCGGCTTCAGGGTCCGTATCCCGGCCAGCCGACAGTATGAACTGGACCACATGCACCGTCACTCAGAGACTGCTGCAGACTTGTTTACAACGCTGGGCGCGGCCGCTCCTGTTTAATCGCGGCCTAAGGTACGGTTTAATGCGCGTTATCTGTGGCGGAAATCACTGTGGGCCGCGTGGGACGTCCGTGGCTGGTGCATGGGATTGCCGGCGGCCCTTTAAACTCGGAACAGTGTCGTCCAGATCCTGTTCATGCAGCATTTGTGGGATGAGTCTGCATCTGATCGGACAAGGCTGGAGCACGCTAAAATTGCGCTGTTGCTGAAGCAGACTGGACGGCCTAAATTCGCCCGAGAAAATGAATTGACGCCCCCGGCTGGCCGTGCCAGCGTGGGCCTCCTGCAGATGGGCTGTCCCGGACCTCCCGAGTAGGAGTGGTGCCGCTGGAACGTGCTGCAGCGCCGACACCGGCGACCGTCGCCAAAAGGACGTACGGTGGGCGAGGGGTTATTAGTGGGAGTGGAAATACATGGTGGTTGTTAATGGGAGTAGTCAAAAGTGGAACGCTGAACATCAAACTCAGGGAAGACCATCTGCGACGCGTAGCCGGGACCGCCGACCAACATGCGGAACACGGGGCGCCGCTCACGGCCCGGTCACGGGTGCTGCGGGCACGGCCACAACGTCACCCGGCCCAGTCGGTCCCCGCTCCCCCCGCGCCCCCTCCCCGCACTTCCAGGCAGCGGATACCTCTGGCACCGATCCGCGCCCGCGCTGCCGGCTTCAACACGGGCTTTTGGGAACAGAATGTTTGTTTGCGGGAGTCCGTGCGTCGGGTCTATTTCGGCGCGTTCTCCGTCCGGATCTACATCGATCGGACGAGAAGTTCGCACTCCGCGGGTCTGGCCAAAGTCCAGCATACTTTTGCCGATGGCGATTTTCGTCGGCTGCAGTCCAAACATGCCGAGTTCCCACAGGTAGCGGAAGAGTGGGCGGCTCGCGGGAGGTGGTGAAGGGGCTCGCAGTCGTCCGCTCAGCTCGGAGAGAGCGGAGGGAGGCCAAGCGACGCCGAGGTCCGCGCCGACCCCGGCCGGCCCCGCCACGCGAACCCCGTAACCTGGCCCGCCTGATCAGGGCAGCGCAGCGGCGAAACATTGATCCAGGGCTGTCTGTCACGTGCTGCATGTTCTGAGCTACACAGGAGGGACAACAAGCGCGCAGATTCGTGACCTGGACCCGGCCGAACGGAGAACTGCGTTGCCTTTTCTCCCTGTCCGGAACCCGGCCGAGTGCCGCCACCTTTTCAGCGGAGACGGCAATTAAGAGCAAATGTGCGGCATATACAAGGAACGTTATGTGCTGGGGGAATGGTCACTATCGACCAAACTCAATCAGTCTACCTCACTGTCGTCCTCACTATCGGTCAAGCTTTTAGCCAACAAGGTGGGTCAAGCATGATATGAGCAGGCGCGGATCCAAAGGGGTGGGGGCGTGGGAGCGATGGACCTCCCCCCGAGGCCTGAGAAAGGAGCCCACGAGAGGGGCCCCGAAGAGGCCCTTCTCAGACTCAGAAGGAACCCCCGAAGGCGTCTCGTATGAGCTTCACGGGGTCTCAGAAAAAGGGTGGCAGGTTCTTGATGCAGTCAGAGGGACCTCTGGGAGGGTAAGATGACCCCTGAGACGCAAAGAAAGATCCTTGAAACTCTCAAAGACCCCTGAGACCACAAAAGGGCCTAAGCACGGCAGATTGCTTCTCAGGCCGTCAGGGTGGTAACTGGACCTGTGAGACGGCCAGGATGAGGACTGAAACCCGAGAACAACATAGGGGTCCCTGGAATGTCATAGGGGCCCGAAATGGGCTTCACGGACCTGTGTGAAAAACTGAAGTGTTTCTGATGCAGTCAGAGGGCCTAGGGGAGGGTTACTGAGCCACTGAGACGGCAAGATGACCCCTAAGATGGATCGAAGGACTCCTGAAACTCTCCAAGGGCCCCGGAGACCACAGGAGGGGCCCCAACACTGCAAAGGGTCCATGAGACGGCTTTAAGTGGCAGAGAGGCCCCTAATACGGCAAGCACTTAACCCTGTTCCCGGAGGGCTAGACGGTATGGTCGATTCCCGGCTCAGGAGGGGGCGGATTCGGCCCCCCCCCCCTCCTGAGATCTCGAGAACTACATATCCGATTTCATCACAACAAACGACAATCGATTTGCCGTGACGTGAACTACACTTTTATAAAAAGAAATTTCCAAAATTTCGAAAGGGGTGGATACAGGGGGGCAAAAATGTCAAAATGGGGGTACTTTTGGACTTGTTATAACTCCGTTGTTTATCGACCGATTTCGATGAAACTGGCATCAATCGAGAGATTATGGATAGGGCTTTTACCATGGGTCCGCAAATTTGAAATTTTGAGAAAATTCATGGGCGTTCACAGGGTTTCAAAAATAGGAGGATTAGTTTTCTAACAACTGAATGAACAAAAGAGGCAAACGCCCTTTTTTTGGCTTCTGCTAGTCATATTATACTAAAGAAGTACAAATGGCATTACAATGTTTGTATAATGTTAGCATAGGCGGTGCCAAGGACACGAAAAAGGGGGAACTGTCATGGTCAAACGTTTCTCAGATCAACTTGTGGCCTCTGACCTTAAATGACCTCCAGTGACCTTGGGGTCACTTGGAATGATCTCGTGTGCATTTAATATTATCTGTAAACGTTTTCAATCATTTGAATCCACTCTGTTTCAAAAATTTCATTTTATGGCTATTGCGATATAGGGTACGCTCACTGACATTTTAATTAGCTCCGTGACCCAACCTGATATCAAGCGGAAACTTGGTATACAAGTAGAAGGCACCATTCTACGTCATATATATTCCGGGTTTGACATTTGAAAAAACAACGCCGAAATTATAGCAAAAAACAAATTTTGACTTTTGACCTTGACCTGACCTTGGAAAGTGACCTCAGATAAACAAAATTACATTTGCACATTGCTCAACTATTTAGCTATACATCCATATAAAGTTTTAAGTTCCAGCTTTAAAATTCTGTTTTTGGCAGACATTTTCCTTTTCCCTCAACATGGCCAAAAGTGGCATGAGGTGCCTCCCAAAAACGTTGCCTGGCTCCGCCCCTGAGCAAAACAGAATTTTGAAATTTTGTCACAGCACGTAGAAAGAATGACTAGGAAAAGTGAGCAAGTTTCGTGAAGATGCGCTAAAAATCCTGGAATTGGCAAGCAAAAAACCCGAGGGGGGTCGGATTCCGCCCCCCCCCCCCTGCCGGGAATAGGGTTAAGAGGGTGCCTAACAGAGCATAAGGAAACCCAGGCCAGCCCGAGGGGGCCCCGGACGGAGATTCATCAGTGACGTCAACCCCGAGAGAAGCCGAAAATGGGTTTCACTGGTCTCTCTGAAAACCTGAGGGGTTCTTGGTGTAGTCAGGGGACCCAGGGAAACAGTCAGGCGGATACCCTGAGACGGCAAGATGACCCCTTCACGGCAGATGGTCCCTGAGACCGTCAAAAAGATCAGAGGGCTCTTGCGTGGTAAAGAAGATAAGAGGACCTCTGAGACGGTATGGGGGCCCTGGACGGCCAGAGGGCCTCCGAGTGTGTTGGGCGGACTCCTGGAACGGCCCCGTGAGACTGCCAGTGAGGCCCCTGAAGCGCCAGTAAAGGTCCTTGATACGGTTAGAGGGGATAAGACTGCCAGATTTACCCCATATAACAGAGGAAGACCCCTGATATAGTCACGGAGACCACCGAAAACGTTCAGAGGGCCCGTGCCGCTGCACAGGGGCCCTTAAATCGCTAAAAGAACTTTTGTAACTGCCAGAGGACCGTTGAGACGGCAAAAATGTTATCCAGAGACAAGGAGAGCAACTAGGACAACAGTGAGGCCAATGAAACTGCTAGAGAGGAGCCTTTAAGATTACCAACTAACAGTGTTTAGCAATAGGGCTCCTGAGACGACCAGAGGGGCCTTACAAGCTTTCCCTGGCCTTGGCCCATTTAATGGAGGTCGCCACAAGTATCCGCCTGCCCTGAACATTTCGTCGGGCTACACTCTGAAGCGTACAGTACAGCAGTCTCTTCCTGGAAACAAGCACCAACACGGATATCAGGCCTCAGACGTCACAGCGACGTCCATCGGCGAGCTCAGAGTCAGTTTTTACTGAAAACGTGACTGTGCCTTCGTGCCGCGGTGCCGTCCGACGAACGGCATGCGTCGTTCCAGTCGGCCGTCCAGACCAGGCTTTCATGCCGGAGTCAAATGTGGCGCAGCGCCTCGGCGAGTGACGGTCGAGCAGGCGCAAATCGTCTGTTAGCTTTGAGCCTTCAGCAAAGGCGAAGAACACTTACACGTATCTGAGGGAGTTATCACAAGAAGGCGCCTCTGAGGACGTCAGAAAGCATATAGACACATAACGCATTTTTAGTCGACGAGCCTCTGTGGTATGAGTTTAAGTTATATTTTACCTACTTTTAATAGTACGCGAGCAAAAGTTGGCATTTTTTAGATATTCAATTGCGGCAAAATGATCTGGCGGCATGGCTTGGCTATTTTTTCTTTTGTAAAATTAGTTCGGCATAACCATTAAACGTTAAATCCACATTATTTTATCTATCAAAACGAGGATCGCGATTATTCTTAAATGACCTTACATTATTCCTTAATGTTTGCTTAACCTTAACCAGGCCGAAGTTAGCTCGAACACCACGCTAAGGCTGCAGCATCGTTTTGTGACCGACCGATCCCAACCGGTTGACGTAGAAATGTTGACCTGTTTCATCTGTACGTATGCCACGGTACTGTAGCAAAAGGAACCATCCTTGTCTGTCTGTTTTGGGTCCCAGCTGCCTTACAAGTGCAATTGAAACTAAGGAAAATGGAGTTTTAAGCTCAGATCAAAGAAGCGCATCGACTAACTGGTGAAAAGCATTATTTGTGCGGTTAACGACAGCTAACCATGGCTCGCTGGCCCATTTGGGCTCCAGTCTCGGACGCGCGGGCGGTCTCGGGCGTATGTTAAGCTCTGTTTTTCGCATTTCCAACGACTGGAACGCTTATGCTCCTCAGCTCACCAAATGACCCCATGCCGTGACCGGCTGGATTACAAGAGTCTCCCGCCCACCAAGAGTCGACTCTCCTTTCCTGTTGTTGCCTCGAGCTGGCCGCACCCTTTACTTCCGACAAAGACCGAAGCTAGATAAAGTAATCCACCTCTTCTTTGGCCGAGGGTACAACTGACCCTTCGTTTGCAACACCTGTGAGGCCCACAGGTCTTCGCTTCTGTGGCCCGTAATGCTGCAATGTCCTTTCGCTTTATTTCTTAAACACCACCAGACATCTCCGACAGGTTATGGGACTGAAAAAATCGTTCTTCTTTCAGAGTTATAAGAGCACGGACGAACGGACGGACATGGAGGACAGATATTTTAATAAGTCCTTTCACTGCAGAGACGTCACAAATATTTTTTGTTATTTTGTTGCATACATTGGCGGATCCAGGGCGAGGTCATCGAAGCCATGCCCCTTCTTGTTGGAAAACCCAGGGCCAATATGTCTTTTGGCCCCCTGTTTGCTGAAGGATGCAGCAGGATTTAGTTTTGTAAAGGACAAATGGTTTATATCATCGTTACTTAAAAATGTCAGACAGGGTGCGTGGGATTTGCCAGAACTTTTCACTGCCAAATACGTTACTTTTCCTTATTACCATAGCATGCACTTTGTCCGGCTAACATGCTTAAGTTTAAGTTGTTAGGCAATGAAAGCGTCCATACGCCCACATATTCACTGTCAACCGCAAGCATTCACTGCCGGCCTCGTTAACTGAGCTTCTGAAAACTTCCGTGCGGTTGGTAAAACCAGAACGTGCAGTACCGAAGCTATGCAGAAAAATGGTGCAGCGTTTCTTGGGTAAGCAATGTTTTTCTCTGTAACGCAGAATGCCATTCGCTTGTAAAAAGTGTGCTTACATGACATGTGGGTCGCTGGTAATATGCAGCTTTGTCGCTTGATTCATATTTTTCCGCTTTTTTGCATTAAGTGTATCATGAGAATCATATCGCCAATTATTTTGCTTTGAAGCATCATCGACCTATACGACATAGACTGATTATTTTATTCCGATGTATCAGTTTGGTTTATCGGATCCTTGGATATTCTTTCACGATTTTAGCTAATTAAACAGGTGAAAATGGAATAGGCCATGCTTGTTGCATTTTACGTATTTTGAAATAAATGAGTTATGCCTAGGTCTCGCGTCTTTCACACCAACATCTATGAAATAATAACTCAAAAGTTAGAAGCGGCTTGGATGAATTTCACGTATCGCAAGTCTAGTGATCTGAACTGAAAACATGTCTACTAAAATCAAAGGTACAACATCTTGTAACTTTACTTTCATGCGGAGGGCTGATTGTCCATTCCCCATTTTTTTCGACACCAAAGCCAAACTATTTGCAGTATCGTGTGCAATTTGGTAACTTTTCCTACGCATATTTTTCCAACCTTACCCCGGAAAGTAAACGTCCTCCATGGCACAAGAGCGGCTCAAACAGGAATATCAGGCAGGAATACCCGTCGTTTCAGAACCGTGCTGGTCCATTTAGATCTCGACACTGTGAGCTATTTTTTATCAATACTGATTTCAATTAGTAACATTTATGATGATGGAGACCCCCAGTCTGAGAAGTGTTGAGAGACTGACAAGGGCGGGCGAAGGGAACATCAAAGGGGGTAATGCAACCTCATGTGGGTTCTTCGTGCTGGAAACCAGATACGTCTGCTCGATAAGTAAATGCTTCTAGATACTACAGCACTGCTACAAAAGACACAGGCTGTAGTGGAAACATTAACGGTGATCAAGGGCTGAGTCAGGTGCAGAAATTGAGGGGACTGGAGGGAGTTCAGATTTTGATCCGCGCTTCCCAGTGGTTTACCTCGCGGATTTCAATCCAATAATGACATTTATGCAAAAGGGACTCAAACAAACACTTGCACTTGCATTGACAGAGCAAGACCAAGGAAAAATAAAGGGGAAAACCAGAACATCAGAAGATTGGTATGGTCGTATTAATAAATCATCAACACTTGCAACAGGTTACAATTACCTCTATTTTGGTTTCCTAGCCCCGCCGTTGATTTTTCTTATAGAATGCAACCATCGTCTCACGCAAAGGTGTTGAAATCATCGGCCTATCTAATGGGGCAAAACTGGGTGAAAAATATCCCGAAAGTTTTTAGTCATTTTACCTCCTCGATTTAGAGAATGAAACTTCTTGTAAGTAAAAGGGATCAAATCCTGTCCGCAAGAAAGAAAACAACTTTAAAAGAGGCACTGTGAGTGGCCCCATAAACAACTTTTCATCAAGAAAGCCCCGTCTTATTTTTATGGTATTTCCTATCAATCCCACATCTCAAAACTTTCACATTAATTGACTGTTGGTCGAACTACTGACCGATGATAATACTCATGATATAATGCGTGCTCATGGAAGCTCATGGAATTGAATCCAGATGCCAATTCTGAGAAAACAGCGAGAGGCTGCTCAATCCTCATGAACATTACAACTGGGTTCGAATAATCTCAACAACTTAATGTTGCTGCAACCGAACGTTAATGAGCAGCCAACGGACCGCATTACTTTTCAGCTTTCCAGGAATTGCGACATAGTCATGTGGGTCACCAGCTTGGAGAATCTTACCGAGAACAAATAGGCCTATCTCAGTGTTAGGTAAGTTTGTAGCACTCATTTGCGGTAGGAAAAAAGTCGGAATACCTTACGACTCAGAAAAATAGGCACTTTGTAGTTAGTGTCACCAACAGTCCATCCAAATACAACTATAGATCGCATTCTATAACGTATTTCAACGTGAGCAAGAAAAGGAACAGACTCGTCCTTTTTTAATCTACCTGCCCTCAGCCATACACATTTACACACACAGTTATTTACAGGGCATTGGCACAGACATTCGAGTTGAAAGCTCGAAGCAGAACACTGTCTATGTTTAATTCGCTGTTTTTATAGTATCGATGCAGAATGAAAGACATTATTTCTGTTTGACTTTCAACTGTTCTGACATGAGCTTAGGCAACTGTGAGGCCAGAAGTCCCGAGGACAAATACGTCACACAACGCAAGTGAATTAGGGGCCTGGAAAGAAACTACATTATCCGTTGTGTTGACTGCCCAGCGACTCGTGCCTTACAACGCTCCATCGGATTATTTGAAACAGTTGGCCTCACAGGGCTGAATAGGTTGAACATGCTGGCTCGCTAATGCGGTGCGGTGCACAGTGGCAGTCAGTCCTGAATGCAAACTCAATGTCTATCTATGGATAGCAATTGGCAGACATACTGGCTTTCATTTGGCTTTCGGGCAATTGTCAGGCACGGATTTTTACCTGTTTCCTTGCTTTTTTACCTTGCTGAAATCTGTGACAAACTGATAACTTGCAACGTCGTTTGTTTTTCCGCAACAAAACTCAAGATGATATCTTGGTGCTAATTGTCTCAAAAGATGACGTTTCTTCGCTTTGAAGGTGGCGTTATTTTGACTTGAGTTGGAGGAGAGCCAGATGAATGCGATACGTCGGTTTGGTAGATGCGTTTCAATGACTTGGTCGCCGCAGTTTTTGGCCCCGAAAGCAGCCTGAATTTTTCCCTATAATAAGAGAGGCAGCGCTAGCTAGCGCCGGAGAGGGCAAATGGCCGAAACGTTAGCTGGAATCCGCGTTCTTGTTAGAGCAGAAAGCCAAGTTTCCTTCGGGACCGAAAATTGGGCGACCAAGCCTCAGTAACACAGCATGAGATGATTTTGTCTCTCATCCATTTGGCTTTTCGTCTTCAGCAACCAAGGTCCTGAAACAGAATGTGAGTTTATGTGTATTCCTGATTAGCATGATCAGGAGTACATATGGGTATTATTCATTGCCATGATTTTGAAACAATGTTTTAACAGAATAGTTGATCATATTTTTAATCCAAAAATTATAGTGACCAAAACATAGAGAAAATGAATCAAATAGAAAAGGGGCCCATTTGGAACTGCTAATTTGGCGTTGTGAAAATAAGGGGCGGCGCCACGAATGAAACTGCGGGACACCACCAGGGACGCAGCCCAGACGATGAGCTGTTGAAAAGCCCTCTACCTTTGAAAACTGGGTTTCTCCTTGGATTTGGGCTACTTCGTTTTACGATTTACGATCTTAGCAATAAACAACTTTTCGCTTATCTGGCTGAAATGGCGGTACAATGGACAATATCCCTAGAGGAAATTTTGCGTTTTATACAGAAAAATAAACTGCGTTCTTCGCTCTTTACTACATGTTCTTCCATTTTTTGGAATCTGCCTCCTTCGAGCAACAGCCGGATTTTTATGATCTCATTCATAAAGCAAACTTTGTCATAATATATCCGAAGTCAAAAGGGTGCGTTCGCTGTAGCCCGGACGACAAAGAATCTTTGTGACGGCACGACTAATAGGACCCACGACTGATAACGGTTTGGTGGCGCGTTTGATGCCCCGGAGCCGTGACCAATTGCGGGTCCGATTGGACGTGACTTGGCCAAGATTGTCGTCCGGGCTACAGTGAAAGCAAGGTAAATTTCGCCGGCAAAATGACGTCATAAAATTTTGCTATACTATGCACCGGATTTCAGATCTGTATCGAAGTCGGGCTGATCGTCTCGCACTACACTCAAAAAAAAACGTCTTAGTTCAATGTTGAATAATGGATTATGGCTAGATCAATCCTCCACTAATCTTCATAAAATAAATAAAGGGAGATTTCTGAGAGATGAAGGGAGAACAAAATGAACCCCTAACTGCTAACAGAAAGATTACAAGCTGCTAAAACAAAGACATGTTTTTAATTATCTCTGAATAAATGTATGACCCAAAAGTTCCATTTGTTATCCACACTGAGCTGTCTTCCAAAAATCCCTTTTCGGATTACTTCTCTTATTGAGCGTAGTTCAATCCACTGACAGTCAATGTTATGCTGCGATTCCATCTGCCTAGATAACTTACGTTCAGATCATACACCATATTTTTTTTTTTGACATCAGGCTGACCATAAGGCCATTGCCTGGGGGTAAGTTACTTTATATTCGTTGTCGTTTAAACAAAAGTTACTTTATTCCAGCTTATAGATGTCTGGTTTGTAGAGGCAAGGGGGGCAAAGCCGAAACAGGGGTACGCGCCGTGGGGATGATTTGGAGGATGCTGCCGAAGACCGCCACTCTGTTACATTCTGGTGACAACCTACAAGATTCCTATCGGATTATAAGTATGTGCATGCGCGGACAGGCGATTACGAAGCAGAAGCTACCAAGATGGTTACTTCCGGCCAGCGAACAGCGCGTATCGACTTGAACCATGTGGAGTGTTCGAGTGTCGACGTCAATGGACATGTGCTTTGTTGCTGGAAGATTGTGGTCAGGTATGTTCACGGCTTGGCCTAAGTTGTTCGTATTCCAAACCGGACACCTAGGGAGCATATGAGTCCTACAATCGAAACTCCCGAATCCAAATTATGCGAGCGGTTCCCCAAGGATGATTCATTGGTGTGGCCTAAATTGTTCGTATTCCAAACCGGACACCGAGAGAGCATATGAGTCCTACAATCCAAGCTCTCGAATCTGTATTATGCGAGCGGTTCCCCAAGGGTGGAGATCCCCGGTCACGAGATTCCTCGTTTGATTTAGTGCAAGGCCGAAATTTTTCCTGCTTTGTGTGGCGAAAATTCGAAACATTTGCTGTTAAGGGGAAGGGATCCGCCCGTTATTTGCTCCTATGTTTGGGACGATAGACTACGATTAGATATCAAGAACCGTCCTTTCATTTTGTGTCTTTACACATTATGTTTCATTGGTGTGGAATAAACCATCTGTATGTAACTGGAGCATGTTTTCCAGTTTTTTAGGTGCATGGCAATGTAGTTGTCACAGTTTTATCATGCTGGGTGCAGGTTTCGCTCGCCTGATACCTTTGGAAAGGTAGGAAGAAACCCATACTTGTCGCACAAAAGTTGAGAAGTACACATTACCTCGGTTCTGTTCTCATTGTGTCGTTTTGTTCTCATCAGATTGGTGAATATCAGCTTGATTCCGATTCACAGCCCATGGTGATTTTGATTCTGGTTCGCATTGGGAAACAGAAAATTGATTCGATTCTGATTTTAAGACTTTGAAATGCAAGACATGGGTTTGATTCGTGATTCACAATTGATTCAAGATCCAGTTATGCTCAAAATGACATATGCCATTATTATTTTCTGCTGTCAAAAATGCACAACTTAACTTTTGGGTCTTGTGTTATCACATAGCCTGATGTAAATTATAGGGTAATATTAGGGGACAATAGTAGAGCCAATTATATACCACATGAAATTTGCATGCGTGGGCATAGAGTACCATGTCCATGTTTAGTTTGTATCGAATATAAAGATGAAAAACCCAGTTTGCTAATACGTTAGTCACGGTGTCGGAAATTAGACAGCATGCTCACGTCGATGGTGCTCTACAAACATGCTTCGAGAAGTTCAATGTTCATATGTGGAGGCGTGTCATCACAAGTGTACCTTTACCGCATTAATATCAGTTTAAAGCAAGTTACGATTCCCAGTGTTTCCAGGTCACATCTTGCTTATGTGAGCTGCGGCAATATTACAATGAACCGCCATGTTATGGTTTGTCATTGGTAACGTCACGCTTCATGACCAGTTCTTTCTTTCTTCTTTCATCTTTCTCATCTCTGCTTGTAGGCATGTCTGTGTATATCTGTCTACGTCTGTTTGTATGTCTGTCTAAATTCCCTTGTCTGTCTGTCTGCATGTCTATCTGCATGTCTGTCTGAATGCCCTTGTCTGTCTGTCTCTCTGTCTTTGTCTTTCTGCACGTCTATGCCTGTCTCTTTCTGTGTGTCTCTACGTCTATGCCTGTCTCTGTCTGTATACCTGTTTGCTCGTGTGTCTGTCTATCTGTCGGTATATGTCTATCTCTGTATGTCTGTCTGTCCGTCTCTGTCCATCCCTGTCTGTTCGCGTCCTTGTTTGTCCGTCCCTGTCCTTGTCTGTCTGACCCTGTTCGTGTCGCTGTCTCGTCTCGTCTCGTCTCGTCTCGTCTCTCTCTCTCTCTCTCTCTCTCTCTCTCTCTCTCTCTCTCTCTCTCTCTCTCTCTCTCTCTCTCCCTCCCTCCCCTCCCCCTCCCTCTTTCCCTTTCTCTTTCTCTGGGTGTGTGTTGGTTTGTTTGTTCTCTCTCTGTTATCTTCTCTGTCTCTATATATCTGCTGTCTTCTGTCTCTCTGTCTCTTTATTACTGCTCTCTTTTATCTTCCCTCTCGATCTGTATACCGTGCCGATTAGGGATGTCCGTGGCGAAAAACGTTATGCATCTTTTGTTTTCCCATTATTTTCAGCAATAAATAAATGGTGCATGTGTATTGCTGTAAACGGAAAAAGTTCGTTGCAGTTGCAGTTGGGTCATTCCACGTCAAATCACACAAGAATTGCCCCAACCGCGTTCGATTTCGATCAGATATGGTTCGCTCATAGCATGTTTAAAAATGTCCAGCCATAAATTTTTAGTCTTGGGGACCTCTGAGGTCAGAGTTGCAGGTCATGAAAAGTCGCCGATTTTTGCAAACATTGCATGATTCAGATGCCTACAACTCGGTGACGGATTCTCACAGAAGGGTGCGATTAGTGCCCATCGAAAGGGTAATGTTCCATCTTCCATAAATAAGCTCATTTTTTCGGTTAGCTCGGGATGACCTTTGACGCGACAAGGTCACACTGAACATTTTTGGCTTTAACCTTGTTTGCCTACTGTAATCTCCGCGAAAATGTAACACAATATGTTCCCAGATATCTACAGTAAGCGTGGCGGAAAACAGTTCTGGACAAATGGAAACTTTTCTGCAATCTTGAATTTGGTGTTGCTAAGTGGCGCTTGAGAAATATGCCCTGAAGCTGTTTCAAGAATATTTATTGATTTCGTGCCTTGAGCTTGTCCGATTGTTTTACAGTTTCATGTGCACAAGTCCTGCGTACCTGCTATACTAGCTTAAAGTCCTGCGTGCCTGCTATACTAGCTTAGATTCAAGTTGCTTGACCAGAAAAGTCAAAGGTCATGACATCCCCTCACCAATCGACTCCTGACATCAGAATCTGACATATCCGTTCTTGACATTTGCAGGAAAGTGGGTCCATCGGGCGTTCTTGGGTCTAACGCCAACTGAGATAATCCTAGTCGTGCATCGGGACCTTTGGAACGTCAGCCGAGACCTTTGACATTAGCTGACCTTGGATTTCCCATGTTGATCTCAGATCATCTGTCACCTTTTGTACTCTGATTTCGAATTTCGCACCCATTTGGCACGCATCGAGTCGTTATATTCATTCTATACCCTGGATAAAAGCGAGTTGTCTGCATTTTGTTTTTTATGGCAAGCATCTTAGTCATCGCTTATGTCTGCTTTTAAACGAAGTTGTCATTTCACCTCTAGATTTTCGAACATTCGGGTAGATGATATCATGTTCAATCAGTCAAAAAACCAAAGCCCATGTCATTTTCGATACGTACAAACTCCGATACGTCGAAAATATATGTGAAATTCGGAAGCATTGCCCTATAAAGCTATGAATGGTCCGCGGACAGGTAATGCAAGGTCACTCTGGGTCAGTGACCTCAGCTGATATTAAAAGGATCCGATGCTCGACTTAGACTGCCTCAGTTAGCTTAAAGGCTTAAGGACATCTGGAAGACTCATTTCCGTGGAAATGTGAGGAACGGGTATGTCAGATTTGGATGGCAGGGGTCGATTAGTGACGGGGTATCATGAACTTCGACCTTTCGTGTCAAGCAATTTAAAACTAAGGTGATGTGTAGCAGCCGCGCAGGGCATTGCGCTCAACAAATTGTACAACAATTCGAGGAACGAAAGGCACGAAATCAATCAGTATTCGTGACATAGCCTCAAGGCACATTTGTCCAGCGCCACTTGGCGACACTAAATTCAAGATAACTGCAAAAGTTTCAGTTTGCCCGGAAATGTTTTTTTTTTTGCCACGCTTACTGTAGATATTTCGGGGCATATTGTGCTACGCTTTCGCGAAGATCACGGTGGGCAAACATGGTAAAAAGCAAAAATGTTCTTTGTAATCTGGTCAGGTCAAAAGTCATCCCGAGATCACCAAAAACATAAAGTTATTTTTGAAAGCTGGGACATTTTCCTTTTGAATGCCGCTAATCACGCTTTTCTGTGACATTCTGTCACCGACTTATGGGCATTTCAGTCATGCAATATTTGTAAAAATCGGTGACCTTTCATGACCTGTGACTTTGACCTCAGAGGTCACTTAGGGCCAGAAGTTTATGGCTGACCATTTCTTTGATAGGTGCTATGAGCGTACCAAATTTCATCAGAATCGAAATGGGCTGCTCAGTTCATGTGCGATTTGACATGGAATGATCCAGTTGCAAAGTTGCTCGTGCGCAATGATTCACTGTGGACGTGGCCGTACTAGCGCTGTGAAGTGCTTGTTGATGAATAAATTTTGCGTACTTCGTACTTTTGCGTTGATGTCGACACAGCTTGGGGACGAGTGTCGCGTGGAGAATGCGATGGACCAGAAGCAGACTTAGCAGAGATTTCCGTTGGTTTCATGGTTGACAGTTGTACGACAGGAGGCGGGTTATGGGGCGATAGTGATACGGTGTGGACGAGGATGTCAAGCCGTTGAGCAAGCTGGATAAGCGCAGCATGTTGCCATGACAACGTCTGGATAGGCGCAAAGGAAGTGGAAGACAACCATACGCTTTCACATAGATTTAAGAATGAAAAATGCTGGTTGCAGTATGCAAATTGATAAACGATGACGTTTTTGTGGACACCTACATGATAACATCAAGACTAGCAGAGCATTGCGAAGAGAACCTATGGGTGGAAATCCTCGTTGTAAGACATTTAAATGACATTATATCGATTATCCAGCAATAATCTTTCGAAGGGAAATGAATGATCGCCCTGTTTCTGGATAAAGGGATGATCGTAATAGGCCATCCTCTAAAATGTCATGGTGAAAGACTTTTTTTTCTCAGTGTAGCCAGTTTCGTTAAAACGGCTATACTTCCAAAATGCTTCCATATAAAGAAATATTCGTGATTTTCTTCTCATCCCTGAAATCTTAGAACCAATCGTATGCTTCACCACATTCCTCCACACGATTATCATGGGGCACTGGGTATAGGCAGTACCCCACAATCAAATGAATGTGGAGTACTGGTGCCCCACACAACCCACGGTGGCGCTGCACATAGTAAAAATGGTCAATAGGTCTTCTTCGGGATTATAATGAACAGATGTCGTTCGCAACTTTGTTTTTTGTGACGATTTCTTGGCCGAACGCTTCTTTCTTTCGTTGTTCCGCACTTCTTTCGCATTCGTTCATATATATATATATATATATATATATATATATATATATATATAATTGCATTTCTGAAAAACAGACCTTTCTGAATACTTCTGTTTCCTTTCGCTGGAAACAGCCCTGTAGCGAGTGTTTCGGAGTTCTCCGTGCGCGCACGGTGAACCTCCAGCGCCCGCTGTTGTGTGATAACCGACCGCTGTTGTCACTTTTTGTTACCGGTGCCGGGGCTCCATGGGTTATGACGTAGACACAGTCATCACCAGCAGCGGGAACCCGTCACAACCATTCGCGTCAGCCGCCACACGAGACGCGACGCAACACGACGTGAGCTCGCTGTCGTAATCGTTACAACACCCTCGACCCTGTTTGGGCTGGCGGCAAAGCCCTATCGCAAGCGGTCCCATGACACACGGTCGCGCGGCCCCACCCGGATGCACTGTTGGCGGAATTACACGCGATTTTATTTCCCGTAACGACGCCGCTCCCGAAGCCGGCCAACAGCACAACGGGAATTTGTCCTGATCCGCCCCGCGGGACGGCCCGCGTTGCGGTCTCACGCCGCACGTGTCGCGCGATAGACGGACACGCGACAGACGGCTCGCGGTCAGCTCCGGCGGCGTCCGGGCCGGCGCCAGACCGCGCTGGGACCACGCGCCACGCCTTCCGCCGAACGAGCAGGATGTTTGCATCCGGTACGTCCAGGGTCGTGACGGGCAGGTCGTCATGAATTTTTAAGCGTTCTCTTTCGTACTAGAAAATCACATACCGACTGCATCCGGGAAGGACGTCAAGAAATGCATTTTTCAATAACTAACGCCAGGAAAGCGCGGCGGAGAGGGGCAGGAGGCGCGTGCCCAGCGTGCTACTCATCTACTTTGGGCATTTCATGAGCAGAAGCATTTTAAAAGTTAACTTAGCGTCTGTCTCGCGACAGGGCACTCGGGCTAACGGCCTTCATACGTTAAAAAGACCAAATCTACTTTTTCGCATGGGCTCAAGCACAGCACTGCGAGATTTATCACAACGGCTTAGGTAACACAACCCGTGCCTCTGGGCTCGTCGTGGAAACCTCGTGACCCAGTTTGGGCATCGGGTAAACCACCGTGCACCGTACCTCTACCAATGTGCAATGGCGCAGGGGCCTCGATTTCCGCCCTGTTGTTTCAGTTATCAGGGAATTGCAGAAGGTGCTAAACGGCGATGTCTCATTTTACAGGGATCCTACTTACTGCCTATGGACGGCGGGGAGTTGCATTTGCGGCAATTACGGCAAGCAAAGGACTGGATTGCTCGTTGAACACCAAACCAGCAAACGATCACAGCGCCTTCGGAGCATGGCGGGTAGGTATCCTGCCTGCTTAAAAGCTGATAAACATGCACGAAAGTGCTAGCGCCTGGTGTATTATCGCAGCAGCGACAACACTGCGGCTTTGCATTAGCTCATACCGCAAACTGTGAGGGTGTTACTCTGTCACTCAGGTCTAAATTATCAGGGTCAGATAAAACTCTGGGCCACAGTATGCCGATCAAAAGTTTGTAGAAGTCATAGCCGATGACTGGTAAGAGCCAGGATTCAAAACATGGTCAGGAATAGCGCTAATGAGCAGTCTCTGAGGTTGCCTTAATTCAGATAGGAATATGATTCACTTATTTACGTGAGGAAGACATATCATACAATTAACCCATAAATATCTCTGCATATGAAATGAATACAAAATATGAGAGTTAGATTTGTTTAATCGTGAAAAAATGTCCGAACTGAGAGACAAGACATGATTTGGTCCAGGGCTGGTTTATTCTCATCTTTTTCTATGGGTAAGGCGGCATGTTAGTTTTCCTCATACGCCCTGCCACCTTAGTTTGTCCTCCGGCGCCACTGAACGCACGAGCACACGTGGTTCCCAGTACACAAAAAATAACCCCTCACTAATGTCAAAAATTGGCGACTCGAATGGAAACATCAGCTGCACCTTTTCTCCCCGCCCGCTGACTCCGCTATCGCTGACGCGCTCTCGCCGCCCGCAGCCAATCAGCGGCGCGCTATCGGGTCACGATCGGCGTCACGTCTCCGGCCACAAATCACTCAGTGACGGGCCACTGTCACCGCGCGGGAATTCCAGCCGGCGCTGGGGCCGACTCCCAGAACCCAGCATCAGCGCCGCGTCCAGCGAAAACGGCCGCGGCGGCTCGGCGCCGGCCCGTCGCGCTATCGTGAAACAAACAGACGGACCGACGCGCCGCTGACGTCGGCCGAGCCGCCGCCGAAGTGCGCCACTTGCCGCCGGGCGTGATGTGGTCGACGCCGGCGTGGGTGCAGCGGATCACCGCCCATCGCAGTCGGCGTTGGTCTCCGTGTTCAGCCGAGCTGGATTTGGGTCGTTTCGTGGGTGTGGCGCGAGCCAGACACAGGGGACGGGACGTTCCGCGCCATAAATCGAAAAAATGTCTCGAGACGCGCCTAGCGGGAGTGCGCACGGGCCTGGCCCCTCGCTCTTGCACCGCCGCTCGAAACTACAAACAAGCTTCTGGCCTTGGTGGCGTGACGAAAACATGCAGCGCTTATGAGATTGAGGAAGATGTTGCATAAGGCACGTTAATCATGCTACAACATGCTTAGACGGGCGCCTAGGTCTAAATAAGAGGTTTACGCGGTTGCACTTTTCCTTCACCGCCACGTTCCGCAGCCGTAGTATGCTAGCCGCAGCCAGCTGCAGCCCAACCCGTGGGTCAACAGCCCATCTCTGGCCAGCTGCGTCAATTTTTCAGAGTTTCGTCTTAAAATATTTGTTTAGGGTTGGGTGATGATAACATGTGTGGCGTTTATGTCCGTTTTTATGCACTGAAATATTATTATATCCTTAAATATATGTATATTAATATAAAAATAAATAAACAAATAAATATGTATTTATATTTATATGTGCATACATGCATATATATAAATATATGAATATACACAAATAAAAACAAATACTATTTTTATGTAATCCTAAGCCAGACAACAGTCATGGCCACAGCCTCAGCCACGTTTAGGCAGGTTTGTGCAGCCGCCCCGTCCCGTTGGCCAAAGGTTGCAGCCAGCCGCACGACTGGCCGTCCCATGTAAACTCCTAGTCTGAATCCTGCGGGCGTTGCTTTTACAACTTCATTGTGCACCTGCAATGTGTTCTCTCGGAAAATTCTGCACCTGCGGCTGATCTTCTGATGCGGACGTCTTGGTACATATCCTTCCTCCTGGCCTTCTGCGACGATCAAGATCCTCATCCTCCTGTGTTGGCTCGGAAGTCGCTGCAAAGCTAAGCCTCTCTCACAGCGACAAATAAGGAGGGAGTCATCAGACTGACCTGGTTGCCGATCACGCCGCTCGTCTTTGCATGCCGGGGGATTAGGAGCAGGGGAGGAGCACTGAGACTTCCGTCACAGCGAGGGCCGAGGCCTGCCGCTACCACAGCTCTCCTGACGCTGGAGGAACACCAAGACACTTCCGCCGCAGCGATGGCCGTGGCCTGACGCTGTCGCAGCTTTCCTGCCGCTGTCGCAGCTCTCCTTAGCGCGTCGCGAGTCAGTGAAGATGCACCGCAGTCCGAAATCGGTCTCAGAATGGCTGCCTCCTGCCGTCCACTGACACACGGCGTCCGTATATTCCAATGCATCACTCTCGGCCTCCGCGTAGTGCTTACCGCTTATTTCTGAGTTCAACCGCAGGTGGCTACAAATAAGTCACATGGTTGGCAACCGCCCCGGTGACGCAGACGGTAAATGCCGATGAGTGGGAGGTTTGCGGATCAAGCCTGACACGTGGTAGACTTTTCCTCGGCCGGCTCCTAACCAGGAGATGGCAGCAGCTGGGAAGCTTTGTCGCGGGATGGCCGCTGTACCGTCCAGCGCCCGCGGCAATGGGTACACAGGCGTGATCTGCCTTTAAATAGATCCTTCGGTCCGGTGGCATCTCCAGCGGACACGGCCTCGCTTCGTGTCACCGGAGCAGTCCTCTGATTCACTGGGCCTGAAGAATCGGGATAGCCCTTGTGTGTGCATAAGTGCCACCTGGGGAGCCTGACAGCAAGCGTGTGGTCAAGACTGTTCCGCAAAGGTGCCGAAAAATGAAAACTCTGCCGTGTACATAGTGCGTGTGTGTGTAACTGTGTGATTACAAACAACTAACAAGAAAAGTCTCGCTGGGGCACCAAAAAAAAGTTATTTGGTTGGTAATGAGACTGTATGATTTACGTTCGTGGCATGCCCTTGTTTCATGTCTTTTTAGTGTACTGGTGAGACATCCACAAAGACGTTAATAAAAAGTACACCTTTAATTTGGGTCTGTCGCTTAAAACTGTTGAGAGTGAATGACGTGAAGGGATGAGCAACATACACATTTCAACAGTGACTGTTATTTGCATCTTGATATACCTCAACTGACGCTACAATCTGGCCCAACATAGTGTAACCCAAGAGAAGGCATGAAGCACTCATTGGAGGTACGTGCTGGATCAAGACATCTTAGTCAAAAACTAGATTGAAAACTAATGATTAGGAATATTAGAAAACCAATAATGTATTAGGAACGATAATCGTTTTCGCGGCATGCTCTCGTGTAAGAGGAAGCATCGACAACAATTTCGCGGGGCTTCTGATCTGAGAGAATACCAAAAACTGCTCTCCTGTGCAGCAATCTCATCTTCATGACCAGAGCTCTTTTTGCTGAATCTACGCTAGTCCGGGAGGTGCTAATTATGGCTTTCTGGAATCGCTCTGTTGAGAGAGGAACTAATATGTCCATCTTTGACAACAAAAACTGTCGTCGACGAGGTCTATGGGGACGGTTTCTTTCATCGTCAGAACACCATCTGATTCTCCGAGACGGAGTCGCTTCGAAGGGTCTCGCAAAAAACGAAAAAAACGCGTCCTCGAGTCCATCGGAGATTAATGATTCTGAGCCGACGAAGCCAGTGAATACACTGGCTTGGCAACGGACGGTTCCCAGAACGGTGTCCATCATCTGGGGCGTCTCGTCCTCTTCCCGTCCTCCGGTGGCGTGGCATTGCGCGGGCTTCGGGACGACGCGCAGGTCGGCGGCAATCGTGGCGCGCGCCGGGCGCCGCCTCTGTCGCCGCGGGAGCTGGCCGCCACGGCGGGGAGTCGCGGAGCGGGACACCAGTCTGTCGTCGTCACAGTCGAAGGGTGTCGGTCACCAGGCGATTCCGTCGCCGTCCCGCCCGCACGGAGCTGTCGGCACCGACGCTCCTGCCCGGCGTCCGGCGGCGGGACGTCGTGGCGGAGGACCGGAGAGACGACTGCGGCCGGCCAGGAGCGTGCTGACTCAGCAGGGCGGCACGCGCGAGGCGCCGGCCGGTCGGCCGCCTGCCGCCGACCGTCGTCGCCCCGTCCCAAGTAACGCCGCCCGCTCCCGCTCGGTGTTGTCCGTCCAAACAGCGGCGGCGGCCGGCGGGCCGAATCCCCGGCGGCGCGCCTCGCGACAGGCGGCGGCGCCCGGCGCTGCGGCGCCGGCTCGCTGGCAACAGGCGGCGGTGATGACGGCGCTCAAACGGCAGACGGGGATTTCAGTCGTGAATCTGTCGGCCATTTTTGAGATTTTGCTCAAAGAAACCGGGGCATTGCAGTTAGGATGTTTCACGTCACGGGCTGAAGAGGCTTTTGTCGACACTTTGCTGGGGAGTCCCTTCCATTTAGTTCTGAGTTAAGTTCGCGAGAAAAGTTCTTCTTGTATGTCCTTGTCCTCTCCGCACGTCATCCTTTTGACGACTGGCGGATAATCTAACCCACTGAACGAAACTTGTTTTCAGGCGACCCAGACCTGCTAGGGCTAATATTTATTAATATACCTAATAATATTAATATAATATACCCTTTCGAAAGATGATGCAGTCCCGCAATGATGATGAATTATGAGCACCGGGATGCCTCAGAAACCAATTTTGGGCAACACTAGCAGGCAAAAGTGTTGTCTGGTCATCGCTTGGGATCGGGGATGAGATGGGCATTTCGTCCAATGCACATCTGCTTCATATTAGGATAAGCGTCAAACAAAGCATTACTGTAAGATGAATCTATGTTGTCAAAAATCAGACGTCAGAGTTTTCAGCTTGAGACGAATCTATATTGTCAAAAAACAAACGTCAAAGTTTTCACCTTGCCCCCACTATTCACTTCACGTCTCTAAAAAGTCGGAGGGCTGCGAAGTTTTAACACACAAGCATTGGACATCGTTGGCTAACACAGTATGCTGCCCAAACATCTCGTGAGGAATGGTTTCCTTTCGACCGCCGTAGTGGGTGTTATCCATGCGATGTTAATGACAAGTCCATTTGACCGTTGGATTATAACCGCATAAACCGTCCAGTATATATAACATATATATATATATATATATATATAAAACCTACAAGCCCTCCAAAGGCGGTGTAGAGTTCGTTATTAGAAGCGTATTTGGCAGGGACTTTGCTGATTGCATATCCGAGTAATCTGAAATCGCTCGACACTACAAATCACGTGGGACACAGCCAAGAATATTTAGGAGCCACAGATGACAACTACTTCTTATTTGTCATATGTAAGGAGTAGTGTTAGCCCTAGAATGACGGCGACGAGAGTAACAAGGTATCGGGAAGCATCAAGAATTTACACTCGGTAGCGTCCTCATAGGTATGCACTTATTCCTAGGACCTGTAATAATTTCCATACTTTGCAGAAGGCATCTCGGAAACATGGTGATCATGACTCAGGCGAGATCTCAGAAGCAGGATAAGCCACGTACTGCAACTTGCCATGCTGGGGCTTCTTAGTTGAGGGTTCGTTTAAATTTGGCCAGAGCACGCACAGAAGCGAATTATGCCCGGTGCCGCTGCAGCCGCCGTTGAAGTCGTCCAAATCAGTAGACCACACCAGGGCTCCAGCCACACCCCTGATGTGGCCGGAGCCCTGGGATGATGTAGGTATGCAGTTCTGATGCAGTTCGCCCGTAGGATGATGTAGGACCACGCAACACGCAGCGCGTGCCACAGGCTTGGAGCGACGCTAGAAACAACCCACTGCTAGCACGTCCTTCAGGCTTCTCATTACTCAGCCCCCGATATTGCTGGGACATTTTCACCACGTTTTCCGCCGTACCTCCAGGACGAAGAAGCCGGCAAATCGAAATCGCCAGTGCCTTTCTTTTGTCGGAAGATATTAATGATCTAGTGAATGGTGAAGACATCATGAACTCTTACCTTGGTTTAAAGATAATATTTCCATGCATGGTATCTGTTCGTTATTCAACGCATTTTTTGTAGCACGTTTGTATCACTTACGCAACGTATCTCGAGTACTGGGCTATCCAAATCATATCTAAGCCCTAGTGAGGTCAGGAAATGTTATTTTTTAGTTTTTAATAATAATGCTAATCTCCTTTTCTGAGAAAAACCCGCACCTAGCATTTAAAACGTTAGAGTCGTAGAAAAATAAATGTCATTTGCGGCATTCACGTTCAGTTGCACGGCATAAGGATACGAAAGGTAAGGCCATAAGTATTTTTTTTTTTAACCTGACAAACTCCGGGCCGTAATACTCATCTTCATATGAAAATAACTTCGTGAAAAAAACAAATGTCATTTGTGACTTTCACGTACGATTGTATGCCGTGAAGATACAAAAGGTAAGATAATACCTAACGTAACTTTTTAACCTAAGAAAAATTCAGGGCCATAATGTGTTTCTTTATGTAAAAATAACTTATGTGGTTGCCTATAGTGCCGACGGCGGCCGTTAACCCTCGCCCGGCGGGCCATTTTTACACCCTCCACCGGCGGGGGCTCCAAAACAACCCCCTCCTTACTTTTGAACCAACAGAGATGGAACAACGAAACAAAAGCCAGCGTGTTGCTCGTCACGTAAGCCACTCAACAATATCAACAGTTTTGGTTTCAGGTCCACAGATGACCTCCCAGGTGAAGATATTGGCCTCAATGCGACCATATCAAAATATGTCGGAGCTTTCTTAGCAATAAAGTTTTCAAACTGAGGAGTATAACTCAATGCTGTAAGCACCAGCGTGTTGACCATTGTCTTATCTTTTGGAAAATGTACGGGTTTTTGGGTCTAGGTCAATGGGTGACCTCCCAGGTCGCAAAATGTCATCGTTGTTGAAATTTTCAAAGTCCTACACTTTTGGCAGTCCGCAGGTCAAACGAGTGACCACACGCGTGCCAAACTTAGTGCACCGCTTCTCCTCGGGCTGAGAGGGGGTCACTTATTCGGGGTCGCGGCCACCTTGGTTCCTAAGGTCACCGCCAGAGGCGCTCGCGTCATTTAACGGAAATCAGTCATTGTCGAAAACCATTCGAGCTAGAGCCATCAAATTTGGTTTGCAGATAGGCAGGCCCATGTGGTTTGTATCGGCATGCTGTTGTGGCGGCCAAGTTAGTTTCTCATCAAGGTCACTGCCAGGAGCGCATTCGACTTCCGAATTTTCGAATTTTCGAAATTTCTCTAACCCAGCGTGGCCTTGACTAGCACATTGGCTTTAGATTACGCCAAACGATGTTCGTCAAAATAATTTTGACGTGGAAGATCGTAATACAGTATTCTTGCAAGTGTAGGCATCACTTATTTCTTAAACAAAACTATAATGGCGTTTGACGTCAACGTTTGATGTACGCGTTCGTCCTAGCTTGATCTGTGATGGCCTGACCCTTCCGATACACTAAAATCAGGCCACTGACACCAACAATTATGAAAGAAATATATAACACAGCATAGCAATGTTAAAATTCCAAGAAATGAAATTTAGCGCTCGATTTGGTTAAAAACACGACTGGCATGACCTTGAAAAAGGTCATGGGTCGCGACCGGTCGTGTGAACAATTCTGAAAATTTTACCCAAGGTGTATTAATGTTGAAAACGTAGCTACAGATACAATCAGCGATCTATCTCCCGTCACTACAACGTAACTGAAGAAAACGCAGGGGGTCCTGAGATCAGCCTTCCGCCGTGTGAGCGTTAATGCTCAGTTCAAGCGCTTCTGAAGTAGACTGGGCGACGTACCTAATCTAGTCAGTGTCAGAATAAATATGTCTTCAGTGCATATGGATTAAGCCTTTAATGTTTATTTAAGTGAATGGTGGGGTATGTGCTTTGTACTGTGAGCACGTAGCCATGGTTAAATCATGAAGTGAAGCGTGTTCCGTATTGTGAGCACGTATATGAAGTCATGCTTAAATCATGACCTCAAGCGTGTTTCGTATTGTGAGCACGTATATCATGGTTAAATCATGAACTGAAGCGTGTTTCGTATTGTGAGCACGTATATGAGGTCATGGTTAAATCATGATCTGAAACATGTTCCGTATTGTGAGCACGTATATGAAGCGAAGATTAAATCCTGATCAGAAACAGTTACCAAAACACTAGACTAACAATCGTCCTCCGCTTTTGGGAGGAGCTGATGAACTTTGGAGTTTGTTACAGCTTTAGGGCCATTTCGCATCCACATTTCATTGTGTCATCCGTCTATTAACACCTCGCATAACATTATATCAAAGGTCTCTGGACTGTGGCAACGATAGTTACAATGGTGACTGACCGTGAGATGAGAGCGGTCGTGGTTTAGGGCTTATACATGTAACGATCTGCGTTGCAGGACCAAAGGCGTAGCCAGTATTTTGCCAAGGAAGCAGCTAGGACAAACCTTACGCTCCTCGAAACTGAAAACTCTGCCGGTTCCGGCCACTATATTTTCGAGTTCCGGAAATTTTCATTTATTTTCAGTTTGTGTGCGTGTGAAGAATTAAGTTTTTAAACCTTGGTGGGGCCTTGGTCCTCACTGGCATCGCGGCTGTGCAGGACCCTCCAATGTTACCAGTAGATGATAAAAGTTAAGATCGTACTGTAGGAGTGTGTTCGTCTCCACCGCACGTGCACTTCTTGGTATCTCTAAAAACCTTTCACGCTGTGTGCGAATGCTCGAATACGAATGAAAAATGTGGGCAGCTCTTCGGGTTCTGAACAGAGTGACGAATGCTCGGCATTTCAGGACGAGACTTACTTTCTCCTGAGTCACTTCCATGTTGTTGAATCCTATCCGAATCCTACCTTGCCAAATCGCGTAAATGGCCTTCTAATCGTCCATGTGTGAGTAGTTCCAAGATTACTGGCTGAAGTACAGAAATCGAATTGGAACCACGCAGTGGTCACTATCAGTGCAAGCAGAAGGTACCTGCTATTACCATTGGACATCGAATCGAACCTTTACGCCGCGAAACAAGACAACAGAATGTTGGCGCTAGCCAGCTGCCAGTTACGTTACGCATGTGTACGAAACCTTCATACGATCCGTGAATTCTGCATATTTCACACCGTGCGCATTTGAAAAAAAAACGAATGTGCATTTGCTGCTTGCCATCTGAACACGTAGGTATCGAAAACACACAGGCAGCAGGGCAGGAAACTCTGAGGCGCGGCTAGGCATCACCTGATGCCTAGCAGTGATCCTGCGGGGCTCTTCAGCTTTCACCAGCAACCCACGCTGTCAACATGAAGTAGACATACATGCCTGACTGGCCTAGCGCGAAGCGTTCTACGTGGGCAAGGACCTTTCCGACGTCATCAGCGCCAGAGCGACCCTTCGACCAGGTGGGTGCATCACGTTCAACACCGAAAGACTGTTAATGTGTGACAGTCATTATTGTGCCACCCACCTCGCCAAAGCCACGTCTGCCCGGCTGCATGGCGGCGGCACAGGACGACATATCGTCGACATCCGGTGCGTGCTGGCGGGCGCCGTCACAATCTCGGAGGTGGAAGCCGTTCCCGAAGAACGGCACGCCCATCTTCAGTTTTTTCGGCGGCACGTTATGGTCCGGGTGATGCTGCAGCGTGACGTTCCGAAGCAGACGTTCGCCGGCTGAAAGTGCGGAGATGTGAAGGAATACTGGAATGTCGATGCTCACTTTGAAGGTGAACATAGATCTCGGTTTAGAAAACGACATCATATTTGATCATATACACCATATCACCAAATACTATAATATTCAAGTTTGTAAGTTTCATGCTTTTTCGTGTTAACGTATGTGTCCTTGTAACAATGCCGTTTTACTGCAATACAGTGCAATACCAATGCAGCTCAGAACTTACAAGCATGGGCAAAAGACTGCATAAGAACCCCTTCTCCAGGAGTCACTCGCGACACTCGGTTCGAAGACGTCGAACGGTGTTCGTCGTTGGCGGCGTCATCGGGGCCACGTGACCGCTGGCCACGTGACCGGTGGCAGCCTCCCAGGCGCCGTGGTCATCATATGCCAGCGCACGTTTGCAGTGTCCACGAGCCTACGAGTGATCCCAACGACAAGACTTTCGTTAAAGGAGCTCTTCGCGTCGCCTGTGGCCACACGCGTTCCGTATCACGTCATAATGTGCGTGTACTGCAGATAGATCCTGTAGGCCCTAGATGTAAGGTTCTAGTACGTATGAGGTTCGAAAACGGGTTATGCATCCATTAACACTGACGGGTTTGTTCACACTTGGTCTTGTGCCTGTCCGGTCCGGTCTTATCAAGCAAAACCCAAAAATTTCCCCTAATCGTGGTGTTTACATGTATGCCCACGTCGAATGAATGCCAGCTGATTCATTTTCGCCTAGGAACGGGTACTAAGTGCACAGTACTATGTCAAAAATCAAAATTGCCCTTCGCTATTATAAGTCCCCAAATTTAACAATAGCTGTCATTGCAAGCAATGATCCATATTCACGAAATACCTCCGGACTATTGCATCTTACCTGGTTACGTTGGGCAGGATGTACATACATTTCGTTCAGGTACGTATATTTAGCTCTAGTCAGGACTACCATCAGCCCGGCTTCCGACAACGTTTTGGCGAAGTCGTCATCCAAATCTTCAAGGCCTCTGACGAAGTTTTCCTGAAAACATGGTATTAGAGTTGGTAGTCTGTGTCTGAAGCACGCTTTTTAGATGAATACCAGGATAAAAAGTCGTCTTCAGTGTTTTAACACGATGTCAAGCATGTTCATGAGCACGATTGGCAACAGCAACTGTTTGCGTGCATCCAGTGACCAAAAGATGTTGACCATGCTCCCAGCCAAGCTACCACGTCCTCAGCTTACTTCATTCGGAGCCAACTGTGTCGCTGGCTAGCTAAAAAAGAAAAACAAAAAAATATACTTGTCTGTGGCGTTCTGCGTCACATGAGTATGTTTCCCCGCCGAACCATTTCCAGCTCATCATGATGATAGTGCAATATTTTGTTAGTCTTTTTAGTATTTTAGTATTGTTAGTGTTTTCCAATTTGCCTTTGCCATGTTTTCCAAATTAAAATTGCTATCACTTTACTCAGCTTCGTCAAAAAAGACGTAAAAATAAGCCTTGTCCAAACTATGCCTCAGCTAACGTCAAGGTTTCTGTTTCACGTATCATTGAGGCAGCGTCACACCTATCTCTTAATAGGATTTGTCTGCAATAGTAATCGCGTTCCCAGATTGGTCCCGTGCCACCTGCCCGTCTGACGGTCGGTGGACACTTATCCTCACGGATTCTGGAGGATCAAGTTCGTCAACTTATTAAATGTGGTATAAATGTTCCCACGACCCGCGATAAATTTTTTCCTTCACACCAACATGTGTCCACAAGCAAATCAAGTTGAAAAATGAGGGTGTGAGAGAGGAACGCGTGAAGTTGAGGGTCGGGGGAGGCAAAGAACCCCAACTTTTTTAGAAGTTAACACTGACCCTATGAGCGATACTGGAAAGAAATGACCCAAAATACTTCCTTGACCCCCCCCCCGCCCTCCCGGTCACTGTGGATAGTTCCCCTGGGAGGGACAGAGATGGTGGCAGGGGTAGAGTAAGGCACGGAAAACTGTGATCATGATTTCTTGATCATCGAGAGTTTTTTTGCCGGAAGGGTTTGCATCTCCAACTAAGCCGTCACAACAACGCTGGTGCGTACTGTCTTTTCTTGCCTCTGGATGTATGGGCGACTCGCCCTGCTAGCGCCGACAATGAAATCCCCGAAACCGGTAACGCGGCCCTCCACTCATCGCCAGCGCACAAACCAGGTAAAAACCCGAAACATTATTGACAAAGATATCGCCACCAGGTTCAATGGTTTCACGGCATCCTTGGGAACTATGAACTTTGTAACGCCGTCCTCCAGCGCTACAAAATAAAGAACCCTATGAAACACATAATTCTGATCTCCATGGAGTGCGACATAAAGGTACTTTTTCAAACCTTTGTTGTTTTAACAACACAGGAAAGTCTTACATTTTTTAGCTTTTATCTGCTTCAAATATTTTCTACACCCCTTCATGGCAAATTAAATTTTGGACCCCAAATTTACCTCTTTCCATGGGATGATGAACCGTATTTATTGCGGTACTATAACCTCAAGTGAATTTTTGGCTCAAATCCAAGAAAATTACAGCCTTTTGAGCATCCGGTGCCGACATTTATGGCTTGTGACTTTGTCTCACCTGGTCGTTCCGGTCCCCCCCCCCCCGGGTAGGATACTGGCAGTCTAGGTGGACGCCGTCGAAATTGTACTGCTTCAAGAGCTCCCTGACGCCCAGGACGAATGCGTGGAATACATTATGGCTCGCTGCCACCTGAGAGCACGCAAACAGCAATTTGAATGATCGACGCTGCATTACGTGAGAAGTACACTGATAATAGTTGCCTCTTCTTTCACTTATTTTACAGATCAGTAAATGAACTGTCTTACCATATCTCAGGTTGCCAGCTGTGGGCTCTGACACCATTCTCCTGCTCCGGACTCCCTGCCCCCTTCGAGGAGAAACTGAGAAATACGAGGACGGTTCTTTCCTGAACGGTGATAAAACAATTCAGACCGGTATCTCAGCATGTTTTGGGGTAGGTTGCCTCTATCAAAAAATATGACGGTGCCACTGCCGCTTCTCCTGGCACATTGTAATATACAAATCAAATCCTTCTTTTCCAGGTGTCTCGCGTACAGTCCTTGAACGTTGATGACATCCTATCCTTACTTGACGGTGACGCCAGTGATCTCGATGGACCATCGTCCGGGGATGAATTCGATCCCGTTGATGAAAAAAATTCAAATCTTCTACGTACGGGACCAGCTGAAGAAATAAGCAGTTATGTCCAAGGGTAAATGTCTTCAGTTGGTGACCGCTGTGATGACCTTCCTGTTGATGCCACCTCTCCTGGCCCATCTCGGCAGCCGGAGCTTAAACATAGGGCCTCGCCAGCTGCGGCTTGCTCGTTCATTTGGAGGAAAAAGGGCTTCGAGCCCCCATCAGACGTAGAATTCAAAGGAAGCCTGGATCCGACTCCTGAGATGCCCTAGACCCATCACCTTACCAGTCCTTCAAACAGTTCATCACCGACGAAATGATGAGACTGCTCTCTGTCCAGACAAGCAATTACAGTGTGGTTCTTCACATTGGAATGCTCCACATCCCGCCTGGACATTGCATCAACACTAGGAAGTGGAGATCAAACAGGTTATCAGCACCTACTTGCTGATGGGTCTTCCTGAGATGCCAAAAGTGCGTTACCATTGGGAGAACGATACCAGGTACCCAGCAGTGGCAGACATGATGCCCAGAAGCAGGTTCAAAAGGATTTTTACCTTACTTCGCTTTCACTGCTACGAAAGGAACAAAAAAAGACAAGCTTTGGAAAATAAGGCCCTGGCTGAATTTTCTCAGGGAAGGCTGCCTGGCGGCAAAACCAGAGAAGTGCCACTCAGGAGACAAAATCATGGTAGCGTTCAAAGGCAAGTCCCACCTCCGTGTGTGCATGCCGGGCAAGCCTCACAAATAGGAATTCAAAATCTGGGGCCAAGCTGGAGCCAGCGGATTTCTCTACGACTTCGACGTGCATCAAGGCGCTGCGGATAACTCCGCAACTTCAGGCCTGGGAGTCTCTGCGGATATCGTTGCAAAGCTCGCAGATACGCTGCCTGCTGAACAAAACCACAAGGTCTACGCGGAACATTTTTTTAACGTCCCTTCCACTTGTGATGCACCTGAAGGAAAGGGGTATCCGGTTTGTTGGTACCATACGGAGCAACAAACTCAAAGGATGCTGCATGAAGGACGAAAAGTCCCTGAAGAAGAATGGACCAGAATCATTTGATTACAGAGTGAAACAGAACACAGGTATCATCGCGGTCAGATGGCTAGACAGCAAGTGCGTAAACCTGTTGTCCTCCTACGCTGGCGTAGAACCTTTGGCCACTGCACCTCGATGGAGCAGGAAAGCCAAGAGTCATGTAGATGTTCTTCAACCGGCAATAGTCCAATCATACAATGAATAAATGGGAGGCATCGACCTCCTTGACATGCTGCTGTTTCTGTATTGCTTCATCATTAGGTCTCGCAGGTGGTACCTGTACATCTTTTGGCATTCCGTCACGATCGCCATCGTCAGCTCCTGGCTGCTGTACAGACGGCACCAGAAATAGATGGGATTAACGAAGGAAACACCTCTCAGACCATTCCAAGGACAAGTCGGAGGCACCCTCCCGAAAACGGGAGCCACCAAGGGTCAGGGTAAACCATCTCGTAAAAGCCCGGAGCAGCCAAAAAAAGAAAGGTGTCTGCACCGTCCACGTCGAAGGACGTGCGATTCGACTCAGTCGATCGCCTTCCTCTGTGAGATTTCTCGAGGCCGTGGTGTAAGCTTTGTTCTGCCGCCATTTCTCGATTCACCCACGTGAAATGTGCAAAGTGCAACGTTCACCTGTGTCTCAACGAAGATAGAAGCTGTTTCGTCGCGTTCCACCGGAAATAATAGTCCGTGACCTGAAGAGATTTTCCGTAGGACATCATTACATAAATGACGAGGGAAATGTAGACAGGTTGCACAGCACGCAGGTAAAATCCAGCACCCTTAGTGCCCAATGTATCAGATACGATACGGGGCAAAAGCGAGGTCACTGCCCAAAAATAATAGTTTTCCTAACAGATATGCAAAATAGGAATGAAATTACACTAGTCTGCTAATTTCTATAGTTCTCGCACAGGTGGAACTGGACCTGGGCATTTTAGAGTTAAATTGCAATGACATTTTGTCTGGGAGCTAATCTGTGGCTGGGATGTCAGATTTCCGCTTGTGAATTGCGTTTGACGAGCGGTTTTTGCGCTAACAAAGCAATTTCGTATTTTTCGCCGCCTGTTAGGAATCAGAGCCCTGTTTCTCCCGACGGAGCCCAAATGCCGTTGAATGGCATCTTAATTAAAGATGTCGCTCGCTGCTGGTTTATGTTAGGACGGGCTTTATGCCTTCCTCAAGGTAGACATCACTATTTATAGCTGATGGGTTATTTCCAATCGCTTGATATCATCACGTTGTGCAACGCATGTGTTCCCGACAAAGTCTGCATACCAACGCTATCATGTAACCTATGTGCTCAGAAATGAGAAAAGAGAAGAAAGAAACAAAACGGCTATCCAGGGACGCGAACTCGCGATTCCGCGCCACTCATTTCAGGTTAAATAATCATACCACTCGGCCAACCAAGCACGCTGCGCGTTGCGCGACCGTGTCGGTCAGGTTGCTCGGAACTTAACCACTACGTTAATGAATGGGAAACTGGTCCTCTCCTCCCTCTTCCGGCGCACGAAACACATCCGCTCAATGGTCGGTGTGTTCACAGTTGTCCGATCTACCACGAAAGGCAACCTCTAAACATGCCCCCGACATAACCGGCCACCTGTCAGCGAAGGGTCGCAACTGGCAGGGACGCACCCAGCAGGAGGCAGTGAAAACTCTGGCGAGTGAACCAAAAAACATTATTTTGGAAAATTTAGCGATACTAAGACAATGCAGATGAGCGCATCTTCATAGCATGATGCGAAGCATTGTCACCTACCGTGCCGTGTACTTATGACGATGTATTACCTACAGTTCGGGAAATACGCTCCATATTGTCAAGGAGCCTAATACCTACCATTACTTATGTGGAGAACCGAACAATGCTGACAGACGTCTACAGATATCCGTTTGCACCGCAAAATATAAACACAAAATGTAATCCGGCAGAAGGTCGGACGGTTTCCACCGATTAAAACCCGTGGCAAAAGCTAATTTCAGCCGGCTGCGTCCCTGGCTGCCGTCTGTCGAGTCGAGCTGTCGAGCTGTCGAGCGCCTGACCCAAGTTCTCCGGCTCTCTGAGCCCATAGCAGTCAACAAAAAACGCATTTCTATATCAGTTTCTTAGATTTTAGTCTTATTAGACAACAATAAAACAGTAATTTTTCGGGCAAGACGTAACGATGATTGTTTCCGAGTTCATGTCTGACTGAAAAGATGTCGGATGTCGGGAGACGTTGCTCTGCAGTGTCGAACAGGCCGACATCAAAGAACGTGCATTTGCATAACTAACACAATTTTCAAGACGCGGAGAACTTCCTGGCACCATAGCCACCTTACAGGAAAAAAACGTACGGAAAGTCTGGTATGTTTTACTGAAGCCTACTGTTGTTCGGGAAAAATCGACCGAGTTGGGGCCTCCACAAATAAATAGCATTTGCCAAGCAGCGCATTAATGCAAACAAGAATGTTGGAATATAGCGTTACTTGCGTAAGCAGAGCTTTAAGAATGATTGGGAATCATTCCAGAAAATAAAAAACTTTCCATTCGTAAAACTGTGCATGTAAACGTAAAGAATGTTGTAGGTTTCCTTGATACCATTCAAACAAAAGCAACTCGTGACGACATACGACTACTTACGTTGGTTGCAGCTGAAGAAGGTCGCAAATCTTCGACCGAGTCAACTTCGTGCGAGTCATCCAAACTTCTGCCTCAAGCGCGCCGACAGCACCGACAAACTTTAGTCTGCGATCTGTCAGCAAAAAACATTTTAGCGTTTCGAACGCCCTCGCGGTCTCAAGCACGCCGGCTTCCTCACTGGTTCGCCTAGGCTAAAGGCACTAGAATCCCGTCCAATGGCAACGCGTGTCCACGCCTTTGGATGATCGTTTCTGTTGCAACAATCAGCCGGAAATGTTTTCGACCACAGCGGAAAGGTTTGTGCCGTCCTCTGACGCGGGATCACGCGTCGTAATTGCTGGAGAGAAACACCAAAGAAAAGCCAAAAATCCCATTCGACCTACTCAGCGGCTTACGAATGAATCATGACTCGTGCGCGGCTGCGACGAACATCCAGCCGGCCGGCCGTTCGGAGGGCAATGACTCCGGCGGGCCGACCGGTCCGGGCCGTAATGTTAACCCCATGGGCGCGGCTATCTGTCATGCAAAATACCACGTTTTTGGCGGTCCTGTTCATTTGTTTTGTAATATTTTGTTTTGCCTATGCCCTCAGCTTGTTGCCTGATTTATCATTTTTTAGTCCGACCAGCACAAATTGGCATTTGTTTGTTGTATCTCGGACGGAGGTAGCGATTTATGAGTTGAGAACAACATGAGGATTCCTTCGTCATAGGGATATTTCTACTTCGTCTTTTAGGTTGTCTGAGGCAGCACATATCCATCAGACGCCTTCGCCCGTGGGTGGAACTTGTAGCCCATTTATTTTTCCACCAGATAGACGGAATTTATCGTTAGTTTGCCTTCGGCATCTCGGTGGAAATAAGCGCAATGCACCGCCACACGTAGTATCGCGTCCAAAAAGGTTCATCGTCCATTTGCCAGATGTCGCCTGTCTACCTACGTGATGTCGAGTGACCATGGGCGCGTACAGTGAATATAATGTGCGGCGGGATGCATCCGGTTTCGTATTCTGAGCCCATTATGAGATGTGCAGTGTCTCAATCTTTTCGTCGCAATGACGGACATTGCCAGTGGGAGGTGGGGATCGGGGATCACGACCTATGCATGGACCCTTTCGCGCCTCCCCTCTCCCCCTTGCGGTAGTTGGCGGTTGGCGACGTCGGAAAACTCACATTCTGGGTGAGGTTAGGATACCGGGTCCTCAGATTGTCCCCCCATCATTTTCACAAAACGACACTCCTGACCCCAGTACGGTAATTTCACGCACCGTTATGCTGCAGACCGAGTGGAAAACGCGGGTATATTTGGATGCATCGTTAGGGCAATTGCTCTTGGCAAAGCTGGCCGTTCCAGTACATATACCATCAGATAAAGTTAAAATGTGGCTGCCTCTACGCATTTGCTAAGGCACGAAGTAGCGAAGAAGGAGTTCGGGTACGTCCCGCCTGCGTCGGTCACCCACGCACCTATCTGTTCCGAAAAAATCGCACCAGGGTGTGCTAATCAAACAGCGTGCCAGCTTTCGTAAAACACCTCGCCAGTGTCGCCCAGGTTCGCACTGGCTCCTGTGATCCCGCAGAAGAGGACGCAGAGACAGACGGCTGGGCGGGCCGGCCGGCGACTCCACGTTCGTTTCGAGTCCTTGCAGCACGTGATGAACAGTTTCCGGTGGGACACGTCGTCGTCCAAGAGCTCATCGATCAGGGCCATGCAGCGCTCCAACTCATTCCCTCTGTTGTCTAGGAATCGCTCGTGGAGGGTGGTGCTTCGCAAAAATATCGACGATTTTTCATACATGACATGATATCATATTCTGTGTACTTTAAATTTTAATATAGGATGATATTTCAGGTGCCAAGTCACATAACTGCCTTTTAACGGGTAGGAAACAATACAATAATAAAGATAAATGGAGTGGCACCTCGAGGAACCTCAGTCAGTAAACTTGTGTTGAAACTAATATACTGCATTCATAAGCACCTCAGGTTTTTCCCAAAGCGATCGGCTAGACCACCTACGGAAGACCTGAACAAGCAGAAACTCGGGCTGGATGTTGGTCACCTCTGGGCCCTCTTTCTCCGGAAGTCCAGAGACCGCCGCAGAGTTCAACAGCTGTTCAACAGCCCACACTGCCAGTCGTGGCCGCCACTGGGGTCTAGCACGTCTCGCTCAGCCGGTCCCGGAGCCACGGCGGTCATAATAAATGGCTAGTGGGCCGAAGCTAGCCATGGGAGGATGGCCACTATGGGACCCGTTGGTGGCGGAGCGTAACGGGGGAAGAGGGGGACAGCAGCGGGACGGTGAACGTTTCGGTGTCGGGTCGGGATAGAGGCGGCTAACTATGGACTCGTTAAGAATCGTGCAGCATCCTACAAGCGGTATGCTAGACGTGTCCTGAATTACCACACATTGAACAGCTTCGTTGACGATGGTGCAATCAAGAGTATAATTACACCAAGGCAATGGTTTCATCATTCCATCAGTTTGACCTCAGCTGTTCTTTTGCTGCACTTTGTGAGTAAATACGGCCTTCTATTCTACTGGCTGACTGTAGCTTTGGAGCCACGTGCAAGACCTATCAGAATTTTCTGCCAAAACTGAATATGAAGACGTTGTTTGCACGTCATATGAAGACGTTGTCTGCACGTCATATGACGATCACTTGCGGACCTGCGCTGTCGGCTGCCTTCACGACTTTCTGACAGCGTGCCCACGATGTAAAATACATCCTGACGAAAATACGACGTTTCAACGACGTCGTCACGACGTAGTGTGCTTGCTGCGAAATTGTATATCTATAGGCCAAAATATATCAAAATATTAAATGAGAACATTTTACGTGCCTTTTCAACTTCCTCACCAAACTTTTTAGGCTCAAATGGGTCCTTGAATCGAAATGACATTCAATGAATTCAATTAACCTTGACCCCTTAGAGTGCGATAGGTGGTGCACATCAAGGCTAATTGGGATGAGAAAGGCAAATCATGTCACATAAAACTGAACAAAATCTTTCCCCAAAATACTTGCAATGAACTTAAAAGCCAGATAAAAAGAAACGGAAAGCAATTTTGACCTCGGCTTGACCTCCGGTGTATTTACTGAGGCGAACCATCTTTTTTCGGTTATGCTCATGATGCTTTGCTTTAATTCTCTACTCCACAAATGCAATTTTTAAACAACAGAAAACAAAAAATGCAGAAAATGCAATTTGTCGAAAATGGCTAAATCTTTTCTGGACCGAAGGTAACTGACCCAATGTTTTCTAGAAATTCCAAGATGAATATTTGAAGGCCATTGGCAACATAAGGTCATGTTCCAAAACACAGTTCGATATCTTTGACCTTGCTAATGTTATGGCAGTCTAAACTATTTTTGACATGGGTCCTTTATTGATCTGATCCGACCCAACATTAACATTTGTCCAACGTGTGCCCAATAAATGTGAAAAAATGCACTGGAAATTTGGTAGCACCGCGAGCCGCTGTTTTCTCGCTATTCTCAAAAACCTAAGGGTCGTGTCCAAACACATTAGCAGCGTCAAAGACGCCGTTTTCTAGGAAGAGGACGGAAAACCTGGCTTCCGTGGTGAGAGAGCTAAGAAACAATCCAGAAGGCCACCTCAGGTATTCCGCATGCCTTGGAAAACAGTTAATGCTATACTGAGTCAGAAGTTGCCCACAGCTTAATCTGTGTTGCCCACAGTATTTCCGGAACAAATGGCCAGTAGTCTCAAGTTACGGTGCCAAACACAATCATCATATTAATCTATGAAGAACATTTCAATAATAATATGGTGACGAGCAGATCACCTACTCTCATTTCCGTACTTCTTTGTCCATTTTGACACTTACGACGATTGGAGTCGCCGTACTTCGCGATCGACACCGGGTGTTTCTCGTCCCTGCATTTATATTCAATGTTTGTTCATAACAACATCACGTGGTAAGCTGACACGCATACCATAAACCATTTATACCTCTAATAGATATGGTATTTTCCGCCGGTAACGGACGAGGGAATGCCCGACAAGGATATTTTTAGCCAATATGCCATAAACGTGTATGTATAGTGTTAAACATAAAAATGGGGAATTTTTTCCTATTTAAGAGCAATCAAACCACTTTGGGAAACATTTTACCTACTAACAGCTTCAATCGGAATCACTGGCCATACCCTCAAAATTTGGTCTTGAAAGTAGATTTCAAGGTCAGATAAACACCGGAAGACATTTTAGAAAATGCGAATAGCAGCACATCGCAGCATTTCGTCCTCATCACAACGATATCCAGTTTTCGAAAATGTGATCACTGGTTACTGAAGTAAAGCACATTGTCTCACCGAGGGTTTGGCCAAAAATCATCATATTCAAAGAAAAAAAATCAGATTACTGTGTTAAGAATGCTGGACACACCCGACATTTATCTTGGTATTACTTTATGCTTAATTATGTGTAATAATAATAATAATTATAATCAACTTGTTTTGTGATTTTGAAACGCACAGTGGAGGGCCTCTGAAAATTACGCGCAGTGGTGGATGACCCCGGTCATCCCGGGGTCATCGGACCGGGGCGGATAATTGACCTATCATTTGCTCTTTTCTGTTTGCATTATCTTGACGCCACTTGAAATGTCTGATATGAGTAGGGCATACATATACGTGTTTTCTAACATGTGCAACACTAATGCTTACGTATGTTTAACCCTCGCCGGACGGGAGGGATTTCCACTCGCGCCGATGACCGGGAGGGGGGAGGGTAGGCACCCTCCTCGCCATTTCGCCCCTAATTGAGCTAGCACCTCGGGACAAGAAGAAATCACCGTAGCTGTATGCCAAAGAAATCCAATGGTAATCGTGTCAACTCCATTACGTCAGCCAGTGACCTAGGTCACGTCAAATTTCATGTTTGGCAGGTACGGATTGGTTTTCCCCGGTTAAACACTATACATTTGTAGCCAAATAGGCCTAAAATCGCCTCGCCTCCAAAAAATCGCGTGGAAACATTCTAAGGCCAGAAAAGGTCATCTAAGGCCATTGGCATCGTCTGACCTTTAAAAGGTGATTGGGCTATCTAAAATGACCTGCTTTCATGTGGACTACCATTTTGAACCGATCCCATGCCCGTCATCTGCCGTTTATGCATGTCTGTTGCCCCAAAACAGTAAAGAAACCGACATTTGGCGCAAAAATCGCTTCGCAAGGTTTCAGTAATGACGTCATGACTTGTTGCCCTGAGACAAGACGGGGTCACTCTTTTTTCAAAAAAATGCGCAATGAATGTGTCGTTAGTTATGCCAAATTCCACGGCGCTGTCGTACACCGTTTTGCCGTGGTCCCGGAAACAATGCTTGGGGGTGGTAACCAACCCCCTCATCCGGCGAGGGTTAGCTTCTTGTCGTTGCGAACTGATGAAATATTGGGGGCCAAGCTCCACACTGCGAGGGGGCCCAGCTCAGCATTGGGGAAAGGGGAACTCAACATTGGGAGGCTAGCTGAACATTAGGGGATGCCCCCCCCACGCAAGAGATACAAAGTTCCGGCCTTGGTAATGTGTGTGTATATATGCAGAATATATTCGGGCGAGTGCTCCCATATAAATAAACGCAGTATATGTCTGTTTAACTTCGTGTCATTGCCATTAATCTGCCCTGGCAATGGCATTCACCATAAAATTATCATAAAGGACTCTTGTTTACGCAGTACGAACCGTTCACTCGTGTGTAAGTTATTTCCAACGCTATTGCTCAGAAATCTCTCAGCCGTCATAGTTCGGGTCGAATGTTCAAATCCAGTTCGGTGAAAAACTACCTGTTTGGAAAGGACTGCAGATCAGACACGGCCTGGTCAGTCTCCACGACGCCCTCACAGCCCTCCGGCAGAACATGTCACGTGATCAAGACGCACTCCCTCCTCATAGCCTTTACGCACTATCTCGTCCACAACGTAACTGATCTTATCAGTTTGAGACCAGGGAGGGTTAGCGCAGTGGCAGAACTAAGAAACCTGTCCAACGTCCCCGCCTACCGAGCGTAAATATGGTTTTTGGTGTTTTTCGGCATGAAACTAAAATATGAAACACAGGTTTGAAGTTATTACGGTTACTCCTACGTCGCGGCAAACAGCTGCTCAAATTACATTACATTAGCACCATAAACACCGGAGCTACCGCCGGTTTAGTACAAGAGCCGTAATACGTACCATTACTTTTGTGGAGACCTGTACTTCGGCGGGGCGGCAAGTTTAAACGGCAGGCTCGTCCATCACGTTGTTCGCTGCCATTGCTGAGTGATTTACGAATACGCGGAGGAAAATGGGCCTAATCGCATTAATCCTTTTGACACACACACACACCGACACACACACACACACACACACACACACACACACACACACACACACACACACACACATATATATATATATATATATATATATATATATATATATATATATATAATAGAGAAGGCCCAGATTAGGTATAACTCACGTAAAATCGACTCAATAAAAGACGCAATCTTGTTTATGTTGCAGGGTGCTTACTCTGGTTCCTGAGGCCCTACACTTGTTCTGACGCTTCCAGGAAGCACTTTTCTGATATCTTTACGAATCTGGTGCAGTATAATGTGCCGTTATCGCTTCGTGCAAACAAGAATAGCGATTCTTTGTCATGATGATCATCACAACATAAAACTGGAGCAGCCCGTCTTGCACCACATGCAAGAGACTGTCACGCTAGAGATCCCGAGAAACGCTCGCTGGTGTCAGCCAGAGGCACCAGAGGCTCTTGGTGATGATTGTTGATGATGGCGTAGCATCAAAGACGAGGCTGTCCAACGTATTAAGGGTTGCTGAGGGGAGTCACATGATGGGGTTCAGCCATACGAGTTACCAAAGGTGAACTTCACTGGCCTGAAGTACAGTTGAGGTTAGCTGATAACACTTGCAAACCACAGGCTGGAGAAAAAAGTCCAAAAATGCATCAGAATGGACACATCCTTAAAAGAAAACTAAGGCTGATCTGTTAATGCTGATCAGACTTCTGAATTCAGAATTGCATGCATTTAACCAGTTTTCCAGCTGTTGCCCCAGTTGAGGAACAGGCATAGGTGGGCACTGGTCCGTTACTCCGTTACTCCGTTACTAACGAAGTTACTTTTTTGAGTAACGGAGTAACGGACCCGTTACTTTTATTTTACTGTAACGGACTGAGTAACGGAAGTTACTTTTGTGGTCCGTTACTCCGTTACTTTTTGGTCCGTTACTCCGTTACTCCGTTACTTTTTAAACTCCTTACAGACACCGCCCGGCTTTATTTGCATCGGCACACGCCATTGGCTACTTGAATAGCCAACACCCAATAGCGTGCGGCGATACAAGCGCGGCTGGGCGCGCACTCAGCTGACAATCGCGGAGTCGACTTGTTGACAATATTCGTCAGCTGATAAACGTTGACGGCAAGCTGGCGGCAATGGTTCAGTATAAAGGCCAGCTGACTTTGGTCTCTTTTGGGACAAAAGTTTTGAATTATGCGTAAGTTTGATATGACTTAAAATTATAAATTAACCAGTCGTCATTTTTCAGGCTAAAAGATATCAAAGTTATTGTCATTTATATTGGAACAGCCAGCTGACGGCAGTTTTCAATGTTGTCTCAAGTTAGTCACGGATTGCTTACCACCGCCACACGGTTCCCCGCCAAGATCACTCAAGGCTGTTGAGCACATGATTACTGCCTCCATGGCCTTCGATCTGTGATGTCCATGGGGTGATGGAGTGGTGATTGATTCTTGACTGGCCTGAAATTTTAACTACCTGACACTAAAATGTCCCATCAAGGCGTCTTTACGCCGCCACTGGAGGTCGAAAACCTTGACTCCGAGTCCGACGGTGCCTCAGCTTCGGAGGCAGAGGACGAGCCCGGTCTGGGTCACCCATGGCCACATCTAGAAACGTACTTTGAGTTTAAGGAGGAGGGGAAAAACGTCATTTTTACGTATGTCCTGTGCCGACCGAAAGAGGTTATAATCAAGGGTCACAAGAGTAGCCTTTCAAACCTAAAGGCACATATCAAGAGGAAGCATTATTTACGGTATTTCCAGGTGAGAACAGACTGCGCACAATAAGCTGTCAGTAGTGAAGCATAATTATGAAGCTTGTCGACTATTGCTTGGGCTATTTGCCTTAACCATATTCTCTGCAGGCAGTGAGATTCACATTACCCTAAGGGGGGGGGCAGATCTGCGGTAATCTACCTTTCGGCCGACGCTTACGCGTAATTTTTGGAGACGCGGAAGTGGCAACACAAGTTGTGTGAACAATTTAGCCCATTCAGGTATTTTTCTAAGCACTGGCCCCTACTGGATGTGTAAACTGACTTGGTTAGGTAACTCTTGAATTTTGATTCAGTTGACATATGTTTGCCTTCAGCCGATACGAGCTAACCAAACCAAAAAACAGGCAAATTGAACCTAACAAAAAATTGGTTTTACATGCCCATCTAGGGCAATCCCTGCAACCATACAGTGGGTTTTAGGTTAGGTTAGGTTAAGTCATTTTTAACTTGGAGGACAGGCTACATTGTCCATGCGATTCGAGTTACCACTCCTGCGTTCCCGAAAAAAATATCAACTGGCCGAAACACTTTTCGGCTGACACATTATTTTTTGTAGACGCAGAAGTGAGGACCCAAACTCAAACATGATATGAGCCGTTGCCACTTTTGCACCTTCGAAAAATATGCATTGGCCGAAAGGTGAAGATTACCAATTCTGCCCCCTCCCCTCCCCGCCCTTCCAGAGATCTCGAGATGCATTCGTCGAATGTTGATGGGATGTATGCCATTTAATATGTTTCAACGAGATCTCCAATTCCGGACCCCAAAAATTCAGAAATTGCAAAAATAGGGCGTAGGGGCAAACAAACTCCAAAATTTCGGGATTTTTGAAAGGTCACTGCGGCCGTGTTTACCAACCAGTTGTCATGGGAATAACACGGTTCAGCTTGGAATGTCCAAGTCTTTTATATACCGAAAGCTGAAATTTAAAATAAAAAACCATAGGCAGTTCCAGGGAGGGCAAGAAGGGTGATTTTTGAAATAAGAAATTTCCTTTGTTTTTGTTTGTTTTGGGTGATATAAACATCAGATGTACAACTAGCAAGCCAGTTTAAGTTTATATGTAGCGCAGAGGTGGATCCAGGTAAACAAAATTGGGAGGGCACCATAAGCACAATAGTTTGCTCCCCCATTTTTTCAGTACCTGGGTGTGCGTTCGCCTGAAAATGTGTGTGCATACGCATTGTTTAGGATGTGTATGACTATATAAATGAGTCAGTGGTCTTTATTTCTACTCAGAATGTCATGATAGTGAACCGCACAACTTTGCAGCTTCACGCACAGGACATTACCGCCGAAAACGGGGGCTTGGAACCGCCTCTGCGGGACCGATTTTTTTTTTAAATGTTGACAAAACACTTGTGTATCAATTCCATGAAATGCCAGAAAATCTTGTGGCGCTGCGGCAAACAGTGCGGGAGCGACAAGCAAAAAGACACGGGTAGCAGAATCTGCCCCTCCCCCCCACAGGGAATAGGGTTAAATGAAGTGTTTTTAACCCGTCTCCGGCCGGGCTCAGAATGCCCTGTGCCCGGCCGGAGGGGGAGCGCGGATTTCCGCACCTCCCAGGATCTCGGCTCCCATATATCGCACGGAAAAAAGGAAAACACCGGCGGAAAGGTTTTGTCAAACCGAGACGAAAACATTCAAGAGTTTTGACCTCAGGTCAATTTTGAGGCCACCAGACGCCATGAAAGGTCAAAACACGTCCTTGGAATTAGGCAAATAGACACAATACCTTGTCCCTGAAAAGCTGAACTTAAGCGACATATACTGAACCGTAAGACAATAGCGAGTCCATTGATATCAATTTTGGCCTTTCACAGGGGTCAGGTCAGGTCACGTCATCGTTCCAAAATGTTCCACTTGTGAACGGCTAACATCCTCCGTTGCATCTTACTTATGACCATGTTTTTATAGCTAATTTGTCTTTTCAAGGGTGCTGAAGAGGTACTAAAGCACCTTTTTTAGTCTTTTATTTCACAATAATAAAATCCATATCAGTCATGTTTTTCTGAGTCCTTCGTCGTTTGGCATTAAAAAAACGTCAGGGGTATCAGGAATCTTACCTCCACGCACGCGCTCGTACACAAACTAATACACATACATAATTTCAAAACAAAACAAGAAGTTCGCGAGACCGAAACGAGCTCTGGACGGAGACCATTATGTTCAGGGCGGATACTTCGAGAGGCATTGTTGATCAAACCCAGTCGATAGATGTCCGCTGTTTGTCGCATTTTGCATGCGTCCGCTCCAGCGCCGGTTGTTCCCGCTCCGTCGGCGCCGCGGGCAATGAACAGGAATTCGTTGGTTTGAACATTGTGGCTAACACAATGGTAGAATACCCGCCGCGGCTGTTGTCCCGGCGCCGCCGACTCTACAACGGCTGGTGAGGGCAGTGGGCAGCTAGCGGAGTGTTTTGGGTAAGCGTTTTTTGTTTCTTCCCTTTGTATATGGGATGCGTTTTACAACCACAAAGCAGCATAAAAGACTTAAAACCCGCGTTCGCTTGGTTTTCACTGCATTTAAAAAAGTAACGGAATAACGGAGTAACGGTAACTTCCGTTACTTTTTAAGGCAGAGTAACGGAGTAACGAGTAACGGACTGGCTTTTTTGAGTAACGGAGTAACGAGTAACGAAGTTACATTTTTTAGTAACGATGCCCACCTATGGGAACAGGCCGAAAATTTGAGAACTGGGAATCGTTGTTTTTGAGAGGGGAAACCACCTGCCCCTCCGTTTGAAATGAGCACAGGCTCCATCACGGATTCTATGATGTCATTGTTCCATAATCTGCATGTTTTTGCTGTCATTTACTCTCAATTTTGCACTTCATAATTTTGCGAAAAAAATAAAATTTGGGTTGTGAACGGTTCCATGCCACACCAAATGCTTAAAACACTCACGATTAAAACTAGGTCTGGCATGCCACACCAGGCGCGGATCCAAACGAGCTGATGGGACAATCCCTCTCCAGGCCTAAGAAGGAGCTTCTCTCAGACTCAGACGGACCCCGAAGGGGCCCCGTATGAGCTTCACGGGTCTCTGTGAAAACCTGACGGGTTCTTGATGCAGTCAGGGGAACCTCTGGGAGGCCTGAGGTGCATAGAAAGGCCCCTGAAGCTCCCAAAGTCCCCTGAGACCACAACAGGGCTCCAACACGGCAGCGTGCCCATGAGACCGCCAGAAGGGTCAAAGGGCATTTGGGAGGGTTTGGTGACCTCTGAGACGCATAGAAGGACCCCTGAGGCTCCCAAAGAACCCCTGAGACACATCAGGGCCCCACCACGGCAGGGTGTGGGGTGAGACCGCGAGGAAGGTCAAAAGGCCCATGAGACGGTTAAGATGGGACTGAATCCATATGAAGGCATACATGTCATATAGGACGGCACACATAGGGGCCCCTGGAGTGTCATAGGGGCTCAGAATGGGTTTCACAGACCTATGTGAAAAGCTGAAGGTTCTTGATGTAGTCAGAGGGCTCCGGGATAGCTAATGAGACCCTGAAACGGCAAGATGGCCCCTAAGATGGATAGAAGGGTCTCTGAAACTCTCCAAAGGCCCCTAAGGCTGCAGAGAGGTCCAGCACGACAAAGGCTCCATGAGACCGCTAAAATCGTCAGAGACCCCTGAGACGGCAAGGACTCAAGAGGGTGCCTAGCACGACATAAAGAGACCCTGACCAACCAGAGATGCTCCCTGAACGGGATTCATCGGTGACCTTCTCAGCCGTGGAGAGGAGCCTCAAATTGGTTACACTAGTCTTTTTGAAAACCTGAGGGATTCTTGATACAGTCAGGGGGCTTCGGGAAACATTCAGGTGGGTATCCTGAGACGACAAGATGACCTCTACACAGCAAATGACCCCTGAGACCGTCAAAAAGGTCGGAGGGTCCTAGCGAGGCAAAGACAATAAGACGGGCCTCTATGACGGGACGGACAGGGGCCCCCGAGTGTCTTAGGCGGGCTCCTGGCACGGTAAAGGTCCTCTGAGACTGTCAGTGAAGCCCCTGAGACGCCAACAAAGGTCCCTGATGCGGTTAAAAAGACCCTAAGACTGTCAGATATACCCCATGAAACAGATGAAGTCCCCTGATACAGTCATGCAGACCATCGGAGACATTCAGTGACTCACGACACTGCACAGAGATCCTGAAATATCTAAAAGGTCTTTTGTAGCTGGCAGAGGGCTCCTGAGACGGCAAAAATGTTCCCCAGGGGTGACAGGAGGGGTATCTAAACAACACGAGGTCCGCTGGGACTGGTAGAGAGGGGCCTTTGAAATCAGGGGTGTCGATCTGTATTCTTTTGAGAGAGCCCTGGCCCACCCAATGTTGATTTAGGCCCACTCAGTGTTGGTTTGGGCCCACCCTGTATTGTCTGCCGGTTCTAAAGGGAAATGAGTGATAATAACGAAAAGAGCGGCCAAAATAGATAACAAGCAGAGAGGAAAGAATAAAGTCTTAAGCGATAAATGAATCTATCATTCTATCTTCTATCTTTATATGTACCTGCAGGGGAAGGTAGAGTAAAGGGGACCACTTAAGGAATGACGTCTTACTGTATCTTAAGCTGATCAGTTTCCTAAGTTCAGCGGTGGTAATCTCGTACATGTAACATTTCTCTCTTGTTGTATACATGTGCTGTCCATCTGAATATGAAAATGAGTCTGATATTTTCAGTTTTCATCAACATGTTACAGCCCTGGTTTCCGAAAATAGTATAGGGTAAAGTGGACCTGCGCTGGTTCACTTTACCCCATACTGTTTTCAGGCACGTTGCCAGGATTTTCCTCAGGGGCGGGGGGGCCAAATGTCAAATGTTGTCATATACCATTGGCATATGGCCAAGTTTATAGAAAAAGCAGCAATTTTACGTAACTGACCTCGTGTTTAACCCACAGGAGTAAATATACAATTATTGTTTTTGCAACATGTATATTATCACTATTCCGTATTCGTGCGAAATCGCTATATATCTAGTGTAGACCACTTGGCTCAGAGGAGCCATGGCCCCTATGGCCTCCCCCAGCTACATCCCTGGCTGTTTTGTGACAAAGAAGCCTATAACTCCTTCTCAACGTGCTTTTTTCAAAATAAACGTTTATTCTGGGACTGTATAAAGGGTGTTCTATCTACCTATCTACCAATCATCTAAGCCGCTATTACATGGATGCATGCGACTTAGATGATACACAAGCTCGTTGGTTAAACAATAAGCTTGTTCAATTTGTAAGTTCTACTGAGGTGCTGGCTCAGTAAAACAGCACTGGCCTGATTTGAATAAGGGACAAAAAACGTTCCCTCACACACAGGTCGCGCGTGAAGTCATCGTCATCCTCACCAACCCCAGTGCACATCTCGTGCACTCACTTTTTGCACTTGCAACAGCAAACCCAACTTTTTTTTAGCTGCAGAGCGACTAAAGCGCATTTCTTTCTCCTCTTTCCACTTTTACTGGGCCTTGTTGCCCTTTTCTTTTTCAGCTGACGTTTGTACGGGGAGCTGGTCATCACCACAGACTCCTTTCCTTTTTTACGTCCGTCCTTCTGTCTGACATCGGCGGCCTGCTTGTGGCACAGGGTTGATGGCACAAGGTGAAACTGCAATTACTTCGCTGCTCGGACCGGGCCTGGCTCTGCCAACTTGGTCTGATTCACTTCCGGACTGAACCCATGGCGCCGTTGTGGCACTGCCCCCGGGCTGGTCACGGGCAGCAGACTCAGATGGGGGTGAGCTGGAGGCAGCTGCTGGCTCCGAATCTCCACGGGCTGCTCTCCTCTCCCCCGCTCTCCTCTAGCGTTCTCGTTCGGTTCTCCTCCAGTGCTCTCCTAGGGTTCTGCTCGGTTGCTCTCCTCCAGCTCTCCGTGGACGCTCGTCTCTGGCCACTCGGTGAACTCGGCTGCCTCAAAGTCTTCGTCGCCAAAGGTAGTGCGACCGCCTGGGTTAGTTCTTCGGAAAGCGTTGGCTGCCGTTGCTGGAATCGAAGCCCGAAGATAGGCCTCCCCAAACAGTTTGGCCTTTTGATACACAGTCACAACCCGCGTGGGGTTGTTTCCTGGTTTTAAGGACAGCCACTTCTCAGCTGCCTGTCCGTAGGACGTGTTCAGCGGGAACATGAACCAAACATCCAGGGGCTGCAGCTATGAGTGCAGTGAGGCGCCAGTATGATAATGGGGACGTGGTTCTCTTTTGCCGTGTCAGCTATACCCAGGTTTTTCGTGCGGGACACGTACTCGTCCAGAATGAGAAGTGCTGGATCATCTCCGGTAGGCTTGGCGTAGTAGAGGAAATGTCTGAACCACTTCGTAAAGATGTCCAGCTGCATACAGCCTGAAGAGTGGCATGCACTCCCAATTCCGGGAGGAGCGCCATTTAGAAGTTCAGTCTTCATCCGAATCCACGGGAAGACCAGGGAGGGAGGAATGAAATTGCCGACGGCGGCCATGCAGATGGTAGCTGTCGTCAGCACTCCATATTTAGCTGAAGTCAGGCTGCCACTTTCGACCCCCGCCCCCCCCCCCCTTCAGAGTAGACACTTTTGATGACTGTATGGACAATGGTCACCCCAGTCTCATCACAGCTGAAGATTCGGTGGGCCGGGAAGTGCTGCGTGCTCATCACTCCCTCCAAAACGTCAAAGTGCTGGCCAACATTTACACGATTAAATGCCCCGGCCTCCTCGTCTGGCATGGCCTCAGGTAAGCGAAGAACCAAATCTGGATGTCTTCTGAGACCCGATCAACCAATTCTTTCCTGCGAGTCCGCTAGCTCTGTTGAAATTGTGAGGGATATTACTTCTCTCTGCTATCTGGAAAGTGCTAGGAACCGGACATCTTTGGCAGTAAACCCATACAGCCTCCTCTCCATGAGAAAGATGTAGTCCACAAGCTCTTTTTCCTGAGCTTCACTGAATATGGGCTTATGTCTTCCTTTGTCTTTCTTGGTCCCTTTTTCGTCTCTGTTTTGGTCTTTGACCCTTTGCTTGAGTGTTGTCTTGGGAATCCCGGAAAGCTGTGACGCTTTTAGGTACTCCATCTTTTTCTCCCTCGCAAACTTCATTTTGTTGGGATCCCATTTCCCGATGCTTCGACTTGCTTGCATAAGTGAGTGACATCTATGGAAACACATGAAAAACGTTATGCACTGCTGTTGTCACAGAATGGAAATTGGGCACTGGGAGGGCAGGGAAGGGAAGAGGGGTTCTACGTCAAATATGGTCAAGTAATATGGACAGGTACAGTATTAAATAACAGGAAAAATGGGAAGGAGGGCATTCCATTTCGTCCCTGGTCGCTATGCCCATGCTTCAGTAGCAAAAGTGGCCGTGCGTTAATTATGTTACGCAAGGAAGTTGGTAATGGCTTCTCGTTATGCATCCATAATGTGCAAGGGCAAATGCACGTGTAAAACGGAGATATTATCAATATTTTCCAATCGCCATAGAACTTTAAACATAACGAATAGCCGGACCCAAAGTTTACGATGCTTTCTTAAAACCAGGGACTGCTTACCGAAAAATGTGCTGTGAACTCGACAAAGTGAGGGCAGAACATCAACTGACGGGGTTGATCGATGCGTACAGGACAAGCATTCAAGAGGGAGAAGACCATATGAAGCGGGGCGACACCAGCGAAGGCAAAGAGCTACAGCTTTTCTTGGCGGCCTGTCCAAATTCCTGGCAGGCTCAGGACTAGTTGGGAAGACACTGGAAGTAAGCATAAGTGTCCATCCCTTAGAAGTGGCTCCAGCCATGCTGAATCAGAATCGTAGCGAGATAATGGCCTTGTGGCGATAAATTTTGGCGACACCCTGAACTGAAGGAAAGAAACGGCGAATCGTATCCCATCTTTCCTCTTAAAACACCTCAAGTTACGGCAACGATTCCACACAAACAAGTGGAGCAAAGTGGACCAGTAGTGGGGTAAAGTGAACCACAAGTGGTCCACTTTGCCCCCAACTATTGGCATCTTAAAAGACGAGTTGTACGCAATACCTTTAGGACAGCCCATAATTGAATGATACCCAAAGACCCGCATTCAAATGGATGCTTGCTAGCCAACAGCCAAGTTTTTGAAACTGATACGAACAGAGTGTAACTGGCGAATTTTAGCGTGTATTACCTTAAAATTTTGTCGAAAAATTTTAAGGTAAGACATGCTAAAAGGGCATATTTTGCCGTCGTGCACGAACGCCGCACGGTCTCACTACCAAACTTCGTGGGCGACTGTTGCGAACAAGGCGGATGTTAGCTGTGCCGTTTTACCGGAGGTAGCAGCACCTACCGCTGCTGGAGGGCCGGTGGTCCAATTTACCCCGATGGGTCGCTTTACCCCACCTTCCCTTATACATGTGGGTAAATGCAATTTTTAATTTAATAAATAGTAACGATAATAACATATGAATTTCCGTTGGTCAAAATAAAGTGGGCTAAATCCGCTGAGAAACCTGCATGTTGGGGGGAGGTTAGGTTGACGGGCTCTCAGCTCGTCCCCCCCCCCCCCAATCATTTACAGAAATCGACATCCCTGTTTGAGATTACCAGATGGGCCCCTGAAACTGTCCCAGGTCCCCCTGATATTGCCAAAGGAGCGCTTGAGACGTCGCGAGGGACACTTGAAACTGTTAACCCGGCATGGACTGGGGTATTTTGCAACTTTTCATTGACTGGAGGGGGGACGTTTAACGTTCTCCTGTCTATCTCAAAAACCAATGGTCCGATTTGGATTATTTAAACAGCAATCGATAGCGTCGGTCCGCACGATCTTGTGACGCATATTGTTTTACTTTAGGGTCACTGATGACGTCACAGGTCAGGTCAAACACCCAAAAGTGATCCTTGTGTTCAGAGTTGCCTGGTTGCAGTGGAAAATAGACCGAGACTGACGTTTCGAAGGTAATTTATCTCAAGAGGCTTGGAGTATTATGTTGAGGCTACCTGACTCAAGGCCATCAAAGGCCAAGTTCACAGGCTAGGTCAAATGTGACGTCTGCGCTAACGGGTCATGTCATGCATGTTTCCGGCTTTATTTGGCACGGGGATTCCAAAAAGGCGCTTTCAAAGAGCTTGAAACACAGGTAAAGTGTTTACAGGGCTCCGATTGCCGTCCACCTGCAATATTGCAACATTTTGAGCTTTTAAATTCGGAGTAACGCGAACACACTAGTGGCCTCGATCTGGAACCTCTGGACGACCCAGCAAGTCAGTTTGGCCATTGTTGCACACTTTCACGTCACGGAATGTCGCACAAAGTTGCAAAGACCGATATATATATATATATATATATATATCGATCTTTATGGCAACATTTTTGATGTGATGAAGCCCGTAAATGCGTATCGCCGAATAAGCGTTTCGAATTTAAGTACGCCTTTATCGTCCGCAAAAAACACCCTTGACCTAAGCTGACCAGACTAAAGGTCAAAAGGCCTTTGAAATACACATCTTATCACCCCCGGGCTGGAAAAATTTCTTTTTTATCACACATCATCGAAATGCCTTCCTTCTTTCCCTTCTTTCCAAGTGCGTATCATCTAAAATTAAAAGCTTCTACATAAATATTTGACCTAAGATGACCTAGTATGGGGTCACGGGTAACGTACATCCACCTCTCGTAACTCCACGACATACAATGGTTAAGCTACCACACCAACTTTTAAAGTAGTTGGTGTGGTGGAGGCCACAACCGCCACATCGCATTCACCATCCATGCCATCCACGCTTTTTGGCCGCAAGCTGCAAAGGGCGCTGAGGGTGAAGGAAAAAAATTGGCAACCTCGGCTGAGCTTGTGAACATTTTCGACAAAGGTGACGTCGCATTCGTCGCGTTCTAAGGTTTACGGTTAACGGCGCCCATATTTATCCATTTGTTAGGGTGCATAGGGGTGCGTAGAGGATCCGGAATGTCGTCTAAGTTGTTAGCATTTTGAATATCCAGGTATGTAAGTCAACACATTTCATGTGTTAAAATGGCCCTTGAACCCTTCGTAAGTGTTGAGTAGGTAAGTAGCAGAAGGAGGAACCAAAAGACAATGGATGTCTATTGAATTTTTATTTTTATTTTCCTGCACTTGTTTTGCAATTTGAACCATACTCATGACTTCAGGCCGCAAACCTTAGTCAGCCTTTGTTTACCATTTTATTAGAAATTCACATTTTGTTACCTGGCAAATCTGTCCTGATTGTCATCCTAATGTCAGTATTTTGTGGCCCAAAGCATGCACAGCCCATCAGTTTTTATGCCGTTTGCTATCTTTCATCACCAGATATCATGGTTGTTGCAGAATTGAGGTATTTTTGATCTGGATCATCCTGTATTGAACACATCTTGAACAAAGATGGCACAACAGTCACAGACTTCCTGTTTGCATGTACACTGAAAACTAATGCAAAGAAATTAGCTGTTATCAGGAAGTAAAAACATCAGATGAATCAAATCAAAACATCAGACATGCATCAGACAGTGTACACTAAAGAAATTTCCTTAGCAGGATTAAAACTGACATTGCCATGAAGGATCTGTGTAACAGTTGTACATGCATTATGAGTGACATCACTCACTATAGAATGCATAATGCATACACACAACTGTATCCCTTGGTAACTACACTAGGGTTAAAAATTATGTCCAGATGGCTTATCAGTTTCCTTCTACGGGGGTGGAAAGCAGGCATTGCCACACAGGCACAGCCAAAGGGGGCTGGGGGCCCAGCCCTCCCGAGGTCTGCATTTTTTTGTGGAAATGTTTGCACATCGTCTTCCAGGCAGGCGGTTTTTGTATGATTTGATTTCACACCTGCCTTTGGGGCCCCCTTAAGAAAATCCTGGCTGCATCCCCTGCATTGCCATGAAGTTTTTTGTTTTGAGGCACAATTAAAAATGCTGTAATAAGATTACCATGTGAAATTTGCCATGAAGGTATTTAACCCTCATCCATTTGGGAGGTTAATAATAACTTCTTCATGTTATGTTTTGTCCACCTGAAACCTGGTATAGTCTATGGGACATCCATTACACATCTCATGGTCAAGCATGTGGCCAGTAGGATGGGCCATGGGGGCTGTAACCCCCTCCTGAACCAAGCAGTGTACTCCAGATACTTATCAATTGTGCAGGAATATGGAATAGTGATCATATATATGGTGAAAATGCAAACATAATGTATTTTTCCTATTCATTAAATATGAGATCAGTTACATGGAATTACTCATTTATCTGATATTTTGTCACATTCCAGTGGCAAAATTCAACATAGCCATCATCCCCAGAGGAAAATCCTGGCTACATGCCAGGATTTTGTGTAACATCATTGGCTTTGTGTTTAAAAACATTGGCTTAAGTTTTGTTTTACTTCATGAAAAGAGTATAGAATGCAGTGTAGGACTAAATTTTATTTCAGTGGGTGGAGCAGTGAGGTGATGAGCCTAACTATAACATGCCTAAAGTTTAGTTTTTTGTTGGATATTTTTTATAGAAATGTGTTAACACATCTAAGTCACAATTTTTAGACATTCCAAGGCCATTCTAGGCCACTGGCTTCAGACAACCTTGCATGGCCTAGGATGACCTTTGATAACTTAAGGTGATCTTTAGTTGTCATTTGACAGTAGTTTGGTGAATTCAGATGCTACCTTTAACTTCAGCACATATTGCTATGTGCCAAAAATACTCCTGCGGCTTTGAGAATGCATTTAAGTCAGTGAACATGCTGAGCAAGGACTGATCTAGCATGACCTGGATCAGACTCCACAGGTGAAGTGCAGTCATGTGGCATACACATAGACTTGTAATTGGGTTAACAAATGCTGGGATGGAATGAAGATAAAGTTATTTGTTGCAGAGTTAGAAATCTGTCAGCATGGTCATAATATAGCATTTTGATGGATGCACAAGATCAAACTTTGGGAGTACAGACCATTCTTGGAGCACATATTTTTCTGGTGTTCTTCAGCACCAGAAAACAACATCTTTTCCAACCCCTCGCTCTGATGTCCCTTTCGCTTCAGCATCATCCATTTTTTACGTTCATTTGTGCGTAAACTCGGAAAGGCGACTTAAGGCGTATTCTTGGCCTTTGACCTTAGAAGGTCACCTGTTGACCTGGGACCTTAAAACTGGATACCAGTGGTGAGATCTCGTCTTGCGCAACACGCTGCTTTTTCCCGCGGTGCACAGTGCGGAAATGACTGGGGAGGGGGGTCGCACCCAGGGTCTGGAAATTCATTTTCCGTAGAGTGAAGGGTATCGGGCGAAGACGTAAAATTGACGATGACGTGGAAACGGCACTCAGTATCACGGGCATAATATGACCTGTGAATCTGAAAACTGAACCTCTCTGACGGGTTGCTACGGTAGTGTCAAAATCCATATCTCAGACTGGCGATAGTTCAGTCAGCCATTTTCACAGGAACTTTTGCCGCCAGCTGTTTGCAGTATATTTCCAGAGTTTTCTTTTTCCCCTACCATTTCAGGATGTGCATCACTCCACATCTTTGTGAGGAAAGAACGTCACGGGAAGTCAAACTCTTCCAGGAGGTCAAAACATGTTTCTGTTGCATGTTAGTTTCTACTGAAGTTGTGGAACTTCACGACACTGGCCATACCCTCCTCTCTATACGTCCGCGTTTTGCAGAAACCCCTGTACGAGCGAGGGTTAACTCATTTTGACAGGTGTGAATAGTTTTGATGTTGCCGTTGCAGCCAAATTTAATGGTAACTGGAGCAATAATGTCTCAGTAATGGGGTAAACTTGGCATCGTGGGAACTGAATAGCATGCCTTGATAAATAGTTTTCCACTTGTTGACATTGAATTTAGTATCTTTTGATGATATATGATATCTTTAATTTTGATGTTTTAAACAGTAGTACAAGGAATTCGATCAGAAACAGCACCTCTGCAGATCTTTGCAGTTTTCTCCATCACATGATTCACATTTCAGGGGACAACATCACTTAAATGATTCTACGCCCACGTTTTATTTCCGTCCACCCCCAGTTTTCCCAGATTTTCTGGAGTCCTACAAAGGTTGTTTGTAAGAGTGGCAATGCATTTTCCCCATATTCTGACAAGAATAATGTAGATTGTGCCATCATGAGGTCCATGGTATTGAGTTGTCATGAGGCTACGATATTGAGATCATGAGGCTCATGGTATTGCAAGGCCCACCAGATTGTACTATGTTCAGGATGTTCATAGGTAGTATGGTTGTGAAACAAAGTGATGAAATATGGCATTTGTAGAATTGCAGACTGTGGCTAAACTCTCTTGTAATGTAATGGGTAATTAGTCCAGTGATGGGTAATTGATATTACCTTCAATTTCTCTCTTAAGCCAAAATTTAGCACAGCTGAACTTTATCAGGAACTGCAGTCACTGGCAGTAGACTTTCTCTTTGGGTTGTAAGTCATGGCCACCCTGAAAGTGCCAAATATTTTACTGGCACATTTCTAGTCCATGGTCTCATACTTAAGCTCATTGCAACTTGAACTCATCGATACTTTTTTGTTCTTAACTGTAGTAAGAAACCCTCTGATCTGCAAATATATTTGTTGCTATGCAGAAATCAAACATTTTCGTGAAACCTTAAAGATCTTATGACATGGAGCCCAATATTGCTTTTGAATGCAGTGATGTTTGAAATGATGATGTCATTGCTACATATGCACAAGACCATCTGAAATATTTCTCAGTACTTTGTGTCTCGTGGCGCCAGCAGCCCATGAAGTGATACGAGTGAGCACTCTGGCTTTGGTCGGCCAGATATGAAGCCAAGGTGTTGTTTTTCCGTTAGCCTTCGTTTAGTTGATCAAGAAGGAAACAACAGCGAATTGGTACGCATTCAGACATAACGCACATATGCGCGCACGCACACACATAGGTGAACGGTACGCAAACACATTCTTCGTGCGACCAGAACGACGCCAAGGCATTGACGCCGAATGAAGCAAGTTGCATGACTTGGAAGTTGCAAAGAACTGTTGGGGGAGTGTGTAAGGGTGGCACCAGAACATTGTCTTCGTTGAAGGCATGAAAAGATCGGAAGACGCTTTATTTTGAGAAGAACTAACAAGTGGGAAACTACGCGAACCACTGGAGCAAACCCGTGGTGATGTGGGCGACGCCTATCGCGGACGAGGCAAACTGAAGCCTTGCTGATTTTGAATAGGTGGCGCCACCTAACGTCATGGGGTGGATCTTCGGAACTCTACTTAACATCATCGCTCAGCAGCAGAACAGTAGCATCAGCCTGCCGGCATTCGGGCGTCATCCGCCAGTTCTGGAGCTCAGTGAGACTCGTTTAATACATATGCCATTTTGTGATGTCCGATCAACGCGCCGGTCCACCATGGATGCGTCCGTGTTGATTCTTCAACAGCATCGTGTGTCGACGGGACTCCTGAAGAGCAATGCGCCAGGCCGCGTATATGGACATATAAGGGTTTGTAGCACCCGACAAGTCGTGGAGAAAATTTTGGCATAAAGCGTTTTGCCAAAAGCTCCAAAACCTCTAATTCCATGACTTCGTTGCAGCGCCTGGTCGGAGAAATGATTGGTGATCCGCAGATGTGTTTGTCTTAAGCGTAACATCGCCTGATGTGTCCAGAAATTGCGAAATACAAGAGGCGTCCAAAGTTTTAGTACGACTGTGGCAGATGTGTGGAGCCCCAGAAGTCAGAGGAATAGAGCGGACTAAAAATCCTGTAGACTGGTTTGATGGCCATGAAAGGTTACCATGTCTGAATCAGTGAAGACGGTCAAACGCGTCTGTTTGGAATTCGGGAAAATAAAACGATGAGGATTGGAAGGGGTATATAAGGACCTTACGCTGAAAAGGTCAGCTGGAATATTCAAGAATCCATCGGATGCAACTGGTTTCCAAGGACTACACGACACTGGTAATGGCAGATATATGAAAGCGCGCAATGTATTCGTGTGTTATTCGTGCATCGTTCGCTGCTGTGTTCATCTGGTGATGATGATGCCAGTTCAAAAAATACAATGTTCGGTAAAAAGAATCACAGTAACGATCGACAAATCCGCCATTATCATGACAATCATGACATCATTTATCGGTGTGGGTACTTTTGTTAACTTTCGGTAACCCGAAGATGTTAGGTTCTCTAGGGTCCCTGTCAGGTTTTCTAAACATAGCGCAAAAACAAACAGAGCTGGGAACAGGAAATTATCGATAGCCGTTTTTATATCTCGTGACAAAATTCCGAAATCAGGTCATCCATTTGAACCTTAAGTCAGATATGCCAAAAAAAAGTTAAAGCGTGTGCGAACGATTGCCAGAAATAGACTCACAAACGGTAAGAGCTGTTTCTATCCCTAGCTCATGCTTTACAAAATTCACAGTCTGATATTTCTGGGAAGTTGTTTGATCTGGCGTCAGGTCATCCGCACTGGCATGCTGTTTTTGGTCTTTCTACCAAAAAGCATGCTGTACAGGAGACTTGGAGAAGGAGAGGAGCACGGATTGTGTGATACGCATTTTGAATGGTGCAGCGCCCCATTTGTTACGGCCAAGTGACCTGAGGTCAGATCAGGTGGTTACAAGGTAGAATACACGACAAAATGGGCATGCAGGGGTATTTGCCATGGACATCTGGTGAGGCACGATAGGTGTATATTTCAGTTTATGCTTGTGAAGGGTTCGTAACTGCAAGACTATGTGGCTTGACGTGACTTGGAATCATTTCTAAGGCTACTTGTCACTTGGGACGCTGTAGAATTTCATTAAATGTTCTATTCCCTATTATATCATCTATTCCCGGCAGAGGGCTAATCCGCCCCCCTCGTTTTTTTTTTTTGCTTCCCAGTTCCAGGCTTTTTGACGCAGCTTCACGAAACTTGGTGGCTTTTCGTAGCTATTCTTTCTACGTGCTGTGACAAAATTTCAAAATTCTATTTTGCACAGAAGCGGAGCCAGGCAACGTTTTTGGGAGGCACCTCAGGCTATTTTTGGCCATGTTGGGGATAAAAGGAAAATCTCTGCCAAAAATAGCGCTTTTAAGATAGAACTTAAGACTTTGTATGGATGTATAGCAAAACAGTTGGACAACATTCAGATACAATTTTTCCTGTGAGGTCACTACAAGGTCAGGTCAAGGTCAGAAATCAAAATTTGGTTTTATTGCAATAATTTCGGTGTTGTTTTTTTCAAATGCCAAACCCGGAATGTGTATGACGTAGAAACGTGCCCTCTACTTGTGTATAAAGTTTCAGCTTGATATCAGGTCGGGTCACGGAGCTATGACCTAAAATGTCAGTGCGCGTATCCAATATCGCAATAGCCATAAAATGAAATTTTTGAAATAGAGTGAATTCAAATGATTGAAAAAGTTTACAAGTAATATTAAATGCACACGAGATCATTCCAAGTGACTCCAAGGTCACTGGAGGTCATTTAATGTCAAATGTCACAAGTCGGTCTGAAGAACGTGTGGCCATGACAGTTCCCCTTTTTTCATGTCCCTGGCACCGCCTATGCTAACATTATACAAACACTGTAAAGCGATTTGTACTTCTTTAGCACAGCATGACTAGCAGAAGCCTAAAAAGTGGTTTTGCCTTTTTTGTTCATTCAGTTGTTGAAAAACGAATCCTATTTTTGAAACCCTATGAACGCCCATGAATTTTCTCGAAGTTCCAGATGTGTGTACCAATGGTAAAAGTCCTATCCATAATCTCTCGATTCATGCCAGTTTCATCGAAATCGTTCCATAAACAACGGAGTTATAAGAAGTCCAAAAATACCCCTGATTTTGACATTTTTGCCTCCCTGTATCCACCCCTTTCAAAATTTTGAGAATTTCGTTTTATAAAAATGTAGTTCACGACATGGCAAATCGATTGCCCTTCGTTGCGATAAAATCAGATGTGTACTTCTCGAGGTCTCAGGGGGGCCGAATCCGCCCCCCGTGCCTGGAATCGACCATACCGTCTAGCCCTCCGGGAGTAGGGTTAAAGACATCGTATACAGTTGATTTTACTTATTTATTTTATTTGCCTCTCAGCCGCGAATAATTGTTTTACTTGTTTTGCTTTGTGGTACGTATTTTCCGAAACAGACAGACACATTTCGCCTTCTGTCGTCCTTGGCCGGACCTGACTTGACCTGTCCTTGACTTCCATGTCATTCAAGGGCACATTAGCATGATAATAGCGACCAGATGGCGTTCTGGCTTTCATTGACCTGATATGATTTTAGATGACGTATATTTCTTTTTCGGACAAAATTTGCCATGGCAGACCACACATTCGTAATGGTGATTCCAAAAGGTATGCTTAAAATAACCTTACTCGAACGCCTGAAGATAATTTTTCAGGGCCGACCTATTTGCTTTATTTTCCAACAGATTTCGGACGTGATGGCATGACCTTGTTTGACCCTTGACCCAAAACTATTCACTCAAAGTCATCAAATATGCGCGCCTTCTTCATACAATTTGACGAGCTTTCGACTGGTGCCACTCTCATCTCCCTGGCTCTTAGTCCTCGGGAGCGTGGGTGTACTCGAGAACCCCTCCCGTGGTAAGCGAAGGTGATTCGGACATTCGGAAGTGCGTGGGCTAAGTTATCAAAGACTAGGTGGATTGACGTGTGAATGTAAAATAATCGTGGAAAGCACAGTGAAACAGGTGTGGAAAAGTCTGTTGCGAAAATGGGGTGGGTGTATCATGGTGTTAAGCCGGTTAGGGAGCGTGCAGACTCGGAGAAAAGCATCATCCCTCCCTTCCTTTAGCCGCGACTTTTCCTTCCTGGACTCCACGCTGCTCGTCGCGAACAAGACGATACACTTTTTGGCAAGTCGCATGCTGCAGTTCCAGGCTCTTTTAACCAACAGAATTCACCTGGTATGCTTCAAGACGACACCATTGTGACTGTGTGCACTGATACGGTATCTGGAAAGCTGGCGACGGACCTTGGGAACGCATGAGTATCGTGATACGTGAGAAATGAATCCCTCTCAGTTTCACATGAATTGGCAAAAATGCACAGTCTTACTGTGTCTGTACTCGTCGGCACACTGTGACTAAGAGAGCACTATAGCCTGTACCACAGCCTGGCCACAACGACTTAGCTTTATGAAACCGCTAGCACAGTAAAGGCTTGCATCGCCAGCCTTCTCACACTTATTTGTCTACACATGAAGTGACCGTCGCGTTTTGATCGCATGTATTTCATTTGTTCGATGATACCGAAGTGTCATCCTCAAGGGCATTCTTTAAATATTCTTTGCTTTAATTATAGTCTGCCGGTAACTCTGTGCAGTAACTTGGCGCTGTCTGAATTGCTGGATGCCGCTATGACGATAAATGCCGGCTGGATCGACCGGTTCTACCTCATCTTGGGACTATCCACATATTGAACTTGTTTTCTTCACTGCTCTTGAAATTTACACGGAACGTCGTGCAAGATCGTAGCAGTGACGCAGTAAAGGCGAAATTTTTATTTATGACGTTCTTTTGTACGAAGGAATCAATCCTGACAATGCAACAAGAAAAATTTATATTTTCACCACAGCGTCAGTAAATTGTTCAGCAAATATTAGCAGAGAATCAAGGCAGAGGGAATAGAAAGGAATGTAAAATGCATTAACTCTCAAAAGATAACGTGCGCTGCAAGGTGTGGATTTGAAACATACTAAAGAAATGCATGAGGTATCACGGAAATTAGAGAAAGGACGCAAGCGTTAACTGAGGAAACATTGTGCACAAACATTGTAATAAATAGCCATGGACGGAACTACTTCCAAATATTTCGAGATATAGATGACAGTTTCATTATTCCATGTATTCCACGCATCGCCTTACGCGTAATGTTAAATACTTTGTGACAATGGTAATGCACGTGCACCCCTGACTCTGTTGTAATATCCAAGTAAATAGTCATCACTGAACGAAAGTAGGCATACCCATTACACAGACTCTGTGGGATGAAATAACTCGTATTCAGGTAGACTGACTCATACGAATTTCAACAACGACGCGGCATGTATCTGATGCATGTGGAACCGGCATGTATATGGTGCCCAGCGGGTTGCGGTAGACAGAGGCATACGGGCAAGCACACGAATGCCAGGTCTCAGTTTTCGCCAATGCTCATTGGGAACATGTATGTGGCTCAAAGACAGAATGCAGTGGCGGCGGATCATATTTGATCATGGGGCGGGCAAAGCAAAATTTCGAGGCCCCTTGATCTTGAGAGGCCCCCGTTCCTACGAAGGGCCCTCATCCCCCCAAAGTCCATGTTTCACTTCATGGGAGTCGTATTTCGCCCGACCGGGCGGGGTAGATCCACGATCCAGTCGGGCGTTATCCGATTTCTGGTGTTCAACCACTAAAATCGGCAAGTGCGGCACAGCTTGGTCCCACTTTGAACTTCTGACGTCATTGTCTCGTTCCAGTCACTAACTTTACTATAACAATACTAACAATGTTAAGAATAATACTAATAGGAGTAATGTTAAAAATGGCAATAATAACATAGCAATAATTATCGTCATGAAAAGATGGGTTCATAGAGCTCGACTGGGCATTTTAGTTCGTTGGTCGATAGTCGATTAGACAGACATCAGTCGATTAGTCGACTAGACCACCCAAAGGCGAATGCTAAATCTCAAATTACGGTACGATATTAGATTCCCTGCCTCTAGGCTGCTTTTAGGTGTAATCGGTATGAGGCCCTCTTACGAACGGAAGCCGGGACCGTCTAGCCGGGCGGGGTTGACTCCGGTTCAGCGCAGGTCACCCGGGTTTGTTCTGCGGGCCCCCTAAAGCTGAAATATCCACCAGTCTCCCGGTCACTTGAGTAAGATTGGCACGAGGCCCTCTTACGGACAGGAGCTGGGACACCCTGCAAGATTCGAACCGTTCTTCAGCGCAGACAATCCAACTCCATTCTGTGAGGTCCTTTAAAAGTTGTCAGCTCCTGGTTTCTGGGCCAGTTTTGAGTATAATCGACAAGAGACCATCTCTCGGATGGAAGCCGGAGGTAACATGGTCCGACCTCTGTCAGAGGTCTAACGAGTCCATTCCGCGAGGCCCCTTAAAAGCTGTAAGCTCCCGCTCTTTGGGTGACTTCAGCGTAATTCGCGCAAGGCTGTCTTATGGACGGACGCTGGGACGTCCCTTGAGACCCAGACTGGTTAAGCGAAGGCCCCTGGGTCCATTATATGAGGCCTCTCGGAAACCTGTAGGTTCCCGGGCCCTGTTTTGCTTTTAACCCGTCCCCGACTGGGGGGGGGGCAGTTGACTGCCCCCCCCTGAAGTTTTTCTGGGATTAGGAGAGAACCAACAAACAAGCGTCACGAAACTTTGTGTACCTTTTGCTCCATCAATTTAAGTCTCTTGTCAAAATTTTGACCTCAGGTCAGGTCAGGTGCCTGACCTAGGCCAGGTCAAACAGACCTATGTCAAAAAAGTTTAGCGCCCTCCAACTTTTTCGCGAAACAAGATATCTCAATAATACTTTCAGGGATTAGTGATCGTGGTAAATGCAACAAATCTGCTATCTCAGATTTTTCGGAATTTTCCAGGTCATTGACCTAAGGTCAAGCCCATTTTTAAGACATATCGTCGTTTTTTCGGAAATTGACGGAATATTCCATAAAATTTTTGGTGTGGAGTGAAGCAACCATCTAGTTACCGTCATTGGGCAAAGTATCAGTGACTTTCAGCCATTGACCTGAGGTCAGGTCACGAATAACTGTAGCGGGCCAAAATGTACCACCGTCAAATTCGACGATGAATTACTCAGAATGGGTAGAAAATGGCAGGAATAGCTTGCACAGACGTGATTAATACCAGGAACCTCAAAAAGTTTGAAAAAGTAGCATATTGTGCAAATATGCTACTATCAAATACTATACAAATACGGTCTCGCGAATAAAGCTCCGCCAACTTTGTAGATTGGCAACTAATCAATTTTTCCGAAATTGAAGCATGAGAAACCATCACAAGAACCACAAAAATCAATAAAATTTACATAGATCGTCTTTTTTTGTATAATAAAGAATACGTTATAAATAAAGTATATATAAATAAATAAATAAATAATAAACTCGAAAATAAAGAAACGCTAAAATTAGTTCCCGTCAATTTGGTACCGCATACGGCAGCGGCGCACAATGACGGCTGACGGGAGAATTACGGTGTCTTTAACTCAACGTTTCGGCGTATATATTGAACAAATCTGGGAAATTAGACGTGTATCGGCATCCGTGGACATTTACTTGTGCGCTGGTGCCTTCACCTAAGCGTTATTAGTCACAGCCCTTGAGATTCAGGCCATTTCTCGGTCTCATGCAGTCGACTATAAGAAAACATATATAGGGCGTAAATTGGCTCACATATTATCTAAATCTAAAAATGAGACCAGTTTCGAGCTCTTCTCGTCACAGGCTTTCCAACGGCATGCTTATTTTTATCGTGCGACCAACCGTTCGTGAGTTAGAAGGGGGGGGGCAGTCAACTGCCCCCCCCCCCTCCAGTCGCCGACGTTCGGGACGGACCGACGGTCGTGCGCGGGTTAAGTGATAATCGGTACGAGGCCCTCATTCGGAACTAAGCCGGGGCCCCCTAGCCAGGTTCGAACCCTGGTTCAGTGCAGGCCAGCCCTGTCGATGAATTCTGTGAGGCCCCCCGAAAACTGTGAGGTCCTGGTCGCTGGGCCACCTTTGAATGTAATCGGTCCGAGGCCCTCGCTCGAACCTAAGCGGGGACCCCCTAAAAGGTTTCGAACCCCATTTCAGCGCAGGCCATCCCGGTGCATTAATTCTGAAGCCTCTGAAAATTATGAGTCCTGCTCGCTGGACCACCTTTGAGTGTAATCAACACGAAGGCCCTCTATTGAACGGAGGCCGGGCCCCCTAGCAGTGTCCAAACTGTGTGTCGGGATAGGCCAGCCGGGTCCATTCCGAAAGGCCCCTTAAAAATTGTAAGTTCGCGGTCTCTGGCCAGTTTTGGGTCCAACCTGTTCGAGGTCCCTGCCGGAAAAAAGCTGAGGCCCCTAACAAAGTTTGAAAGAACACACGTCATTTGCCTACTTCCTTGCCTGCGTAGTTGCATTTTCCGTTCTTTTGGTTTTTACCGTGCTCGTCTTTATCCCCATTTTCTTTTCTGTTCAATTTCTTACCAGGCCAGCCCAAGATCATAAATGAGGGGGGGGGGGGCGGCGGAAACATAGTCTTGCCCCAGACCCATCTCATTTGGGGGGGGCAGTTGTTCCCCTCCCCATCTTCTGCCGCCTTTGATATAAGGCATGATTAGCTGTATGGTGCTGCAAAAGGGCACTTGAGGACAAAATTGATTATTTCCGACGAAGATAAGAATGAGGAGAAAATATCGTCTGTTTGTACAGGGCAAGGCAGTTTAGCAGAAGTTGCGTTTTTTTAATGTATAGAAATGTGGTTCATCTGAAACCCGCTGCAAATGAGTTTGACACGCAGGATGTGCTTGCGTCCATTGCACTGATGTCAAAAGAAGCAACTGCGTAGCATCTTATAGGGCAGGTGGGGCTGGGCTTCCCGCCGCCCAGCCAGCTCGGCGACAATACCGGCTTTGGTTGGTTTTATCAACAGGTTACTGTAATGCGTGGAATAATATTGCTCAAAAATACATGTTTGCATGTTGGGCTCTTCCAACTTTGGAAGTACCCCATCAGAACATTGATGAAACAAGGTCATCCTGGGCCAAAATTGTGATTTCTGTAAGTCGTGTGTTTGTGGTGTCTGCGTATTTCCTGCCGCGTTAGCATAAATCGAACACCAAACCAAACCAAATGTCCTAATATCCCACAAAATCGATTTGTGTAGCGTCCCTCCTATCATACGCCACTTACGTCCAAAAGCATTTTTCGCGCAAGGTGACGTGGGTATCGGTGGGAAGACGCGGTCGCCACGAAAAAGTCGTCTGGTAGAGTTATTTCCGCCATGGAAACGGCTTTTTTATACGGGCGAAATACGAGAAGACTAAAGCAATACAGATCGCCTAGAAAAAATGTGTAAATGTATTTCTTCTCACCTGTGGTCACGCAAGGTGTGTTCAGACAGGGAGGAAGCGGCACATGAAAAAGATGAAGCCAGGTCATTGGTTTGGTGAAATAAAAGTAGGTTATTACACCCCTGTCAAGTACAGGGTCTACTTTAACATGTTTACTGGGGTAGGGGAAATCCCCACCAGTGAACGCCAAATCCTCCTAGTACACAGCAAAATCCCCCCCCCCCTCGGTGGAAATTTTGCCAGCGTCGCACGCCTGACGAAGTCTTTCAAACGCATCAGGCAGACTGTGAATCAGGTTTGTGCTGAACATGTTTGGGTGATCGGGACCGGGATTTGAATCCCAGTGACTTAATCCGGATCAGCATTTGAATCATGATCATTTTTTCGTTTGATCCGAATCAAATGCTATTCACACCAATTTTTGAAAAAATTGTCCGAATCAAATGCTATTCGCACCAATTTTTGAAAAATTGATCCAGATAAAATATTGGTTCGCAAGTCCTTCATTGATTCGGATCAGCCGTTGATCCAGAATATCAATTATATATCAGCGTAATCACGTTCATTGGAAAAATTATGTATATATATATATATATATATATATATATATACACATATGTGGCGTTACTATTAGTAGCTGTATGATATGGAACTTAAGTCTATGACATGCACACCGAAAAATCCTGGGGAAGATTGCTTCATACATACAGTATTAATGTATATAAATGTACATTACTAATTATGCACGCAGAAGATGGCTACATACATGTGATATACATTATATAGATGTATGGAATATTGCATATAGGTAGGCTCTATTTCCTAGGTGCTTCACTGAGATGACAGGTAAGAATGTAGCAGAATATTAGCATGTGCCTAAAATTTGAACATTACCACGGCAGTCATAGCTTCGGGTGGCTGTACATGGCAGCGTTAGCTACTGGCTACCTCATTCTATTGCTGATTGCCCTTTGATATTATCGACTACTATTTTCCCAATTACGACGGTCTAGTGACAATAATTACCAGTACTTTGTGCTAGAGACACGTTTTCAGACGACTGGCTGACGTCCGACGAGACTAGAGACTTGATCCAAGACTTTGAACACCTGGGCCTAAGAGGCTGTGTGTCATAACTCACAAAAAGACGAGACACAAGTTGATATAGGCAGGCGCCCAAGAGCTGTTGGCCAAAAATAGATGGAACCAGTGACGTGATGACTATTGAATAACACAAAGTAAGCTACGCGATGACTTAACGAATCGCACAGGTGCTCCTACGACAGATGTCTATCGACCTATCCGAACATGGCTACCTACTACTGGCTTGTTCAGGGGTGTCAATTTCTGTAAATGACTGGGGAGGCCGAACCGAGGGCCAAACATCCTACCGCCCCTCCCCCCCCCAAGTTGGTTTCTGAACGGATTTGGCCCACTTTATTTTGATCAGCAGCAGTTCTGTTGGTACTTTTCAAATAAAATTGCAGATGTCGATATGTATATATATATATATATATATATATATATATATATATATATAATATATATATATATATATATATATATATATATATCATAGAAAGACAGACAGATGTATCACTTAATGCTTTATTCCGTGCCTTCTTCCTGTCTCTTATCTGTTGCAGTTGTTCTTTTCGTTATTATTGCTCATTTCTCTTTACAACCGGCGGAAAATATTGGGGGCCCAAACCAGTGTTGGAGGGACCCATATCAGTATTGGGACAGGGCCTTCTCAAAGGAATGCATTTCGACACCCTTGCGCCTATTACCTACCTAAGCAGTACATGATGGTGGATGTTTGACATCAGAGGTACCAAGAGGATTTCATTGTGTATTATACGAAAAGGGACCACATTCTTCATGAGGACCTTTAATCTAAGCTTTCCTTAGTGGCACGTGCTTGGTTATAGGTATGTTTCCAACAGCTGGGCAGTGGAAGTTTGAACGTTGTGGTGCTGTGAAAGAGAGTTGGTTATCTGGTTCATTTGACACCCTCTTTAATGTAATTTGAATTCGTGGATTACCGTCTGGAGGTACTTCATAAGCATATTGTCATGCTATTTTATCACTGCTTTACGTATATCATTTGATCAGAATAAATCAGATTGACGGTGTGGATGATCCGGACCAGAATCAGGATAGCAATGCTTGGACACGGATCAGCATTTTAATCACGGCCGTTTTTCGAATTTTGATGCTAGCTGAATGTGACTCACGGCTGCGTTTTCAAAATTGATCCAGATCAAATGTCATTTATAAAAAAACGTGATTCTTGATTTAGGCCCGATCCGGATCAAAATCAAACAGAAGTCTGCTGTGAATAGCATATACATATGGTGAGGCAGTTGTTCGTAAATAAAGAAGACGAAAACTGAGCACTAAACTGCATTTTTTTCTAAGGTCAGACAGGTGTCAAATCCCGTCATCTAAAATTTGTTTCACGTAGATGAGTGCAAAGATAAGGACAAGGACGTCACCAAGAAGTGCTCTTCTTGCTTGTTACGATTCTGCTGGATGCCGCTGTGATTGGTTCAGTCTCATGAACCGCTGCAATCGCAAGCGAGATAAACAGGTTACGCAAATTACGGCGAATCGGGCTGTCGGGTCCATAGATGTACACGGCCTTTGATCCGCTTGCTCCCGTCCATGGTCCTTAAAACCCGACCTCCTGGGTCCGATGTACACCACAAAGCGCGTTCGTTTCTTGGACGCACCGGCCACATTTTTTGGCCGCTTACCACCCGGCGGATTTGCAAGTACGAATTTTGTATACGAATCAAGTTCGGTCGAACAACTGATTGAATTGGACCCCGGGACCGTCTCAGGATCGCATCGCATTGCACGCTTCATTGCCGACATACGGCCTCTGTTTGTTGAATCAAACATCGGCGGTATGGTCTCCGCAGAATTCCCCAGTGCCCCAGCACCGTTTCACAATCGCGCTGCGCGCTTCAGTGTGGTTCCTTTTAAACAGTTGATTATGCTGCCCACAGTACTGTTTTACAATCGCGCTGCGAGCCTCCATGGAAAGAGACAGCCTTCGCCTGTCTGGCCTGCCCGTATGCTCTCAGTCGAACATGCTGCTTGTGCCCCGTGCTATCATCACTCTCGGCCAGCGCATTTTGATATACCAAGCTTGCACCGAGTATAACAGCCATGTTATACGTCATACATCGTCGTAAAGCAGAGTGATAAGAAGCGTCATACATCATCGCACCCTGAGACACCCAGGTTTCAACCGCGTGCGACCGCTAGTCTGGCCACATCAGCCTGTCAAAACTGAATTCCGACGAGATTGGACAAAACGAGGGGCGAAATATCCAGCTTCTCTTTTTATGTCACCCACAGTTTGCTTGGCCGATCCCCCCCCCCCTGATTTGGTCTTAAAATAGGCCCTGGTCAAATAAAGTCTTCCCGACTACTAGTCTTGCCGAAGCACGTTGCACTACAAAGAGATTTCATGGTTAAATTGATCATATGTGCTCGGCTGCAGCAAGCGAAATCGGTGTGAAACGTGGTGTGATCCCATGTCAAATGTCACCAGGCGTATTTATAGTGTCACAGGTCATTATTCGCATTAGTGAATGTATTCAAACTTCAGATCTACCGTACTTAACCCGCGATCTCAATAACGAGATATAAAAGCAAGAAGCTTACCTGAAATCCGAAATGTCTGAATCCCATAATTGGCTCATCTGCCATGCTGGCTAAGTCTGTGTAGCAAAGTTCTTTCCAATCTATGTATTTCACGATACAACCATGCTGTGATCTATGCAAGCGTAGTTTCTTGTTATGGGCTTTGAATAGCGTGTCATCTTAACCCGCCCGCGACTGGAAGGCGGTTGAACGCCCCCTGAGGTTTTTCTAGGATTGCGAGAGAACGAACAGACACAACGCCACGAAACTGCGTGTACCGTTTGTTTGATCATTTTTACACCGTACCAAAGTTTTGACCTCAGGTCAAGTGAAGTGTCTGACCTAGGTCAGGTGAAACGGACCTATGTCCAAAAAAGTTTAGCGCCCTGTAATTTTTTCGGTATCACAATAATACTTTCACACAATAATAATACACAATAATGCTTTCAGGGATTAGTGATCTTGATAGATGCACAAATCTGCCGTGTCAGATTTTTCGGAATTTTCTGGGTCATTGACCTAAGGTCAAGCCCGTTTTTAAGACGTCGTCGTTTTTTTCGGATACTGGCGGAATTTTTCATAACATTTTTAGTGTGGAGTGAAACAGACACCTAGTTACCGCATTGGGCAAAGTATCAACGACTTCCAGCCATTGACCTGAGGTCAGGCCACGAATAACTAGTCAGCCAAAATGTGCCACCGTCAAAATCAGCGATGAATTACTCAGCAAGGGTAGAAAATGGCAGAACTGGTTTGCACAGCCGTAGGTAATACCAAGAACATAAAAAAGTTTTAAAAATTGCACATTTTGGAAATAAACAGGCTCTCGCGAATAAAGTTCCGCCAGTTGTGTAGATTGGCAAGTAATGAATTTTCCAAAATTTAAGCATGAAAAGCCATCACAAGAATCACTAAGATCAATGCAGTTTACATAGATAGGGTTATGTCGCGAAAATAAAGGAACGCTAAAATTAATGCCCGTTAATTTCTTTCTGCGTCGGCTGCGGCGCCCGCCGACAACCGGCGTGGAAATTGCTGTGTCTTTAACTCAACGTTTGGGCGTATGTATTGAAGAAATCTGAGAAATTAGACGTGTATCGGCATCTGCGGACCTTTTCTCTTGTGCGTTGGTGCCTTTACCTTTGCGTTATTAGTCACAGCCCTTGAGATTCAGGCCGTTTCTCGTTCTCGTGCGGTCGGCTACGAGAAAACATATATAGGACGTAAATTGTTCACACATTATCTAAAACTAAAAATGGGACCAGTTTCGAGCTTTACTCGTCACAAGCTTTTCAACGGTGCGCTTATTTTGTCGTGCGACCAACTGTTCGTGAGTTAGAAGGGGGACGGTCAACCGCCTCCCCCTCCCAGTCGGGCGTGATCGTCGCCGAGCCACGGTCGTACGCGGGTTAAAAAATCCCGAATCTCAACATTATTTAACAAGAATGGTTCGTAGTCATTTTTAATTGATCCAGAAGTCAAACGAAGTTTCTGGCTTTTTAAAAATGTTTACGCTTTCAGAGTTGTTACGAGCCAAAGTTAGATGCTAAGCGCTGTTCATCGTACGTCTTTCCATCGACAAAACCATTCGTAATAAGTTGATGGTAGACACTTGTATCGTGTTCGCATTAGATCGTTGTAAGTAGGACGTGTAGGACTTAGTGAGGACAGCGAAGTATTAGGCATTGCCGTAAGATTATCGTGTCATGGATACGTGACATGGATAATTGTGCCAGGGATTTCAACTTTGAAGATATTCATACGCAGCATCTGTGGTTCTGTAGCAGTGGCGCTGCCAGGAGGGATAGGGACTCGGCATTCAGATTTTGGGGTCATTGAACCTGAAGAAATTGAAATCCAAGGGAATCTATCCAACGATGGCACAGCATGTGTCAACATAGCCTATACATCTACTGCTGCCTGTCCGAACACGCTGCCGGGCATGTCGATCAGGTTATCGCACCCGGCTAAAATTACGCAAGTGAAGCAAATTTTAATCTTTGCATATTGCCCTTAACAGCTTTATTAACTTTCACTTCTCAGAACTGTTATGTAAACCACCGGTGCTCCAGCCTCATAATGCCGTAAACATTTGACTTCGAACACACTGCGTGGCAGAGCACCAAAAGTCGAATGAATTCGGCATTTCGGGGAAAAGGACTGAAGGAACGATGGTGTACACAAGAATATTGGGAGGTGGACATTGATGAAGCATTTGAGGATAATATGTAAGGATTCAGATTTACTTCACCTCCGAAATTTTAGCCATTCCTCACCTTTCCGCGACTATACGCCAATTGTTCGTCAAACGACTGACAGAAAATAGAGGGCACCATAACCAATATATGTAGCTATTGTGACAACGCAAGCCCTGCTTTGGCGGAAAAACCCGTTGTGTGAGCCTATTCCTGTGTTACGTAACCCCTGTCTCCCTTAATTAGCTGGTGAACACGGAACTACGTTCAGGAATGCTGTCATGAAATGAATCGGAATGATCCAAACCCACGCGTTTGTTGTAATGATGCGTGCTCTCTGACAAACGCTTGGAAGGAGCCACATTCACTGCATTGTGTTACAGCAAGACGACGTAAATTTTCTTGTAGTTGCCTCGCTACTCTCTTGCAACCGTTTCCGTTGAACGCAACCGTTCCGACTTTCTCAAAGAGCCGTTTCATGAACAACCAAATGAAACATTGCGCTTCACCGATTGCTAGAACATGCAGTACAATCCCGGTATGGAGACAAACTATGCCTACCGCAGTTTTTGTCGTTAGGGAGGTGCATCTTTAGAACTAAGTTTGCTAAGATATACAAAAAGAACAAATACTGCTGACACGCTAAGGCCACGGTGTATCGAAATCTGCGTAGCCCATACGCATGCCTTCAGTAGAATGCTGTATACTGGTTTTAAATGAGTTTGAATGTGGCCACATTCTCAGCGGTAAACTATGCAAGCTTTAATTTGTGTCTCTACATCTCATTCTAAAGCGACGATGTTTGCGCGTTCAGTTTTCCGTACTCCTTTTTCCGCATAACGTGTTATTCTTCATTTTAACATGCTAATTTTTCTGTAGCGTCTTTATTTGTCAGCATCGAGCATTTGTCCCGTGGGGTTCTCGTCAGAATTTTCGTTTTGCTGTCCTTGTGAAAACCAATAGCAGGTCTGGGGCGACGAAGAGTAGGCACTGGCGGATCCGGGAGGAGGGGACTTCAGGTCAACGGCCCCTCTTTCATTGAAAAGGGGGCAACATGTCTTTCCGCTCCCGTTTTCGAGTGAAAAATGTTTTATTGTTTTCAAAACATATTTTAAATATACATATCTATTTTTAACAATGGCGAAACAAAGTGGCCGAAATTCGAGGAGAAATTAACATTTGTGCTTAGGTTGGGTTAAATGAATGGAGATTTGTCCCCCCAACACATGGTCTGGATCCTCCCTTGGGAGTAGGAATGTGGAACGGGGCAGGCGAATGATTACCGGACGAAATATCGTATGGTGGAATACCGTGTAGGAAAACAGGGAAAAATATGAGACGCAAGACATCGAACAGGATAAGCATCAGAGGCAAAAATATGGAAGTGAAGAATACCGAAAATCCACAAATGGCGAACTGGTATATTTCTGAAGATGGGAAAATGGCGTGGAACAAAATACAGAACGGAAAAAACCGAATGTAAGATGTCGCACTGGGAAATATCGGCCCTGATCAACTTAGAAATGGAAAATTTCGAATGAGAAAATATCGCTAAGTGATCGGAAGGCGTGATACAGAAAGGGTATCGAAGGCAAGCTGCCGCATAGCAAAATGTGGAGTGGGAAAGTCGGAAGTCTGCTTCACTGAAAGTGATGTCATCAAGACTTTCCATCTGTCAGGACCATGGGAGGAGTAGAAGTTCCGGTAACTGAATTTTCTCCCCGTCCTTCGTTCCCAGTGGGCCGTTGGGGACGAGCTCCGACCGTTGTTCGCAACTGATACGGACTGTGGCCAGTCCTTTCCGAGACAATGCGAAAATATTGTTTTAGCTCGCTGTAACGTGTTGTTAGCAGTTAGGAGAAAACAGCCAGCACTGATCACAGCTTACCCCAAACGACCGCTGGGAAACGAGGAAAAGAAAGTTTTGAACGCCCGGACCTCGAACTCCGCAACTGTGGTGTGAAATGCTAGCATGGCAATCTACACACAATCAAGTCCAGTGGTGCGCTCATTTTTTTTTTTTGAGGGGGAGGGTGCTTCCACCTAGGAACTCCTTCAGACACAATGAGGTCCAAAATATTCGTTTTCAAAGGAACGTGACAGAAACCTAGAAGTCTCTCTGGGAATTTCATGGAAAATCAGTGTCCCGCACCCCGCACCCACTGTGTTGTGCTACTGTTTGCCTTGCAACATTTTTGACTGATATGAATGAATGACTGAATATGAATGAATGACAAAGTATCGCTAAATGATCGGAAGGCGTTGTACAGAAACGGCTATCAAAGGTATCTGTTGTTTTCCGTTATAATTATCTGATTCGTTATTGATCGTGTCATTTTTTTTGATATCTTGATATTTTACCCACTTTGCATTTAACTAATATTTGCCATGTACTAATATTTATGTGTTCAGTGTTTCTGTTCATTATTTGTTTTCGATATTTTTCCATTCGATTTTTTGTTCAGCGATATTTTTTCGTTTCGATATCCAGCCGTGATCGATATCTTGTCATTCAATATTTTTCCTGTTCATGACTTATGCCTGTCAATGTTCACCCGTTAGATGTTTTGGGTTCGATATGTTGCTTTCGATGTTTCTCCATTGAGTATGGCTATATACAACATCAATACAACGTTGATGTTTTGCCGTGTAATCCGAACGAAGACACTGCTGGAACTGGGAGTTCCGTAATGAGAATGCTACTGCAGTTACTACATACCGCCTGCGAGGTTATGCACCGAATATTGGTAACCCTGCCAACAGAAGTCAGTGTATGTCACCCTTCTCTTCGAGTACCAAAATTTGGGTTGGATTACTTGAATTTGTGAAAAGACTGCTATTGCTCTTACACGGAACGTTTTGGCATTGCAGTTGATAGGCCATCCCGCGTTTTGTCATGAGATAGGTGACGGAATGTTCCGAGGACACGATGAAGACATTTTGCAAATTAAAACGACCGCACTTCTGCGATGATGGCCTTATTTTTATTCAAACCAGGAAAGCTGTTTCAAACGCATTAGCACCAAAACAAGAAAAACGTGCATGATAAGCATGCTGTTGTTTCATGGGTCGTAAAATCGGAAAACCTACCGCATGCCGCAGCGCGAATTCTTTACACTGATTATGCAGTCCCGAAGAACTATGACGGGTGGAAGGGTTAAATCAATTCTGTTGTGGTTTTGGTCATGGGATCATGATGCGAATAAGCAGCTCACGGACTTCATACGTCACTAACGGCCGCTCACAGGTTACTTCGAGACTTGGCCTAAGTTGTCCATTTCATCTAATTTTAAGTCGTCATGCTCACTGAAATAAGTGGTGGTGTGTAAATGTGCTATGAACATTTATGTATAACATTATTTTTCATCGAGCGCATATGACATTTAGTTATCCATTCATCCGAGAACCAAAAAAAAGACTTGCCGTCTTGACCTGATTTGATCCAGCACACAGCACACACGGTCAGAGGTAGATGCATAACGACACATCGATCTTTACTGCAGAACAATTAACACCCAATCGCATGGCGTTTAGTCCAAGGATCTATTATCCATAGTTTTAGAATGACCGAGGAAACAGGACAATGGAGGATACAACTGCAGCTTTCGCAGCTTTTTTATGTTTCATTTTATATTGCGCTGGCCACCAAATTCATTATGATCAGTAAGAAAATCAGATCAGCCACCCAGAACTCAGTAAGAAAACGCCACTTTTTCTTAGATGAGCCCTGACTTGTGCGTGATTTACGTGAAGTCAGTCGACTCACTTTCGGATTTTCAGAGTGGATAATCAATTCTGATTCCGCTCCAGTGCAGTTTTTAAAAGGTGCATTGTTTCAGTTCGGATGCAGAATTATAAGTGAATTGGTTCTTTTTTGATTAAGTTCAGTGCCATGTGGACAGAATATATATATATATATATATATTATATATATTATATATTATATATAATATATATACACATATATGTATATATAATGCGATCAAGTTCTTATTCTGATTCCCTGCAGGTTTCAACCGAATCGACTCAGATTTTCCTTCATGATAAAAAGCTTCTGAATGAATTCAGTGTTGATTCCAGGCACAAGCCTACACATACACCGCATGTGTATGGATATGTATATACATATATATATATATATACCTATATATATCTATAATTATATATGTATATATATGTATATGTATATGTATATGTATATCGAGTACTGAAATAAAAATAACACAGCACATGTAAAAATGCTTAAAAATTCTGAAAATGAAACCTGTTTAACTTGTCGTGCCCTGGAAACTTTTAGGTGAATCGATTTACGGCAGGTTCTGGCGACACCAGCAACATGATATATGGAGTCACTGAGTCTAACTGGACCAGATTTGCCGAGATGCGTGTTTTACGGTCATCTGTCATTGGCTTGTTGCATGTTGACATAACTGTATCCAAATGTGATCAGCCTTTTTTGGTGAATCGATTCACGGTCTTGCGACGCGAGCAGCATGACATACGGAGTCACTGAGTCTCTAGCTCGACCAGAGTGGCCGATATATGTGTTTTACGGTCATCATGTACTCGCTCACTGTATGTTGACATAACTGTATCCCAGTGTGACCCCGAGGTAAAACCGTGGCTTACCGCCCGAGACGCCAGTAGACCATTCCTCATGCTGCGGAAGACACCACGTGCAATGCTCGGACGATGCAGTGTGCAGTAGCATCCGCAGCAGTGCGACACACACTTTTAATATCATTGCACATCAGTGGGTGACGTGTCACGTTGCGCGCTCCAGGGGCGGGCTGGGCGCTGCGTCCCTGCGACCGCCAACCGGGCCGGCCATGGAGGAGCCGGACCTGTACGACGACATCCTGACGGGCGCGCTGACGCCGCCGCCCGTGGCCAGCGTGGAGGCGCTGCTCGAGCTGGGCGTGCACCGGCGCGTGCTGCGTCTGCCGGCCGCTGGCTGCCCGCTGCAGGCCGTGCAGACCGCCGTCGCCAGGCTGGTGGCCGCCGACGACGGCCTGCGCGCCGTCGTCGGCGCCGGCCGGCTCGTGTTCCAGCGGCGCAGCGACAAGTTCGACTGCTGGATCGACCTGGAGCCGGCCGGCGAGCGGCCCGTCCGGGACGGTGAGCGGCTGCGCGCGCTGGTCGCGCCCGTGCTGGAGGCCGGCGAGGTGGTGTCCAGCGACGACGAGCGGCGCGGCGGCGGAGACGCCAAGAAACGGCGGCGGCATCGGCACGGCTCGGCCAGCGGCGACGACGGCCGGCGGCGGCGCCGGCACCGGCGGCGCAGCGGCTCCCGCAAGAGCGGGGAGTGCCGCCACCGCCGCCACCGCCACCGCAGGAGCCCGTCCAGCGACGGCAGCCGGGCCAGCTCGACCCGCCGCCGGCGAGGCGGCTCGTCCCGCCGCAGCTCGTCCGGGCGCAGCTCGTCCAGCTTGGACGAGTTCGGCCGGAGCCGGCGCCGGCGCCGGCGCAGCGGCAGCTCCTCGCGCAGCCGCAGCAGCCGCTCGCGCGGCAGCAGCAGCGACGTGGTCATCTGCTCACCGCCGAATGGCCAGCAGAAAGCGGCGCCGACCGGCGGCGGCGGCGGTCCCGCTCGCCCGGCAGCACATGGACCCGGTCGGAGCGTGACCGCGTGGCAGCACATGGACCCAGAGTTTGCGCAGGAGTTGCGCAAGTACGAGATGGACCGGGCGGAGCGCGAGGTGCGGAGCGCGATGCCGGCGGGCGTTGTGGACGTGTCGGACAGTGAGCTGAGCGTGTCCAGCGTTAGCTCTCAGGGGAGGGCCGGAGCCGGGCGCAGCGTGACCGCCGCCGGACAGCGGGTCCTGGACCGGCTGAAGCAGATGCGGCGCGAGGCCGACGCAGACACTGCCGCGGTGAAACGGACCAGTTCCGAGACCGCTTTCGGACCGTCCCCGGAAGCTTCTGCTGTTTCGCAAGGTACGTGCGTGTGCGCAAAGGATTACGCATCCATTCGCGTTTGCGACGTTGACGTGTGACCCACTGGCCCCCGATCCCGCACACGCATGCCGAAAACACGTACATGGATGCTGGTCGCCGCGCACGGCTGATCAGGAATTCAGGTAAAGTTGATAGGCGATTTTATTGAGCATTCGCGAGGGAAGGAAGGCGCATGATCAGAAACATTTGGGTCAGGACAAGGTCTCTTCACTAGGCTTTTGCTGTCGTCACCCTGTGCCATTAAGTGGCTGGCCGTCCACGTAATACTTATATCCTGCGTGCGATATCGTCCGTAAGTCTACTGTATGTAGTCATTGTATGCCGTGGCAACTTTGCATTGCATATTGGCATATTAGTGCCGGCGATGACGTTCCCAAGCATGGATGTCTTAATTGCCGGATTAATAATGACACTTGCTAGGTCTTTTCGGGCCCAAACCATTCTTCATTTCATTTTTTTTTCAAATCCGAGTTGTTTGTGAGCGGCTCAGCCAGTTGTCGTCCGTGGCCTTGAAGGGCTGTCCGCCGGTGGAGCCGGCCAGGGGTGGCCGGCGGCAGGGCGAGCGTGACCCGTGTGACGGCCCCGCAGCTCGCCTGTACGCCTCCTACCTGAACCTGGACGAGAAGAACCCGGTGATGGCGCTGTACGAGTACTGCAAGGCCCGCCACTGGAGCGACCCCGCCTTCCAGATCACGGAGACGCCCGGCGACGGCAAGCAGAAGCACTTCTTCAGGGGCGCGGTGCGTCAGACGGCCGACCGGACGGCCGGCCGCCGCCGATCGGAGTCACCGCCTCCCGCGCTTCCTGCCACTCCGTCTGGCATTTTCGTGTCGCCGTTATCTGCGGGCCGTCGTGTGCTAGCATGCTTTTCGATTTCCGGATTGTGAAGTTTCACGCCGTGGTGTTCCACGTTGTAGCTTGGAATGCACGCCACACAGTTGATGCGTTGTTACATATATTGCTAACGGACCTTGAACAGCATCAAATCTTCGTTATGTAACCGTGATCGTACATTTGTTGTGGTTGAGGACTTCGAGACCATAATTGTGGGGAGATGCTGTTTCATTTGGAGCATTCCCATTGATCTCGAGCAAAAAGAAATTGTCCAGTTAAAGTGCCGCAGCCTATGACACTCTTGCGATGTTGGGGCTGGCCATGCTTCCGTAGTCCCAAAACACCTGGATTTTATCTTGAATATATATATATATATATATATATATATATATATATATATATATATATATATGGAGAGAGAGAGAGAGAGAGAGAGAGAGAGAGAGAGAGAGAGAGAGAGAGAGAGAGAGAGAGAGAGAGAGAGAGAGAGAGAGAGATCAGAAATAATCAGCAGGACTGCTAATTGCTGTGTCCCGTAAATCCTCACCCGGCTCAGCTTCATTCTGTCTGTCATCATTTCTTTACCGAAGGCCTCACGAATGCTAACTTGATGAAGCACCAGGAGCATCAGGAGAGGATGATTCAGAGGGTGACAACCGTTTTGTCAAAACATGGTGCTTCCTGTACGTTTCAGGTGAGAGTAAATGAGAAGATGTACGCCATGAAGCAGTCGATGCGGAACAAGAAGGACGCCAAGCGCGATGCCGCCTTACTGTGCCTGCAAACGCTGGGCGTTTTGAAGAATGTATCAGGATCGAAGGAAGGGACCACCAGTCCGCCCTAGGACAGCCGGACACTGTGGGACTTCCACGGCTGCTAGGAGCGGGAATGTGGACACCTTGCATTGAGAATGAGTCGTTCGGTGTTGCTTCGTCTCACAGTGCTTCGCTGCCGACTGTGTCTTAATGTTCCATGAAGGATGGCATGCTTCGTGGATCTGACAGAATCTTGTCTGTTAGGGGAACGGTATTTTTGTGCGAGTCGTTCGCGGCTCTTTGAATGTCGGTATCGGCACACGTATGGTGTTGTCCAATTTGAACATGATCACATGACCGCAAATATACATGGGAATTTTCTGCCCTAGGTGATGTCCGACCAAGAAATGTCATTGTGGCATAAATACCTGCGAAATACCACGAATTCACTGATGTGACAATTTTACGTATTTTTTCATTTGCAATTCCAGCCGATGGAATACGGACTCATAATTGAGAAGCCTACACATATGAAGGGGAAATAGCAAGGATATACTGCATGCCGCCTCCATGTTTCATTTTAATGAACATGCCCTGTACCTCCTCAGCCGTTTCGTGCTTCTTTCTATCGTAGACGACTGGTGTCGACGTGGAATCTGTCAGTCTCGCGCAAACAACCCACCAATGTGATGAACCGCATAAACAGAGGGCACTTGGAAAGGGCTGGTAACTGGTTCACCCTCGCTACTCGAGGTGTCCCGAGTCCTGATGCAGTAGCTCCTCCATGGTTGTGCAGGTGCGACTGGCAGAGGGCGCAAACCGGTACTGTGTCCTTTGCGTGTTATTAAGTCTTTCATCCTAGACAAGTCCACTGCCAAGCAGACTGGGCGGTTGGCCGGTGTTCATGTCCCAGTGACTATCGCACGGACGGATGAGAATCGCACCACACAGGCCGGCCCTGGGCAATAAGTGTTGACTTGGATATAGAACACGGGGTAGATGCTACAACCGCTAAAAAATGTAGTTCAAATGACTCATGAAATACAACTGCTTTGATGACAATGAGATGATAAGATAACCTTCAGCATCTTTTCGGCTGTGCCCGCTAAAACTCCAGAGTATACTCGTATAACGTTATTAAGGGAGACATCTTTCGTGAACGGTCTGAATAGGGATGCACCGGATATTCGGTCTGGCCGGATATCCGGCCGGATATTTGAGATTATCCGGTATCCGATATCCGGCCGGATATTGTAGGATATTTGGCCTTCCGGTGTTTGATCGAGACGTTCTTATGTCGGTCCATAAAACCGTTTCAGGAGCAACGTGCCTTGTTACATAAGGCTGTCGATGTGCCTGACAGTTCTGAGGTCTGTGTGGAGCACTACTTTTTTTCTTAGTTCGGAAGGATTGTAACATAATTTGCTTGAGTTGGAATCAGGCTCAAAGCAATGTAATAACAGCCAGCATATGCTCAGCCGACAATTTTGTGGCGCGTCATCTTCCTATTTTCCAAATGTTTTTATTTGTCTGAAATACTCTTGTACACATTCATTAACCCTCACCAGTAGGGAGGGGAGGACGGGGTAATGGTGCAATCCCCGCTGAGGTTATATATGATCACTATTCTGTGTTCGTGCGAAATCGCCATATATCTAGTGAGGATCGCTTGGCTCAGGGGAGACCATGGCCCACATGCCCCCCTTCTTGGCTACGTTCCTGATCACAGAGATGCTACGTAGCAAATTAGCCAAATCAATATGTGGATTTTGATCAGAAATTTTGACCACTGCATTTTGCTGAACGTCTTTTTAATTTTTTTTAATGCAATAGAACATATAGCCTACGTGTTATGTATATGATGGTAGAAATACACACATCGCCAGGGACGCTGCCAGGATTTTCTTAGGGGGTACTCAGTGTGAACTGAAATCATACGAAAACCACCTACTGTGAAGACAAAGTGCAATGGTTTCCACAAAACATTCGTGTTGGAGGGGGGGGGGGCGTCACCGGCTGCGCCAGTGCATATCACCAAATTTCATAATTTTGTTCATGTGTTATATAGGACTGCTCCATCGTCATACGTCAGTTTGTTTTCCGGGATGATCATCAGCCCCATTTAATACAAATATTAAATATTTTTATAAAACATTTTAAATTATACTTAACATAAATGATGTTTTATGCTATTTGCTATTTTTAAAGCTCATCTGGCCAACTGCATGGATGGCTCTATGTCAATGTTTGCTGAGTTCAGGTTTACATGGATGAGGCTTGGACCCGGCCAAAAGTACAAAACGACGTCCTTCAGAGTGGCTTGAATATACAATCCAGCTGACGCTGGTAATCTGAGGTACGAACGAGCCCGCGTCCCTCAAAGCGCCGAATCATTGGACCAAGCGGTTGGATCATCTCCACTGTAGTTCACCACGGAGGAGGACTTATATCGAATTCGTTGGCCTTCCATACTACGTGTGCGCTTGGGCTGGAGTCGATATACGTTATACCGATGTAAACAAACAATGTGAGGACACGTGAACCCGGCACCTCTGCCATGAAACCCTAAATTCACAGCTATGTCCCATGAGCAGAAAAATGCACTAGTCTCTGCTTTCTTCTGTCGGCTAATATGAAATTTATGCCGTGGATGCTTTTGAGGAAGTCAGTGTATGTCTGCCAGCAATCGTTTTAAATCAATATGGACGTTTGTACATGTATTTTTATATGGATAGTTAGACCGATATACACACAAATATATATTCCCAATATAACCAACGGGACGGAATTCATTTTAGTAAAGCTTTTCCTTTCCCGCTGTGATTCAATTATGGCGCATATTTTTCAATCAACAGTTGTATGCGCGAAACGTGCGAAACACGTGTTGACGGTGTTGAGAAGATTGTGAACAATTTAGCTTAGGGTGGAGGTAGGAAACAAGTGTTCTGCATGGTGTCGCTGTATCTATGAACATTTTTGTCGGTTGAATTACTGAGAAATTTTGCATAGCATTATCTGAATAGCCAGGTAGACCAGCTGTTCCTGTTATACCGGTCCTCGATCTGACCACTGACAATTAGTTTTGGTCAGAAGGCCGGAGCGTATCTATGTTATTGGCGCTGTCTCTCGAAAAATACAAATTGCGCTGGTAACGAATGCACAGTCAAGTGTTGGTTGTACTGAAATATGTCCTGTAATGCTGTGGGCCTCATAACAAAATATTTTGTGTGAAATTACTTGATTTTTTCTTATTTAAGTCAGCATTCTTCATAGAGGAATTATTTTGGATGAAATTGAAATTCCTGTTATAATTGAAAATTTGTGTGATCAGAATTTTTTCAGAAGCATTTGGTTTTTACTTAATTCTGTAACTTCTGCTGTATTCCGTCCAGACGTGCACTCAGATTCATTGTTAGGCCCATTTGATTTTGAGGCCTTTGTGACTTGTTAGGGGTGCATTGTGAATGGTTTGGCCAAGCCACCAGATATCTGTTTCAAAGGTAAAGTCTGCAGCTCTGTAATATAGAGCTTTGTAATAGTAAGCTTTAGACAAGGTTGTATGAATTGCATAGAGATAATGTATGGTTTGAGTCAGCTGCCATGTTCTCTTTCTCAGAACATTAAGGAAACAGTGCAATAAAATGGGCAGTATATGATGAAGCAGTTCAGGAATACTGGATATTTAAAAAGTGTAAGCAGTATTAATGTCTTGCTAACCAATCCTGTGCCTACATTATGGGAGGTTTGAATGCAAAATGGTCCAGACATTGAATCAGAGCAGTCTCACCATTCTTTACTCTGAGCCATGTTCATGAACTGATGAATATCACTTGCAAGGGTATGGTTTCTTTTTGTGTTTTGCAGTTAGCTTGCATTTCATTTTACATCTGTCTAAAAACTGGCCTTGCCCTCCAGTGATGTTATGAAGCAGTAAAGTATTAAATAACTTTGTAATTAAAAGTGACAAAGGTGGTTTCTGAATGTGGCCCTGGTGTTCAGATGATTTTTTTTTTCCTGATGAGATGCAGCCTGACCTTACTTCATCATGATGAAATGCAGGATGGCTTTTACTTTTCAAATGGTTAATGCTGCAGTTTTGTATCTGTGGGTGAATATGTATTCACCATTAATTGATATCTTCACATTATTGAAGCAAAAAGCTAGGCAGCTTGTTAAGATAAAATTTGATGTTGTTCTGGATGGTACCAAAAATGCGGCTGCTGCATTGCATTTAATTTTTTCACATTCAGTACTTGTGGGAAGGAGACATAAGAGATCTTGAAAGAATATGGGCCACTAGATGAAAGCTTATCAAGGTGATTGGTTCTGGCTGTCTGTCATCAAATGATATGTCTCCTGTTTGTCTTGTATGCCACATTTTGATGCATCACAGTAAAATGTCATGTTCTACAATCCTGAAGTTTGCCATGTGAGAAGCAGAATATGTAGAGTTCAATTTGAAGTATTAGGTGCAAAATACAATTGAAATTTGATCTGTACATTTTCATTTTGGTCAAATCATTGTTGCAGGACTACTGTCTAATGTTAATTCTGTTGACCTATCTGAGGTCCTTAGAGTATCTTATCATTATTGCTTTTTTCTACCAAAGATATCACCAGATCTTTGTCTGTCACAATAAATCACTATTTAGTACTTTGTCAGTTTCTTTTCAGGGCAAGCTATGCAATAGCTTTAGGCAAAAAGCTTGAAAGATGAAAGAGGATGATGAAGCAAGTATCTGTTTTGACAAAACACCCATGCTGTCATTGGAGCACCTGCATCTTATTCTAGACCAACTGTCTGAGGATGGGAAGAAAATTTTGAAGCCTTTGCTGAAGACCCAGAAGGTAATGTTATTGTGTTAGTTGTGGAATACTTCTTTTGTCTTGGTGTGGGAAAATGCATAATAACAGCCTTTTACATAACATAACATAACATAATTTTTTAAGCATGTAAATGTTTTATATGTTTGCAATTAGAAGTACATCACAGGTCCTACCAAATTGACTGAATGTACACTGCATGATTAATTTTGTTCTGGTTATTCATGCTTGCTATGCATCAAGTACACCTAGCAACTAAACCATAAGATGGATGAATGGTCTTCTGCTGCCATTCCTGATTGAATTACATACTCAGATGTGCCTAATTGGTAGGAATGTCTGGAATTTTCCAGGTGGACTCTGCAGTGGTATGGCAGCAGCTTCTGATCCTGATGGAAGATGGGGAAAGCCGCAAGACACTTCTACTAGGGATTCCGGGACTTGTGCCATCCGTCTTGGCCAACATGAAGCGAGCAAACTCTAGCGAAGTGTTTCTTTCTTCCTTAGGAGATACTATCCGACTCCTGCCTCAGTTATCTAGGTAAGACAATCCCATCAAAAGAGGGGAGTGTGCAGTGTAACTCGTCATAGTGGCCGGAGGCATTGCATTTGTAAGAACCATGCGTTTCTGGCTATTGCCCCTGCCCAGTGTCATCATACTCAGGGCCAGTCATTATCTGTCTCCACGACACGTGGCGCTCTCCCGAGGTTAGTGCAGTGACAGCGTGCCAGGGTCACACACCTCACCCATGTCCGGGGCGTCGCCAGCTGCGTGGAGGCGCTCCTGAGCGGCCTCTCGGAGCCGCCCTGGCTGTGCGCGGAGGGCGGCGGCGCGGCGGCTCGCCACCGGAAGCGGCGCCGCCTGGAGGACGGCGGCCGCCGCCGGCTGCTGGCCGCCCTGCTGCCGCTGGTGCTGCGGTTCGCCGAGCTGCTGCGCCGCCGCTGGGACTGGTCCGGCTTCCTCGAGCTGCTGCGCGACCCTGACCAGGAGACCCGCTGGTGAGGGCCACTGCACCGCGGTGTCGACGGTCGGGTGGTGTCAGCGTCCTGCCGTTATTGGGCCAGTGGTGCTCTCCGAGGGCGCAAAGGGAACAAGCTACGTCGCATTATTTCAAAGAATACCCAGTTGAAGTGCCGCTCCAGTTCACTCGTGTGTGTTTTCATTGTGTGCGGATAGGTTTCGCTGTTGTTACTGAACTTCCGAAACGTTTTTTGCGCATTCTGTTGATGCCGTGTCAGGACATGGCGGAATTCGCTTCGCCATTAACCGATGGTTGGTTATTGGGGCTTAGGGGCGCACCGACTACAAGGTCATTCGGTGCCCATCGCCATTGACCGAGGTCACCGTGATTTCTCCCTGGACGTGGTTCACGAGACTGCCACGAGAGCCCGCGAATCACTGTGTCGGCAGGCTGTCGGCGCGAGTCGCGGCTCTGATAGCCGGCATGGGCGCGGCGCAGACGGCTGCTCTGGTGTCGGCCGCCGGGGTGGCCGCCGGCGCCGAGCTCGAGTACACGGCGCGCCACCTGAACCCGTCGCCGATGGCCGGAGAGGAGCCGGCGCGCTGGCCGCTCGGTACGGAGCCGCCGTGGAGGCCGTCTCGCGTCCGGAGCGGCTCACGGACGGTCTGCTGCTGGTGGTTCCAGTTTGCCGGGGCTTTGGCTAGCGTTCATGGTGGCAAGAGACGTGTTGGCCTTAAGCGATGTTTTTTTCTTTGTTGTGGCTTCATCATCCCCAGGCAGTTTTAACTTTTGGGGAGATTTGGGTGGCAGTATGCAAGATACGACCTGGACTGCTCTGTTTGAAGTTTGTTTGAGTCAGATTGCCACGTTACAGACGTTTCTCCACCGGACTGCCGGCCTCTCCTGACTTCGGAGGACATCTCGGGCTCGCTGGTCTGTGTGGAGGGCGTCACGCTACTAGTGGTGGATGCAGAGGCGGCGGTAAGGTTGGCCGCTGGTCCGTCATGGTGGAATCTGAGTTATATCTGTTTATTCTTATAGTCAATACTAAGTGATTTGATACTCAAAATACTGGTTCATCCAGCTGTGGGCTTTCTAAGGTTTTCTCGGCCCTCATTACTCAGTCGTTCTCGTTTCACAGTCTCCAAATGCCAACGCCGTTTACTTTTTTTTTGGTCCCGCCTCACGCTGTTTCACTGCTCACCGCTCTCCGTTTGATCGTCCACTCCCTGTCTCTGCAGAGCGGCGGCCCTCTGGTGGCCGTGCCGGACACGCGGGCGGCGCTGCGCACGCTGGCGCTGGCGGCCGCCGCCGGCCGGCCCGCCCTGCTGCAGGGCCCAGTCGGCTCCGGCAAAACGTCCCTGGTCCATCAGCTGGCCGCGGCCACGGGCCACGTGGGCTGGCCGCGACTGGTTACCGTCCAGCTGGGCGACCAGACCGACAGCAAGCTGCTGCTGGGCACCTACCGCTGCACAGAGGTGCCCGGCGAGTTCGTCTGGCAGCCCGGCTGTCTGACCCAGGTCAGTGCTGCCATATGTAGCCGTGATAAAGAGGGCCGAGGGATCGGCATAGCCAGACTAACGAGGCATGGGTTGGTTGGTTGTTGTGCTGGTCGTTTGTCTGTGTCTGCCGGGGGTCTCCCGTCTATCGCGTGGGGACAGTTATCGGACTGGGTATGTTGTGAGCCTGGCGAGTCCGTTCTCGTCCCTCTGATTGGCTTTTCTGCCTTGTTTGGTGTCCATCTGACTGGCTTTCCTCCCCTGCTCTGTTTTCCTCCGATTGGCCCCCTCCCCTGCTTGGTGTCCCTCTGATGTCCCTCTCCCTGCTTGGTGTCCGTCTGACTGGCTTCTCTCCCTTGCTCTGTGTTCCTCCAACCGGCTCCCCTCCCCGGCTCGGTGTTCCTCTGGCTGGCCTCTGTCCCCTGCTGCATGCTCCCCTGACTGGTTATCCTGCTCGGCAGGCGGTGACCGAGGGCCACTGGCTGCTGCTGGAGGACGTGGACCACGCGCCGATGGACGTGGTCTCGCTGCTGGTGCCGCTGCTCGAGTCGCGTCAGCTGACCGTGCCCGGCCACGGCGACGTGGTGCGCGCCGCGCCTGGCTTCCAGCTGTTCGCCACGCAGAGGTACGCTGTCGGCACGCGTCTTGTCATTGCACGGTGGTATGGTCGAAACCAAAGGCAATGACGAGTCCGGATGGAAGATCCTGTCTGATGTTGGGATGGCTCTAAGAGTGACTAGTCTCGTAGACGTTGGTGCGAGTCTTCACCCATCAGTGTGATATTAGTTTCCGCTGACTTTGTGTTTTTGTTTCCAAATTCAGTCCTATGGGACGTGGTTTTAGCACAGCGTTCTGTAGGGGGGTTAGTTTTTTTCGTCAGAAGAATAATCGCACTTCTCAAGTACGTTCATTGACTCATTGCTCTAAGCTCAAGTGTGGAGTGTATCGTCGTTGCTCTCGGTGCTCGATCGATGACTCGGTGTTCGGCCGCCGCCTCAGGCTGCTGCCCGGCTCCGGCGGGCTGCACAAGCAGCAGGTGTCGCACTCCAGCCTGCTGGACCGGCTCTGGCTCAGGGTAGCCGTCCAGCCGCTGCCCGCCGACCAGCTGAAGCGCGTTGTCGTCCACAAGGTGGGCCGACTGTGGCGCGTGGACGTGGACGCCGCGCAGTGACGAGATGTCCTCGTTCAGGCTGAGTCCGTCGGGTTTTGAGCAGCCATGTGTGGAAAATCAATTAATTCAGCAATGGACGACGCATTCACGTGTCCATGCGGGGAGGATGCTAGTGGCGGTGCAGTGTGATGCGGCACCTGTTCTGCTTGCTTGCAAGTTGAATCGTCCGAAGCTAGTGGTAAGGGACAGCTATACAGTCTACTTCGTGAGATGGTTGTGTAATTAATTCCCGCTGTGCGCCGCAGTGGCCGAAGCTCTCCACCGTGGCAGACCGCATACTGGAGGTGTACGCCGTGATGACGTCAGCTCGAGACGCCGGTGACGTCACGGGGGCGGACGACAGGTCGGAGACGGCGCGGCTCCAGATGAAGGAGTCTCGGATGGTCTCCACCAGGTCAGTGATTAACGGAGGGGACCCGATTTGAACGCTAAGAAATTAGGATGTGTTCGTGTCCAGACTGATAAGTAAAGTGTAGTGGGAATACTCTGGCCTGGCTTGTTATGTATGCAATGGCTGGTGATGTTCATATGGCCGTGAGTCTTATGGATAATGTCATACTTAACATTCGGTAAAGAACATCCGTAGTTGGCGGGTCGAAATGTGATACTGATTGCGCAGGTTCTCCGTGAGAAGCTTCATGAAATGTCAGAAAGCGCTGACCGGTCGATAAATGCTGTTTTACGAACCAATGGATGGAGCGACGGCAGTCAGACGGACATGGCTACAGCACTGGAGGCTCACGTGATGCATGCTGTCCTGGCAGGGACCTGATGAAGTGGTGCCAGAGGATCGGCGGCGAGTTCGACGTGACGTCGTCCCGCTGCGCCAGCGTCATGTTCCAGGACGCGGCAGACATCTTCTGCGCCGCTATCGCCAGGAGAGGTGGGTGCCCGCCGGGCGCCGCGCCAGCCGGCTCTGACTCCTCGGGGTTCGCGTCAGTCAGCCTGTTGGCCTGGCCGTTTTAGGGGTTTTTGTTGTGTTCTCTTGTCGGCCGGCGCCAGTTGGTGCATTGCTTTGAGATGTTACCGGAAGGTTAAAGACATTACGCTGTGTCCGCTGTGTCGCTTGTCTATGACAAGGTATCTGGAGAAGGGTCCTTAGGGTGGAATGTCGGAGCTTTTTGTAGGTCGGATATGGCTGCTACCTGTCTGATGTCTTTCACAAGGACCCACCAGTCTGTAGTAAGGACCCAGTAGTCTGCAGTCTGTAGGACCCACCAGCTCGCATTAATTTTGGCATTACTTATGTGACTGCGTTCCCGCTCAGACCCGCTAATGTCTCGTCTTTACCTGACTGGCCCCCTGCTGTCTCCGGGACTTGCTGCGACAGCCTGCTGTTAGACATGTCTCTCATCTGTGTTGTCCGCCTCGTTGCTGTGGCTGCCGCCTCCGTGTCGTCTCACCTGACCTCCCTATGACCCCGCAGAGCTCCGGCTGCCGCTGGCCCAGGAGATCGGAGCTCGCATCAACATGCTGAGCGCCCAGGTGGAGTTCAGCGTCAACAGTCACAAGCCGAGCGTCTCCGTCACTCAGGAGGCGGTCGTTGTCGGCAGGGCGCAGCTGGCCGTCAAACAAGCCGAGGTCGTCGCCAGAAAAAAGTGAGCATCCCATCGACGCACGAGCGTAAATGTGCGTGCATTATTCTGAGGAATATGATTTATTGTGTGTCTGTTGAAGACGATGGTCTTGCTGTCTTTTCTGTTCAGGATGCTTGCCATGTATGGGTGCCTTGCCGCAGATGCGTTTTTTCGCTTAATTATGCGTTCAGTGGTATTCGTAGTGAAGAACACGAACCACTGAAAGGGTGGTTTGACGACATTCCTTCTTTTTTGTAGGTCCAGCGCTCAATTCTCGTTTACGAGACAGTCGTGCGTGCTGCTAGAGCGCGTCGGTGTCGCCATCTCTTGTCGGGAACCGGTACTGCTGGTTGGCGAGACTGGCGTGGGGAAAACGTCAAGCGTGCAGTACCTGGCCGAGAAGACGGGCCACAAACTGGTGGTCATCAACATGAACCAGCAGAGTGACAGCTCCGACCTGCTCGGCGGGTGAGTCTTCCATGCAGCAGCTCTTCAAGCACTGGCAAACATCAAGCATTGTGATGGATGCTGTTGTGAAGAATTTGAAGAGTTTTGTCTTCTGTACCGCAAGCATTTTCCGGGTCTGAGGTAACTGCCCATATGATAATTATGTGTTTGCATATATGCTCCTGTCTTTCTAAGGTACAAGCCAGTGGATATCAAACACATCATGGCGCCACTGCGTGAAGAGTTCGAGACTCTTTTCAAGGAAACTTTCGATGTGACTTCGAACGAGAAGTTCCTGAGGAACATCATGGTAAGTCCGTGTAGATCACAGTGTCGCTGAATGTAAACTGTGGATATTTTTCGGGAAACAGGCTGGTATGCTGGTAAACAATGCCCGCCGTACACTGTGCTTCTCATTTGCTGTGATACTGGCCGCTGTTAGCCTGCCTGCAGTTGGCCAATCTTGTGACCTCTGTACGGGCACCGCCTGTCGTCGGCTGCCGGCCGCTGGTGGGCACGCGGTCACACTGACCTGTGACCCACGCCGACCACTGACCTGTCTGACCGGTCCTCAAACTCTGTTCTCTGCCGGCCGCTGGCGGGACATTGTGACCCTGATGTGACCCCTGATTCACGTGACTCGCCCGCCCGGTCCGCAGACGCTGTTCGCTGCCGGCTGCTGTCGGGACGTGGTGACCCTGATGTGACCCCCTGACTCACGTGACCCGTCTGATCGGTCGACAGACGCTGTTCGCGTCCGACCGCTCGCGGGACGTGGTGACCCTGATGTGACCTGACTTCCCTGACCCGTCTGACCCTCCTGACCGGTCCACAGACTCTGTTCGCGTCCGGCCGCTGGCGGGACATGGTGGCTCTGATGCGGCACGTGCAAGGTCAGGCGCCGGCGCGGCTGCGGCGGCGCGGTCTGCCGCCCGACCACCGGCTCTGGTCCGGCTGGACCGAGCTCGGCGTACGGCTGCGGCGGCTCAGGGAGCGCGGCGAGCGCGAGATGGCGCTGGCCTTCGCCTTCATCGAGGGCACCCTGGTCAAGGCTTTCCGGGAGGGTGAGTGGGCCGAGACAGTGGCAGCTGGGCGGCGGCGCCGTGCTGTGTTCAGTGATCGGTAAAGTGCCGTCTGAAATGTTTTCCGGCCTGCTTCGGCCGGGTAGGATAAGGGATTAATTGTGTGGTCGCCGTATTGTGCGATGTCTGGATCTCGGTCGTGGTCATTATTTCGTTCTGATGAAATGCGTAGCTCGAACTGGCTGTGTTCCTGATGCCTGGCAGTCTGTGTCTGTTGACCTCCTGATCCCGTTACGGTGACCGCTGACCCCACTCTCCCGGCGCGCCGCCAGGCTGCTGGGTGCTGCTGGACGAGATAAACCTGGCGTCGGCCGAGACGCTGGAGTGCCTGTCCGGCCTGCTGGAGTCGGCCGGCGGCCCGCTCACGCTGCTGGAGCGCGGGGACGTGCAGACCGTGGGCCGCCACCCGGACTTCCGGCTCTTCGCCTGCATGAACCCGGCTACCGACGTCGGCAAGAGAGATCTGCCAGCCGGGCTGCGTAACAGGTGAATGCCGCACACTCACCTGTTACGATGAACCTCGCTGAGAAGGGTGCATGCCAGTTCTGGTGATCAGCTTTCACAGCTGCACTGCCTTACGAGGCGCCACGCTGTGAATCCTGCCCTGTCCATCTTGCTGCCGTCAAATGGCTGGCTCTTTACATCTGGCTGTAGCGAAAGATGCTGTAAGGAGCCGCGAGCGTCCTTTCGCCCGGTACTTTGTTCTTTTTACCCTCATATGGCCTCATATGCAACATTTGGTTTCTGTTTCGGGGGTGATCGGATGTGAAGTTCTCGCATTCCTCTGACCTGCATCCTGCAGACATCGGTGTCGAACCCATGTTTTCCTAGTTTCTACCTGCACATCATATATGTCATTTGACCGAGAGCCGTGGCTGGCAGGTTTACCGAGTTTTTCGTGGACGAGCTGGAGGACGAGGCGGACCTGCGGGTGCTGGTCGGCGACTACCTCCGCCACCTGGGCGTCAGCGGCGCCCACATCGGCGGCGTCGTCTCTTTCTACCAGCGGGTCAAGCGGGAGGCTGCCGACAGGCTGGTGGACGGCACCGGCCACCGGCCCCACTACAGGTCAGCCCGCCTCTGATGACGCTGTGTAGGCCGGTACAGATCTTACGGCACTGCGTGGGTCGGCATAGGGCTATGTGTGGCCTCACGGCAGGCCAGTTTTGCGGAGACATTCGTGCAACGAGAAGTAACTGAAATGAAAATTCTTTGCTGGTTTGCTGTGGCTATTTGTTAAGTATCTAGCAGACGAGAGGTCAGAAGAGACATTGAAATAATTTTTTGACAAAGATAGTTCAAGTTTACGTATCTAGAACACGTTTCTGCCTTTACAGCCACGAACGCTGTGAAGGTACGGTTACGATGCTGACTTATCTTTGGTTTTACTGGCATATCGTGGTTTGTTTTGCCGTACGCCTGAATTCTGACGTTAAAGTTTCTCAGCTTGTGACAGCTGTTTCGCCGTAACCAGCTTGACTGTTTCTGGCCGGTTGACAGTGTATTCTGGCCTGTTGACTGTATCTGGTCGGCCTACGTCTTGTGTTGCGGTTTACCGTATATGCTGACCGCCCGGTGTGTTGCAGTTTACGCACGCTCTGCCGGGCGCTGCGCGTGGCCGCCCGAAACCCGTGCGGTGGCGTGACTCGTTCCCTGTACGAGGCGCTCTGCCTCAGCTTCCTCACGCAACTGGACCGGGCCTCGTACCCGGCCGTCACAGGTACGGACCGGGTACCGCCACAGTGCTGGACCGGGTACCGTCACATTGCGGTACCGGTAACCGTCACAGTGGTACACCGGGTATAGTCACAGTGCTGCACTGGGTTCAGAGATACGGGCTGGATACCGTCACAGTGATGCACCGGGTACCGTCACATTTACGGACCGGATGCCGACGCAGTTACGGACCGGGTACCGACGCAGTTACGGGCCGGGTACCGACGCAGTTCCGGACCGGGTACGGTCACAGTGGTCAGGCGGGTAACGTCACAGTGGGCAACCGGGTACCGTCACATTGACGGACTGGGTACCGTCAGTGACGGACCTGACGTCGCAGTTACGGGCCCAGTCAGTTCTTCCCACACCTGACACGGACAAAGGGGTGTGGCCCGAATGATGTCTAGTGGCGAGTAGTAATCATTGTTCGGGCGTAGTCTCTGTAACTACTGTTATAACCGGATGTAAAGTCGTCCTTTTTTGGCGGGTGGAGGGTGGAGTTGATTTTGGTTGTAGCACTCTTCCCAGGCTTTCTTTTCAAGAAGGTTTTATGCTGCATGCATAGTTTGATGCCTCTTCCTTGCTGGTTCCCGGTTACGTCAGCGTACGCACCTGCGAGCACAGTTCCCAGTCAGGCAGGTGACATTGCGCTGCTCTTTCCTGGTTTCCAGGTTTGATCGAGTCGTTAGTGCTCGGAGGCCGCAAGAAGGGCCTTCTGGAGCAGCCCCTACCGGCGCCGGCTCAGAAGGGGTACGTCCAGTTCGAGGGCTACTGGGTGCGGCAGGGCAAGGAGGAGCCAAAAGCGCCGGAGAACGTGAGTATCAAATGGTCATGCTGTGCGCTACTGAAACATGTCCTTGTTCTTTGTTCCACGTTATATGTGTATGTGTTTCAGTATGTGCCGACAGTGTATTTATCGCGTTTCAGTACGTACTGACGGTACGCGCATCTTGTTTCGGTACATGCTGACGGCATCTGTGTCGTGCTGCAGTACGTACTGACGGCATGTTAGTCGTGTTTCATTACATGCGGGCGGTACGTGTATCCTGTTTCACTACGTGCTTACGGCGTGTGTATCTTGTTTCAGTACATGCTGACGTGTGTATCGTTCTGCAGTTACATGTGTGTCGTGTTTCAGTACGTGCTGACGGCGTGTGTATCGTGTTTCAGTACGTGCTGACGTCGTGTGTGTCGTTTTTCACTACGTGCTGACGGTGTGGGTATGGTGTTGCAGTACGTGTTTATCGGGTTTTCGTGTTTCAGTGCGTCCTGACGGCGTATAAATGGTGCGTTTCAGTACGTGCTGACGGCGTCGGTGCGTCAGAACCTGCGCGACCTGGCGCGGGCCGTCTCTCTGGGCGGCCAGCCGGTGCTGCTGCAGGGCGAGACCTCGGTCGGCAAGACCTCCCTCATCTCGTACCTGGCCGCCGCCTCCGGCAACTGCTGCGTGCGCATCAACAACCACGAGCACACCGACCTGCAGGAGTACGTGGGCGCGTACGGCGCCGACGCCGATGGCCGGCTCGTCTTCAAGGAAGGTATGTCGGCGGGGTGTCCGGATCAGCGGGAGATCTGTCACGTTTGGTGGGCCGGGATTCAGGTTTGGATGGTGGGTGTTTGGAATGGTGGGTCAGGACATGGAGGGTGTCTGCTGTTTGTGAAGTTGGTGTGACTTGATTCGTAGGGGAGAATTTCGGCGCGAATATCGTTTTTATGCCACGGATGGAGGTAACATCATTGTCAATGAAATCATTTTAGTCGAAAACAAAGCATTATTTGGCAGGGTAGGTCATGCTTGATAATGCGACATTTTAGTTAGTTTTAACTGTATGCATCATAATTTGCATGCTTGCCCTTTTTGTGCGCAGTTATGCAAGCTTATTTGGAAGGACAGGAAACTCCAAAAATCATTTTCCCAATAATACCCTCGTATCGCTGCGGTAACATGCTGTCAGACTGGTCTGTGGTTCAGGTATGATTGTGGTCTGTGAAGCCCACATGCCCGCCTTAACTTCCCACCTGACCGCCAGGGGCGCTGGTGGACGCGATGCGGCGCGGCCACTGGATCATCCTGGACGAGCTGAACCTGGCGCCTTCTGGACGTGCTGGAGGCGCTGAACCGCGTGCTGGACGACAACCGGGAGCTCTTCATCCCTGAGACGCAGACGGTGGTGCGCGCCCACCCGCGCTTCATGCTGTTCGCCACGCAGAACCCGCCCGGCCAGTACGGTGGCAGGAAGGTGAGGCGCCGGCCGCCGCTGCTGGCAACGGTCTGGTCTTGTTTGGTTGGTTTGAGGTACCTGAGCCCGAGAAAAGTGAATGAAGTTGAATGAAAGGGAAGGTCATAATGATCATCGGTTTGCTTGGCTTGCTGATGCCTGGAAAGCGAGGTTTTCGGGGTTACTTGATCAGGGTTGTAAACAGGCGTAGTTGATTGCTGGCTTTATCGGTATTCGCTGTGACGCGGTGCGACACGTCGATGAAATGGACGCAGAACGTTCCGCTGGTTCACGGCTCTTCTGTCCGCTCCCAGATGCTGTCCCGCGCCTTCCGTAACCGTTTCATCGAACTGCACTTCGACGACATTCCGCCGGCCGAGCTGGAGGCCATTCTACACCAGCGCTGCCACATCCCGGCCAGCTACTGCAAGAAGATGGTGGCTGTCCTGCTGGACCTACAGGTCAGTTGGTCCGGCGTTAGGCCCGTTCCGGGCACACCGGGGGAGGTGGTCTGAAGGCTTGGTTACGGTGACCCTCTATCAGGCACGTCGGAACGCTGGGATTTTTCCGAGCTTTCCACACTGTGGCCCGCATTATGCCCATGATCATAGTTCAACTTTACCCCTCCGTTATGGCTGCTTTGGCACCGCAGTCTGGACAAACCGTTGGAGTTAAACTATGTTGTGTCGTGGCGTTTATTCACTTTTGTCCCATTAATGCCTGGTTTGTGTTCCGGCGGAGGTCGTGAATATTGACCCGGTCTCCCGGTACGGACCGAGACGTGGTAATGCCTGGATTCCTCCCTTACGTTCGTGAAGTCGGCACTGACCGCCGGCACCCTCCTCGCGGTGTACGCGCAGACCCGGCGGCGCGGCAGCAGCGTGTTCCAGGGCAAGCAGGGGTTCATCACGCTGCGGGATCTGTTCCGCTGGGCCGAGCGGTACCGGCTGGCCGACCAGCAGACGACCCGCTTCTTCGACTGGGACCAGCACGTGGCCGACGAGGGTATGTCGCCCTGCCTGCCTGCCTGCCTGTTGAACTGCCGTCTCTTGGTTACTGTTTTATATCGGTGCTGTCATATCCATCATAAAACTAAAATGTGTGGTTTGCTCAAGTAACTTTGTTAGAACAAAGTTTTTCCAGCCTTGGCCATGACTTGGCTCAAATTGTAAGGTCTTGTGACATGCTTTGGCATCAGAAGCATGCTACTGGGTTTAATTCCACTGTTGGATAAGCGTTGATTACCACCATTACCCAGCGGACGTAGTCCATGTTCTGGTTCACCGCGGAGTGGCCGTAGAGTGGCATGTTTGCGGGTAAAGTGGAAGCTGATGGGACACTCGGTAACCCGATACGATGCGTTGTTTCCGCAGGCTACCTGGTGTTGGCCGGCCGCGTGCGGAAAGAAGAGGAATGCGACGTCATCGCCGCCACTCTCCAGAAACACTTCAAACGAACGGTGGATGTGCAGAACTTGTTCTCACGTAAGGGACGGTTTCTGATTTCGGGGTACATCACAATGGGGCTCCGCTGTAAGTGGCCTTTTATCACTATACTTCGCCTCTTCCTGTGCGGGTGATATACATTTGGGCTCGCCCAGAGGGTTAATACATTAACGACTGGCGTATACGCGGTAGTGATGCCAAGACACGCTTCGGAGAACGATTATTTACTACATACCCGGTTGTTCGTGTTTTGCTGTGATCTTGTGCTTCCCCTGATAATAAGTCAAATATGTAACACAAATACACGAACAAAAACTAAGCAGACGGCTCGTCTTTGTGGCGGTGCACGCTGATCTCCGCTCCCCTCTCCCTCCTGGCGGTCGGCGGCTGACCCGGCCGGCCGTTTCAGTGCACGAGAAGACGTCTCCGGTGACGCGGCCCGTGCTGGAGCGGCTGCTCTCGGGCCGCGGCGCTGAGCTCGGCTTCCAGCACCTGGTCTGGACCTTCAGCACCCGGCGGCTGGCCGTGCTGCTCTGTAAGTCTGCTCGGCCGCCAGCTGTTTCAGACATTTTGGTAGGCGCTGGTGTTTGGCTGCGTGTCCGAAGCGTTCCGTGCCTTCAAGGATTCCTAATGTGTTTTTGTCGTTCGTTTAATTCCGTAAGATTATTTGAAGGCGGCCAGTTTAGCAAATGGACCTCAGAACTCAGTCAAACACCACTGAATGGCTTGTTGTCTGGTCTCGTGACTCGCCCTGCTGACCTCGTGACCCGCCCTGCAGACCTCGTGACCGCCGTGCTGACCCACGGTGCCGCGGTGCATCTGAATCTGCGACATGTTAATCTCTCTCCGCAGCCTGTTCATCTGACCTCGTGACGTATTCACCTGATCTCGTGACCCGGCCTGTTGACCCCGTCTCCCGCTCAGCTGACCCGCGGTGCCCCGGGCCGCAGGTCAGGCGCTGCGGTTCCGCGAGCCGGCGCTGCTGGTGGGCGAGACCGGCTGCGGCAAGACGACCGTCTGCCAGCTGCTGGCGGCCGCCGCCGACCGCCGCCTGCACACCGTCAACTGCCACATGCACACCGAGGGCGCCGACTTCCTGGGCGGCCTGCGGCCCGTCCGCAACCGGCAGGTGGGCGCCCGCCCCGTTGGGGGCCGCCGTCCGACACCGGCACCGCACGGGATGCAGACTGCTGGGAGAGGGGGCTGTTTCGTGGTGGAGGACCTTGTCCTTTCGCGACGTTCACGAGTGTGTTGAGTGATTTCATTGCGGTAGAAAGAGTTAGTTTTTGCCTCAGGTTAGCTGTTATGGGATGTATAGGCCGTAACATTTTTGCTCGGGTCGAAGTTACGTATGTGTGGCTGAGAGCTGTTATTACCTCCGGTGTGCACATCTTATCGTATTGTATTATTATAAATAACAGCAGGCGCAGTCGCTGAATTACTGATACTGTCAAAGTTTAACAGGTATGTCTGGTTAGTGCCCAGTGTTGCCACATTACGCTGCGGTGGGTATTTGGGGGGGGGGGGACGGTTGTGCCTTTGTTGGCCGCGTCATTTCTTTTGCGTTGGTGGCTTATGGCTTCTTGTTGAAGTTTTCTGTGGCAATTTCTCCGGGCCTTCATCCGATGCCATCTCCATCTCACCTCCGGGCGGCGGACCCAGAGTGCTGTGCAGTACCTGTGTCAGCGGCGATTGATCCTCTGCCGTCTCCGTCTGACCCCGGACGACAGTTCCGGTGTGCTGTGCTGTACCTGTGTCAGCGGCGATTGATCCTCTGCCGTCTCCGTCTGACCCCGGACGACAGTTCCGGTGTGCTGTGCTGTACCTGTGTCAGCGGCGATTGATCCTCTGCCGTCTCCGTCTGACCCGGGCGACAGTTCCGGTGTGCTGTCCTTTACCTATGCCCGCGGTCAATGACCCTCTGTTGTCTCCGCCGGCCCGGCAGGAGGACGACTCGGCCGGCCTGTTCGAGTGGGTGGACGGCCCGCTGGTGGAGGCCATGCGAGCCGGAGACTACTTCCTCTCGGACGAGATCTCGCTGGCGGACGACAGCGTCCTGGAGCGGCTCAACTCCGTCCTCGGTGAGACGACGGCTTCGAATCGCCGCCTGAAACGCGGTCTCGGTCTAAAATTGAGCGGTGCCGCGCACCGGTCCGGATTTATCGGCGCTGTCGATTGCCGGGGCTCTCAGACGTCGCAGGACTCTCTCAGGACGGTTGCCGCGGGGCAACGGCGAGCCGTGCTGCCAGCCAGGGTGGAGCCGGTGACCTTGCAGTCGTCTGGCCAGTGTGATAACCGCGATGTCACAGCGCCACGGATGCTCGGCCTATTTCACTGGGCACCGGACGGGGTTCGCTGTAAAATTGATCCGTCTCGTAGGTTGTGGATGTGTTGATTCAGTTATCCTGGTAGGCGTGTGTGTATGTGCTCTTATTAAATGAACGATCATTGCAGCACGACGGCATTGTAGGCGGTAGGCGATATACGGTGCTGACTTTGTCAGAGCTTTGCAAGGCTACGATGATATGCATTTTTTGGAAGATGACGAACGTTGTCATGCATCAAGGATTAGAAATATTTGTGAAATGTCGTCATAGATTTGCAATAAGCTTGGCAAATATCCATGGCTGTGTGGGTTGCGGTTTGGATAGGTTAATTGTGGCCTGATATGTGAGATTCCCTCGGGCTCTGCGTTCCCTGCCGCAAGCAGGATGATCTCTGTAATTTGCCGGTGTTGCCTCTTGCCTTCCGTCCCTCACCTCTGCCTCCTCCCCCAGAGCCGGAGAGGACGCTGCTGCTGGCCGAGAAGGCCGGCGGCGACTCTGCGGACCTGGTGGTGGCCGACGGCGCCTTCCGCTTCGTGGCCACCATGAACCCGGGCGGCGACTACGGCAAAAAGGAGGTGCGCCGTCTCGCGTGATCGTCGCCGTGGGGCGGCGCAACGGCGCCCGCTCAGCGGCAGCGTCGGCAGATTTAGTCCTGATGCTTTCCGAGGGACTGTTTTCGGAATGGTGCCATTAGACGTGAACGAGCTGACGTCGACGCGCTAGGAGAAAACTAGACTGCTGTCTAACGTTTTGGAGTTGCTTGTGAAAGCGTGATGCCGTTTGGTCCAGCGTGATGATACGCTGCACATTTCTACAGGTGTACGATCCGTCAGTCGTTGAATGGAGAATGTAAATCGGTAATTACACATTGTAGAGCCATCGTCACGTCCACAACTCCAAGATGGCTGCGGCGCATAACCCAAGTATTTTCCGGGGGAAATAGCGCACCATCCCGTGTATACTGAAATACGTGTTGCAGGATTCCACCGGCGGTATATGTTGTCATCTCCTTGTTAACGCCAGTTTCCACTTAACGAAGAGAATGAGGAAGAGAATAATTGTAGTGGTCTAACATGGTAGCACTGCCATGTCGATATTTTATTCATAACTGCCGTAAATGTGTCGTCCGTTGAATAATGATGGGTCTGAAGTACATTAAGAATACTGGTTTACCTGATTTCCTAATATCCCTTGTACTCCATCACTTTCGGTTATCTTTTTTCGGTCCGATTTCTTCCTGCCCCTCGTCTACCACTTTCCGCAATCTTTTTCTTCCTCGGTATTATACTGCATCATAATCGTAACATTCGGTTTTTCTCGTGCTGCTAGTAGCATTACGCCGTGGCAGTGCGTTGTTTTTCCCTTCAGCTCTCCATCCCCGCCACCGCTCACCGTTCCCCGGCTAGTCCGCACCCGTCGTCACCCATCTCCGCGCGTCTCTCCCCGCCGGCGGCGGCGGCGGTGCGACCCGCCTATCCAATCAGCCGGTGTTTGAGTTGTCGGCAGTCTGTTTGTCCCGGCGGCGGCGGCGGAGGCGGCGCCGGCGGGGACTGGGGCTGACGCGGCCTCTCCGCGCTCTGTTGCAGCTGTCTCCGGCGCTGCGGAACCGCTTCACCGAGATCTGGTGTCCGCAGTCGCGCTCGCGCGACGACCTGGTGGCCATCGTCAGCCACAACCTGCGCGTCGGCAGCGCCTCGCTCGCCCAGTGCATGATGGACTTCGTGCAGTGGTTCGCCGCCACCGACGCCGGGAAAAAGTCAGCCGCGTTTGAGGCCGCCGTCAGACCGCCGTCGACCGGTGTCGTTCATTGCCGCGGCGTTTGTGGCGCGAAGGACTGTTCCCGGCAGGGCTGTCATTTGCTGTTGCTGTTGCAGCACGCGATTTGTCATGATTGCTGGGAAAATGTCTTGAGACAAGTTGATTATGGGCCATGGTCAGTTGTTTTCGAGACGGACATGACAAATCGCTTCTGAAAGAAGCGGACATCGACTTATGTTTTATTGGTCTTGTTCACGTCAGACGAACTCCATGGCCATTTCCTCGAAAAAGACTTCCATTATTTATGCCTTGAAAGCGACAACTTCAGTCCAGTAACGAGATGCATTTCGTTATTTCGGGGTAGCTGTAGATTTCATTATTTCTGACGAGTCGTGGGCCTTCTGCAGGGTGACGGTCAGCATCCGTGACATCCTGGCCTGGGTCAACTTCATCAACGTGTCCAGCGGCGGCGGCGTGACCGTGCCGCAGGCGTACATCCACGGCGCCTGTCTGGTGTTCCTGGACGGGCTGGGCGCCGGCCAGGCCACCGCGTCCGGGTCAGTTTGAGGTCACGCCGGGCTGCCGCAGCTGGCTGTTGGCGGGGGCTGGTCAGTGTGCAGCCGTTGCGGGAAATTTGATCGCGACCACGTCGTTGCTGTAGAGACGCCGCGTTGAGCTTGAGATTGGCTCAGACAGGCCCGACGCCGTGACGCGTCGTGGGCATTTCGGAGCGGCTTGGATCGTGTTTGAAAACTGTAAAACTTCAACGATTTATCCGAGTTGATTTTGTAGTTGTCAAGCCTGGGGACAGCCACATACGGTGTAAATCAGCGCAAATATAGATTACAATGAAACTGACCATTTCGAATACCGAGATTTACTATGCCGTCGCGCTTGATTTTGATTTCGTTAGTGACTGGATTTCATCGCCGACAAAACCTCCAGCGTATTTCGCTGTCTTGTTCGCGTCTGTTCGCCTCTTCATCGCACCGCTGTGGGCCTTGTGTTGCCTAACCCCAGAGCCGGCGGGTGACTGGTCCATCTCTGTCGCAGCTCCTCTCTTTCGGCCGCTCGTGCCGATGACTGCCTGCGCCGCCTGACAGACCAGATGGTGGTCTGGTCTGGCGGCGCTGACGTCACGCCGGTCCAGGATGGCTTGCTGGTCAACACTCAGACCCAGTTCGGCTTCGAGCCGTTTGTAATCGCGAAAGGTGGGTCGGCTGGTTTTGGTGTTGCCTGGGAGGCCCAGTGAGCGGAGGCTAATGCAGTGGCGGTCGTGAATGCCGCTTTCAGGGGCGCATAGGTGATGTGGTGTGTACTTGGCCAGGTTATGTGCCCCATCATTTCTGGCACGGCTTTTATGGGAGACATTTATTTCCGGTGGTGAAACGACTTTCCGGTGTTTTTGCTACCTCCTCGTGTCCTGGAAATAGATGAGGGCCGGGTACCATCCGCCTATGGCTAGTCGGAAATCTGAGCATCCTTTCGAGATAATTCAAAAACATGTTGCTTTTTCCGTGGCTGACCGGGTGTCGGTGTGCCCTGACGTGGCAGTCTCACCTGTCTTTGTGCATTACCGAGGCTGTCTAAAAATCGGTGTTTCTTATAGCGATTGTCGGAAAGTTTACGTATTCTTTAGTGACTTGTCTCGAAGTCAGCGTCCGCACCATGACAGTCAGGAAGTGTGCGCTGCGTTGCATTGCAGTGAGGGATTCCGAGTGTTCGTTCTCGTCTGTCCAGAGTGCCTGTTGTACTCGAACTACCGCTGTGTCGTAGTATTGATTTGCACTGACCACTGCGACGTTGCCCAGTTTGCCTGATCAGTTCTGGCCGTTGTACGTTCTTGCGCTGGGGCCGTGACTTGCTCTGGGTACCGTTCTGGCGGTAATTAAAGTCGGTCCCGATCGCTTGTGTGGCGTGTTGTTTTGTGTGACGGTCATCCCTGTTGTCTGTTGTTTTCGGCTGGTCTGGGCCGTTGGTTGTGACGGCTGCCGTGGCCCGGTCCGCAGGCGGTGACCTGTTGTCTGCGGCTGTCTGCTGGTGTGGTCTGTCTGTTCTGACCGGGGTCCGGCCCCGGTCTTCAGGCTCTTACCTGTGGTCTGTCTGTATCTGCTTGTGTGGTCTGTCGGTTCTGTTCGATACCTGTCGCCCGGCCCCCAGGCGCTGACCTGCCGGCCGTCTCGCTGGAGGGCGTCTTCAGCCTGACGGCCCCGACGCCTGCCGAGAACGCGCGCCGCCTGCTGCGCGCCCTGCAGCTGGCCAAGCCCGTCCTGCTGGAGGGCAGCCCGGGCGTCGGCAAAACCAGCCTGGTGGCGGCGCTGGCCCGCGCCTCCGGACACCGGCTGACGCGCATCAATCTCTCCGACCAGACGGTGGGTCGGAGCTGGGCCGTCCGCCTTCCGGCTGATCATGTGGCCGTTCAGGTGTGCGTCCCGGCCAGGCGATATGTCGGCTTCACCCGGCCGCAGACAGGACGGTGTTTTGCCCAGCTGCTGTGGTCTGCCAGACGGTATTATATCGGACGCCTGTTTGGTGCCTTTTTCAGCAGTATCGCTCACGCGCGCAGTTTTTTCGTGTTGGTGCACCGTTTGGTTTCATGGTTTTGTCTCGTTGGATTAGTTTATGTGCGATCACCAGGCACGACCGTTCTGAGTCCGTTTTGTACATGCAGGTTTCCTGTCACCACCCACCGTCGTTTATTTGTGCGGGATATTTGTAATCCCCTACACTTCTCTTATTTACTAAAGACAGATATGATTCATGCTCACTTACGGTGCGTTTTTCAGAATATGATGGATTTTTGCGCACTGCTGGTGATATATGAGTTCGCTGGTGACACAGTAGCAGCATTTACACACAATTTGTCAAGTTTTTGCGGAGTCGTAATGAAATGTTGGGTTATGCCGCAGCCGGCGGCTCTGACTGCGACGCACACAATAGCGGGCAGGCAGCGTGACTGTTGTGCCTCCAGCACCGTCCGTTCCCCGGTCTGCGGCCCGACTGTCGGGGTCTGGCCGCACCTGACCTGAGCCGCCGCCGCAGGACGTGTCGGACCTATTCGGAGCCGACCTGCCCGTGGAGGGGGGCCGCGGCGGCCAGTTCGCCTGGCGGGACGGACCGCTGCTGCAGGCGCTCCGCTCCGGACACTGGGTCGTCCTGGACGAGGTGAGAGTGCGTCTGGTGAGGGGACCTGAGCGGACTTGAGCTGGACTGGGCTGGGCTGGGCTGGGCTGGGCTGGGCTGGGCTGGGCTGGGCTGGGCTGGGCTGGGCTGGGCTGGGCTGGGCTGAGCTGAGCTGAGCTGAGCTGAGCTGAGCTGAGCTGAGCTGAGCTGACACCCGACTGCGCTGGCTGGAAGACGGAAGTCGTTCAGCGCTGCTGTCTCACGTACGTACGAGACTCAGGCAGTTGTACTTTTCCTTGGAGTATTTCCATTCAGTTATGTTTTCAATTTTTTTTCTTGCCGTATCTTGTGTACAGGCCTGCGCGATGTCTTTCGGTAGAGAAAATTTGCAAGTCCTGACATGGCATGTTTATTTTGCGAGGCAAATGAATATTATACAGCGGACAACACCAGAAGAGACATAATACTGGTTCATGCCACATGACACACGATATTCAGCCCCGGTTGTTGAAAAGACACAAGCACATGCAAATCGTATTCTGGAGCATTTGTCACTGGTTGAGGTTAAAAATGGTTCCCGTCGAGGAATTAGGACATTGCGAAAGCTGCATACTGTTTAGTGACCTCGTGTACAAATTATGGGCCCCTACGCGATGTCTGGGGTTTGTTTAACGACGTATTGGTGAGAAGGCCGACGTTTTTTTTTTGGGGGGGAGGGTGATACGGTTGTTTTGCTTTAATGGATCACTTCTCACCATTTTTCGATGTTCATTGGGCCCGGTTAACAACGCTGCAATGCATACTAAATACACGCAGACCGACGACTCCTGACCGTCGCGTGCCGTGGGAATGGTCCCCCCTTTGCCGGCTGCCGCTGCCTCTCGGCTGGGCCGCGCCTGTCGAGGGCCCACGATCTGGGCGACTTCCGCGTCTGAGCGGAGATGGCCGCCGGAGCCGGAGCGACTACACGCCGTGCTGGCCGTGGTTCTCGCCCTCCGGCGCGTGCATCTTCTCCAGCTGGTCGAGCCGCTTGGCGCACTCCTGGTGCCGTTCGATGCACTCGGCCGTCAGGCGGTGGTTGCGGCCCAGGCTGCGCGCGTACGACTTGACGCAGCCGGCCAGGATGGGCGTGACCTCGCGGTAGAGCTCGAGCGTCAGCTGCGGCGGGATGGTGCGCGCCAGGATGTCGCTGTGCACCAGCACCATCTGCTGGTGCGAGTCGCCCGTCAGCCGCTCTCGGATCGCCTCTAAGAACAGCTGGCGCCGCTTGTTGGCGTGCAGCATCGCCTGCAGCTTGACGGTCGGGTCGGCGTCGTCGTCGGCGCCGGAGCGCTGCGTCGTCACCTCGAAGTGGATCTCGGGGATGGGCACGGAGCGTCGCCGGCCGGCGGCGCCCTGCTGGATGCTGCCGCGCCGCTGTTCGGTACGCACCTGCAGCTCTTGCTCGACCACCGTGTCGAGAGCGCGGCCGACCGAGCGCCGCGACTGGTACCGGCCAGCCGTGTTCATCGGCGGACCGGCGGCGGGGGCGGGGGCGGGGGCGGACGGGGCGCCCCCGCCCGGCGATAGCAGCTTACCGCTGGTCTGCCGAGAGTCGGTCGGGCTGTGCGACTTGGCTGAGCCGCTGTCCTCCTCGTCCGACATGGTGAACATTTCACTGGGCCTGGAGTCACGATGTGGAAGAGGTGGGAGTGGCTGTTGCGATCGGTTTGACAAGGGATTTGTCCTGTCGAATTAGTCTGACGTCATTGAAATGTGTCATAAGTAGCTTTGGGGTTAACGGAGCTCGGCCGCAAGTTCTTCTCTGTTTAGTAGCTTGTTTGAATTTCTTATTTGCGACTTAGACACGTGCAGGTGCTGCAGAAGCCTCTTCCGAATCGAGGTCTCTTACGTCCTGGGGTTGAACGTCCTTTATGGTTTGGAATGCATTGTAAGCGGTAAAGTGGGGCCTGTTGGAGATAAAGTCTTGGGTCTTATTTTAAGATGACTGAATGTGTGCACGATATTTATCAAAGATGTTTGGGAACACCCAGTCGTTGGCCTAAATGTTTTGCAGTTTGCAGTAATTTGTGTCACACTTATTCGGACCGGGTGCCTCGGCGGGACACAGCCAGCGTCCCCGCACCGCGAAGTTGCGTGGTCCCCTTGCGGCCGTGCGCCGTCGCCGAAACGCTAGCCGCCGCGGCGCGGCAGCAGTCGTTGGTATTCTGGCATTGTGCTCTTATCATCGTTTGGACATCGATTGGCGCCGGGAGGCGGGCCGGCGGCCGTGGTCAGGCCGCGCTGGTCGCCGCCGTCACTCGCTGCTGTACCCGCCTCGGTGACGGCGACTACGCGGCCCGAGTCGGCCGGCCAGGCGTCGCCATCACGCCGATCTCGGCCGAAACGGGAGCCCGCCGCGGCCGCCGAATGCGGACGGCTGGGCCCGGAGTCGGCCACTCGGCCGAGGTCGCGGCGTCCGTTCCGCTGCGTCGCCTCCGATTCGGCGCGTCGTGTCGTCGGCCGCCGGCGCCCGCTGGGCCGTGGCAGATGGTATTTAGTTATGCACGCTCGCGTGGCGCCGATGCTAATGATTAGCCCATGATTTCCATGCAGGTCGCGTTGTCTCTGTGATGGATGCGGGTCGTGCATGGGGGACCGGCGCGTCCCTCTGGCGCCGTACAGACCCTCTGGCGGCCGCGAATGGTTCGGCGGTAGGCGGACGCCGCCGCGTGGTCGCCATTGTCCGGGAGCCGTGCAGCGAGAAGTCCTGCCTCGGCGTGCGCGCGGCATTCATGCCTTGTGCGCCGTTACGGGGACGAGGATGAATGGGCGCGTTGGTGCCCGGTCGTAAATCTGCCCAGGCATCAGGCGGCCCTGTGTCGACAGGCCGCGGGCCCCCGCCGTGGCAGCGGCCGCCGGCCAGACGTAATGACCGTGATTATTGTTCGCGTCGTCGACCGGCGCACGCCTTTCAGTGGCGGACGGAGTTACGAATACGGATCTGCGAGTACGGGTTGTACTACCAACACAGACCAATGAGAGTGTTGTTTATCTTGTGGGAGCTGAACGAAAATGAAATATGCGGGACTTATTGCACTATTTTGTATAACTACATCGGACTTTGCATGGTTGCGCTGAATGACAGTGTGTTTTGGAAACAAGGTAGGCCTCCTTTATCTGCCTTTCTGGTGTTATGTTGGTGCTCCTTGTGCATCGTTGATCGAATTCGAAAATTAACCAGACCATGCGTTGTTCTTAATCGGAGCCAAGCCTGGACGAAATTGGATCATAGTTATCACTGCGATGGGACCTTTATTTGTTCATGTTTTTGTCAAGACCGTGCAACTAAAATCTTTCATTAGATTAGCATAAATGACGGAGCGTAAAATTGTGCTCGTCGGCGGAAACAGGCCGGACACGATGAAAAGCCAGCCTGAAATAATTCCACAAAGCTTAAACAAACATACGAAATATGTTGCGGAACGTTGGTTGTCGGATGAACTGGTGGAGCACTGTTCTGATGTGACTTCTGTGTGAGGGGGACGTGGAAGGGCGCAAAGCCTGGCTCGTCATTCTACTGCAACGTAATAATCTGTGTAGTCAGCAGAGGCTGTGAAGTCAGATTTCGGTGGTAATGTTTATGGCTGTGGTTGACTTGATGCACGCTGTGTAGAGGTTTGATTTTTTCCGTGTCACTTCCCGTCAAATCCACATTTATCCTTAAGTGCGGTTGGACTATTTTTTGTTTCTAGCAGTAAATAAGAATAGCAGTAAGTCGTGAAACAAAGGAACGCCATTTTTGCCCCTTCAGCAGCTCAGTTCGATCATGTTGTGTGAAAGTCCAGGAAAAACGAGACTGTAGACCGCTAATTCTGCAGTTATGTACGTGAAACGTAATTTTGGTATTCAGCTCGAATTATCGAAGAGTTGCAAAACAACATAGCTTTCGAACAGCCATTGCGCAGACCTTATGTTGTCACCATCCCGATGCAGTCCGACAGTTGAGATCTTATTCAGTTGCGGAAACCTCGTTCAGCAGAGCGTCCGCGCAAGCAGTGGGGCTGGCTGGTGACTCCGGTGCTCTGTATGCACCATGTGCCTGCCGTGCTTAATTTCACCCGACCGGCTGGCGTTAATGTTGTCTCATTTGCGTCGGACGGCTCACTATTGTCGCTACTCACGATCTCGTTCGTGTCCACCAGATATTGCCGCGCTTGGTGTCAGCTGCTGCCGCGCAGTGGGACCGAATTAGACGTTAAATCAGCCAGGCTCAGATAGGCCGACCACGGCCCTGGGGTTGTCGGATTTATACAACACGCCGAGTTTGGGCAGATTGCGCCGTTTAATCGCACTTCGTCAACCTGGTGCATGGTGTTTGATCACTGTTTTCCAAAGTATGCGTTGGAAGAGTTGGGTTGGGTGTTTACTTAACGCGGCCATTGGCATCATGAACAGGTCCGTCTTACGGTCCGCACATGGCTACATATGCTTGGTTTTTCGACTTCTGGTAATGGAGACGATAAATGGCTTTTTGCGCTTGGTTGTCTACTCCTAGATACTAAGTCCCATTATGGCAAGGTTAGGTGTGACAACATCTGGGTCTCTTTTTTCGCTATGTTTTTACTTTCATTCGCTGATACGCAGAGTTGATTCGATGTCAAGGTCTTCGTATGAAAAGAGAGTGAGTCCTCTGATATGGTCCATTCATCGTTTACGGCCATTTTATATCGGTAGTCTGGAGACAGAACTCCACTGAAATAGTGCTCTTGAATGTCGCCACCGGGAGAGTGGTGGGTTTACGACGTTCAGCAACCGCAGGACTTTTCCGTTTTGTCTCGCCATGTTTACCCTGTCCGTGACGAGTGGGAAACTGACAGCGTCAACGGAATCGGAAACAACCTAAGAGCTGTTTGCAACCACAGGGCTTTACCCCACGCTGTTCATTTGACATAAAACAAGACACCGTTGTGTGGGTGAAACTCTGTTCTTTTTGGTGACCGTTTGCCCCAGTAATCATAATGGGCCTTCTGATAGGCCAGGCCTACAGTGATGTCATGATTTTGTGCGCCTCACAATGAAAAGCGGAAAGCTTGGCCAACAAGGTATTCCGTGGCGACGGTCTTCGAGGAACGGATTTAAATCGTTGGATGCCATATTAAAACCGAATGATATCTTATCTCTTCACGCAGTTCCTGAGAGGAACTGGTTTGTAACTAATCGACGAGGAACAAGTCGGGTAGAGTCAGAAGAACCACTAAATTGGACCATTCGCCCCGGCTTACAACTAATCTTCTGCGGAGTGTGGGTGGCACTGTGAGTCCGGCGCCGGCCGATTTGCGATATGCTGCGGGCTGTTCGTGGCACCGCCCTGCAGCTTCATCGCACGGCACGCTGGCCGCGGATTCCTGCGTCGCCTGACCCTGCCCGAGTGTGGCACCTCACTGGTGACGCCCGCCGGGCGGTCGGCCGGTCAAGCCTCGCGACCGGCCGCCGCATTCGTGACGTGCCCGGCGGCCGGACGGAGTGGCGCCGTTTGAGCGTGGCCCGGCCGAGCGCAGCGCGGGCCGGCCAGTAGCGCCTGTTTCAGGCCAGTCTCGCCGCTGCTCACGCGTTCCTGCGGCGCGGTCGGGTATGCGTCCGGGCGGGCTGCGGTCTCGGCCGCGGTATGTGGGACCACTCTTTGTCAGGGTATGAGCGCCGGCCGGGCCGCGTTATGACCGGCTAGGCCGGCCTTTAATCATGAAACTGAAACCTGCCTTGCCGAAATGACGCCCTGCATGATGAAAGGTATTGTGCGGTGGCCGCGCTTTGCTGCCCTCCCGTATCAAGAAATATTAAAAAAAAACTAAATATATCCGCTTATACCTGCATGTATATTGCAACTTGATTTCGATATGAACTCAGTAAACATTCTTGCAGGAAATTTTTAAAGGACATTTAACGTCTTTTAATTGCCTTTTTTGTTTGGTTTGCGTTAACGTTTTAATGCTCCGAATATGCACCTCACATCGGCATACATTCGGAATGCAAACCTTTCGTTTTCCATCGGGCCGCGTGCGACGGCAAGCTCCATCTCTCATACAGACTAATGGGCTGTCGCCAGATCGATGGTGCCATAGCCCGTCCAGGCTTTGATGCAGTTCCCGCCGCCCTTCAGTAATCAATGGCTCGTTCTCTGATGGCGATCCTGGCGAGAGCTGACGTGTGCAGCGGGAGGGATGTCGTGGGATACTGTACTCTGACTGTACGTAGTGACAGCGAGCTCGCGGGAGGCTTCGCAGAACACATGAGGCCTCCTGAATATGTGAGGAGGTGGTGGTCCGTCGTGCAGCAGTATGTTTGATGGCGTGAATGTTGTCTATTTCGCGCCGTCAGCCGGCTGTCTGAGCTCGCAGAATGACTGGACGGTTTCCGCGCTGTGCCGGGGATGGACTATTCCCTCTGCTCCGGCGGCACCGTCCACGGTGAGACGCTGCATCTGACGCGCCGGCCGCCTGTCTGCCGCAGCTGAACTTGGCCTCGCAGTCGGTGCTGGAGGGACTGAACGCCTGCCTGGACCACCGCGGCACGGTGTTCGTGCCCGAGCTGGGCAGGACCTTCCAGGTGACGGCCGGCCGCACGCGCATCTTCGCCTGCCAGAACCCGCTACACGAGGGGGGCGCGCGCAAAGGTCTGCCCAAGTCGTTTCTCAACAGGTTCACCCAGGTAAGACGCGTCTGCAGTTAGCAGCTTCTTAACTGTATGGAAGTTGCAGTGGCTCATTCCCTATATCTGGTAGTGTCCGCTAGTTGGATTTGTTTCTACGAGACAAATTATTTTGTTATTTATCTGGAGGTACTTTAGAATCACTAGAACATTGCACACACACACGACGCATTATGTGGCGTGTTCTACGTCGTTGGGTGATGATATCTAGGTCCTGCCATGCTTGCTTATGGGATTTTCTTGTCGACATGATTCACGTTGTTTGGAGATCACCGCCGTAACACATCGTACATAATTTGCAATGGCCTGCATGCTAAATTTGCTTTATTTTTGCTTCTTCATAATTCACATGATATGCTGGTATTGGAAAGTCGAATTCCATTAAATGACTTAATCAAAAATGGCCTTGACATGTTCCAGGGCCTTGGACATGATTATGAAAATTTACAGCCTTTATGCTGGGGTGAACCTGGATTTACACTCACAATATGTTTATACCCAAGTTTCTCCCGGCATAAAGAAGGTTGTCTGTTTTCATAATCATGCCCATAAATGAGAGGCAAATACTCTTCAGACTTTTTCATGGCAGCTTTGGATTACGAGCTCCCAAAAAGCATTTCGTAGATCATTGTGGGGTGCTGAATCATGTTGGTAAGCCTCACGTAAACATTATATGAGGCCATAAATTGCTCTCGTTTGACGCTCAACGGTCGGCGTTGCCGAACTTCCATCCCATAAACAACGGCTCGGAATAGGCGTGGCCGGTATGAATCAGAGCCCAGGTGACGAGGGCGCCGCCGGAGCCATGTTTTCTCGTCCAGGGCGGCCGGCTGCGACAGCTCTCCTGGTGTCGCCACCCGCACGGGCCCCGGGGGGGGGGGGCGCGGAGGAGACCCGCAGAGTGCCCGTCTGCCCTCTCCGGAGCGCGCCCGTGTGGACAGTGCCGGGCGGTGCAGTCCGCCGGAGCTCCTCTGGCTGCACCCTGGCCAGTGGAGAGAGCTCCTCGGTTTGACCGTACCCTAGTCAGTGCAGCCTTCCTGGGAGCTCCTCTGTTTGGCTGTACCCCGGCCAGTGGAGACAGCTCCTCTGTTTGGCTATACCTTGGTCAGTGCAGCCTTCCTGAGAGCTCCCCTGTTTGACCGTACCCCGGTCAGTGCGGCGTCCTTGCTCCTCTTTTTGGATGGATCCCAGTCATTGCAGCGCTCGCCAGAGCTCCTCTGTTTGGCTTGACCGCGGTCAATGTCCGTGGGGCCTCTCAGAGTCCTGCCACCCTGCTCTGGAGAGCCCACCGGTGGCCGGAGCGGGACCACCATTCGACAGGACTGCTGTGTATTCTGACCTCGGCCGCCCTGCTACCCCTGAGGCTGTTACGGCCGCTGCTGCACACGGCCCGAGGGCGAGATCGCCGCCTACGTTGATTGAGTGCCGCTCATTGAGGCCAGTGCCGCTGGGTTTCGCCCGCTGAACGGCAGAAGCTTTTTGTAGAGGACGCTGTCGACTTCCGCCGCGGCCTGTCTGCCGGCCTGTTGGCACTTCCGACGCGCGCCGGAAGCTACCCATATGGCGTTGAGCTGGAGCGCGCTCGGCTCCGGCTGCTTTGTGCGCTGCAGCTTATTGAAGCGCCGGCTCGGAGTCGGGAGCGGCGGCTCAGCTGCTGATGCCGGCCTGTCATTTCGGCTGATTTAATCGGACATGCTTCACTGATTCCGGCCCTGCCTGCTCGTACTTAACACCCGATAAATCCCCGGTTTTCGTTTACAATTCAGTTGGATTCGAATGAGTTGCCATCCTGGGGAAGTTGCGGGTGCGGATTTACAGTGCCTCAGTTATTTGTGCTAGCTTTCTGGAGACGTGTGATTTTGAAAACTTATTGGACGTTGCCTTCTGCAGCATTGGGGCACGCTGTTTGGTTTTTGGTGTCGTTTCCTTTTGCATCTTGCGTAAGCGCTATGGTAAGAAGTTCCGTAACATTTCCACGTGGCTTAGTACAAGTGAGCGAAAAGGGTTTTTGAGTAGATGGGGATAGGATATTTTACCAGTAATTTCACATGCCTAGCGGAGATATCATCGACACTGCTGTGAGAACAAAGTTTCCGTGATCTTGCCGCTAGCTCCCCCCCCCCCTAATTACGGCGGGGCTGCGCATGAGAGCTGTCTGACACACGCCCACGTCGCCCTCCTCTGAAAAACGATATACGAATGTCAGGCTGCCGGGTCTGCCTCGCCGATCTGGGCCGTGCTGCCGCCGTTCCGTGCCGCCGTGACCCACTGTTGACCGGCTGTTGACCCGCTGTTGACCCACTGTTGACCGGCCGTTGACCCGCCGCTGACCCGCTGCTGACCGGCCGTCGAACCGGCACTGACGGGCCTCCGACCCGACAGGTGTACGTGGAGCCGCTGAGCCAGCTGGACCTGGAGCAGATCGTGCTGACGACGCGTCTGCCGGGCGGCCGGCCGGGCCCCGGCGCCGCCGCCGTCCGCCGGATGACGGAGTTCAGCCGGCGGCTGGCGGCGGCCGTTCACGACCAGCGCCGGCTGGGCCAGCGCGGTGGGCCGTGGGAGTTCAACCTGCGCGACCTCACCAGGCGAGTGGCCGGCGAGGCGGCGCGCTGGGGAGCCGGCGCCGCGCGCGGCCCGGCACAGGGACGCTGTCGAGTTGTCCCAGGGCGGCGGTGGACCGTGTGCTGCGGACCATTACGTTGTGCTGATTGCGTGGATGCTCCTTTGTGAGGTTTCGGCTCGGCCGATGGTCTGTCCGGTGGTTGTCGGATGGTATCTGAGCCGGAGGTATTATGTGAGCCGGAGACGGGAGGCGAGTTGACCCCGCCGCGGCGGTGCGCGGGACGAGCTGGGCCCTCTGCCCGTCTCTGGCTCGGACCCGGAGCTGGCCGGAGGGCGTCGCCGCGTCTCGGTGGAGGGCAGCGTCTTGGCCGTGGCGGCTCCTCTTAATGAGCTCTCTCCTTCCCCGGATCGAGCTCAGGTCTGGACGGGACAGGGGCGGGGGAGGAGCTGGCCATGATGGGAGAACTTTGACGGCCGTTATTACGGCAGTTTTTCTTTGTGGTGGTGGTGGTAGTGGTGCATTGTGGCCAGATTCGCAATTTTGGGTGGAAAATGACACCTAAGCTCGAAAACAGATGCAGCCAGCTGCGGAAATATTACATCTGAACACCATTGTGGCAGCAAATTGTATGCGCCCAAATCCTCATGTTACATCTTTGCGGTGTAGAATTCAATCGTGATGCATCTTTCCCTCCAGGATTTTGACATCCTTCAGCACTTTGGGCGTCTGCACGCGTAATCAGAAATAAATTTTGAAACGTTGCAGCTGTTGGCGACCTTTATTTTTGCTATAGCCACAAAAATATTTACATCTTTTGATTTTCTGCGTCATCTTGACACCCACTGCCAAACGAATTTGGCCACGCTGCAGTGGTGTGTCGTGGTGCTCTCCAGACCGGAGATGGCCCGGCTGCCTTTGTGCCTTCATACCAAACTGGATATATGAAGAAGAAATGAAGATTACTGGCACACCGACGCGAGAGACCTTTTCATTGTGTTAACCCTATTCCCGGCAGGGGGGGGGGGGGGGAATCCGCCCCCCCCTCGGGTTTTTTGCTTGCCAATTCCAGGCTTTTTAACGCAGCTTCACGAAACGTGGTGACTTTTCCTAGCTATTCCTTCTACGCGCCGTGACAAAATTTCGAAATTCTATTTTGCTCAGGGGCGGAGCCAGGCAACGTTTTTGGGAGGCACCTCAGGTCATTTTTGGCCATGTTGAGGGTAAAAGGAAAATGTCTGCCAAAAACAGAGTTTTTAAGATAGAACTTAAAACTTTACATGAATATATAGCTAAATAGTTGGGCAATGTGCATATGTAATTTTGTTTATCTGAGGTCACTTTACAAGGTCAGGTCAAGGTCAAAAGTCAAAATTTGTTTTTTCGCAATAATTTCGGCGCCGTTTTTTCAAATGCCAAACCCGGAATATATATGACGCAGAAAGATGCCCTCTACTTGTGTACCAAGTTTCAGCTTGATATCAGGTCGGGTCACGGAGCTATGACCTAAAATGTCAGTGCACGTACCCTATATGGCAAAAGCCAAAAAATGAATTTTTTGGAATAGAGTGAATTTAATCGATTAAAAACGTTTACAGATAATATTGAATGCACACGACATCATTCCAGGTGACCCCAAGGTCACTGGAGGTCATTTAAGGTCAAAAGTCACAAGTTGATCTGAGAAACGTGTGACCATGACAGTTCCCCCTTTCTCATGTCCCTGGCACCGCCTATGCTAACATTATACAAACATTGTAATGCGATTTGTACTTCTTTAGCATAACATGACTAGCAGAAGCTAAAAAAGTGTTTTTACCTTTTTTGTTCATTCCGTTATTAGAAAACTTATCCCCCTATTTTTGAAACCCTGTGAACGCCCATGAATTTTCTCAAAATTTCAGATTTGCATACCCATGGTAAAAGCCCTATCCATAATCTCTCGATTGATGCCAGTTTCATCGAAATCGGTCCATAAACAACGGAGTTATAAGAAGTCAAAAAGTACCCCCCATTTTGACATTTTTGCCCCCCTGTATCCACAAATTTCAAAATTTTGAAAATTTGTTTTTATAAAAATGTAGTTCACGTCACGGCAAATCGATTGCCGTTTGTTGCGATGAAATCGGATAAGTAGTTCTCGAGAACTCGGGGGGGCCGAATCCGCCCCCCCTGCCGGGAATCGGCCATACCGTCTAGCCCTCCGGGAATAGGGTTAAGACACTTACTCCTGTCAGGATATTTCTGTGTCCTGTCGCCTTGTGGTGTTACTCAAGGTTACTATTGTCCCAAAATTGTGCAAACAATGGTAAGTAAATCTTTGTCAACTTGGAGGTTTATACAACATTTTCTTAATCACATCACAATGGCATGGGGTGTGTTAGGTGTCTGCAAGCGGGCGTAATGATGTGAAATGCTACCTGCTGTTTAACCTTGCAATCCTGTTCCTTGATCATGCGATGGGTTTTAACTGTGTCCACATATTGATCGATGCCGAAACCAAGAAAACATAACTACCCGTCCGAATTATTATCCCGGAACAATCGCGCGTCCCACGTCCGTTATTGTAATCAGCTCCCGTCCGCTCTTTCGGTGTAAAAAACGGCCGCGAAGTTTTCGCCGTGGGACGTTTTTCTCTGAAACTGGCCGCCCCCAGCTCGGATGCTCCATTGTGCTAACTTGAAATTCGATGCAGAACTTGGCGGCGAGTTTCGTCCGGTCGAGTCGGGTCCGGGCCGGGCCGGACTCAGACCGGGCCTGTTTGCCCAGACCGTCGCCGTGTCCCCGAGTCTCGGGTCTCCGCTGCGCCGCCGGCCGGTTTTTCCGGTGACGGCCACGGCCGAACGCCGGCCGGGGGCGGCCATCCATCGGCCGCTCCCGGCCCTTTGTCCGGCCTCAACAGCCGACATTCAACCGGCGACGCCATATCGCGCCGCCAGTGTCGGCCGCGCCACTTTTGGCGCCGGCCGCTCCAAAGCGCCGCCGTTCCGGTGCGATGGGAGTGTGTGGGCCGGGCGGGCGGCTGGGTGGGCCGGCCAGCCTGGTGGACGGAGGGTCTCAGGAGCCGGGCGCCGTGGAAGGGGGTAACAGAGGCTACTCTGGACCTGGCTGCACTGGACCTGGCAAGGGAGATGTCGAAATTGGACGGGGCGCGGTGAAGTGTGTGGGAAAGAGATGCTGCTGAGCGTGGGTAATTAGAGGTGATAGGAAGGGGCTTTTCTGGACGTGTGTGAAGTGGGATTGATAGCGAGAAATAACATCAGCGTGGATCACTGTGGAGTCCCTGGGGTGCAGAGGATCGAGTCGGTCCATTATACCGGCTTTATCCGCAGGATCCTGTTTTAAATATTGCAACGGGTTGGAGGATTACGTGCGGTGAGAGGTTCCCCGCCAGGGCTCGGAGCTGTGAGCCAAAAACACGATGCACTGAACTCAGTGAAAGAATGGGGACCGGAGTGATTCATCACTCGTTGGGACCAGACCTGCAGCTCGAGAGACAGCACACCAGTTTTCGAAACTTGGATACTCCTGGAGAAATCTTGCGCGGGATGCCTGGGAATTTTTTGCACTGTATACGATTCCGACATTATCACGGCGTGCTTGCCATTTATTTTGCCGTTTATTGGTAAAGGCCCAACGCCATATTGATGCACATCCATTGCCTGTTGTGACCGTCATAGCACGGCAGTTTCCACCCGGCTTGGTACAGGGCACGAGCAAAACGACCGTTTCCCGGTGGACTGGCCACTTTGCCTGGCGATCAGAAGATTTAAATAAGGAAACAAGTTTAAAGTGGTCGGGTGCCCGGTTTGAAGACTTTTCACTCTAAGGACGTGACTTATGTTCCGGACGTAACTTCATGGATAGAACGTCGAGTTGTAAGCCTCAGTTCTCAGCTCAAATGTCTGGTAGTGAAGCCTGTAGGCAACTGGAATTGACAGATCGCCGCAGTTCTCGGTAACTCCGTGCAATATAATTTTATTGCAGCCAGCTGGTACCTGCAGGCTGCGCCAGAGCAGCTGGTTTATTTGATGTGTGCTTGTGCTTGAAGTGTTCTTGTGCTTGAGGTGGTGGAAATAAGCGTAGGTCGCGAATTCTTCCTTCAGATTATGCCGTAATAACAATGGGCCCGTCATTTGCTGTTTCAGTTTTCCGCATTTTTGAAAATACGACATGTGGATGTGTATATGGTGTTCGGGACGAAGGTTTAAGCGGCTTTTCCGAGTGGTCTTCTCACCGACATTTCCGTGTTACCAAAACCTGGGCCTATCTGTCTATTTGTCTTTATATATATATATATATATATATATATATATGTGTGTGTGTGTGTGTGTGTGTGTGTGTGTGTGTGTCATATTGGTGCAGGTTGGGGAGAGGTTTTCTTTTACCCACGCCCGGCCGGGGATATCCGACCCCCAGGATCTCAGGTTCATGCGTTGCACAAAAGAATTGAAATACCAACAAAGAGCACTCATTAAAGCAAGTTGAATGAGCACAAGTTTGTTTAAACTGGGGTCAATATTGAGGTCATCAGAGGTCTCGATGGGTCAGACTGAGCTAGAGCGGAAGTGAGATTAGAAAGGAAATCAACTTTGTTGTGATTTTTGTTTTGGTGGAATACCAAGATGAGTATTAACATGTCGAACACGTTCATGGCGCAAATGACCTAATTGATCAGTGAGGTCAGATGAAACCACGTCCTCATTTCATGTCTGTAGCGCTATTATCTATCGCGCTTTGACTTACCGGTGGTTTTGGTAACAAGTTATATTGCAGATGATGCCCTTAACATAATAAAACATTTGATAAGCATTTGCCACTGCCCTGAAGGTCAGCGTGGGTTAAGTGAGGTCATCAGAGGTCATTGACTTTTGACGATCTCCGGTGACCTTAGATGGGCTTATTTGTGCCCTGAATTTGATTTCATCGCCTGTTTCTGCCGAAGTAAACAATGCATTATTGTTTCTAGGCAGGCAGTTTTGGCTTCATGGAAATCGTATGTTGCGGGCAACAGATACCCATGTCGGGTTGATGACCTGGCCAAGGTCATGCGTATTCTGGTAATATAATGGTAGCATATGTTATTGGCCATGTTTTTGACAATATCAGAGCATGAAAACCCCGCAAATATTCGCTGAAACTTAAGCCAAATGTAAAAAGGTGCCGAAAAGTGATCTGACCTGAGGTCATTTACCTTCATTTTTCCGAAAAATCCGAAATATACGAGTTGTTGCGTTTGTTACGTTCTGTTATTCCTGCAAGTTTCATACAGATCTCTGCTGCCAAAAAAATGTTGTTAGGACTACAGTTTTTCCGGAGATTGACCTCATGGCCTGACTTCGGTCGGTGACCTGACCTCTTTGGGACTAGAAATTTTCACACAGGGTACAAAATAGATAGGAGAAAAGGTACTGAAAATTTCGCGGCGTTGCGCTGCTCCGTTTTTTTTCTTTTTCGCTGCGCTCGGAAAACCTTAGATAGTGGGGGGGATTTCCAACCCCGGCCGGGCGAGGGTTTTGCTGACAAGAACGGCATGCTTTTTATGACTTTTTTGTTGTATCTTTCAATTAGTTGGGCACCCCTTTAAATCATAACACAGTTCTGAATGAGGTGTACAAAATTATGAGTAATTATGTATTAATATATGAATAATTTTGCACACCTTATTTCAAGACTAAGGTATGATTTAAAGAGAAATGTTCGTCTAATTGATAGGGACACCAGAAGTCATATATATATATATATATATATATATATATATATATATATCATGCATGCGTGTGTGTGCAAAATCGCTTGCCTCCCGGCAATCGTTGGTGAAGATTTACGTCCTGGGGCGTTAACCCGGAGCGGCCTCCCAGAAGCGCGGCGAATCGTGTGCGTGGCCGGGCCGGGACAGGGGCAGCGGCACCGACTGCGGTGAGTGACGGACCCATCTGTAGCGAGTGGCCCCGGGAGGGGTGTAAATCAGTTAGCAGGCGCTAAAGCGGCGCGCAGTGCAGCGCAGGGCGCGATGGGACGGTGCGGGACCTAGGGGAGTCGTGCTGGTCATATTCAGTGATGCATGGCCCACGGTAGGCGCCAAGAGGTAATGTCAGTGTCCGCGGGTTTAAATGTGTAGTCCAACAACCCTTCTTCATCACACTGTCTCCATTGTCTCTGACAGATGGATACGGTGCTTTTGTGAGTTCAAAGTGGATGTGCTGCTACGCTGGTTGTAAGATTACCTCAGTCTCAGGTGTGTTGGCGGCTTATGTTGCGCATCGTGAGGGATGTACGCAGCACACGACGTCCAGCACGTAGCGGTGAATTGTCTGGGATGGATTCGTACATCCCACGTTCTGTGTACACACATTGGGTTTTAATGTATAAAATCGCCTACCTTGCCAATTAGACGCACATCGTCGGTGCTTATTACGAACGAGGCAATGGGTTGTGCTGGTCGAAATGAAAAGCCTCCTAGACCGTTGTGCGCGCACTTTTCACTTTTCACTAATTTACCTTACACCTCTGCGTCCTAACCAAGTGTTGATATGAATTCATTGAAAGGGAATGACGGATCACAACCTGTTCATAGGCAGCCTAAGAAATGCGGAATGCGCTGTTGCAGATTCATTCGCAAATTTGCTCCGCTTTTAACAGCAGCTCATGATCTTTCAAACCCTTGTGAACAAGCAGACATTCATTCATCACGATGGCCTCCTCCTGTAAGATTGCTTCGGGTGGCTTGCTTTGCTGGCTCGTTTCACGCCTTCGAAAATCTTAAATCTTTTGCTTCAAAACTGAAAAGAAACACAATAGGCCCCGCTGTATAAACGTCCCGCAAGAGGTCTTAATCATTTCTGAAAACAGTTGTGACAAATTAGTATGTTGGTAAATACAGTATGGGTTTCGCGCTTGGCGCTTGTTTGCGCAATGCTGCTTTTTTCTTTTATTGCTCACAAGTCTGCTCATTTGGTTTGCTTAAAAACAATAACGACCGTTTTTAAGCATGAATCACATACCAAGTTAGCCAAGTCACCTTCCCTGGGCGCCGACCTCGCGTTTTCCCGTTGGGGCGAAGTAGGTCACGCAATGCGGTGTCTCTTTTTCCAACTTGGCAAAACGCGCCGGGAAGTTGGATTGGCCTGTCAGGTCCACCAGTTGATTCGCGAGATACCGCTGTCCTTGCCATCCCCGTCTTGTGGCGCAGAACATCGCCAACTTGGCGGCTTTGCATTCGCGGAAGGATGCGCCGAGCTGGAAAGCTCTCGCCATCTTCATTAGGAGCCGGACGGGCGGTTCCGGATAAGACCGGCGTACCGTCGCCGGAAAATGCCGGCTCAGGTGTCACGTGCCTGATTTCCGGCCCGAATGTGCTCGAATCTCCCCGAAATGTCATGTCGATGCCGCCGGCAGCCGCGGTACCCAGGAAACGATTTTTGACGAGACGTACCGGTCTGGCCGCTGAGCGCACACGTTTCGTGTGGACGTTTGTATGCTTCACGCACGTCCGTGAACGCGAGCAGAGCACCGTCCGAGAGGCAGCTCCGTAATGATCCCGTCTTCCGACGAGCAGCGCAGCCATGATCCCACCTACCGACAGGAAGTGCAGCAATGGTCCCGCCGTCTGACAGACAAGGCAGTAATGATCCCGCTGTCCGACAGGCAGCATTGCAATGATCCCGCCGTCCAACAAGCAGCGCAGTATTGATCCCGCCGTCCAACAGTTAGCACATTGATGGTCCCGCTGGCCGACAGGCAGCATGGTAATGATCCCGCCGTCCAACAAGCAGCGCATTATTGATCCCGCCGTCCGACAGTCAACGCAGTAATGATTCCCCCGTCCGACAGGCAGCGCAGTAATGATCCCACCGTCCAGCAGGCAGCGCAGTAATGATCCCGCCATCCTGGGAGGCCTATAGCACTTTGCGGTGGTCTCAGCATGGAGAACAGCGGGCGGCCGCGACTGCGCTGATGCTACCGCTAGTCCAGAGACGGTGACCCACTCACTGGCGCCCATGGACAGGTGGACGTGTTGACGCCCTGCCCAGGGATAGGTGGAACTGATGATCCCCCGGGCCGGGGACAGGTGGACCTGCTGAACCCCTCTCCGGCCTGGGGATATGTGGACCAGCGCTGCGCGGGCCGCCGGTGCCATCACCGCCTCCGATCAGCTCGTCCTTAGTCCCAGTCCTTAGGCGATGTTGACGCGTGCGGTGCCGGCAGATGGTGCGAGCTACTGGCGGCGGACGGAGATGGCGCGCCGCCCGGTCGCCACGTGCAGCTGCTGTACGCCGACAGGATGCGCTCGGCGGCCGACAAGGCGGCCGTGCTGCGGATGGTGGATGAGGTGAGCCTCCACCGGCCGGCCGTCAGACGTGCCGGGCCCGGGCCGGTCAGGCTGGGTGGACGATGGCCGTGTGAGGTTTGACGCCTGTGCACGTCGTCGGGTCCAGGTCTGAACCGTCGGCGCCGGGCGACGGGCCGACGCGCGGCGTTAGCACAGAGCTTTTAAAGCCTATCTGATATCGCAACCACCTGTTGAGTTTCTCGGACGGATGCTTAGAGGTCTGAAACCCATACTGCCTGCATGTTTATTTTTCCTCATACGTCAGGACATGCCACGCTCCTTCTTCTCTTATCCTTTCATCTCACAAAAATGGCATCATAGTGGTAACGTCCAGTAACGAGGATACTGATGCCACGTTAAATCAAGGTAACTCAGAAACTCGTTAAATGCATTTTCCTGTAAATCAGGCCCTTTGTACGCAACAGATTGCCAGCATTGGTCTTGCAATGTTTGGCAAAGTGCCGCACGAGCCAGCCATTGTAATGCTGGCTCGTGCGGCACTATGCGGCTTTCCGCCCTGGCGCTGGAGCCGACACTACGGCCAACAGCCGGTAACTGTCGTGGACGGAGCCAGTACGGCGTTTCTGATCTGCTGGGCCGGCCTCATAGCCACTTGGACGATTTATGGCTTCTGTTTTTCGGCCCATTCATTGTGGCCTGTCGCCGGCCGCGTAAATTGAGCGGAATTTTGCAGTGACGCAAATGCGCGTTAAGGTTAAACGGAAGAAAAACAGGCTGGCCAAACGCAGTAGGATATTGGGCAGTACATAGTCGTCCGGAAATGGAAAAAAAGCTGGCCACCCCGAATTCCTTTTCCTTGTTTTTGGGCCAGCGCGTGTGCAAAAATCCAGGAAGTCTGTGACTGTTATTTTCGGAGGGTGCTTCCAAGTTGCATTTTGCTCTCGTTTTGCTCTGGTAGGTTCCGATTTTGCTGTCGTTTTGCACTGATTCGAGAACAGTCCCCCATTTCTGGGCACATGCTTTTTCTTTCCCCATGTGTGAATGTTCCGATGTAGTTTTCAAACGGCATGAAAGAAATTCGTGACTTGCAACTACTTCAACTGACCAGTACGGCTACGTACCAGAAGTGATGTAAGTCATTTGAAAACGTGCAATATTTGCCTCACACAGCAGTTCAGTTTCGTTCGAAAGCCCCAGATTCGGTTCCCAAGGGTGTGCTATTACCCGGGAAAGGACGCCTAAAGGAAGAGGTATCGTTTGTGGAAACAGCTAAATGGGCAAAAAAACTTCAAGGCTACCTCATTGTCGTTACCTAATTGAGTTATATTGTGGTGAAAACAACGTGATTTAGTGTGAAGTGTTTTTTAAGTTATGATTCCGTGGAAAGTGGCCGGGCTGTGTTGGGCCGCGCTGGGTGCTAGACTTTATTTTCTCCTACTAGTTGAAGTACGATTCATTTGGTATACAGTCTAGCTCGTAGAAACGTTCCGAATGAGTTCTGAGGTTTGGTGCAGCAAAGGAACATGGGCCAAATCGTGTTGTGTCGGAAGTGGCTTGTTCAGAAGGCAGACTAGAAATAATGCACTTGAAAGCGCAGCAGTTCCAGTACGTATACATCGACAGAAGGGACGGACCATCGCTATTGCTGCTGCCAATGGTCTATGTCGAAAGTGTTAGATTCATATTTCTCCAGATCCCAAACATCCCTTCACACGACGGTGAAGCCATTCTTCTTTTTAAGAAGTTTCTTGACATAGCCATGTAAATTGCCAACGCTGCATGCTTTTCACGCTGTTTTTCCTTCAGGGATTTCGGAGAATGCATTTCTGTTTACTAGTTAACCGCTGCACTGTCGTCGCTTCACTGATGCATCGAGCCTCGTTTGCTTTATGATATCTGTACGTACGATATTTGTGGGACTTTTCCGACACGTAATTTTACTCGAAATGGTGTGACGTTGCGATGCTGAGTGCATGCATCACACTCGATCCGGTCTTCGGGACTTGTAACTCGCGTTTGGCTTTCCAGGTGTTCGGCGAGCCGTACGTGCGCCCTCCCTGCCATCTGTCCGTGACCCAGCAAACTCTGAGTGTGGGGTGCGCCAGCATGGAACGGGTCTGCGACCAGAACCACGTCAGTACCGAATCTCGCTGTCTCTTTCCTCTGAGATACCGGCACTGTATGATACTACATCTAGAGGCAGTCTGCAGGGCGTTTGTAGCCGTTTCCTTTCTTCGAAACTGTAGGAAGGAATGGTCCGGTTAGCCAGCAGCTGAATGATATGTCTTGTCCTCTCCTTCAGCCCTGTCGGTTCCCTGGGGAAGGGAGCGCCGTGGTCACTTGCAATTGAAAACGACTCGGCCGGTGTGAGTGCGGGACCGGTAGGCGATGGACGTAAAATGCTTCGTAGGTACCTGGAAATGTGTTGCCCGCTGTCTGAGTGGGTGGCATTAATTCTGTTTTACCGTGTCATTATGGCGCATATATTTAACCCGTCCCCGACTGGGGGGCAGTTAACTGCCCCCCCTCAGGTTTTTCTGGGATTGCGAGGGAACGAACAAACACAGAGTCACGAAACTTCGTGCACCTTTTGCTTCATCAATTTTACATCTCGTGTCAAAATTTTGATCTCAGGTCAGGTCAGGTGCCTGACCTAGGTCAGGTCAAACAGACCTATGTCGAAAAAGTTTAGCGCCCTGTAACTTTTTTCGGAAAACAAGATATCTCAATAATACTTTCAGGGATTAGTGATCGTGATAGATGCAACAAATCTACTATGTCAGATTTTTCGGAATTTTCCGGGTCATGGACCTAAGGTCAAGCCCATTTTTAAGACATATCGTTGTTTTTTTTCGGAAATTGACGGAATATTTCACAACATTTTTAGTGTGGAGTGAAGCAGACATCTAGTCATTGGGCAAAGTATCAATGACTTCCAGCTATTGACCTGAGGTCAGGTCACGAATGACTGCAGTGAGCCAAAATGTACCACCGTCAAAATCGACGATGAATTACTCAGAATGGGTAGAAAATGGCAGAACTAGCTTTCACAGACGTAAGTAATACCTGGAACCTGAAAAAGTTTGAAAAAGTAGCATATTTTGGAAACAAACAGGCTCTCGCGAATAAAGCTCCGCCAATTGTGTAGATTGGTAACTAATGAATTTTTCCAAAATTTAAGCATGAAAAACCATCAGAAGAACCATTAAGATCAATAAAATTTCCATAGATAGGCTTTTCTCGCAAAAATAAAGGAACGCTAAAATTAGTTCCGTCAATTTGTTACCGCATACGGCAGCGGCGCTCACCGACAACTGGCGGGAGAATTGCCGTGTCTTTAACTCAACGTTTCGGCATATATATTGAACAAATCTGGGGAAATTAGACGTGTATCGGCATCCGCGGGCCTTTACTTGTGCGCTGGTGCCTTTACCTAGGCGTTATTAGTCACAGCCCTTGAGATTGAGGCCATTTCTCGGTCTCATGCAATCGGCTATGAGAAAACATATATGGGGCGTAAATTGCTACATATTATCTAAAATTAAAAATGAGACCAGTTTCGAGCTCTACTCGTCACAAGCTTTCCAACGGTATGCTTATTTTTATCGTGCGACTAACCGTTCGTGAGCTAGAGGGGGCAATCAACTGCCCCCCCCCCCCCAGTCGCCCATGTTCGAAACGGACCGACGGTCGTGTGGCGGGTTAAATAATTAGTATTTACTTCCTAGTGCCACAGTTGAGGCAGTATTATGCGTCAGTTTGACTATGTGGGACTCATTGATGGGGCGTACGCGTTATGCCTTGTTGTCGGACTGAATTCGTCACGTCTTTTGGGTAAACGCGGTGAAATGAACCTGTAAGCGGACTTCCTGTGCTTGATCTGTCGCCAGCTGAGCGTCCAAATTGTCCGGCATTAGAGTGGGATTGGCTTCGCCAATCACCACGTTCGCTGAGGTAATGGGAAGGGGGATGGACAGCAGGGTGGCCCAGCCCTGACCGTGCAATAGGCGCTGACCTCTGAAGCCGCGCTGTTGTCGCAGGTACTGCCGGCGTCCGACCTTGACCTTCAGGTCATCCGCGGCCAGTTGCCCGCCATGGAGTCACTGATGACCTGCATCAACATGAACTGGATGACCATCCTGGTGAGTGGACCGGACGGTGGGCAGCTGCCCGCTGTCGCTTCCGTCGGACGAAAATGACATCGTGTGCGTGCGGTGTTCCCTGTGGTCACGTTAGAGGACACACGTGGTCTTGGCCTGACGGAACCACAAAGGAGAGGTTTGTATTGACTTCCCGTGGGACGGATTTCTTGGTGCACATGCCAACAGATTATGTCTGTGACGAAAACGATGAATGTGGCGGAAATTTTAACGGACATTAAGGAGTTCGTTGAAAGCTCCAAGACCTCTGGCATTTCCCACGGTCCCATCCACCGGGAAGTGTTCATGGCACCACAGGGCACCATCAGCTAGTGCTGCGTCACCATTTGCCGGCCGAGCTGCACACTGGCGGCGTCCGTCCGACGGTATTGACGCCAGTGTGGAGCATTAGGCCACAGACGAAGAGCGACTCGGGCCAGTAACGAAGTGACCACGGTTTCGACGGCGGAAAGCAGCCGCCTCCTCTCTGCGGCAGGGTTGCCATGGTGACCGCAGGCCACGCCGCACGGCTTTTTGCCATACTGCGGTCGCTGGAGACAGGTCGTCCATATGCGTTGTTTTCTCACAGCGCGTCCACCGGCTGGCGTATTGGTTATTCCTCGTCCGTTCGTGGCCTGGTCCGTCGCTGGTGGGTCTGGGCCGGCGCAGCTGTGACCGCCGTGGTAACTGTGGCCGAGACGGCACGTCGGGCGACGGATCGGCGTCGGAGCCGGGGCCAGTTTCCCGGCGATCAGCTAGCGCCCGGGGCGCGCCCTCGGCACCCGGCGCTGGCCTCCAGAGCGCGCACCGCCGGCCGTGCGGCCGTGGAGCGCCGACCAAATGGCGCGGCCCGATGCCATCTCCGTGATATTTGCCGCATCACTCCCCCGGGAACGCCCCCGGCGGCGCTAATGCGCCGACGGGAATGCATGGATGCACATAGCGAAACAGACGGGCGCGGCGCGTGGCGCCGGCCGCCGGCCGCCGGCCGGCCGTCACGCTGTCGCCGCCCGGCGGAGGGTGGTGACGACGGACACTGGCTGCCGCTCTGTTTGTGGCGATGTGCAGGCGGCGTTGCGGGCCCACACTGGCTGGCTGTGTGTCTGCGCCGCTGACTCCGAGGTTTCGTAACCGCTTAGAGACGCCGGGGAGCATTAATGATGGCAAAGAAGCAGATGCCAATGGAAGGAGATGAAGATGTTAATTTGCGACACCAGTGTTTTCTTTCAAGACAATATGCAGCTTGTACATGTCTGTTGGTGTAGCGGACAGTAGGCATTGCTGACCACTGAACGGCCACACTGTTTTGGGACACTTTATTTCATCCTGCAGTGCTCTCCACACGTGCTCAGCCTCCTGCTGTGCCTGTCGGAGGGCGGGTCACTGGGTGTCATGGAGGACTCTGTATCCGATCTGGCAGCCGCCGGCGGGGGACAGAACTGGCTCAAAAGCAGGCCGCTGTCGCGGCGTCATTTACCACGGAGGCTGCCACCGGAGAGCTCAGAGCCCCGGCATTCCGTGAACTCGGGGCTCGAAAAGGGATCGTCTCTAATCGTCCGTATCGGCGGCGCTCGAGCCGGGGTCATCAGGCACCGGTCATTGGACGAGAAGCCTCTTAGCGCCGCGCTTGGTCGAGCGGAAGTCTTGTGATGCCTCTTTCGGAGAGGTCCGCTCCGCTCTCAGAACTGGAAGCTGTGGCGCGCCGCTCTGGGGACCGGAAGCTGTCCCGCGCCGCTCGGAGAACCGGAAACTGTCCCGCGCTGCTCGGAGAGCCGGAAGCTGTCCTGCGCCGCTGTGAGGACTGGAAGCTGTCCTGCGCCGTTGTGAGGACCGGAAGCTGTCCCGCGCCGCTCTTGGACGGGAATGTGGCTCGCGCTGCTCAGGGGACTGAACGCTGTTCCTCGTTGTTAGTATCGGAAACACCAGCACGACTCGGGTGTTTGGAAGTGATGTGTTGTTATAAACGGTTGAAGCCAACCCTTGGATGATTTTTCTTCCGAATGAATGTGTTGCATGCTGTGGGTGTGAGGGACGAGGCGTCCTGCCCGCTCTCCTATCGCCGTGTGCGGTGTTACTGTACCTGACCTTTCGTGGAAACGTGTACAGTGACCTGGACGGCGCGGCCTGCTCTGTATCCCCTGTCTGCGGTGACGTCCTGCCCGCGCTCCTATCGCCGTCTGCGGTGTTACTGTACCTGACCTGTCGTGGGTCCTTGTATAGTGACCTGGACGACGCGGCCTGCTCTGTATCCCCTGTCTGCGGTGACGTCCTGCCCACGCTCCTATCGCCGTCTGCGGTGTTACTGTACCTGACCTTTCGTGGAAACGTGTACAGTGACCTGGACGACGCGGCCTGCTCTGTATCCCCTGTCTGCGGTGACGTCCTGCCCGCGCTCCTATCTTTTCTTTTTCCTTCCCTTTTTTAAACAAAAGAGGGGCCTCCTCTTTTCCCCTGTCTGCGGTGACGTCCTGCCCGCGCTCCTATCGCCGTCTGCGGTGTTACTGTACCTGACCTGTCGTGGGTCCGTGTACAGTGACCTGGACGGCGCGGCCTGCTCTGTATCCCCTGTCTGCGGTGACGTCCTGCCCACGCTCCTATCGCGGTCTGCTGTGTTACTGTACCTGACCTGTCGTGGGTCCGGGTACAGTAACCTGGCCGGAGCGGCCTGCTCTGTATCCCCTGTCTGCGGTGACGTCCTGCCCACGCTCGTATCGCCGTCTGCGGTGTTACTGTACCTGACCTGTCGTGGGCCCGGGACGGCGCGGCCTGCTCTGAATCCCCTGCCGGTGATGACGGCCGGTCGAAATCGCGTCACCTCGTGCTGCCGCCGGCCTGTCGGCGGCCCCAGACGGCAGAGCGGGCCGGCTGGCGGCGGCCCCAGACGGCAGAGCGGGCCGGCTGGCGGCGGCGTCTGCCGGCCGCCCGGCGCGGCCCGGCTGAATCTTTGACTTCGTCGTCTGGACGGCGGCGGCCGGGCCCGACGCGTATCCATTGTATGACGGCGGCCTCCTGGGCCGGCGGCGGGCAGGCCGACGTCTGGCGCGTGTTGAGCGATGGGCCAATCTGTCTGGGCGGCCGGGCCGGGTCGCCGCGGCGGTCCTGTCGGCCGTCGGCCCGTCGGCGGCGACGGACGGCCGACGCTGGCCGGCCGGCCGCGGCTCCGCGGCGCGGCATCGGCTCCCGGCGCGCTGGCCGGTCGCGTTGGTCCACCTGTTATTCTGTCTCCGCTGTCAGCGCTACCGAGCTGATGTAATGATGCCCCCGTGACAGTTACGTCTACGTGACACCGTTGTTGACCGTTCCGTTGACTCCATGGGATGTTACGTAATTACTATCCTTTTTACCCCCTGGCTTCTCCTTAGAGGGGCACCATCATGGTGTGGATTTCTTTGCAGACAAATAATAAACACGTCACTACTGTGCGTGCCGCTCGCCTTTTCCCGTTCATCCAGACCTTCACCCGATGTCGTATTGGCGTGCCTTTGCCGTGCCACACGTGCCTCTCCCCCGTCGTGCCGTGCCCGGCAGTCCTTTGCCGTTCCGCGGGCGTCTTTATCGCGGTCCTTACGACCCGCAGCCATCGCCCGAGGCGCTCCTTTGTCGGCACCGTCGAGCGGCTGCCCTTTCTTAGCCGCTCCGCTGTTGGCGGCATGCGTCGGTGCTGAGTGTGGGTCCACGTGGCGGCGGTCCCACGCGGCTCCTGCTGGCCCCACTCGAGCCTGGGGCCGTGGGCGGACCGGGCGAGCCGTCCGCAACTGCGCGGCTGCAGAGAGCCTGCCCCATGACGGCAGACTCGCAGACTGGCCGGCCGTGCTGTAAGGCTTCTGGAGGCTTCCGTCTGTCGGACTCGGCGGCGGTCTGGTGTAGCACTGCCGGACCTGTGGACTGGCTTGGTCGGTCGAGGTTTTGGATTAGCCTCCGTTCCTTATGGCTCTCGTGTTGTGCCGTGCGTCCCGTTGACCGGCGCCTGCGTAACAACGGTCGGCCCCGGGCTTACCAATCATTCCGCTCCACTCCGGAATTTACGATCCGTCAGCTCCGTGGCGGCCTGTGCCAGATGTTCAGGTCATTTTCCGCACCACCGGCACCTCACGCCGGGCAGAGGCCTCCGCGGCCGGCGGCGGGGCCGGGTCGAGGCTGTGATGCGCCGGCGGCGGGACCTGGTCTGGCTGTGAGACGCCGGCGGCGGCCGCCCGCTCTCGGCTCCGACTGGCCTGGTCTGGCCGTGCTGGCCGGATCTGCTGGGAGCCGGCCGGCCGACGCCAGGTCGATGCAGAGGAGTGCGCGGCTTTCACCCACCGCTGCCCGATTTGGCGGCTCACTCTGCTGCTGGCTGGCGGCCGTCTGAAATTGCCTGATGCACTCCGTCGAAAAGTCGGCGACTGCTGCGCTCAGCGAGAACGTGCCGACGAGGCGGCGAGAGCGGACCAGCCGGGAGGCGTCAGACGCCATTCCATTGACATGCATTCGCGCTGAAGAAGATGCATGGTCTTCACGGGCGTCGCATATCCGCGAACGATCGCGTCCGCCAAGATGAACTGACGTTCGGGCTGTATTGCACCCGGCTTGTCTGCGGTAATTTGTGAAATCTAATTTCTCGGATTGGCTCGGTAAATTGCGCGGTCCTTGTCACGTGGCGTGCTGGCGCCGCCGCCGTTCGCGGCCGAACACGCTCTCGGCTGATGCAGTATTCAGCGCAATGGCCGCTTCAGTCATTCTGCAGCGGCCGCGGACGCCGTGCTGAGGTAATTGCATGACTCGGAAGACGCCCGCGAGTCATTTCGGCCAAGTGCCGCTCCGGCCCAGTGGCTGCTTTCATCTCGCGCAGGGTAGAGAGTCCAGCGTGGTCCTTCCAGTTCATGAGTTGACGTCGGAAGTGGAAGTTATTAACACCGTCGGCACCCTGTACCGAAATTAGAACGGTACATGTGATGCAATAAGTCAGTTTGAGCAAATGGGCGTGGGCAGTTGTTATCTTGTGATCTTTTTCATCCGTTATCCAATTATCTAAATCTAGCTTCGGGATTCTGCGTAGTTCAGTGCTCGTTTGGTCGCGTACAGAAGCATGTCATAAACGTGATAAGTTTAAGAATGCCTGACTGCTAAAATTAGGCCTGATTTTTCTTCGGGCCTGGAAAGGTCTGAAAAAAATGAAAAAGGTCAGGCCTAATTTAGGCCTGAAAACCCTGAACATTACGGGCATGTGTTGGATGAACTTTACGGCGTGACGAACTTTACTTGTGTAGCATACGCGTAGAAAAAGTCCTACCCGTCAGGTTTCCATATCCACCCGGCTCCTGCTCAGGGTTCGCATGTTGTCATGCTCCCGCCTTTGGAGGAAGGACGATGTTTTTCTGACGCAGGAGTTCATTTTTCAAAATGAGCTCCGTTACTACTCCTCGATCTCGGACCATTTTCTGTTCTGTAAACATGCCGGTCGGCTCGAGTAGGCCAGCTAGGGTGGAGCCCCGACAAAAACCCGTTGTGGATGAATGAAAAATTGATGGCGCTATCCCTGCGGGTCGGCGGGCTCGGCGCGCTCGGCGCCGGACTCGGCCCGTTCGGAGCAGTCGGCTCGGCTGCGACGCCCGTATCCCGGCGGCGGCGGCGGCGGCCGGGTCTCCATCAGTCCTTGTCAGGCGGGCATCTGACGGAATCCAGCGGCGCCTGGCCGCCGCAGGCCCGGGCGTTTTTGCTCGGCGGCAGTCTCGTGACGGCCGGGTGCCCGGCTCGCGCCGCCTCCTGCCGTGGCGAGAGGGCGACGCTCCGGCCGACCGAGCGCTGGGACGGAGCCGGCGACGGGCCGCCTTCGCCAGGGCCCCGGGCTCCGGGACGTCACGTCGATGGCCCCTACCGAGAACGGTGCCAGATAAGGGAACTGACGTCCGCCTAATTGAATTGTCTCTGAAAGCCCTCTTGGGGAGAGTGGCAAGGGCGTGATTTATACTTGTGCCGGTGAGGGCGAGCGGCAGCGGCCGGACGGCGTCGGCTGCGTCGGAGTGATGACGGCTGACCGTTCTGGTGAAAGGCAGTCCTGCGGCGCGTCCTGCCGGCCCCGACCTTCGGCTGCCGGCGCCGGATGCCTCGGCAGCAGCCGACTGCCGGCCGGCGCCGCCGCGCTCGCCGGCCGTTGATTTAGCGCCGATGAGGTGGCCGAACCGGATGCTGCCTGCCGACGACAGTTACGAGTCTTCAGCTCGGATATCAAAAACTTGCCGGCTCGTTCTTTTAGTCGGAGGCGTTTTATCATCGGCGGGATCCCGGCCGGCTCAGTCGACTATAAATTTCGCGAGAAGCACGGGCGCTTTAAACCTAGCGTAAAATCGCGCTAAAACGTGCCCGTAAAATGTGTCGCCGCACTGGGTCGTGCACCGCGCCGACTCGGGCCGTTAGCCGGAAGCAGGCGATTCTGGTGCGCGCCGAAATGGCCGGCGCAGACGGGGAGATCCGCCGCGGTCGTCGGTTAACGCCGGGCTCTTGGCTGCGCCAGGCCGTGGCCTGAGCGCTTGAGACGCCGGCGCGTTGACGGGGCGGAGAATAAGAGATGTGCGATGTGATGGAGACGTCAGATTTGTGAGATTTAGTGGCGGCGACGGGACCGACGCTGAACGGCTTCGGGAAATTTTGGGCGTGAAGGGCTCGGGTGCAGGAAGTCAGCCTGCTCTGCAGTCAGTGCTGATGCGATATTTATTAGCCTGCGATACGAGGAAGTTGCCGCGATTCGTCTCCAACGTCATCTGTAATGCATGCGCTGATGTAGCTGCCCACCAGCTGTCATTTCGTCGAGGGCAGATGGTCCGTGTCGTATTGAGCCCGAACGCAGCCTCGTTAGTGTGACGATGCATAATGTGTTGACTGCGGGAGGTTCAACAGCGTATCACCGCAGCTCCTGTCAGCCGCAGAATCGCCTGTCCTGGGGCGCTGCGGTCGTCGGAATAGTGTCGTGATGCAGGCTGATGCGCCCTGCGGGGTTTCAGAACACGGCGGGAAGCGGAGGCGGGCCATCATAGGCACAGCTGGGGCTCTCCCTCGCAGCAAGGTCGCTCTGCTCGCAGAGGCCTGCGGTCGTTTCTGTCGTGAAATGGCGGATATTACATCCAGCTCTCTGTCCGAGGCGGTCTCCATGATGTGTCGTTAGTCGCCGTCGGCGGCCTTCCGCAGTCGACCGCACTGCAACGTCCGACGTGAACGTTACATCTTGGCCGTCTCCGACGTTGCCGTTCCACGTTCAGGTTATGCTGCTAGCTTGAGGAGTTGGGGTCCATTCCGATGCTGCCTCCAGCCAGGCAGACGACCAGCTTTCCTTAAGATTGGGCCTAGGCGGCCCCCATGACTGCCATCAGCCAGCGTTCCGGCGGCGGCAGATCGGGTCGCAGCCGGGCGGGGGCGGACCGCCGGGCGGCGCCCACCCCCCGCCAGCCGTGTTTGGGCACAGGGCGTTCATCAGCGCCGCCGACAGCGGGCTCCGATCCATCAGACGGCGGCAGCGGCGGCCCGGCGGACCTGGCCGGGACGTCCGAACCCGGCGGCGACCCGCGGCCCGGGCCGGAACGAGCCCACTCAGCGCCGCAGCTCCCGGGCGGCCGGCCGCCGATCGGCCCGCCGCAGTCCATAGTCGGAGCCGTCCCGCCGGAGTCGGCGCGCGATGATGGCCGCCTGACCTTTGCGTTCCGCGCGTGGCGTCGGCGCGCTGACGAGCTCGTCCCGAGTCCGGGCAGACTCGGCAGCGCCCGGCGGCCGCGGCCGTTCTCGGGGTTGACTGGTGGCCGCGAAGAGCCCGACTTTACGTGGTCGGGCTGGGCACGCCGCCGTCGCCGTCGGCCGGCCGCCCCGCGCTCATCCTGTCAGCGATATGTACCGCGGACGGGGGGAGGGAGGGGGATGTAATCACGGTGAGTGATGCAGCGACGGTGGCGGTCCTGCGAAGGCGAGCAGGCGAGCCCGCCGGGCAGGCTGGGGCTGCCGCCTGCCGCCGGTGGAGAGGCAATGTCACGCGGCCGACGCGTGGGGCCGAGCATTTGAGGTATGCGGGTTGTGACCCTCGGTCCGTGGTGTGGCGGGCTGTGTGATTATGTGCCGTCTGCAGCCGGCCGGCAGCCGTCCCGACCACCGTCGGCGGCGGCGCGGTCGGGACGGTCCGCCGCGCCTGGCCCTGGGCGGTACCTCTTGACTTGTCACCGGTCCGGATGTGGGGTCCGATTAATGGCAGCTCTCCATTCCATGAACGCGGCCAGGCCGCGGCTCGTCACCAGCTGCTGGGTTTTCGCCGGCCGGGGGGACACTGAATGAACCCGAACTGCGTTGTAGATGGTGGTTAATGCAGGCGTCTTCAAACATTTAGCCGCGGTCGAAAGCTCTCGGAAACTGTTGGCTTTGCCGCGTTTAATTTTGTTCTGTGTTTGATGATCATAGGCCGCGGAGAAAGGGTTCTGAGATGGAAACTCCAGAGGGATTTTAGATGTATGTACTGGCAGCAAGTAACGTGAAATATATGTTTTACGGTTATTACTTCACATTACTTCTAATTGAGCCACGTGTGACGGATAACTCAGAGAACACGTAACATCAAAGAACTGCAGTCATTTCAGCTGGGAAACATGCGTGTAGTGGTTCCCAGAAATTTTATTACGTTTTAGTGGTGGCGTGAGAGTATGGGGGGTTTACTGAATTGCGTTTGCGTGGAACAGATTAGCGCTGTCATGTCTTGTCAGCTCGTGGCATGAGGGTGAGATACAGAAAAATATTCCATTTAGCTTTGCTTTTTACAAAACGTTTGACGCTCCGAAGGAACTTAGTGCTTATAGACGTGGAAATGGCCTTCCTTTTTGTCGTAAATGGGATGGACTCTCGGCTTAATTCGATTTGTGTGAATTGTCACTGCACTGGAAAACCTTACTGTGCCATTTTCCTCTTCAAGGAACGCTTGAAGACCAGATCTTTGTTTCTCGAAAGCTAAAAAATGTGCCCAATATATCACCTAATCGCTGTTTTGAGGGTGATGAAGTGGGGCGATTCATCATTCACAGCCTAGTCTTCAAGCATCTTTATCGAAGAAACGGGACGATTGTCGTATCCAGTTAGTGACGTGTCTGCCACTTTTGCCCACCGTTCAAGTGCTTCCTTTTCCTGCCTCTGTAGAGTAAGTTTGCACAAGCGAGCTGGAAGGCGGCTTGCGTATGTGATACGTGTATTGATAGTTGATGAATGAATAGTAGGTTGTACATGCTTGTCTTGCCCCGTTTTCTTCGTTGACAAGTTCCGTTGCGTCACTGGCTCAGCACTGGTTTATCTGTGGTGTTTGAAGTCCGGCTCACGCCGCGCCCGCTCCCGTCCGGACCGGTCCGGGGGCTCTGGACGGGCCCGGGCTCCCGTCCGGACCGGTCCGGGGGCTCTGGACGGGCCCGGGCTCCCGTCCAGACCGGTCCGGGGGCTCTGGACGGGCCCGGGCTCCCGTCCGGACCGGTCCGGGGGCTCTGGACGGGCCCGGGCTCCCGTCCGGACCGGTCCGGGGGCTCTGGACGGGCCCGGGCTCCCGTCCGGACCGGTCCGGGGGCTCTGGACGGGCCCGGGCTCCCGTCCAGACCGGTCCGGGGGCTCCGGACGGGCCCGGGCTCCCGTCCGGACTGGTCCGGGGCTCTGGACGGGCCCGGGCTCCGGATCCGTCCGGACTCCGGAGCTGCCCGGACCCCGGCCCGTCTGGACCCGTTCGGACTCGGGACCCGTCTGGAAGTCAGCTGGCCGTCTGTCCCACTCGCAGTCACGGTCATTGCTCGCCTTGGGCGCATGGTGTGCGTGGTATGGAGCTTGCTGTATGCGTGGTATGAGCGGAAGCGGAAGCGACTGCGGAAGCGCATCAGCCACGACGGGTAGTCGGTGTATGTCCAGCTGGCAGATGGACTGCCCAGAAGAGGTTGTCTCCCATTTTTGGTAGACGCCGAGACTGGTCCAGATCCGAAGATCCAGACTTGTGCGGTCTCGAAGTGGGCCCGGCTTAAGTCTCAGTAATGCATAGTGATTACAGCGTGCGATGAGCAGATGTTCCGCACTCTGTGCTTTCATGACTGCAACACATTGTTGGTTACATTTGCCGACTCATATCTCCAGCCAGTCAGATCCACTCTGCCGTTGGTGGTGTCCGCTCCACTCGCGCCATGCAGTCGTGGCTGGGTTATGATCAGATGTGGCACGTGCGGCCGGCCCGCCTCCCTCCGGTACCAGAAGTCACAGCACTCGTCCGGGTCCCGACAAAGAGACCTTTTCGACCGGCTTCCGGCGCCGAATGCCAGATGATCCTCTGGAGGGTCGTGGGACGAGTTCCTGCTGCCAGCCGGCAATATTTGGCCTCTGGCATGATTTCATCCGGCTCAGACTTAGACCGTCGCTGCGCCATGCTGCCGTGACGCACAGTTCTTAGACATCACTCTGTGTTTAGAGCGCGTTAAAGCAAGTATCGTCGAAGCAGTCCAAAGTCGAAGCAAAAACGGTTGAAGCATGCATAAAACAAGTACGGAACAGATGATCATGTGCGAATGTGTTTAGTTGGCCGGGTTACCGGAGTGAGCGCCACTCATTTCCGCGGTGCTGGTGGGGCCGATCGCCGCCCGGCGCCCCCGACTGGGCGTGGTTTGCGGCGGCCGTGGCCGTGCGGCCGTCGGCGTCCGCCCGGTTCGTGATGGGCGGCTGTGTTTCGCCACTGTCGGCCGGACATCGATTTCCGCCGCCGCTCGATGATGTGCTGATCTGACGAGCGCCGCGGCCGGCCCTGCCGGGTTATCCGCGGACTGGGCCGGCCCGCCGGGCGGCCACGGCGCGCTGCGCGGGAGGTGGCGTGGAGTGGGGGGGGGGACGTGGAATGGCGCCGAACAGGGGATGGCACGCGGAGCAGGGGATGGACGTACGGAGCAGGGGATAGACGTATGGAGCGAGCTCGGCCGGCGGTGGTTGAAATGGATCTTGTCGGATCTGGGACGCGCGAGGATCGACGCCGGTCGTGAGATCGGTGCTCATTTTCAAAGTATGTTTACGGCGATGAGCGGCGTGTTCCTAGATGTTCTGCAAGAAATTTACGACCTGCGTTGGCATGGTGGACTCGTTAAGAAAAGGGTGAAAAGGGCGGCTCCGTGCGTTGCGGTGATCGCTGGCACTGCAGTTACCCGCACAGCAGTTGCAACAACTGCAACCGTTTGCACTGCAGTAAAAACGACTAGTACTTCTAACCGGGCAAACTTTGGCATGTGGAGGAAGTGGAAGTTCAGTCGTAGGAGTTTTATGCTGTAAGTTTCTACGTGCGCCTGAAACGGTGCATCGATACTAAACCCAAGTTTGTGTAAATCTTGTTATCTGTCTGTCGGGGGTTTCTTAACCGAAACGTAAATCGCCATATATAATTTGGTCTTGACTTCCTTCAGTTACCACCAACGTGCGTCGGACATGGACTGAATTGCCATGTTATTGTTCGTGCTGGCCAATACATTGTAGAGAAGCGGTGCGTTGTATGTCGTAACCAGAGCTTGCAAGGCTAATGCGGAACACCGTCTTCATTGGAGGTTGAAGGCTTGCGTTGCCACCGCTCTCAGACCAAAAAATATTAATTATTAAAAGTAATTATGTTAATAGTAAATATTATATAAATAAAATATACAGAGGACAAGTTATTCTGAGTTATCAGCGTGACACACACACTCTGCCTTGCTAGTGTTTAGCTTAAAAACAAGCGCGTAAATATCCGTGCTTTTCTTCTTAATGCCGTAGTGTTTTGTTACGTCGGACAGATTCATTTTAGACCAACCAGATGTGCTTTAGAAGTCCTTCAAAATCGCCTGAATGCGTAAGTTGCAGCAGTCTGCTTTGCCCGAGGACCACTCTGACCGCCTGACTGTGGGTTAAGTATTGGCCTCGGCATGCGAATATATATATATATATATATATATATATATATATATATAACATATATATATATATATGTGTGTGTGTGTGTGTAGGTACTGGATCACGGGAGCGGTATCGAACACATCCAGTTTTTCTCGGATATTCAGAGGTGATTAGCGACTTGTGTTTGTAAGGGGACGCAAAACATAGGTCGTTCATGCCCTTTTTATTATCCAAAGCGAAACTATTCGAAACGTGAAGCGAACTGTATCTGTGTTCCCGGTGGCGCGTTATGTAGTACATAAAGCCACAAAAGAGAAGAGCGTTGAACTGTTGGAGCTGTTTCCATCCAGTCTCGAGGCTGCACTGAATCATTTTCAGATCCGTGCGAACGGTACCTTTGCGTCGCCAACTGAGTCTTGCATATGAGCGCTTCGGTTCGGTGTGCCGTCCGAAGTTTGGAAGCGTCTGCCTGCCGGAGATAATTCGGTGAATTATGCATCTCAGCGCTGGCTGCAGGATTTGTGTCAATCTCTTGGGAACCTGTCACATTCGGAGCTTGGCAGACCCTATGAGCCTTTCAGCTACGCAGAGCGGAAGGCTCTGCAGAGCACCGGAATCACTCCGCCGGCCGAGTGCAGCGTCTGTATATCATTGGCCACCACCGACTCAAGCTTTGAGCTTTGCCGACGAAGGCAGTCCATTTGTCTGTTCTAGCATGTACCGTTTGGCCACCAGGAGCGGCTCTGCGTTGCGGAAAAAAAAAAAATGGCCGCACCTGTCGTGAGGGAAATCCAAACCGTACAGGCCGTTTATGACCGCGCGGAAAATTCCGACATGTTTGACTCGGCTTCGGTCGGAATTCTGAAACGGAAGGACTCGAAAAGCCGAGTTCGCTGAACTTTACTTACGTTTGAATTTCACGTTTCACCTTTACGTGTTTTTCGGGTTTTGACCGCTAGTTTCTGCTTTTTCTGCGTGGGTTTTTTGTCCTGTTTTATCCGCCATGCCAGGTAGCTCTCGCAACGCTCTGCTATGCATCGAGCATTCATATGATCGCGAATTCTTCGGCAAATGGCGGGTGTGACCACCGATTCACGTATGGGTGTGGCCGTAACAGTGCTGACCAGAAGCCTCTGTTCGTGTGGTATTGCGCTTCTGAAGGTTTTCTGTCCTATCTCTGTCTCCGAAGAAATCATCGCCAACAGTATCATCTCCGTGATCGTCTGTCGTACAGCCTCTCGCCAGTGGTAATCCTGCCCAATGGTGTTGGAGCTATCAAGGGTACTATTTGCGGGAAGAGATTTGGCCAGCAACCGACGATATGGGCCCAGATTGATCATTAATGATACGAACATCAAATTGTTAGAAAGAAAAAGCAGGCGGTTTTCATTGTCCTTATCTGCGCAAGGCTGCTGATTCGGGTTCTGTATCATAATCGTTGAAGCTATACCGGCACGCAAAATTCTGCCGACTTGATCGCCACCATCAACGATGGGACTTTCATTATTCATTTGCTGTTGCGTTCTTGGCTTGATGTGGCCAAAGGCCGATCGAGACCATGTTCGGAGGGGGGGGGGGACAATGGCCATCCTTGCAATCTAACCTACCCCAAATGTGGATTTCTCCCCGGATTCGAAAATTATCATGTTGAGAAAACAAAGTTTCGAAAACAAAACTTGCACTTTTCCGTTCGAAAAGGAGAGGGGATCAAACGACATGTTGGCCCCTTTTTCCAATGAAAGAGGGGGCCTTATCTCCGATCCGCCAGTGGATCCCCCCCCCGATCCGCCAGTGGATGTGACACATCACAGGTGAAGTGATAAGAAGTGAGTTTATTCTGTCTTGCCACGTTTGAATGAAGACTAGATAGGTGGTGACGGTTTGTCAAGGAACGTTAGACGTGGAGCATGCTCTACGGCTGGTTGTTTTCTCTCGCTTCCGTGGTTTCGACGCAGGGCGTTACCGTGCTCCAAGTTTCGCCGTCAATGTATTTTAAGTTGCGTCGTGCGACGGCGAGTGCGCAGCATACGCTGCATCACCGCCTCAAACCGTGCCATAAATAAAACGGCCAGTACGTCCGTCCGCTGGTTGCGCACCTATCCATGCCCTCGTCCTTCCGATCGTGCCGTCCGGGTCAGTCTGAGCCGGCGCGCCCAGCGGCGGTGTCCGGACAGGCGGCGGCGGCATGGCGTCGGTGCCGGCGCCGCGTCGGCCCGTGCCGCGCCGGCCGCCGGGGTGGCCGCTGTTGACCTTTGGCCGGCGCGCTATTGACGCAGTGTCGTGCCATCTGTTTATCCGATGTCGTCCAGACGGGGCCGCTCTCGGCCCGATGACGCCAATCAATGGCCACGGCCGGCCGACGCTGGAGCCGCTGCGGTCCGCGGGGGGGGGGGCACGCGAGGCGGATTGGCGCGGGCAGTAGAGACCGAGGAATGGGGTGGTGGAATCAGATGGTCTGGTGCTGTGCGCTGTGACGTGTCCAGTTATGGGACATTTTGAGGCGAGTGGGAGATGGTATGGACATGTGGTGCGAATTGAGAGATGGACGTTCATGTTGTAGCAACTTTTATTTGACGTCAGAATACACTGTCGTGCAGTTTAACTTGAGACGTATGTTTCATCTTGAATTCCATCCATTGTAGTTTACTCCTTGCTATGGGTCATTAGTTGAATCAAGTCATCACATTGATACATTTCCACATGCCATATGGTATCTGTCAAGACGTAACTTTAGCATAGTTTGTCCAGACCTTTTCCTGTATGATTTCCTGTGATTTTAACCATATTTTGAGGAAGACTTCTCTTTGTTCTTGGCTTTTGAGATCCAATTCCGATACCATATCTCCCACCGGTGAGAAATGCCAGGCATGTTTGGAATGCGATTTGTTGGGACAAACACATTCCACGTGCTGCGTTGCCAGACAAACGGAACAGATCGAGCTCAGTACGCCCCCTCCCCCAATAGAAAAGTGGGCATGCAGACAGTAAGCTTAGTGACACCGACATGTGTAATGTAATACGTTGTCTAGTTCGTTTTTATGTGTATGTTAATATACGTATTTTCATGTTAATCGGCGGATTAATTGTATTTATACTCTATAACTCAGGGAAAATGACTCCTTATAAGAGCGGTGAAGGCTCGTCTTCCAGTCGGTGCTGAAAGGGAACGTTCTCCCTGTAACGAACACATCTAAGATGTAGCGTATGACAATAGAGAAATATTTTTAATGCATATTATGCTTCAAAGCTTTGTATCTCCGGGATTTCGGAACGATTTCCTGCGACTTTTCCCGTGAGCGATATATCCACGTTCTGTCATCAGCTGTCGGGAGATGACACGAGCAGGTTCAGCCCACTGAACGTTGTTAAAATGTTGGTATCGTGTTATCATCGATGGGTAACGTCTTGATATATTTTTGCCAATGAATCGTTTCGACAATTGTGGTTGCTTCGGTAAAAAAAGTACAGAAAACATAATCATTGATACTTTGCCGGCGAACTCATTGCATTTTTTTTTTAAATGGGCCAAGATGAAACATCCCCTGTAAAGGAAATATGGAACATACGCCAACTTTCTGGAAAGGCGAGTAGATGCATTTGCTCCCCCTTCCCCCAAGAAAATGTCGCTTATCACGTTGTCATGACTTGTTCCTCGAAAAGGCTGACAAAGAAAAGTCGTACCTGAAAAGAACACTTAATACCACTTCCTTCGAAAAATTGTGAGAAGCATGCAAAAATGTTGTTCTTAAAAACTGTCTATGACATCACACATGGATGATGCAGTACGGATTCCCCGCCAACGTCCGGTTGGCCTGCGTCCCCTCCTGAAGTCACGTGACAGCTGACACAAGGACACCGACCCAAAAGACGCGGTGGCATTGAGCGGGAAATCGCTTTGAAGGTCCGTGAATATAAGTTTCAGATGTAATGTATGTATGGAATGGTTTCCTGAGGCACCAAACTACAGCTTGCCAGTTGCAGTCAAAACTACACGTTACTTGTAGAATGGTTACTTCGTTGTCTTTAATTCTGCTTCTCTGTTTGATGTTTTTTCTGCCAGGTTTTGAGCTGTTTATTGCGGTACTGGTTCCTCCGTACACAACAGATCCCACTTTTTGCTTGGTGGCCCAGCGGCAGCGTGTCAGCACCTTTCTCTTTGTGATGCGGCTCCCCCCCCCCCCTCCCTCCCTACCGTCCACTAAAGCAACTCCCTGGGTGGTCATCAACAGCGGGCCAGTGATGTGAGCTGCCGTGGTGTATGCCGTGCCAGAGCCTTCATATGGCGGAAATGGAGCGCACCTCTCATGGAGCTAGCCTGCGCCCGGTTAGCCCTGACGATCTGGTCCGCTCGTCATGTAACTGGCCGGCTGCTGGCGGCCCGTGAGGGACCTCTCCGAGGTAGCCGTATAATGATCGCAGGCCCTCTGCCGGGCCGGGCCGGACCCAGAGGACTCCGCAGAAGACTGAGGAACCCGGGTAGGTCGTCCGACGCAGAACAATCAGCTCCTGTAGCAGCGCGGAATGATGAACGGATGGTTCCCACGGGTGCCGTCGACTCGGACGCCTCCCGCTCGATTTCGAGCGCTGGAACCTCAGTTTAAATGTGGCTGCCCTCGACGCATCCGTCTGCTTTCCGGGCCGTTTGTGCGCGCCATGTGTCTAAAATGCTGCGTCTGCTGCTCCAACACGGTATGCGTCTCTCTCTCTCTCTCTCTCTCTCTCTCTCTCTCTCTCTCTCTCTCTCTCTCTCTCTCTCTCCGCGGGCCGGCTGCCGACCTCTAGCTCTCGCGGCCTGAGCCGCTCCAGGTCAACGGTCGCGCGATATAGTTCCCGGGCTATGGTCCGCCGCGCTGTGGAGTTGACGGGCGGGCGGTCAGCTGCGCTGTGGAGGTGACGGGCGGGCCTATCCGCCGCGCTGTTGAGTTGAGGGGCGGCCGGTCTGTTGCACTGTAGAGGGCGGCTGGTCAGCTGCGCTGTAGAGTTGAGGGGCGGGCGGTCTGCTGCACTGTAGAGTTGACAGGCGGGCGGTCTGTTGCACTGTAGAGGGCGGGTGGTCAGCTGCGCTGTACAGTTCAGGGGCGGGCCGGTCCGCTGCGCTGTAGGGTTGACGGGCGGGCGGTTCGCTGCTCTGTGGAGTTGACGGGCGGGCCGGTCCGCTGCGCTGTAGAGTTGAGGGGCGGGCGGTTCGCTGCTCTTTGGAGCTGACGGGCGGGCCGGTCCGCTGCGCTGTAGAGTTGACGGGCGGGCCGGTCCGCTGCGCTGTAGGGTTGACGGGCGGGCGGTTCGCTGCTCTGTGGAGTTGACGGGCGGGCCGGTCCGCTGCGCTGTAGAGTTGAGGGGCGGGCGGTTCGCTGCTCTTTGGAGCTGACGGGCGGGCCGGTCCGCTGCGCTGTAGAGTTGACGGGCGGGCCGGTCCGCTGCGCTGTAGAGTTGACGGGCGGGCGGTTCGCTGCTCTGTGGAGTTGACGGGCGGGCCGGTCCGCTGCGCTGTAGAGTTGACGGGCGGGCGGTTCGCTGCTCTGTGGAGTTGACGGGCGGGCCGGTCCGCTGCGCTGTAGAGTTGACGGGCGGCCGGTCCGCGGCCGTCAGCGTGCTGCCGGCTCTGCTGACGAAGCGCTATTGGATGGGTCGCTTCAGCCGAGCGGTCTAGCCGGCTCGGCCGGGGCTGAGGCCGCCTGCCCCGGCCAACACATCCGCTGGTCTACTGAAGCTCACTACGTGATCCATTAAAAGGCTTTGTCTGTCGGAATGTAGTTCAGGATAAATGCATTGATTTGCGCTAACGTTATGCTGGTGGCAGCGTGACTGTGCACTGCCGCCATGTGTCAGACAGCTCACTCCAGATAGTCTCGAAGCCGTTACGGATATGGATTTCTGTTCATTTGCATCAGTAAAGTGCTACTCTTTCCTGAGATGCTCCCCAAACGGTGTAACTGTTTTGCCCGTCATTGTCTGCCAGTGCCAATGTCGTACGTATTAATCTGACATAGAATATTCTACCCTTTACATGTATTTTGGATTGAGATAGCTGTGTTGTGGCTTGTTGTCATAGAAATCGGTGTCTCACGACACGTCTCGCAGCTGAATTTTTAGAGTTTCAAAGTGATATCCCGGGATTTCTGTTGTGTGTTCGATGTCCTAAAGTCGACTGTTGCAACAGGTCACGAGCGGATGCATGCCATTGAACGTTGGCAAAAGATCCACTTGTTTTACATCATGTCAGTGGGTGGAGTCAGAATACGCGTTTTTTATTAATTACGGTTTTGATGCATATGTATGTTTCCAGATATATATGGCTGACAATGCCATCTGCGATGTTTTTCGGACAGACCGAATATATCCGTGAATAGTCGACCGAGCGGGAGTATTGCCTGTCCGATGACGGCGGCCGGCTGTGTCTGTTGGTCGTCTGGGCCGGCGGGCGGCCGTCGGCGGCTCAGGAACGGCACCGCTCCGGCAGCCGCCGGCCGCCGGCCCCCGCGCGTCATCGCCGGCCTATTTTCAGCCGGCCGATCCGGCCCGTCTAAATCAGAAGCATCGGCACCGCCACGTGCGGGTGACCGGTCCGCGCTTCGTCGCCGGCGGCGGCGCCCCGGGCGGATTAGCGCCGGCGCGATGGACGGCCACTGGTGCGCGTGACTGGCTCCCGTCCGAGGCAGCTCACCTGGTGCTATTGTTCGGCCGGGGGGGGGAATCAGGCGCGCCAGGGTCCCAGCAGACCCACGCCGCTCGTGTGGTGGAAGGGGCACTGGCGAGGCAGCATTTGAATAGGTGTGCTCATGGCAGCAGGGGAAGTCAGGAAGATTCATGGCGACTCACTTTGGGCAATTGCAGTAGATCATTGGCCAATCTTTCGCGAACCTCCTTGCCATTCGGATCAGAGATGAGACATTCGGACAGTTGGCCTTCGGAACGGCTCGTTGAAGAGACTCGAGTTATTGGATCGTTACGGAAATGTCCCTGCCGTCGCGGGTGCGTGACCTCCGAATTTACTCTGCGAGGTTTGACGTTAACCTCAGCTGCTTACTGTCTCGGCACATCCAGTCAACAACCATGCGATGTGCGCCGGTTCGCCCTCCGCTTGGTATGCTCTGTATCCCCTGCGGGCTCAATATCACGCCCGGTTCGTTGTGCCGGCTGGGTATTCCGCTGGTTTGGTGTGCCGTCTCGGTATTCCGCCCAGTCCGGTGTGCGGGCTCAGTTTTCCGTCCGATCCGGTATGCCGGCCGGGTATTCCGCCCCGCTCGGTATGCCGGATGGGTATTCCGCCCGGCTCGGTACGCGGGCCGAGTATTCCGCCCGGCTCGGTATGCCGGCCGGATATTCCACCCCGTTCGGTATGCGGGCTCGATATTCCGACCGGTCCGGTGTGCCGGCTCGGTATTCCGCCCGGCTCGGTATGCCGGCCGGGTATTCCGCCCGGCTCGGTATGCCGGCCGGGTATTCCGCGGGGCGCTGTCGCCGCCAATTACGGCCGGCCGGCAGCGGGCTTACGAGCCTCGGCGGAGCCGGCGCCGATAAAGCGGCCCGGTCGGCCGTCGACCACTCGTCGGTCGTCGCAGTCGTCACACCCGCCCTACCCCCACCCCCCTCCTGCTTCCCCGGCGACGGACGCCGGGGGACGCTGGCGGCGTGGGAAGCAACCCGTCGAAATCACTCGGAGGCGTTTGTGTCTCCGAGGAGGCGGTCTAATGCTGCCAGCTTTGTATTTTGGCACCCTCGTGAAAAATGTGGGCAAATTTTGTTGCTTTGGGCATTGGAGCGTCTTAAAACCAAAACTCTTAAGTCTTAAAGTCTTGAAACTCACGTGTCTTAAAACTCAGTCTTAAGACCAAAACAAATGTACGAGATCTGAGAATAGGCCTGCTGGGACAGGAAGGCTTTACTAGGTTGCCATGCACAGGTACTAGCAGTACCTGTACTGCTAGTGCAAGTAGTGTAGTGCCGCTGACATCTTGGAGCAAAAAGCTTTGTGCAGGATCGCAAGGATGTGTACTGGGGAGAGGAGTGGGAAAGGAACGGGAAGACATTGAGTTTTTCGCTATAGCACGGAGTGGAGGTCTTTCACGAGTGTCCTTTCGCTGCTGTTCATGTAAACGTGATGGACCTGTCGTAAGTGATGTTTGCTACCAGGTAGTCGCGCCTCTTACTGGTAGTCGTGTACGAAGTGGAAAACTTCATTACCTTGTGACTCTTTCCTTGTGTGCAGTTGCCTAAATATTCCTCGTGCTGCATGGAAACATGAAAGTTGCATGGGCATAGTGTCATGAGTCGTACCCATTAATAACGGTAAAACAGTTTTACGGCGTGATTTATGAGAGCATTTTTGGAGGAAGTTCGGCAGAGAGCCGTGGAAGTTTATGTGTCTTTCTCAAGACAATTTGCGCCGGATGTGGACGGGAGACGCCGAGATTCCGAACACGAACGACGATTTGGGAACGCAGATGGCTCTTTTGTATTCCTTTCCCACCCGTTTGTTGTCGGTCCCACACCGTTCCGCCCCTGCCCTCTTTGGCCGCGCCACACGGTTTTTCCGGGGGATTTTTGTTTCACATTGGCTGACGGCTGTTTAGTGTGCGGACGGATATGGCGGGATAAACAAAGGTCGGGCGGCCATCGCTCGCCGTCCTGTCGGCGGCGCACGGACGGAATATGGAATGGCCAGCGCTCGGCTGCGCTGGCCGAATCCCGCCGCTGGCAGGGCCTTGCTGGCCTGTTGATGTGCCACCGCGCTGGACACGGGTCGGAGGCCGGTGCAGTGGCCAGCGGTGAATGGCTTCGTTACCGGCGGCGCATGGTGGCTGGTGAGGGCGCTCTGCCGTTGGTTGCTGCCTTTGTCGGAGATAATGATCAATTCATGGCCCGCCCGTTATAGCGATGTGTTCTTCTCGTCCGATTACGCGTTGTGCTGCTCCATGCTGTCGCTGTTCTCCAGCCGTTTATGGATATTTTCCACGTCTGAGAGCGCGCCGTGATGTCGGCAGCTGTCACGGCAATCGGTTTTCCCACTGGGCGCCAGCTGATCCAGCAGCCACCTCTGCCGTTCTTCCTGTGTATGTACCCACTCCCCTGCTGCAGGTTCTCACTATGCTGAGTTGGTCCCCCATTTATCTCGCGGCGTTCTTTTTTGTCTGTGAACCCAGTTTACTGTCTTCCACTGAGCCCAGCTGTTCCCACCGCCTCTCCTCTAGCAATCTCAAGACTCTCTCCGTTCTTCCCCAGCGCTGCGACTTGACCTGACCTGGCCTGACCTGACTTGATTTGGCCTGAACTGACCTGGTCCGACGTAACCTGAGCTGGCCTGGCTTGACTTGGCTTGACCGGGCCTGATCTGACTTGACGTGACCTGATTTGACCTGACCCGAGCTGACCTGACTGACCTGACCGCCTGCCGCCAGGTGGGCCCGCCGGAGAGCGGCAAAACGTCCGTGGTGAAGACGCTGGCGGCGCTCACCGGACACCGACTGCGCGTGCTCACTATGAACTCGGCCATGGACACCACCGAGCTGCTGGGAGGCTTCGAACAGGTGAGTGTCGGCGGTTCTCCAGAGGCGGTCATGTACACGTTGAGGACCGCGGTGGCGCCGATGTGGGTCTGGTGCAGGACCGAGGTGGTGCGGTCGAGCGGGTGCCGGCCGATGGCGGGAGACACGGGCCGGTGTGGCGGGGAGGTCCCGGTCGGTGCGTGCCGAGTCCCTGGAATCCCAGTGATTCGGTTCCCTTGTTTGGGCCCGGTAGGCAGCGGCTTCATCGCTGTGGACCAGGGAGAGCCTCAGGTCTTCCGGGAGTTTTTTCGTAAACAAGGACGTCGTCTCTGGGTATTGTTCTATGTGAAAATGTGTAGTGCATTTGCAGTAGTGCCTTGAACCGGCCTTCGGCAGCCACTTTGACATCCTTCCCTTGTGTGAAATGCTGGTGAAACTCCTGCACCGAGGCTCTCGGTGCCTGCCCGTGGAGATGTCCGTGGTGTGGGGCGGACAAACAACACCATGACAAATGATCTGGTGTCTGAAAGAAACAAGAAATCCACGGCAGCTCACACGCCCTCTGAAACTGAACAACAGTCGTATTTTTTTCTAGTCCCGGACAAGAGAAGGCTTCTGTTCCCAGCTCTGTGTGCGGTGGATGGTCTGTTTTTGGTGGCTGCTTCTGACGTATATCCTGTTTACTACGCGGGACTATTTTTGTGCCGATCTGTGGAACGCGAACTTAAAAACCCTGTAGCTGACGTAACGGTGGCTGTTGGATAGCATCCAGCTGAGCGAACGAGACATCATTTAACTAAATATCATCTAACTCATATTAACGATCCTGCATGGTGTAGCGGTGTATTTAAGGAACACAATTAGGATATTGCGTTTTGTTGCTTGTAATCACGGTTACTGAAAACAAAAGGTTAAACGCAAATGAAAGCTGCTGACGAAGAGCGGTTCAAAAAGTTCCAAACCTCTGTGCTGAATGGTTCCATTTAAACTAACTGTGGTTAAACATGCCACAATTCTAGTAAAATTAAATACCAAAGGAAAGATGTGGAAATGTTTTTACAAACGTCTACGCATAAAGTCGTTTAATCTTTTCTTTCATGGCGTAAGTTCTACTTATTGTAATTTGCGTTGACGCTTAGTGTATAGAGTGAATTTCGGGCGCTACAAATTTTTCCATATTTGTATATGATAAGCGCTAAAACTTGCACTTTTTCCCCCTTGAACAGAGAATAGCCACTTTTTGGTTTCCGAGGAAAAGCGTTGTTGTCATGGTTACAGAACAGCCGACTGCGGCCTTCTCCTGCAGCGTTCAGTCGTGATGACTGACATAGACATTGATGACAGTATTTCTCATGTCAATGGTTTTCCGTTTATTTCATATTCCAGCAGAAAGATAAGCCGTCATTTCAGACTATACCCCAAATTAGATGGTAATCCAGTCATTTTTTTTGCCTGTTCTTAGATGTCGCTCTCATCGTCAAAATTTCGTAGGATAAAATGGCAAGTTATGGGACTATTCAGTGTAAGATTTAGCAACGGCATTTAGAAAAAAAAACCGGTTGTATGTTTTGAAACCGTCTTACTGTTATATTCGGAATACCGTTCCAAAGTCTGTGTACCTCACTTACACGCTTTTATGTGTATTGTGTTCTATTGTTATCATACTTGTTAGAAAGTGCAGTTACTTTTGTGTAGCCATGCGTGGCTACTTTTACTTTTATTTGCAAAAGCCTTGCAAAGGTTTTTTCACGCTGCTGAGAATGCGGCCGTCTCTCGGCAGGCACTCCCGTTGTTTGTTGGTCCAGCGGAAGGGGAAAGCTGCTCTGTTTGCCTTCCGTCTGCTCGTCTTGCCGGCCAAACGAGACGTTTGTAGAGAAAGGTTGCTCTGTTAGCCGCGGCGGAAGTGTGCTTCCGGCCCAGCTAAACAGAGCTGCAGCCCACTGCAGCGCGCGTTGCAGAGCTCTCTGTAGCTGCGGGGGAGGGACTCGCCCGGTAATCGGAGCAAGGTTCGTAACCCAACGGTTCGTAAGGGAAAAGTTTCGTAGACAAAAATCCCCAAACACAAGGTTCGTATCGTGCAAGGTTCGTATCGGGACAGGATCGTATCGGAAAAGGACCGTATCTGAAAAGATTCGCGCTGCAAAAGATTCGTATGAAAAAGGTTTGCGCGAAAAGGTTGGCAAAGGAAAAGGCTCGTAAGGAGAAAGGCTCGTTAACGTAAGACTGGTATCGGAAAAGGTTCGTATCAGACACGTTTCGTGTCGGAAAAGGTTCGTAGGGGAAAAAATTTTTATTGTAAAAGGTTCGTAACGTAAAACCAAAAAGGGTCCCATTCGCCCGAGCGCCGCGTGGAGTTCTGGCCAGTGGCTGGTTTCTTGGGGAGTCAAAATGACCATTTATGTTCAAACACCTTTTGTTTTGTTGCTTCCCCGGCTTTTGACGGAGCCTGGGCGGACCGGCATGCGCGCAGCCCGCGACAGCCGGGGAGGGATGAGGACCGTGACCAGGAATCAGACCACCAAAGGCATGCGTAATCAGGTGGTCAAAGGCACTGCAGTGTTTTCCCAACAAAGTCCAGGAATCCTTCAAACATGCGAAACAAGAAGATAAGTCAACCGAAATTGGTCGGATTATCCGGTTTCCTCATCACAGACGTTGGTTGGACCCGCCACTGATCGCGACCCCGCCTCAGGCGTGCGGAGGAAAACAAGACTCAGTGGCAGATTATACGTATTGATGCGACTTTAGCCTCTACGGCCACGGTCGGAAGGAAGCACGGAGGCGTTTCTCTTGTACATTTGTAACGCGGTCTGGGCTAGTTCTCCTTTGCATGGTAGATCTGGTTCGTGTGGCTGCCGCAGTGTTAGGGGAGCTGGCTAATGAGCACCACCGTGCCTAATTGCGTCACCCATATTATCCCCCAATTGAGGCAGCCGATTGCCAAATAGAGGATATTATCTGAGAGAGACGGGACGGGGCTATTGATTTGATCCTCTGCTCTTACTCTCTGGCAGCAGTTCAGGCGTGTGGTGGGTCCGTGAAGTTTCCGTGCAAGTTTGAAATATTTTTCTGGCGTGTATTACCCATGTTTAACTGTGTTATGAATCCCATGAAGCGAAATTGATCATATCCAGTGCCTCAGTTGTCGAGTTGTGTTTCCTGTTTCATCAGCATTTTTCCGTTTTGAAATCCGCGGCGAATTTTTTTATGGCAAGGGGATTGCCTTTTTTGCGCCATTTGCCGGGCATTATTGCGCTGGAAGCACAATCGGAGCAGGCCTAGGTAGCGGTGTGCTGATGGTTGTTCGAGTGTCTTGTATGTGTTTGGATCTATCGCAAGAGAGAATCACGGGGAATGGGGGGAGGGGGACTTCGGCTGCAGAGGAGACATTTTGGGAGTGAAGCAGAAACGTCACCAGAGCCTTCTTGGGAGGGCTAAAAACAGGCAGGCTAAACAGGCAGCCCCCAGGCCGAGAGTCCTGGCGACACCCTTAGACGAGTGCCTCGTGCCAGTCTTTGGGTAAATGTTTTTTTTCCAGATTTGGGTCAGTTCATTGAGAGGGGGTGGCTCTCCGGTGACCACACTCGCCGTGGCCTTCGGAACCAGGTGACCACGCTGTGCGATTTCACCTAGGGACTTGGCTGCCTCTGCTGGAATTTGTGCCCTTTTTGACATACTAACGTAGATCGTGGAGTGGGGAAGTGCACCATTCTCAACCCCCCAAAACCCCTACAGTTTTTGTGGCCTTATTTCGACGCGTAGGAAATGCAGGACTTTTGTTTTCGGATTCAAGAATGAAACATTTTCGGATCACAAGAGGGGTATGAACCCCAAGCCCATCGGATGTGCCTATACAGGCACCTCCTTGGGGGTTTACCCTGCGTCCGGTCGAGATTCAAACACCTCTCCCCGCCTGCGGGGAAACGTTGGCAGAAAGAATAATAAGTGGAACTGTTTATAATATGTCAGAGAGTGGTTCATTATCCTCTTTCCCGCCTCAAAAGTACTCAGAACTTCGTAACATTTCTATGATGGTGCAGTTAGGCCCATCGTGAGGCGCAGTTATGTCAGGGTTGCCCTAATTGTGCCTGTTGCAGCGTCTTGGTAGAAATTAAATAAGAAATAGTAGTTCGAGACTGAAGTATTTAAACGTTACATATTCTGAAGGCCAAAATATCAGAGAAGATGCAGCAGGAAGAAATAAGGAAGTTTTCTCTTATAGTCACATCGCTCATTTTTCGAAATGCCGACGCTAATTGGACAGCTCCTCCTACACACTCTAAATGGCCGCTCGGTCATGGGACCAACCCATTGGGACGGTACTTATTACAGAGACCGTGCGTGTTATATTGATGTAACTGTTGGAGTGATTTTTAGCGGTGTCGTCTCTTTCTTCCCTGCTGACACCGCCAATGAACATTTTTTTGTGCTTTCGAAATTCCACAAAGTAGATTACACCATGGATTGGCGTAGGTACGCCTGCTTCGGAGATACTCGGTCGGTTACGTTTTTTAAAATCCGGAAAAGGGAGAATTGTGACGCATAGAATTCACCTAGAATTCACCGCATGGAAATAAGGTTATGCGAAATAAAGTTATGCCAGCTATTCAACCTACAACGAAAACTCTCCAAAGTATCCTGCTATTGAGAGATCCCCTGCCCTTTGTTCATGTTATGGTAGCTCTGCTTACTTCAGAGCAGGACAATCCTCGCACAATCTAGGCTGACTAAATCTGGCTGCCGATTCGCGCCTTTCAGCAAAAAAAAAACACTACATGCTGCTGCAGGTCCCACACGAAGCCGGACAGTAAATGGGCAGACCTACTGCATGCCCATGTTGTTTCTGTCGGTCCTGGCGTGGCCAAGTCACTTGGCCGCAGTGGGCGACGATGGGAAAACGGTGCGGCCGCGTCCCGCCCCTTGTCCGATATGAACTTTGTCCGAAACGGGCCTTTTTGGATACGACCGTCTCTGGTACGAACCGTACATTTACAAGCCTTTTGTCACGAACCGTTTTCCTAACGAAGCCTTTCCGTTACGAACCTTTCCCGATGCCAACCTTTTCCGATACGAACCTTTACGCGTTCGAACATTTTCCGATACGAACCCTTTACGATAGGAATGATGTGCTTACGAACCTGTGGCTACGAAGCTTTTCCCTTACGAACTTTTTATTTACGAGCCTTGGTCTTAGAACTGGCTCGCCTGATGTCGTCGCGCGAGAATCCTGCTCGGGCTTACCAACTGGAGGGGGGTGGGAGATTCGAGCTTCATTAAGCATTTCTGTACATGCAGCGCCAGTTGGCGTGGTGGTAAATTCTGCAGAGGTTTGTGGACCCGTCCACATACACACCCGCACGAGGCAGCCCGTGGTGTCACGTGAGCCGTGGTGATGTCCCGCGCACGGATGGTCGTCGAGAGGCAGCCCATCGGGCACGCCGGTGTGCGGACGGCGTGCGCGTGCCGTCTCGACTCCGTTCGGCTGGTGCTGTCGACCCGCGCTGTCGGGGAGCACATGGTGCTCTTATGGATGAGTTATCTCTGGCAGCCAGCCAGCGACTGCGTGACGGCCGGAGACGGAAGAGGGGTCGGGGGGAGATCATCCGGAAAACACGGCCGCACGGTCCCCTGATGCTGCCATCGCCCACCGCACGCAGACACGCGAACGCAGCTCGCCGCCGCGCGGAGACCTCCTGAAATTGGGCCAGGGAAGGGGCACCGACGCAGGGTGCGAGGCAGCTGACGGCGGCGACCGGCGCGGCAGCTGGACGGTGGACATGCGGCACGGAGGAGTACCGGCACTCGCGGCGCAGATGGGCGTTGTTGCATCTCATTTGGGCGGTGTTTCGTGCCGTGAGCCGGCAGCCGACGCCGCCGCGCCCGCGCCGGGGCGGCCAAAGGCGGGTCGCTCCCGCGAGGCCCACCATTCATGAAGACGAATGGCCGCCGCTGATGGCCGGCTCCGGCCCGGAAGGGCTCGTTCTCACGGGGCGGCCGGCGGCCGGCGGTCGGCGCCGGACCTCACGGATGCGGCCGGCGGCGACAGGTGCGCGTCGAGACCGCGCGAGGTGTGCGGGCCGGCGCCGCCGGGGAAACGGCTGACGTGGCGCCGGGCTCGGGTGACGTGACACCAGGCTTCGGTGACGTGACGCCGGCCTCGGGTGACGTGGTGCAGGGCTCCAGAGACGTGACGCCGGGCTGGTGTCGGGCGGGGCCGGCGGACGGGACGACCGGCGCCGGCAGAGAGCTGAAAGAGCTCTCCGGGATCGGCGGTTGCGGCGGGGATGGCCCGCGGTCGATCGAGTGCGCTGGCTCGTCCGGCTTTCCGGCTGTCCGGCTGTCCTGCCCTGCATTGCCGCTGCCCGTCCAGCGTTCGGCAGCCCGCTTGTCCGACCAGCAGTCCTGCCGTCTTATTATCCGGCTGTCTGGCCGGCTGTCGTGCTGTCCCGCTGTCCGGCTGTCCGGCTGTCCTGCTGTCCGACTGTCCGGCGCCGGGCTGTCATGCCGTCGGGCCGTCGGGCTGTCGGCAGTGCTGGGCCGGGATCGATGCCGGCCGTGGCTGGCCGCGGCGCCGCGGGCGAGGGCCGATAGAGGCGGGGCCGCGTGGCGGCGGCCCACTCTCTGTGTTCCTTTCCCGGCCGCCGCTCCCCGCCTGCCTCCCGCCGGTTGTCATTGCCGCCGTCGTCGGCCAGCTCAGCTGCCGTCGGCCTTGGCAGTCACTCGCCGCTGCCTCCGTCGTTATGTATCTCGCTCATCTGTCAGCCTTCTTCGTGCCTTTCTTGTTTCTTGTGTTTTCTCTGTCCCATAACTCTTCTTACGCCATTCGTCTTTCTGGCCTACTTTTTTTGTGTATACTTTTGGGTTCTGTCTTCCGGTTATTGTGCCTTTGTCATTTTCCGTCCCAGTTCGATGCTCTGCTTTTCTACCCATCTCTCCCCCTCTCTGTCGACCTCTGCGCTCTTTTCCGCTCTTTTCCTTGGGAGTATCTTTTTCACTTCGGTTGTCAGTATTTCACGTGATTCTGGCTGTACTCTTGCACCCTGTGTTTCGTTTTGCCGCAATCGTGTCATAGTCGTGGGCTGTTCATATGGCAGGCTGCCGTCACTGCGAACCAAAATCTCTTTCACCTGTGACGTTCAGTCCGCCTGTCCTGCTCTACTATTCTTAAATTTGTTTTTTTTTTTTTTTCTTCTTGCTGTGTGGTAGGTCCTGATATTGTTTGCTGTCGCCTTGTATCTGCGTTGTCGTAGAAATAGATGAAGATGGGTATGGGGATATGTGGCGACTCATCTCCGAATCGGATGCCTCTATTTTCTTCCATTGTTGATTTGCTGGTGATTTACACAGAAGCCTCGATGGAGCCTTATAGCTGCATTGAGTGTTTTACGATACGGTTCAGGCATGAGAATGGTAGCTGTAAGGCCACGTTGTTACGCGTCGTAACACCAAATAACTGAAACCCAAATAACTAGGAAGCGGTACGCTGCTGGTGTTATCCTGCGGACTTTTGCGGATACATTACCGGAGGTCTGCTGCGTAGGACCTAGTTCTTTCCACCGGTCATGTCTTGTGTTGTATGAAAGCGCAAATAGGGGGATACGTCTTTTCATCCTTTTTATAAAGGCTGCTGTCAGTTGCAGCAGGTTGCGTTGTGGAGGAAGAGATACTTGTAGAGATCCGATGCTCAGTTCATTTCTTTTCTGCCGAAGTTGACCCTGTGGTATTCTGCAAGCAATACAAGACGGGCGGGCTATCAGCTAACGATTCATATCATACGAGCCAGTGGCTCCAGATCGCTCCCAAACGATTTTGCTGACGGTCGTCCGGGCTCGCGGAGTTCAAAGCGTTTTTAGAAAACCTGAGCCAAGTTTTTTACCGTCAGCTTATCCCGTCTGTATACAGCCAGTGGCTGTAACGTTCTTGTCTGCCCCGACTGTCGCCACTGCGCCATTTGTGGCGTGATGAAGCTTGACGGCTTAATGTCGTAAATATGAGCAGGCTGCGGATGCTCACGATGATTCAGTTGGCACATTGCAAAGCCGTTCGGGATGAAAACATGATCCTAGCACGTGATTTTGCAGCAGCGTTCATTCTGATGTCAAAAAATGCTGGGTAAAGTGTTATAGGTATATTTATTCTGGCTTCATTTCTTAATTTTTCACGCGAACAAATGGTATGTTATTGTATGGTATGTTATTGCTTGTTGCCTTGACGCATAGACTTCTCTAACACAGATCAGTCAGTGTTATATATGACATTGCATATATATGGTATGGTGAAGAGAAGTCTGTTCTTGACGTTCCCTGCCATTGTTTTCTTCCTGAATTTTCCAGGTATTTTCGTTTTTCTCCTCTGGCATTCGTTGACCCCTTGACAATGGCATTTATTGGCCGACTAACATCAGTCACACCGTTGATTGCCAAAACGTCCTGTGCTGCTTGTTTGTGGCTCGAGTTTGGACGGGCGTGTGCCGTTGCACAAGTCCCCGGTTGCTCATCGGTCTGCGGTGGTGCTCTGGCTGAACCTTGCCCGGCTGCAGCCGCCCGTGTAAGTGAAACAAACGGCACCATTTACCCTCCTCCCTTCCTGCCGCCCCTCCCCGTCCGGGGGCGGCGGGGTAGTGCCTCCGGCTCTGGCTCCGGCCGTAATTGGGAGGGGGGGCGGTTTCACCCGTACGACCGAGACCGTGCCCTCCGCCGCACGCATGCCCGGCGGCGGTCTGGCGCGCCGCTCTCAGGCTCGGAGGTCAGGGGGACGGCGTCGGGGCAAAGTTACGCCGTGGATCGTCGCGGTCGACAGTCCAACCCGTGCCGTGAATACATTCGGGCCTGCGTCGCCTTGGGTCGAGCGAGGCGCTCTGGATTTGGTAGGCATGACTGTGTGATGGGGATGGACTGGGGAGCCCACGCTGCCATTTAGGATCGGCAGAGTTTTACGTGGTCTGTCCGCTTCGTTTGAGTTTAGGGGGAGGTTGTGGCCTCAGATGTGCGAAATGAAAAGGTCATTGTCAAGGCTTTGTTGAAACTTGTTACCAGTTTTGTTGTCGGCATGGTTCAGGACGCATCAAATAGATCAAAGCTGATATTTACCGGTCTGGTATCTGTTAGAGATTTCCTCGTAGCCATCAAATTGTATTGCTTTGCGGATGCAACATGGAAGGACATCGATCCTTGTTGTTACAATTGTTATCCTTGATCTGAAATCCGTAGTCTTTTTCTTTTAATTATGAGGTATAACTGGGAATTATCAAGTATTCGTTGATAACTGATGTGCGTCACTTGATTCAACCTGGTCTGGAAGATATCAGTGCACATACCAGCTTGTTCACGGGTTTAGCGGGGCTCGGAGACAATCTGCTTAGTATTCGCCGTCATCTGCACGAGAGCGCATGGCGCCTGTCTCAGAGAGGAATTGCTTCAGAGACAGTCATGAAAACGCTAGGCTGGAGTTCACTTGCATACCCACGTGCTCCTGCCAACTGCCAACGCGTGAATCACTCCCCGCCACTGGATCACTGACGTACATGTCGTGTTGGTTGGCGGCACTCGGCTGAGTGCTGTAAGAGCTGTCGCCTCCGGCCCGCGGACCACTTCGTCACTGTCCGTGCCGGCGTGCCGGCGCCCACAGCTCGCAGCTCACCAGTGCCGGGCGAACTTCACGGGCCCGCTGCAAATGGCACGCGGATTTGCGCCGGCGAGTCCAGCTGTCTTGTTTCGAGTCAAGTTTTCATGGCGGCGCTGGCCGAGCGTGGCTCGGTATTGACCGTGCTGCAGCGCGCGGCGGCCCTGTCGGGGCGTCCCCGCCGGCCGGCCTGTCGTCAGCTGCGCCCGCTCGGCCGCCGCCGTCATCCGTCACGGGCTGTCGGAGCCGTGACGCGACGACGAGCACCACTGCTTCGGCAGTGGTTCTTTTATGCACGAACTGCCCGTTCGGCAGCGTCTTCTCGGGCATGACCGCGGATCAGCCATTTTGAGAGCTTGGTCAGCTCGCCGTCCCTCAAGGGGCTCCTTTCAAACCGCCATTGAGACATTCTGGGGCCGTGCCGACCGCCTGTCGTTCCCGTGATCACTGGTCCGCATAGAGCCCTTCCTCGCAATTCACGTTCGAAGCGCTTTGTTCGGTTCCATTGGTTCGAGTCACATAAAGCTGCAGAGATTCTCATATGTGAGAGACCGGACCTGGGCCGGGCTCTCCCGGAGGTGCGGGGAGGCCGGGCGGCGGTCGGACGCCGTCGTCACGAGGACCGCTCGGCCATTGTTCGGCCGCCGCGGACCTCCGGTGCCCCCCGCGGTCCCGGTGGGTCACGTGACGCGGCGCGGCGACCCGTGCGGCCGACCCGGCTCGTCATTACACAGGTCATTAGCCGGCGCCGGGCGCCGCCGGCGCCACGCGCTCGGACCGGCCGGCGCCGTCACGGCCCGGAGAGGCTCGGAGGAGGACGCTGACCCGTTTCCTTCGTGCGGCCCGGACATAAAGAGGGGGAACTGGGTCTTCTACCGAGCGCGGACGTGGCTGGCCGGAGCTGGGCGGGATTGCTCCGCCCGCCCTTCGGCGGACAGCGTGTCCTGCGGTTTCCCGCGAGTGTCGGGCGGCGCACCACCGTCGATGGGCGTGCCTGACTTTTCGACGCCGGCGTCCCTCGAGACCATTAACGAGGCTCGTGCGTCTGGTCATTGTTCCCGCTGACCTTTGTTACGCGGTCCGTTTATCTGGCAGCTGACCCTGCTGACCATGTAAGGTAGTCCGTGCGCCAGGCGACTGACCCCGCTGACCAATGTGGTGTGGTCCGTGAGTGGCGACTAACCCCACTGACCCCTGGGACATGACCCGTGTGTCTTGTTTTATACGTGGCTTACTGGTTATCATTGCATGTTTACACGTTACTTGGCTATCGCGTTACACGCTGACCCGTGTGACGTGGTCCGGACGTCTGGTGATTGAACCCGTTTAACCGCCGTCCGACTGGACGAGGCGTCTGGTGCCCCTCAGTCCGACCGTGTGACTGCCAGTCGTTCGCTCGGTGGTACCAGTGTATTGGCCAAACAGCGCCCTCGTTCACGCTAGCCCGGCCGGCGCTCGGTCACCCGCTGCGGAGAGAAGCGCCGCCGCCAGCCGTGCGGCCCGCAGAGCTGGGCCGAGCCGGGAACACCGCGAGCGCGGAGGGCGGCCTTGTCCCAGTGGAAGCAGAGCGAAGCGCACCGGCCGCCGCCGTCCAGCGGAGCGCCGAATCGGCGAGAACAAAACGCCGGGCGCGGCTCGCACGAGCCTGCCGGCCGCCGGCGCTCACACGCGCGCACACACGCACCGACACCCAAATTGAGCATTTGTCAGAGCTGCGAGGACCCCTGTCCGGTCCAGTCGTTGCGGTTGGAACATCTAGTGGGAACGTGGGGAACACGGCACACGTGATTCGACGCCGACTGTCCGCGGCCTTCGCCTCGTGAGACGGGCGGCGCCGGGCGGCAGTCGGCAGACGGTAGCGTAAAACTTGATCGCACGTATATGTATAAACACTTCTCAAACACTTGAGACCGCTGAGTATGTTTGACACAGGGAATTGACAGATGTCGTCGGCGTGATGTCGCCGGCGATGAGCGCCGTCGCTCGTCGTTGTCGGCCTCCGTGAACCGAGTCGCGGCTCGTCGCTCCACGACCGCCCGGACGTCGGACACGGGCAGAAGAAGCTCGCCGCCGCACGGCGGACAACATTCATGATAGCACCATCGTGGGCTCAGCTTTTACAGCTCGGCGCGGCGGCGCGAGGCCGTCGGTCGACCTCCGTCGGACCGCGGCCGGCTCGGCCGCCGTCGCGGGCGCAGGCCGAGGCCGCCGCAGCCGCCTCTTCGGATATGCGCCGGCGCCCGCCGGCCGTAACAACGCCACCCTCGACTCCCTCCCCCTCTCGCCCCCGCCCTGGCACGTCCCTGCTGATGCCAGCGGCGTCCCGCAGCCGTCGGCACGGCGCCCCCGCCGGCGCCTGGCGTCTCCGGGCCGGCTCCGGTCGTTGGCGGCCCCGCCGATCGCCTCCGGCGCTGTCCTGGCGCGTCCTCGCGCGCAGTCGCCGATCCCGGCGCGTGCCTGGCGCCGCCCGCACCCCAGGACGTCGTCCTCGCCGACACGGCGCCCCCGCCGACCGTGGCCCTCGCGCTTGGGAGCGCCAGCCTCCGGCGGGTTACCCGGCTGGTCGCGGCGAGGCGGCCGCGGGACCGCCCGGTCCCTGCCGGAATCGATGCCGTTGCCGAGGCCGCCTCACGTCCGGCGGACGCTGGCGCCGGCACGTGTCCGGCACGCGCGGCGGACGGCGGCGCCGCGTCACACGTGGATGGTGGCGCCCGGCTGGGCGGGCGGGCCGCCGCCGAGCCGCCGCGCCTCGTCTCAGATTTTGAAGCTGGTGCCGGAGTGCACCGACAGCTGGTCGTGGCAGGAGCGGCTGCCGCCGGCGCCGGCGTCCCTGCGGTGGAGCGTCGCGTTAGTGCAGTTTGCACGGGCGGTTTTGCCTGCCGCGGAGGCAGGGTGACCGCACTCTGCGTACTTCTTCATGGTGATGACCATGTTTGTGTTGCAGCCTCGAAAGTTTTGCGGTAGAACCTGTTGTCGGATTCGAACCAGGGACCTTCCGATCCGGAGCCCAGCACGCTGGCTACTGCGCCATCTAAAAATATGATTTAAATGACAGGGGCTATCGTGGGCGGATCTGTCGCTGGAAAGACCTCCTACCATCAACGTCACTGACTGATGAACGTGATCGCTGATCGCCAATAGTCCATGAAGACGTTTCAGTATGTCATGAGACGCCACCAGTGGATGAGTTGTGGCAGTCGTGAGACAGGCGTGGTCGTTCGAGCAGCGGAACCGCGCCTAGCCGCGCGTTTCTGCCATTCGTGTAACCCGGCCCTTAGACGGTTGGGAAACCGCCCGGACGATGGCGCCTGGTACATACAACGGGTGGGGAATAGCCAGAGCCGGGCACAGTGCAGCGATCGAGTCATGCGCTCAGAATGATTGCGTGAGTGAGGACGGCACATTCCAGGCGAACGTAATGATGCAGCTATTGTAGAACGCCGCAGCAGCGTCGATATTTCCTGTGCCGTCTCTTCGTGAAGAGTGATTTTCCCAGGGAATTGAACAGCGTCCGCGGGCTATTGAGGACTTCGCGTACATGGCGTCATTTACGGCCACGTCCGGCCGGCGCCAGGAACAACAGCAATCTCTTGCGCGGGCTCTTCGCCGCAGCTGGAGAGCATTTGTCTCCCGATTGTTGTGACGTCTATCTGGTTATAGAGGGCGTGTTCGCTGCCTTTTATGGGCTGGCCGAGGGTCGTTTATCTCGGACGGCGGGCCGTCGGCGAGAGTGTCAGCCATCAGGCTGCTCCCCCCCCCCCTCCGCCCCTGCGGGGGAGAGCGAGAGTAGACAGAGTGCCTCCACTCCTGGATGAGGGCGGGGCTTAAACTACGTTTCCACCGCGGGGCTCTTCTGCTTGACAGGCGCGGTGTTCGTCGCTGGCGAGAGAGAATGTCGTGGTAGAAGGCGGGCCAAACAGTTCGGATGCGGTGGATTGTGTCTGGTTGTTAGCGTCGTGACAGCAGTATCACGATCGGCCCCAGCCGCCAGTCGCCAGCTGGGGTCGTCGCCAGGTACAGTTCGCGGGTCGCCACGGCATCCGGCGTCCGTCACGCGGCGCCGTCAGAGATGACCGACAGACGGGCAGACCCAGTGCCGCGTCCCGACACAGACTCCCGTCCCTTCCGCCGATTGCTCATGTCTTCCGCGTCGCCGGCAGCGGCTTCCTGGTGCCGTTTTCACCTGGTTTTAGCTCAGATTGGAGGTCGTCACGGCGCGGCGAGGCCGGTCCCGCCCGGGGTCAGCCGCGGCCGGGCGGCGGCCACCCGGAGACAGGCCGGCTGCAATCACCGCAGCCGGGCCGATCTCGTTTGGCCGGGCCCGGCGCAGACCGGCTTCCCAGAACCCTGGGGCGGCCGGCGGCGGCAGTGAGCGGATGGCCGACGGGGTACGGTTGGGCTGGGTCGGGGTCGGACGGTCGTTGGGGTCGGTCGGACCGTCGGGCGGTCGGCGGGGTTCGCTGCGGTCGGACGGTCGGCGGGGTTCGGTTCGCTGGCCGTCGCGGAGGGTAATGGCGAGAGGGTCAAAATTTTCATGCAGTCTTCGAAGCAGCCGCCATGAGAACGTCCGTTTGCCATTCGGGGGGAATTGGAGTCGTTACGAGGGTTCTACGGTCGAACCCGGCCCCTTCCGGATCGGATCATGGTCGTGCTGTTATATTGATGGGCGTCGTTAGCATGCTAACAGATGGCGTCGCTCGCCGGGCGCCCCATCTGATTCTGTAACGACTCAGGCTTCAAGCTGCACACGTCTCTTCTTTGGAACAGTTGCGCAGTGCTATATTTGGTCCAGTCAGAGAGAACTGAAGGTATTCTTAGAAGTTCTTAGAATTTCCCAGTTCTTAGTATCAGGACGACGGCAGGTCCGGCGCCGCACGGCTGGACCGCGAACGGTTCAAACGGCGGCTGCTTCACCCCCGCCGGCGGCCGCGCGATATGAGTGTGTGCTTATCGGCCGCCGTCAGTCGGGCGCCGGGCGGCGGCGGCGGGCATTGTGACTCCTCGTCCGAGAGCCCTCGACTCGATCGGAGCCAAGAATTGCAGCGACGCCTCCGGCGAGCTCGCCAGTTGACGGCGGACGTGGCGGCGCCAGATCCACGGAGCGCCGGCCGCCGGCGGCGTCGCGCGACCTCGCCCCGATCGCCTTGAGGCGATCTCTGCGCCGGATCGGGGGACGGCGCGCGGCGTGCGGTCCGTACGTCGGCCTGGTGGCGCCGTTGGCGGCGCAGCGGGGCGGACGCGGAGGCGATTTCGACCGCGTATCTCGCGGACGGCTGGCCTTACGAGCCGCCGCGGCGATTGAGAGCGGGCTTTCCGTCCGTTCGCCGCCCCGTCGTCGGCGGGCGGGCGGCGCCGCCGTCCGATAGCGGCCAGACGCAATAAGCGGCGCACCATCTGTGCACGGATCAGCGGCCCGATTCGGCCGGCTGCGGGCGCCCAGGGTGGGTCCGCTGGACGTCTGCGCAGAACAGGCCGCAGACACATCCGCCGCCGCCGCCCGCCCGCCGCAACGGCCTCGCGTCCGTCCAAGGGACGGTTCTGGTTAGACGGCGCGGGTTAAGGCCGTGCCGGGGAGGCCTGGAGGGGTCTGTGTCGGCCGGTGACTCTATTGCAGAGGCATCACGTCCTGTCGTTTGCCGTGGCGGATGGTTATCAGACCTCTCAGTTACGGGATCCCACGTCGCTGTAGAGACACGACCAGCGTTGGTGGCGCTCGCTCTGGCGGGTGGACGAAGCGCCGGAGCATCTCAGTCATCCGCTGGCGGTGGCAATTGTGGCGCGTGCCTGCGGCCTCAATTCCGCCAGCCACGCTGTCCACGAGCGTCTGTTACGCGCCGAAAACATCTCCTTAGAGCACAGAGCGCCCGCCGCCGGCGGCTGGCACACCACGTGACCGTCGACGCATTCGGAATGGCGACGACCGTGCGTCCGGCGGCGGCGCCCGGGCCACGTTCCTCCAAATTGCCTTAGCATTTTCGACTCGTTTGTCTCCGGCAGGCGGCGGCGGCGGCGGCCGGTGCTGGGGCCATGCCGGCCGTACCGCCGCCGACCGGGGCAGGCGGGGCCGGAAAACGAGGCCGATTTGTTGGCGGTGGGCGCGGCTGCCGCCCGGCTGCCTCGGCCGTCTGTCAGCCGGACTGTCCGCCGGCCGGCCTCGGCTCCGTGTGATTCTGCGCCCTTTAATTTTGTGTGGTTTTCGTCGGGGTTTCTCGCTCTGGATGAATGCTTGACGATGTGATGTGTCACGCGGAGGTCATGCCACCAGCACGTGCTCTTGCTTCCATTTAAATCGTGCCCCATTTGGAACGAGCTGGCTCGGTCTCTTCAGTATTTTGCCGCATGTGTGTTCTTGCACATATCGATTTCCTCAATAATACCGCTGTTTCTTAGGGCGTGGCTACTCACATTCCGTACACATTAAATCGCTCTCAACTGCAGGATTGTGTAGGCCAGACGTGAAAAATTCAATAGATGTGAAGCTGGGAAGCCTGTTTTTAGTCTGCCCATTTCAGATTGTATTAAGATCTGGTCTGCATGCTTTCAGCTACTAGGATCCTTCTGTCGGCTTTTCTTGAAATTCCATGAAATCAGATTCAGCCTCAGGAACAGTAATAGCCTCAGCTGAGCGGGAAGCCCACGCTCCTGAAGATGGCTTACTGGAAAGAGCTCTTAGCAAGTAATCTGTAAGAAACACTCGACCGAAAGCATTCCCTGGCACAGACGAGAGAAATTCTGTCTTAGAATTCCCCGCAGGACCAGGACAGAAAATAGGTCAGCGGCGGAGCGAGCAAGAACGCTAGAGACCACATCAGTCTTTCGAGACCACACCATTCACGTTTTGAAGCTGCCCCGACCATTGAGACGCTCGCGCAGACCGCGACCTCGTCGGCCGTCTGCGGGTCACTCACGCCAGGTAGGAGCGGTTCAGCGACGGGTACGAGTGGAACGTCTCCTCCTCGACGCTGTCCTGCCGGGCGGGCGGCGCGTCCGGGCGGCGGGCGCGCGACGCCGGCCGCCGCTCGTCCCCGCCGCCGCCGCCGCCGCCGCCGTGCTGGCAGCAGATGAGCTCGAGCGCGGCCCGCCGCAGGCCCTTGTGCAGCACCAGGAACAGCGCCGGGTTCACGAACGAGTGGACGAACGCGATGTGCAGCGTCACCTCGTGCGGCAGCCCGGCGCGCCGACCTGTCGGCAGCATAGAGAAGCCTGCGCAACGTCAACCAGTCGGCGCCGGGCCGGCCGCGCCGATCACCGGACGGCTCGCAGGACGTACGCTGTCATCCGGGTCATGTCGCGTGTCCGTCACAGTCGCAGCCATTGTGCGGCAGCCCTGCATTGTTCCCGCCACAAGCGCGCGCCCGTCCTGCCCCAGATCCTCCGCTCTGTCCGCCTCAGGCTGTCTCCCCTCTGGCGTTCATTGTCATTCCCGCCCTCGCGCCATTGGCACCATCCCCCGACGGTCTCATTCATATCGCAAACCAAATAAGCGCGGCCGCGCCCAGCGGACGCCATCTGACGACCGCGGCCGCCGCCTGCTGAGCCGCGCGCTGACGGCCTGGCTGTAACGTCTCCCTGACACCCCTGCCGGCCGAGCTGCGTCGGCTCTGACGTCCCTCTGACACCCCTCCCCGGCCGAGCTGCGCCGGCTCTGACGTCCCTCTGATACACCCCTACCGGCTGAGCTGCGTCGGCTCTGACGTCCCTCTGACACCCCTACCGGCTGAGCTGGGCCGGCTCTGACGTCCCTCTGACACCCCTACCGGCCGAGCTGCGCCGGCTCTGACGTCCCTCTAATACACGCCTCCCCGGCCGAGCTGGGCTGGCTCGGACGTCCCTCTGTTACACCCCTCCCCGGCCGAGCTGCGCCGGCTCTACCGTCCCTCTGGCATCCCTCCCCGGCCGAACTGCGCTGGCTCGGACGTCCCTCTCCCTAGGTCAGAGAGGCCGGCTCGGACGCCGCTGTGCCGCCTGGTTTCGGGCCGCGGTTGGGGCCGGCCGGAGCGGCTCGCTGACGACCAGTCTGCGGCCGCGTCGAACGCCGCTCGCCGGCGCGGCAGTAAAAACGCCCGTCAAAGATGGGCCCCCGGTCGGAAACGAGCGCCGGGTACGGCCGCCGGCCGGGCCGGAAGTCGGCCACGTCCGGCGCCGCCCGACCTGGCCCGGCGGCAAATTAACTGTCCCAGGGCCTCGTGCCGGCCGAAACGCTCCTCCACGACGGATAATAAACACTTTGAAGTTCTTTGACTGAGCAGGGCGGTCGAGAATGGCGTTCACTCCAGGCAATTTCGCCTTGTGTGTGTGTGCGACGGAATTGAGTGGGGAAATTAAACGGCCAAGCACGGTGAATTTCAAACTTCTCGCCAGGCTGAAAACGGGGAAGGACTCCGTTTGAAGTCTGTTTACCCAAAAGAAGTTATTGCTGTTGACATGCCACTTTACTTTGTTCCTCTTCGATAGAGTGCGGGAATGAATTGTGATAAAACTGCTCATTCTTAGTCCATTTTTCCAGACACTAAATTCTTAGCTGAAAAAGTTGAATGCTGAAATTTGCTTTATGCGTTGTTCCACCTGGGTCATGTAGGTTGTGACCGTTCGGACTTTGTCATTTTCACGTGGTAAATCGGACGAAACAAGGTGCTGAACCCGCTTCAGCACTGATGGGTGTCGGCCATTCATAGACACACACGACAGATCCATTGGTTATTCTCCGCGTCTGACTAAATCGTCCTTACCGAACTGGTATTCCCACCCCGTCTCTCCCGCCCCTGACCCCGGCCGCGCGGCCTTGACCTGCAGCGTCACTGCTCACCTCCGGGCCGGGCCAGCGTCACCAGGAACAGCGGCCCCCAGAAGACCAGGTAGGCGATGACGATCACGACGAACATCTTGACGCGCTCGACGCCCTCGCGCTCCATGCGCTGGATGTGGGTGCTGACCCGGCGCGGGTCCCTGCGGCAGGGCCGGCGGCCGTAATCAGAGCGTGCTTCAGCGCGGTCCGGGCGGCGCCGCCGGCTGACGTGGGCGCGCCTTTCACGCCGGCGGACGCCGCCGCCGCGCCGCTAATGAAATCGGGAAACTCTGTCTGTCAATTGGTTTCGCGGCGCGAGGCGGCGGACAGGGGCCGAATTGGGCCGCGCCGCCGTCGCCGGGCGCGCCGTTTCGCGCGGCGGGCTGCCGACTACTCGGTCCGGCCGGCCGGCAGCTGATTGCCGGCCGTTCGGCGGCGGGATACTGCCGGCCGGGGGCGGCCGTGTGCGTGCCGACCGGAGCGCCGCTGCCCGGCGTATGGAGATTGCCGGCCGGGTGTGGGCGAAAGCGCCCCAGTCTGGGAAGCGGGAGATTGCCGGTGACGGTGGCCCCGCCGGCCGCCGGCAGCGCCGCGTGACGCGTTCATCCTCGGCGGTTGTGCCGCTCCCAGCACGAGCTACCCCGGGGCCCTCGCCTCGCACTTCGCACGTCCCCCCGGCGCGTGTACCGTCTCCTGGGAGCGTCTCGCCGGGCTTGCCGCGATCTCCTGCATTCGGTCGGGCTCCGGCGTGTTTTCCCGCCGCCGTTGGCTTCAGCGCTAAATCGACGGGCGTTCCCGCCCAGTGTTTTCGCCGTCAGCGCCGCCCATCGCGCTACTTTCCGTTCCGACCGGGCCGCCCAGCGACGTGGCCGTGTCCCGCGCGCGGACAGGTGGACTCCGGCCGGGAGGATGACAGACACCACAGGAAATTGGTCATCACGGGCGCCGGCCGGGTCTGGACAGCGTCCCAGGCAACACAGGAGGGTCTCTGTCATTTATCGCCGATCGTCCGCCGTGCAAGGAGTCGTATCCAGCTCACAGGCAGATTTTAGCACTTCTGGAAATATCTAGCCCGTACTATCCTCCCAACACCATCTGCCCCATTCTGAGTCGAAACGGTCGTGGGATTTTCTTGCTGAGACTATTTTTAAGGCCCGGGAGTACGCCTCGCGGTGCTTAAGTGGGCGGAACTGCGCCTCCCGCGGCTGCCGCCAGGGCCCCGGGGCGTTTTTACCCGGCTTTCGACATGATGCCGGCGGCCTGCTCGCCGGCGGACGGCCGCCAAAGCCCGGATGATTTACGGCGTGTTTGGCGGCTTCTCGCCTGTTCCCGGAGGTCCCCGCGATGCTGGGGACGTCGCCGCCGGCGGAATCCCGGCCCCGCCCCCAGGGAGGCGTGGGATGAGGCGATGGGGCGCGCTGGTGGGCGGCGGGGCGGCCCGCTACGCACCGGTCACCGGCCGGACGGTCAATCGGCCGCCCCGCGTAAGGCCGCCCCTAATGGAAATGTCTAGTCGGACGGGTGCGACCCATCGGCCGGCGTGATGGCGCCACGCGCGGCCGGTGCTTGGCCGGCAGGAGCCGGTGCTGCCGGCAGGAGCTGGTCTTGTGGGCTGGAGCCGTCCGCCCGGCCGAGCGGCCAGAAGCAGACCGGAACGGCCCGTCGGCGGCCGGCGGCGGAAAATAAAACAGACCGCCCCTCCCGGGCGGCGGCCACTCGCCAGACGGCCGCCGAGAAAATGAAACTGCGACGAGACGACGTAGAAATGGGGCTCTGAGTGTTGGTGTTATGATGATGACGGCCTCCAGGCACATCATAATCCAATTTGGCGGCTGCAAAACAGGAAAGCGCGTTTTACAAAATTGGCGGCTGTCTTGTTACGGGGCAGGATCATCCCATTTTGGTGATAAAAACAAGTATAGTCTTCCTGCGCGCATCTCACCTGCTCCAGCTGTCCTTTCTCTCAGATTCCATCGGGCCAGTCTCACCGTCGCTTCTGATGCGGCAACTTTTTGTGATGTTATTGGCATTGTCTGTCCACTCGTACCAGCCGTGCCGACCACATTTTGTCGCCGTGTTTTTCTGCCTGTTTACCGTGGCCGTCTTACCTGTAGCATTTGCCCGTTTCCGTCCGATACTGCCAGTCCCGCCTCACCTCTGCGGCCTTACGTTCCCCACCCCACCCACCGGCCCTCCCCACTGCCTGTGGCTGCCCGTTCTCGGCCCTGCCGCCTGCTCGGTCTGACCTGTTGTCGCTGTCCGGCGCCGACACGCTGATCATGGTGGTGACCAGGCTGGCTATCCGCACGGCCTGCACGTTCGACTTGCCCAGGTCGCGGTACAGTTTGTGCAGGTGGAATATGGTGAGGATCACGCACAGCACGTTGATCATGATCCAGAGGACGTTGAGCACGTAGTGTCTGAGCGGGCCGGCCACGAGCGGACAGCTGGGCGCGTGGTGCTCCTCTTCGATGTTGGCCGCCAGCGCCCCGGACAGGAACGTCGGCCCCAGGTTGATGGTGATGCTGGCGAACCAGATCATGAAGCTGCCGAAGAGCACGCACTGCGGCGACTCCATGAGCAGCGGGATGTGCTCGTCCTCGTCCTCGTCGTCGGGCTGCAGCGGCGCGTCGTTGAGCACCGTGGTCAGCAGGTTGATGGTGCTGGCGGTGACCAGCAGCAGGAAGGCCGTCTCCACCATGCTGCACTTGCCGACCGGCTGGCAGTTGAGGATGGACACGCCGAGCGGTATGAGCAGCGTGGCGCGCACCATGTCGACCAGCGCCTGGTGGAACAGCAGGCCCAGCGACCACCTGCGGCACACGGAGGAGCGCTGTCACCAGCGGCGCCGGACCGGCCGGCGATTCGTCTCGTCACAGACTCGGTCGTGGTGACGTCGAGAGACGTGTTAATTTTCTGAGACGCCGGCAGCTGTACAGCGAATGAAAACGGCCAGTGCGTCACTAAAGCTGAAGACGCATGAATGCCGTCCTGAATCAAAGCGCATCGCCCACCGCACGGACTCAAACACGTTGTGCGATATTGCCACCTCCAGTCAGACGTCATGCGTGAGGTCTTGCTCCGCTGTTCGGCTCACCGAACGTGAGCTCCAGAGCGGGCGCCGCCGGGAGCTGAGCCGGCTAGGCCGTACGAGTTTTGACGGCTCGGCTGCGGGAGGCGGCCGTCTCAGCGGCGGGCTTATGCAGATCGACGGCGGCGGCGGCGGCCGTCGCCGTCGGCGGCCGGTGCGCGCCGCCTGACCGGCCGAGACGCCGTCCAATTCGGCCGCCTTTTGTCCCCATGCATCGTGGATTTATGACCGGCCGCCGACGTGGCTGCCTCCAGATTGAATTCAGACGTTCGGCGGATAAATTTGGCCCGTCGGCCGGCCGTGCGGATGGAGCCGCTCGGCTGTCCGGCGGCGGCTGTGGGCGGCTCTGGCCGGCGGCGAGCCTCAGCCAGCACGCCCAGGGGTGGCCCGCGACCGAGGCGAACTGGACGCGTTGTTTCCCCGGCGTGGTGCTGTCGGGGCGGGGCGCGCTGCGTGACCGGCCGTTTGGCACGAGCGCACGCCATGCCAGTCATCCCGGGTTCCGCCGGAGGTGGTTGTTGTGTTTGTCTGCTGCCGTATTGTGGCATTTGGTGGCGTGAGGCCGTGAGTGACGTGAGGTATGCCGCTGATGGGTTTAAGAACCTCTTTGTTATGAAGGCCGTCGATTCATTCGTCATTTGTCGTTATGGAAGATGTTTGCCGTGCTCAACGTAAAAGTCCGAAGTACTAGTGCGCCCTGAACGCATGGCGGTGTTATCTGGAAGGTCCATTCCTTGACTCTTCCAACGACTTTCCGTAGGTCGTCGTCAGAACCGTATCAATTCTTTTGACGGTACGGTCGGCGTCGAATGGATGGCGCTAGTCAGGCGGCGATGTCTTTGACGTTGAGAACAATTGCTGTTGGCAAACGTGGATGTCTGTTTAAAGAACGACAGAAAGTACGTGGTCCATCATACACTCCGGTGGAGATAAAAGACAGCTGTTCGGGGGGAGTCCAGTTTCGCGGCGTTCCCCACTCTTGGACGAGGCCTCTGACCAGCCAGCCGTCGGCCGCATGTGCTCTGCGAAGGGTACCGCCGCCTGGACGGCCGGCGAACGGACGGTGACGCGATCACCACCGTCTACCGCGCCGGTCGCAGGGCCGTCACTCACCTCCGCAGGTATCGCTTGCTGAGGATGAGGAACATGAGCACCAGATTGGCGCCGACGCCCAGGCTGCCCAGCGCGAAGATGATGGCCGCCTCTGTGGTGCCGCCCGGGTGGCACGTGAACGGCGGCGTGGCGTTGATGTTGGACTCATTGCGCTCGGAGCCGGCCACGCCGATTGGGTGCCGGTTCATGGTGGCTACCGCTCGGCCCGCGCCGGAGGCTAGAGGCCGGCCGTGGTCGCGCTGCGTCCAGTCGCCACCTGGCGGCGGACACGGCAGTCAGGCCGGGCAAACGAGCACAGCGTATCGGCGTAGTCACGGGGAGGGCTACAAACACATCGACTATCGGCGCCGAGAGACCTAATACTCTGTTCTTCAAGAAAATGTATGTGCTGAATGCATCTATGGTATGCATCCTGCAAGGTTGGTTAATTCACTTAATCAGTGCCCCCAAGTTCCTTGTTTTTGCTTTCGTTGACAATTTTTTACAACGGGTTGCAAACTTCGTGTTCCACTTTGCAGTTTATTTCCAGGTACGAAGAGCACAGAATAGGTTTCCAGTCCTATTCACATAATCCAGGATTGTCGCCAGTCGGCCTGGGCGAAGGCTGTAAACCGATTGTGTCAGTGGGTTACATCCGCTGATGTAGACAAACGGGTGCGGGCAGCAGATGGGATTGCTCGGTTTGCTCGGGTTACATCCAGTCTTACGGCCATTCACTCTTGTTACATGAAGCTGTTCGTTTCACGTCTGCTTGTACTGCACACCGTCTCCTCGTTCAGGTTTGCATGATCTGTCAGTTTTATCATCTGTCGTTGCTTGTGGGTACCGGCTCAGCCAGCGCAGCGGCCAAATAATCACGCGACGTCCGTTATCCGTAACCTCAGTTTTTATTTGTCTTTGCTGGAAGCGCTGAAAACTTTGTCCGAGAGTGCAGTTTCCAACTATGGACGGTGTTTTCGTCCCTAGAAGTGGTCGTTGCAGGCAATTTCGGCCGCAGGACTGAGTTGCTTCTGGCAGATGACATTAGTGCAGCTTGTTTTGCTCTCGGGCGGGGCGCCGTGGCCCCGTTAGATCAAGAGTTGTCCAAATTTAATTTGGCGTGAAATTTCATGCCGTTGAGTTTGAGAGCCCCTCAGACAGGAAAGGCTGTTATGCCTTCTTGTTTATACCCTGCGTGAACTCATGCTATGTTGCTCGGGGCATTTCCATTACGATTAGTGTCATTGCGCCCTCGCTGACACACGCCAAAAATAAAACCGATCCTATATGGGGTCTGATCTTCCTCGTTACTGCTTAGCTGCGAGCGCGGCTAGGAGGGCGCTCGCCCGACGGCGGATTTATATGTCAGTCAGCATGATTTGATCAGCGTTCCGATTGAAGTGGCGACGCCCTGAATGCAGTTGCCGACGCGAACGAGAATCATTTTGTCCAGGCCGACTTCTGAAAAGAAGGCTCAGCCTGCCTTTCAGTGGCCGACCCAAATTTGATGCGCTCTTGAGGGCCGCATTGATTTTGTGATTTACTGATTTCTCGAGTTCGATTACTCCTGCCACTGACTTCTTCCGTCTGAAGATGTGAAGCGCAAACGTCAGTAACCGGCGCCCAGTAGGGACGGACCGCGTCTGGCCGGAAACAGCCACTGGCCGATGTGAGTTTTGCGAATTTCGCACACAAAGGCTTTCAGTCAGGGACATTCCCCGCGGAGCACTCTGAAGTCCAGCCTTTTATTTTCAGCCTCGTGTGGTGGCATGTTCGTCCCGCCTGCGGGCTCAAGCGAACATCGTATGCGTCGTTTTCTCGAGCTGGCCGTGGGCGGGCGCACCCGTGCCTGCGCCGGCTGGCGGTGCCTCCCCGAAGTGCCATCGGCGGCACATGGCGGCGCCCCTCTGCCGCCGGTAATGCGCCGCTCCTTCGATTGGCCTATCGGTCAGGGCCGGTAATGACGATGGGTCTGTCCGGGAGACGGCCTGTGGCCGGCCGACCCCCTAGGGCCTGTGGCCGTGCCGGCAGCTGGCGCCGGTCAGCGCCGGCTTCACGTCAGCCTACTGTGGAGGTAATGGCACCGGTCCTCGCGCCGGACAGGAGATGTTAATAAATGCAGGATGCATGCATATGTGAACGGCTGCTGTCGGAGAGCAACTGTTTTTCTGACTGGGGTTTGTTGATGTGCAAATGAGGATGTCAAAAAGGCCAAGGCCTGCAAAGAGCTTGAGATAGTCAAACAGAACATAAGAATGGCTAATCTTGTGTTTTGTCTCGTAAAGGCTGGGACCTTCGGAACGTAGCTGGCTGTCTCCATCGACCAGAAGAAAGCCAGCTGTGGCGGAGTGAGTGGAAGATCGTTGATGGATGATTAAGTGTTTGTAGGATGACCAGGCGCTAGGGATTCCCGTGAAGAGGTGTGTGTGTTGGAAGGCCGTCTTGTTATTTCCGTTTTTCCCGTGTTCCTCTGGCATGTCTTATTCCTTCTTCCGTCTGTTCGCGGCTGTTTTCTCCAGTCTCCAAACGTCTCCCTTCATGACCTGTGCGCCGTCGCAGGACGGTCGGACCTAGAACTGCCGCGCTGTCCACTCTTCCGTCCCGGCGCCGTTCGGCCGTCCGTCCCTTGACGTCATCGGGCCCCTGCCTCCGGCCGGCGGCTCCATTACGGCGGGTCGCCGCGGGGTTCGCGCCGCCCGGCGATCATTAGCGCCGCCTTCTCGGTACGGCCGGCCCGCGTGCGGCTCGTTACCGACGTGAGCGTAACGTCGGCGACCGGCCGGCCGGCGCTGCGCACGCGACTCTCGGCGGGCGGCGGCGCGGCGCGGAGGAGGCGGCAGTCCGGGGTCTCAGGGCGGCGTGGTGCCGGAGCGCGCGTGGCGGCCCGGCCGGCGGCGCCAGGTTGTGGCCACTGCTGCTGTGAGCGGCGGACGGTGCCGGCCGCCGGGGACGGGCCTTAGGGGCGGGACCGGGCGAGAGGATGGCGATCGGGAGCGACAGCCGCGCGCCGTCTGCGGCTAGAGCGGACCGGAAACCGCCGCCCAACCGTAGATGACCCGGATAGTCGGAGACATTGACGTGCGGGGCCGGTCGTGCTCCTCGGTCTGTACAAACGCGCGTCTTTACCGTCGTCACACCAGTGCCAGAGTCCGTTCGCGTGCGGGATATTGATGAAACAGCAAGCGAGCCAGCCGCCTGTTATCTGGTGCGGGGACCCTCGGTTTGGCGTCGCCGCTTGTTTCGCCCACACCTGGCTTCGGGCGGCCGGACCTGGTCATGTCTCGTGCGGCGTCGAGGACCGTCCTACTGCACGGTTCACACAGGTGCTGGTCAGGGTGTACATAGTCATCCGGCATGCAGAACACCTCACCATTGTGGGACCATCATCAGGAACGTGAACGATTCGGGCTGTGGGACGTGGATACCTTGAAACAGTGTGATATGTGGCGTCATTGTCTTTGCTGTTGCAGTTTTCTCGTTCGATGTGACTTACAGGGTAATGGTCTATGCCGCCTAAAAGATTCTTCGATGTTTTCCTGAGCAGGACGTCTTTTGCGTCAGCCGCAGCAATTTCATTATGCGCCGCCCTTGTGACGGCACATAATTAGCACTTGTTTTCGTGTCGGTGGGCTGGACGTTGATTCCGTATTTCGGAAAACGAGACTCGGCCGGGGTAATGTGCCGTATTTTTGGCAAGCTCGCCTTTTCCGACGTACTCGACCTTGCGGTCTCCGCCGGGGGCATGTAAATATCCATCGATTGTCAGCATGGCTGCCAAGATGCAAGCCGCCAAGCTTAATATTTCAACTCCCGTGTGTTGTTTAAGCGCTGGCTTTCGTTTAACGTGATTGATTTCCTTTTTCAAAGAGCCAGAGTAATGGGCCGTCAGATTTTGCGAACCGTTCTCGAACGCCCCCGCATCCCATCTGTCTTCGTCACGCCTCGACAAATTATCAGGAATCGTGTCAGCTGAGCCGGCGTTCGGAGCTCAGCTCTCCGCCGAGGGAAATCGCCTGCGGCCGGCCGGCCCAACGATTAGCCCGGGCCCTGAACCCTGGCGCCGACTAAACACGGCGCATTAACGCCATTTGCATACGTTGCTCGGCGCGAAATTGAGCCATGTGCAGTTGCACCGTGCATCGATTGGGGCCGACCCCGCGGCCCGGACCGGGTCGCCGGGCCCGACGTGGCGCCGGGGCCTGCGGTTGACAGGGGGAAGGTGCGATGACGCCCGGCCGCCGCGGCGAACGGCCTGAGGACGCGGCTCGGACCCAGCTGCCGGCCCTCTGGTAATGATGCTCATCGGCGCGCGATGGGATGGTCGGTCCGGCCGGCGCCGCGGCGGCGCAGCCGGACCGACCATCTGGGACCGGCGCCGCGCCGACGGCCGCCGTCCCGACGAGAAAATCATCGCCGCCGACGCATTAGTCGCCGTGCCTCGGCGGAATGGGGTATCGATGGCGTCCAGCGCTGCGTGATTGGGCGCCGCACGTCCCGGCACAGCGGCACCCCGCGGCGGCGTGAATCCGTCGCATCCCAGCGAATCCAGCGCGGGAACACTGTTACGTAAGGACAGCGGGCTGTGCTGTCGTCAGTTCAGGGTCCGGGGCGCTCTGTTCTCATCAGTGCAGGGTCCGGAGCGCTCTGACCTCGCCCGGTGAGGGTACGAGACTTTCTGTCCTCGCCAGGGGAGGGTCGAGCCCGATCGTGACGGAGTCGATGGGTTCGTCCCCTGCCCGTGGTGATTTGGGATGACTATGCAGCTCTGAGCGGAAATTCGGACGGCCCTCAAAGCGAGCAACTGCCATTAGCTGTGCGGCATCTGCTGGACCGGAATGACCCGTGAAAGAGGCACGGGTCAATCTCAAATGGCGTGTACTGTCATGCTGTTGTCTCCGTAAGAACAGGCGGACACGCTTTGCTCTTGAACTGGCGTCATCCTGAAGCCTGATCGCGCGTCCCTTCTTCACGCGGTCTGGTAAACAGGACGCAGCCAGCGCTTCCTGCCGTCCCCGGGGGCTGGGCTCAGCTGCGGGACTGCCCCCCCCCCTCCACCCGGCTGCGGCGGTCGTGCGCGGCAGCGATCGGTCAGCTGCTGCGGCCGGCCGGCGGCGCCGGCGGCGGTTTAGGGGCGGCGCGGCGGCGGCGTCCGGCCGGCCAGCCTGCCGCGACAGATCAGCCGCCCAGCGCCCGGCCGGCCGTGTCCGGCCGCCGCCGCCGTCAGAGGCGCCGGCAGCGGGCTGGAGCCGGCTGGCGGTCGCAGCCGCGTGCTCGCTGGTGCGGTGGTTGGTGGTCGGTGGCCGGCGTAGTGTCGGGCGGCGTGGTGATTGGCGGCCGAAACCGTGTGTCGGGTGGTGCGGTGGCTAGTGCGCAGTGCGCAGTCACTGACAGGCGCGCCGGTATGGCCACGTTGCTGTTTACGGGACGAGCAGTTTTTATTGCCCTGTTTTCCGCTCGCAGTGGACAGTAATTGCCATTACGGGTGACATATCCGAACGTTGTTGTACAGACGTTCTTGCTCGTCAGATATAGCAGATATCATGACGTACCTTTAACATCTGCGGATTTTGACATGTCCTTATTTGTGAGAATGCACGTCAATTCGCTGGAGTGGAGCAGTGGCCCACGGTACCGATTTTCATCACTAAATGGATGTTTGGGTATTGCGTTGGGTAAACGTTGTAACTGGAATGGAAAGACTTTGCATTTCCAAATTAACGGAACCTATTTGCCTTGGTGTAAAGGCCTTTTTGATCGCTACTGTTTGCCATTGTTTTCATGTGTTGTTGCTTTTCCCGCCCGTTTTACCTACCCTGTGTTTGAAACTTGCATCGGTTTGCCTAGCTACATTCACAATTTTCGAGGTCATTTGCGAGGAATGTGTGATGGTTCAAGTGCCATATGTTTTCAGACCCGTGCTTAATGCAGATGATTGTTAGTTTGCCACAGTGCTGTTTAAATTCATAGAGAGCAAGTATGCATGTCACTTGTGACTATTAAGCACGTGCCGTTGTCACTTTGCGTTATGTTGACAACAGTATTTTGGCGCCATTTTTGTTCGTCAGTAAAAAGCGGGAAAGCTGACAGTACTTTCGTCAGTCCGTCAGTATTAGCAGAGCAGTACCGCCCTGAGTCGCTGGTTCCCGTTCAGACGGCGCTCGCGTGCCACGCTGGCCACGCGCCGGACTCGGCGGCTCGCTGGAGCCGCCGGCCTCGCCAGACGGCGGTCCCGTCTGCCACTCGCTCACCTGGTGCTGCGCGGTCGTCCGGCGGTGCCGTGCCGTCTGACACATGGCCCCGGGCGGCGGCCGGGCGGCGGAGCGGGCGCGGCCGGCTCCGGGTCGGCCGGACGATGGCGCACGACTGGCCCGCCGGCGGCCGGCGCCACCGGTCTGATGTCGGCCGACGAGGTCCGCCGGCCGGGCCGGGCCGCAGCCGCCGACACTGCGTCCTGACCCCGTCCAGGGCCACGCTGGCCCGTACAGAACCGCCCTGAGACACTGCGTCCTGACCCTGTCTAGGGCGGCCGCCAGACGCTGCGTCCTGACCCCGTCCAGGACCGCCCAGACTCGCACAGGATCGCCGCCAGACATCGCGCCTTGACCCCGTCCTGGGCCGCCGCCGACACTGCCCCCTGACCTCAAGAGGGGCGCCGCCGGACACTGCGTCCTGACTCCTTTAAGGGCGTCCCCGCCTCCGCCTCCGCCTCGTTGGCCGGCGGTTGTGAGATGCTCTGGGCTCTCCTGTGGTGACTGGTCTGGTGGCGGCGCCGCTGTGGCCAGATACGCCTGACGAGGTAACACTTACGAGATGACGAAACTTTGTGTGGCCTGTGATTGCCCCGGATGCTGACTCAACATCCGGAGCAAACCTCAGCATTGTTGAGTTTTGTCGGACCCGCCACGGCAGAAGACGCGCAGGACTGAGCGTCGGAGTTGTTTTGCACACATCAACCACCGCTGACAATGGCTCGGTGTTTGTTCATTCACTGGGTGGCCATGCTCTCCTCTTCTGGCTTGTCACTGCGAAACCAGGGGCCAACAGAGTTATGATGTGCTCTGAATCTTGCCCTTCGAAGACGATCTCAGGTGCAAAAGTTTGCTCAGATACTCGCTGGCCGGTGTGGGAGGGCCACCACGCCTATCCGAGGCCACAACCCCTCAGCCACCCGCTCACTCTTCGTTGGCTTAACGGTGTAGAGTGAGCGTCTGCTAGTGGGCCCCGTTTGTCTTGGTGAAGTGAGGGAGCGGCGGTCCTGTTGAGACGGTGAGTCACTCCAAGATGTGGCGTCACCGATAAGCGGCGGGGTATGTTTTGCAGCCCGTTCGTCCGATGTTGAGGGATGTGATAGGCCCCCTGACCGACGAATGTCAGGCCTCGCTTCGAAGTTGTTTCTTTTTCTCTTGTATTTACCACTCGACTTAATACAAAGCTGCGGCAATTACTGTAAAGGCCACCAATATAGACAAGCTGTTTATTGGCCATTTTTCGTCACGTCCTTCACGTGGTCTCCATTGATGCATTGAGGGCTCGGCTCTTCTCTTCCCCAGAGATTATTCGTTTTCCGTTACTCCATGACGCCCTCAGTTGACATCATAGGAGCCTCTCCAGAGAGCCACTTGGCCTCCTCGCCTCTCAGTGCCTCGAGCGCGTCATTTACGTGCTCCGGAAACGGCAGGCTTATGGGGGGAGCGCGCCGGACGGCCCGGCATCTCGGGCCTCGTTTACGTGCTCCGGACGCCGGGCCGTGTCGGAGAGTGTTCTAGGCCGACGGCCGTGGGCCGTAGTGGGAGGCCACCGCGCTGCCACAGTATCCGGCGGCCGAGCGGCGTTTGTGTCGCGGGTGCCGGCGGGCGCTGGCGTGCCGATGGGCGGCGGCGTAATGAAACAGCTGACTGGCGCCGCTGGGGAGGGGGCAGGTGCGGCCGCCTAACGAAGCCCGGCGGACGAGCGGCCGACGGCTACGGCGGGCGAGTGAGAACCCGGTCACGTCCGGTACTTAAAAACGGAGCAGCGGGGTGGGTTTGTGACCGTGCTGTGCTCCCGTAGCGGGAATGTGACAAGCTGGAGTCTGTGGCCCCCCGCCACTGGACAACAGCAATTCCGGCCGAGTGATTCGTGGGTGAAATATTTTAGTGGTTGGCAGGTTTGTATACCGTTTCGATGTTTTTGTTCTGATGTGGTAGGCAGGTATCAGTTTGTGTTAAAAACGTGAAAATCTTTCCTCACCACACAAAACAAGTCGCTGGAATTTGATGCTTTCCATCGTATACAGATTAAATTTATGATAGCAGAACCCTGTTCACAGTTGTAAGCTCGTTTTACGTTGTCATGTTTGCCCTTGTGTCTGAATGCATTTAGGTATTTTAATTTATTTGGCTTCGTTTGCCTGCTGCTGTTAAATGCCATGACAAACGTACGTCTGAGCCGTGCAGAAACGCGTCATTACATGACATTAACTTGGGGGACGGTGCTTTTGGCGTCGTACGTTCTGAAGGCGGTAACTCATTACAACTACCCCACCACCACCACCACCACCACCATCACCGCCACGAAAGGCGACGTCCGAGCCTAGCCGAAGTAGGATTGGCTGGATGTCCATCGCTGGGGGTGTGTATCGGAACTCGCGTTTTATTTCGCTTCATACTGTTATGGTATTTTACGACGCTCGCTCAATAACGCGTTTGCCAGGCTTCCATTTATTCTGCCCATTCCGTTGAGCTTAGCTTGCACACCCATGAGTTGAAGCGGTTCAGGTCTGGTCAGACAAGACGGTCTGTCCTAACCTCGATGGCTGCTCGTTGTTGGCTCATTGTCGCCGAGTTCTACATTATTGTAGACACGCGGATCAGGGACCAGACTAAGCAGCCGCTCGGGAGCGCCGTGCCCGCCTGCTGGCCGACTCCGCGAGATGGGACGGCCGGCAGCTGTGCCGACACCAGCGTCTGAATGCCGTCTGTCTGTCGAGCCCGGCTCGCCGCCTTCTGCCAGCCGGCCGGTGTCCGGTGTCTGGCCTCTGTCCGCCGCGGCCAGCCAGCCGGCCGGTGTCTGGTGTCTGGCGCCTGCGGCCTGCGGCGGCCCGATGACCGATGTCTGGCGGTGTCCGGTGTCTGGCCGGCGCGGCCTGCGGCGGTCTCAGGTCTGGTGCGGCGGCCGCCGGCCGCGGCGGAGCCGTTATTGGCCGCCGCGGGCGTGGCGTCGGATCTGGTGCCGTTGCAATAATGCGGCTCCGGGTCGGATTCGCGCCGCCTGCGACGCGGGCGTGCCGCTGGACGGCGCGTCGGTCGCGGGCGCGGCTCGGCCCCGCAGAGGTTCTGGGGTGTGATGCATGGGCTGTTGTTGCCAGCAGCCGTCCCTAGGAGGTCGCGGCACACGGTGAGTCAGTGCGACGTTTCCGCGAGGCGGCCTGTGGCCTGTGCGACGGGCCGCGTTCTGACGCGTGCCGTGACCGCCCAGTGATTTGCAGTCGGACCGCCGTGTGTTGTGTGAGTTGTGGAGAACGACCGTTGGGTGGCCATCGCCGGAGCCCGCTGTAAATAACATGTTGAACTGGCTCGGAGGCCGCTGCAAAGCGCCGGTCGATGCCAATGCCGCTGTGAGCATGACGGAGCCGATGTGAGGTCGTGACCACATCAACGTCGCTGGAGGAATTTTTCATGATGATGGGGACGGCAAAGCGCAAGGATTCGCGGTAGTGAAACGGTGCTGCGCGATTGCCATTGTCCATGTGACTTCATCGGAGAAGGTTTGAATGTGGCCATCCATTGCCGTCCACTTTGGTTCCAGAGCGAGCACCTGTATTTGGCCCGACATGTAAAGGGTCTTGTGGTCACAGGGTGGCCGCATCGTGAAGTTGCGCGGCACGATGAAAATAATGTAGAGCCATCTGGTTCGGAGCCTGATTCTGTTGGCTGGTTACTCTCCGATGATTCGTATTGGTTTACTTCGCGTTTGGAAACGCCTTTGGCAGTGGGGTCAGCATTCGCGCAACGAACTCGACTTTTCATGGACTGTGATCTCAGCGCCGCCCATGTCGACAAGCCTGAGCTGAACTTTAACGTAAAAACTGCAACGGGCGGTAACCTTGAAGGTCTGATAGCCCCGCAGCACTGTTTCACGCGGTGAGTCGTCGGTCAGGCCGTCGTCACCAAGGCCTGTCTTGAGCTGGACCGCGGTGTCCGGGCCGCGATGTCAGGAGTGAAGCGGGTCAGCGCCGTGACCGTCGCGGCGTCGCCAGCGCTCGTCAGTGTCTGGTCAGCGCTCGCCGCCGCTCGCCGCGGACTGTCTGGAGCTGTCTGGAGCGGCGGCGTTTCGTCCCTGGCGCCGGCGGGCGCGTGACCCGGATGTCCGGCAATGAAAAGCGTTCGGGAAGTGGGAAGCAAGCCTAAGTTCATCCTCCGGAGCCCAGGCTGAATGGTGTGCAATGCTGGCAGTAGAGAAATCGGAATATGGAGGAACATGATATATTTATCTCGTTCCCTGTCGATTTTGATCGGTAACGGGCGTGTAGTGAACGGACAACACTTCGTTGTTTCCGTGTTTGAATGAGGACGGGAATGAGGGCCAGTTTACGCTGGATAGCGTCGTGATTGATCCTGAGTAATGTGTGGCCTTATGACCGGTACCCCACGCGCTGATCGATGGCTCTGTGAGCTGGGGCCACGCCGGCTGAATGTTTATAGATGCCCCACGGGCTAAAGGCTCAAATTTGCTGGGGTCGGCTGCCGGCAGTCGGTGGAATTTGAGTAACGGTCGTGACTTCTTGAAAATGGCGAAGGATTTGTCTTTCGGAGCGTTGATGTTCCGTGATCCGGAGCGCCGTCCTGACGCCGCTGGGCGGACAGTCGCCAGGAGGCAAACAGAGGCGTGTACATCGCGGCCAGTACATTGGTCAAGTGGTTTACTGCCTTTTGAACGTGGCGACATGCTACGATTCCCCTTTGTGTTGTGAAAAATTGTTTATAATACATCATAGGAATAATATGCCTAAAATCTCTGTCATTTCCTGCCATTTTGTGATGTTTGTGTTCTCCAACGCTGTATCCGCAAAACAAAAATGATGCATCCACGGAATTTTCTTGGTCTTGAGCGCTATTTTCAAATGCCGTGCTGTCCTTAATGCTGATGCATTCAACATGTTCTTTATATGCACGAGATTGTTGTTTTCCGAAATGTACTCTCAGTTTTCATTGATAAGTGCTGTAGCGCAAGGAATTGAATGTCGCGTTTTGAAACAGAGGTTCCCATTTGGGATGAGCCTTCCTCGGATGTTAAATATCGACATATTCAGGTTCCCGGCATTTACTGTTAAATTACCAGTTTGCTGTTTTCTGAATAGTACGTAGCACCCGCATTAAACCTCCTTCTCTGCATTGGCTTTAGCTGACGATTCCAGATCTGTTCCTCGTTTTGAAACAACAGTTTTGTCGCGGCCACTTTGGGTGGGCGTGTCCAATCTCATTAGCTTTCCAGGAGCCGTCAGCCCGTTTGTGGTTAATCCGGGCGACTATGGGCGTCACTTTCATTGGGAAACTGTGTGTGATTTTAAGCCGCTGGCCGTTGTTCGCCTTGGTTGATGTCACACGTGTTAGGAGTGCAGATGGTGCGTCGCTGCCCGTAAGCTTTGGGTCTGCACCGCTTGGCGGCTGGTCATGACGTTACCTAATAATGAGGATACATTCAACCCTGGTGCTGTTTGCTCGTGGTCAGAACGCATCCGAACCTCGTGCTGTTTCCCGTTAGTCAGAATACACCCGACCCTGATGCGGAAAACGACAGATTTCGACAGACAGAATTTCGGCCATCCCCCACCAGTTTCGCTGGTCCTGTTTCGGTCCGCAGCACCTGTCCGTGGTTGGTCAAGGGTCAGCGGGACCCGCACAATGTCCTTGCTGGCTCAGACCGTCAAGACGTGCTCTGATTGACTCAGACCGTCAGGATGAGCCTTGGGCTGCGGAGACCGTTAGGACTCGGTCTCGCGACAGAAACACGCAGCCTCGGCATCTTTTCTGGTCGACTTGGGCCGCCAGCACGGGCCCTGGTCGGCTGAGACGGTCAGGAAGGGCCTTGGTTGGCTGAGACGGTCAGGAAGGGCCTTGGTTGGCTGAGACGGTCAGGAAGGGCCTTGGTTGGCTGAGACGGTCAGGAAGGGCCATGGTTGGCTGAGACGGTCAGGACGGGGCCAGGGCGGCTGCCTGAGACGGTCAGGACGGCCAGCTGAGACAGTCAGGATGGGGCCAGGACGGCTGGCTGAGACGGTCATGACGCTGGCCGGGCGGCGGGTCTCGGCCGCCGCTGACGGATGGCCGCCGGCCGATACGCTGACGAGCGGGCCGATACGCGGCTGATACGGGCCGGAATTGCGGCCGGCCCCGCGGGACTGGGGCCCGCCCGGCCCGCCACGGCCTGGGCGCCGCTCCCCGGGCGCCGGTTCCTCGCAGGCGCGTCGGCTCTCCTCGGCGGTCGTGGTGGTTCGTTGTAGCATCTGGCGGACGGTCAACACGAGGAGCCGGCCCCGGCGAATGGCCAGCGGGTTCACACCGTGTGCGATGCTTGTCTCTCGCCGGAGCTGTGCGGATCCAAGTGACTGCTTCGTCGAGACATCGTTCTGGGATTCGCGCTTTGGTTGTGGGTCCATGTATCCAGGCAGCAGCCGTGTGTTAAGATGAAGCTGTAAAAAGGTTTCCGTGCTGGAGAGACGACTTTGCCGGCAGTACCGTGCTCTCGCTTAGGACGGCTTCGCTTTGGAGCTGCGAGCCGCCGGCGACCGTCTGCCGGCTGATCTGCGCTCCGAGTCGATAGATGTCTGGCGGCGGTCGCTGGTTAGCCGATGGTACGGATCGGTGGCCAAGGTGCGAGACGTTGCTCGCCGGGGGCGCCGCCGGACGCCGGGCACGTGCGGCCGTAATCAATTAGCGATAAACCGCACGGGTGGCCCGAATACCAAAGAACCGGCGAGGGGCCGGCAGCCGGCCGCCTGCGCCGGGGGAAACATCGACGGGCCGTCGCCGGAAAACAAGTCTGGTAAAGATGCCGCACTTCCGGCTGTAGGAAGCGCGGCCCGAAGGAGAGAAGACCCTCTTGGGTTGGTAACGAGCTCTTACGTTCTAGAGCTGTGATGAAAACAGGGCGTCTTATTGGTCATTGAAATAATAGTTTGTTATTCAAACTACGGTCAGTGGCGTCGATCGTTTTGTCTTCTCAGCCCTCTGCGGTGGTTTTGATGATTTAGCTTTCGGTAAATGTTTTTTGTTGAGTGAAAATGGGTCTGTGTTAGATAATTGTCCGTCCAACTGTGTCCAGAAAATTGCCCCAAACTAAATGCTCCCACAACTTGCTGTACCATCCCGCGGAAGGTTGGTATTCGTTTCACGACCCATTTGCTGGGTTCATGTCTCCATAACTGAAGGGTATGCTGTGCCGGAGTGCTCTGTGTACAGCGGCACAGTACAAAAAGACAGGCGGCTGCTGTTACAGTGACTAGCGGTCGGTCGGCTGGTCTGGCCTTCGGGAGTAGGCGGTCTTTCTTTCAAGACGTACAGCGTACCGTCGCGGTTGAGCGCGTTCGTTGACAAGGCAAGATTGGCCGTGGGTCCGCACGACGACGCACAGCCACGACCATAGGCCTCGGACACTCCTAGAGCCGGAATGTGGAGATTTTGGAACCCTGTCGAGATGACAGCGCGCGGACCCCGCCTCATACTTTACAAACAAGCAGCAATGGATTCTACAAAACAAAAGAAAAAAACTGGAATGGGGATTTTACAGGTTTTTGGAGCGAGAAAATGTCGGATTTTGGTCAGTGATAGGACTTGTACTTTTATAGATAGGAGTTGTACTTTTAGGCAACGTGGGAAATGTGTACCCTCGATCCTATCTTGGCCTCCCAGGCCAAGATAGGATCGAGGGCAGCTCCGAGCATCTTCACAGATGAGGAGGTAGGGGTGATGTGGTCCTCGAAATGGATGGATCAGGGTTGGGCTTTTCTGGGGGGGCTGGAATGTGCCGAACAAGATCAGAATGGTTTTGCAGAGGCCCAATTCCCGGCCCCAACTGTGGAGGCTTATTGAGAGCTCCTTCTGAGGTTTTGCAGGCATTGCGAGAAAGCGAACAAACACAGTGCCACGAGATTTCGCGTACCTTTTGTTTGATCCTCTCTGTGCTTGCTGCAAATTTTTGGCGTCAGGTCATGTCATTTGACTGACGTTGGTCCGGTCAAGTAGACCTATTTCCCGAAAAGTTACGCCTTTCGTAACGTTTTTGAGAAACAAGATATTAAAATGAAACTGTCTGAGATTAGAGGTCTTGACAGGGGCAACAACTTTACCCACGAGGGATCCCTGAGGAACGCCATCCCACGTGAAACAGGGAATAAGATGGAGCCACCTCTCACCACCTACCTGCGGTCACCGAGATAGGTTTCAAGCCGTCGCGATTCAGTGCGGTACGACTTCAGTTTAGTGAGTAGGACGCCGTGTTTGACGTTGTCAAAGGACTTGCCGAAGTCGAGCGAAATAAAATTTTGCCAATATCTAGACGGTGGACGGTCCCTCGCCAGTGCCGAACACGGCATTCTCATTAGATTGTCATGACCTGTATGCATATTGTCTCGAGGAGAGAAAAGAACTGGACGCGAAATGGAATGACAGTTGAGAGCGGATAACCTTCTCGCAAATTTTCGACAGAACTGAGAGGATAGCGATAGGCCTAAAGTGGGGTGCTGTGTCGCGAGAGCCAGATTTGTGGAGAGGAGCGGTGGATGCAGTTTTCCAACCAGAGGGAATTACACAGGATTTCAGAGAGCAGTTCACAAAATACGGTAAGTGATGTTCGATCACCGGAAAGCAGTTGCGCACGGTAGACAGTGGCACACCGTCAAGTCCCTCCGTTGTCGAGCAGCACTTGTTTTGGATAGCGCTGGAAATGCAGGGGGAGGTTGCCGGGTGAAAGGTGGCAGGGGAAGGCAGCTCAAGGCCTCTGGTGACGCATAGGGACCGGTGCGGTGGTGGTGAGTCAGCACTGGCCTCTACCATCTCACCAGCGATCATCGATCCAACAGAGGCAAAGAAGCGGTTGAACTCGTCGGCCGTACTAGGCCTTCCAACCGTTCCCCCGCCTCCAGCCGCCGCCACTGGGCGAATGGCAAGTTTCCGGACGCGTCGCCAAAAGGATTTTGTATCACTGGACATCTGATTGCAGATGAAATTCCTTCTCGCCCGGCACATTGCACCCGTATTCCTGTTCCAAAGGCACCGGTGCTGTTCCCAGTCTCTGTCTTCCCTAACTTCCTTCAAGCGCGATATGCGGAGTTTCTGTCCTCTGTCAGTTGGCGAAGATGGTGGTTGTCTGCCGACCAAGGGCATTTGGGACGGCAGGCAGTCACCATCTTTACTGGATGGTGGTAGTCCATCGCTTTGTTCCAGATGTTTATAAACGGCTCCAACTTATTATTCACATCGCGAGCCCGATACATCTGCGCCCCGTATGCGAGAAGAAGTCCCAGGCTCAAGCGTCCCAGTTCACCCTTTTCCATGGTCTCATGCGAAGAGACATTGTGACGGTGTTTGAGAAAAGGAGCCGTAACGATGGCTGTCCGGAGGTCTGCGGTGGGCACGGCAGTCGCGCAGGCTGAGGGCGCTAGTTCAGACACGTTTGTAACGATGCGATCCAGGAGGGAGGAGCACGGTATGAGATGAGTTCGTGTGTCGACAGGTTGAATCTGGTTTAGATGTTCCAAACCGGTGTTGCACTGTCTGACATCGGCAGCATCTGTGTTACGTAGATTTATGTTGATGTCCCCGAGACAGAGGATGGGCTTTCCTCGGCTCAGGTCGAGCTGAAGCTGGCTCTGGGGCTCGTCGAGGTCCTCCGATGTGGTGTCTGCTGCGGTGAAGCCCCATGGACTCATCAGTGGCGTTGCAGCACCCATACACCCATCAGTAGCGCTGCCGTGAGACTCCCGGAAACCCATTAGTCGCGCTGCAGTAAGACACCCGTAAACCCATGAGAGATGCTGCGATGGGACGCTCGGTGAGACCGAAGCCATTTTTTCTGGACGGAGCCGTCACGCCCGTAATCGGTATGAAGCGCAGGCTGCGGCGGTGACCACATATTAATGCTGCCGCCCCGGGGAAATTAGCGGCCATCGACCGAATACCGCTCCGCCACGCCGCTGGCCTTTGAGTATACCCCGGAGTCCCCCGCTCCATATGATGTGACGACGGATCTGCCGCAGATAACTTCTCCTGTGGTTTGTCCTGATAATGAGGTGCAACGTTCGGACTTCGGGTGACTAAGTTATAATATGCTCTGAGTGGAAAGAGGTTTTTGGAGGTTTGAAATTTGGCAAGCATCAAAATCTTCTGCATTTTCTACGTTCTGTATTTTCTGGAAAGAAGGCATGATAAATATAGGCCCTGTGGATATCGCGTAATATGGCGTTATCCTGACTGTTTGAGGATAAGATTGAGTAATTCTTCAGGATTGAAGCAGAAAAGTTTGACCGTCCAGGCCCCGCCAGAAAGATCTTGCTAGACACTTTATTACCATCATGAGTATTTGGTCTCCTCAGAGACCCACAGAACAGAGTCAGCTCACGCCTTTCTTGTTTCTTTAGAAATACGCTTACTCCTCAGCTGCGCGAACAGTGCCTATTTACTGCATCCACTTCACCTCTTCGTAGCTGTTGAACCTCCGAATCCGTGGCGGGAAATCGTGTGCGGACCGATCAGCTTTTCACTACTGCCGGCATAGGATCCAGTTTCTTGTTCAACTGTGCAATGAAGTCATGTGGCAACTTGCCTTTTGGTGTACTAAGCTATCGGGTGGGTGTGAGAGACCACAGCCTTCGTCTCACATCGGCAGCCCGTGGCTAATGGCCGAATTGGGCACGGTATGGGAATCTTCCCCTCCTTACCTCGGAGCTGTTAGGTCGCCTTTTGCGACCGATGTGTATGTGGTGAGCATTTTCCGAAAAGTTCTAGAGAGGGCACACAGCTCGCGAAGGTGCTACAGACGAAACGTATAGTTGATACTTTCTGCTCAGTAGTTACGAAATGCTGCAAAAATGGTTCACTGACCTTTTAATGCCCATGACATGTCATATATGATATCCTTTGCCACCGCGAAATGCGAGTAAAATACCAGGATGCTGGTATGCGTAACAGCTTGTTGTATATGCGTCATTTCGTTTTCTCATTTTATTGCTCCATTATTGTCAAGCATGACATGATATTCACTGTGGAGGGTACGCCAACGGTGAATATTTTTTTTGGCGACAAACGGCGTTTCATCTTTGAAGAAGGCGGCCAGCCTGCTCCCCCTGGCGTACCTGCGCGAAAGTGTGAGGCCCCAAACTTCTCCGAGCCCCGAATTCGTCCGCGTATCTGGCGATCCGTCTCCTATTCACATGAAGCGGCCTGATTAGCATTCGGATCGCATACAGGGCGTATGTATTATTCAGGCGGGCGCATCGATTAGTGGCCGTCTCCGCCGTGTCGCATTGTCCTCAGGACGAGCGCGGCCGTCTCGGCGTCCCGGTGCCTGTCCGCCGGTGAGATTGGCCTGGTCCACTCGTCCCACGCCGCCCGGCCGGCCCGCCCGCCTCAGTGGCGGTGTAACGGCCACTCATGCCGACCGTCGAGGGCGGAGCTCGCCGCTCGTGCCGGCCGCGACGTGTCGCCTTAACTCGGTCATGGTCCGCCCCGAACGGATCGAAAACGGCATGTTATTCGTCGTCCAGATGCATGCAGACACACAGACGCGTCTGGTTTGTTACTACGCCCGTGTGAGATTCTTTTTTACTTTCCGAACGCAGTGCCGCTGTAGCCATTATTCGCATGGGGTGAATCCTCAGCCTCATCGTCGTCGTCCTTCCCAGACAGACTTTCCCCATTGTGGTCCCTCCCAAGCTGTCCCCGTTGTCGTTCCTTCCAGACGCTGTTTCCCGCTATGGTCCCTCCCAGGCTGTGTGGCCCCATTGTAGTCTTTGCCAGACTGGCTGTCCTCATTGTCCTTCCCACCAGACCGTCTGTCCCCATTGTCGTCCCTCCCAGGCAGTCTGTCCCCATTGTCATCCCTCCCAGACTGTCTTCCCGCATTATCCCATCGCCGCTGCTGTCCGGCGGGCCATCTCATGACGCAGCCCTTAATGAAATACATCGCCGGCATGGGTAATGTGCGGCCGGCCGGGCCGGGCCGGAGCCGACAGCCGGCCGGATCTATCCTGCCGTCGCCCCGGCCGCCGCCGCCGCCGCCGCCGGCCTGTGTACACGCCGCAATCTGGGCCGGCACGGAGCGGGCACCGGCGCCCGAGGCTGGGCGGCGGCGGCGGCCGGGGAGGAGAGAGGGGTCCTGCCCGTGTTGTAGGAGAGGACGCCGGCCCTCGTCGGTGCCGACCCGGCGCTCTTCGGTCTGGGCCGGCGGCTCCGGCCTCAAGTCGATGACGTAGCTGGGAAGGAGACGCCGCTCGTGTGGTGTTTGTTCTGCGCCGGTTGGCGCGGTTCGCTGACGACGCCCGCGGCTGGCCTGTGGGGCCGCCGGCTGCTGCGGGTGCCCGGATGTCCGTGTGATGCGCTGCTGATGCCGGAAGTGGGTCGGGAGGGCTCGGCGGCGAATACCGACACCCACTCGACGGCGCGAGTGCCCTCCTCTCGTCAGCTGTGATGGCACTCGTGGCGCGCGTGTGGCGCCGGCGGAAGCGCTGGCAGATCGGAACTGGGAGCACGCCGTCCCGTGTTGGCGCGATGTTCCGACTGGGCGGACGTCCAGTAGCGGCGGAGCCTCTGTTGAGATGGGGAACGGGGGGGGGGGACGTGCGTGATTTTCACCTCGTTTTTGTCCGTGCGTCGTCATAGGGTAAATGTTAAATGTTCGCCAAAGTTGGGGGTCAAAGTTGTCTCCTCTGCCTCCCCCGACCCGATTCCATCGCCCCTGCGGCCACCCGTCGTAATGACGGTTGTTTTTTGTGGATTGCACAGGCCGACCTGAGGCGGCACCTGGAGGAGGTCATTCAGGAGCTGGAGGAGCTGACCTGGGCCGAGGTCAGGTCGCATCTGCTGGCACCGCCGGCGACGGCAGGCGAGGGTCGCTGCCTGGAGATCATGACGCGGTGGGAGGAGGTCAAGAGAGCGTCAGCGCCAGGTACGCGTGCTGTCAGGTAGCAGCTCGCTTGTCCCGTGTTCTTAACTGCTTCGTCGCCATTGCCGCTGTCGGCGTCGAACTGCCGCTCTTGTCTGTGGACTGCCTTTGCTTTATCACCTTTCAGAGTATTGCGGTAAAAGATTGCTATTTAGGGATTGGATTGGTGATATTAGGGATTTCAGTACCGTGAAACAGTGGTAATGTTGTCTTGGAGGCAAGCAACGTATGGCTGTGCGATATTTCGTCTACCTATCGTTGTCCCGAGCTGGGCAGACCATCATGCCGCTTGGATTTAGCCTTGGCTCGTTTTACCGTCAAGCTGTCCAAGTTCGTTCAGTGCCAGCAGAAATAACTGTCAGGCTTCAGCTGCACCGGAGTTTGCTATTGTCAAAGACGGCAATTTCCACGTGTGCCACCACTTTGCTGCTGCCTCAGAAGTTTTGTACTCGGCAGTTGGCGTATTGAAAATTGCATTGGAGCATGACTTGACGAGTAGTCTGGACTGATCTGTATCGAAGCGTCATTGAATATCAGTTTGATTCTCAACATCGTGAACTGCGTCTGGCAGTGCCATTTGCAGCGAAGTTGAAAACCAGTAAAATCTAGCATAAACCGCGCTATACAGTCAGGCATGACTGAACCATCCTGTGTTAGTGTCCGCACAATATGTTCGCTGCCTTTTGAAAGACGAGAAATCCATGTTTTGTATTTGTAAGTCGTAGTTTAAAGCCATGCCTGCCTGTCTCAAGCTGTGGACTGCATGTGCAGCCATTTTGCGTTATTTTCATGAAGGTAATGTTTTACCTTTTTATTTTCTATAATTTGTAAACGAAATATATATATGGGTTCTGTCTGGTACAGATCCCAACATAAGCCTTCGGGAATGTTAATTGTCCCATTCTTGACGTGAATCGTTCATGCTGTTGAAAACTGAACATTTTGAAGTATTTAGACAAGATTTGCATTACTTTGTTTGGACGTGTTTCAGGCATGAAACAAGTTTTCGGTCATTTGCAGTAATGTCATTCATTTTGTTAGTCAAAGATCACCTTTCCAGTGATGCATAACGAATATACCGACTAATGGAAGAAGTGTGTAATCCTTTTTTGTTCAAAACATGTTTCATATCAACAGAATTATTACAAACAGAATTATTACAAACAGCAACAGACTCCAAATGAACTACGTGTGCCTCCGCACCTGCTGTTGTATTTTGAGGATAAGCTCTTAGTGTATGGCATCGCGGGGAAGATGCAGATACCCCATGATAGTGGTGCAGCAGTTGGCCAAGCTCTCCGGGAGGCGCTTGGCGCATTTCCGAATTATCCGTCGAGGTTATTTTGAGGTATTTCGAATGTCGTGGAGATGTTGTTATGCCGTTGTCAACAGCCGTGAGCGGTTATAGAAGTTGTTTGCTAGCGACGCGCTCCGGTTCCAATGTGCTACTTGCATTAGAAACTAAGCTCCGTGAGTTTCTGGAATCCACCGTGAGTAGAATGGGACGCAGTGAATAGGAATTTGCGTGATTAGCTAGTCCGACCACCGGGAAATACAGACGGACGGCTCGCGGAATAAAGCACATTTACCGTGACGCAAGTCGAAAATAGCACCGCATTGAAACCATAATTCCGGCCAGCTTGTCCAGAAACTTCAAATTGAGACTCTTGACCGCGGATATTGCCTGAAATATGAAAAGCTTCCCGTCCGCGGCGCCGGCCCCACTTTGCCGCGCCCGGGAACTCATTTCCTCCGGGCGGTAATTCCGAATGCTGCATTTATCAAAGTGCACCCGCGGCGGATTGGGCTCAGACTCTCTGCTGCTGAAAGGCCAGGAAATTACTGCTGGCAGGCGTGGGAAAGCTTGATGAAAGTCTGACGACTGCCGTGTCTGTTCGTCTGGCCGGGTCGGTGACGACAGATTTCAGGTTCCGCAGTTGACGCCCGGTCGGAACCCTCTGGTGGCGCGGCCGACGCCGACGTGACGCTCTCGGCGTTCCAGCGGCACGGCGCGGCCTGCGGAGGCAATCGCGGCCGGGCCGTCTGCCGGCGTTACCGGCCGTTTTATCGGCGGCGTTCGTCGCCGTGAGAGGCGGCGGCGGCGGCCGGCCGGTCCGGCGGCTATCCGCGCCGTCTCAGGCGACCCCGGACCGGCCGTAACGGCCGCGGTCCGGCCGTCCGGGCCGAGTTTGGGGTTCGTCTGCGGCTCGTCTCGACGCCGGCCGGTTTACGGCGCCGCCGGGAATCGTCGCCCATCGGTCCGTGACCCGTCTGTGCGCCCGTCGGCAGCGGCGGCCGGCAGGACCACGGCCGAGGAGGCGGACCTGTTAACGGCCGCGTGCGAGGCGGCCGACCGCCTGCTGGACCGGCTGCCGGCCGAGCGGGCGGTGCCGCTCGGCCGCCGCCTGGCCGAGCTGAGGGCGGCGGCCGCCCGCGACCGCACCGTCAACGCCGGCGGCAAGTTCGAGTGGGTCGACAGCCTGCTGGTCAAGGTCAGTCCTAGGTCACGGAGGGGTCGACCGTCCGCGGTTCAGGCAGGGACGTACGGGGGGATGTTCATATTCCGGAGACGTTTGTAGGTGGAGAAACGACTGTCTCGCTTTTGGTGGTCCAGCGGCATGTTGCGGGGTGGCGTGTGGTTGTCAGTGGACATGAAACCATTTAGTCTATCCACGATCTTTACTATTTCAAAAATACTACTTGGTAGTTTCCGAACGTGTGTATTGTAACGATGAAGATTGTTGTTTGACTGTCATTTCTTTTACCATGTTTGCATTGGCCCTCAGGTAACTTTTTATGACCTCTTAATATATATATATATATATATATATATATATATATATATATATATATATATATATATATATATGTGTGTGTGTGTGTGTGTGTGTGTGTGTGTGTGTGTGTGTGTGCTTTTTTTACTCCTTCTTTACTTTCGTTGTTTACTTTTCCATGGTGTAAATTTAGCCTCGGATTACTATTGATTTATTAGACTTCAAGACATTGGAAGAAAGCGCCTTTAACTCCTTTCCCGGCAGGGGGGGCTGAATCCGCCCCCTCGGGTTTTTTGCTTGCCAGTTCCAGGGTTTTTGACGCAGCTTTACGAAACTTGGTGACTTTTCGTAGCTATTCTTTCTATGTACTGTGACAAAACTTCGAAGTTTTATTTTGCTCAAGGGTGGAACCAGGCAATGTTCTTGGGAGGCACCTCGGGCCATTTTGGGCCCTGTTAAGGTTAAAAGGAAAATGACTGCAAAAAAAAACAGTGTTTTTAAGATAGAACTTAAAACTTTCCACGGATGTATAGCTAAACACTTAGGCAATATGCAAATACAATTTTGTATGTGTGAGGTCACTGTACAAGATCAGGTCATGGTCAAAAGTCAAAATCTGGTTTTATATTTATAATTTCGGCGCTATTTTTTGAAATAGCAAAACCGGAATACATATAGCGTAGAAGGGTGCCCTCTACTTTTGTATCAAGTTTTAGCTTAATAGGTCGGGTCACGGAGCTATGACCTAAAATGTCAGTACGCGTACCCTATGCCACAATAGCCGTAAAATGGGATTTTTGAAATAGAGTGAATTCAAATGATTGAAAACGTTTACAGATAATATTAAATGCACAAGAGATCATTCCAAGTGACTCCAGGGTCACTGGAGGTTATTTAAGGTCAAAGGTCACAAGTTGATCTGAAGGACTTTTGTCCATGACGGTTCCCCCTTTTTCATGTCCCTGGCACCGCCTATGCCTACGTTATACGAGCATTGTAATACGATTTGTACTTCTTTAGCATAATATGACAAGCAGAAGCCAAAAATTGTTTTCCTTTTTTTCATTCATGTATTGAAAATTAATCCTCCTATTTTTGAAACCCTGTCAAAGCCTATGAATTTTCTCAAAATTTCAAATGTGTGCACCACTGGTAAAAGTCCCATCCATTATCTCTCGATTCATGCCAATTTCATCGACGTCGGTCAATAAACAACGGAGTTATAAGAAGTCAAAAAGTGCCCCCAATTTTGATATTCTTACCCCCCTGTATCCACCCCTTCAAAATTCGGATTTTTTTTTTAAGTGTAGTTTACATCATGGCGAATCGATTGCCGTTTGTTGCGATGAAATCGGATGTGTAGTTCTCGAGATCTCAGGGGGGCCGAATCCGCCCCCCCTGCCGGGAATCAACCATACCGTCTAGCCCTCGGGGAATAGGGTTAAGCGGTGTGGATGACAGATCTGTAGACGAGGTCCGTCGTTGGACCGGCCATGCGATGGAATATCTCTGTTGTCGGCTACGTCTCTGCGCTGGTGGACCCACAATATCCGTCCGCCGGCGCCCGGCGCGGGTCACGGCCGCTCGATCTGTCCGGCGCGCTCAGTTCGACCTGATCGCTGACGCCGCCGGGGAGGCCGATCGCTGGGCACCGCGGCCGTCTCCGCCGCCGGGGATGACGCGGCCGGCCCGGCCCGGCCCGGCCCCATTGATCCTGCGGCGGCCGCCGGCGCCGGCGTTTTTGCTGCCGCCGCCGGGAGCCGAGCCGGCCGACCTGGAGCCGTCCGTACCGGACCTGACGGGGGAGGGGGGCCGCCGGGAGCCGAGCCGGCCGACCTGGAGCCGTCCGTACCGGACCAGACGGGGGAGGGGGGGCCGCCGGGAGCCGAGCCGGCCGACCTGGAGCCGTCCGTACCGGACCTGACGGGGGGGGGGGGGGCCGCCGGGAGCCGAGCCGGCCGACCTGGAGCCGTCCGTACCGGACCTGACGGGGGGGGGGCCGCCGGGAGCCGAGCCGGCCGACCTGGAGCCGTCCGTACCGGACCTGACGGGGGAGGGGGGCCGCCGGGAGCCGAGCCGGCCGACCTGGAGCCGTCCGTACCGGACCTGATGGGGGGGGCCGGGAGCCGAGCCGGCCGACCTGGAGCCGTCCGTACCGGACCTGACGGGGGGGGGCCGCCGGGAGCCGAGCCGGCCGACCTGGAGCCGTCCGTACCGGACCAGACGGGGGAGGGGGGGCCGCCGGGAGCCGAGCCGGCCGACCTGGAGCCGTCCGTACCGGACCTGACGGGGGGGGGCCGCCGGGAGCCGAGCCGGCCGACCTGGAGCCGTCCGTACCGGACCTGACGGGGGAGGGGGGGCCGCCGGGAGCCGAGCCGGCCGACCTGGAGCCGTCCGTACCGGACCTGACGGGGGGGGGGCGCCGCCGGGAGTCGCATCGGACCTGACTGGGGGGGGGACGTTACTGGGAGTCGTCGTACCGGACCTGACGTGGGGGGCTCCGTCGGGAGTCGTACCGGACGTGACTGGAGGGGGGCGCCGCCGGGAGTCGTACCGGACGTGACTGGAGGGGGGGCGCCGGGAGTCGTACCGGACGTGACTGGAGGGGGGCGCCGCCGGGAGTCGTACCGGACCTGACTGGGGGGGGGGACGTTGCCGGGAGTCGTCGTACCGGACCTGACGTGGGGGCTCCGCCGGGTGTCGTTCCGGACATGACGGGAGGGGGACCGTCGGGAGCCGTACCGGGCCTGACGGAGGGGGGCGCCGGGAGTCGTAACGGACCTGACTGGGGCGGGGTTGGCGTCGGCCGCTTCCTGGAAATGCCGGCGGGGCGTTGGCACACTCTGGCTGGTTTCTCTCAGCGAGACCGACAGCAGTGATCAGTTGTGTGGGCTGCTGAAGAGGTGTACCGAAACATATTACAGGCGAGGGCAACTTTCTCCTTTTGCATTCCTGTGCTTTTCTCCCAAAACTTGTGCAGACGGATGGAGCTGTATTTGTCGGCGTACGGAGGAATAGCTCCTTATTAGCCTTACCCACATTAGCGTTGTGCGCATCATTAGTCTCCCAGAGTATCGCCCAGTGGTATCGACCTTGTCATTTGCACGAGACTTATGGTATCGTTTTCCCATTGTATTCGGCTAGCAACGCTAGTGTTATTCTTTCGACGTGTCATGTTCACCTGTCCCCTCACCGTCGTTGTTGTTAAGGTCCTCAGTTGAATTCCGATCTCTCGTTGGCACTAATTTCATCACGAGCCAGGTATGTTTTGAAGCCTTCCCGTTTTGGAACAGGGCATTTTCCTCAGTTTGGTCGTGATAGTAATTATTGTGTTTATAAGTGCGGTAGTTGTCCAGATTTTGATCAGCGTTTACCAGCTATTTCGGATAATTTACTGTGTGGTATGCTTTGTTGAAATTTCGGTCTGTGGAGAGGGCGTTGAAGCGCAGGAAACGAGACGTAAAGCATACGCAGTTTGTTTTCCTTTTCAAATCAGCGCAGTTGCTAAGTCGTGAGCGTTACACCGTACTGACTCACATCGGCCGGATACGCGGAGTAGTTTCAGTCTGTGGCCGTTTTGAGATCCAGGGAACCTCCCCCGAGCCGCCTATTGTAACTTTCAACCTCCAGGCAGGCTTGGCCTCGTTTGCCACGCTGGCGCTTATTATCAGGCTTCCCCGCACTTGAGATACTGGTCACTTTCGGGGCTTCAGCTGGACCATTCGTTTTTCATTGAACTCTTAAGTTTGCCATTTGGAGTGGAATGCTGTCGTTGATGTGAAGTTATGGAATGATTATGGTCAACCATACATTTGGTACTTGCGCCAGGCTTGGAATGTGGCCAGAAACGGACAGCATTCGCTGATTCTCAACTCCGCCCGCTGCGGACGACTAATTATACTGATGCAAAACCGCGATGAAAACGTCTCTTCACACAGCAGTTCGTTGCTGTTTGCCGAAAGACATGGACCGTCTGCTGGGCAGTTTATTTAAGTTCGATGGTTGTCCCGGCCATAACGCTTGCAAATATCCAAAATGGCGGGCGTGGAGAGCCTGGTTTTACTCGCCCCTGCAGCATTAAAAGCGGGTCGTCGCCTGAACATTGAGCCAAGGCATTAAAGCAGCATATCGATCCCAGTAGTTCACTCTAAAATTTTATTATGCGTTTCGTCGAAATATTGTGTCTTGCGCATGCCTTTTGCGTATTAGAATATGGTAATTAAGGATGGATGTTGAGCTATGATTAGATTTCAGCTTATGGCGCTGTTCATCATTTTCGTTATGGTGACATGTAGAAAGCCCGCTAATGTCTGGCTAGCGGTTGGTTGACAGGGTGATGACAAATAGTTGGAATAACGATGTGCTGCATGCTCATGGGGCGAGATATCGGCCTGCCGGGGTCATCAGCTTGCGGGTCGTCGCCCTTTGGTTGCTGAGTTAACTACGTCTCTCTTTTGTGGCCGCATTGACCGCTGTTCTAGTTTTCCATCACGTCATGTATTAACACGCGCAGTGGAAGGGGTTTCGCGCTAACGAGCACTGGAAGAGGGCATAAAAGTGCCCCCTCCGATCTCAGAAACAGAAAGAGATGTCCATAGAATTCCATAGATGGAATTCTATGGACAATGTGGTGCCATAACGATTTACATTGTGTGCAGTTTCCATGACCCTAGGTCAATATCTGTAAGGTCAAATGAGGTCGAAAAGGTCAACTTTGGACATTTTCTCAGCCAGTACAGGCCATTCCGTACGACTTTTCGAACGAGACGGAGAAAGGTGTTTGTTTGAGCGTTAAAACGTGGAATAAGACAATTTCCATTCATTTGGAGTCTTGAATGAGGATTTCGGGTCGAGGTCATGTCAGATCATTGACCTATGGCGTCACTTTTTCATCTTTTGCAGATCAGATTTCGAGCAACACGGGATACATGAGTGTAAATAAGGGCGCGAAATGACATGTATCTTTTGGCATCTTTTCAGTGAAAGTACATTTGATCACTTCAGGCGTTTACTAACCTCCGCAAGGTCAAAAGAAGTGAAGCGAGGTCATTGACCTTGGATGAAGTTTTTGCCCAAAGTGAGTTTTATGTCAGCTGTCTGCGCTAAACTTTTTCGTTGTAGTGAATCAAATTACACTGTTTGAACTCTTTAAAAAGTAAAAGTTGTATATATATATATATATATATATATATATATATATATATATATATGTATATATTTATGCATGTATATGTATTTATGTATATACATATGAGTATCAACGGGTCAAATGTGTGTTTAGTGGGGTCCTTTAATGCATATTTTATACAGATCGAGGTTTTGCAAAGCAAATCTGGACCAGATCACAAAATAGTTATCCTTGACCTTTGATGACCTTAACCTGCCCTGACCCTGGTATATATAAGCGTATCCACGTGCTCACACGTATTTTGGGGGTCTTTGGATGCATATTTCATACAAATCGACATGTCGCAAAGCATGTCTGGACCAGGTCACAAGATATTGGACCATGACCTCTGATGACCTTGACCTTTACTGACCGTGGTATATGTGAGCGTATCAGTGTGCGCATACGTGTTTTTATTGGGGTCTTTAAATACATATTTCGTGCAAACGGACATGTTGCAAAGCAAATCTGGATCAGGTCACAAGCTGGTTGACCTTGACCTTTGATGACCTTGACCCTTATTGACCCTGGCTTTGGCCTTGGTACATCCATTATTTATGCCCGAATGATGTCGGTTGATTATGTGCAGATGGTAATCTTAGGTAGAACGCTAGTCGTTTCACAAAGTTTCCGTTTGTTAGCGACAGCCTTTGTCTTCGTTATGTTTGTTTGACTTCAAATGCTTGAAACTTCGAAAATGTTCGGTCGATTTTCGATTTTTCTGCGTCAATCGACGAGTTACTCGATTGCCATAAATGTCACTAAGTAGCAGCAACCAGCTCCCATCCGTTCTCGAAATTTTCAACAAAAACAAGTGGGGAGAGGGCACAAAAGGACCCTCCTCCAGTGCGGGTGTTTAATGAGATTAAGTCGCAGTTGTGCCCTAAAAATAATTTTTATATTTTCAGCTGTGGTATGCTTGGTGTGTTTTGGCGTTTTGAAGAGAGCACTGGGAGTTGCTGAAAAGAATATATATATACATGCATACATACATATATATATATATATATATATATATATATATATATATATATATATATCAGTGTGTGTGTGTGTGTGCGTGTGCGTGTGCGTGTGCGTGTGCGTGTGTGTGTGTGTGTACTGAGACAGGATGTCTTTTACACGTAGGATGAATATGGTGAAATTTCCTGATAGAGGCAATAATGAAGCCGAAACATCGATAACTGCTTTTGTCTTTCGAATTAATTCAGTTCCAGTGCCATCTTCGTTCAATGTACATGTGTATATATATATAGATATATAGATATATAGATATGAATTATGTGCACGTACGTTGTGCAAACATGTTTAATGTTCCTGCTGGCTCGGGCCGGCGCGGCAGAACGCCATTTCCGTGATCCAGGACACAGGAACTTCCGTCGCGTCCGCGCGCTGAGACTGTCACTCAGTTGAGGCGCCGTCCGTTCTGAGATTGTTCCTCATCTGAGGCGCCGTCCGCGCTGAGACGTCCTCTGTTGAGGTGTCGTCCGTGCCTGGATTGCTCCTCAGTTGAGGCGCGGCCGCCTGACGCGGCGGCCAACTTGAGACTCGTCCCTCTGCCGGGCGGCTGTTTGCTCGGAGCCGGCGGACAGATATCCACCCGGCCGGCTTCCCAGCTGGGACGTCCTCTCCGCTCGAACCGCTCTGTAAACGAATCTCTGACTCCCCGGCGGACAAATAAGCTAATGGACGGCCTGTATGAGGCGCTGCGCAAACACAACGCGGCCCGAGCCACTTTAGCGCCCGAGGCGTATTGCGCCGGCCGCCACCTGTAAGCGATATATGTGGGTAGTGTGCGGCTAGGAGGCCACATGGGGAAATACATCCTGTCTCCGCCGATCGATGCAGGTACCGTGAGTGTTGGGACGGCCTGCTCCGCATCGGGCCTCAGGCAGTCACTGATGAAAATATGGATAGTAATGTTTGTTCTTTCCTTATTTTACGTAACAATGACGTTTCTGATATAGAGAGACCGGGGCCAGCTGCGGTTCCAATTTTCTACGATGCTACCAGATTGTTATTGGGTTACGTTTTTGGGCTCCTCTTGCGCTCAGGTGTTTACATCGCCGTAATGAAATGATGTTGGTTCGCTGAAGATTACTTAAATCCAGACGAACACAGCATTGCCTTTGAGGCGAGCTCAGGCGGTAATAAGGGCACCAGGTGCTGAAGTGCCGTGGCCCGAGCCTCATCTAAGCGAGTGGGACGCCGAAGAAAGGTGGCGGCCTGTCTTCGGTAACGTACGACCGTCTGGGCCGGCTGGCCTCTCCGGGGACGGGGTGGCCGGCCGTACCGCCCACCGCTCCCAGTACCGCCTGCCCGGTCACCGCTGGCCGGCCGCTCTCCCGGGACGGGATGGCTGGCCGCGCCGCCCGCCGTTTCCAGCACGTCGTGCCGCCCACCGGCCCCGGCACCGTCTGCCCGGTCGCCGCCGGCCGGTCCCACTCGATGCGGCCATTGTGGCCGGCGGCGGCTGGGGACGGCGCGCGGATCAGGGTCTCGATTGATGGTCTGGGTCGGCGCTGGCTGTGATGTTTTCCTTTTTTGCCGGCGCACCGTCTCGGTGGCGGAGTTTCCTTTTGCGGCAGGCAGCGGCCTGGAAGGATCGTCAGCGGCGTGTGCGGTTTTGAGAAAAAGCCGGTGGAGTGGTGATACGGCGGCGGGTGTGGAGAGAATGACTGAAGTGAGAACTAAAAATAGAAAGGATATTTTCGAGATTCCTGGCAAATGATCGAAAGGGGTCAGAATCATCCTCGGTTCTGATCGTCTGGTCCATATCACCATGCATTTGTCACCATTTAAATTATAATGGCGAGAAAAGTTGCCGTTTTCTGTGGCCAAAACTCGAAAAGTCTAATCTTCATATGGCATATATTTTGTTCCGGCATTTCAGTGGTTTTCATTCTTGACGTTTTCCCGTTGCACGTATTCCATCTGCTCCGTCTTACAAGTCTCGCAGTTTCCTACCGTCCTTGCTGGGAGGCGGCGTCTGCTGCGGCCGCCTCTGCCGGAGAGGTCCGACACATCAGCAGTCGGCAGCACTGCACCCTGTCGGCCCAGTGCGTCGCGCCGCGGACGGCCGCGTGTGGCCGCCTGGCCGGGCGGGGCGGGCCCTCCGCGGGGCGGCTGCGGTCGGCCGACCGACGCGTTCTGCCGATACGTCGGCCCCGGTGACCGCAGCCGCGCTCTTTCCACCGCCGAAATAGACCATATGCAAATGGCGCCGGTGCCCGAGGCGTATTTGCATTTTCCCCGCAGCGCCGAGGGTCAGGGCGGCGCGGAAATAGCCGACGAACGAATGGGTCATGCCGTTGTAGGGGTTATTGAGGGTTCAGTGGAGTACGTTTTGCGTGGGACCGGCGTCTGCGGGTTTGTTTAAACGCTGTCGGTTAAACGGCCCCGTGCGTTATCCGAAGTTCAGCCGGGAGTTCTAAATTCACAGCCCTACCACGTATTGTCAGTTGGCTGTCGTGGCCGTGCCTGCGCCTTCCCATTCTGTTCAGCTGGCTTGTATGCGTGTATGTTGCCCCTTCATTTGTGTTCGGTGGGCTGTAATAGTGGGGTTTCGGACCCCGACCCCGTTCAGTTGATTGTTAAGGCTAGTCCGCCGCTTGCCCGAATCAGCTCGGCTTCTTTTTGAGGCCGGACCGATGCCCTCCCAGTGGGGCTCAGCTGCCTGCCAGGCCGGACCGCCGTCCGCCCAGTAGGGCTCAGCTAATTGCCAGGCCGTACAGGTCGCATCCGGCTATATCGTGCTCGGTGGGCTGTAATGCGGCCGCCCGCCGAGCTCTGTTCTGTTGACCGGACTACCGGCCGGCTCCGGGGACGGTGACTCCACCGGTGTTACGGGGCCTGTTGAAGTGGTTTTCGGGAAGTTGTGCAGACGTTATCGGATCTGTATTCCGCTGCGGCAGTCATTGACTCAACTTGTTTGGGAACTTTAAGTTTAATGGTGTTTTGTTGCAGTAGCGCACGACGGAAGACCAGGTTGGGCGGTGTTTTTCTCGTTCACCTGAGGTGCGATCTCGGTTGTTTCCATCTGTGCAAAGATCGCTGCTGAGTGCCCTTCGCCGTGGATTTTCTCTTCCAACGTTTTAGCGCCTAAGTGTGTGAGCGAGCGGTGGGCCGCCAGCGAACTTTGCACGTCGGCGCGGCGGCCCGGTATTTTTCCTCGCAGTGATCAATCGCATTAGCGGCTGTTTGTCTCCGCGGGCTCTTTCAGTGCGGACCGGGCCCGAAGTGCGCCGGCTTCGGTCTGTTTTCGCCAGTCGGCGGGTGTTTTCGTCGCCGATTCGTCGGTCGGCCCGCGCCGGCCGCCCTCCGGCCGGCGGCAGCGTTCACTGCCCTCTGACGAGAGCCACTTGACGTCCTGTTCCGCTGTCCGCTGCTCCTGACCTGTTGCAGGCAGACGGCTGGACGGTTTAACAATGCCCGGGCGGCGGGCGGAGGTGGAGTGGGCCAGAGGGAGTTGCCGGGCCGCGGACGTGGTAGCTCGCAGGGCGGGGAGAACTTAGGAGCATTTGAGTACATGCCCTGGTGTAGGGATTGGGGCGAGGGGTGAGATTCACTGTGCGATGAGTGAGAATGATGGAGACGTTTGCAAACGAGGTCGGTCCAACGCTCGTGGACCCTTGGGGCAGGTCGCACGGGGAGTTTAGTTAAGACCTCATAGTGCTGGAATCAACGCGGATTTCCCCGTTTTCTCTGTTAGGTGTGAGATCGCCGTCTCTGTTCGCCACCCTGCCGTTCTCTGTTTCTTTGTTGTTTTGTCGTGTCCATCCTCGCGTGAGACCATCTGGGGTACGTACTGTACGTGGTAAACCTGTCCTTGTCAGCCTCCGAACTAAGGCCGTCCGTGCTGCGGCCGCAGGCGCTGCGGGCCGGCGACTGGCTGCTGGTGGACAACGTCAACTTCTGCCCCGCCTCGGTGCTGGACCGGCTGAACGCGCTGCTGGAGCCCGGAGGCCTGCTGGAAGTCAGCGAGCGCGGCGTCATCGACGGCCGCGTGCCGACCGTGCGGCCGCACCCCGCCTTTCGACTGGTGCTGGCCATGGACCCGCGGCACGGAGAAATATCCAGGTGAGCTCCGGAGACAGGACGAGACATCCAGGCGAGTTCAGGAAACAGGACGAGATGTCCAGGTGAGCTCCGGAGACAGGACGAGACGTCCAGGCAAGCTCCGGAGACAGGGCGAGACATCCAGGCGAGCTCCGGAGACAGGGCGAGACATCCATGCGAGCTCCGAAAACAGGACGAGACATCCAGGAGAGCTCCGGAAACAGGGCGAGACGTCCAGGCGAGCTCCGAAGACATGGCGAGACAGGTAGGTGAGGTCCGTCTGGAGCGGGCCAGGAGCCACGGTATGGTATGCAGATAGCATTTGGAGACTGTTGGAGATATTTATGCGGGCACTAGATACACAGAAAGAGACTGCCCTGAAACTGGAGGGTATATCCGGGCGAGAACCGTAGCCACATCAGTACTTCGAGAGGTCGAAAAATCATCCCCATTCTGTTCAATTCGCTTTGATGTCTGCGCTTGAGAAATAGAATCTGCTGGAAAGTACTCTTTTGAGTAGCTGTTTGCAGGAAGAGGCCTCCAGGCCTGAAAATTGAAAAGGTAAAGAGATCCGATTTAGATGCTGAATTGGGCTACTGCCCGCTTTGCGCCATTGGAGTTTGCGAAGCATTGAAGAGGGAAAGAATAGCCCTGTCAATAGTCCCCATCTCTTTTACGGAACTCGATCGTGATGAAAATCGGGGGATTTCGGTGAAAGTAGGCGTTTTATCCGCAGTTGCGGGTTTACAGTTTGTGTCCACTCGCGTCTACGTAACTGGCTAAACCAACAGTTGCGCTTGAAATGCGCGGAATATTGGATACTGGAGACGACGGAACTTTGCGGATGCTTCGTCATCGAAGTTTCTCCGGGTTATCAAGTTCGTGCTCAGCTAGTGGCATGGCTCATTTGTAACGGATGGAGTCATTTGGAACATGTGGTGATGTGGAAGTGTCTGGAAGAGATGCAGTATTTCTCCAAGTTGTCAGATGGCTTTGTAATGGAACGCAAGCTTTTCCCATGACCTGTCAAAGCTGTCATCTGGGAAGTTTTCGATGTGGCGTCGTAATGGAACGCAAGCTTTTTCCATGGCCCGTCAAAGGCTGTCAGCTGGATTGTTTTTGATGTAGCGTCGAGGGCAGTCCTTCAAGGCTGCGCACGATATTGTCGTCTGGGGAACGGCGTCATCAGTAAGGCCCGGTGAAGTTCAGGCCGATCGTGAATAGAGGTATGGTCACACGTAAGGCGAGTTTTAGACGAGTGAAGACACGTGTTGGCTGGAATACAAAAAGATAGCCGAGATCAAGTAGTTATGATGTGGTGGACTTCTTCATTGAATTGTGGTCGTCATGTAATGATACCATCTTCAGGAGTACGGGTGTAGGTCGTCGTTGGCACGTTGTATCCTTCTCTTCGGCAGCACCGTTGTATTGTTCCCCGGTGCTGCCACGGTGGTGCGTCCTGGCGACGCTTCCGTGTGTTTCCTTGTGTACGGCTGCATGATATCCTGCCCCGCCCCGCGCACGTCACTGCGGCGTCTCCCCGCTGCCGCCGGCGTGACGCCCCCGGTGACGTCTCGCCGGCGCGGCCGGCTGAGGGCCGCCGACGGCGCGGTGCTCGTGTCGATTACCGTTTGTCGGCCGTTATCGCCGCCGCTCGCCCCAATAACCGATCCGGGCTAATGTGACGGATGGTGGCGGCGAGCGTCGGAGCCCGGCGGCCGGCGCGCACCATCGCTCATCGGCGGCCGGCGGCCGGCCAGGCCCGGCCCGCGGCTCCTGAGGGCCCGGCTCGGCGTCCGGTGCCCGGTGACGGCCGCCCTCCTCGCCCCCAGTCAGCGGCCAGGCCGGCGGAGAGCGGCGACCCGAGTGCGGCGTGACCGCGCGGTACCGGCCCGAACGTCCCGCAGGCGACGCTATCGTCGGTACAACGGCAAATTGAATCCGGGGGGTGGTGGCAGAACCGGCATCCGGAGAGGCGTGATGAAAGGCTCGTCCCAGAGCCAGCACGGACGTCTGCTTCTAGGCGTCTGAACCGCCTGAGCCGCCTCTGCCGTGTCGAAAGTGTAGACCGCCATGCCTTGTATGGATTCCGTGTCGCGATCACTTAGCTGCCGAAGTGCTGAGCTTGTGCGCGTCCAGTCTGAGGATTCACGGAGCCAATCTGTCTCAGTTTCGCCGTCGGGCAGGCTTCGGGCGCCGGTGCAGAGGTCAGCCCGAGGTCAGGCGGTGGCCAGACGGTGGTAGCTGCGTGTCGACTCCATACTCCATAAGCAGTCACTGAGCCGAAACGACCTTCTCTGCCTTATTGAAATTTCCAGAGCCGTTGAGGTCGGGTGGCGCTGTTCATGCAGGGATGCCGAGCTGGGTTGGCGCTGACTTTCGGCAGCTGGCCGACAGACCGGACTGATGACTTCGGGATCATGCTACCGACCCAACCCGCAGACAGGACTGATGACCTCGGGGTCAGGTCGTCCCAGCCCGGACAACGGAAAGTCGCTGGCTGCTGTGGTCGCTCCAAACTGATCTCTCCCTGAAACCTGCCGTGATCAACTGACCTCCCCTGGGGTGGACTCATAGCTCCTGGTTTTCCCGTGGCCACCACCAGGCGTCTGACCAGCTGTACAGTCGTCCTGTCTCCGCGCGTCTCGTTCCAGTGTGAAGCGGTCGCTCTCCGTCGTAACCCGTGTTACTCCGCGCCCCAGGGCCATGCGGAACCGCGGGGTGGAGATTTACCTGCTGGGTCCTGAGGAGGGCGGCGCCCTGTCGCCGCTGGACCGCTCGGCTCTGCTGGCCCGCTGTCACCTGACCGACCCCTGTCTGCAGGAGGCCGTCATCCGCCTGCACGACGCCGTCACGGAGAGCGCACCAGGTGAACAAGCAGACTGATTGTACGGCATTTCTCGCCGCTCGGCCGTTGGATTGACGCGATTATTCATGTCATTCATGGCATAAGAACTGTATGGGCTGAAGTAAATCGATGTCTGCCGTAAGTGCCATAAATCACTGTCGCTCACTTACCGAACATGATTTGCTACCAGAACTGATTTAACGCTCGTCACTCAGCATCAGTATCAGTATTACTTTCAATTCATCACGCCACATGACTTTGCTGTTACGCTACTTCCCAACCGTTTGTAAATGAAATAATGTATTTGGGCCGCATCTACGCTACGTCACAATACCGTACAGCAGTTTGGTGCGCAGTTATGCGAGTACCGCCAGACCGTCTCATGACTGGTGGACAGTCGGGTGGAGCGTTGTCTGCGATCGATGGCCACTGCTGTGGATGGTACTAGTCAGCCAGGTGGAGCGTTGTCTGCGATCGATGGCCACTGCTGTGGATGGTACTAGTCAGCCAGGTGGAGTGTTGTCTGGGACCGGTGGCCGCTGCTGTGGAGGGTATGGGACAGTCAGGTGGAGCGTTTTCTGGGAGGGCGGCCGCTAATGTGGAGGGTACTGGACAGTCGAATGGATCCTTGTTGGGGATCGGTGGCCGCTGTTGTGGAGGGTACTGGACAGTCGGGTGGACAGTTTGTCTGGGATTCGGTGGCCGCTGCTGCAGCGGTAAACGGTCCGTCCCGCCGTCCGGTCAGCTGTACGGAGCCGCCGATATGCTGAGAGCAGTCGGGCGTGCGGCTGTCTCGTCAGGCAACAGAGCGCCGTCTGTCGGGCCTTCTGCGTCCGTCGGCGTCCCACGGGGCGCGAACTTCCCGCAGCACGAGCCGGCGTCCCGGAGTGCAGCGACGTCTTACCCGGCCCGGGTCCGGTACTGAGTGGTAAAGTTTGCCCGCGGCTACGTGTGTCATTGGCCCCGTCGCTATGGCCGGAACCACCGCTGGGATGCGCTCTGTTGTCGGATGCCATAGTCGCCCGCACACATCCGTTGGTGCTTCGGGGCACAATCTACGTCTGTCGTGACAGTATGGCTTTGGAAGATGGCCGGTTCTAAGCCTGCCAGAGCCTCCACTGTCGTCTGGACCGTGTTGAATGGTACATAAGACTTTCGGCCCTCCAGCCGATGGTTTCGCGGGACTTAGCACGTCCCCTCGCGTGAGTGAGAGGGAACGTCCACTTCCGTCATGGAAGGCGACCTGCACGCCGGCGGGGTCGATACCGTTGCAGCTCAGTGCGCCGCCCGGAGCGGCCACGCCCACCACAACTTTGCGGCACACGTGTGTCATCTGCAGGTCTCTGATGTCTCGGATCACCCGCTGCACACTGATCTCGGGCCGCAGATCTGAGGCGTTCGCGGTTTGTGCGCCTGACACGGATAGGTTTGGTTCACTGCTGAAGTCGCGCACTGAAACTGGAGCTTCCATACAAGGACACGAAGGCAGTTTGCCACCTGCATAACACCACGAAAAAGTCCGTAGAAATTCGACGGCCATGAGCGATCGGTTGGCCTAAGAAATCCGGTGATCATGAGCGGTCTGCTGGGGACTCGGAAGAGCGGTGTGCGACCGGGTTGGACGGGACCGTCGGCTGTCGGGGAACCCTACGATCAAGTCCAACTTACACGAGAAATGAAAAGGTGCGATTCTGCCGAGCGACCGGCCCCGGTCGTCTTGCAACTGCTGCATATAGCCGACCGGTGACGTTCCAGGACATTTTCGTGGCATTGGCCAATCAACGATCGCTTTGATATGGGAGTTTAGTCGGGCGACAGACCCAGCAAGCCCAAGCACACGATAGTGGACGAAACGCAGGACTTTGATTTACCTTATATCACGACTTGATTTCATTGCGACAGGCAAAAGCGCTCGTCTAAACTGGGCTTAAGACGGCCGTGCGGTCGGGGCGCCGGTCCCTGCCTCGGCCCAGCTCGGCCTCGAGGCGTAACCATCTGGCCCGGGGCCGGCCAGTCGAGCGTGAACCGCGGACGTCAACGGCCGGGCCGGCCGGCGGCGCTGGGGCGTTCTCGGGCCGATCCTGACTGTGACAGGGACGGGGATGGTGGCCGCGTTTCTCACATTTTTGCCCACGGAACTCTTCAAAGTCTAGCTGATAATACCGTCGGCTGATTATGTTCTGAAGCAGTTTGCTGCGGATCCCCTGATCCATTAACAGAGAGCTGAAGAGCGTATTGTTCTTCGACAGAATTGGCAAATTCAGTGCAGATACATGTAAATCTCCTTGGTAATACTCGTTGTGGAGCAGGTTTTGGGCCTTCACATAGCGGATTTTAAGTGGGGTCAGAATAATGGACTTCACCGTAACAGAAAGATTTCCACTCTCTGTTTTCAAGCTCCATTTTGGCTCCCAGACTCCTCAGAGTTCAGAAGGGCCACGCCAAGGAACGGATACTCGAGAGACAACAGGCTCATCCATTCTTCAGAAGCGTTTAAGCCAACAGTTCTCGGAGAAAATTAAAATTTAACGAGGCATAAAGGCCATGAAAAGCTGTTTGAAACTTGAGGGCGAGTGTAGTCCTAGTTCAGCAAACTTAACATCCCCTGTGGCAAAGCGGCCAGCCAGACACCGCACAGCAATACTTTTGGCGTCGGGAGAGGCGGCATCGGTTTCTCATGGCTCTTGAATGTCTAATGGCCTGCGGCGTTACACTTGTGTTCAAATTTCACGTCTGGTTGACCTCAGTTTCCCGGTCGGTTTGGCTCTTTTGCGACGTGGTAGCGGGAGCACGTAAGCTCACTCGTCGCGGCTCAGTATATATATATATATATATATATATATATATATATATATATATATATATATATATATACACACACTTTGTGAGGTTTGCTGCTTGCGATCTTCTCATGTTCTGTGTGGCGTCATTACATAGCAGGCGTTTGCTTTGTTCTGCCACTGACGTCCGAGCTCGCTCGTGAGTGTCGTGTCCATTGCCTTTGACGACGCCGTTTTCATGCAGCCGCAGCGTGTAGACCGTGCAGCTAAAGCCCTTTAAACCACGAACCACGTCCACCATCAACACCCGGCCACAGCCGCCACCGTCTCCACCAGGGTGACCCCGGCGGCCGCCCGACGTCGGCGGCAGGTGTCTGACCCGGCCACTGTCTGCCGCAGGCTCGGAGCGTCCCGGTCTACTGGACCTGCTGCGCGCCGCCGACATGGTCAGCCAGATGGCGGCCAGGGGTGTCCACCCGCGGGAGGCGCTCCTCGAGGCCGCCATGGACGTCTACGTCAGGTGGGCGAGCGTGATCTGCTTTGGTGGAGGGTTAATCACTGGTCCGGCGTAGACCTGTCAGAACTCTCGGGGAAGGAGACAAATCCGTCTCGGCAGACAGACGACAGTATTCCGTGGATGTTTTTTTTTGCGATTCCTTCACATTATTTCTTCATTCCCCTCGGTGACTGAAGAAAAGTTGGCTGACAAAGTTCCCAAGTTGATGTCGAAGAACCTGTGCTTGATTAGATGAGCGTTTGTATGTCCCAGGACTGGTGCATGCAGCAGATCATTGCGCGCACCTACGCCGGCGCGCAAAGCCGTCGCTTTCTCAGGCGACCAAATGCCGCACAAACGCGCCGGCCTCCCCGGCCGGGGGTAATCTGAACGCATCACCCGTCACGTCACGTCACGGCGCGGCGCCGTTCCGTCGAGTGCCGCTCCTGTGAGCCGTCAGGCCCGTCCATCTCCGTGATCAGGTGCGGCGTATGGGCTCAGCGTGACCTCTTAAAGGCCTTCACGGCGCCGGCCGGCCCGCTCGCGGGATTAGTTTGCCGATGCCGCGCGGGACGGGGTCCGGCACGTGCTGTACTCACCTGGAGGGGGGGGGGGGCCGGTGATTGAGGCTCCAGCCGCCGCCGCTAGGGTGTGTATTTTTCAGCGGTGAGGTGAGGGGCGGCGGCGGCGGCGGCGGCTGCGGCGGTCGTCTGTTGACCGTCAGCCGGCCCCGACGGACCGACCTGTGGGAGTGGCGCGCGTCCGAGGCCGCCTGTCAGCCGCCACTGGCGGAGAGAGCGGCCCCGACACCAGACGCCCCCGGGGATGGACGTGACACGGCCGGAGAAATAGATGCCAGTGTCGCTATTTGGACGCCCGGCCCGCTCGCGGCTACATGGGTAATCACTTAGAAGCGCCGGAGCGTCGCCAGTGGTGCTCCTAAACGTCTGTTGCTGCCCGTGCTGCTCACGGGCACGTGGGAAATGTCGCAGACGAGATGGCGAGCGGTGATGTTCTCCAGAAAGTGAGCGGAAGCGAGATAAGTTCTGCGGCATTGATGTAGGGCGGCGCTCGTTGTTATGACTAGGACTTACCGCTTACTTGGTGCAACAATGTTTATGAACATTGAACGTTCCGCATTACAGAAGTATTGGTTCCAAAGCAGTGTGACCTGTGGGATCTTTGGCTGGTTTTGGGGGTTTGGGGCCCGGATTGTCATAACTGACATAAGCGTGCTTCTTGCAGGGCTGTCTTGTGGATGGCAGACCCCGTTCTTAAATGCACTGGATTTTGTTTTGCATTTCGCTTTGATGGTCACATCTCGGTGACTGTCTCTACGTACGACACAAAAGGTGAAAAAACAGGGATGGCCAGTTTGCCATATGCCCATGAACGGCAGACCCACATTCGTTCGAGGTGCACACAGAGCGCTATGCAATGTGCTCTTCAGTCTCCTTTTAGAGAATATCCATTGCGAGTCACGCTCCCTGTATGGTCAAGACAGCATTCGGAAACCAAGACTACCTTGACGACGAATTGTGCCTAGTTTCTGACATTGCGTATACGAAGTTCTGAGCCGGGCGTCAGTATTCATTTATTTTAATTTATGATTCATCCAAGACATTAGGATCGCCAGTACTACACCCAGTCCTCAAAAATGCCCAGAAAGAGCCGTTTAACATTACCATCTCTTGCGCGTGGCTCGTGCCGCGCGCATTTAAACGTGTTATGTTCAATGATCATTTCGGTTTGGTACGTCTCGAGGCGATTAACCCTCTCCCGACCGGGGGGGGGGGGCGGTTGACTGCCCCTGATGTTTTTCCAAGATTGTAAGAGAACGAAGAAACGCAACGTTACGAAGCTTTGTGTACCTTTTGCGTGATCATTTTTGCACCTTGTGTCTAATTTTGGCCCCAGGTCATGTGAGCTGCCTGACCTTGGTCAGGTTAGATGGACCTATGTGCGAAAAATTTTGGCGCCCTGTAACTTTTTCGTAAAACATGATACAATAAAATTTTCAAGGGTTGGAGACTTTGATAAATGCAACAAATCTGATGTCTCGGATTTTTCGAAAATGTCCGGGTCATTGAGTTAGGATCAAGCCCGTTTTCATCATCTGTTGCAGTTTTTCTCGAAAGTTGATGGATTTTTTTTCTTATGGTTTGTGGGGGTATCTAGATATCCAGTTTCCGTTAATGGGATAAGTTTCAATGACCTCCGACCACTGACTTGAGGTCAGGTCACGAATCACTGTTATGAGTCAAAATGTACTGCCATCAAAATCGGCGATGAATGGCTCAGGTCGGGTTGAAAGTGACAGAACTAGCTCCTGTAGTTGCGACTAATACCAAGAAGTTCAAGAAGTTAAAAAAATTGCACATTTTGGAAACAAACAGACATTCGCGAATAGAGCCCCACCAGTTGTGTAGATTGATAAGTACTGAGTTTCTCCAAAATTTAAGCACGGGAAATCATCGCAAGAACCACTAGGATCAAGAAACAACACTTGGAATGGCATAGTTCGCGAAAATAAAACAACGCAAAACTAATTCCTTTTAATTTCATACCGCCTTCGTCGGCGGCGCCCGTCGTGCAGCGTGGCAAAATCACCGTGTCTTTAACTCAACGTTTCCGTGTACATATTAAAGAAACTGGAGAAATTAGGCGTGTATCGGCATCTGCGGACTTTTACCTTTACGTTGGTGCCTTTATCTAGACTTTATTAGTCACAGCCCTTGAGATCCAGGCCGTTTCTCGGTCTCATGCATGCGGCTATGAGAAAACATCTGCAGGACGTAAATGGCTTACATGTTATCCAAAGCTAAAAATGAGACCAGTTTTGTGCCCTTCTAGCTTTCCAACGGTTCGCTTATTTTTATTGTGCGACCAACCGTTCGTGAGTTAGAGGGGGTTGGTCAACCGTCCGCCCAGTCGGGCGTGCATGGCGTCGACCCACAGTCGGGCGCGGGTTAATGGATCGCAGCGCGACGAAAGTTAGTAGATTCTCTGGTGGTGAGCGAGAGCAGACAGCCAGACAGAAAGAGTTACTTAAATAGCATATAGATGGCGTCTTGCCAGACATTATGTTGTATGAATCTTGATGTATTGTAATGTCGCGTTTCTTCAGCGAAGAGCTTGTGCGTTGTTGACATGCTGACATTACGTAGGTCGAAGTACAAAGATATGATTGAGATTTCAGAGCTCCGAAACCTCGTGATGAACAGATGTTTAGTGGGTAATGGGTGAAAATGCATGTTTGCTTTTATATGTTGCTGTTAAAATGATACCATGTCATATCGACGCTTGGTATTCTGCCAGAGTCGTCAAGACAACTGTCATCGCAAGAGATGGCAGAGTTAGGGTAGTTCGTATGAAGGTCTCCATAGGAATGGAAGCGATCAGCTTCGCATGTTTATGAAAACCTCAGGGGGGCCTGAGAACATCAGAAGCATGGAGTCCGAGGTCAGGGATTCAACCTATTAGTACGGTTATGTAGGAAGTTGAAATGCAGTAAATGGGCGCGCAGTGGAGTTTGAACTGCGTAGAATTTACCTCAGTTTTTAACGTGAAGATTTGCAGGAAAACCCCGCCGCCGATTGCCGTGGTGCTGTGAGTCCGCCGAGGCACGGTGACAGGGTCTGGATCCTCCCCCCAGATGGCCGGACAGCTTCCCCCCCCCCCCCCACGCACAGGTCGTCTGGTCGACAGACCGATCCTGATACCGTGACAGAGTGGCCAAGGAAAGGACACTCCGGCGTCACCTCAGGTCTGACACCGTAACAGAGTGGTCGGGGAGAGGACACTCCGGCCCCTCCACGGGCCTGACACCGTGACAGAGTGGCCGGCGAGAGGACACTGCGGCCCCACCACAGGCCTGACACCATGACAGAGTGGCCGGCGAGAGGACACTGCGGCCCCACCACAGGCCTGACACCGTGACAGAGTGGCCGGCGAGAGGACACTGCGGCCCCACCACGGGCCTGACACCGTGATAGAGGAGTGGCCGGGGAGAGGGCACTCCGGCTCCACCACGGGCCTGACACCGTGACAGAGTGGCCGGCGAGAGGACATTGCGGCCCCACCACGGGCCTGACACCGTGACAGAGTGGTCGGCGAGAGGACACTCCGGCCCCACCACGGGCCTGACACCGTGACAGAGTGGTCGGCGAGAGGACACTGCGGCTCCACCACGGGCCTGACACCGTGACAGAGTGGCCGGCGAGAGGACACTGCGGCTCCACCACGGGACTGACACCATGACAGAGTGGCCGGGGAGAGGACACTGCGGCGTCACCACGGGCCTGACACCGTGACAGAGTGGCCGGCGAGAGGACACTGCGGCTCCACCACGGGACTGACACCATGACAGAGTGGCCGGGGAGAGGACACTGCGGCGTCACCACGGGCCTGACACCGTGACAGAGTGGCCGGCGAGGACTCACCACGGGACTGACACCATGACAGAGTGGCCGGGGAGAGGACACTGCGGCGTCACCACGGGCCTGACACCGTGACAGAGGAGTGGCCGGCGAGAGGACACTCGGCCGGGCCGTTCCGCCGCGTGCGGCCGCTCGTCGAACTCCCCGGCCGACCGTAAACGCCGGCCCGGATCGCGGGCGCGCCGCCTTCGACATGCATTCTCCATGCGAGGGCCGTCTTCATGTTTGATGAGATGGCTAAGGGCGCCGGCCCAATGTGCCGGGACGTGCTTGTCGGGCCGGGAGAGCGCTCTGGCACTTAGCCGGCCGGCAGGCGGGCAACGGCGGAGCGTTTTACCGAATGTGGGCGCGCGTCGTCTGTGCGGCTGCGTGTATCGATCCATGGACGGTTTTGGTCTTCACGTTCATAAATGGTCAGTCGTTGCGTGTTGCTTTTGTAAGCACGCATGTTTATTGGGGATCAGAAGACGCCTATGTGCTGTTGATGCGTAGGTGTATGGTGTTCGGTCGTTTGCGCCTTTGAGATGAGAAACATGTGCGCCCTTTGAACGTGACATGACTTGAATATTGCTTGACACGTGTGACATTCATCTCCGCGCGCGCCTCTGCCGCCGTGCCGTCAGTTGAATGTAAGCCGTCGGCGGGTTTCTGTGGCCCGGCAGGCCGCAGATGTCGGCGGCGGCGCGGCGGCGGCTGGCCCCGCTGCTGGAGCAGCTGGCCGCCGAGGACCCGCCCGCGACTGGCGCCCGACTCAACCCGGCGCTCAGCTCCGCCTCGGTCCAGCTGTACCGTCAGGACGCCGACCTCGCTCGTGCTCGACAACTCTGGGCCGGCGTACAGCGCCACCTGCCGGCGCCGCCGGCCCGGCCGCTGGCGCACGCCTACCGGCACGCCCTGCTGTCGTCCTCGGCCCGCGGCGTCCGGCTCATCACGGTACGACCTCGCTGGGGGAGGGGGTTTGTCCCGCCGTCCTGTCCGGAGTACGCGATCGGCCGGCCGGCGAGCGCCGCTTAACATGCCGGAAACTGGCCAACTTTGCAGGAGAGGGAGATTCTTATCCTAGCCGCGGGGAAAGTGCTCATCACAGAAGTTGGTATGAGGGTGGATTTGGGCGGGATCACGTGGCCGTCCCGCTCCGAGTCCGTTAGAAGTCGGTCGGACAGCCGGGAAAGTGATAGTACGGGAGTTGCCCGGTGTCGTTTCAGTGCGGCTTGGGCCGGACGTACGGAAGTTGAGAGCCGCAGAAGCCGGGCTATTCGAGATCAGTGTGCAGATATATCACGGGGTCAAAAGCATTGTGTTTTGTATGATCCAATGTACCTCAGCCATAGAAATGCGTTCATATATATTTTCTTGGTCTCACTGATGCACGTGTTGCCCGTTCCCGAATGTAGATTAATATACCTTCGCCATTACATTACATTACATTACAGAGTGTTCGCACAATCCCATCCTGGGCCGTGAGTCGCTCTTTCGCTCCCGTACTCAGTTTAGAAATCTCACGGTTGTTACGCCGCGGGTTGTCACTGCCACATCACCCTGTTTTGAGTGGTTGTTGGCCCTGCTCAGTAGAGCCATTTGAGCCCTGCGCCGCCGCGGTGTCTCAGTGCCGACTGACCCCTGTTGTGAGCGGCCGCTGTGCTCCCCGCTCGGCGGTGGTGTCTGGCCGGCCCGGTGGGCGGCTCGGTGGCGCTCTGACCGGCTCCTCGGCTGCTTCAGGCGGCGGCGGCGCGGTCCGGCGAGCCAGGCCTGGTCCGGCTCTCCGCCGTGGACGCGGCCGCCGTGCTGGCCAACAGAGACGAGCCGCCGCCGCCGGCCGCTGTCGACCGCAGCGCCCGCCAACTGCTGCTGCGGCTGCAGCTGGAAGCCGCCCAGCTGGAGGAGCCCGACCAGCGGCTGTTGCAGCGGCTGGCCGAGGAGGCCGCCGGGAAGCAGGCGTCCGTGTACGCCCTGTCGCTGGCACTTGAGAATGGTGAAGAAACGGGCGGCGTGACGGCACGTGGTGTTGGCTCGTTGAGCTGGACCAAAGGTTTTGTATTTGTCGCGGAAAGCTGTTGTATTTCGTGTGGCGTTGCTGTGAGTTGCCTATGACGTATATTCAAGTAAGATATTGCACTGCATCATGCGTTCAACAGAATTCAACTTACCGATTTCATTTCATCTCAGTTTGTACTTTCGGTCAAAAGCGCGATAGATGTGGAGGACGAATATAATTAGAAGATGACATGTCAAGGGGAGATTTATCTCAGTATATGAGTGCTGTGGCCGGCTGCCGATGTGCGTTTGACGATTCCTTGCGCCGCCAGGTCTGGTTTCGGCCCGCGCCCTGCCGCACCCCTGCGTGGCGCTGCTGGCGCCGCTGCTGCGGGCGCTGGACGCGGCGCTGGCGGCGGCGCTGACGGCCGAGCCGCCGCCGCCGCCGGCCACGCTGGCGCGCTGGCGGGCGGCGGCGCCCTGGCGGCGCCGGCTGCGCGCCGTATGCGATCGCCGGCCGACCGCCGGACAGCTGGCCGAGTGGCTCTCGCTGCTAGCGCTGCACTGGCGCTGGGCCGGCCAGCGCCTGCTGGCCGAGCTGCTGGAGCTGCCGGCCGCCGACGGCGACGAGCACAGGTCTGTCTGCGAGAACTGCGGCCCCGAGGGTCTGTCTGCCGGCGCTCTGGTATGCGTCACGCTTCGTGCTCCTGCTGGGCGGGGGAAAAGCGCAGTTTCATGAGCCTCTGGCCGCCCACCTGGCCTCGTGCCGTCCCCTGGCCACTCGCTAGTGCCCGTGACGTCAGGCGGTCAGCCGTCGGTCCCCATGACGTCAGGTGGACGGTGTTCCGGTCTGCTCTCGGCCCTGACCGGAGTCGTCGTTGCCGTCAGGGAGTTGCCGCAGCTGTGCCGCCGGCTGGACGGTCTGGTGGGCGCTGAGGTGAGCGCTGCCGTGCTGTTCGCCGGCCGCGTCTCGGAGCGGCTGGCCCGGCCGCGGCCGTTCGCCGACCCGGAGACGGCCGCCCTGCTGGACGACCTGAGCAGGTGAGCGGCCCGCCCGGCCGGCCGCAGCCGAGGCTGGCTGGCCCGGGTCTGGTGGCCGGCGAGACTGCCGTGCCCATCGGCGGCCGGCGTGGGAGGTTGCCGCGCGAAATAGCCCCGGCAAAGTAAAGTGGCGCTAATGTGTGATATAATGGAGTCATTAACCAGCGGAGTGGCCGTCCCTCGAGTGGTGGCTGAGTTTGGCCAAAATCATCAGTTCCAATCAGTCGTAAGCATCACAGTTTCTGTACTGAAGCGGTTTGATGTTTCCAGTAACTTCCCTTCAAATGGCGTAGCTGGAGCTCACGGATTGCGAGATGCAGTGGTTGAAAGCTAAAAACAAGTGCCCAGTCTCGTTGTCCAGAAGTCATGATGACACGTCGTTGAGCTGGAATGCTTATGGTGCCTGCCAACCGGCGAGGTTTTTTTTTAAGCGTATTGCTTTGGCTTAACCATGTGAACTGACTGGAAAACTCTGTTGTCAGAGCGTTGTTTGTCTTGTCATCGATCCTTTGTTTGTGGACATTGTTAGGGAGTCGTGATGGAGGCAGGCGGTTTTCACAACTAAACCGGTGGATGAGCGGATACGTCAGTTATCTGCGCTGTCGATTAAAGTTCAAGTTAGAACCTTCTCGGACTCTGATGGCCCATTAAAACTTGCGGGTTTGAAAGTTCTGATGATGTATTTCTTGGAAATTGCTGTAAACATGGTGGAGGGAAATGGTTAGATGTTGCCCAGTTATATCTGGTTTTCGTTTCTTTGAACATGAGAAGCCTTTTTTCGGCCAGCTTTTAGCCAAAAATGTTTACGTTTTATTCTAAACAATTTTGGAGAAACTGCATTCACGGCGTGTGATTGTAGTGTAGGCCAGACTTGTTTACGGTGGGCAGTGTGGCGTGATCAGGGGCTGCGCAGACGAAAATATTCCATTTAAATTCCACGTAAAGCTTTGATATATCCAGAGTCGGCATCGTAGAGAATGAAATTCCACTGAACGATAGCAGGATTTTCCCTTGATGTTCGCCTTTGCAACGTTTTCGTGGTTATTTTAAGAACGTTCACGAAAATTCTTAGTGCATTTTTTCTATTTTGCGTCATCGCCAACACGCTGTTGACGTAGACTTGCGTGTTGAATTTATATTTAGGAGGGTTTTTTCTGTTGTTTTTTTTCTGCGATTGGGTCGCTGGTTACACGCATCTATTTCAACTGTGGTAAGCGTAAGTGTGGACATTGTCAGAGACGTCATTACTTGTAGGAACGAAAACTGTCGGAGAATTGAAAGAGAAAAAATGTTTAGGAAAACCTCACGTTTCGGATTTTTTCCATCGGACAAAGGTTTTTCACCGAAAGTTTGTAGTGGAAATTTACCGAAAACCCGCGTTTTCAGAAAACTCGCAAGATATTAAACTTTTCAGGGCTTTCCAACGTAAAACTTTCCGGTAAGTTCGCGGCAGGTGCTTTTTTAAGTTATATAAACATGCATTCTATTCCAAGCGCCGGAAAGAGGTGTTTAAAACCGTCTGTCTGACGAAAATAGAATGAAATGGTAGATTGGGTCGGAGGAAGACCGCGAGGCCCCGTGTTGGATTCCTGAGCCCGCTTGTAATGTTCATCATCCCCGTGTCGTTTGTGTTCCTGAGAGATTTCCACACATCATTCTAAAGGGAATTAGTTGCGTCGCCAGTAGAAAGTTGCCGATAACTTTTAGGGAACTTGTCGTAGCCGTACGAAGAATAGAAAACAGTGCAGGTGTTTGGGTGAGGTCCATTTGTGGGCAGTGTTGTTCTAGGCAACACCATGGGAAGAATGTTAAAACTTCCCAGAGTCGGATACCCATCGTACCTGCCTCGTGGTGTGCTACACTCATGAGACTCCGCAGTACTCATTTATGGTCCTGCTGACTGACCTTTAACTGTCATAAGTCCACAACACGTTCGCCTTGTAGTGGTGTCTACACATACGTGTAATATGTTATAATAGCATGCGTACCAATTGATGGGATTCAGCTTATGCCTGTCTTTTGGGAGTGCCAAGACCATGATGGTGTCCCCTCCCGCCCTTGGTGGATTGCGTCTCGACCGTCACGTCCTTTCTCTTCATTCAGTGCAGTTGGGCCATTTGCAAAAGAAGCGCAGCGGAAAATGCAAATGAAGATGTATTAGAAATTGAATTGTAAAGTTTTTTCAAGACGGCGTTTCGAAAAGTGTCTGAGGAAGCTTTTATTGAGGAAGTTTTACGGACTTTCCGTTTAAATTTCCGGAAATAAATTTAGCGAAAATGTCGAGAGAATTGCCCTGGAAACTTTCAGAAAGGTTAAGATCTTAATCTGTATTCACGAGGGCGTTGAGTTATTGTGGTGGCGTGTGTGCGTTGGTGGAGCTCCGTTCGCGACTGTCTGGCGCCGTGTTGTCAGACTGTGCTGGGCGATGGACCCGTTCCTGGCCGTGCGGCCGGCCGACGCCCGGCGCGTGAACGACCCGAACCGGCTGCGTGACCTGCTGACCTCGTCCCGGTCAGCCGAGCTCAGGCGGAGACTGACCCGGGCCGTCTGGGACACCCTGCTGCACGACCGCTACTCAGAGCAAGGTAGGACATGGGCACTGGCCCCCGACGACCGCAGACTTTTTCTCTGCCCTACTGTGAATGGCCTTAGCCACGTTAGCTCAGGCTGTCGTGGCAACCCTCTGTTTTGTTCTATTCCCTTTTGTTCTCAGCGTATGAACGTTTACGTCTGTACCTTCACATCGTCTGAGGACGTTGTACGCTGTTTCCCTGGGCTCTCTACTTTGTCTTTGGCGTGTACTCAGCTGCGTCGTGTCTTTGTCGCGCCAGCTCTTCGCGCGCCTCGCCGTTCTTCCATTCTTCTCACCCGCCGCAGCTGCATTCTGCTCGGGACAGAACCAGTGCAGACAGTTCCCTTATTAAGGCCTCGGCTGTACCTAATTGTCCATTGTATTCGCGCCTCGCCGGCGCCTAACGAAGTAAGCATACGACGCATTTAATTCGCGTTTCCGCCGCCGGCCGCCCGGAGGCCGTCTTTATCGGCAGCGGCGCCGGCCGGCCGCAGATTGGTTCCCCCGCTGGCCGCCGCCGCCGCCCGCTCAGCGGCGCTCGTTTGCGCGCGCCGTTTGCGGCGATTGCGGCCCGTTGGCGCGGCTAATTCGGTATTTTGCCGCCGGCGTTCCCGTTAGGCCCGGTCGCGTGGCTGGCTGGCGGCTGACGTGGCGCGGCGCGAGGAGCTCGCCCGGCCGAAGTCCCGGACGCGGCGCCTGGCAGCTCCGGGGCTCCGAACGGCGGTGTGGCCGGCGCCGGACCGCTGGCCACGTTGCCTTGAGCCGACTGACTGTGCGTTGATCAGGAGCAGGGCAGTTCGGGCGCTGTTTGGTGGCGGTGACTGGCCTGAGGCCTGGACCGGGAGTTGCCTGTCGTCCCAGGATTTATTTCCAGCCTGGGGTGCTCCGTTTTGGGGAGATTCAGCAGCCCTGACGCACTACAGACGTCGCGCTGGACTGTTGAAACGTTGGTAGTACCTGACACTATTCGGCCTGCGTAAAATTGGTTCGACACGTGAAGTCGGCTGCATAGATATTTACACTCGTACAGAAACTTTTTTTTATTTAGCCCGAAGTGTTGAACTGGATAGCGTTGGGATCACAGTCCACGTTCAGCCGACGTGTTTTGCGGGCAAGATCACTATCGTGGGACGATCCACAAATTATCTATCTCTGTCATACATCAGTCGGTTTCTCATGCCTGTGTGCTAGTTTTGGCCTTACCAGACTTTGGCTGTGGTTATGTGTTTTGAGTGTAAGTTACTCCCATGTGGAATTTTAGCGCTGGCGATTTGTACGTTCAGGAGACACGTACACCATCAACGTATAACAAACGTGATGGATAATCGTAATGAACGTTCGCGGTCTCTTGGCAGAAACTCGCGCCGAAACACTTACGCCGCCGCCAGGCTAAATGCCGTTGCTGTGTCGCCGCTCACGCCCCGCAGAATAAAAAAACCCTCGGAGCGTGCCGGGCCAAATCGATGGCGACTGCGCCTGAACCGATCCAGTTACGTCCCCGGGGCGGTGTTGATTTCACCACTAAACCGCGCTCTGTTTGGCCATTAGCTGACGTCAGTCTCGGCGGAGATTGGCAAACCTGGAGCAAACGCAGCGGCTCACCGTTTTCTTCCTCTTGGAAGGGTCTCGTGTGAACTTTTGGCGCGTGGCACTGCATAACCGAGTGTTCTTGGCGAACTGACGACATGTTCGGTTGCCCACCCATGATGGTCAAGATGACAGAGAGGAAGCAACCGCTAAGATTCTTGGTAGGGTAGGAAGTTATAAGTTAAGTGAGAAGTTAGTGACGTAGGCGGGCCTGCGACTAAACCGTCGCCAGTATTCGCCCTTTGGCGACCGACGACGGTAGATTACTACGACCTCCCTCCCATTCATTTCCAAACTGTGCATGGCAGGTCAGTGAAACCAAGACGAACGTGTAGCGTGGTTTTTGGCGACACGATGATACCAATTTTGTTCATTTTATGTCATGCAATGATCTTACAGGCGACCTCCGAGGAGGTCATGTCATTTGATTCTGGTTTGGGCACTTTGAGGGGCCGCGGAACGACTGTGTGCGACGAACAGGAATTGAAACTATTGTTGCTATGCATAGGTGAAAAGGTCATTAAACTCGATTTATGATTTTTATCTCAGATGCCCGTGACCTAAGTGAGTAGGTCACTGGCGCCATGGATGACATTTTTGCGTAAAACTGAGCAAGACCGAGGGTCAACAGTAAGATTTTGACTGAGCGCTTACTTCGAGGGAAAATAACCGTATTAGTGGTTGCATGGCGTTTCAAATGCAATACTGACAAGTATTACTTACGATTTCAGCCGAAAAAACCTAAAACAGATATTATTTCGCCCGAAACAGATTGCGTCGTCACTGGTATGCTAACCGCCAGACGCTCGCGTAGGGATTTTTGACGTTTCTGCGTTAAATAGTTTGTTTACGTGAGATCTCGACGCTGATTGGTCGTCGGTCGGACTCAAAGTCCAATCAAGAGTAATAAAAAAGTTTGGGGAAATAATTAATGCGATATAAATTATCTTTAAAATGAAAAAGTTAACCGTTGTGAAAATAACAAAAATGGCAATAATAATAATAATAATAATAATAATAATAATAATAATAATAATAATAAACAATAATAATAAAAAAGTACAAATATTACAAAGATGGCAAAGTGTAGTTGCAATTTGAAAAATACAAAAAAAAAACAAAAAGTAGTGAAATAAAATATGTGAAAAAGAAATCACGGAACAAAACTGGAAAATATTAGGAAGTGAAATAAAACAATAAATAAAAATTTACCCTAGCCTAACATAGTAACCAAACCTAACCTAACCTAACCTAACCTAACCTAACCTAGCCTGGCCTGGCCTAACCTAACCTAACCTGGCCTAACCTAACCTAACCTAACCTAACCTAACCTAACCTAACCTAACCTAACCTAACCTAGCTTTATCTAACCTAGCCCAGCACGAGAAATCACGGAACAAAACTGGAAAATATTAGGAAGTGAAATAAAACAATAAATAAAAATTTACCCTAGCCTAACATAGTAACCTAACCTAACCTAGCCTAACCAAACCTAACCTAACCTAGCCTAACCTAGCCTAACCTAACCTAACCTAACCTAACCTCGCCCAGCACAACCCAACCTAGCAACCTAATCTAACGAGTGTTAAATGTCATAATGTAATAATACTGATATCAGATATCCCAACAATTCTCTAATACAATAATATAACGACGTAATAATTCAGCAGTTCCTCCAAGTTCAGTTTGGGGCAACAGAATAGAACTTTCCTATATATGACGTCATTTATCGCTTGAAGATGCATGCAGGGTCTACACATCCTTGATGTCAATAACCTTAAACTTGGCGGCACTACATTTTCCGCCGCGGAATAATGTTGTTCTCCGCCAGTCGACTGCAGCACGGTATTACTGTGTGGTACGTTATCGTTATGATTTTGTTGCTATTTTTTAGAAAATCAAGTAGTGGAAAGTACGGTTAGAAACAGGATGATACTTTCTTTACATTGGTGGCAATTATACGGAGGATTGTTTGCGATTTCGTCGGGCAGAAACTTACCCTTAGCCAGACCGAGCACCATAAAAAGCATTTGTTGTACGAAAATGACCTTCGCCGTATTGTAATTTGCCTCTGACATGTCCGCAAGAAAGAGGTCGTAGGTCAGTGACCTGTCAAAGTATTGATTTTGAATTTTCAGGACACTGTGTAAAACGGTTTGAAGGTTATCTATGCAAAACACCTGAGCGTTCGGAGCAATCGTTAGAGGTCTTGCGAAAAATCTCATTGAGTTGCACCCCCTGTTTCGTGGAGGAGGTAATTTATCCTTAGTGTGTCATTCATGGCTAGATTGTTTTGATGCGCTGTTTATTCACTCCATTGCATACGAATTGCGTTTCCAGGCGCCCAGCAGAGTTAAGGCCAGCGTTTGTTGTGTTTATTTCTTTAATGACTACAGTTCAGTTGTCTGGTGTACCGTTCGGCCGATCCTTGGGATGCTTGCCACTTTTTCTGTTCAGGTGGACCCAACTTTTGTTGGCGATCTTTCATGTGGAGCAAATTGAGCTCGACAGTTTGTCTTCGGAACAACAGATTCCTCTATTGCCTTGGGGCGATATGTCATTTTTTTCTTCTGACCAATTTCCTTCTGACACGTGGCTCTTTCGTAACGAGATTGCTCTTGCTGCGAGCACTTTTCTTCACCTCATCCGCTTTATGGAGCTACTTTTTGGCCACAAAATCCACAAGCACTAATTGTGTAGCCACATGTGGCCTTCGGGTCTTTAGCGCCACTCTAACCTTTGTTCAGCGACGATACTAAAACTTGAAACAGCGGCTACTGGCGACCCAGCACATGCGGTAAGACGCAGCGGCATTCAGGGTCCGCTCAGACAAATTTGGGCCAGAAATCGTATGTAGGGTGGCATGTAATCGGGTAATCGGAGCCAGTTGCTAACCGCGTTCCCACGCATGGGCCTCAGAAAACATTGTGAATGCAGGACATCGCGCCACAGGTTACATAGAGTGCACGTTGTCGGAACCCTGCTGGAGAGTCGGCTGCCGGTTGAGTTCTGCAGCCGGTGCGGCATGGAAGGGGACACACTGTTTTCTGCAGCTGTAAGGATGCACAGGGATGCATTTTGTGCGCAGGGATGCACACGCGCGGCTTCATGCTGCGCGTAACGACAGATTCTGAATGTATCGCGTCGCATCGACATTCCCGCGCGGGTGGTGTGGATAAGTGAGGCACTTGCACGTGAGCAGCATCAGCAGCGCCTCGTTCGCCCCAACGGCGCAGTCTTGGCTCTTTGAGACGCACGTACGGTGACAGCTGCATGAATGTGTAAGCGGCGGCGTGTCCCAGGGAAGGAGGGAGGGCACTGAGCCGCACGCCTCAGCATTTGTATTAGAATTGGTTTAATATTAATGTCACATGTGCGAGATATTCCGCATTTCGTGGGACATTTCTCGGTCTCTTGAGACCATCTTCCAGCCAGTGGAAGAGCCGGGTTGCGTTACTGCAGGGTCGAACGGCGTGACGTGCGGCGTCACAGGAACCAGGACCTCCCCGCTGGAAAGCCGGGCCGTGTGGCGCCGCTCCCGGCGGGATTGAACGGCCTCCGACGATGCGCCGGCCGGCTGTCAGCAGCGCCGGGCGCGCCGCGAGCCGCGAAAACAGGCTGCCAAATCTCGTTACGCCGCGAAGTTTGTCGGGTAAACAGGGCGGATCGGCGCCTCCGGCTGGCGGCGGCCCGGCGCGGCGCGCGCGCGGATCACCGCCTGATCGCCGGCCAGGTTGCCGATACGCAGCCGGCGGCCCGACGGGGCGCGTGCTCGCCTCCAGCGTGCCAACGAGCCGGCCGCCCGGCCGACGCGGGCGAACGCAGTCGCGGTGCCGGCGCAGCTGCGTCTCTACGGAGCGGTGCAGTGTGCGCGCACCGAACGGACCGGTGGGCGCGCTGGCGGACCGAGCCCCGGAACTGGGCGAGGTTCGCCCCCCCCCCCTCCAGGGACCAGAGCCGGATTTATGGACTGTCGCTGCGCCCGTCGCCGCCGCTCGCATTTTCAAGTCTGGATCAAAGCCGCCGGCTGTGACATTTGAGCGCGATCCCGGAAAGGTCACGCGCCGGGCGCGAGCAACAGTAGCTGAAGGCACTTTGCGGGAAGTCTGCTCTGGGGCTTTGGCTGCCGATGAACTCACCCACGGCCCGGGGAGGGCGGGGGGGGGGCGGTCAATGCTGGCCCGGTCGCGGGATTTCCGGCCGTTCGGTGGGCGTCAAAAGTTCATCTGTGGTAATGCTTCCCTGATCGTGACCAGCGACGACGGCTGGCCTGAAAGTGATGTTGACTGGGCACCGAGCACCCGAGACTGGAAAGGCATGACAGAAGGCAGGACTAGAAACGATGGTCTCTTGAAAAGCTCACGCGGAAGTTTGTCTCAGCCAGTAAAATGTTACGAAGGCAGTGGACATGATTTTTTTGGCAAAAGTTTTCGTTTAATGCTTGATGGTTAACTTTGGAAATAAACCGGAGATATTTCGTTGTGCCGATTTGATTTTAGTGGCTCTGTGTCGTCTCTCGAGTCTATCTCTGGAGTGCAGATGTTCAGAGCCTCGTCAGTCATGGTTCCTGGGACGGCTCGTGTTTTGGGGTGGAAATATTCAGCCGGTGGTATGGGGTCATTTGTCATCTTATAGATTGGAACCTGCGACGTGTTGTCAAGAGTTGACAGTTGTGCGGCACTAAATCTGGTTCCCCTGGTCGGAAAAGGCATGAAATCGAATGGAATTGCCGTCTGACTTTTGCGAAGTTCTCCATGACTGTTATTGGACGAGGTGGTCAGTTAGTTTCGTAGATCGTTTTAAATGAACCACAGTCTAGGCACCTCCGTGTGTTTCTGTGTCCGTCCGTGCGTCAGACAGACCAGAGTGACGCCGACGCGTACACACCATCGCGTTGGACGCCCAGGTTTCCTCTTTTTCGTGCCACGCGGAACGTTTACGTCGGGAAACGCAAGGCTTCGTCTGCGAAATCCTCGATGGGCTATTATGTCTGTAAATTATCCGTCACGTGTGTGTTCTCCGTCGACTCGCCATCTGATGTTTATGGTCCCGTAAATCATTGCGGGCGGGCGCTATGGGCTCGGCTATTTCTGGCCGTGTTCCGTTCTGCGATTTAATGGGCACATTTTTAGCGCGTCCGTCCGCTTTGTTCGGCCCCATAGAGTCGTGAGCGGCACGCTTAGCATGCTTCGTTGTAAAGTCTCGATTAGTTAAAGTGAGAGATTGCTACGGTTTTGTGAGGACAGACCTAGTCATGGTGCTGTTTGAATGGTATGTGACCCTGACCCTTTTCGTCAGTTGCGGTCCGTTTTGAAGGGCATGAAATCCCATTGCAGTTGCTTTTTTCCTGCTTTAATGTGCAACTCAGCAGCAGAACAGTGGTCGTGTGTTGTAGCATACACAGAAGGTCCAGGATGAAGGGACTGTTCAGGTTGTCCAAAGTGATGATGTGCGGGTTTTTTTTATTATTCCTGCATCAGAAACGAAACGAATATCGAAAGATTAATGGTGTTCCCACAACTGTTCGCGTTGGCGGCTCATCCTGCCGACTTCGTTCGGTTCGGCGTGATGCATTGGCGTCTGGTCTGTATTTATCATTCCTGAAAATTTGGGAAAAATGGAGTGGCGGCTTGAAAAAGGGTATCCAGGAAAATGGAAACGAGTGGAATGGAGCCAACAGAGAACGCATCGTCTGTTCATTTGACGCTGGGGAACGTTCGATGTCGTCTGCTGCTAACTCGCCTGGATGAACGTGACCAGTTTTTACTTGAGATCCCATTGATTACCGGCTGGTGATGTCTGGTGCGGAAATGGAGCCCACCGGGTGCCGCTTGGTGCTGGGATGGTGCCGACGAACTGCCACTGGGGCTGAAACTTGGCTGCTGCGCCACCGATTCCTCCCGCTGGTCATTGGCCAACAACAGATCACGTGACCTCTGTGGCTCGACGTATGGCACCTCGGCCGTTTATGAAGGATTATTTTTACGCGCTGGCGCCGACTTTCGCAGAATTTACGGTACCGTTCGCGTCAGCAGAAATTGCAGCTGGGCATGTTCGGAGCTCGGAAGTATGCCTCTGATCCGCAGGAGATTTCGTCATAGTTACCAGAGTCTGCCTGTCTGTAAACCGTGTGCCGCCCACTGGGCGCTGTGGATCGACCGCCTTGTGTGTCGCCGTATGGATGTATCTTTATTATGCATGATGAAAACGGGGAACAAAGGAAAGCTTATATTGAGCTCCGCTTGGCGACATTATGTTTGGCCATTGCGAAGCCATCTGGCGGCCATCCAAACTCCCTGGCCATGTTTTATGTTATGCAAAGGACGTTGTCGGGCCACTGTTGTCGTCCCCTGATGTTTCTCTATCCCACTACGAGAGTCAGTTGTCTCGAAATTCGTCGCGAACAGTAATTTGTGTTTTCCAGCAACCATCCTTGATGGTTGTCTAGTTTCCGCCCAGTTGATGTTCTGCAAGTTGTTTACGTCTCCATCGGGGTGTATTATTAACGTTTGTCGGGATCCCTGTCGGCAGCAGTTCGCTGTAGCTGTCCGCGTCCGTTCAGCTGGTGTTCTGACAGCCGTCTGTGTCTTCCCGCCAGCGGAGGCGGCGCTGCAGGCCGGCGTGGCGCTGCTGAGTCGGCACGGCCTGCTGCGGTGTGGCGCCGCCGCCGCCGCTGACCGACCGGAGCCGGAGACGGAGCCGGAGCGGGAGCCGGAGACGGAGCCGCCGGCCCGCGCCATGGTGCCGCTACTGGAGGCGCTGCTCCGCCGCAAGGAGGCGCCCCTGGTGGTGGCGGCCGCCGTCAGTCGGCCAGAGGCAGCCACCACCGGCTTTGGTATGTCCTGGTCTGGCCGCCCAACTCGTCAGGCTGGTGGCCAAATTTATCGTCGGTAGCTGCCTGTACGCAGCTACTGCCATTTGGAGCTGTCTCGCATCTGGCATTGAACGTGTATCCGAAATGCGTTCGGATATAGCTTCAGGGAAAGTTGACCCTTCTTCATGAGTTTTGTTTAAATGTCCTCCGTTATTCCGTCACACGGTCGTCGTTTTTTGTCACGCCTTCTCACTCATCCAAACATTCATACATCGTTATTTCCCGCTATGCCCCCTCCCCCGCATTCCACCTCGTATGTACAGGCTATCTTAACTTCCCAAATAGTCAAGCCGGCCCACGGCTAGCTCTGTTGTCCTTCCTGCTGTCGCTGCGGGGACCGGCTGACCCTGGTGTGTGGCGGTAAGCCGCGCGGTTTGGCTTACTGTCGCCTGCCGTGTTCCCCCGCTCAGTGGAAGAGCTGAGCGAGCTCAGTGTGCGCTCGCCGCTGTACGTGGCCCTCTGGCGGGCGGCGGCCACGCCGGACTCGCCTGCCCAGTTGCGGGCCCGACAGTGGCAGAGCCTCCTGGCGGCGTACCTGCAAACTGCGGCCGCCGACCCTGACTACCGGCGCTGGCTGGCAAAAGAGGAGGGGGAAGAGGTCGAGCCCAAAGACCGGCAGGTGGGTCAAGAGGTGGAGCGACAGAAAATTAACTTATGCTGGTGTCATTGGTGACGCACTTGGTCCCAGAGGAAGACATTGCCTTCACAGAGGTGTTTACCGATTAGTTGGGCTGGGGATCAGTCAGCTATTGGCAACTAGAACAGGAAAAACTGTGGTGCTGTGTTCGCCACTTTTCGTCCTGTAGCCAGTACACATCTGTTCCGCTTCAGTGCTTGCGTGCTTCCATAACTTAGTGGTTTTCTGGAGCTGTATCATCGTTGTCTCTCGAGTGAATGGCGACCTCGGTAGGCCTTTGTTTCCCGGAGGCGGTCAGCTGAGTCTGCTGAGTCTGCCCGTTGCCAGGTGAACCCGTTGCTGTACTGTGCCGAGCTGACGCACGTGGTCACCTCTGACCTCTGGGAGCCGGACGCCGAGTCCCTGCTCGACTCGGTCGCCATCGGACAGGTGTCGCAGCGCTGCCGACAGATGGCAGCGCTGCGCCGCTTCATGTGGACCAACGCCACCCAGCTGGCCGACCGGCGCTTCTGCCTGAGGTGCGGCGCCGTGGCGGACGTGGATGGCCGTTACCCTCCGTTCTTTGGACGAAAACTGGCCGCGCTGTAGAAGATTGCGATGTCCGTCGTTGGTGTTATGTCCATTGTTTGCATGAGAGAAAGTAAGATAAAGGCATTGCGTAACGATGGTTATACCAGGCTTACCGATCGGGGTTTATGTTGGACTTTTTTTACCTTTCCCACACACTGCGTGCCTCCCAACTCGAGTGACGTGATTGTCTCCTCTCCGCCTGCAGACGTTGCCATCGCCAGTTGGTAGAGGCCTCTTGGCACGACTTCTCAGAGGCTCTTCTCGCCGCCGGCCGCCCCAGTGATGACGTCACCGCCCCGCTGAGTGACGTCATACAGTCACTGACGGTGTCTGGCTGTCTGAGCGAAGAGCTGTCGACATGGCTTACGGAGACCTCCTCCGTTGTGGACAGCGCCACGGACGATCCCGTGGATGTCGGGCGAAGTTTCGTTTATGTCGGGGCCTCGCAGATGGCGTTACTGGGCCAGCTGATGGCCGTTGATCCAGTCGAAGAACGCAGGCTTCTTCTCGAATACTGCAGAGACGAGGTAATCTGCTGAGGCAGAGAATACTGCAGAGATAGCTGATCGCGTCCTGGAACATGGACTATTAGAGATAAAAATGTGTTGATGTCATACAGGGAGATGAAGAAAACGAAATAGTTATTTGTTATTGTTAGGACGCAGGACAACGTTCTTTAAAACTGTGGCGGAGCGTTTTTAATGTGATTCTGCGTTGCGTGCTGCTGCCAGATCTCTGACGTGGAGGCGGACCTGGAGGCGGGAGACCAGGCGATGCAGCTGGTGTCCGGGGTCCGGCTGGCCTCGCTGGCCGACCAGCACGTGCCGCCGGCGCTGGCCCAGCAGCGGCAGCGGCTGCTGGCCCTCAGGGCGGAGGAGGCCGAACTGGACGTGGGAGACGCCTGCCGGCCGACGCCGCCCCTCTACGAACAGCTCAAACGGGTCCGTGGGGATTGTTTGTCTGCCTGACGTCTTACTGCTCCAGCTTTTTTTCTTCCTGTACGTCGCTGGTTTCATGCTTTAAGTGACCCCTTTGCGAGCATTTCATTTCCAGTACCTCTAGTGTTAGTTACATCAGTTTTAATCGCCACAGCTGAGACCGATAAATGTACTGTCAACCTGACCACGAGCTTATTTGTGGACTTGACTTGCTGTTGTGTTGTGTATCAAATCCAGAACGACAGATGTGTTGTGAATGATGGTGACGGCGCGGATTACGTCCTGGCTCTGACGTGTCTGCTGCGTTTCTGCCGCGCAGGACGTGCGGAACTTCATCTCGTCTGCCGGGAGTCTGCCGGCGCTGGGCGGCCTGACGTCGGCCGCCGGCGCCGCCCTCCGTGACGGCCACGAAGCGGAGCTGGGCCTGCTGCTGCAGCGGCTCTCCTCCCGGCTGGTGTCCGTCTCCAGCTTCCGGGCCAGTCTGCAGGGCCGTTACGGCTGGTACCGGGACCTGACCGCGCCTCTGGTGGCCGCGGTCACTCAGGTGGGTCTGACCTTAGGTCACTGTGGCTGGTACCGGGACCTGACCGCGCCTCTGGTGGCCGCGGTCACTCAGGTGGGTCTGACCTTAGGTCACTGTGGCTGGTACCGGGACCTGACCGCGTCACTGGTGGCGGCGGTCACTCAGGTGGGTTTGACCTCAGGTCACTGTGGCTGGTACCGGGAGCTGACCGCGTCTCTGGTGACAGCGGTCACTCATGCGGGTCTGACCTCAGCTCACTGTGGCTGATACTGGACCTGACCGCCCCTCTGGTGGCGGCGGTCACTCAGGTGGGTGTGAGCTCAGGTCACTGTGGCTGGTACCGGGACCTGACCGTCACCTGAGTGACGGAACCAAATACCACTGATAGTGACTTTATTGTTATATGTGACAAGCGTCCTGCTTTCTTGGCCCGTCTCGTAGGTATGCCCATCTGAATTGATGACCCACCCTCATGTGATCCTTCTCTGAATAGAATTTCTCCAAAACTGTTTCCTCTACGTAGGATGATGAATAGGTGAAGTTAGAGGTAAGTTCGAAGAAATCATCTCAGTGGTTAACCATCGGGAGGCAAAAGACCATCTTTTCAGCCTCCCTCTTATGGACATTTCGATGAGCTCACTGGGTGTGAAGCGGTTATGGCAAAGCCATAGAAATCGGGAGGTCTTATGGAACACGCATGCGTGAGGAGAACTGTAGCGGTGCCTGGCTGTAGCAAAGCGTTGCGAAATACTGAAGCATTTTTATTGTTTACCGCTTGCTATAGGAACTAACCAGTGCTTATCACATCCGTTTGTACCACAGGCAAAAATGAAGTTTGTTTGGGGTGATTGGAAGTATCTTGGATTGGATTGGATTGGAAGTATCTTGGATTGTCTTTCTGTATTCATCCCCGGGAGAGGTGTTGTTCTCAGATCGTGAAATCACGGAAAAGCATAAACGGATCAGAATGGTGCTGAGAAGGAAGTTGTTTCTTCCTGCTCTCTGAAAGACAAAACTTAACAGCTGACCGTTTAATTCGTCGAGTATGGATGAAAGTGAACGAATGATCTTGTTCATTTCAAGCCGAAATTGTTCGGCGGACCAGGTGGCACTAGAGAACGATTATCAAAGTGGACAAATAATCATCTTCAGTTTGGGCCGAAATTGTTCGGCGGACTAGTTTGGGCCAGAGAATCATTATCGTTGCACGGAATTCCACGACGTTGCGGCGCCGTGACCGGCTAACCGTAGTGGTTTCGAGCTAAATACGGGCATCCGTCTTGGCAATCCAATCGGGCTTCCGCCACACCTCACATTATCATGTGCGGCGCCCGAATCACCTGGACAGAACGGTGGCCAACATTCCTGCAGTTAAGTAACCCGACAACAATTTTACTTTAGCGGTGCATTTTAATTCGACGTTTTAAATCAACTGTAACAGCGTCCTGTTCTACCTGTAACCCCGACAGATGCCTGTCTGCCCTTAAAGCTGTTTATGGTAGCGTCAGTTGGAATGTTATTTTATCTCTCCGGAATGGGTACCGTTCCCGGTGTTGACGCAGCGGTCGACCGTTGGATCCTCTCCGAGTGACGTTTTGGGTCAGCGCCAAGAGTCGGTCACGTTTTAATCTGCCGCTCCGAGGTTATGTGCAGCTAGTGTTTCACCTGGGATTTCACGCTGCCCGCTGGCGGTAGTCACCGGTCACGTGTTCCAGTGGCCTCGTGGGGTGTGTGTCACGTGGCCGTGGCGCCGGTGGCTGCTCGTGACTGGCCGGTCTCGTCGACACGTTTCTGGCGGGAGCACGGGTCACGTGGATGTGTTGGACAGTGGTCGTCGGGCGTCGGGCATTGGTCACATGCTGGGGCGTTGGAGATCGGTTTCATTATTTCGTTTATTTCATTTTCATTCGTTAGGTGTCATTAATTCTGGGCAGTGTGAGTCTCTAATTGCCGCATGACACCAAGGAATCCTGGCACGTGAAGGAAACTATTCAGCTTTCCAGACGGAAGTTTTTCAAGAAATCTAGTCCTCATCTTGCGTTTTCTATACCGTTTTGGACTTATTTTCTTGTATTCATTTATATTTTATATTGAGCCGTAGTATGTGTCAGATGCCATTTATATCGCTGACAAGCATCGTCAGCGGTTTCTTACAACTTTATCCTGTGCGTTACCCTCTGAAGGAGCTCGGAACGGAGCTTTGCAGATCAAATATCGATTTTTTTTGCGGCCGACGAGTTGGTGACCTCATGATGAGGCGTCGACTCGTGGCGGTATTCTACAGGTGCCGTCGGCTGAATGTTAGAGGACTCACAGCATGAGTCGTTCGTTTCTTATGATCTCTTGCCGGTACCATTAGACTTGATGAAACGAATTATAATGGTTGCCGACCCAGGCTTGGTATTAATTCATGTATAGTCAAATACGCTGGGTGAAATAGGTACGGAAGACTGTATGACTGTCCCTCCAGGCCAGGTGTGATGATGTCAAAACTAGATTGACGTGAAAAAAGATTTCCGTTGAAAATCCGGCATTGTCTACTTTGACTCGTTTTTTGCGAAGGTGTCAAAACGTTGAGAGAGTTTCCAACCCGTTCCCTCACCTCCTTTCTTCCTCCGGCTTCCCATGAGTTCGAGGGCTAATAGCAGAATTCGAGGCACCCATTTGATAGGCCTTTCGGATATTCGATGGAAGTATTCAGAACTGGAGATTTACGAACTAATTTCTGGGGAAAATACTGATAGGCCGTTTTCTCGTTGTTTATTTCAAGAAGTGTTTCAAAATTTAATCGAGTATCGTTTAACGGGCGTTATATGTCTTCACCATTCATGGTTTGTGTCATGCTAGACATACACGTGGGAAGCAGGCCGTTTCTCGACATTCACCAGCGGCTTCTGTGGGGAGGGAGAGGCGGGCAATTCAGCTGCAGGTCGGAATCGGTCTGCTAACTCTTCTGAAGCTCCCCTCTCCGGGTGGAGTTCGGTCTGTTGGACGGGGCGGGGGGGGGGGGCAGTCCAGCTGCAGGTCGGAGTCGGTCCTCTGACTCCTCTGTCACTCCCTCTCCAGGTGGAGTTCGGTCTGCGCGTGCTGCTGCAGTGCTGCCGGCGGCGGGCGCTGGCCGCGCACCTGCCGGCCGCGGTGGGGCCGCCGCAGCCGGCGCTGCTGTCGCTGGCCAGCTGGCTGCAGCCGGGCCCGATCCGGCTGCACTGTCCCGTGATCGGCGGCCTGCTCTCCACGCTCCGGGACCCCGAGAGGCCGGAGGCCGCGGCCGAATGGAGGATCAGGTGCGGCGCAGGGGGGGGCTGATAGCACGCCTGCCGGGGCCGGCTGGAGGCAGACCGGAGTCAGTCCGAGGGAGACGCCGAGATAGTTTGTGGCGTTAGTATGATCCAGATGTGCGCCTGAAAATTCAAGCGATAACAACAGCACTGGCAGTCGTTTTGCCGACTTTTGTCAAGCTGTTCTTGAGACGACGTGTTGGTTTGAGGGCAGCTGATTCTGCCGTGCGCTGTGCGGTTGACTGCCTCGGCATCGTGGTGCCGCTGCAGACCGCTCCTGCTTCGTGCGCTGCGGCGGTCCTGATTCGTCGCTCCCTGCCCCGCCAGGGTGCTGATGCTGGTCTGTCAGGAGTTGACGGCCCGGCTGAGTCTGACGGGTGACGTCAGTGCCGAGGAGGTGGGTCTGCTGCTGCGGGAGGCCCGCCAGCTGTGGACTGCCCAGGAGGAGCGCCGCAGGGAGCGCGAACAGCAGCAGGACAGCGTCTACAGGATGAAGTGAGCGACGCCACTGCATCCAGGCGACAACGGTTGATGTGTTTTTTTGCCATGTTATGCGATAGCCTCGTTCCAAGTCAGTATTTTTGTTGGTGTTGTTTTGGAGAGAGCGGTTTATGTCACGTGCTGACTAAAACTAGCTGGCATGTGCCATATTTTTGCAGAATTTTGATAGGCCTCCATGCGTCCCTCCATGTGTTCGCGGGACGACTTGTGGTGAGCGTTGATGATTGCCGCCTGAAGTCGTACCATTCAGCCGGCTCCACGCGAGGGCTCGGGAAGGTTACTGGCTGCGTTTGATGACCACGGTCCTGTAGGCATTCGACGGGGTCATGACCGGCGCGCGCTCCACTGCAGGTCCCACTGCGACCTGAACGACACGGACGAGGAGGCGGAGACGGCCCGCCAGGTGGCCGAGATGTTCCCGGACTACAGCGCCGCCTTCTCCGACCTGGCGCCGCCCGGGCTGGACCCGGTCCCGGCCCCGGCCCCGGCCGCGGCCGCCGACGCCGCCCGGCGGGCTGAGCCGCAGCTGACGCCCGACATGCTGGCCGAGCTGTGGCGGCTCCACCGGCTGGCGTACGGCGCGTGCGCGGCGGCGCGCTGGCTGCCGGAGCCGCCGGCCGACGCCGGCCCGCCCGACCTAGTCCGGCCCTTCTGCGAGAGGTGCGCGCCGTACAGACCCAGTGGTAGCGTTCGGTTTCAGTGGCATGTTCCTTTTTGCATGTACATGCGTTCGTATGTGCAGTGTGGTGGGCGACAGGTGTACTTTGTGTACGTTTTCATGTACGTGGTTGTGTGCAACTGGTTACAGTAGCATGATAGCAACCACAGGTGGTTTGTTGAAGCGGGGCGAGGTGGTGGTGAGATCTTGATCTCTAGGATGACTAACTTTCATACCTTCGCCGGATGTCTTGTCTGTCATGAAACGGACGTGGAAGACAAGTTATACTTAACATTCCTTCAAGCGGTCTCTTGAGTACCGGTGCAGGTGTGAGTGCGTGGGATATATCAGCACCACTTGTGCCGTGAAACAGTTTCGACGTCATACAAATGATGTTTCACCACAAATCCGTCCTTCTGACCACCAGCAGTTGACCTCGCCCCTTGTTTGGCCCTACCTTCTTCTGCGGTCGTTGTCTTCCTGCTCCGTCGTGACCATCTGTATGTCCGTGTGTGTCTGCAGGTACCGCCTGCTGTCGGCGCTGGGCGTTCGGCTCTGCTCTCAGCTGGACGCCGCCGCGGACGGTCAACTGGCGCCCTCCCACCTGGTGGCGGCGGCCGTGATCGAGGCCAGCACGGAGCCGGAGACGGCCCCGCTGGCGCCGCCGCCGCCGGCCAAGCCCTACGACGTGTACCGGGATCCGCACGTTACTGAGGTACGGTGGGGGCCGCGGCGGCGAGGGGATGTCCGACCGGTCGTGTTGATAAATTGGTCGTTCCAGGATGGGTGTGACGAGAGTTTGCTGCGTCAACGCTTGGAACTGTTTGCATGTTTACCCTTGGGTCGTTTGCTACGACCTGTGCAAACATTTTAGTCATGTTAAATCATAGTAAACCTGTGAACTCTTACCCACAGCCACTATTTTCGCGTGGAGGTTAATGTCACGCATGGCTCATAATTTTGCGTTTCGTCAAAATATCACACCTGAGGCTAGATGTCACCCGGTCTCTGGGCGCTGTACAGGTTGGTTGTACTGCGTGTCCCGTACCAGAATGCTGGAGTTGATTTATGTCGTGTCCGCCAGGTGTTGTCGTGTCGCAGCGTGCTGCAGCGGTTGGACGGTCGGACCTGCGAGCTGCTGGTCAGCTGGCCGGACTACCCGGCGCTGGTCCAGCTGCGCAAGGTCATTGACCGCGTGCTGCAGCTCAAGGTCACCACGCCGCTAGTCAAGGTCGTGACTGGGCTGGAGCTGGTACTGGAGCGGGCTCAGGACTGGCAACAAAACGCCCACAAAGGTAGCCGTCCGACACCGTTTCCTGAGACGTACACATTTGCGAGGATGTGTGCCAGGGCTTTTGGGCGCTGCCGACATATATCGCCGTCCTGCAATGTTCATCCAGCTGTGTCGGGCTCATTGGTATCTTTTTCTGTTTCAGTGCACATTTCAGAAGCATCCATGATTGTCCCATGGCAATAAGCGTATGCAGCAGCTCTGTTTCATATTTGCGCCACCCAGCACTGGTGAGATGCGGTATTCCAGGTCACGGGGTTTCATGTACATCCTGTTTGTCTCTTCGCCAGGCGTGTCCCTGGCCCCGCAACTGGAAGAGATCACGGACCTGGTGCTGCGCTGGCGTAAGCTGGAACTGGACTGCTGGAAACGATGTCTGGACTCGACCGCCTACAAGTAGGCCTCGCTGTTGCCCGTCGTAGGACACGTGCGCGCGTCCCGGGGCGTTTACGTGCTGTTTTGCGGGACGCGAGACGTTCACTGTATCCTGATGCGCGCTGTGCTCTGACGTGCCGTACCACAAGGATCTCGGCGATTGAAATGTTCTTTGTCCTGAAACGTTGGCAGACTTATGAATGTGCTGCCGAAGCCACTCCGTGTGTGATGTGTTTATTTGTTACGTGTATGCTTAGTCTTCGGATCTAGTCGTCGTATTGTTGTTCTGATTTCGAGACGCCTCATTTGATTTCATTTCCCGGAATTCGTATGTCCTGTAGGACAGCGTTCAGGTGCTGGCGAAGTTTCCTGACGTTTTCTTTCTGGTCGGGGTCTGTTCCACTGACGTGCCCCGTACCGCCGGCAGCTGTCACGTGTCGGCGTCGCGGTGGCTGCCGCACCTGTCCGCGCTGCTGGAGGAGCAGCTGTCGGCTGAGGCGCCGCTGCCGGAGGTGGCCCGCCTGCTACAGCAGTTCGTGGAGACCAGCCCACTGGGAGAGTTCCCGGCCCGGCTGCAGATGCTGCTGTCGGCCCACCGGCAGATGGTGTGCGAGGGAGCCGCCGACGCACCGGGACGCCGCGGTCAGTGTGCCGCGCCCGACCCGGCGCAGCCGCGGGGAGAGAGAGAGAGAGAGAGAGAGTCAGTCAGTCGTCATTCAGGACCGCCGGCGGCTAATGTGTAAATGTCTGCACTGATCTGGGTGGTGGCAAAGTGTTCTCACAAGTGGAAATGATCATACGTTCGTGTCAGGAAACATCTTGGCGATTTTCTTCACTGTTTATTATTACAACCGGTCACATCTTTAGACGGAAGGAGCGGCTTGATATTTTGATTTGGCTGTTGTTGGGAGCCGTGTCCCGTTTTGGCGTTTATGGCAAAATATGGTTGCACCAAAATATCGTGACAGTCTTCCATATGTATGCAAGCTGCCACAAAAATGGTTGCTAGTGCTGACGCGTTGGATGCGTTGTGTTCAGGTGAACTGTGCTACTTGCTGTGGAACCTCTACCAGTACTACAGCCAGTTCTACCCGACCGTGGAGAATCACCTAAAGGCTCTCAGAAAACCAGTGGAGCAGAAGGTCAAGGACTTCGTGAAGATAGCACGGTGGAATGACATCAATTTCTGGTCGGTGAAGGACACTGTGAAGAAGTCGCACAGAATGGTCCACAAGCACATCAAAGAGTTCCAGGTAAGCCGTGGTGTCGATGAAATCAGTGGCGTTGTTGTTTGTTTTTGTACGAGAATTGAACAGAAATGTATTCTAGTTGACATGGGCGCTACATTGGAATCCTTTGGTAAACTCAGGTTTCTGAAAGGATTTTAATAGGCGTTTCTTTGCTGTTTAAACCACCTTTTGCAGAAGCGGTTCCGTTGAGTTCTGTGCCGAGTAAGCTACGTGGGGAAATATCAAGGGGTACGTGAACCCTAGCCAGAAATCGGGGATAGAGAAAAGCACGCAGAAACAAAATTTCAACAAATAGACAAAAAAATGTGGGTCTAGATGTTTCTGGACTTTACTTGCTCGCCATCCCGCCTAGTTTGTATCCGGTATCCAGATGATAAGCCTCTTGTTGTCCGGTGACGTCGGCGGCCGTGTGCCGTCAGGTGGTGCTGGCCCAGCCGGTGTCGGCCGCCCTGCTGGACCCGGACCCGGTGGATGACGAGGCTTCGCCGGATGTGGGCGCCTGGGACCGGGAACAAGCGGCGGCGCCGGCGCCGGCCGTGCCGCCCGAGCTCTACATCGCCCGCGGCAAGGTGGCGGTAAGGTCACACCCCGCTCCCGTGCGTAAGAACCTGTGGTGTTCATGGAGGTTGTGACTAGAGCGTAATAGAGCATCTAATCCGCTGATACCATTTGGATTTTGACAGGTTTGAAGTCCGACTGAAAGTTATTTGATGTCATGTCATGTCATTATATGTCACAATTTTGTTCCTCATTACATAGTCGAGATGTTGACTGATGGCGCACGAGTGTTATCAGACTGATTATGTTGCCAAGTGTTAGTACCACAGAAACATGGCCGCTGGTAGATGCTGTTACACGGTCGAGTTTTTACGTAACTGTGCCTTGGCGTCTTCGGAAAATGCAGTCAGTTTTAGAAACGGCTGGCAAAGTCCTGAATCATTTTTGTATACTTATAGTACGTTTTGTTACTTCGTTTACTTGTTAAGCGTTGCATTCAGAGGGAGTGTTATAGTCCCTTCTGATGTTCGTATACGTTCTACCGTGAGGTTTATCGTCAGTTGTTGGATGACGGCTGAACTGGCTCGGTTGTCGGATTTGTTTGAGTTTTGTTGTGCTGCCGCCGGGTGTCAGATTGCCCCTACCTGGCGGTGGAGCCACTGGCTGGGCTGTCTGGTCCGTGTTTGAGTTTTGTTCCGCTGCCGCCAGGTGTCGGAGTGTCCGTACCCTGCTGAGGAGCGGCTGTCTCGGCTGCGCCGGCTGTACCTGCGCAGCCGCCGTCTTTGCCGGGCCATCTACACCCGCTCCCGACTGATGGCTGACGTCAGCACATTGAATGACGTCACTGGCTGCGTCTGCGAGACCGTGGACGAGCTTAGCAAATTGAACGTGGGTGTCGGCGGGCACCGCCGCTGCTGCCGTTCAGAGGGGAAAACTGTGTGATGCTTAAATATCGTTATAGAAGAACTCAGATGGCCTGACCTATGGACAGCCTTTGGTTTCAAAGACTGGCGGGCGAGATCAAGGGAAGGAATCTTGATAACTCTTCATATTTTGGGTGGTCTTTTAAGTGCTTACATCGTGATAGTATTACGCGGTAAGAACTGTCCAACCCGCTGTTCAGGTGGATGGCATTGAAGACAAGGAGAAGCGCCGTAAGGAGGTCGGTCACATGAAGCAGAGGAAGCGGAAGGCGGTGGTGGAGCTGTACCGCACGCTCAACCGTATGGGTGTGTCCTACCGACGAGGACTGATCGCCTGGGAAGAGGAGAGTACCGCCTTCAAGGTGAGAACTCAGGAGTGGAGATTAAACTTTCACGGTCTCCGACAGATGCGCCTCAAAACCCTTTTAACAAGAGCTTTGGATTGCATTTAGTAATTCCTTGAAAACATGAAGAATCCGCCTTGGACAGACAGGTGTGTGACGAGCAAGAATTCGTTAATCGAAAGCCATGCTTGTTGACTTCGGCGGTTAGCAGCCACGGATTGGGGTAGGTTCACTTTGCCAAATTTGGTAAGGCCGTGAGGCCTTTCGAACTTTGACATCGGTGCTTTCAGGCTTTCAGACATTGTTGTGGTCGTGATGGCCAGGCTTTATGTGAGGTTTTGCTTTTTTGTCTGAAGTCACGGCACCGGCGATATCCAGGTGAGAACGATTATTTTCCCCGCCCAATGTTTCGACGTCCCATGACGTTAACCAGGTCCCCCTGCCGTGGCTCCCCGCCGGCCGGCCGCCGGCTGACGGCCGTGCTCCTTGCTGCAGCCTGCTGCTGGCGCCGCCCGTGGACGTGACGTCCGGAGACGGTCGCGTCAGCGCCGCCTGGCGGGGCTGCCTGAAGTACGAGTGCCGCGCCGTGTCGCGGCTGGCGCTGCTGCGGCGCGCCCTGCTCACCGCCCACCGCGAGCTCGGACCCCAGAACCTGGAGCGGATGCGTGGCTTCAGCGCCGACCTCATGGTACGGACCGATGTCCTGGGGCCGGGTCAGGCGGCGCCGGCGTTCTCTGCGTGCGCTAAGACTGTCCGGTTGTGCGTCTTCTTGCTTGTAGTGGAAACAGCTGGCGTTTTCTCCTTGGTTCGTTATTGATCATGGTCTTGTTATATACGATAAGGGACTCTGTATTTGTAAGCATGCTGTCACGTTTGTTTTACGGTCGAACAGGCAACAGTGCTGGTTGGTGAGGCCCCTCAGCTGCTGGTCCGTGTTTCAGACACACCTGGCGTCGGCGCGTGTGAGTCTGGCCGAGACGGAGTCGCGGGTGAGCCGGCTGGCGGCGCTGCTGCAGGAGGTGACCGGCCTGACCTGCCAGCCGCACCCGGCCGCCCACTCGGCCAGCCAGCGGCGCTACCGCCGCGAGGAGGTACGGACCAGGCCGGGACCGGCGGCCGGCTGCCCGCTGACAATGGCCTTGTCTAACGATGGTCGTCTTATCGCTGTTTGGTGTCCGTCTGAGAGTGGTTTGCTAGTAAGACGTCATCATTCAGGTTCACTGGAGCCAGTCGTTACGCCGTCGTGGCTGCTGATTACCGTTACTGTGAGTCGCATTGTTACGGTGGGATGAGTGGGGAAACGTCTCACTGTACGGGGTCGTGACGTCGTCAGGCGCACCTGCTGTCGGTCAGTGACCGTTACCTGGACCTGCTGCACCGACTGCGGCTGTACCTGCTGGCGGCGCCGGACGGCCAGCCGTCAGCGGCGGCGGCGGGCTCTCTCCAGCTGGACGGGACGGCGCCGCCGCCGCCGGGGCCGGCCGACCGCGGCCTCCTGCTGGCCGAGCTGGAGGCGGCGCAGGCGCGGACGCGCGCCGCCCGCCGCCGGCTGCGCCGCGCCGGCGCCCGCCGCTGGAGCGCGCCCGCCGCTCTGGACCCGGGATGATGCCAGCCGGCTGGAGGAGGCGCGCGCCGAGCTGGCGCAGGCGGCCGGCGCGCTGCGGCGGCTGCGCGCCCGGCTCGGCCGGCCGGACGGCGCAGACCCGCTGGCGGCGGCCCTGCTGGCGGCCGAGGCGGCGCTGGACGAGCCGGCCGAGTCGGCCGAGCCGGTGGCCGGCGGCGGCGCCGAGCCGGCCGAGCCGGAGCGGAGGTTCGTAGCGGCGGCCGGCCGGCTGTCGGGCCGTGTCCTGCTGGCCGTGCAGCGTCTGTACAAGGCGGCCAGGGCGGCCGAGCCGGCCGACGACGACTCGGAGCTGGCCGAGGACGCCCAGCAGGGCCTGTTCGCCGTTAGGATTCAGCAGAAGCTGCTGGCCGCCGCTCGCGACATCGACACAGGCGCCGTGGTGAAGAGCCTGGCCGTGCTGGTCTCGCTGCTGGCCGAGGCCGACCTCAGCGACGAGCAGGCCTCGCGCATGATCACGTGAGGACTGACGCTGATCGCGGGATGCGGCGGTCTGGCCTTCCCTCGGGCATCACTTTTATAGTGTCGCATGCGATGACGTGCATTACGGCACCCTAAAGGTATTAGATGCGTTTACAACATAATTCTGCGTTGTCTGTTGGTGTGATCGTTCGCCCGCCTCCGCCTTTTCGCTGTCGAGGCTGCAGACTGCACTTCCGTTCACATCGCACGAGCCACCGTGTCGCCGCCGACAGCAGGTCGACCTGTCCCCTCCCGGCGCCGTTCCCTGACGCGGCGGACCGCGCTGTTCTAGGCTGCTCTCGCAGCTGGTGCCGCTGCTGAACCAGTACCAGCACCTGTGTACCTTCGTGCTGGTACACCAGATGGCCGCGTACCGGTCGGCGGCCAAGCTGCTCTCGGTCCTGCTCAAGGTGTTCACCGTTATGGCGCAGAAGGTTGGTTGTGGCGATGGCCGCTGTGTCGTGGTCCGGCCACCAGTTGGCTGCCTTCGGTTGGCGGACCTGCGAAGATGATATGATAAAGCATTTCTGGTAGCTGAAAGTGATGTGCATGTAGCGACATTGAAAAATGTGTATTAACGTGCATTGGTTTGTGTTAAACAGTTGTTGTGACCGATTTGCGTGGTTGCGGTCCAGAGTTTAATTTTTGACCGAATGTCCGCTGTTTCTGAGTAGCAGCTTGCCGCGGCCGCCGTCTCTGATGGCCGGTGAGGTGGATCAGCGGCTCTCGGAGCGTCGCGGCCGGCTCGCTGTCCCCTGATTGCAACACGTTTCGTGTCGCCGCAGGGCTTCTGTACGCCCGAGGACCTGCAGGAAGAGGGCGACGACGCAGAAGCCGGCACCGAGTTCAAGGACATCCAGGACGGAGGCCTGGGCGAGGGCCAGGGCGCCAAGGACGTCTCTGAGAAGTTGGAGTCGGAGGACCAGCTGGAGGGCGCCTACAAGCCCGGCGAAGAGCCAGAGGACGCCAATGACGACCTCAAGGTCACGAACCGGGCGCTGCCCGCGACCATGGCGCTGATAATGGAGCGGGATAGATCAGTTTCATGCGCAGTAAACACGGATTTACGCTATTATTTGTGGGCCGTTTCCATTGTGGTTGTGCTCGCTTTATGCCATTCTTTCGAGGAGGGTTTTGTTTTATCTTCCTTTCCATGGTCCTGCTAGTCTTTCTCATGCGGTGAATCGCTCACACTTGAGTGATTTGAAGCCTGAAGGTCGTTATGAATTAGCGTTGTACAGCGATCTGTTTTCTTCGGCATACAGGAGGAGGAAAAAGGCGTGGAGATGTCTGAGGACTTTGGCGGCAAAATGCAAGATGTGGAGAAGAAGGAAGGGGAAGACGATGATGAGAACAGCGACGAGGAGGAAGAAGAGCCCGATAAACAGATGGGCGAGGTGGACGGAGAGGACCAGGAGAGGCTAGACGAAAAGGTACCGCTGTGTTGGGATGTCTTTTTCCGTTGCTAGTAATTTGCAATTCTTGGGGCAACGCATTCGCCTCCGGCACTCGGTTTATTTCCAGGCCCGGATACCTGAAACTCCATCTCTGGCAGTGTCCAAAATCCAGCCTTTCATGTGGTGTGTCTGAAATAAGGTGGGCGTCTCGGGGCCGTCGAGTGAGCATGATACCGGCTGGCTGCTCGGCCCTTATTGCGGCCCACCTTTTCGTCGCGTTGTCTCCGGTCGGTGCCGCCTCAGCACGTCCGTGCGGCCACGCCGGCCGTCCCCCGAGCTAACCGCCGCCGGCTGGTGCGCCGCCCCGTCAGCTCTGGGGCAGCGACGACGAGGAGGAGGACCAGCAGACGGCCGAGGACGACGACCAGCACGATGGCGGACAGGGCCGCGAGGACGCCCGACTCGCCGCCAAGGAGGACGACGACCGCGCGGAGGCCGACGACGCGCCCAAGCCGGAACGCCGGCGCCAGGAGATGAAGGAGAACGAGATGGAGGAGGACGAGGATCAGCAGGCCGACCCCTACCACAGTGAGTGGACACAGCGAACGTTTAGAGGATGTATTATTTTACAGCAACTTTGAAGTAAGAATGTTGAGCTTGTTTTCAGATATGAATAAAAGCGCTAAGAGAACGAGGGACTGTCGTGAGGTGCTGCAAATCGCTGGGTTTTGTTCAGGTTGCCAGCTATTAATCCGGGCTACTTTGCGAAAACCTGTTACGTTCGTGTGCTGAAAATATGTCAGGATGTTCCCATATCCGATATTGGACTGTTTCGAGGTTGCCACGTTGGTAGGCGTCGTAGTCAGATAGCCACCGATGGTCTGGCATCGGTGGCTCAGAGGAGTGCTGACCGGTCGCCCGCCGCAGACAACTTCGCTCCGGACCCGGAGCCCGAGGAGCTGGAGCTGCCGGAGCGGAGCGGCGCCGACTCGGAGCGCGGCTCCGACAGCGGCTCCGACGCCGAGCCCGAGGACAACCCCTGGGAGATCGAGGAGCGCGCTGACTTCCCCGACGACGGCGACGACCGACCCGAGCCGGAACAGGAGCAAGAACAGGAGCGGGAGCAGGAGCCGCCGGCCGCCGGCGAGCAGGACGCCCAGGAGGCCGAGGGGAACCAGGAGGAGGAGGAGGAGGGGGACGAGCGCCGGGAGGAGCAGAAGGGCGCCTCGGACGAGCGGGCCGAGGAGGAGGACCGGCCGACCGAGCAGGAGCAGCGGCAGGAGCAGGAGCCGTCCCAGCTGGACCCCAGCGAGGAGGCAGCGCAGGCGGCGCAGGACGAGGCGGCGCGCGGCGCTCAGGTCAGTCTGCCGGTCCGCACTGCCACCGGAGCACTGCAGAATGTCCATGTATTGGAACATACCGAGAAACTCTGACAAGCACCCTGTTTCTGCGCTTAGTTAATGCGTCCGGGACTAAGCAAAAAATAGTAATAATAAGACGTAAGTGAACAACTGACAGTTTGATTAGGCTGCAGCATTGTCGTAGGGCACATAATTCTGAAGCACATAATTCTGTTACGAAGCATTCCCTTGCGTAGAATCGTATCTGTCCCACAACGCGGTGTGATCCCGACTGATGAAATCCGGGGAGAAAACTTGTGCCGACCCCGGCCCCGGTAGCACTTGCCCGGTCGTGTGGGTACTGGGTTACCGAATATGGTCGCGATCTGACTGAGCCGGCCGCCGCCGCAGGACCGGCTGGAGCGGCCGCAGCAGGTGGCCGCCGAGGAGCGGCCGGAGGAGGCCGGCAACCGGGCCGAGCAGACCGACGACAAGTACGGCGTCGGCATGGCCGAGAGTTCGAGCAGCGGCCACCAGGCGGCGGACGCGTCGCGCGTGAGCCGGCCGGAGGAGCGGCGCCGTCCGCAGGCGGAGCGGGCCGAGCAGCGTCGGCCCGGCAGGTCCGACAGCAAGCGCAGCCTCGGTGAGTCTGCTGCGGCGGCGGACGGGTAGGGATGAATGGTCACGGCCTCAAGAATGTCAGGTAGGTCTTTTGTCGTGGTTAATGTTATAGCCTTGTGAAAACGCTAATCTGTATGGGATTTGCGTGACATTGTTACTGAACTGTGCGCACAAGTTTATGTTTTAACTTAATCCGTGCAGTAATTTTGTAATAGCGAATGGGCTGGGCCATTGTATCGGAGTCTCTTGGGCAGAGGCTCAATGATCCCGTGAAGTTTTGTGCGTCCGCTCTAGCAGCAGCAGCTTTCCAGCATCGCCAAGCTGTTGGATTTTCCCGTTTGCGACCCGTTCTCTGGGTATGTGAGCTCAGCCGGGCCGTCGAGCTGTTCCGCGACCTCTTGTGTCGCCGCCGTGGCGTGTCTGGCACCCTCCGTGACCGCCCGTCCCCTGCGGCCACCACCGGCAGGCCCGGACCACCAGCCGCTGGAGAAGCGGCTGAAGACGGTGGACGCCGAGCCGGAGGAGGAGCGTGCCGAGGGCGAGCCGGACCGGGAGCCGGCCGCCGCCGACGTGTTCCAGCATATCCGGGACGCCGAGCAGCGACACGACGCCCTCGCCGCCGACGCCGCCACCAGGGTACGCGGCCGCCTTCCTCCCCCTTCCCTCCCGGGAATTGGGCAACCCGTTCGTCACGTGGCGGCGGCCGGAAGGACTGATGCTCCCTCAATGTTTGTGTCCCGTTGACTTTTGATGAGTTTGCTTGTGGTGATGGTGGTCTACAGTCCATACCAGGTTGTGGTCTTTTGGAAATACTGGTGTAAGTCCAGATACTGTGTGTTTTGCCGTTCAGTGGTACACCGCCGCCGCTCCTGGTGGAGCATGCGGACCATGTCAACTTGGAAAACACGAAACACTTGTGGAATGCTTGTCACAAGTGAGGCACCATAATGTTAATGGTTTCCGGACTGTTCTCCTCATCACGAGTGATACGTGTCTCATAACATGTCGGCCAGCGGGATCTACAGCAGTTGTCAGGTGTCGAAGTCAATGGTTCTGAAAAGGATCTGAGCATCGGGTGGTCGCCATATGCGTCACAGATCTAGAATTAGCTGCGTCGAGATTCGAACCTACAACCTGGCGATCAGGAGTCGAACAGTCTACCTCTGCCTCCCCACCGTTCACTTATACACTAATACCTTAATACACTACCGTTCCCGTTAGTGTATTAAGAGTGTCGGATTCCTCATCCCAAGGTTGTAGGTTCTACAAGGTTCCTAGGTTCTCTAGGTTCTCTAGGTTCCCGGCTACGCTGGTTGTCAGTGTGTAGCACGTATGGTGACTACCCTCTGAAACAGACCTTCCTCAAGATATTGACTTCATCATGTGACGGCGTCACGAGATCCTGCCGCCCAAAACGTAGTGTTATAAGAACGACAGCAGTGTAAAAATGCTTAACACGTAGCGTTATATTGAAAATGAAGCACTGCGAAAACAAAAATAAAACAGAAAAAGTGGGTCCAGTTCTGAGAGGGCCACTGACGTTACTTGACCGGTCTTGAATGTATCCTCCCCAGGATCAGGTCTTGGAGAAGGGGTGTATGCCGTTCGGAGAGTGCCGCTGACCCCACCTGATCGGTCTTGACTGTTTCCTCCCCAGGAGCAGGCCCTGGAACGGCCGGTACCAGCCGAGGAAGAGGACGAGGACGCGCCGCCGCCGGCCGACGACGAGGACGTGCACATGGAGGACGCTGCTGATCAGGAGGAAGAGGACCCGTCCTCGCTGGAGAGAGTGCATCCCGACAAGCTGTCGGACAGGCGCCGTGCTCAGGACGGCAAGGTGCGATTTCAGGGCCATGGGGTGAAGACGACTGATCCAGATCTTTCCTGAGTTGGATTGGTTACCAGGGTAAAGATAACCATGCTCGGATAGAGTTATTTTATTAAGAGTAGGTCAGTGCAAATGCAATGGATGTATTACAAAGGCTTATTTTTACTGTGGGGGTTGTTTCACCAAAGCTTTTGGAAAGCTGTGTGGGTGTAATGGTATGTTCAGTGAAAGGGTACCGAGCTGCGTACACCTGACCTGCTGTCTCGTCCGTCACACCGCACTGACCTGGCGCAGAAGGACGGTGAGCCGGCCGAGGAGCCGGCCGGCCCGGAGCGCGGCCAGGTGGACGGCGACCGGGTGATGACGTCATCGGTGCAGCGGCCGGCCGAGTCGACGTCACACACTGCTCTTCCGGCGGCCGGGGAGGAGGCGGACGGCGCCGAGACGCTGCTCGACGTCGACGCTCTGCGGCAGGAGCTGGAGAGTCAGCTGGACCTCTGGCAGCAGGTGAGGGTCGGACTGGACGTCGGGCGTGGAATGAGGTCTGGAATGTCAGGTGGGTCAGCATGTGAGCGCTGGAAGTTCGGATCCTGTTCGTCTGGCAGCGCACGGAGTCTTCTTTGAAGGAATAGTCAAACATTGGTGATACGATATGCTTTTGGATTCCATTGGTATGTGGGCTATCCCCATTTTTCATTCAGCTTCAAGATGAGCGGTTAGGCATTTCGTCACCTGGACACGGCTTCGTTCTGTCAGGATGCAGCGGCTTCTGAGTTGACGCAGTGAGACACTTAAGTCAGCGACTTTCTCCGCCATACCAACGGGATCCAAGCACACGTCGGCCGGCGGTATGTAAAGATCGTAGAGGCTGGACGTGCGGTGACCGATGATTTGTCCTGACCTCTGTACCGGCGCGCGGCCCTCGTGCGTGACTCGGGTCGGTAACCGGACGGTGCCGGCGACAGGACCCCGCCAGTCTGGACGAGGAGGAGGCAGAGCGGGCCTGGCAACAATATGAGACGGTCATCGGTCCGCTGGCTCAGGAGCTCTGCGAACAGCTCCGGCTTATTCTGGAGCCCACGCAGAAGGCGAAACTGATGGGCGACTACCGGACCGGCAAGCGACTCAACATGCGGAAGGTAAGTCAAGAGCACAGTCTTATGGTGTGTATGGTCCAGTCGTTGCGGAAAGACAAACGTGCGTTGTCCGGCGTCCTTATTGCGAAGTGTTTTTTTTTCGTCGAAGTCCATCTCAAGTCTTTCTTTGTAAGACGTTCTGTCAGGCCATAATTTCGCCGCCTCCCACCATCCCCCTTATAAAGAATCGGTTGGCTGAGTGTCATCGGGGCTTTGCGCAGGTGATCCCGTACATCGCGTCCCAGTTCCGTAAGGACAAGATCTGGCTGCGGCGCACCAAGCCGTCGAAGCGCGAGTACCAGGTGGTGCTGGCCGTGGACGACTCGTCCTCGATGGCCGACAACCACTCGCGCCAGCTGGCGTTCGAGTCGCTGGCGCTGATCAGTCGGGCGCTGGCACTGCTCGAAGCCGGCCAGCTGGCCGTGCTGAGCTTCGGCGAGCGGACGCGGCTGCTGCACGGCCTGCACGAGCCGCCCGGCGCCGCCGCCGGCGCCCGCCTCCTGCGCCGCTTCACGTTCGCGCAGACGGAGACGCGCGTGGCGGCCATGCTGGACAGCGTGACGGCGCTGCTGGCGGACGGCGGCGGCCGGCGGGCGGCGCGCCTCCTGCTGGTCGTCTCGGACGGGCGCGGCCTCTTCCACGAGGGCCAGGAGACGGTGCGGCGCGCCGTGCGCCGCGCCCGCCAGGCGGGCATCTTCCTCGTGTTCATCGTCGTGGACGACCCGAAGAACAAGGACAGCGTGCTCGACATCCGGATGCCGCAGTTCGGGCCGGCGGGCCAACTGCTCGGCATCCGGCCTTACATGGACAGCTTCCCGTTCCCGTTCTACCTGATCCTGCGCGACATCGGCACCCTGCCGGCCGTGCTCAGCGACGCCCTGCGCCAGTGGTTCGAGCTGGTCACCGCCGCCGACCGGTAGTGGCGTCCCGCGCGGCACCACTGGTGCGTCCCGAGACGCCCCGAGGCCGGCGTGTGCGGGCGGCGGGCGAAGTGAGAGGGCATTGGAGTGGCGGGCGCGTTGAGTCACGAAGGGCTCGGTTCTAAGGTGCGGAGCCATTTAAAAGCGTCCTCAGTCGGGTTTGGAGGCGCGGCTGGAGGCCATAGCTGTGTTCTGCAGGCAATGTTTGTGGTGGGTGTGGCTCCGTGCTTTCTTACCCTGTTATCTGAGGGCAAATCGCTAATACATGGCATGACGTGGTGAAATACGCAGATTTTATCGCCTGATAATGGTTCACCGTTTGGTTCCGCGGCGAGGGTTTCGGACAATGACAACCCTTTCACGGGTTTCGGCAATAATGTCAAGGTGACCGGCCTGAAATCTTCGGCATCCAGGAAGAGAAATCCGTTTTTTCTCGTTGGCGATGGTTCACCTTGCCTCGTTGCGGGTGGTTGTCGACATCATCTCACATCTCCCCGTTGATCCTTCATCTCATCACACCGTTGATCACCTGAAGTCAAATGTAAAGCTTTAAGAAGCGGCTCAAAACAATATCAACCATTTTCATTCGTTCATTCCAGCATCAGTTCAAACATGACAAGTTTCCCATTCCGTAATGGTTCAGAGACACATGGAGGTTATGTAAGGTCAATGGCCCCATTTACAACTTTTCGGCAGCTTCCCCAAAAATTATCGTAAGATCACGTTAGGTCACCGAGTTACGGCATTCTCAACAGCTTGCAAGCCTTTTTTCCAAGCCTGAGCCACAATTGGCTTCTTCCTTAGAAGTCTCACGATACATCAGTTTTCGATAGAGGACTTCGGACAGAACTTCAACTCCACATCGGGCTTTGAAAGGGTCAGTGATCTTTCCAAGGTCATGTGAGGTTACCGGTCTTACGTGACCTCAAAACGACTGAATTAAATGTACGGTGATTTTGTCGTTGATTTCAGTGAAAACAATTATTGATATTCCTTCATCTATAATGCATAATGATTTAGGCCGTGATAATCAAGCATCGTGTTTGACATTGGCAGGGTAAAGGAGGGAGACTTTCATATGTGACCCTCATTGATCTCACCTTGGCCTCATAGGAGAGTACCACGATTTATCAGTTTTAAAGTCAGGCAGCTACATTTTGCATGGTTTGAGGCTAGAATGGCGTCAAAAGCACTTCTATGACAGGCGGAGATGGCAAACGATGTGGCACTGTTTCTCTATGACATGGGAGGTCGCCAGGTGAAGCGAAGGCTTGGAACAATGCCTCTCGCCCGTGTCGTGGTTTTATCTTGGTTTTGGAGAAATGGCCTGAGTTATGGTAAGCACTCCTCGTCCGGGGATGCAGGATCCTTACGCCCGACGAGGGTCAAACCAAGAAACTGACTTGAACATGGCAAATCCAATACACAACGGTCGCCAAACCGGTGATACTTGTCAACAGAGCAAGAGCGGCGACGGCCGTTTCAGTAACAATGACACTGGGCGTAAATAACTGACCGTGCCAGCGGGGGAGGAGCGGCGAGCTGTCTCACCCCCGGCCTGGGGAAGTCATCTGTGGGTTGGAGAAAAGCCATTTGCCCAGCCTTGCCTGTGCCCCTGACGTCCTCAGTGGGCCGCACAGCCATCAGTAGGTAATCACGAAAATTAGACGCTGTTAACAGTGACTGAATGGATGTCTTCGCCGAACCTAATAATGGTGAGCCAAATAGATACTGGGTGAAGATCAATACTGTTCGCGCGTATGCGCACCAAATAGATCATCTTCCTCAGGTGACCGCTCCAAATATGCGCACGATGGGCGTAAGTATTTCAGGGGCTCTGCGTCATGCTCCTTCAACAAACGAGTTTGACAGGGAATGGCGCTGTCGACCGCTGAATGTCAACACGAGCGAATTCATGCTGAATAAGAGCGGTGGAAGGGAACTTTAAAACGGAAGTAATACAAAAAGGCGGTATTCCAACTTAACGCACTAGTGATTGGCCCGAAAACCAAAAGACAAAATGCAGTATGGTGGTAAAAAGGACTGATTCCGGTTATCATTCGAGGTTAATCCTTCACCGTGAAAGAGTTACAAAGAATACCTTGACAGCATGCACCATGCACCACAGGAAAACTGGGGATTGAATCGATTGTAAATTACAATGAATATAAACTGAAACGTCTGGGCCCTCAGTGAATTCAAAAGACGCCAATGTAAGTGTCGAGACCAAACCCAACTTGGACCTTTCTCTAACCCCGTATGTTTATTTAATGTTCATTTTGTGTGTTCAGTGAACACCTATAAATTGAAATCAACGTAAAGCCAGGTCTGAAAGCTTCCGTGACAATTTCTGGCCTGGTAAATTATCGTGTGTAGAAGTTTGGACCGTCACTCGAGCCTGAAAACACGCGAGGCGAATAAAGACGGCAGACAACCAAGGCCGAAGCGGCTATCTGCGCCACGTCCCGGCAAACGTTTCAACCCGGGGACGACGTCGCGCGCGCACATGGGTGCACCCAGGATTCCATTTCTCTGGGGTAGGCCTGGATGTAACGTACGAAAAATTTCGTAGGCCGGCGCCTCCTCCCGCGTTTTTCCAAACAGCGTACAGGCTCAAGGCATTCCTTCCCCACCCCCACCCCCCGGGGCGCCTTCGCGAATGTTCCTTCCGGACCCAAGCCACTTGGGGAGCATCAAAGCATTCTTTCCACTGCCCGGACTGGCCGTGAGGGGGGTCGGCCGATGCCAGCGCCGCCCATTGATTGACTTGGTTACCTCTTGTGGCGCCGCCCGGCTCGGTGTCGGCGTCGGCGTCGGCGTCGGCTCGGAGTGGCGCCGACGCGGCGCTCAGTATCGAGCCGACCCGGACCGCGGCCGGGCACTCCGCCGGCGGCCGGAGAGCGCTCCGGAACGGTCCCGAACGTTCCTGAACCCGTCCGAGGAACGGCCCCGAACGATCCGGAACACCCGTGGTCCTGTCTGAGGGGAGACCGGAACGCTCCTCACCTCGTCCGGAGAAGAATCCCGAACATCCGGGTCTCATCACCGGCCGTCTGACCTCCGACGTCCGGCCCTGTTCGGAGGCGACCGGCGCCGGCCCTGCTCTCTCGGCCAGCTCGGTCGGGCCGTCCGCGGCGGGGTCGGACTCCGTGGAGCGGGGCGGACGCCTGCTGCGCATCTCCCCCCCCCCCCCCCCCGCCGCCGCCGCCGTCCGTCCGGCCGCCATGGGCCTGTCCGGCCTGTCGGACGAGCTGGTCGACTGTTTGAGCTCGCACGCGCTGGACACGGAGCCAGCCCAGCTGTGGGTGTTCGGGTACGGCTCGCTCTGCTGGCGGCCCGGCTTCGAGTACACGGAGCGCCGGATCGGCCGCGTGCACGGCTTCACGCGCCGCTTCTGGCAGGGCAGCGTCACCCACCGCGGCACGCGCGAGAAGGTGAGCGCCGCCGCGACGGCATTCCCGCCGCCGTCTGCGGTCACAGCCGACCCCCTCCCCCCTCCCCTCTTGTCGATAGGGGACTGAAAAACCATTTCTGTACGGGGTGTTTGACTGCCGACCGCGTCTGCTTTCAGCAACGGACTAAAAGACGACGTTGTCTGTGAGGGTTTTACTTGCCTTGGAGGTTACGCATTGCCGTTTATAAGTATTACATTAATTAATTAATAATAAGTATTACATTAATCTGTCTAGCAGCTTCGAGGACGTACCGCTCCGAAGACGGTTCCCAGCTATGATAAGGAGTGGGATGTATTTGTCATGCTTACTTCCGTTCACCTTATCTCCGCCGATGCCTTAGTTCACTGCATCGCTTGTATTCTGCCAAGTTTGTCAGTAGGACACCGACAAATAATGACGTGAAAATGGGTTGCAAACATCATTTACCGGCAGACGGTGGTGGTTGCGGGGGCCTGTGTTTCTTTTAGGTCTTTGCTTAAGCTGGTAAAAAACATTCATTGTAACCTTTCGAAACTAGGATGACGTAACTTTTAATTAGTCCGGCATCCTAATTTATCTTGAACGGAGAAATCCGACCGGTTCCGAAACAACGCAGAGTGCAGGGAGGGAAAAGCATTTAACCCGCGGACTCTGCGAGGTATGGCGGTTCAAACAAAACGTGATGGAGAAACTCCAGCTCTCAAACAGTCGCACAAATGCAGTGACTGGTGTTTTTGCTTGAAATCAGGGGCACAGTTTTAGAGTTCTGCAATCCAGGATTCAGTTGTCACTGAGACTATTCAAACAACATAGGCATATACGCTTTAGCAAAGTTCTCCTGTTGAGACGCTATAGACGCAATGAGAGCACTTGTCAAACACATTTACGGCAATTCATCGATACCCGAGGCCTGGACCTCTTAAGTGTCTGGCGAACCAATAATTTCCTGATAGACAAACGACGATATCAAACGCTGTTTCATTACCATTATGCGTCTTCTGTACAATCAAAGGGACAAAAGAGGAGATAGCTCGTTTTAAGTTTCCTATAGACTGCAGCACCACTATTATTTAAACAGTGACGGCTAATACCATTAGGTTGCCTCTTGGTGAATGCAACGTACCGTAGCTTTTACTTCTTGGGAAGGTTGGAAGAATGTGCTTTAGCAGTGGCCTTATCGACTGTTTTACGGTAAATGACTTGCTTACAAAAATGGAAACCTTTGCATTAAAAGATAAAAACGAAAGGCATTCTGCAATATTTCCACCGAATTTAGTAGACTTTCGTGTTTCTTCCTAAGATACCATTTACAGCGTCATGCCGCTCTGTAACGTCTGATGTTCATATGCAGGTACCCGGATCGGACGGTTCTGTATTTTCACGCAGTCTTTGATTTCAGCCCGGCCGAGTCGCTACACTTGTGGAGCGCAGGCAGGTAAGCAGCGGGTTAATCAGCGTAGAAAGCTCTGGAGGTAAACATCGAGTATACATTGCGGCCATGAGCCGTTGTTTGTCATTGCCCTGCCGTTGAGTGGCGTCCGTAGGTGCTATACGTGGCCAGCCGCGCCATGAATCGCTAATGAGACGGATAAACGATCCGCAGCCCACACCGGCCTCGCCACTCAGAGCTCAGCAAACATCGGTCAGCGAGCGTTTATTGCGCGACAGCTGCGGGCCGACCTGCGGCAACACGCGTCCAGAATCCGTCTCCGGTCAAATCAACAGTCTTGACGGAAAACTCTCAGCAGAGGACGGCTGCACGCACGTGGCCAGCGCTGACGAGGCCATTCGAGTGGCGCCAATTGGCCTGGCGGCGGGGCAGCCGGGCAGGGGTTGTTTCCTGCTGCCCCGGGTTTTCCGTTTTCGCCGGTGACCTATCAGGTGGCCGTAATGAAGGCACGCTGCGTGCCGCGGCCGGCGACAGCGCAGAGAGGGGATTAATAACGCCGGCGACGTCACCAAACGGCCCGGCGCCCATCGGGCGCACCTGCGCCGTAGCACGCGGCCGCTGCAGGCGAGGCCGCCGCTGCCTGAGACGCGGAGCTCGGTTGGCTCGGGTTTCCCCGGTGGCCCTGCGGGTGCAGTCTTCGGAACACAGTGCGCAGGGCTGTGCTTAGAAACAGAAGGCCTGTCGGTCCACTGCTGCGCTGTTTAGCGATCTGTTGCCGTGAGTCGCAGGCCATGAGTTGCCCAGCAGCATCTTATCGCGGTGAAGGCATTCCGAAAACGGGCGCCCTATTGACCGCCGTCCGACGGGCGAGCCTGGGGCCGCAACAGCCGGCGACCTTGCGGGCCATATGCCGGCTTGGCGCGCTGCCTGCGGTCTTCCACAGCGCCTTGGACCTCAGCAACTCCTCCGAATCGATTTTACCCGGCTAACAGGGCTGAATCATGATCTGTGGGCATCGGTCCTGGACAGTGGTGCTGATCTGGAGGCGATTACTGGCGACACAACGTTTTTTCCTAAATTTCGCGATTTTTTCTAAATTCTCACACCATGGCTGATTCAGTCCAGCAAAAGATCGTAACTTGTCACAAAAACCGTATCCTGCCATAAAAAGTTGAGAATGATATATATATATATATATATATATATATATATATATTAATATCTGCACTGTGATTCTAATAAATGAGATTCCTGATTCCTGGCTGTTTTTTTTGTATTCCATCTGCCTTTTTAACATAAATTTGTGAATGAAAATTAAAAAATCTTTAGTGACGCTCAAATAAATTTTGGCGCGGCCTTGGCGCTACCAGACCTATATAAAACGACGCCCCTGATCACTGTACCTGTATGGCCAGAAAACTTTTTCAGTATTTCTCTTCTAAACGTTTTATGTCATTTGTGAAAAATCACACGGCACGTGACAGCAACACCATTACAGGGACACAAACACTCACAGTCGAGTGCACGGCCGAAACGTCCGCGTTGCGAGAATCCGATCAACAGATTAACGGTATGGCCACCCAAACGCCTCACCTACCACACATCGGTCTGAGCAGCCTGCAGCCAGCTATTCGCCATCGCACAGCAGACTCGGTCAACTGTGTTCGTAACACAGGAAAACTTCCGAGGTTCGGATCCCCTTTATGTTACCACGTACCAACATATACCACATAACACGAACAAACACGTACGAGCTGTAGCAAACTGTCGAACACACTTCCACACAATCGACATCTATGTTTAGATATTTTTGGACGGAGCCAAATAGCTAGTGTAACAAGTAACTATCATGCAATATTAAATATTCGGGCCAGATCTGATATTCGGGCCGGGTTTGAGCCACGAAGCCCCAAGCTTTCTGGCAGCCGGTCTTCTTTCCGAGAACAGCAATCTCTATGTATCGATGCGGGCATCTCGTGACCTTTGACACGCCTCCGCGGCCACCTTTGACCCGCGCTCCCCGCAGGGCACCACGTTGGGGCTGCGCCTTCTGCATCACGGACGTGGCGGCCATCAACTACCTGCACAACCGGGAGGTGGCGCTGGGCGGCTACCAAACGCGCGTGGTGCGCTTCCAGCCGCGGGACGAGCGGCAGGGCTGCTTCCCGGCCATGACGTACGTGGCGACTGACGAGAAACCCGCACTGGCTGGGGCCGGCGCCGCTGGCCCGGCTGGCCGAACAGGTGGCCGCCGCCGGCGGCTGGAAGGGCCCCAACGCCGACTACGTGCTGCAGCTGGTCCAGTTCATGACGAAGTGAGTGGCGCGCTGAGCGGACACCGGGCGGAGGAGCCAATCAGGGGAGAGAGAGACAGAGGAAAAGAGAGAGGGGAGAGGGAGCACGAGAGAGAAAGAGAGAAAAGGAGGAGGGAGAAGGAACGGAAGAGCAAGAGGGAGAGAGAGTGGAGAGGTAGAGAGAGGGAGAGAGAGAGGGGGGAGGGAGAACGTCATTGTTTGATTAGTGAACTAGGGAACACGCCTCTGAAAGCGGCATTACCGGGGATATCGCAAAATGAACGATGAGCTTGATTCATGCTTCTTTGGCTACATCCTCGAACATAAAGACTAATAAGCTTTCCCCACAGTCCGATATTTCCTCAGGTAACAAGAAATAAATACCGTAGGAGAGGGCGGTGGGCTGCAAATCCGTCCTTTTTCCTGCTATTCTCTCTTATTTTATTTCCTTCCATTGATGTGGTGAGGTGTGCTGGGCATGGCGCACCCCCTCCCCCCCCCGTGGCTGACTGGTGGGCTGGTCACCCGCCGGCTGTCCCCTAGAGGAGTCATCCTGAACCCCGGTGTATAACCTTATTTCGTATGAGGTATGCCTTCACTGCTTCATTGTTTCCTTTGTCTTCCTTTCCCCATTTGTTTTTACCTTCGTTTTTGTATTGTGCCGTTGGTCTTTGCTGTCTGTCTGAATAAACACTAACGGATGGAGGTCTCCCCAGACCCATTCGTCAGGACGTGGGCCAATTCGCATTAACGTGCAACTCTCCGCAGACACATTCCTGAGGAGCAGGACGGGCACCTGTTCGAGCTGGCGGCGCTGGTGCAGGCGGCAACCGCCGGCGAGCTGCCGGCGCCGCCCAAGCCGGCGGCCGGCGGCTGGCGACGGCGCTGCAGTAGGGACGACTCGAGCGAGGCCGAGCCGGCGCCAGCGGGCGCCGGCCGGGGACGGTAGGCGGCTCAGGGAGGACCATCGCGGCCAGAGATGCCACGGAGAGGAAAATTCGGTCGGCGCGGTTTCGTGAGAGGGATGGAAGACTGGCTGGTGGAGGAAGACTGAGGATGGAAGCTCGATTTGGGCCGACAGGAGTTTCCAGTGGCCAGCACCGCTGTTTTGGACGTGTCCAGGACGGCGGTAAAGACTCGTCTCCCACGGAGACGTAGTCCCGCCAACTGAACTGTTATGAAGCCGCACAGGCTGCACGCGATCTCCTGGAGCTCCTCAGGGGTCCGCCTAGTATCCATGTTCTACTCAGGAGTATAACTCTCGCAGCGGCTTCGTATGGCTTCTGAATGTATCATCCCTGAACGTTGGAAAAGTTCTGAGATGTGGTTCATCTGTCGTCCCTTGGTTCCATTTTCCAGTCATCCTCCGATGTGCTTGGCATCAAACTGCGCGCAGCACAGCTACGTGTGTGAGCTTATGTCAATGTGCGCGTCCCGCCATGTGTCGCTTTCAGTACTTCCAGGCCAAATACGCTATGCATGATCCCGTCTGTGGTTGAGAAGCTATACCCGTTCCCGATGTGTTTTAGAGGTCGTCCGTGTCGATGTACCCGAGGGAGGAACGGAAAAGTGGAGACAGTCCACTCGATTCCCAATCCCCGGCCCCCGACAGAGACGAGCCGTGCCCGGCGGGTCGAACCGCCGAGTTTCGTCGGCGGCCGCCAGACGGGACTCTCACGGTTGGCGGTCACGGACACACAGGCGGCGGGTCGATCCGGCTCAGGTCGAACCGGCCCGCTCGAGAGAGCGCCTGACAGGGCGGCGCTGGGTACTGCCCGGGCACCACGATCCAGTATTTCCCTTCTCCCGCACCGTGTTCTCTCCATTATCAAGTAGGCCACGCTTGCTGAACATGAAAAGGGAGTATCTCCTTTTCCACGGCCCATTCCGTGCGATGGTGCCTATTTCGGCTTGAAATCGCAGGATGCATGGCATAGCCACTGCCCAACAGTTCGAAGTAATTTATAAAGTGGTCCAGACACCGAGCAGATCTTCACACAGTCGTATCGGCAAATAACGGCACGTTTGCATATCAAAAATGTACGTATTACGAAGCTTCATATCTAATGGGTGAATGACGAAACTGTTAGCATCAAACGAGCGAGATAAGTAAAGGCGAGATATAGGAGGTAACAGTGGATTTTACTCAAAGGAGATAAAATCAAACTAAACATCCCGGCCCTATCGCTCGGCAGTAACGTTTTTCACCGGCAAGGAAATCACTCCTCGATGTTTTGAGATTGAACCGCACAGCTTTTACCGAGAGACGGCGAAATTCTTTTAGAATCTTGCATTTTTACCCACAAGCTAGCATGCTAATTTTTCGTATTTAAGACCATTCAAGGGTGCTATTAACATCTGATATTTTTATCTACGACGTTTTTGAACCGCTCGGTTATGACCGCAGCGGTGTCGATTCCTGTAAATGATTGGGGGGGGGGGGGCTGAGCCGAGGGCCCGATAACCTAGCCTCCTCCCAAATGTGGGTTTCTCACCGGAATCGGTCCACTTTATTTTAAACAGCTGAAATATGCAAGTTTTTTGCTACTATTTATTGAATGAAAAATTACATTTATCCCCATGTGTACAGGCATATATATATAGACAGAACATAGATAGATAAATACATCGCTTTACACTTTATTTTTTGGTGTCTGTTTACCTCTTATTTACTGAGGCCGTTTTTTCGTTATTATTACTCATTGCCCTTTAACACCGGCAGAAAATATAGGGTGGTCCCAAAACAACAATGGATGGGCCATGGCCCTATCAAAAGAATACAAATCGACATCCCTGAATGACCGGATACAATGCCATGAGCGCGGATGACGATTATAATTGTAATTCTTCTTGCACAAAACAGTGGGATTGGTAACCCGTTTCTGTTCGAAATTCAAAAGGTGTCTAAACGTGACTGATGTATTTAAAGACAAGGTTCAAAATTCAAGCTAAAGCGTAATAAATGTCGTTAATTCGTCCCACAAAGCATGTTGCTGGTCATTATTGAGTCACAAATGTATGGTCTGGCCTGAAAGCAAATGGCGTCGCCAGATCATTCTATCTAATGTATTAGAATAAAACTGACAAGTTCAGACAGCTTGTTTGGTTATCTATGCACACCCTCCGCTGCCATCAATGAGTTCTTCCTGCTGTCTGCCGAACAGCTGCATTCTGTGAATGCCGCCATGGTTCCGTCTCCCATTGGGAGCACGACAGACAAAATCGTACCGAGTTTATTCTTGGCTTCCGCCTGATGAAGGCGTTGCTCCTTGTGTGTGGCGATCCATGAGCAGCATGAGATCTTCTTCGCCAGCCTGCGTCCGTTGATTTTCTTCATAATGTCAAGTAGCTTTTTACCTTGCGTAGGCCGAGTTTCGCGCACTGAATTTCATTCGCATAGATGATTTCATTTAGACGTGCAGTTTGAAAAGAAAATTTCAGTTTTTGTATGTACACTTACAACTGAGTATTAGCTACATTAGTATTCACTTCGTATTCCTTAATTAAGTTTTGCAGCGAAATATAATAATGCGGTTTTCTTCGTTGTTTGTGTTATAGACGCAAGAAATTGCACATCAAGAATTGTTGAAATTCAGAGATGCAGTGTTTCTTTCAGCAGGTTGTGTCGATTTCAAATGCAACTTTGTGCCAACTGGAGCTCTGCGCATATGTGAAGTACGCATCAACCGCAGCTCGTAAGTCGTGCTAAATGTACTATGATTCCCTACGCCGATGTTTAGTTTGTTTAACGCTGAGTTTTGTGCTGTGATCATACAGACCGACGATACAACTGTTGCATCTAACCATTCTGGTTTAGCTGGGGTTTAAATTGATACATTCGGTTCAAGCCACTAGAGCATTTACCAACCATTGACTGCAGTATCCGGCGTAACACGATTGCCTGAGGGGTTGCAAATATTGTCCTACCCCCGGATATCTTTTGAACTATTAAACGGATCTGAATCATTTAAACGTCAGTCGTGCAGTTTCAGGGCATCAAACAAACTACGTATGGAGCAATGATGAGATCACATGTGAAGGGTACGCCCGAAAATGTTACTTTTTTATCGATAGTCAGGGCCAGGTACTATGTCGTCACATGGTACTGATATATAAACACATAAACACATAAATACATAAAACGAACAAGTAAATTTGAATCACATGGAGACAATCCCAAACATAGTCTCCTTCATGATGTCATCTTGACATCATGAAGGAGATGACTTGACATCTTGACGTACGTTTGCATGACAATGATAACAGTTATTATGTGGAAGCATATAGATTTGATGTGACAGTCACTATAAGGCGAAAGTTTCACGTCAATGCCCACGTTCTTTTCGGAGATATCACGAAAATTCGCCAGAAGAGGAATATTCAATCCTCCTCAGTCAATGGCGGGTTATGTTGCTATGTTTGTTAGTTATGGTTGTGTTGTTGTCTATGTTGTGGCATGTTGCTCCTAATCTGTTTATCTTTAATAACTTGCAATTTCGTAGACATTGCTTCCTCTGTATGACCAATCTAGGTATACGCTCGCCGGCTCTTTTTTTGCATTGCTTTCGTCGCCTTATTTGAAATTGTCAGCACTATGACAACTTGTGATTTCTGGTCAAATTTCATTGTTGTATATAGATTGTATAGCTATAAGTCATATGGTAAATCTGTATGTTTGCTTTTCAAGGCTCTGGTAGTCGTTTACGTTCCGTGAACCATGCACATGGTCCAGACCGCCCATTGCGTTAAACCGTAGTTTCAACTCTGTATGTTTTACGATCACGCACGACTCGCGTCAAATTTTGCGCTCATTGTTGGTCTTGTTGCTGTGCTCTGATGCCTCTGTCGCCGCTGGGGTCGCGGTCCCGCCACAGGTCGTCTGCCGCTGTCTGGTGTGCTGCGCGCTGTCCGTTTCTTGCCTTGCCGCTCGACGCGGCCTGGTCTGCCGTCGTCGCCACTCTGCAATACACCGCTTCTCCGCTTAACGGGTTTAGGGAAGAGAGGCGCCGTGCCGGCCGCCGGTGCCCGTCCCGGCTCAGGTCGATGAAGGGGGCCAGCTATGTCGACGGACAGACGCGGACAAGTCACCGACTCCCGCGCCAACCATGGGCTCGAACCACGGCGACATGCATGTACACGTGAGGGTTACTCGTCTTCCAACTTATTTTGAAAATCGTATGTTTCAGAAGGTTTCCCATTGTTTTGGTCCAATGCAACAAAAATGATGAAATTTGAACAAAATCCAGTTATTTTTAGTGGTCGCGCAAAGTGGTTGAAAATTTCGACTTTTCGAAAAAATGGCTTAGTTTCGCGACTTTTCATTAAAATTCTTTAACTTGACAGCAAAACAAAAACTCCTTAGTTTGTTTACATTTTTCAGCCGTCGAGGAACAAAATGGCATTATTTTTTAAAATCGATAAACATTTAGGGGCCCTGCATCCACAATCAAAAGCAGAGTTTTTATCCAGCGCGTTGTCATTGACTGCGACTGGGTAACATGTCCCCTCGTCCCTAGCATTTTTGGCGCCGCAATTTTCGTATACTGGATTAACGCGTGATAACAACATATTTCTCATGGGAATTATATATACGTATATCTATACATATCTGTATATATATATATATATATATATATATATACGACGTTTGGCACCGTTAGTTTGGGGCTTTTTAACAGGAGGCAGGAGAAGGCAGTTCCTCTACAAGTATTATTTGTTGAACGTGATAATTTTTCAGAGAAATCGCGCATATTACAAATCCTGCGCACCTGACATAACGACCAGTAGCACGCTATTAATCTGTCAACAGCATGGCACCAGTCATTTGAACAGTTATTTCAGGCATGCGAGACAAGCGTGAACTTTTCGAAGCTATGTAGATTCTCTGTTTGCGCAATATGAGTTTGTACCACATTACTTCGATCGTGACAGCACTATTTGCAACAGCGGTCCTGGCTTGCTAGGTGCACCAAATTTTCCTCAGAGACGACTTGCTGAAGTCTTGCAGCGTCCGCCGGTTCTTGTCCACCTGCTGGAGCAGACTCTGGAGCTGCAGATCATCTGATGTGAATGAGAATGTGAAATCTTGAATGAGTTTGACTTCCGTCTCGGCGACATCATTGGTGACCTGCATGTGGTTGACAGTTTAACTGGAATTTCGGAAGTCTTCACTGTTGTTCCAGTCTTCTATGGGCATTTTAAGTCATTGTCAATCGCTCAAATTCAGCCTTTGGAAGATGAAACGTGACGGATCGTCCATGAGTCCGGTTGATGGTGTCACGAAAATGTTCTCGTGAATGAATTTGCCGAGGCACTGGTGTGTCCAGCAGCTCCTACGCCATATCTTGCTTCTTCTCCTCACTCACTTTGCTGCTACATAAGGCGAAGACCATTGTCTGTGACCTCAAATACCACTAGTGGCGCTCAAATACCGTAAGAGCGGCATCGGCCATTGCCGCGTCCACGGCCGTGTAGCGCAGGAGGCGCTGGTAGAGGAGGAGGTCGTTGCAGGGAGCGTCAGTGGCCGTAGTGGCCGTAAGCCAGGCCACGACAAACATCAGGGAGGTGAGAATCATCATTCGGCGCAGCTTTACCACTAGCTCATGGTCAAAGTCCAGCTTATCTCAAAACATGAAATGCTTTGAGTAGGATATGAGCTAAAAAGAGCCCAAAAAGTTTGAAATGGTTGGAAATGACGCCGAAAGTTGTACGCATGTTTCAATGAAATGTTTTTCTCATTGTGCCTGTTGTGCTCTGTCAAGACATCCAACTAAACGCTTGAACAGCACATAATGATGGTCTGCATGAACTAAGAATTTAAAATAAGGGACACAAATTTGCGACTCGCCTTGGCCACCCACCTCGCGTGGAGGTACGATCCATGGCGCAGAGGCGGGTGTCGCGGCTGGGGCTCGCCCCTAGATGGATCAGTATGGCCTCCGCCATTTACCGGTAGTCGTCTCTAAGGGAGTCATCGCGCGAGCCGAGGAAGTTCACCGCCTCCCGGAGCTGCGTCAGCCAGCCGGCCTCGTCGCTCTCGATGGACAGCCGCCAGTACGCTGAGCGGTCAAGTTTTTCCCACCTGCGAAACAAGAAGGCTTGTGGCAGTAGAGCCAAGACTTTGTTCACTGCCCTGACCGCAAAAATTCTTTCAGCCCCATACTGATATTTGTGAATGCAACATTAGTTCTGGGTTCGCATATTATAGGGATTACTTCCTCAGCCTACTTTCGTCTCAGGTGATCAAACAGGGCTCTGTGGGGGCTGTGGTCTCCCCGAACGCTGTGACTGCCGTAGCACCCATGATCAGTTCCATGATGTGATGGCGGCATCCCAGCTGCAACAGCTGACGACCGAGCATGTATTCCAGCCGTGTCACCGCGCCCTGCAGTCTTCCGGTGTCCGAAGACGTGTCGAAACAAAGGGCAATGGCGTTATCCTGACACAGTCTTCCAGCGCCTGCATTGTGGCTCCGGCCTGTGACGGGCCACTGCCGTCTGCGACTGAGGGGGCAGCCGACAGCTCTCCGTCTTTGCAGTGCGGAGCGCCGGTGATGACGATGGTCTGACTGCGTTCTGCTGTCTCCAGGTTATCATGCAATCAATTCTCGCATTCGCATTCAAGAATGCACGAATGCATTCTTGCATTCGTGTAGTCATGCTGTGTCTTTACCTGCTTCATAGTTTTGTACTTATGATTTTAATCCGCACTGTTTGGAAATTACCAAGAACATTCACATTATAGAAACGGTAGTGAAAATTAATCATCTCTGCCAGTCTTTTTTTCCACATTCACTTGGGTAGGCATCAGATGCCGACTATTTCGAACTTCACATGGGACCAAATGGTGATTATCATTATTCTCATGGCTTTCCATTCACTAATTTTGAAGCACGTCATCATTGCTCTTGTTGATCACTCACTCTGATCATCTTGCCATCCAACTGCGCCACGGCGTGATACAGTGGTACAAAGGACTCGCGGACAGCTGCCGCTGCTTCCAGGCGATGTGACATCCTTTCCCTCCAAGACGTTTCTCTGGAGATGCAGAACTCTGCCAGGTCTGCTGGCGGATCCGCCGACCGGAGGACTGCTCCCACGACACTTGACACCTGTGTGGGCGAAATTACCGGGCTGACAATGATGTATCTGTTTCGAAACATCCGTGCATACGTATAGTTCATGACAGGCCCGCTGCCTACAGATACCAGAAGTTGCTGTATAACGTAAATAAATAATAAGATGCATAATACACAGTTGTACGTTAGAACATATGCCCATAGGCTAAACGTACCTGACTGTTTGACATCTGAAAGCGGTCTGCTGCTTCCAGCACGGAGGGCTCCATGACAATCCGCCGAGGCAGACTGACGAACACATTTGGGTCTTTCTCTGGGGTCATTGATATCCTTGGATTTGATCCCTCCGTGAGGAGGCGTTGCCTCGATGCTCATGGCGTCATATTCAGGCTCCGGTTCTGGCTGCCCTAATGATCTTTCAGTCTGGTCAGAGTTTCAGTCTGGTCAGGTCATTTGCTTCCTATTAGACGTCTTCTGTTAGCCATAAACATTTTGTCTGTGCCACTCATGGAAGCCCTTCTCCGCCCGCGTTGATCCCTGTAGAAGTCTGTGTCTTCCTGCTTGTCCTTCTGGGAGAGCAGCCTATTCTTCCTTATAGCATAGATAGCGTCTGGCGCTCCGATGTTCCAAAGTCTGTCCAGCACGTCCTCAATTTTTTTTCCGCTTCTGTCTCGCATCTTTTGCTCTCTTTTTGTTCTTTTGTAAGCTACGCCTTTCGTGCCAAAACTTGTCCAGTTTCGCCTCAGACCAATTTTTCTCTTGTGTCTGATGCGGTCCCTTTGCCAGAACCGCGTGACTGACCGGCGCTTCTGTGGCTGACATGGAAATAAAACCGCATCACTGGTTGGCAGTGGGGAGCTTCGATCTGCGTAAGGTTCGCTTCCTCGCTTGTGCAGTTTCGCTTCGCTTCGCAATTCCGCTGATGCATGAGGTAGCCTGACCTTCAGGAAAACATTTGTTTCCGATCTTAACAACGCTGACGGTTTTTTCTCAACTCTCTCACCTGCTGGCCTGGAACGTTTGATAATCCTGCCGCCTTTCGTCGTGATAGGAGTGTCCATCACGCCACGAAAGGTTTGAAAGGAAAAACGGACTAAACAGGCGAAACAGCTAAAACATTTTAGCATCCACTGAGCTGCTCAGAGCCTTCGAAATACAGATCATACGAAGCAGAAACACCTTGATCCCAGACAGCGTCTGACGTTGGACTACACTCCTCCCATTCGCTGCCGACTCAGTCGTGGCCAAGTCACGTTCCTGATGACGATTGGAGATATCGTGCGTAAACGCATATATATATATATATATATATACATAAATGCAATGATAAGAAATGTCTTCTTATTACATATTAAGCCAGTAAGTGGGAATTGCGGTGCCAAAAGTGCTGCCGACACGGGAATTCATTGTCCGGTCTGCAGCCAACGACCGTGCGCTTTATAAAAATCCTCCTCTTCAACGTGGATGCAGGGCCCCCAGATACTCATCAGTTTCAAAAAAATGCAATACCAATGTGTTCCTGGATAGTTGAAAAATATAGCGAAAAGAAATAAAAAGCGTTTTGCTTTCAAGTTTAAGAAAGTTAAGGGACAAACCGCGAAAAAGGCCGTTTTTTCGAGAAACAGATGTTTCATTGGTTTTACGAGACCCCTAAAAATCATTTAATTTTGCTTAAATTGGTGTCATTATAGTTGAACTGAACTAAATGATGGGAAAATTTCCGAAACATCTGATAATGAAAAAAGTTGAAAAATGAATAACCCTAATGCGCTTGTGGAGATCGGCAAAGGCCCACATGCATGCTTTCTGCCGACTATATTGCTCATTGTCGACCATCTAGGCTTACAATGACAACAGACGCAGCATTAGGAGGAACAGCCGCACTAAGACAGTAATATAAAAAGAGGACATGACAGGCTGAACAATGTCACAACTGTAAGACAAAATGAAGCAATCAAGTGGAGGTCCAGATAACCCTGTTCATAACCGAGAACCATGGTGGGGCCGTTCATATTTTTGGTTTTGCGAAGCAACACTAGTAGAAACGTAGGTTAGCATTACGTCTGCGGCAATTTGTGGGAAGAATGGAACTTAAAACTGCCTCCGGTGACACCATCAATTTTTGGAAGTCTCCACCGCTGACAGCAACAACCATCCACACCACTTCAGCCCGTACACTTTGCAGCAATGGCAAATACAATGCTTTTAGCCTTATTTGCCCTTGGGAGGGATATTCATGCTGAAGGTGGCTATGTTAACACGCATCATTAAAGTCAGCCAAGACAACAAGTCTCACCGAAACGTGGAAACGAATTATTGAACATATTTCATGCACGCATTGGGCTTGCAAGGCATCCAAGATCGTCTGTTCGCGATATATATCGCTGAAATGAATATGTGTAGGGTCAGCCTCGTCTCTCCTATGCGAAACCCAAGGGGCGATCACCATTACATTCGACGACGCCAAAGATCACGAAAGGGGCTAACCTTTACATCACAGAATCAATGGATCGCATTTCAAGGTGTACACACGGCAACACTACACAGGAGACGAACACTCCTTCATGGCACCGACCCTCAGTCGTCGGCAGGGTCGTCAATACAGGGTCGGCAGGGTCGTCAGGATCCCTTTGCGGCGATCTCCAGACGCGCTGGCCCAAAAACGCCGCTAACGTCGTTGAGTTCGATCGTCGCCAAGTGGCACGCGCCGGCTCCGGTCGGCGCCTGAGGGCGTTAGCGCGCCGACGGTGGCGTGACCCGACCACCAGACGAAATGTTTGTCGGCTCTGAGCTCGACAGGGCCGTCCAGGTGGCGGCGCCCACAGCGAAAGCAAGCACGCAGGTGGACAAGGTGGACAGCGATTGCGTGTGATGTGGTGCCAAGGCGTCATTAAAGGTGAATATAGAAGTGACATTTTGAATAAGATGGTTTGTGCCAGGACCACCTTAAAAAAGATCGTGTGAGCAGTAGGAGAACAACGGCATGGTGTATTTTCGTCGGAGGTTTCATATTATTTGAATTCAATGGGCGTTACTTAAATAAGATGATCTACAATTGTCTCTGTGCCTGTGCTAAAAGGTCTGGAGTAATCTGTGCGATCCAACGAATACATCCTATCAAATAATGTTCCTACTGGATTTTCGTCCTTTCACGGCCTCTGTTCGTACATTTTTACGCCACTCCAAGAGTCCAAAACAACCGTGCGATCGACAAGCACAGCATCGCCATTGAACGGAATGCTGAACGGAATGTAGAATTCCCAATGTTGAATGTTCTGATGACCTCCCAAAGCTATGGCGCTTCCACAACATGATCGAAATGCGGATCCTCGGCCGGCCAGGGCGTGGGCGATGAAATGGGCTTGTCCCCGAACCAGCCTCAGGGAAACTTTGTGAACTCGGAGTTTCGACACCACGTGGAAAATGCCGAGAAAAAACGTGCTCATTTTTGGTAAACATATCGCGTCAAGGTTATAAGGACGACCTGAGGCCAGGAGTCGATATGACTAGGCAGCGCGTCACCCTCACGTGTCCCGGCACGTACCACGGCGCGCCTGGCTCTTGTCGCCTGAAGGTGAGGAGATTCGTGCACACCGGTCTCGTTATTTACGGCCCACACGGGCTTCTGTCGTTCCCAGCGGGCTTTTTCGTGCAGAGCGTGTCCGCCGGCTGGATCAGCGAAACTTCCCGTCCGGATGTCACGCTTCTGTCTCGTCACGTGATCGAGGGGGGGAAATCGATCACGGGGCAGAGACGTCCTGAAACGTCTAGAAAAACGTGCCGCGCTGCAGCCCTCCTCCTGCGTCTTTTACGCCGCACTAACACCACGATAAGCACGGAGTCCGCCTCACGAGGGTCATCTAAATACATCGGAACAACTTGGTTTTCCATCCATGCTGTGCGCTTAAGATTGCTCTTCCAGAAAGCATGCACTGCATTTATTCATTTACATTTATTCATTCAATTCGTTTTGTTTTATTTATTCCATGTCATCGCCACACCGCGTAACTTCATTGACAGGCGAAATGATGCATAAAACGTAAGACATAGCCCGACACAAAATGACCCTATGTGGTATGAACATCGGATACAGTGAAATGCTTTTTGGTGAAGGTGAAAAATATTCAGAGTCCGAACATAAAATTTAGAAGATGCATCATGGGCGTAGGGACGGAAGGCCGGGAAGGCCGTGTTTCTCCATGTTTTGGGAAATTTAACACCAGCCCTATGCCCGGGAGCGCCGGGCTAAAACTGCCGGTTTCCAGATGATCTGTGTTGAGATTAACGTATAACTGTTTAAGTCAGGTTTCCCGCTCTCCTTGAAGTTTATGAGCCGGCGAAGTCCTGTCTAATGGGTGATGTTGGGCGGCTGCTGAGCAGCGGATATCATGCGTATCACGCGGCTTGTCGCAAAGCTGATCAGGAAGCGACTACGTTCTGACTTAACGTACTTTCTATCGAGTACACAACACAACGTTTGCGGTGGACGTTTCCAACGAACCACTGGTACTGGTATCATCGCTCAGGTTGAATTAAAATCATACGAAAACCGCTTGCCGGAAAGATGATATGCAATGCTTTTCACAAAAAAATGTGGGTCTAAGGGGGCGGGGGCGGACCACCCTCTCGCTGCGCCTGTGGATCCGCCTCTCGGTTTCATGCAGTTGGCTGTGGTAAAACATATATGGGTCGCAGATAGCTTACATATCATCTAAAACTAATAATTAGACAAGTCTCGAGTCCTGCTCGCCACAAGCTTTCCAACGGTGTGCTAATTTTTTATCGTGCGACCGTTCGTGAGTTAGAGGGGTGAGGTCAACCCCCCAGTCGGGCGTGATCGGCGCCGACCGCCAATCGGACGCGGATTAAGGTCGAAGGTCGTAAGTTGACCTGATGAACATGTGACCATGACAGTTTTCCCTTTTTCATGTTCCTGGCACCGCCTATGCCAGCATCATACAGGCATTGCAATGCGATTTGTACTTCTTCATCATAACATTATTAGTGAAAGCTAAAAGTGTTCTCAACCTTTTTTGTAAAACCAGTTTCTAAAAAAACAATCCTCGTTTTTTGAAACCCTGTGAACGCCTATGAATTTTCTCGAAATTCCAAGTGTATGGCCAATGGTAAAAGTCCCATCCATAATCTCTCGATTCATGCTAATTTCATTAAAATCGGTTCTTAAACAACAAAGTTATAACAAATCCAAAATATCCCACTTTGACCATTTTGCCCCTGTATCCGCCCCTTTCAAAATTCTGGAAACTTCTTTTCATAAAAATGTAGTTTACAGCATAGTAAATCGATTGCTGTTTGTCGGAATGAAGTTGAATGTGTAGTTCTCGAGATCTCAGGAGGCGTATTCGCCCCTCACCCGCCGGGAATCGGCCATGCCGTCTAGCTCTCCGGGAAAAGGGTTAATGATGAGCCCCGGGGCAGACTCGTGCGGGAATACCTCCCTGGGAGGCAGGGCCGGCTGTAATGACTGCCCTCTCACCGTCGGCCTGACTCCCGCAGTCCGCGCTGCACGTGGCAGCTCAGGGGAGCTCAGGGCAACTCTGACACAACTGGTCCCATCCCAGGTAAACGAATGAAGTTTGCATGGCCCTCGGGCTCATGGTCCGTGCAATTGAAGCCCGGAGCAGACTCCGTAATCTAGATGGCGTTCAAAATTTCCTAAACTTCCGTATAGTTTTCTGTTGAATGAAATCCAAGCATTCGTGACAGATGAAAGGGTTTGCTCGAACGCAAGAGCTACAACGCTGCGCGATATTTTCTAGTTTTTGGAGAAGTTTTTGAAGCACTGTTTGTTTTAAAACTCTTCAAAAACTCTTCACGGTTGCAGAAGGCTGTTCTGATACAGTGCAATAGACATATTGAACTAAGCCTCCACGTTTCGTTCTACTGACGGCGAAGAGGTGGATGGAGGCTGCTGTGGGCATATCAAATAATAGGCTTCGACATCTTACGCTTTTAGTCTTAACACAGTCTTTTGAAATTTGATGTGACTTAAAACATTTCTTTGAAAACAGCGAGGCAAATGTACTTAAAACTTCCAAAGGTATCGCAAAATATCCCAGACTGCCACTCTGCTTTGACACGAACAATGGGATTGACGCACCGTGTGAACAATGTGCCGCGCATCGCGAGCGCACAGCTTTCCGCGGCCGGCCGGCGTCCAGTTGTGCGTCAGTCGGTGCGCGCTTGTCAGCCGGCGGCCGGCGTCGTCTGGCGGCGTGTTTTTGCCGCTGTGACGCAGGCCAGCTCGTTTGCGAACGAGGGAGTTGCATCACGGCTTGGCGGCCGGCGGCGTTTGTCCTGTCTCAGTTCCTGCAACACTGACAGGGTCGAGTCACCGCCAGGGACCCCCGGCCCGCGCCATTACCGGCCGCGGTCAGGGCTCAGAACGAAAAGCTAACCACTGTTCAGCACGTGATATGAGACCCGAGGGCAGGTTGAGCTATATCGGTCTTCGCGTTCGGCGCCGCCACTGGAAGGAATTTTTCCGAGGCTGGGCGAAGTGCCGGTCCGGAAATTCACCACACCATTCACGAATGGGTTTGGCTCCCTGGAGAGCCGTTCAAACTTGACGCGGGATTGGTCGGTGAGGAAAACACATCATCTTTGCACAAGACGGCGAGTATTCTGCGGCGCGGCGCTGTGGCTATGAGGAAAAACGGGTATGAGGAAAAATGTCTGGAAGCGTAGACACTCACAGAATCCATCCTGGCCTCGCCACCTGAGTTGCGCCTATATGCCCGCCAGCCCCCTCACCGTCAGCCATGGAGCGGTGGGGGGATGGGTTGCACATGAACTCTTGGGAACGCACCAGCCGCGAGGAGTATGGCCACAACACGTACAGCGGCAGCTCACCGTATTCAGGCCAAAGAAACTGTACCGGTTAAATAAGCCCAGCGGCATTATGCCAACAAGCCATGTGTCACCGCAGCTTCTGGCGAAACAAAGAACTGTGAATTGCAGCGAAATGCTTTCACAGATCCCAAAATAAAGTAAATAAATTAATTAATGAGTCAAATGTTGATCAGGTATCGATATGCATGAAGAAATGCAGTCTGCTTTTGGGACACTGAGATGTTTTCTATAATTTGTTTTCACAGTTCTGCTATGGAAAAAATTACCTGCTGAGGCCATTAATGTACGAGGGTACAACTCAGTTACGTTCAGCTCTGAAACATTAACGTTACTGGCAATATTATTAATATTGCCAGTATTAATAATATTTAAATATTAACATTAACTGGCAATAAATTCTGACCCACGTTGATGTTCCTGAGCGATGATACCAGTGCCCGCGGTTCGCTGAAAATATCCACCACAAACGCTGCTTTGTGTACTCTATAGAACGTACGTTAAGTCAGAACGTAGTCGCTTCCTGATCAGCTTCCCGAAAAGCCGCCTGATACACATGATATCCGGTGCTCAGCAGCCGCCCAACATCACCTGTCAGACAGGACTTCGCCGGCCCGTAAACTTCACGGATTGCGGGAACCTGACTTTAACAGCTATACGTTAATCTCAACACAGACCACCCGGAAACGGGCATTTTTGACCCGGCGCTCCCGGGTTAAATTTCCCTTCCGAATTTCCCTTCGCTTACGAGGGGGAAGGAGTTTTCAAGGTCTCGAGAACCCTCCATGATCTCAAGAACTAAAAGAGGCAAGGAGATGTGAGTTATACCAATCGAAAGCTCGTCAAATGTTAACAAGAATGAACGTATGGTTATTAACTCTGAGAAGGTATTTTAGGATCAAGAGGTCAAACAAGATCATACCATATAAAGCCCAAAATCTGTGGGGAATAAAAGCATATGTGACGGTCCTAAGCTGATCTTGGGTACTGAACATTCCTAAGAACAGAAACTTTTTTCATTGTCAAAAAGTATTTGTTTCTCCTCATGTGCCAGGTCAGGTCAACAACCATTGAAATACAACGCTGGTTTATGTCGAAACTGTCGCTGAAATAAAGTTGCTTCAAACAGGCGTTTTGGAATCAATATCGCGAATGTTTGGTCAAATACGGCATCTTTTATCAGAAAAGTAATAATGTAGGTCAACTACGACCATATCAGACTAAGTAAGGCCAGATCTCACGACATTCGCATTTCGTAGTTGGGCAAAGGTACGAATGTCACACGAACGCCATTTGATCGCTATAATCATGCTAATGTGTTCTCGAACGACATGGAAGTCAAGAATAGGTCAGGTCAGACAAGGTAAAGATCGAAAGCAGACAAAATGCGTCTGTTTCGTTCAAAAAATCACGGTGCCACATAACAAAACGAAGCATTGATACAGGTCTGAGATCACAAAAACGGCCTTCACTCACTAAAACAAGAATTCTTACCATCAAGACAGCCAAGGTAAACCTAGATCAAATGAATAATCATTCGTATCTCGGAAACAATTATTATTTATAACCTGAAATTAACTCCATCCGTTGTCCTAAAACGTTCCATGGAATCTACGGCGTCCCTAGTGACAACTGACATTTAGAATGACGTCAGGTCATGTCAGCTTACATAAGGTCATGACATTTAAAAGTTTCCAGTAGCTTAAACTGAAATGTACACCTATCATACGTCAACAGTGAATAGCAAATGCGTTTGATACCCTATTTCGCCGCCCATTCGATTCTGTAACCAACTGACCTGACCTCAGGTCACTGATCTGTCATAAACGGTACGTTGCGTCATTCAGAAAGCGTATCGGACGGTTTGTATCCCTTTTTCTTATCCGAAGAAGTTTCGTGTACAAGGATATTGCTGTCCAGAAAGAATAAAAAAACGGCATCTCAGTACTGTTGATCTGAGATCAGGTCGAGCAATTTTCTCCCAAAATTGAAAATATACATTTTGTAGCGAATAAGCTGGGGATTACACCAGAGTCTTCCGTTTGTCAATATCACTTCTCGGCACTTATTGGTACCCAGTCAAACGTTTTGGACATGCCTTGTTTACAATTCAAATAGATCATTGACCTAATGTAACCTGATTTTGAAATTTTGTTAGACTATGTAAAAACAATGTACCAACAATTACTGGAAATTTTACGTTTCTAACTCTCGCTTTTTCTCCTGTGTTTGGAAAACCTGTGAGCCCTTCCTTCCCGGGTGAGCAAAGGTCAACAGTCTATACAGCCAAGAGGCTTCATAATCGTAAGGGTCGCATCGATATCTGAACAGGTGCTCTTTCCCCCGGCCCATCCTTTAACTGGCTGACAGATTCCTGTCAGGCAACGTCGTGCGTGATCAGGAACCCACATCAAGGATCTCAAAAAGGCAAAAGGGACCAGCAATTCATTATCATACTGGTGCGCTCCTCTGAAGCAGATTATTGCTCACTTCGCGTTCGCTGACCGTACGGCGGTACAGACGGCGACACGTCACGGAGGGACAGACGGCGACACGTCACGGAGGGACGGACGACGACACGTCACGGAGGACAGACGGCGACACGTCATGGGGGGACAGACGGCGACACGTCACGGAGGGACAGACGGCGACACGCCATGAAGGGACGGACGGCGACACGTCACGGACGGGCAGGCGGCGACACGTCACGGAGGGACGGACGACGACACGTCACGGAGGGACAGACGGCGACACGTCACGGAGGGACAGACGGCGACACGTCACGGATGGACGGACGACGACACGTCACGGAGGGACAGACGGCGACACGTCACGGAGGGACGGACGACGACACGTCATGGAGGGACAGACGGCGACACGTCACGGAGGGACAGACGACGACACGTCACGGAGGGACGGACGACCACACGTCACGGCGGGACAGGCGACGACACGTCACGACGGAACAGACGGCGACACGTCACGGAGGGACAGACGGCGACACGTCACGGAGGGACGGACGACGACACGTCACGGAGGGACAGACGGCGACACGTCACGGAGGGACAGACGGCGACACGCCATGGCGCGGAGCGACCGCGCGAAGACCTCGGACTGCCGGCGACTCCCGCCGCCCGCAGGCTGGCGACAGCAGGGGAGACCGTACGAAGCCGTGCACGTCAGGTCCTTCTAATTCAGCAGAGACCTGACGTGACGAAAGAAAATGTATTCGTACACGCCGGAAAAAATGGAGATGACTGAAAATGCGTCCGGAACGATTATGTATCAGGAAATGACGTCACTGAATCCACACGCCGGGCCGACGACAATGAAGACAATTGCAGCCAGACAATCGCACACACCTCGCGACGTCGGGCAGCACTGCTTCACATTCGTCACTGAACGCGTCTGCATCCGCCGACACCGGCCCACGACTGCTCACGGCTGAGAGCCAGGCTGCAGAAAGGCTGCACCACTCGCACGACACCGCGGTCAAACCGCGACCGGCGGCCGCCGAGCGCCCGCGGGCGTCCCGGTCCCGCCCGTCACGTGGCGTCGGCGCCGGCGACGTCAGCGTCCTCGTCGCTGTCCTCCGTCTCCTGGTCGTCGGCGTCGTCCTGGTCGTCGGCGTCCGAGAGGTCGGATATGTCGCCGCCGCCGCCTGCAGCCAGAGACGGCCGCCGGGTCAGAGAGACGCACTGTAGCGCTTCGATGTGGGAGGCCGCGAAATCGGCCCGCCATAAACGCGATCAATAGTCTGCGCTATCGCGTGAACGGTACATGTGTTTGTTTCTATTACCGCCACACGCTAACTCGGTGTTCTTTTGGCGGTGGGTTCTCCAGTTAGAAAATCCATTACAATTCATAATCTATGATCAGAAATATGATCAGAAATAGTCGGCTATATTTGCGAAGATAAAGACACACGGCCAACTAAAGGTCAATTCTACCATCGCTCAGCAATATCCCACGCGGCATTAGAAACATACCGCTGCATGAATTTAAACCGACTACTCAAATCCCGTCTTAGCCGCGCAAAGGGCCTCAGCCATGTACTGATGTATGGTTTCTGAGGAAGGTTATTCTTAGGATGATTATCTCGTACTGCACAGTGATATCCCACGTCATTTCTCACAGACCCTGTCTTAAAAATAGTCATGAGGCGTGGACTGCATGAGGCCAAGTGTGTTCAGCCCACCACGCCCATCGGCGCCCACCTTCGCAGCTGCTGGCCACGAAAGCGTCCACGTGGGAGGTGATGATGGTACGCACTCGCTCCTCTGTGCCCGGCTTCAGCCAGCCGTGCTCCGGCGAGTAGCAGGAGGTCCGCGACTCGGCCAGAATGTTAGCCACCTCCGGGACCTCGATATCGCAGCACTGCAGCCGCGTTCAGAGGCGGCGGTCAGGGCACGAGACAGCCGGGCGGCCGAGGGCTCACAGACGGGGTCCGGGTTACCACAGGCGAGCTATGGCGAAGACACTACATATCAAATGTGCCGGCCAACTCACGCTGCTCGTTACAGGAGTACCACGTTACAACGTATCACGTAGGTTACGGAGCAAGATGATCCAATGGCATAGCAGTACGAAACGTACACGTTCACATAAGATTTACGGGTTTCATGATATCTTAACGACATTAACTGCACCATGCCGTCATCAGGGCGCAGACACCCGACGCCCCTGGAGAGAGCAGTGGGCGACGCTCCGCGCGGTACCTGGTAGAAGATCTGACGGGCCGTGGGCACCATGCCCGGCCGGAAGGCAAAGTCCGAGTCCTGGCGCGGCTGCTCCTCTTCTTTATTAGCCTGGAGAATATGAGAGAAATGGCGTCAATACGCTGCAGCTGCAGCAACTGGGTCATCTGACATGGGAGGTCGGCGACAGGTTTAGCGAACGTAGCCGTCCACGCAACAAGATAAAAAAAGGCTGTGGGTATTACGGACACTGTATCCCGTTTGCATCAACACAGCTGATTCTCAAAGGAAGAACTAATAGAACGTTGGAACAACACGGATTCCGAAAAACTAACAGCAATGGAAAATACTTCGATTATCGTCATGCAACGTCGGCATTTCGGGCGCTTTTCGAAGTTTTCACACCTTACACATAGAGCAGAGGACAGCCATACACCGGCGGTAGGTCATTAATCATTCGTCATTCAAAATTATTAATAATTATTCTTATTATGGGGTTGTTGGATGGGTGTGCAAAATATGACCGTTTTTGTTTGTTCGTTTTTTGAACAAAAGCACTGACTCCATCCAGAACCAAAATTTTGTAAACAAAATTCAGAATTTCAGGCACTTTCCAAATCTTTAACACCTTACGATATTTGGTTCTCCAAATTCTGGAACTGGATGAAATCATTGTTTTGTTGTCAAATGAACAAAACGAGTCATGTCCTGCGCAATGATAACACTACCCCATACAAGAATACTTATTACTGATCTTGAGGGTTTATCACATCAGGATTATCAGTCTACTGCCGATTCCGGAATAACAATGTCATGTTTCCTTAAGTTGAGGTTGTAAATGTAGAAATAAATCTCAATGTGCACCCAATAAACATTGTTCTCGGTATTGGCCTGCGTCCAGCTGGAAATTCTAATCTCGCCATATCAATTTTATTCAACCATTAGACCATCATACCGCACAAATCACTCTGGATGGTGCTTTTGCACGAATGCATAATGGTATGTACATCAAAGTCCGTCTCTTCCTTTTCCTTAAAAGTCCAGACTTTTCCTTTCGATTACAAAACAAACATACAAGAGACACAAACAACGCACACATTTCGCGTAGCTGTCACCTTACCTTGGAGCTTCCTTCTTCTAAGCTTCTGGTGTTGATGGACGACAGCTTGTGCTTGGATGCGTTCACAGAGCGGTAAGGAACCACACTGAGAGCTCGCTTTAGCGCCATCTTGTTTTTCAACACTAGGAAAAACGCAAATATGTTCATCTGTTTCGTACGATGACATGACGATACAATCGTCTTTAGAATAAAAAATTACCTGCCAATGCAAAGAAAATGAGCGTTTGCATTTTCCCATGCCTTTGCCACCAAAATAAAATGACGTCACAGTGGTCCGATTAGTTAATGTGCTAAAATCGACTGACGACTGAAAACATCCCGTGTCAAAATGCCATTACGGCCGACCACATTCATCACCATGACATAGCAGATCTCTCGAGGGGGACCACAGCACTGGGTTCAAGACTCTGCAAATTTAATGGGTCTATGACACAACACACCCATTTGCAAGGGGTATTCCGGTAGAAGCAAACACATCATACCTCACTCAGACCTGATTCTAAGGTCACAGCTGCCAGCAAATTCCGCAAATCCCATTCCACAAAAACTGTCGGCTAAAAAAACGGTATCGACACCATCAAAGCATCTGCGAACCCAAGGTTCGAGACATTTAAGGCTGAGAAAAAGCTGTCTGGATCTCTGCTATTGGCCTCGACAAACTCTTTCTCTCCGCGACCCTCCAGCGGCCCGGTCCCGCCCGCCTCAGGCACTGACCGGCGCTCCTGGTGCGGTAGTCGATGATCTGGTACTTCCAGGAGCTGGGGTCGGTGCGCGGATCGTACCCCAGCCGGACCCACATGTTGCGCCACGGCCCCGTGTTGAAGTAGTAGGCCGCCAGCGGCAGCAGGCACTTGAACCGGTCCTTCAGGCCGCCCATCCGGTAGTAGATGAAGGCGCGCGACATGACCGGCCGCTCCTGGAACAGCTGACGGCGCAGGGAGGTCGTGATCGCAGAACGGCGACGACCAGTTACGGGACACGTTCAATGTGGTACAACGGATTTTCCCATCCGTAAAACAAGATCTCTGCAGCAGTGCTGCTTAAGAAGCATAGCTGCATTTGTTCAGCAACCATACAAATGTTCCGATACGGGTAACACAACTAACTTGTCGACACCGCGTGACGATACAGTGGCCAAAGAACAATGGACTAATCCATGGATATGCATGCAGTACGCACGCCTGCTCCGGCGTTTAAAAGCGATGCATCTATTGGCACTTCCTGCTCCTGTCCCATCGATACACGGCAACATGTGAGAAAACCAGGCAAAGCCGGCGGCACAAGCCAACAAACACCCAACTACAATCTCCGCAGTCACCCGACAGCCCCAGCGACGGCGCTGTCTGACCGGCAGCACGCGGAGCCGCCGTGCGTCCCCCCCCCCCCCGCCCCGGTCCGGCGGCAGACCTTTTTCAGCTCCTCCAGGTCGGCCTCGAGCCCGCGCAGCTTGGCGCGCGCCTCGAACGAGGTGCGGTCCACCAGCGGGTGCTGCGGGATCGTCGGCTGCAGGTGAGAGACGGCCTGCGCGCCGAACCGGCGTCGCCGGCGGCCCTCCGTCTGCGGCCCGCTCGACTCGCGGTTCTTGGGCGGACGCCGGAAACAATAGTTCTGCCGGCGGGAGCGGACGGGGCCGGTCAGAGCCGCGAAACGCCGGCAGTCACAGGAGGGCGGCAGAGGCGCAGGAGGGCGGCATACGCGCCGACAGAGAGTCGGTCGTCGGTTGACTGAGTCCCACGCAGACGGCAGAGTCGTCCCGCGGCAATCAATAAAGCACAATCGAGTCGCCCACAAACAGAATCAACGACCGGCGAACGTCCCGTCAACCAATGAATCTTCAGCAAGCAATGGAATACGCGTGTCGCGCAACGTATCACGCGCAGCATACGCCTATGTAGTCCACGACAGCATAATTCTGCTCTTAGGCACGTCCTCCTGTCCGTCGCGTCGTTCGCTGTTATTGCTATTTGTTTGTTCTGGTGATGTTTCCGAGTTCACCACCCAATCGACGTCTGACAGCACAGTTCCAGCCATCGCTCTCTGAGAACCACGCCTCCGCCCGACCTGCGGGGTGTCCACGCGGGAGAAGGCCACCGGCGGAATGAACAGCGGCGCCGGCCGGCTCGGGTACTCGGTGTCCGTCACGCTGGCCGGCACCACGTCCCGGTATATCGACCTGCCAGACTCGTCCATCGGCAGGAACTGGAAGTCGCACATGTCTGGGGAGCAGCGGTCGGCTCAGTCGTCTGCACAGCACTGCCTTCCACCGTCAATGAACGCTTCGACATCATCTTGTGGCGCACGAGTTTGGTGAATTTCTAGGACAAGGTCGAAAAAGTTCAGGCGAAAAAATTAAAGCTATCCTCCGGCTTCAGTCAAGAAGCCAAAGAGGTGCTAATGCTATCGAAAATCACTTAAGAACGGCGTCACAACACGATGACTTAGTATCACTTGTTAAATTTTAGGCAACATGTAAGAACGCTGTACACCGGAAACGAAATTATTTTACAACCCTACAAATATTCCGTTCTAGAGTGGTTTCAAGAGCAGTTCTAAAGAGTTTCTAAAAATATATCTAGCACTGCACCAGTCCTACTGCTAAGCCCTTCAAGGCAGAGTTCAATGTTCTAAACAAAGAAACCGGACCAGCCTACTAGCACCTCACTTATAACAACTGGACTGTTGGCATTCTTTACTAATAATGTGACCAGATACTTCCCAGAAAGTCAGTTTCCTCGGCAATCAATGCAGGTGGACATTCGGCATTTTTTGAATCGCACGGCAACACCAATGAATGACCGGTCCGGCCCACGGTTTACGTCCCTCACGACACCGCTTTACGCCCCTCGTTCGACTATGGAGCCCGGCAAACAATGCATGCCGACATTCGGCATTTCTTTAACTGCAAACCACTGAGTGACTGGTCCAGCCCACGGTTTACGCCCCTCGTTCGATTTTACTTCGATTACGCCCCTCGATCGGAGCCATTTCTAATTCGCTAACATTACGTAATTTTTGCACTTTCTGGCCTGGATCACTTTCGTTTCGAGGATGCACATAAACCAAGTCAGTTGTAGTCGTCTATGTTCACTCCGTTTTACAACTTGTATCTGCAGGATCTCCGCATACCGGCATAGGGTGGGTGTTTGTGTGGGTAATGAGTTTGCTGATTTACAACAAGAATAAAGATTTTGGACTTTCAGGTTTTTTACCAGATGAAAGTGGGACTCGCGAGACAGACTGGCACGAGCGAGGTCGCCACAAAGAAACCTATCTCACAAGCAGTCAGATTCATTTCCTTAATGGTTTACTAACAATTCAAAAGGACTGCAGCCCCCTCAGATAGAAGGGATTTGTGAAATATTACCTCCAGAACATTTCAGGTAATGCTATTAACAAGTTAGCATGAATCAATTAAATGGTAATCAATCCATGAGAATGGCACGAAATCTTTGGGACTATAACTATTGAGAACGTACTTGTGAATCTGAAGACACTCCCAACCACCCCTAACAGCTCTGTGCTGTAGACTGGTGGCTCTGACGAATTTTTCTTTCTTCTGCATTTCACTTCCAGAAGAAGGCCTGAAACATGATTACATACATTCCAAAATAGAAAGGATACAAAGCTCACGTCTGCTTATATTCATAAATAATTATCTAATGGGGCTGGAAAATACTAACCTTTCTGGAGTACATTTTGTGAGTGATACAGCACAAAAGAGTACAAAACCACAACTCTATGGCACACATGCATTCCTATCCACATATCTTCAATGGCCTGCAAACACATTTGGTTACATAACCATTTACTGGTGTTAGGCAGTTATCTTGTTTCTATTCATCATTTTGTGCAACTCCTGATTTCCATATCTTCATTACCTATGCTGTAATGTCATATGGAGAGTATATATAATTCCATTTTTACCATGCAACATTTTGGGTCCAGTAATGTTCTGTTCCTTTTGGGAACAAGAAAGATCATTATTCAAACCCTCTTATCCATGTGTAATTACTCCTTAAAAGTCCAACCAGAAACTCTTTTAAAGGCTGCTACCCAACAACAGGAACTGATAAAAATATTCTCATCCAAAGACTAACACAGGAGTCACATTTCTGAAATGTTAACAGTCAAGTGGCCAATGTATCAATAAAAATAGTAAAACCTATTAATATAACTGTTCCAAAACTGCACTGAAATATTTCCATAAACCTGCACATAGACAAACATGCATGATAGTTATAACAGATAAGCAATGGTACACAAATGTACAGCACCTTCAATCAATGACATGGCAGCAGTACCAGTGTTCATGAGACTAAGCTGTACCTGTTGAAAAGGTGTGAACAAAATAAGAGCAATGGGCAATGCTAGAATAAAACAAAAACAAACAATGCAGTCCACAAATGCTCATGAGGGACATGATAAGACTCCTTTTACTCTTGACCCATTCTTAACACTAATGGACAATGGAAAAACCTAATTCTTAGTCCTTTTGTTTTTTTACCTACTGTGTGCCAAATCTGAATTCTGACCAGACTACTCCAAGTCAGCCAATAACAGCATAAATCCATATCACATGCATGATGTACCACTTTGCATCACATGGTGTTCTTTGAATTTTCTCCCTTTAACCAAATACTACATGTTAAGCAACACACACTGTACCCACCTTGCATATCTTTAGGCTCTGTACAGGTGGGCTTACAGAAAATGTCCTCTGGCCGGAAACGAAGCTCCATGCGTCGGTTACTTGGATCTTCAATAACCTAAATGTGCAAGGAACATCATTACAAGAAAAGCATCCTCCTAATAACTCGTTTTCAAATGATGACATTAGTATAAATTAAATGAACATCACCAGCATGTCTTAAAATTTATTCCCTTTCAGGATCACTGGATAGTGACATTAATGAGACATCCTTCTTGATATACTACAAAGTTGGCATGGAGCCAAGTTAACCAAAATGTACTGTAAATAAACAATTTAAGTGGGGCAAAATCATGACTTCAGGAAACCTTGAATTAAGAGACACGGCAAAACAGACGACCAAGGCATTCTAAGTTTTAACAAAGAAATAAGATATGTATTACCTTATTGATGTTTTCCATTCCACCAAGACATCGGATTGCTTTTTCTTCATCTCTTACCACAGCAGGGTACTCAATGCACGTTATGCGAGGGGTTTCACGAGGATCGAGCACTTTTTGCGCCATATTCACGAGGCTGGATACCGTGTACCTCCCACGACGTCCACCGTCCTGCACAAATTGCCTCCGTATTTTTCCGTCTTTCCTTCTTTACGCTTTAAATAGTCAACTAGGATGCACAGTCTCTTGGGCAGGGACGTCGCGTCTAGCTTCAATTCTTCCGTTGCCGCCAATCGCCAGGAAGTGGTCTATTTGTGAAGCTTACTCCGCAGTGTCTGCGTCACGTTATCGTCTCTAGAGCGCAATTTACGAAACGCTACCATATTAATCCGTCCATGAAGAAAAATGCTTCATCAAAATCTCTCGGAAAGGGATACACATGGACCTAGATCGAAAATCTCTTGGAAATGGATTTAGGTGGTTTAGGTGCTACATGATGTATTTTTTGTTGCATCATGGATCATTTAAGGCTACCGTTTTTCATGTCAAGCATTAACCGCAGAGCCTTCTCCTGCTTTTGTCGATGTTCTTTTCCAGCGCTGGAGAAGAGCATCAGAAAGACGCTCTTTTGAACCTCTGCGGAGATGGGGGGGGGGACAAACGTGATTTTTACCTTGTTGATGTCCATGCAGCGCCATAGGCTTAATGTTGAGTGCTGTCCGAGGTTGTGAGCAGCTGCACCTTGCCCCAACGGTTTACGACGGGAAATTGAGAATAAAGTTCACTTTCGGACTAATTTGTTGCCGAAAGCTAGAAAGTTAGAAAACACGCAACTGTCGTCGCCTGTGCGAATGTAGCGGAGCACACATTATTCATTTAATCTCAATGACATTTGTTACACTTATAGTTAAAGCATGCAAAGGCGGTATAATTGGGCCGGACCAACCATTCAGTGTCATCTTTTTGCTAGTTGAAAGGCTTAGAACGGGTGACGGATAAGATGTGTACCGTGCCTTACTCAGGCACGTAGGCAAGAGGGGACATGGGACATAGACAGCTTGGCCCCCACCTGAGCCAAGCCGTCTACACTAGATATTTAGCGACTCTGCAGGACTAATGCAGTAGTGATCATGTACTATGCCATAAAAGCAAGCATGGCATGTTTTCCCTGTGCGTTGAATATGATGCTAATTATGTAAAACTTATGCTTTTACCGATAAATTTTGCCATGCGCCAGCGGTATATGGCAAAATTTGACGTCTGCCCCCCCCCCCAAGAAAATCCTAGCTACGTGCCTGGCCTTACTCGGTCTACGGACTGGCTGGTATGAGCGTAAAAGGTGGATGGTAACTCTCAGATTTGAAAATATTTTTATTGCATTCGACAACACAGGCCCAGCACAAACAGTAAGCTTCAGATTTCTTTTTCTTTACCTTGGCGCCCTTGGTTTTTCCTTCTTCCCGCACCTACCATGGCTATGATTCTTACTCAGAGCTGAAGTCTGAACTAAAACCCAGAAGCAAAGTGCTTTCAACAACTGGTTATTAGTCACGAACCGTTAGTGTGCGAAATATTTGTGCCTTTACTCCACGGAGTACGGGATTTTCTTTCACCTTCACCCTAACACAAACCGTATAAGGTCGTTCTCCTCAATTCCAACTCAAGCTTCTATTAAAGGCTTTGAAAACGCGACCACAATTGGGCTTAGCAGTATTTTTCACCATCTGAATTTGAATTAACAACAGGAATGTTTAAAAGAACATTTGATATTTTATTTGTGTTAATCTCGGGAATCCTCATGGCATACTCCGACGTAAGCAACATTTGCTTAATGACTACAGGGATGTCTCCTGGCTGGCATTCGCTCAGCCATAGCTTGTATATAATAAATTAAGATTAACAATAAAACTTAGTTCATAATGGAAAAATGATTCCACACTTGATATCGTAAGCTTCCTCGGACGTAACGAGCAAAAAAGGCCCTTTCGTGGTTCCACGGATCCCGAGGGTGACCTCAGTTCGGTCTGGTGTGCAGGCTCTCCGCCGTTCGCATGTCGTAGCTGAAGGGATAGTTGTAGGGCGGCAGCTCCTGGTCGCAGGATTTGGCTGGCACGGACATGTTCCGGCGCCCCTGGCTCGTGCAGCACACGACGCAGATGCCGACCACGCATAGGCACATGAGCGTCATGGTCAGGTACACGGGCCAGTACTCGTGCGCGGCGTGCAGGTGGCGAAACACGTTGGAGTGGATGAGCGTCACGTTCTGTCCCGGCAGGATCGCCGAGGGGAAGCGTCGGCTGGGGCCGGCCACCGCCGCCGCCAGCCGGCCGTCCGGCGTGGACGCCTGCTCTTCACCCGCCCGGGGCCGCTGGATGAAGACCAACTCGATCCTCGGCTGGCCGCCGCCGGCCACGAGCGCCCTGGAGTCGTTCAGGGCCGTGCTGTTGGTGCCCCTGTCGGCGGCGCTGGCGTTGCTGTCCGGTAAGTGGACGGCGCTGACCACGGCGATTCCGACGATGCGGCCGGAGAGGCCGGCCGTGTTATTGCCTGCCGGGCGGGATCCGTTGCTGTAAGCCGCGGGTATCCTGACGGTCGCGCTTTTGTCGCTGGGCCGTCTTGTTTGGAGCGATATTCGCCCGCCAGACGTGACATGCCTTGACGGGTCATCGGGATGCACGGCAGGGGGCGAGCTTCTGAAATCGCTGCGGACGCCTGACGTTTTCGCGAGGCGAGTGGAAAGCTTTGCGGAACCCGAGTGGTGTTGTATGGCATTAGTTCCTTGCAAACGTCCATGTTCCGCGGTGTCTTTCTTGGAGTTGCTCTGCTCAGCGAAATGCTCTTGTAGCCCTGATAACTTCGACTGCCCAGTCGATGCATTCAGATGAACTGTTTTCAGACCCAAATGCTTGTCATTGTTCGATAAGCTCGACGAATGACTTTTGACTGCATTGAAACCAGTAGCCAGTGCTGATGCCGTGCTATACTTCGTCATTAAAAGAAAGATCATTGCAACGTTTTTGATCATGTGACTGGGCGCCATCATCGTTAGCATCGTGCTATGACTGTAAAAAAACGCAACGAACGGCGTACAGTTGTCTTTTTAGATACTATTTTGCGGAATTGCAAAAAATAAAGTATTCTTTAAAAGGAAAAAGGGGAAATAAAAACTTAAAATGAAACACAGCGGCCACGGCGGCCACTATACTTTTTTGATGTCAAGCAAATATTTTTTCCGACCGTGCGTTTAAAGCCGTTGGGACTCCAGCTTAAGCGCATTCAGAATGTTTTATCAGGAGCCAAATAAGCAATGTCTGACGTCTTTCTGTGATATTAAAACAGCTTGATTGACCTGGCATGTCTTTCCTGTTTTTTTTTTCGTGGAGGACTTTTCCGAACCAGAAGTACAAATCATGCACAAAAAAGATGAACGTCTCGATGGGTACGAGTGAAGTCATTCGGCGCGTGATCTTCGGCGTCAATGTCAATCTCTCTGCCTCTGTGGAGCTTATTTAAACGCACAAGGCCACGCCAATAGTCTCAATAACCAAACATACTGGCTACCCGTGTATATCATCTCGCCAATGTAGAACAATTTCGACACCCATATTGCACGATACGCTCGTAACAAACAATCTAACCCTTTGTGTCGACCCTCCATAGCAGGCAAACGGTGCCATCCGTGACTGAAACGCCATGTACGGTGATTCCCTACGGTAACTCGGCGCAGGACTGGCCTGGGTCGGGCGGCCGGCGGCTAGGAGTGACTGAGTTTGCGCGCTCGGGCCCGCTCCACCTCCTGCCTCTCCCACTCGGAGAACTGCAGCACGGCCGAGATGGCGCGCATGTGGCCCGCGTAGTCGTCCTTGTCCGTCAGGTAGTGGAACACGGCCGATTTGAGGAACTGCAGTCGCATCGGCGGGTCCATCTCCAGCGAGGAATCGTTCGAGTGGCCGAATCGGGAGTCCTCCAGCACAGTCAGCTGGTGGCAGTACAGTGTCTGCGGGACGTCGTCGTAAGATCAGCAACAAAACAGAAACAATCCCTTGTCAACACTGTCAACTTGTAACGGTGAGTAACGAAGTAACAGAAACCGTGCAAGGTTATTTATGAGTTCGCCAAAGAGGAGAGAAACACGATACCGAAGACCCTTCAAATGATGTGCTTTCCGATGCCATTTTAACTTTCATTCACGAACATGAAATGGACAAAATCCGCCCTAGAACGCACATCCGGCTTCAAAAGGCGCGAAAAACCAACATAACCACTCCTCAACATATCCGCGATTATCCCGATAGAATCCTTCATTGGTTCTCTTCGTGCCTCTAGCAGCGCCAGTCGCCGCGCACCAATGCTTCTGAATTCCGGCCGACTCACCCTGATACGATCCAGCTCGTGTTCGGTCTGTTCCAGCCGCTCCAACAGGGCTGCTACCTGGGCGGAATCAGTGCCCGTCAGTGGCTGAGGCCCCGGCAGCTCTCCCAACTGAGCTCCAGTCCCCGGCTGTCCTGCCGCCTCGGGAACCGTCTGTGACTGTGCTGCCACCTGGGCCGACTGGGCCACACTTTCCAGCAGCTTAGTCACCAGGGTCGGCTGGAGCGTCGTCTGCGGCTGTCGCACAATCTCGGCGAACTGGGTCTCAGGCTCCGATGATGCTGCCACCTGCCCGGGCTGGGGCGTCGTCTGTGACTGCGCTGCCACCTGGGCCGGTTGTGGAGATGTTTGCGACTGTGCTGCCACCTGCACAGCCTGAGGAGCCGTCTGTGACTGTGCTGTGACCTGGACCGGAAGTGGAGCCGTCTGCGAATGTGCTGACACCTGAAGCGGCTGTGGAGGAGTTTGAGTGCTGCGGTCCGTTGCCTGGCGCCGCTCTACGAGGCTCCGCAGCGCCTCCAGCTGCAGCTCCAGCTGGCCGACCCGCAGCCGGCTGGCGTCGTACAGCGGCCGCAGCTCGAAGTACCTGCCCGCGGGATCAGAGCCGGGTGAGGTCAGGCGAAACGATCAGGAAGGCCATCGTCTGGCAGGGAGACCACAAACAGAGACTGAAGCACGTTATCTCAACGTCTCAGTGTTTCCGCCGCCCCTGGCGATAGCTAGAACCAACATCTGGTTCAAGCAACAGTACAGGCGTGCCTTCAACGAAGGAACTAATCGAAAAAGTGTTGAAACGTCCTACACAACCACAGCGACAGGCTCGGCCAGACGTCCCGCGAAGTAAATACTTGCCGAGTCTTTGAAAATGTGTCTTGTTTGCAAGTTGTAAGGGTGACAAAACGAGCCCATAGTCGTGAATCTGACTGGCCAAATAGGACAAAAACGGTGCAGAACTACAAAAAGCGCATTCTTAGTAGAAACACTGTGATGCAGATTCAAACACACTTTTAGCATGGATGCCACGTTATAATTCCCTAATCGCCTAACTTTCGCAACATCTGGATTAAGTCTAACGCAGAAACGCAAAAACAACCAAGAGGCCATTATGGCATATCTTCACACTTTCCTTCATGAAGTGGCACGTACTCCACATCAGACACACGAGTAAGGTGGAGGGAACTGAGACCCCTTCCGCATCTCCTAAGATCAGTTACATCATCAACACGTGCAGAATGGCGGACTCAATGAGCGCTAAAATTCGAAGCCACCCGTCTACCACCGAACACACACGTGTGAAAAGCATCCGGCCTCCGTCCGCGCCGCGACACTGCGCTGACCTGCCGTTGGCCTCGGTGAGTTTCTGCAGCAGGCCCTCCACCTTGTCGTTGTACTTCTCCTTCATCTCCTGGTACTCGGCGGCATGCTGGCGATTCAGCTCGGCGATGCGCCGTTCGTTCTCGTCTCGCAACCGCTTCTCCTCCCACTCTATCCAGTGCTCGCTGGCCTCCCAGTCGTCCCCGAGCCTCTCCTCCAGCTCCAGCGCCGCCGGCTTCTCGCCCGACTCCTTGGAGCTGACGCTCGGCGAGGTCAGGCAGTCAAAGTTCCCCGAGTCGCACACAGATGGCAGCAGCGGCGGCCCGTCGTCCGCCGCCATGGAGCCGGCCGCCGGCGACGGCGCGCCATCGGCGTTGTCCGAGTCGCACACGGCCGGCAGTGGTAGGGCGATACGCACTGTGTCTGCTCCAGCCGTGCCACCCTCAAGTGAGCGGCCTGTGCTGTCCGAGGACACTGCGGGCACATCCCTGACACTCGGATCCCCGCCGTGGTCCCCGCTGCTCTTCCGATCGGGATCACCATCGAGGTGATTAACGCCGGCGGCGACGGCAGGGGTGTCCGCGTGAGCGTGAGACGCCGACGCACGCAGCCGGAGTACGATGACCTCTTGCGTCAGACGGTGTATTTCGGCGTCCTTCTGGCGGATGGTGTCGTGAGCTTTGTCCAGCAGGCCCTGTGAAACAGACATGAATCGATATGGTGGACGAACTGTAAACTCGTCTGGATGAAGATACAAATGTGGAGATGAAAAGGCCGTAATACTGGCAAGAAATTCCTGACCACCTCTCCACTTCTCCGCCAATTACGGCATATCGGCATATCGAAAAACTTTACACTGTCTCAAAAGCACCAGTTTTGACTAAAAATTTAACGTTTTTTTATGAGTGGTGTTGAAGACAGCAATATCAACAATGGCCACCAGTGAAAATGTGGCTAATTATGTGCATACGCTCCAGGAATGTGAGTGAGATCACTTCCGCGAACATGTGCAAATACTTCAGGATTGCCGAATTCCTGTAACAAGGTCAGTATTCCGCTCCTCCGCCCACACCGGTCTGGCGGCGTCAGCTGCTCCTGTACTGTACACCAGTCGGCCGCGTCACCGCCTCGGTGAGCCGGTAATCACGACACGCGGACCGCAGCGCCAGTTTTTGCCGGGTCCAGCTTTCACCGGCTCTGGCCGCAGACCTCCAGGGCACTCGGCAAGCCGGCCGCTCTAGTCAGCTGACTGCGCTGCCGGCTGTGATCAGCTGAGCGGCCTCCACTGGGTCGGCGGCGGGTCACATGGGATCGCGGACCGTCCTGCTGACCGCCCGACCGTCTTGGCTTTTCTCCGGCCTATCGCAATGGCTGATGACGGTCTCGAATGCTCGTATTCGTCGCGAGAGATGTGGTTTGCGATGCTACGGAGGTATGATTCCTAGGCAAGTTAAAGGGTCCCTGCAACTGCTGGTGCAGGTGGTGTCAACAGCACCTTTGAATACTTCTGCTTGCCACTTAATAATATTTGCTTCATGCTCAATTACGGGAATGCTGGCGTTGTGCTGGCATTTGATAAGACTCAAATTACGCAAATGCACCTCAACTCCTGGTTTTTGGTGCTGAATAACTAACAATGACTTCAACTCTTGTGACTTCAGCTGCTAACGTTGTGTCCTCCCACGATCGACAAACACTGGAACGAACACTGGCTGTCAGTTCGCAAACCCTGCTGACGTTGTACGTGACGTGAACATACTGACGGTGTAAATAACGTAACAAACTGCACCGCGCTGGCAGCGACGGCTGTGGCCCAGACTGTAACGGGGTCCGATCGCGACTCGAAATGTCGTCGGGCTCTCGCCCCTGTCCCGTGTGAAGGTCACGGCCCCAACACAATGGCAAGAGTCCGACGGACGACTGGAATCCCGCGCGTTGTCTGCGCTACTCTCCCCGGAACGGAAGTACGCGGAGGCGGGCACCGCCCATCCTCTGCCGGCAACGGAGGTCGCTGACAGCGGTCGGAGATTCGGAAGAGATCGTCGACCACTGGGCGACGCTCGAGTGACTCCACTGAACGCAAGGTCTACAGGCGTCGAGGCAAAGCACCAGAGATCCACTACTCATTATTAAGTATAATAGCACACAGTCCACATTTGACACCGGACGCTCGGCTTATTGGGAAGAGCATGTCATTGCCCCGGAATACTTGGCGACTGTCCACCGGTGCTGATGAAACATTCCAAATGTGCATGGGCAATGTAAAAATAAGTGCCTCCTTCCAGACATAGACCAGAATGGTACTCGCTGGCCCAACCGGCCCAATCTCGGAAACGGTGGCCATCTCGAGGATATGTTCAAAGAAGCCTGAGGACACGGCAATGACACGCATGCCAGCCCAGTGCCCACAGAGCTCGCTGTTCCGCTTTCAAGCAAGAGTGCTTTGAGAATCTCTTTCAAACATGTTTTTGGATTAAGCTTTCCAAAACGCGGAATACAAGTTGCATAGCTGCGACAGTCAACAGCATCAAATGAAAGGCTGATTTATCTATTTCTAAGTTCCCGACAAAATCAGAACCAGAGCGCATTCTTGAACAATGCTGACGGCCATACGACGTAAGTATTCTGCAGCCTTCTGCTCTCTTTTGTTTGCCTCCAAACACAGCTGCAGACCACGGCCACGGATCACGGCCGCCGTCACTGACCCGCAGTCGGCGGAGGTCCCGCGTGCTGCGCTGGGTCGGCGTCAGGTAGTGCTCGTCGTCCACCTTCTTGGCGCAGTGCACCACGTACTTGTTGAACCGGGACGAGAAGGTGGTGCCGTTCCTGGCGATGCTCTCCGTGCTGAACGGCGATGACTGTTGGCACACGACGACCGCCGTGACAATGGAGCGAAACGTCACCAAATGATGCCGGTGATTGTAAACACCAGCGACAACACCACTGGGGCCTGCGGATATCCCGGCAGGAGTGCAGAACGGAATACGTCGGCGTCACAGCGATACAGGAAAAGTCCAAAGCATTACGTTATTGATTTGCTGTCATTTCTGCGGGCCAATGACGTAAGTAAACGTAAAACGTAAGACGTCAAAAGTGCGTCAATGACTGGAATATTCACAGAGGTCACAGAGGTGAAGTCATATGGTGACAACGCCATAAGGGTACTGCTCAAAACTCGGGGATGCTGTACCAGGGTGGTAAGCTCCAGTATAATTTCGAAAAAGAAGCAGAACATTAGAGGAGTCCATTCAGCCCCACGGTATATGCATACAAACCAATGAAAGGCACAATCTGAATGGGTTTCGAAAAAACTAAGCTGCTTCGAACAACAGAATCTTCCTGCAGAAAAACGAAAAAATGTGACAAACTACATAAGCTGTTAAAACGCGAAAACTAACTCAACACAGACGTGTCCGCAAAAACGAAACCATTAATAAATGTAACATAAAAACTTCAAACTCGGATCATCTCAAGTGGGCTTTAAAACCCAGAGTAGTTTGAACAAGCAAGTTTGTTTTCTCCACGCTGATGCCACCTCACCTCCGAGCCACCAGAAAAGCCCCAATCACCAGCCTTGAGTAAACATCGCTTTATCTCTCAATCAATAGCGCCGGCGCTCCGATCGGCCGCATCTGCCGACGCTCCATTTATCGACGTCAGGCTGCGGACGCAATATGACCGGCGCTGTTGACGCTCCCCATAACACTCGCCGACCGGCCGGCAGAGGAGGCAATGATGACGTGCCGGCCATCGCCGGCCGACGTGATTGGCCCGGCACCAGCGGGCCGACGGCCGAATGAGGTCCGCACCCAGTGCCTGCCGCTGGGAGTGGCCTGCGTCTCCGGCCGGCCGGCCCTGTCGTAAAGCTGCCACAGCCCTGTCGCTGGAAGTGACGCCAGTCGCCGGTCAGCCCACTGCAGGCCGTGCATGACTCTGGGAATGACTTGCACTGGCCGGTTCACAGCGCTACCGTCCAGCCTACACAGCGGCCGCACCTGCCACTAGTCGGCCCACAGCGCCGCTGTCCAGTTGACACACCTCTCCGCGAGCTCACAGAGGCCGCATCTGCCTCTATCACAGGTCGTCTTCGACTGAACGCCCCTGTGATAAAGCTGTCCACAGCTGTCTCCGAAAATGACCCGAGACCCCGATCCGCAGGCCGTCCGTGACTCTGGGTGTGAGGGCGTGAACAGCGCAGCTGTCCAGTCGAGCCGCACCTGCCGCTGGCGCCAGTGACCAGAGTGAGCAGCGCCAGGCCGGCCCACCCAGTGGCCGCACCTGGCGCTGGCCGGCCACAGCGCCGCTGGCCAGCCGACGCGGCGGCCGCACCTGCCGCCGCGAGTGACCGCCGCCGTCGGGCGGCCGACCCGACGGCGGTAAATCGACCTCGGCCGCCGGCGAGTCAATATCCGGCAAACACAGGCGGCCAATGCGGCCTCCAGCACCACCTGATGACCGGCCAACAAAGCGACCCCGCGTGCAGCGGCCCGGCGAGGCGCGGACCTCTCAACGAGCTGTCAGCACAACGGTGGACTAGGCTGGACCGTGTATCGGCTCTCAGACGCGATGCGCATTCGACAGATGACTGCGTCGGACAAGACAGAACACGCTCCGATTCTGAGGTGATTAGTTTTATGCGAAATAAATTATGGTGGGGTTAATATAAAAAGTACGGAAAAGTGGGTGGCGATTTACTCTAATTCCTACGCTTGTGATGCAACAGAACACTGAAGATGATGAAGTCGTCAGGAAAAAACATCCTGCAATTCCCACGTCTATTCTAATGATGGGTTTCACCACCACAGTACCAACGTGTACCAGTGTCGCGAAGAGATCGTCCGCCGGTTTCCATCTATCGTCACCACTATGCGCGATTACGCAACCATGCTTGTCACATATTCCCGGGAACGTACCGCGACCGTCCAACGGGGCAGACACACAAGTGAGGGCTGGCATCTCATTTCCGGCAGTTTGAACGCAGCGGAGCTATGTCTGCACATTTTCCTTGATCCTACAGCCTTGAAATGTTCCGAGCGGATTGAAGGAACCCCATCCAAACAACTAGCGAGCCAACCAAGCGCCGCCTCGGCTGTAAGTGGTCTGCACCACTAAAGCTGGCACAGCTCTGCAGTTTTCATTAGGCGGCCTGTGCGGGCAGCCATATCGGACTGACTATGGCACCGGCCCCGGGGCAGGGTGGGAACGGCCTTCCCCTCTTACGACGGCCGTGAAGGCTCACTCTCTCTCTGTCTCTCTTCTCTCTTATCCTTTTCTCCCCTTCTCTCTCCTCTCTCCCTTTCTCTTTCCCTTATCTCTACCTCCCCCACTCTCACTCTCCCTCTCCCTCTCTCCCTCTCCTCTCCCTATCTCCCTCTCTCCCCCCTATCTCTCTATCTCCTCCCTCTCTCTCCGCGCTCTCTCCGCTCTATTACTCCGTCTGCAGCCCGAGCACCGACCACCAGGATAACGGCTGAGTCGAAAACAGAGACCGCGCGGGAACGCTCCACACCTCAGCACGCAAGGCGCCGGCACTGCACGCTCCGATTCTACGAACCGGGCGCCCGGGAAGAACGTCGAGGCGGCAATAAAGACGGGGACTGACGCGGCAAGATCAAAAGAAGCCCCGCAGCGCACGTGGGGCGCGTGTTGGCCACCTTGCCGTGGCGCGGCTCCTGTCGAGTCGAGTCGTGTCACGTCGTCCCAGACCGCGACAGGGCCGCTTCTGACGCCGCGGGCTCATATGTGGCGCACGGCGCCGGCAGCTGGCGGCGGCTGCAGCCCGCCGTCACGCGTGAACGGAGCGTGACGGGGAGCTCCGCCAAGGCCGCCGGCGTGGGCGGGGCCGGACACGGGGCCGGGCGGCGAGCAGCGGCGGCAGATAACGGCAGCCGGTGACCGCGAGAAATGCGAGAAAGAAAGAGACCGGGACTGTGGGGGGATTCAGGGCCGGCTATTTCTGGTGTTCGGCAATCTATTCAACAATAGATTCAGGTCGCAGATGTGCTCGCGCGAGCCCAAAAGTCATCGGCAGTGATGCTGACAGGGCGTCGACACAGTGAGTGGCATGCTTCCCACAGATGCATCGAGAAAACTCCTTCCGGAGAAAACGACCACACTCTCAATGTTCGACCGCTGTGAAACGGGAGCGCAGCGAAACTGACCAAACAAATTGACATCAAGACATTCCGATATCTTCCATGACACTGATATGCATGTCTGCAAATCCCCACATCACAATAAAAGTACTTATGCTAGCTTTTCAGGGAAGTCTGAATACTCATGTTATGTCATGTCGAACCATGAAAAAATGAATGAAACTTCTTTTTTCTTGCTTGAAACAGATAATACGATAAAGTTTCTGAAGCATCGAACGTCATTCGACTGAACAGGCAGCAGTCCAAGTGAACGAGAACTACTGCTCAAGGTTTGCACAACAGTCAAGGCCACCGTCCTCGCGGTTTCTGTCGCTGCTCCATCCTCACGGAGCGGGGCACGAGGCAAACGTGCGCATCGCGCAGCACGACACTCCGAGACCGTGACGTCGTCACCGTCACCCCTCGTCATCCATCAGCATACATCATCAGGCGACATGGTGGGCTCAATCGAACGACAGCGCCGGCACACCTGCCCGCGGCTGTCAAACGACAGGTGTAACGGTAGTGCTCAGCCGTTCAGGTGGGCGGCTCAGGACAAGTTCACCGCCAGCTGAGAGGCGGATTGTTTATTTGCATTTTTCGAGGCTGCGATGCCCAGTGCTTTTCCGTCAATTTAGGAGGCACGATTGGGTGAAGAACGTGTCAAAACATACAAAGAAATGTAGCACTCCCAGCTAGGCAGGGATTCAAGCAGGGGGAGGGGGTCGAGGGGGGCAGCCGCCGCCCCTCCCTTTTGGCATTTTGCCGCGCTTACCCGCCGAAGGCGAGTAAGCGCGCCAAATGCGAAATCCCTAGTCGCTGACCGCGGTTAGGAGCATGAAAGCCATTTACGGATAAATGTTGTCCGTAGATACAAAGATACGATGTCGCTAAACAGCGCACGTGTGACGTCGTGCACCCTTGTGGTAGGAAATCGCCACATTTATCTTAAAAAGAAGTTCCTGTAACATACTCGTATAAGAAGCAGCCATAATATAACCCATGTATTCCACGTCCCTGGAGAGGCGTCGTTGACAGAGTTACGTGACAAAGAAAGGACACTCAGGACACAGAGGCGTCATTGCGATGGTGTGTAGTCGTCCTGACGTTGATAATACGCCGAACGAGTTTCGCGCCTTTCCGGCGAGATTTTGGCGCCCTTCCGGTACGATTTTGGCGCCCCTACAATACTGTTTTGGCGTCCCTAAAAATCCCCCCGGCAAAATCCTGGATCCATCATGCTATCTGCCTACCACATTCTGACAGTCAAGTCGCGGATTGCTGCTGATCATTACAGTTAGATAGACGAAAATACGCGAATGCATTTTTAGTGACCTATTTATTTTTATTTATCTACATATTTATAGATAAAGTACTTAAACATCCATCAATCCATCATATATCTATACATATATATTTACATGTATTTTTACATATATATAGTGACGCATTTTAAATTTATAGCATTTTAGCAAAACGAAACGAACATAATACGATAATTTACGTAAACATGTAGACCCAAGCAAGCGCGACAGAACGTTGTGAGGACAGGCCTTTAAAAGTGACTTTGTCATAACGTCCCAGCCAGTGCGGACGAGGGTCATGTCGACCATCCGTGAGTATATCAACAAATGCAATTTTGACATGGCTTTGAGCACATGACGTGATGCACTCAATGTTCGGCTAGTACTAGTAAACTGCGGGCGTCTATGCAGACCCGAATACCAGAAACAGTGGAATCATATATGAACTTAAGATGGTGATCTGTAACGAATTATGTGCAGTCGAATCTATCCTCGTTAGTGCTTTCCCTCTCCCTCTTTCTCTCCCCCTCCCTGCCTCCCTCCTTCTCTTTTCTCTGTCCCTCTCTATTTCTATCAACTGCATTTTCACTGACAGAATGCAGCAGAAACACAGCTCCGCCTGCAGATGGCCTCGCGACAGAAGATCTCTCCACAGCGGACCGTCTCCACTTATCGCCCCCAGTACGGCCTGGGTCTCCAGAGTGGATTGTCCCACCGACCGCCCCCAGCACGACTTTGGTCTCCTGGGGTAACCGTCCCCACTCACCGTTCCCAGCACGACCTGAGTCTCCCACGAGTCGGCGGCTGAGCTCCTGCGGCTGGGGGCCGGGCTCGGCGGCAGCGAGCACGCGCCGCGCGCCGCCGGCTCCGCGGCCGCCGGGCCTGCCGCGCCCCGGCACGGCCGGGCACGTCGCGGCCGCAGCTGTGAACGGGAAGAGCACGGAACGATCGTCATGAAGTCAATCAGACCAGCGCAGACGCACGGCATCGGTAGGCTGCAGCTGTCCGAGGACCGCGGCTCACGCAACAGACGGGTACGTGGAAAACTGGCCTCTGCCGGCCAGCATCCCGTGACACGCTGACACACGACAGGGAACGGGACCGGAAGCGGGCTTCGTGACGCCCGGAAACTCCGTCCGGACACGAGCGGAGCGGCGGCACGGCAGACCTATCACGAAAGCCGGCACCGCTTTCGACCGGCGGCGGCACGTGGCAGCGTTCCGCCCCCGGCCAGCCGCTGGCATCTGTTAACGTGCGGCCAGCTAACATCACATATAACACTCGACAATGTGCAGCAGGCTAGAATGGGGCCTAATAAACGGGACTGATATGATCTGCAAGGACCGAGAGAAAAATTACAGTCGAATATTAAACACAAGATTAAGCCATTAACTTTTGGTATGCAACGAGCAACGAAAACGTATTCCGGAGTTTCGAGAGGCAACGAGGCGGTTCTTCTTCTACATCTCATAGATCACGAAAACATCCGCGTGTTCTTCACTTCTCACTGACACCACTACAAGCATGCACTTCGTCGCCGGGATAGTGAGCCTCTGAATGTTCGTCACCGACCAATATTGGGCTCGACTCGCCGGAAGCGCTCACCGAGTCGGCGGTCCTCTCCCTCCTGAGCGTGGGCGCGGCGTCTCGTGCGGCCTCCCCCCGCAGTCGCAGTGAGCCGCTCCGCTGCAGGGAGCCGGACCCGCGGGCGGGTCCACTCGGGCCGGCGTCAGGGGTGGGGGTCCGACCGCCCGTCCCAGCCCGGCCCCCGCGGCCGTCCGCGCCCGTCATTCGGGGCACAATCTGCAAGAAGGCATGGCGTCAACGCCTAGTCCCACATCATGTCGCCGAAGGTTGAGATGTTGACAGTGTGGAATTCGTGGCATTGGCTATTCTTCCTCCGTCTCCTTCCTCCGTTGTATATGGTAAATGATTGTGGAAAATAATGAGGTCATGTTGTTAAGCCACATGTGTATATAAGAGGATAAAATATCTAGCTGTGAGATCTAGCTCCATTCGCTAACCCACAATGGACCTTGCCAACGGCCCCAAGCGAAGCTCCCACGTCGAGGGTGTTTGTTTAGGAGGCCGGTTGCGCCACACAGGGGCGGCGCCAGGGATCTTTGACTGTGGGGTACTATGAGGGTCGCAAGTCAGACGATGAGCTCTGGAAAAATTCCCTTCCCCCCCAAAAAAATGGATTTTTCCCCGGATCTGCGCCGCTTCATTTTATGATTTACGATCTTTGCAATACAAAACTTGCTCTTAACGTGGCCGAAATGACGGCAAAACAGTCCCCCTACAGAAATTTTGCGTTTTCCATTACACAGCAAACCATCCTCTGCGCCCTCCACTACACGCCCTCGCAAATTTTGGAAGTTGCGTCGTCCTAGGATACATCCTGCCCCTTGTTACGGCCGATGAGCAGCTCACAAACAATCGTTATTCATGAGATGAGTCACCTCACCAGTCACAATTATTCTGGGGTACTGGGTATAGGCAGCACCCCAGGCAACTGACTGTGGGCTATTGGCACCCCACGTACCTCACGGTGGCGCCGCCCACGGCACCACGAACTCACAGGGCATCGTTTCTCGCCCTGATACGTGACTCTCCTGATGTATTCGGAAAGCACATAATAATGAGACGGTAGTAGAACAGTCTTTTGCAGTAGGCATACCTTTGTTTTCGCAAAACCCACATGTTTTTCCTGCTTGTTTGCGGTCGTAATATTATGTCCATTTCTGGCACCCCACAACCCACCACTAGCTCCACGAACGCCTTGTCAGCATAAAAATAGCCGACTTGGCCAGTGCCAGCAGAGGTGCGGAGACAGAGGAGGTGGCGGGACCACAGGGTCAGCAAGTGCCCGTCGGCTTCCAACATCGTAAACGTCCTCTCTACCCTGGATTCGACGATGCCGGATCCTCCGAATGCAGCAGCTTCTTTTCCGCCCCGTCACATAACAGCACGAGATCGGAATGATTATAAACGAAGGTTCACAGGACGGAGAGAAACGCGGCAGTACATCGGGCAAGCATCCGCAGCCGGACCACCGGTGGTGACGACAGGCACGACTGGGCAGCTGACTTGCACATGTACGCGCCACCGCCGAACATTCCCCGCCGCGGATAAACCCGGCGGTGAACGGTGCCGGCACGGCGCCGCGGTCACAGCGGCAACGGGTCCGCTGCGACACGGCCCCTGACCGCGGGTAACCCGGCCGCCGGCGGGTGTGGACGCCGGTCGTTGCCGGGACGCCGCCGGACATCGATCGCCGCCCCGACGGCCGTCACCGCCTGTCACGTCACGTCGCGGCCCGTGACGCGACGCGTCGCAGGTGCCGCGGCGGCGCGACCTTGCGCGGCGTGACGGTGCGCAGCGCTGCCGGCGGCGGGGCGGGCGGGCCGCTGCCGGGAACGGGCCGCTGCGGGACCGGGGCGGGGTGCTGCTGCAGCGGAAGGGTGTGACGCTACGCCGGACTGCCCGACATGCCGTGGTGGAGCGATCAGGTCTGACACGTGCAACACGTGGCAGGGACAACACGACTACTGATATGACTGACGCAAGGGAGGCAATAAACCGTGTTGTTCGTGAAGTTTCAGGTGTGCAGTCCGTTTTGATGTGGCCCGCTGAAGAGGTCGTTCGCGAAAAAAAGACCCAGGGTGTGAACTAAACGACTCAACGAGAGATGCGTGGAATTCCCGTATATCCATGCTACGCAAATTGCTACAAACGTATAAGAACAAGCGGAGAGGTAGGAACGGCCGGTGCGGTCGTCGACCGTTCGCTTTGAATTTCGAAAAACAAATCTGTGACGTCCCACAAAAAAAAGAATTGGCAGAAAACATGCAATTACCCGCCACGTTTCCAGGACCCTACGTTTATGTTCAGAATATAAAATAAAACTCTTTTGCTGTAACGTGCAGCTAGCAAAACCGCACATCAAAGCTGCAAATGACATGTCATGACGCATGACAAAGATAAATGTAATTCACTTGTTCATGACTCACTGATGAACTCGAGCACATTCCTACTTCACCAGGTAGCACATCTAACAGGCCTTCGTTTCCTACATTGTATTCCTACTCGACATTTCACGTCATCTCTCAGTGACGCAGCGTATTTCGCGAGTCTCTGCCATAGTCCAGGCGCTCTGAATGACACTAGCCCGGCGGCCCTATCGCAGGCATGTCCGGAGATCGATAACACGGCAAACACGACCCGGCTGGAAGCAACGATAAAGCCGCGTGGGTGGCGTGCCGTTTCACGTGACGTCTGCGCTCGCAGAACCCAGCAAAGAATGCAGCGGTGCTGCTGAGGACACAATTTGCTGTAGAAAGGAACATGCCACGGATGCGTTCGGCATTGTTATGCGCGCCTTTTCCCAGGAGGCATGCTGCACTCCGCCGGCAGAGGGTTTCCGCAATCGTACGCCATTCTGATGACACCACTACTTAAGCTGTACATCCGAAGCGATACCACCACGACCCAAGGAGTTCAACACCCACCTAGCTATCTCTACTGCAGCCGTTGAATGTCAGCAATGGGAATAACTCAAATGCTGAGATTCAGTGCACTGCCGCTGCGGCTTCCGTCACGGACTGCGGTCGATACCCATCCGATGTCCCCCGGCAAACACCTCCCAGCAGCTGAACAACACTTCTTTCCACCACACAGCGTACGGCGCGTCAATCGTCACACAGACCACTCGTCAGTCCATCCGGCGGCTGCCGGCCGGTACAACTCCGTTTACTTCGATACTCGCGGCGCCTATCGTCGGCGTGGCAGTCAGCTGGCTACTGCATGACGTCATCAGCGGGCCGACAGGCTCGACTGCCAGCTAGAGCTGCAGAATTAATTAGGTTTTCCGGCGAGGCCGCTCAACACAGTAGCAGCGTTTTTTTTCACGTGATTTCGCCCACGTGCGGTTGGTGCAAACGATTCAGACAACACCAGAAGATCAATGAGATGCAGTGGCGCGGCCAGATTTTCATTTCGGGAGTGGCTGAGGGGTTCGGACATCCCCCTCCCCACGCCCAGCTGCCCTCTCTACCCCCCATCAGAACGAAAGCTCCTCGGATTTCACCCCTTTCGTTTCCGCGGACATCCCTTTTCCTACCATAAGGTTTTCCTTTGAAGTTAAATAAATGGGCAGAAATGCATTTCCCCGTAGCGATAAATATCCAGTTATCGGTGGAACATTCATGAAAGTTGGGGATGCAGGTGCATCCCCAACTTCACAGAACATTATCATTACGCCACTGACGTTCCATCGAAAGAATGGGCTAAATTTGGCCTAGTTCCATACCCCGGTCTTGATACAATGATTAACGTCTGTAGCATATGAGTTTAGGAGACGTTAATAGGACCTTGGGTATAGGGACGGATCCTCAACAATTTTGGAAAAAGTTCCTCTTCTGTATTCAACTCAGTCCTTTCGGACAAAATGAAAAAAAAAACGTTCTTATAATTTCCTGATGACGAAGACGCAAAACGTGACAACACCCACACGAAATATTAGGAAAGTTACGACACTTCACCGTAGTTGTTCAGCTCAGCTCATATTATTTCTTAGTACGGTTCTCCACAAAAGTAATGGTAGGTATTAGGCTCCTGACCAATATGGAGCTTATTTCCCAAACTGTAGATAATACGTCATCACGAGAACACAGCATGGTAGGTGACAATGCTTCTAATCATTCTATACAGATGCGCTCATCTGCATTGTCTTAGTATCGCTAAATTTTACAAAATAATGTTTTTTTTTCGTTTCAATTGCCAGAGCTTTCGTCGCCTCCTGCTGGGGGCGGCCCTACCAGTTTCGATCTTCGCTGACAGGTGGACAGTTGTGTCGGGGACATGCTCTTAGAGGCTGCTTTTCGTAGTAGATCGGACAGCCGTTAACTCGCCGACTTATGAGCGGATGTGTTTCGTACGCCGTAAGAGGGAGGAGATGACCAGCTTCCCATTCATTGGTGTAATGACTAGATTCCGAGTAACTTGACCAACACAGTCGCGCACTGCGCAACGTTCTTGGTTGGCCGAGCGGTATTATCGTTAAACCTGAAATGGGTGATGCGGAATCGCGAGTTCGCGACCCTTGATAGCCGTTTTGTTTCTTTCTTCTCTGTTTTCATTTCTCAACACATGGGTTGCATGGGAACATTGGGATGTAGACGTTGTCGGGAACAAATGCATTGCACAACGTGATGATATCAAGCGACTGGAAATAACCCATTAGCTATAAACAGTGATGTCAACCTTGGGGAAGGCATAAAGTCCATCCTAACCTAAACCGGCGGTGAGCGATAACTTCAATTAAGATGTCATTAACGGCATTTAGGCTCCGTCGGAGGAGACAGAGCTATGATTCCTACCAGGCGGCAAAAAATACTGAACTCCTCTCTTGTGAAATGTTCGTAAAGTTAAGAATGCTGGGCACACTCGACATCCATCTTGGTATTATGTTACGTCTAATTGTGCTTGCCAAACACCTTGTGTTTGTGTTTTTCGTACATTGAATGGAGGGCCTCTGAAAATTGCGCGCAATGGAGGAAAAGCGCGAAATTCTCCAACCCTCCCTCTACCCTCTCCCCAACCTCAGAAACCAGCTAGCGGCATGAATCTTTCATTGTGAGTGGAAGACTGTGGGCAACTACATTTGTCCGAATTTCGTGATCGTAGGGCACCACGTTCTAAGTCAGATCGGGTCAAATGCTCAAAATTTCGTCGCACCATAGCTGATCGAAAGCATTCCAAAGTCAGACTTATCCTTATTTCAAGGATGATCCACGATGGTTAACGAACAGAACACAGCATTTAGCTTCAGATCGCTCGTATATCATCTAATATCGCCGCTGGTAACGCATGGCCGGAGGAGGTTGGGGGAGGGGGATCGGCCGGTTTTGCCACTCTACGGTTGACTGTACGGGTCCATATCTCCAAAAATGTCCATCCCACTTTTTCCGTTTTTGACGACGCACTAAATATCATTTTAAAGTATGCGAAAATTGGCGATCCGCTATAAACATGAGATCGCCGACGGGGATGGACATTTGCCTCCTCCACTGGATTCCGGCCGGAGATTTCCGACGTGAAACCCTTTCAGAACCAAGTCCTATTTCAGGTTGCAAGAACATCTGACACTTTCGCTATTCTAAAGAATTATTAATATTTTACACTATACCAAATACGCTACATAAAACGAAACATTTTCGCCGAATTTAACCACCTCCTCCCCTTGGCCTCCGGGCAGAAAAAATAATCTGGCCCCTGCTCCCTTCGCCCTTCATAAAACGCTCCTACGCCCCTGCAGTGATATCATATACTACTACTGTAAAGTTATCTCACGACAGTACTACACGGTCGCCCGTTTCATTCGTTTCGTTGATGGGCCACCGGTAATCTGCGCGAATGGTTCAAACTTAGCCAAGTTAATCAGAAAATGCAGTTGTTTAGCCCTATTCCCGGCAGGGGGGTGAATCCGCCCCCTCCTCGGGTTTTTTGCTTGCCAATTCCAGGCTTTTAATGCAGCTTTACGAAACTTGGTGACTTTTCCTAGTTATTCTTTCTACGTGCTGCGACAAAATTCCAAAATTCTGTTTTGCTCAGGGGCGGAGCCAGGCAACGTTTTTGGGAGGCACCTCAGGCCATTTTTGGCCATGTTGAGGGTAAAAGGAAAATGTCTGCCAAAAACAGAGTTTTAAAGATAGAGCTTAAAACTTTATATGGATGTATAGCTAAATAGTTGGGCAGTGTGAAGATGTAATTTTGTTTATCTGAGGTCACTTCGCAAGGTCAGGTCAAGGTCAAGAGTCAAAATTTGTTTTTTGCTATAATTTTGGTGCCGTTTTTTTCAAATGCTAAATCCGGAACATATATGACGTAGAAGGATGCCTTCTATCTATGCACCAAGTTTCAGATTAATATCAGGTCGGATCACGGAGTTATGACCTAAAATGTCAGTGCGCGTACCCTACATCGCAGTAGCATAAAATGAAATTTTTGAAATAGAGTAAATTCAAATGACTGAAAACGTTTACAGACAATATTAAATGCACACGAGATCATTCCAAGCGACTCCAAGGTCACTGGAGGTCATTTAAGGTCAAAGGTCACAAGTTGATCTGAGAAACGTGTGACCATGACAGTTTCCCCTTTTTCATGTCCCTGGCACCGCCTATGCTAACATTATACAAACACTGTAATGCGATTTGTACTTCTTTAGTATAACATGACTAGCAGAAGCCAAAAAAAGGTGTTTGCCTCTTTTGTTTATTCAGTTGTTAGAAAACTAATCCTCCTATTTTTGAAACCCTGTGAACGCCCATGAATTCTCTCAAAATTTCAGATTTGCGGACCCATGGTAAAAGCCCTATCCATAATCTCTAGATTCATGCCATTTTCATCGAAATCGGTCTATAAACAACGGAGTTATAAGAAGTCCAAAAGTACCCCCCATTTTAACATTTTTGCTTACCTGTATCCACAAATTTCAAAATTTTGAAAATTTCTTTTCATAAAAATGTAGTTTACGTCACGGCAAATCGATTGCCGTTTGTTGCGATGAAATCGGACAAGCGGTTCTCGAGATCTCAGGCCGAATCCGCCCCCCCCCCCCTGCCGGGAATCGACCATACCGTCTAGCCCTCCGGGAATAGGGTTCAAGCCATCTAAAGGAAGACGTCGGTGGCATGAGTGGATCCGTGCTAGTGGGGTCAAAAGCTACGCTCCGACTTGCCATCCCGGGTTCATCGGACCAGGGACGGATAGCTTACGTACCATTTGCTCTTTTCTCTCCATATTATCATTGACGTTACTGGAAATGTCTGATATGGATAGGGTATGAGCATCCATGTTTTTCCAACATTCACAGCACTAGTGTGCACGCTTGTTTAACATGCGCCAGAGGGGTAGGACTCGCACCGATGACGGGGAGAGGGTACACATCCCTCTCGCATTTTGCCTAACGCCTCGGGACAAGAAGAAATCGACAACCGTATGTCAGAGGAATCCAACTGTAACCGTGTCGACTCTATCAGGTCAGCCAGTGACCTCCTAGGTCAGGTCAGACTTTATGTTTGGGGGCTACAAATAGATTTTTCTGGGTTAAAAGCAACGCGTTTGGGACCAAATAGGCCTAAAATCGCCCCGCCAAAAACTAAAAATTCATAGGAACATTCTAAGGTCAAAAAGGCCATTTAAGGTCATTGACCTTATTTGACCATGAAAAGGTCATTGAGCTATGTAGTGACCTGTCCTCATGTGGTCTACCATTCTGAATCGATTTTCATGTCCGTCATCTGCCGTTTATGCATGCCTGTTGCTCCAGAACATTAAAAAAATAACATTTGGCGCAAAAATCGTTCTGCAAGCCTTCATTAATGGCGTCATGGCTCGGTGCCTGAGACAAGATGGGGTTGTTCTTCTTTCAAAACATGTGCAACGAATGTGTCGCCAGTAATGCCAAATTTCACGGCGCTGTCGTGCACCGTTTTGCCGTGGTCTCGGAAGCAATGCTCGGGAGGTTCCGGCGAGGGTTAAGTTCTTATTATTGCAAACTGATAAAAGATTGGGGGCCAAGTGAGGCCACTGTGAGGGGGCCCAGCCCAGCATTGGGCTGGGCCCCCTGGGGGGAGGGGGAGCTTAACATTGGGAGGTCAGCTGAACGTTGGAGGATGCCCCCGCCCCAACCAAGAGATACAGAGTTCCGGCCTTGGTAATGTGTGTGTATGTATGCCGAAATATATTCGGGCGCCTTAACCCATCGGCAGGGGGGGGAATCCGCCCCCCTCGGGTTTTTGCTTGCCAATTTCAGGCTTTTGACGCAGCTTCACGAAACTTGGTGACTTTTCCTAGCTATTCCTTCTACGCGCCGTGACAAAATTTCGAAATTCTATTTTGCTCAGGGGCGGAGCCAGGCAACGTTTTTGGGAGGCACCTCAGGTCATTTTTGGCCATGTTGAGGGTAAAAGGAAAATGTCTGCCAAAAACAGAGTTCTTAAGATAGAACTTAAAACTTTATATGAATATATAGCTAAATAGTTGGGCAATGTGCACATGTAATTTTGTTTATCTGAGGTCACTTTACAAGGTCAGGTCAAGGTCAAAAGTCAAAATTTGTTTTTTCGCAATAATTTCGGCGCCGTTTTTTCAAATGCCAAACCCGGAATATATATGACGTAGAACGATGCCCTCTACTTTTGTACCAAGTTTCAGCTATATCAGGTCAGGTCACGGATCTATGACCTAAAATGTCAGTGCACGTACCCTATATCGCAAAAGCCAAAAAATGAATTTTTTGGAATAGAGTGAATTTAATCGATTAAAAACGTTTAAAGATGATATTGAATGCACACGACATCATTCCAGGTGACCCCAAGGTCACTGGAGGTTATTTAAGGTCAAAGGTGACAAGTTGATCTGAGAAACGTGTGACCATGACAGTTCCCCCTTTTTTATGTCCCTGGCACCGCCTGTGCTAACATTATACAAACATTGTAATGCGATTTGTACTTCTTTAGCATAACATGACTAGCAGAAGCTAAAAAAGTGTTTTGGCCTCTTTTGTTCATTCCGTTATTGGAAAACTAATCCCCCTATTTTTGAAACCCTGTGAACGCCCATGAATTTTCTCAAAATTTCAAATTTGCATACCCATGGTAAAACCCCTATCCATAATCTCTCGATTCATGCCAGTTTCATCGAAATCGGTCCATAAACAACGGAGTTATAAGAAGTCAAAAAGTACCCCCCATTTGACATTTATGCCCCCCTGTATCCACAAATCAAAATTTTGAAAATTTCTTTTTATCAAAATGTAGTTCACGTCACGGCAAATCGATTGCCGTTTGTTGCGATGAAATCGGATAAGTAGTTCTCGAGATCTCAGGGGGGGGGCCGAATCCGCCCCCCCTGCCGGGAATCGGCCATACCGTCTAGCCCTCCGGGAATAGGGTTAAGTGCTAGCATGTAAATAAACGCAGTATTTGTCCGTTTAACCTCGTGTCATTGCCATTATTCTGCACTGGCAATGGCATTTACCATGCTAGGTTCTTCTGTACACAATATGAACCGTTCATTCGTGTGTAAGTTATTTCCAACGCTATTGCCCAGAAATCGCTCAACGTTGCTCGGGTCCAATGTTCAGATCCAATCAGGTCAAAACCGCCTGTTTGGAAGGGACTTCAGGTCGGACGACACGGCCTGGTCAATCTCCACGACGCCCCCACAGCCCTCCGGCAGAAAATGTCACGTGATCAAGACACGCTTCCTCCTCATAACCTTCACCCAGCACCCCATTCACAACGCAACATTGGGAGGTTTTGATTTTGTCAGTTTGAGAACCGAGAGGGTTAGCGCAGTGGCGGAACTAAGAAACCTGCCCAACGTCCCCGTCTACCGAGCGTAAATGTGATTTTTCGTGTTGTTAAGCATCAAATTAAAATATGCAACACATGTTTGAAATTATTACGGATACTTCTACGTCGCGGCAGATAGCTGCTCAAATTACATTACATTAGCACTGTAAACACCTGAGCTATGGCCGGTTTACCACAAGAACCCTAATACCTTCCATTACTTTTGTGGAGACCCGTGCATCCACAAACTCGTGGCTTTTCCATGTCCCGCATCAGTACAGTTCAAAGCTGGAGTATTTCGTTAACATGCACAGAACAGTGTGAACATTCTCACTCACGCAGCCATACACACCCGGCACTTGCACAAGATCACGTTTTGTGCAGCAGGTGTTTTTCAAGGCATCTTTGAACACAGTGCTGACTGACTCCCTCACATATCGTGGCAGCCAAATATACTCACTTGGAGCGGCGAATGTTAGCGTTCTTTTCCCAAGCTGCATTCTTATCGAGGGTATTCTGTATAAGTATGCGTGTGTGGTGTTATGGTTGTGCATTTCTGAGTTGGGAAGGGAAGACCTGGACGTTCTGGAAGTGAGAGACCGGTTCATTTGAGTAAATCATTGCTCCAAGGCGTATAGGAGTCCTGCATTCGTAAAGGCCTGCGGCGCTCAGCCAACTCAGCCATTGCACTGTATCACTGATATTTTCCATCTTTTTGCGACCTGTCATGACTCTTGCGATGAAGTCAGCTTTCGTATGCGGTGTCTGGTTTCCATTGGTGTACTTCCAAAAACAGTTATACAGTACCGAAGCTGTGTCAGCTTTCGTATGCGGTGTCTGGTTTCCATTGGTGTACTTCCAAAAACAGTTACACAGTATCCGACGCTGTGACATGATAAAAGCATTAACTAGACTCATCATGGCTTCCTGTGAAAGCCAATGCTCAGTTGCCATCAACCCTGATTAAATTTCCGTACGTCTTCCAGTCAGCATATAGGTCCATGGGTGGGCGAAAGGCAGGAGAGTCGATTCCCATAAATAATTGGGTGAGCCGAGCCGAGGGTCCGACAACCTAACCTCCCTCCAAATGTGAATCTCTCAACGGATTTAGCCCACTATATTGTGACCAACGGAAATTTATAGATTTTTTGTTACCATTAATCGAACAAAAAATTGCATTTATCTCCACGTATATAGATATACATAGATAGTAGATAAAAATATAGACAGATGCATCGCTTTAGACTTTATTCTTTTCTTTCCACCTATCTCTTATCTATTGCTGTCGATCTTTTCGTTATTATTATTCAAGTACCTCTAAAACCGGCAGAAAATATTAGGGGCGGACCCAAACCAACATTGGGTGGGACCAAATCAACATTGGGCGGACCAGAGCCCTCTCAAAAGAGTACAGATCGACGCTCCTGGCTAGAGGACAGGTGTCTATCCATGAGAACTCCAAGATTGCGAATTTTGCCTCCTTCGGTAGCTTGTTCTACAATGAGGTCTGAACTGGTTGAACTTGTCGCAGTACTTGCCGTGTGCCAAAAGTTATTATCTGTGCTCTGGACGCGTTCATCTTCATTTTCATGTGCGAAAACCAATGAACTGGTGAATTTAGAACGGATTCGAATTCATTTATGAATCTAGGGAATTCGGTCTTTTCACCGTTTACTAGTAACTGCGCACCACCCCCATACCGTATAAATGTGACATCTCTGTTGACGTGGCGGTACAGAACATACTGAACAGCAGGGGGCCGAAAGCCGTGTCTAGATATGTTCGTGTCAGATTGCCCGCCAGCTTAGAAGACGTGTTTTGTCTTGTTTTAGCTGTACCTGCTGCATAAATCTGGACAGGAAACTCGCGAGCCATTTCGTGTCAATATCATGAAGCTGAGGGATGCATAAACTTTTTGTAGTGCTGTAGCCCATGGATACGAAGCATTTGCTGCAACCCAACATTACCAGGAGTACAGTTTCACCACGGTTCATTGCTGATGTAACATAGCCTGACACAGTGAGTAGAACAGTGTCGTTAGAGTGATTCCGGCGCGGGTGGGCTGAGTTGGCGAGAAAAGGTCCTTGCTACTAAAGCATGTAACTGTTCTCGCACAATACATTCAGTAATTTTGGAGAGGCGTCGCAAGACTAAAATGGGTCGGAGCTAGTATGGGTCAATGAGAGCTCTTCCTTTGTCTATAGGATAAACAAGTAATATTTTCCATGAGGCCGGTGTAACACATGAGGAGGAAGTGTGGTCAACAATGTTCAATAATATATGACCGATGACGCTGAAATGGTTCTTGAGTAGATGCAAGTCTTCGTAATGCGTATGACCAATACATTTTTTTCCGCAGTTGAATATCATACTGTGGATGAGGGATGTCCATTTTTGTAAGTAACTGGAACAGGGAGGGGTGGGGAGGGACAACCGAGAGCCCAACAACCTGGCTCCTCCCTAACGTAAGTTCTCAACGGATTTATCTCACTTTATTTTGGCCGACGGCAATTTTTTGATATTCTTACATTTTTCGCATTAATGTCCTAAAAAACGCACCATTTGTTTACGTATATATATAGATATATATAACACCATTTGTTTACATACATATATATATATATTTATTTATTTATTTATATATTGGCATGGTCGTTATCGGACTCGAAATTTTCAGAGAAGTCATGGTTTCGCTCTCAATATTTAAATGTGTTTTCGAACACCTTAAAGTATAAAAGCTTCTGTTTTAGTTTGATGGAACAATTTTAACCGGTCGCGCAATGGACACAAAGATGTGCCTTACCACCGACGCTCGGCATTGCAGTCTCCATAGGCCGGGCGGCGTCGGCCGCCGCAGCTAACACTAGGAGATGGCCGGCGAGCGGACGAAAACGATCACCTACATTATGATTTTTATGTCCCATTCTGGAGAGCATATGCAGCCATCCTTTTCTGCCGCCGCTCCAATTGTCCTAGCCCATTCTGGAGAAAATGCCTTATGCCTGCACGTCGGAAGCACTCTTCTGTGGTCCCAGCTGTGACCTCTACAGGAAAAAAGATGGTGTGGCCAGGGTTTCCTCTCTGGGGTGTCTGTTTGGAGACATATATATATATATATATATATATATATATATATATATATATATATATGCCAACTGGAAAACAGAATCATTGAAGACGTCGACCCAAAGCCATAAATAAGGTGTCCATACGTCGACGACATTATGCCTGGCATTCAGCGAGACATGTGTAAATGGGCCAAAATACACTACTATATATGTAGATATTTTTATATATTGAGCATATATATAATGAATATATGTATATATATATATATATATATATATATATATATATATATATATATATATATATATATATATATATATATATATATATATATATATATATATATATACTGCATATTTGGATATATAGGTATATATATATATATATATATATATATGTATTACAATATCGGATGATATATATATATATATATATATATATATATATATATATATATATGCATATATTTCGTGCTGAACACGATGGCCAGCTGGACGTTTATCAGCTTCTTATTCGTTTGTTCCAACTTTCGTGCTATTTTTTTGTCGTGATCAGAATGTTTATGTAAAACATTTCCGAAACTGTTCATTTATTAGTCGACGTAAACTGCCTAAGTTCATTCTCAAGACAAAAGGCAATGTTACATGCTTGGTATATACAAAAGAAGTCAAAATTGGCACATTTGGTTCACAGGAAAAATTGAAATTACAATGCATGACGCATGGCACATTTTCGTACACACATGACTGCAAAACCTCTGCAGTTATATTGATAATCAGTCACGATCCTGCCTTGCTGTTTGTATGTCATCCAGAGCTAGCCTTGTAAGTTGTTTGTTTTGCACATCGTCAGTTTGTCATTGCCGCCGAACTGACAATGTTGTGTACTGTTACATATGTTTAGCCAGGAACTGTGTGATCCAGAGGTGCACTAGATGCGTTTAACCACAGCGACCCGCTTGCAAGAGGGGGCCCCGAAGACACACACACCCACGAACACCACAGCACCACCTTCACTAGGAATATGCTCACATCAAAGACGACCATACTTGCACACAGTACAGACCGCAAGCGGCTCAACTCGACAACATTTTTGTCAGAGACACTGCACCGATTATCAGTGTAAAAAACAAATAACTTACACAGCTAGCTTTGTAAGACAAACAATTAACAAGGCAAGTCCATAGATTATCAATGAGTAGGGTAACTGTGGAGGTATTGCAGCCCTGTAAGTGTGTACGAAAATGTGACATGCGTCATGCATTGTGACTTCAATTTTTTCCTGTGAGCTTAATGTGCTAATTTTGACTTCTTTCGTGTATACCATGCATGTTGTATCCTCTGCCGGATAACCTTTGTCTTTTGTTTGAGAATGCACTTTGACAGTTCGAAGGGTCGACTTATAAATGACTAGTTTTTCAAATGTTTTGCATAAAGATTCTGATCACGACAAATGAATAATACAAAATTTGGATCAAAAGAATAAGAAGCTGATAAATGCTCAGGTCACCACCGTGTTCAACAAGCAATGTAATAAAGAAAACCTGCTTCCGAAATATTCGAATATATTAAATGTATATATGTATATATATATATATATATATATATATATATATATATATATATATATATATATGTGTGTGTATATATATACATATATATATATACCCCTACCCATATATATACACATACATATACAATACATATATATACCCCTACATATTAATCGTATCAAGCTGGCAAATTGGTAATTGCATGTTGCATACTGGCATGACCAAAATCGTTCACTTTTGTAAGTCCCTGTCTAAGTTCCTAACATTGTGCTTCAATTAACTGACTTATTTTCTGGTGGAAACTTTATGGTTTTGTGCCCAGTAGGTGCGAAGTTATTAGTCTCCAGAAACCGTAATGGCCTAGCCAGGCCGTTCAGTTTCATTTTTTCCCCTGTTGAGTAAAATACTCGTAAAACTCCCTCGGCCTTCGGCCTCGCTTCGTAACTACAGCTATCTTTTCCATAATGCTTCCTTTTCCGGTATTAAAACCGGCAGAAAATGGGGAGGACGCAAATCAGCCTTGGAGAGACCTAGATCCACACTGGAGGGGCCATGGTCCCTCCCAGAAATATCCGCCTTATCCGGCAGAGAATTCTAAAAGTTGTCCAAGAGAGCTGATCTCCCCGTTCTAGGCAGACAGGTTCCAATAGCGCACCCTGCCACAGTACTTGGCTCGCTGTTCCGTTAACAGCTAACAGAGGGTCATGCTGAGCACTATTGAGCATGATCGTGCCTACCAACCACCAAATGTGGATGAGGTCACAGAATATTCAAATGGAAAGGTGACTGGAGGCATCCAAGATACCTGAAAGCTCGCCCGAGGGCTTTTTTTGGAGAATGCAAATACGGCAAAGATAACGTCTACTTGCGGATCGAGTGGCCTTCTGGGGACGGCCGTTTGAACAGCTTGACATCGTTAAGGTATTGCGTCTTGATGACGACCACTTTCTCTAAAAACAATTACTGTTTTCCTTATTTGGCAGGTGTTGTCGATTTCGGTGGGTTAATGCAAAACCAAGATTTGCATTTAGGTGCATCTGAATAAAATAATAAACGTGGCTTTGGGTGTAATTAAAAAGCCATTCGGTTTAAATGAGAACCTCATTCGGGAGATTTAGTCAAGCCACCAGACAAGCACCTGCAAAAGGAGCTCTACTCGCAAATGACCTACATATATCCTCTTCCTGTATCGCTATAACCACTCCTGACTCTTGATACCACCTTGATGGTATTTATTTGCTGTCGTTTTGCCCTCTTGCCATTTTTCCGTGTGCATAATAGCCCAGCTCCACGAGAATACACATGTGTGATAAACGAAACGAAATGAAACCTTCACCTTAAATGGCGATATTCAGGTACGGAACGTTTGCTTGAATGTAACAAATTAACTTTTTGCGCATGTGTTCGAAAAGAAGCTTCCGATAAGTATTATAATAGCATGGGTAATTATTTTATTCGCTTAGATGAAGGAAATGTTCCGAAAAACTGGGGCGTAGCCGGGTCAGCAATTATTCTGGCTTCCTCAGAGAATGCCGGAACGGTTTCTTAGCCTGCATGAGAGTACTGCGCAGGGCGTCAGACTGCAACGTTGACTTAACTGACCTCTCACTTAACGAAGCGCTGTGCGTATGTCGAATAGGAAATTTACATAAATATGGTAAGTCGCGGGTCGGGGGGGGGACGATGGGCGATCGTCCCCCCGACCTGAGAGGGGCCCCGCAGACTCAATAAGGCCCTGAATAGACCTCGTGTTTTTTTTATGAGCTTCACCGGGTCTCCGTAAAAGCCTGATAAGTTCTGGATGCGGTCAGGGGGGCTCTTGGAAGGTTAGATGAATCTTAACCCTCGCGGGCAGGGCCATTTTTACCCTCGCCCGCGGGATGGGTTCTGAAACGACCCCCCTCCCACTAACTACGGAACAAAGAGGGACAGAACAACGCAATGAAACCAGTGTTCTGCTCGTCACTAAGCTACTCAACGATATCCGATTTTTTATTTCAGGTCAGTAGGTGACTTCCCAGGTCACGGTAACGACCTGAAGTTACCAGTGTCAAAATATGGCGAGGTTTTCTTAGCAATATAGTTTCCAATCTTAAAAAAATGGATTCCGTAAGTTCTGTCGTATTGGTGATTATACTAGCTATCGAAAATGTGTGAGTTTTTGGATCTAGGTCAATGGGCGACCTATCAGATCACGAAAATGTCATAATGGCCGAAATTTGCAATGGGAGGCATGACAGTCCCGCCACACTTTTGTCGGGTCACAGGCCAAACAAGCGACGGAACGTGTGCCAAACTCGGTATACCGATTCTCTTAGGACTGGGAAGGGGTCGTTTATTTGGGATCGACGCCAACTTAGTTCCCAAGGTCACCGTCAGGGGCGGTCATGTCGTTTTACGAAAATCACTCCTTGTCGAAAATAACTCGAGCCAGAGCCACCAAATTTGGTGGGCAGGTAGGCGGGCACACGGTCTGTCTTAGCATACCATTATGGTAGGAGCATTAGATTTTTTATTGTCGCTGCTAGGAGCGGGTATGTATTTGTATAAGAAATGGCTTGAGCTGAGAACTGTACGAACTGGCTTTACTTTCATTAGTTCCAACGATGTTCGTCAAAATAGCGTTGAAGCGGTGTATGATAATGAAGCATTCTTGCAAAGGAAAGTATCACCTATTCCGTATAGAAACTACAATGGCTTTTGACGTAAATGTTTGATACGCAGGTTGACCTGGGTTGACCTCTGATGACTTGACGTTTCCGGTATACTAAAATCAGGCCATTGACACCTAAATCAAACTCATTTATGAAAGAAACGTTTAACACACTATTGCAATACCCAGTTCCAAAAAAATGACGTGTATTGTTCGACATGGTTAAAAACACGACTGATATGATTAGCAAAAATGTCACAAATCACGACCTGTTGCATGGCAAATTCCGAAAATCGTGTTCAGGGTGTATAAATGCCAAGCAATTAGTTACAGAAAAATCAGCGCTCCTTCTCTCGTCACAAAAAAAGTTATTCAAGAAAATCTGTGGGAGGCTCCTAAAACGACCCTTCCACGCCAAGCCAGGGTAAAGACGGCTAGAAGGACTCCTGAAGCTCCTAAAAGGCCCCTAATACCGCAAAAGGGCCCCAACACGGTTAAGTGCCCCTGAGACCGCCAGAAAGGTCAAAGAGCCCCTGAGATCGCCAAAATGAGAACTGAGTCTCTAAACCCTGGTATGTCATAGGGGCTCCGAATGGAGATCACGGGCTTGTACAAAAACCTGAAGGTTCATGATGCAGTCGAAGGATCTCCGGGATGGTTAATGGGACCCTGAGACGGCAAGATAGCCTCTAAGATGGATAGCAAAGCCTCTTAAACTTTCCAAAGACTCCTTAGGCCGCAAAAGATGCATCACCACGGCAAAGGGTTCATGAGACCGCTAAAACTGACTGAGAGGCCTTTGAGACGGCAAGAACTTAAGAGAGGGGCAAGCACGACATGAGGAGCCTCTGAACAGTCAGAGGGGCCCCTGGACGGGGATTCATCGGCGACCTTCTCAGCCTCCATGGGGATCCCAGATGAGCTACAATAATTTTTTTGAAAACCTGAAAGGTTTTTGATGCAGTCAGGGGGCCCCAAGAAGATCAGGTGAGTCCTGAGAAGTCAAGATAGGCTTCCACACGGCAGATGACCCTTGAGACCGCCAACGAGGTCGGAAAGCCCCTGCGAGACAAATACGACAAAAGAGCTTCTGGGACGGCATGGGGGCTCTGGATGGCCAGAGGGCCTCCGAGTGTGTTAGGCACAGAAAACGTCCCCCTGGGACTGCCAGTGAGACCTCTGAAGAGCCAACGAGGCATCTGATATGACTAGAGGGGCCCCCTTAGACTGCCAGATATGTCTGATGTAAGAGAGGGGACCCCTGCTAAAGCCATGGAGATCACCGGAGACTGCACAGAGGCCCTGAGGTCCCAATAATATCTTGAATGACTGCCAGAGGGCCCTTGAGACGGCAAAATTTGTTCTCCAGAGACGACAAGAATAGCACCGACGACAACACGAGGCCCACTGAGACTGCTAGAGAGTTGGGGCCTTTGAGACTGCTAACTGGCAGTCTCTAGCAGGAGGGACCCCTGAGACAACAGGAGGGGCCCCTGAAACTACTAAACCTCTAAACCTTGAGACATCCAGATATCTTCTGAAACAGCCAGAAGACCTAGGACATTGCCAGGGGCGCCAGAGAGGCAGAGACAGACTTATAGAGGGTCCTTGTTACTGTCTGAGGGGCTGCTTAGTCAGCAAAAACACCCCAGGGGCGACAAGAGGAAACCCGAGATGGCCTAAGCGCACCTGAAACTGCCAGATGGGTTACTAAAACTGTCCGAGGTTACGCTGAAAGTGTCAAAGGAGTGCCTGAGACAGGGACGGCGGATTGCATTTTCGGCTGGGGGGCAAGCTCTGTCGGATCAACAGCCGACCTCATGTGGGTTACCTTCTTCCCCCATTCCGAAAAAAACAACTGAACTTCGTTCTTTTTGCTATCGCCCAATTTTTCTTTAAATAAGCAAACGTTTTTTCCAGGTTTCGGCGCTAGTGCATACTTGTGCTCTCCAACATGCGTTGATTTTTCTGTTCAGGCCTGCACCCATTGCCATTTTTCAGGTCTTTGACTTTGGGCATCCATCTTCAAAACGGAGAATGATGCAAACTTCTGCTTGTTATTATGTTTGCATTTACATGACGAATTCAACATTATTATGAAATGCATTTGTAAACGGTTGAAAGGCAGTTTCCTCCCACAACATTAAATTATAACTCGACGCTTAGTAACAAAGCTCTTACAGACTATCATACAAGAAAGAAATCATTATCTCAAGCACTTGCCAAAGCAGCTTTGCCTGTCCCCCACACACATTTAACGTGACAATGCCTGCGCCAAATCTCTCACATAATGGATCAGGGGCGTAGCCAGGATTCCGCTCAGGGGGGAGGGCAAATCGGATCAAGGGGACCCTCGAAACCAATGGGAGCCCTCGCCAAGGGCGGATCCAAGATTTCGCTAAGGCGGGGGTTGAGGCAAATGGTCAGCGCGGGGCCCCCATTTTTTGCCCCCCAGATATGGAAAATGATGTAATTGTGCTTTTTACGATATAAGGTGACCAAAAAATTCGAACGCGTCATTTTGTTTGAGAAAACTCTGCGTTTTATTTCCGAACATAGTGCCCGAAATATGACAAAAACGGCAAGACTTTAGGCAGCTCTGTCCCTCCCTTCATTTGAAATGTCGTGTCTGTATCTGGTTCAGGAGCCTGTCTGTCCCCCCCAATCCCGTAGCTTCTGGATTTTTTTTAGTTTAGGTTAGTTTAGTTTAGTTTAGTTCAGTTTAGGTCAGCTTAGTTTAGGTTCCCTCTTGCAGTTACAGGGGCACTTTGGTGGTCTCGGGGCGTCTGCCGTGCCAAGATCCTCTAGTGGTCTCAGGTTCCTTTTACAAATTGGGGTGTCCCGCGAGACGTCTCAGGCGCTCCTTTGGAAGTTTCCCACCTAGTAGTTTCAGAGACGCTTAAACCATCTCGGATTCCTTCCTGTTGTCACTGAGACGTTTTTGCCGTCTAAGGAACTTGTCAGAGACGTTTTTGCCGTTAAAGTCTTTTTAGTGCCTGAGGGGCTCAGGCACTAAAAAGGGCCCTGTGTAAGCCTCTCTCTGCTGTGACAGGGGCGCCTCTTGCAACTGTCTAAGTCCTTTGGCCGTTTCACGAGCAGTCTGAACGTCTCAAGGTCTGGTATTTTCAGGGGCCCCTCTAATCGTCTCAGTGGCCCCTATTGCTAGAGACTTTTAGTTAGCAGTCTCAAAGGCCCCTCTCTAGCAGTCTCAGTGGCCCCATGCGGTCCTGGATACCCCTCTTATCGCCTCTGGGGAACGTTTTTGCCATCTCAGGGGCCCTCTGGCAGTTACAAAGCACCTTTTGGCATCAGGGCCCCTGTGCAGTGTCATAGACCCTCTGAACGTGCCCGGTGGTCCCTATGGCTATGTCAGGGGTCTTCCTCTGTTACATGAGGTATATCTGGCAGTCTTTTAGGACCCCTCTAGCCGTAACAACCTTAGCCGTTTTGTTGGAGCTTCATGGGCCTCGCTGGCAGTCTCAGAGGGATTTTGCCCGTGCCAGGAGCCCGCTTATTACATTCGCGGACCCTCTGGCCGCCCAGCGCCCCCATAGAGCCCAAATACCGTCTCAGAGGCACTCTTATTGTCATTGTCTCGCAGGGGTCCTGCGACCTTTTTGGCGTTCTCAGGGGTCATCTGCGGTGTACAGGCCCATCTTGCCGTCCCAGAAACCACCTGGCCTTCCCGGGGACCCCTGACAGCACCAAGAACCCCAAAGGTTTCAAAAAGGCTAATGTAGCTCATTTGTGGTTCCTCTCGAGGCTGAACAGGTTATCGACGAATCCCCGTTCAGTGGGCCCCTCTGGCTGGCCAGGGTCTCCTTATGCCGTGCCAGGCACCATCTGAAGTTCTTTCCGACTCAAATGCCTCTCTGGCAATGTTAGCGGTCTCATGGACCTTTGCCGTGTTGGGGCCCCTTGCAGTCCCAGGGGCCTTCGAAGAGTTTCAAGGACTCTTCTTTTCTATTTTAGGGGCCATCTTACCGTGTCAGGGTCTCATTAACCCTCCCGGAGGCCCCCTGACTACATCAAGAACCTTCAGCTTTTCACTCACAGGGGTCCCCTAGGGACTCAGTCCTCATCTTGGCCGTCTCAGGGGCCCCAATGAGCCATCTGGCGGTTTCGGGAACAGTCTGCCGTACTGGGACCCTGTTGTGGTCTCAGAGGCCCTTTGGGAGCTTCAGGGACGCTCAGTGCGTCTCAGATGTCATCTAGCCATCCAGGAGGCTTCTCTGACTGCATCAAGAGCATGTCAGGTTTTTATAGAAACCCTGTGAAGCTCATACGGGGCCCCTTCGGGCCTCCTTTCCAGTCTGACAGGGGCCCCTTCTCAGTCCTCAGGGGGAAGGGGCGGCCTTTGCTTTTTGGCCCAATTGCTCCCCCTTTGGATCCACGCCTGGCCCTCGTAATGAGTGGGACTCCATGTAGTTAAAATTACTGTCGGTTTGTAAAGGTACCTCGCTGAAGTGTAAACGGGCTTATGCTCACCTGCAAAGGCATTCCTGGCGATCTGGCGGGTGCCTGTTACAGGTCGGCAGGGGCATCTGTACAGGAAAGCAGGGGCTCCAGAACGGTCATTTAGGGGCACCTGCTGGCCAGGGGGGCCACTGCCTATCTGTAGGGGGCATTCTATCTGTCTCTTAAGGGCTCATGTCGACCTCTGGAGGCAGGGGCAGGGCCCTATTTCCAGACCGAAAGGAGGTCCCTTCAGAGGCTGGCAGGGGTCCTTTATGAATCTACAGGGGGCCCACCTGAAACAAGCTGTGAATTCCCCTACAAGCTAGCAGGGGCCTCTAAACGCTCATTCAGACCACGGGCCTCTCTTCATAGCACAAAGCCTTCTTGTATATTCAGAGTACGTTTTCTTTCGGTTCGTACATCGGTTTTTTTCTTTTTTTTAAGCGTAAGGCTGATTTTTCACGATTTTGCTTGGTCCAGTGACCAAAATTTCTGGGGGGCAAAAACATAGTTTTCCCCCCCAGCCTGACGGCTGGGCGGCGGCTGCCCCTCCTGCCCCCTTTTCCGCCGTCGCTGGCCTGAGACGTCCCAAGGGACACGTGTGAATGCAAAGGGAACCTGAGACCACTAGAGGGCTCAACACGGCAGACGGCTCGGGACCACAAAAAGAGCCTCAGTAATTGCAAAAGGAAACCTAACCTAAACTGGCGAGAAAGTCTTTAGAAACCACGAGATGGAATAGAGGTTCCTGGACCAGATACGGACACGACATTTCAAACTAAGGGCAAACGCAATCCCACTGGATTCGGACACGACATTTCAAACTTAGGGCAAACGCAATCCCACTGGTTTTGTCATATTTCGGCAACTTTGTAAGGGAGCAGAGCGCAGTATTTTCTCGAGTAAGGTAACGTGTCTGAAGTCTTTCGGTTACTTTATGTGATGGAAAATGTAAAATTAGGTCAAATATTTCCCACTGGACTCACGCGGACCCACGTTTTTTTGTACCTCAAAATCAGAAACTGGGTGGGGGGGCGGAACGACCGGAAGGGTGCCCCGCGCTGACCAGGCGTCCCCTGGCGAAATCCTGGATTTACCCCTGGATATCATTACCCTAGAAATAATGCACAATAAACCATTCCCTAGCAAGATGGTGTCGGTGATGCTGGCCTACACGGGAATAAAATGCTGTCCCGCAGTACACCGGGCTATGCACTTGTCCGACGTCTGAAGTCTCCGCGGACGATGGCGCTGGCTCCGCGCGGCGCCGCTCCTCTGGCCGCGCGCTGCTGCCACCTAGCGAGCAAAGAGCGAACGTCCTACAAAGCCCGGGACGGCCATGTCGTGCGAGCCCGGAGCTGTATTTGGCGCTTGCACCGGGTTTTAGGCTGATTCTGGCGATTGTTGTGTTATCCCAGTGATCAGCCAGTGGACCGGCGGGAAATACCGCGTACCAGTATCGGCTGGAGCTTCAGGTGAGCCGTTTTTCAGCTTTGCAGCCCCCGGATGAGCGAAGGGTGCACATCACTGCGCTGTTGACGCTGGAGTTGTGATCATGGCCTGATAATTGTGTTCTCCGCTCGGTTGTCCGTGATGGTTGAAGCTATCACACTGTGAAACATTGTGACGTGCTTTATCCTCCGATCGCCGGCTGTTTCTGGCCCTTTATTGCGGAAAAGCGGTTTGGACGCGCGCGCCAAAGTAAGACGCCGCCAAGTGGCGCTTATTGCTCTTTGCCTGGGGCGCCGCCGGCCGGTGGGAGAGGCAGCTGCTGCACGGCGGGCCGCGGCGCGGCGCCGTCCGACGGCCGCGCACCGCCGGCGGATGGAGCGGCGGAAATGGAAAGGCCGCGGTCCAACGCACGCGAGGGATGGCACAGCTCTGGGGCTGTTTCCACACTGCGCCTCATGGTTGCAGTGTTGATGCCGGAAAGTTTTCGAAAGCGGAATATTAGAATGTCATGGGCGGATGCGAAGTGCTTGGGCCTGTCGCTTAGCGCCAACGTCGAGATGAGAAATCTACATTTGTTGTCGAAATCGTAAGCCGTGATGTGCATGAGGTTTGTGAAATAGTAATATTGAGGCCCGCCGCGCATTTTTTTTTGTGGGTAATCGTGGGTGTGGGAATGAAGGAAAGTTTCCTATATGTTATATACACTAATAGTTTAGGTTACTCCAGTGATATCTGTTGCTGGTTATGAGCATGTGTGCCATAGCTGGCTCACATCTTTGCTTCTTGACCTGATTTCATGAGTTAACAAGATCTGACCCATTAATGTGAAGCTAAATTGGAAGTAAAGCACTGGAACTAATCTGTAAAATGTGTGTGCTCCATTGGTTCAGTGCGCAATTTTCGCTGTCTGTCTCGATCGCAAAATTTTGTTAATTTTGTACCAAAGCTGTTGCATGGTGCCTGCTCGTACGTGTGAATGAAGCTGAAAGTGTAGTTAAAAAAAACGAAGAAAATAAAGTGACAGTGGATTATAACAACATTCACGCAAAAGTACAGAAATGTCTTATGCATATTGTCTTTTATGTCTTACGTGACGGATACTCTTCCGTGAACAGTAACAAAAGGTCATGTGGACGAATGCTGGGGCTGATATTTTAGTTCTCCGAACGGGACAAATACCGATCGGTTTAGTAGTTTGTACCGGCAGCAGGGCTTTGAGAGGGCCATGGTTCTGAATGGAATTTTCATTGGGTTCGTTTTTGATCCTTAACGCCAGCTGGTCGTTGGCTCATGTCCTGTCGGTATCGTAGCTACCAGTTTTGCAACAAATGAACTTGGACCGCAGTGTAAGATGATATACAGTTGATATAAGGTCATTGTGGAAAAATAACTGAATGTACTTTGTGATGGGGACAGGCATGTTTAAGTCGTCTCCGTCGCCGTCCACAACCCACAATTTCTTGAATTTGCTCAGCTTTATCGACTGCAACCATGTCCTTGGTTCCGAAGGAATCATGAACAAAATGAATGAGACAGCAACTTTTGTGTTGCCCGTTAAACTAGCCGGTAAGAATTACGTCCCGTGTTATTGAGAATTTTCCGTCCTATTATTGGATGTACTATATGGATGGAAGATTAATGGCGCTAAATAAATAATGCAACAAAGAGTATTGTGACAGTCGAGTCGCTGCCAGTTGATCAATGCGAGTCACGACCGCGACTGGTCAAAGTGGCCTCCTTTGTCTTTATGACGAGACTCCCAGGCTCATATCATACGATGCAACAAAAAATGAGAAAACTGTCAGAAAGCAAAGCAAGACCGAGGGATATTGCTTGGCTAAAATTCCATGTGTCAGGTTTGCTGAAAGTCATATAAATGTCAGAGGGATTGAAATAGTATTCAGGACGTTGCTGGTTAGTAATTGTGCGGAAAACTGGGATGTTGTGAAGATCTGTAGAGGATGCTGTACAAATGCAGGTCAGACGGAATGTTAGCAGTTGAAACGGCAGTGAGCTCGTAGAGTTCATTTTCTGCATTTAATGCATGTCTTGCTCAGATGCTTATGCACAGCCTGCAGAATGACCAAGCACTGAGAAGCGGTTGGAAATAAATATTTTGGCTCAGGGCTGTAATGGTGTCTTACAGTAGCATAATGGTTGGTGATATTTTTACAAACAAAGCCGAAGGCCGAATGAGTCTCTCCAACTATCAGAAAATATCAAATTGAGCGGCACGGCCCAGCACGGCCCGGGCTGGTCGGGCCATGACGATGTCTGGAGCGTAATAACTTCACAACCACTGAACATTGATTCATCACCTTTTTCACAAGATAGCTCAGCTTTTTAAATGTTGCGCGTTTGCATTGACATTTCGTTAGTTTGCTGCACACTGTTTTACAGAACTGTTCTGGGAGTAGAGTGTTGCCTCTTACACCTTTTTTCCCATGGGTGTTTTTGAACCGATCAGTAATGGCAGCTGAAAATGTCATGGGCGCGCGAGAGGTTTCTACTCGCAGTTTTCTGGATGCAGAATGCTGAAATCGATTGATGAATATTCCTGGTATTGCGAAATGCATGAAGTGAAAGTAGCAAGTTGAGCAACAACGGATGCCATGCGCCCGCAGTGCATCTTACCGGGTTGATGTACGACCCCGTTCTCTGTGCTGGTTGCTATCCCAGCTGCGTCAAAAGCTCTCGGACACCATTCTCGACTGTCATCGCAAGGGAAGCACTGCGGTTCTGAACATGAACCAGTGCGTATGACGCCGTCACACCTCGGTCGTGTGCCTGCCGTGTACGGACCGGGTTTGTGAACACCAGTGGCCCGCTATGCCGTCGCAGTGGCTGTCTGACCCGGCGCGCGCCGTCCGTGGTCTCCTTCCGTGACCAGCCGCTCGGCTGGATGGCGGTGGCGTGGCTGTTCTCCGGGCACTTGACGCGGTCCGGGTCGCCCCGAGCAACGTTTCGGAGCTGGGGCGCGGGCCGCACCTGCGCTGCATAATGGATATCACGGCCAGGTCGGCGATTTCGGCGCGCCCCGAGCCGTGCCGCCATCCCTCTTGATTCCGGTCGAGTTGGAATATTTGTGGTCGAGCGAGGCTGCATTTCGGGGCCCTTAAGCGGACATTAAGTGATTTATAAGACGAAGCCGGGCAGAAGCTAGTCATTTGTTACGTGAAGTTATCGGCAAATTCAGCCTGTGAGAAGTGTGGCAGTGCTAAATTGCTCTGCAATCAATTGCTGCCTGAGCCGGCCGCTACATGACCCGATATTGGACCCGGGTCTTTTGTACTGGTCAGGCCAGCCGTGTCTGGGTGCTCGGCCAGGATCATTGTCTTCGAAGTGCCTGCCACAACCCGCGGAGATATTCCGGCGCCTCGTCTCGCCGGCGAGAGGGAACGTTTCTGCGCATTCAGCACGTGCGCCCCGGCCGACAATGGTTCCCCGGCGGGCCGTTTGCCGCGGCCAGTGCCACCCCTAATCCGGTGATGGGTTCGTCGCGGTCGGACCGCGCCCGGCCCGGCGGCACCGCTACAGCGTGCGACGCCGGCCGGCCGCCCGCCACTGGCCCGGGGGCGGGCTAATGAGCCGCCGGTGGGGGGGGGGGGGCGGCCGGGCGTGTATCGACGCCGGCTGAAGCCCCGCGGCGCCACTCCGGCCGGATTACCGCACCTCCGAGGCCGAGTCGATGGCGTCGGCCGCCGGCGGGACGAGCGCCGGTCCGGCACGCGCCGCTCTCCGCCTCACGTGGCGGCGCCGTCGAACGCCAGCGTGCTGCGGCCGGAGATACGGCGGCCGGGGCGTCCGGCCGGCGCGGCCGCCTGTCGCCGCAGATAGCCGGGCCGGGACCGGGCCGCGCCGGACGGCCGGCCGCCGCCGCCTAGTTAAAAGTTTGCGCCGGCCCGGCGGTAATTCGGCCGAGTCGGAGCCGGCCTACAGCTGGGACCCGGCCGGCGCACCGGGCCGGCTGGCAGACGAACGAGAGGCTCTGCTCATCTGGGGAAGTTGGGTTGCGGGGCCGTGTGTTCCGGCTCGTCGCCAGGCCGTCGTCTCTTACTGTTGGTTTGTTTGGTTCCATCACGCTCCCCACTGTGAAATGTGGTTTCCCGCGCTACCCACCGTAACCGTGTGTTAGCGTCCGTCACCAGAAAATGCTCTGTAGCCAGGCATTACTGCTTGTGCCCAGCCCACCCACTGCAGCTCATTTCGCGCTCCTAGCTGCCGGGGAGGGGATGCGTGCTGGTCTCCATCCCCCGTGCTCTGCGGATCAGCCACAGGCGTGGAAGGTGGGGGGGGGGGGGGGCAGGGGCCGTATGTTACTGTTCGTCCCCAGGCTACCCATTGCGACAGCCGGATCGATATTACTTAGTCCTGGGGCCACCGAAGTACCTAAATATTATATTAGCCCCGCGACACTGGCTCATTAGGGCGATAAAAGTCTTCTCAATATGCATAAATCGGTATAAATATGGATTTGTTTGGGCGCGCTGGCGCGGCCGGGCCCGCCGCAGGAGAGAGCTGTCGCGTGTTTGTTGGTTGAAAGTGCAGACAGCCGGCGATGTGGCAGTTCATCAGGCGAGCCCCCGCGCCCGATCGACACGCTAATACCCCCGGGCAGCGGCCTGGCCATGATTCCGGGAACACGGCGGTCGTTCGCCCGCTAATCGGGCGTCGATCGTCGCACTGGCGGCTGACGCGGCGAGCTCGAATGAGCGACAGGAACGCATTAGACCCGAGTTGAAAGTGGGCCGCCAACCTGACTGCTTCCAGCGGCGCACCAGGACGTTTTGTTGAAGTGGGGAGCGAGCAGGGGTGGACCCAGTTTTCACCATGCAGCCGGAAATTTCCTTCGTTTCTGTCTTGTTTTCGCTGCGAAGAGGGTTCGGGCCTGTCCGAAACTCCGCGTCGGTGCGTCTATGTCTGCTTCCACCCCTCTCTGCTGGACTGTTGCCTGTGTTTGCCCCGTTTCCTCTCTGCTTGGCTGTGGCCATCAACGGGATCACTATTCGTTGATACGGACTGACGGTCCTGTTGACGGTCCTGACTGACGGACAGTTGGCGGCCTGCACCCTGCTCCTGCGGGACGCTTCTGTGACCGTGCTGCCATTATTTCGACGCCTCCCGACCGGCAGAGCGCTGGCTCCGGTGCCGTTTCGCTCTCTGTCGCGGTGATGGAGGATCGGCGTCCCCCCTCCCGCCGCGGTTCCGATCGGTCGGCGGGGGGCCGGTGTCGGTTCCGGAGCTGACGCGCCGGAAATCGCCGCCGCGGCGTTTTTGGCGTCCCGGAAGCGGCTCCATCAGCCGGCCGATTGACGCCGGGCCGGGGACGAACTGGGCACGCTGTGGAGACAGACCTTAGTCGGCCGACTGGAGCCGGGTGGGGGACGAACTGGGCACGCTGTGGGGACAGGCCTTAGTCCGCTGACTGGAGCCGGATGGGGGACGAACTGGGCTGGCTGTGGGGACAGGCCTTAGTCGGCCGACTGGAGCCGGGTGGGGGGACGAACTGGGCACGCTGTGGGGACAGGCCTCACTCGGCTGACTGAGGCCGGGTAGGGGACGAACTGGGCACGCTGTGGGGACAGGCTTCAGTCGGCTGACTGGAGCCGGGTGGGGGGACGAACTGGGCACGCCGTGGGGACAGGTCTCAGTGGACGGGAGGCGACCAGGTGCGGCGTCTCGTTCCTGCTGGAAGGGTGGGTGGTACTCAGAGTCGGCATTTTCACCATCGCAGACAGCGTGACGGGTTTTCTGTAGTCCTGAGGAGCATTCTCATGGTTTAATGTGCTTTTACACGATATTTGCACCCCGGTTATGACGTTTCGCCTTAGCGCATGGTCTGCTGACAGCCTTGGTCTGCTAAAACTTTCCTCGGTCTGCCAAAACTTTCATTTCATTCTTATAGGACTGAGGAATTTTTTGTGTCCTTTTTACCTTTTATTGTATTTTTTTGTTGTAAGTGCGCTGCTGCCTACCTTCAGGTAACGATGTAACTAACTGCTTAAATGGGACAACAAAACCAGAGCAAACGGCCCCGCCGCGTGAAATGCGCTCCTCGCCTAAGTGGTGTTGTTGGTTCCACCGGCTTCGGCAGCCCCACAGGACGAGGAAAATGCACTTCTTTTGGGCGGTGCCTGCGCTTTACTGCAGTCAGCTGCCCGGCGCCGACCGAAGCGAGCTCCGAGGCTTGGCAGTGCGACCATCCGAGCCGTCACACTCGTGCCATCGCTCGGCCGGCGCTTAACGATCGCCGCCCGGCCCGGGGGGCCGCCCGGCCGCCGGCGGGGGGGGGGGGACGACGCAGCCGATGACGGCCCTGGCCGGGCGGGCGGCCGCCGCCGAGTGCCATGCATTCCGGCGCTATTAGTCGGGTGACGTCACCGCTCGGCAGTGTTTATCCAGACCGTCTGGGCGGCCGGAATCGTGCGTCGGAGCCGGCGCTGGATCGGCGCGCGTCTGGAAGCCCTTCCGCGGCCCGGGCCGTCTGCATAATTCATGGCCGCGCGCTGTTTAGATTTCAGGCCGGGGTCGAATATTGTGGCACACGCGCCGAAACCCGTCGAGTGCCGGAGCCTGTGGCAGTTGATTTCGCTCCGATTCGTCGGGCTCCATTTTAAGCGGACTGGCCACTGCTGGCCGATATTGGCCTTCGCTGCACGCCTTAGTGAAATATTTCGTGTTGACCAGCCTTTTAAGAGGCTTTCGCTGTTGTTATTTCTCCGTGAAAAAACAGCGCGTGCGCCGGACTGCAGAGTCGCCGCCATTCCGGCCGAAAATCATCGCTGCGACAAAAACAACCTTTTGTGGCCAAATCAGTCCAATCTGGGACACTATTTCACGCCATTTCTATCGATGGCGGAGTTATCGTTTCGACGCAGCGAGGAATGTACCGCCGAGGAGGTAATCAGGGGAGAGATGGGCCCGCGGCGCGGCGCCAGTCTGACCGGCGCGCCGCGCCGCCGGTCGGAAACCCGGCTGGCAGCCGGCCGCCGGGGCTTCGGCGCGGCGGCTCCGACCGGCGCTCATTGGCACGGGTTACCGCCGCCGAAAGCTGTCGAGCGGAATCTCTCGGCCAAGCGGCCGCCCGCCGAGACGGTGTTGTGACAGGGCGGCTCAGTGCAGAGAACACGCGGCCGTGATGGCTGCCGCCGGGTGCTGGAGGTCGCGGGAGCCCGTGACGTGCGGCGCCGCGGCTGCCGACCAGAAACAGTCGGGACCACCCGTCCTCCGGTGTATATTTAACTTCCATTTATCCGTGATGGAAAGGTGTGCTAATTTCGTTGCAGGACATTAATTTTCGCGTTGGGTTGTTAATCTTCCCCACTTCAGGCACGGATACAATCTATTAGTCCCCCAACATTTCACTATAATTCTTCCAAATATTTCGTGAATTCGGGGCGTGCCGGCCGGAGCACGCCGCTGCGCGGGTCCGGCGAAGCCGGTCACGCGTGAGAGGGGTCTGACTCACCGCTTGGCGGCCGGTCAGAGAGGGTCGCGGCCGCGTCCGACGCCGGACCGGCCATTACGCCGGCCGCCAGGTGCCGGCGGACGGCGGACCGCGGCCGAACTATCGAGCCGTGCCCCGGCCGGCCGCATTGTGCGTGTGCGCCGGGGCGTGCCGGCCGTGGTCACGCACCGCCGGCCGGGCAAATCACGGCCCAGTCATCGGCCGGCCGTCCGGCGCCGAGTGGACGCCCTGCGGCTGACGGGCCGCGGCCGGCCGCGCCCCCTGCTCTGCCGGCGGTGGCGCCCGCGGCCGGCCGACCGGGCCCGAAAAATCGCGGCGCCGCCCGCCGCGAACCGGGCGGCCGACGCCGGCGGCGGGCGTGGCCGCCGTGCTCGGCTGGTATTGACCTGGCGCTCCGTGACCGGTGTCTGCTGATGGATGCGCGCCCGGCGGCCGCCGGCGGCCATTAGCCGGCGCCGGGCCGCCACCAGAAGCCGTACGACGCCGGCGGCGGTGTCGCGCGCGCCGGCCGTGACGCGCCCGTCGCCGCCGACACGGATAGCGGCGCCGGGAAGCCCCGCGCGCGCGCCGCCGCCGCCGATGCTATCGCCGGCGGCTGCTGCTTTATGCGTCGTTTGTCGCCGCCGAGGCGGGGGACGGTTAGCGGAGACCGCCGCGCCGCCGCTCGGCTATCGGGCCGGGGGCGGCGGGAGTGCCGCTGATGGCGAGATGTACGACCGCCGTCCCCGCGCCGTGACTCTCGTGCGCCGGCCAAACGCCGCCAGATAAAGCGCCGGAAACGAGGCTTATCCGCGGTTTTTATTAACACTCAACGCTGCGGGCTGGAATTACGGTTATCGCGCTGTTCGGAACATGACTCAGGATTTGTTCAGCGCGTGCAGCAAATTTCGTCTCGGGACTTGACTGAACAAAAGATCGACGTTGCAGGGGTCACTGACAAAGCGTGACAAATTTCTGTAGTTGATGATCGTCTCTTCTGTTCGTCTGCTGGACGCTCGGCGAATGTGTCTTTGTCATCCGGAAAAAGAGGGCCGTTGAGTCGCTTAGTGTCGGTTGAATGCCGGTCTCGTATGCAATCTCGTCATCTTTTTCTCATAGCTCGTGGTCTCTTGTGTGGTAAATATAGTGGCGCCGCCCTCATTGTGTCAGGCTGGAGTCGTAGTAAAAAAGCCATGACCATAAACATGGAATGATGTCACTCGTCCATCAGACGGCGAGTCGCGATGTCGCGGTTTTACAGCTTTAGGGTGCTGTACGTCCGTCGGAGTTCGGGGTAGCAATTTGCAGTGCGCCGTCAGTGTCCGCAAGGGAGCGTAGGCGGTCTTCCGTCGGCGCGAGCTAACCGCCGTCCGTCTCTGCCCTTCAGCTGTGCGGAGAGATGCCGTCGACCGGCGTCCGCGTGCTGGTGCTGGCCGCGCTGCTGGCCCGGCTGGCCTGCTGCCTGGACGACCTGGTGCTGGCTCCAGGTGAGAGATCCTCGCCACCGCAACACATTTCCCAGCCTCGCCCCGCGCCGGCCGGTCCTGTGTCGAGACGGCCGCGGCGACAACGGGCGCCCCGCCTGGTGACGACAATGACCGGGCACTGCCGCTGCCGGACTCGCCGGCTCGGCCGGCTCCGCTGTACGCCGCCGGTGGGACGCCGACGGCGGCGGCGGCGGCAGCGGCGGCGCCAAAAAAACGCCGGCCGGCCGGCCGCCGCTGCCGGCCCGCGCGGCCGTCACGTAGTCGGCAATGTCGCCGACTGGGAAATTTCATTACCCGGCTGCGAGTGCGAGCCTTTGAGCTGGAAATTGTTTCTAAGTTGGTGCCGGTGTAATTCCGGCCGGCGGGGCCGCCGGGCCGCCGGTAATTAGACGGACTGGCGCGGCTCGCAGCCTAATCCGGTCGCTTCGCGGGCGCCTCCGCCGCCGCCGCCGTCGCCGCCGTCGCGCCGGCAGCAGAGACGCGGGCCGGCGCGCCCGCGCAGGGTCGATTACACGATAGAGGCGGGCCCACGCAGGTGGCTGGCGCCGCGCGAGCTGTGCGAGAAGCTCGGGTAATCGATGGGAACGAGAGCGAATGGCTCGGGCTAACGTAGTGGGCATGGGAATGGATCGAGAGTGAATGCCCGATTGATGAGATGGGAGTGCGTGTATCGACGGTAGCGTGAGTCTCTCCCTAAAGCTGCGAGAAACTGAAATATCATACGTCATGTTCGGTGCTTTTGTCAGATTGTAGGAGTTCCGTACAGCTCAGTGTTTGCATGGGAAGCCATTGCCGCGGAGTTCATGCAGCAGATTGATCATTGGCGTGGCCACGTCATAATCAAGGGAAAGGTGGCGTGGCATGTTAGATGAAAAAGTCAAAGCTACCGGTGAGTCACGAAGAAAGAACCATAGCCTGTACTGGTACATCAAAATATGGCTCTTCGACTCAGGGCAAATGAAAGGAACGTCAAGCACATTCATGAATATGCATGCCATTAATGACAGACCTTTGTGGATGACTGAGAAATGATGAGACCATAAACAATGCATGCCTGTTCTGGGCTATCCTTACGATCCAGGACGGACATGTGGAGTTAGGCAGGCGATCACAAATAATTTAAAGGCTGATGTGAATTGTGGACGCGTCAGCATGCTCTTGTTATGGCAGTGCGACGCGTCTGTATTGCTAATTATGCTTCATCCGTCCCTCCGACCGTAGCGCGTTATGGGGACCGTCATAGCCAAAGTGTTAGGTTTACAGACGTGAAGTTTGCGCAGGTCACTGGAAGTGTGCATTGGATTATACTGCAGTTACAAACAGGAGCGACCTCTTGTGCGTCGTTGCGACGTCTTCAGAGTGCCCGCGCTATAACGGAGATGACAGCAAATGTCGAGGCTGTTCAGAAATCGCAGTTTTGTCCTGGAAGTGATTGTCACTACTATGCAGACGCTTTGAGGGAAATTGTTATAAACCGCTTTTGCGCTTCTGTTGTACTTCTGTCGTTCAAACGCTTCCTTTATTGTTGAGTAATCTGGAGAGATTTGTCCGTGTAGCTTTTACCTTTCGTATAATTACATGGCAAAAGAGACAATGTATCATTCTGGTAAGAATGTAGTTTACAGAAGAGATGCTCAGCGCCGGCGACAGGCTACAACCAACAGAAGGGAGGCACAGCCTAAGGCGGAGGCGGACGGGTCACGGCAGGGACAGGCGCAGCGAAAGGAGTCGGGCAGACAGGCGGAGGCGAGCAGGGGACGGCAGAACTGGGCGCGTTAGTAGAAGGCAGACGGGCGGAGACCGAGGGTCCGGCACAGGCACTCGCAAGACAAGGCGGAGAGGCAGGCAGGACTAGAGGGGCGCAGACTTGAAGCGCAGGCACGGGGAGGTAGCCGTCATTGCAGGCACGAAGAGTTAACGATATTGTTGTCGGCGATGAGGACGTTGTCATCAGGGATGCTGGGGAGTGTCATCGTCGTTGGGTTACTGTAGTGCACTACGGGCTGGAAAAACGCCAGTCCATATGCTGGTGCAGAGGGAAATGTCCGGCTGGAACCTCTCCTTCCACCGCCACCGGTCCGCAAAATGTCGCGCAGTGGCTCGCGTGGCGGCGCACACTGAGCAAACAAAGCGATATAGGCTTGGTACAGACGGTTTCAGTGTAGCTTTCGTTAAATATTGATATCGAATTGCATGTTCACAGTGTGGCGTAACGCTTCACTTTCTCGCATGGAGTGATGTTGTATCGTCGTTCACTTCTGTTTTCCTTGGATGAATGCATTGTTTTTAATCTTCGGAATGTGTGCGAGTCTTTCCGCGTTGGCAAGCTAGACTACCGGCTCTGCCAGGCATCTAGCCCTTCCAATAGTCAACCAATCACTCAAGGGAGGGGGTGAAACCATTGGGGATCGAGGAAAGATCAAGGATGCGAAAAATGACTATTGAATGGGAAACGAAGGAAAAGAAAGCGTTGAAATCGGAATGGAAAAAGTAAAGCGTATTTTGTGAGCACAGTTCGGGAAAAAGACGGTAATTTTTGCGTTGGGATCTTAACCCGTTTGGTATATGCATGTCATTGCATCGTGAATGCCCCTGATCTTTAAAATGTACTCTACAGGAGTGTAGGAGACATGGCCTTTAATCAGTAACGTCTTTGCGCATTTTCGGGCGGCTGCTGCCATCTGAAGGCTAATTAGCGGTTGAAGGCAAATAGAATTGGCTATCTTCAGAGTTAGGTTGCCTGGACGAATGACCTTCACAATACAAAATAACACGCATGAAAGATAAAAATGCAGACCAAAATTACAAAAGGTGGTCCTACATGGACCTGTTAAGAACTTCGTCACAGAACGACAAGAAGTTCACCATTTTTTGTGGTGACCTCGAGAGACAAGAAAACCGAGGCACGCGGCTGCTGGGACGTTGCACAGCCGGGATAAATGAACCGCATTCCCACGAGCCTGGGCTCGGCGGGACTGGCCGCAAAAAGGTGACAAGAATAAGGTCGGACACTCCGGGGCTCCGCAATTAAGACGCGCTGTTTGTCATGTGGCATTGTACTGTCGGACGGCGGACGCGATTATTCAATTACGGCGCAGCGGGCCGCCGCGCGGCGCCGCGCCGCATTTAATCAGGGGTCACGTGACGCGCGGGCGCAGATTACACGGCGGCGCCCCGCCGCGTCGCTGTGGTCACGTGGTCCGGCGACGGACGCGCTGGCTTGCGGAGACGTCGGCCAGGCTGGGGTCGACCGTCGGGGACGGTGCCCTGAACGGTGCCGGTCGGAGCCGTTCGCGTACGCGGACTTTCCTGGGGTGAAAATCCATAAGCGAGCGACAACAGTGTGGTGTCGCGGACGCCGTTAGCCGTCTAAAAGTCATTCATCACTTCCAGAAACGGCGCTGTTAAGCCGGCCGGCGCCGCCACGGCTTCGCCGGCGGTGTCACCGTCGAGGGCTCGGGCGGCGCCGCGACCGCAGCGGCAGCGGGGGCGCCGGGGCGTCGCTGACGAACGGCACGCCCGAGGCTCCGCCGCCGGCGGCGCCGCGCCGCCCGCCCGCGCACCTGAGCCGAGCCGGTCGTTTGTCTCGCCGCCCGGCGGCCGTGCCCGTCCCCCAGACAATATCGCCGTCATCCGTCTCGGTCGCCGCGGGGGGGGGGAGGGCGACGCCTCGTCGTCTCGACGAGAGCGTCTCGAGCCGGTTCGTCTGCCGGGCAGCCCGCCGCTGCCCGAAACAGGGCCGACACGGTAAACAACGTCATTTAAAGACGGATCGTGGAGGCGGCGCACCATCAGAACAGGCGGCCGGATCGCGGTGCGCGTGCCGATGAATAATGCAGGCCAGATTGTTTTTTCGCGACAGTCCTTGTTAAATGGATTTATGGCTGCAGGGAGCGGCACGTAGATCACGCGCAGCGAGCGCCGGCCCGGGCCGGGAGCGGGCGGTGGGCTAATGCCGCTGCTCTCGGCCAGCACCGGGGACCGGGCCAGGTCGGAGTAGTCCTGTGGCGCGGCCGGAAACTGGCCCGGAGCCGGCCGCCGGGAGGCGTGTTGCACGTGACCCGACTGGCCGGAGCGTGATCAGCAGCCCGCTGGGTGCACTGTGTTTGCCTGAGGTGGGCCGGGCATTACGCCTGTCGGTGGACGGGCGGCCAGTTTGCCTCGGCGGGTGGTGTCTGATCATTGAAGGGCGCTGGCTGGCGCTCGCTGCCGTCGCGCCGCCGCGGAACGGCAGCGACGGCTCCTTCCCGGGTCGACGCTGTGAGTCGCAGGGACTGACCTCGGCGGGTCAGGCGACGTCGGATCGGCGTGTGTCGGGTCGTTCGGTGATGAATGGAACCGTCCTGGTCCTCCGCCGGCCGTCCGATGCTAATTTGTGGCCCCGCCCGCCCCGTTTTGTCCATTTATCACGCCCCATGTTGGCCCCCTGCGCATGACTGACGAGGTCGGGTGAGGTGCACAGCTTGCCTGTGTAATTTGCGCCGACGCCTCGGTCGGAGGCTGCCGGGATAAATCGACGAGCCTCGCCGCTGGAGGCCGCTGCTCACCAATGAAAACATCCAGATCATCCCAAGTCGAGCCGACCCCGTTGTTTTTGCGCAGTCCCGTTTGTTGCGTCTGTTTGCGTTTTGCTCGGAATCGAGGCAGCCCGGGCGGGGGGGGGGGAGCTAGTCGCTGCTCCGACGCCGGGCGATTGAGATGCCGGCCGCCGGTTCCCTGCCGGCACCCCGCCGTCCAGTGTATAAATCAACGGCACTTTGTGACCATCGTTGCTTAGATATCCAATAAATTAGACGTTGTTGTGATAGCGTGTCTGGCCAGTCATGCATTTTCCATCGGGGCGATCGTCTGGCCGATGTTGGATGGATAATTCCCTGCTCTCACCGCGTCCAGCGCCGCCGGTTCGGCCTCTCACACCGCTCGACGGCTCCGGGAGAGCTCGGCGGCACAGTCTACCCCGGACTTTCAAGGCGCAGCTGCCATCTAGCGGGCTGTAACGCAGGCGCGGCTGGCCCGGAGGCGGGCTGTCATCGCCCGTTAGGCAACCTCCGCGAGCAAACACTTGTGCGCGGCCGGCGGAGGTGCTGCTTTCGCGTCAGTACGGCAAGGCGTGCTCTCAAGCATGGCTGTAAGACAAGCACTCAGTGACTGCCGTCTTTGCTGTCGAAATTTTAGTGGCTGAGGGAGCTTCATCGTTGCGACGCTCGCAGTTGGCCAAGATCTACCGTGTAATGGTGGGCGGCTGACGGCGGCCGTCGGCAGGCCATTGACGTGCCCGTCTGTTTTAATAGCGGTGGCTGTCGCCCGGGCTGTTGTCAGCGGGCCGCGGTGATCTGTCGGGGGAGGCTCGCGGCCTTCATAAAGACGACGGGACCGGGCCGGTTGCGTCGTATATAAACACTCGGCCGACGTGGCGTGTCGGATGTTCGCCGGGGTTGTTGTTGAGGTCGGACGTTTGACTATTGCAGCAGCAGGCAGTGTCCGTCACTGGGTACATGCAGGGGTGGCTCCAGCTGACCGTCTCGGTACTGGATAAAACGAAGGGGGGGAGGGGGTGATGGTAGGACGAGTTCTATGATTTTCTGACATAATTGCATACGTTTTTAAATATATTTTGCATCTGTCATTGAACGTGCTTTATTAGGTTGTCTTTTTTGGTCAACAAATGGACATGCATATTGCAGACCGGAAAAGTACACCATTGTACCCACTCTTCAGCATGTAAGCATTTTGCCCAACGCTTCGTGACGATTAGAATGCGATTACGCGTCAAAATGGGATCTTGTTGTCCGGTACACCGTTTTGAAGATGATCAGTTAAATTTCTGTATTTGCGTAGCCCAACATGAGTCACGCCAGTTACACGACATCAGTTTGTGTCTCGGCGACGGCGAAGCCGGGGCGTCAGGTGGCGTGCACCGGAGACGACACGTCAGCCGCATCCCTGCGGACGCCGCCGCCCTGTGCGGCGGCGGACGGCCGGCGTGGCGTCCCGATGCGTCACGACAGGGCGGCGGCCGGCCGTCTCCACTAAAAGCGCCGGCCCGTCCCCGTCGGAGCCGACCTCTCGTCGGTTTCCGCTCGCCCGGCGCAGTCTGGCTGGCCGCGGTCAGCTGAGGACGACGGCCGGGAGGGCCTGTGTCGGGACCGGACGGCTGCGGGCGGTGGAGAGGACGTCCGTCTGCGGGGGTCGCTCGTGCAGAAGACGACTGTCGCGCGCGGAGACGGCCGGCCCCTGTCGGTGACGTATGTGCGGCACGTGACGCGGGGGCCTGATGTAACAGAGATTTGTGAATGTGTTAATGTTTCAGTCGGGACAGAGACGCAGGGAATGGAATCTCAGGATGGCAGTCTGAGAATTGCGATTCCGTGAATGTCGCCCGCTGTTTCCGGTGAGACGGAAATGTACTTTTCGAATTTAATTCGTTTCGAACATTCTTGCCACGGACACGCGCAATTTCCGTCTCCACTTCGGTCGGCACACAGGGTTTACCGGTCGATGGAAATCTCCCGTTGCGGTCAGTCGGAAGCTGACCGCGGCCAATAAATCAATGCCGGCCGCGGCGTACCTTGTTTGGCGCGCCGACCATCCGCGGCGGCGAAGGACGGTGGCCTCGGCCGCCACGCTGCTTTGTCTCCAGGCGGAGTGGCGGGCACGGCAATTACCCGGGCTTATCGTGATTACCGGCGCATGTTGTCGGCCCTTGCCGGAGGCGGATTACCCGGCGCGGCCGGAACCGCCGCCGGGTCGTGATTTACGGCGATGTCGCCGGCCTGCCATCACCCGATTGCGGCCGCTCGGCCAGCACCAGGGGCGCGCTCGTGGCCGGCGGCGGCTGGACGGCGGCGGAGCGGGCGGGCTCCCCCGGACACCGGACCGGAACGGCGGCGGTCGGACGACGACCCGGGTCAGCGGGCGTCCCCCGGCCGGCGGCGCTCGGCCGGGACGCCTGCCTGGACGCGTCCCTGTCGGCGCCCGTCTGGCGGCGGCGTGGCGTGCGCCGCCGTCATCGGTCCTCAATGGCAGGCCATGGCCGCCGGTAGGGACCGCCGAATGGCGCGTGCATGCATGCCAGCTGGTCGCTATGGCTCGGAGCCGGGGCCGGCCGGTCGTCCGCCGGCGCCCGGCCGCGGAGACCGACGGGCGGCGGCCTCCGCGCCGCGCACGCCGCCGGGGACGCCCGGAGGCGACGCCGTTTGCTCGCGCGGCGGCGCTGTTTGCTCGCGCTAATGAAGACGCGGCCGGCCGGCGCCGGGTCGTCTGATTGGGGCCGCCGGAGAAAAATGCCCGCTCTATGGTAATTGTCGCGTCCCGGCTCAGACGGGCGGCCGCAATCAGTCCCGGTGACGGAGCGGCCCAGGTCGCCGGCCGCCGGCGCTGTTCCGCGGCTCGGCAGCCGAGCGCACCGCCGCGCCGCCGCTCGCCAGCCGAGCGCACCGGCCGGCAGCCGGCGGCGGTCCGCTTGCCGCAATGCCGGCAATTTGTATGTCTTTGTGAGCGGGCCAGCCTGGGAGAGCCGTGTAGCACGTGTTAATTGTGCCCCAGGGTGCTGGCGCCATTCGTTTGGCGCGGGCCACGTCCGGGAATGCCGAGCAGGGCGATGGAGGGCGAGCTCGGGCGGGCGACGAACGTTTGTCACCGGGCCGGCCCGTCCCGCGGGATCCCGAGCCATTTATTGGCCAGCGGCGCGGAGGAAACGCCCGGATCTGCATATAAAATGTCAGGCGTCTGGAGCAGAACAGTTGCCTCTGGGACGACGATTGTTGTGCGTGGAAGTTATTACTTGAGGAGGGAAAATAGTACATAAAGTTTTTACCCGAACTGTTTTTGGCCTACAAAAAGACAGAGATCTGCCCACAGTGTGAACCGTATAAATCATCGTGTTTTCCCTCCTTGTTCTTTTCTTCGTCTGGACACCTTTTTTTCTTCTTCGATTTTACATATTCGTCATTACAGGGGTTTTTCAACATTGGTAGCGTCAGAGTTATTTTACAGCATTTTCTTTCCATAGAGCCAATGCTGAAATTGTTCAGAGTTGACACGGCCACCGCCAAGCTGGTAGAACCGCTGTTCTACCTGCGCTACGGGCTGCTACACACTTGTGCATACCGTTGGGGGTTTTCTGAGGGTCCGCCATTTCCGGTACACGTCGTATGCTTCCATCGTCCCCGAGACTTTGGGCCATTTATCTACTTGGCCGCGAACAGTGTGAACTGAGACAAACTTTCCGCCCTAAATAGATAAAAATGGTCGTCACGTTCCGGCGTGACGGTTTGGACAAATTGACCGCGTCGCCGCCCGTGCTCTCAGCAGGGGTGTCGACAGCGCGTTTCCCTGTCGTGGGAGGCGCCTTAAACCACCAGAGACGTCGACACAAAGGCCTCTACTCGTGGCCTCTTTGATTTTCGCGAGCCGGTGGATTTCCGACGCACAACTTCTCCGCAAAAGCTTCAGTCTTCCCTGGGTTTTTGAAGTTTGTAGCCGGAAGCTGCGATGCGATCAGTCACTTCCGGCTTTGTGCGTGTGGCGGGCGCTCCGACTCATCGGCCGGATGAGGCCGCCAAATCTCTATCAAATATCCTCAATCTTTTTTTCTGAGTGGTCGATCGGAAAAACGGGCGGCCGGCTGGGCGGAAAGCCCCCAGGTCTGCGCTGATGACCGCGTGATTGCAGGGCGCAGCTCCGCGCCGCTGTCCGGTTTCCGCCCCGGGGCAATTTCCGCCGCATGCCCCGCGCTCGGGATACATATTAGGGACCATCGCATTCCACACGACGCGGTCGGGCACACGGGCCGGGTGAGCGAGAGCCGCCGTTGCCGCCCCGTTCCCAGACACAGGGGCATTGTTCCGGGGGAACGCCGGCTTAACGGGCGGCGGCCATCGATCGGAATTATGCAAACGGGCCGGGACGGCGCGCCGGAACGGGCGGCGGCCGGAGACCCGGCGACCCCGCCGGCCGCGCTGTCCGGCCGCGTCGGCCGCCGGAGGACGGAGACGCCGTCGGCCGGCCGGTCAGTCGGCGCCCCGCTCCTGCAGGCTCGGGGTCAACTCGTCGGTACGGAGGCGCGGGGGAGTGACCGGCCGCGTCGCCCGCCGGCCGCCGCCGAGACGGGACCGGCCGCGCAGGTGCGGCCGCCGCCGCTGGTCCAACACGCCATTGCTGCCGGCAAGGTCGCCGCTCGGCGGCCGGCCACTGCCCGGCCGGTGCGGGGAGGCGGGCTGGGCTTGGCGCGCGAGCGCCGGCGGGGGCGCTGCTCAGAACGGCTGCTCCGTATGTAATGTTGAGAAGAATGGTTACTGATAACGATGCATTTCGTTGCAACCCACCAAGTTTACAATGGTTTACTGGCGAGTCTTAAACTGAGTCGCCGGCGCGAGACTGTGACGAAATCATTTCAGAAACGATTTCGACCGCGCAGTGTGATCGCTAGTAATAACTAAAAAAGCTATATGACAACTCCGACGGTGGGTCTGGAGTTTATTTAACTCCACACATGATGACGGCAGGAGCGTGGTCCGATTCTGCCGAGGGCGGCGCGGGCCGCCGGTCTGCGCCGTGTTGACTCTGCCGCCGCCGACGGCCGCCGTGACGCGCGCCGGCCCGCCTAATTCGTCCGCCGAGCCGTCACGTCGCCGCCCGCGACTTGTTATTCGCGGCGCGCCCACCTGAAATAAGCCCCGCCGGCGCCGCCGCATAAATCGTCGACGTCGGCGATCGGCACGACATCGAGAGTCGGCCGGGCGGCGCCCGCTGATTGGAGCGGCGCCGCCCGGCCCGGCCGCCGGTGGGCGGACGCGGCCGCTGTTTTTGGGCGCCGCGGCGCTGGTCTCGCGCATGGAGGAACTTCCGAATTGTACTTGAAGGCGTGGCACGTCCTGTCCCAAAGCCGAGCGTGCCGGCAGAATGGCAAGACAAGATAATCATTGTGGGAAAGCAGACAGCCTCGTGTGAGAACGCGAGCAGCCGGGCAGCTGTCTGGGCGTCTCCGGACGCATCGCGGGCAGGAGAGAAAGTGTGACGGCGGACGGGCCGCCGCTACGTTACGACTCTGTTTGTCGCGCGCCGCTCGGCACTGGACGCGGTGGTCAGCAGCCATCGCCGCGGTGTTGTCGGCCGACCCTGCCTCCCCCTCCCTCCTCCCTCTCTCTCCCTCCCTGCCTCCCTCCTTCTCATCCCGCCGTCACCGGAAGACCGTACTCTTGCCCAGAGACGGGCGCTGTTGTCCTGGAGTTAAACGGTCTGAGCCACTGTTTTGCGCGCCCCTCCCTCCCAGCGGTGGCCCAGTCAGTGAAGGACGCGCTCTGTTTGCCGCCGAGCGATTATTGAGACTGCGCTGCCAGCCGGGCTGCGTCTGATTCGTCTGGTTAAAAAACGCCGGCTCTGCTCAGCATGCAAATGCCCCAATCTCGCGGGTGGCGGGCCTCATCTGTTTACTAGTTGGACCGGCCGGCGGAGGCGCCCACTGTTTTCGCTGCGCTCCTCCATATAACCTTGATAGCCTCATAGAGGCTTCGATCGCCGACGCCAAATCCTCATCCGCGGTGAAATTGAAATGGAGGGGCGGCGGACGGTGGCGCGGCGTCTCCGCGCGCCGCCGGCGCCCGCGCGCCGATCTTATTCAGATCATTGCATCTAATTTCCCCGCCGATTGTGCTATCCCACCACCAATCATCGGAGATCGGGCCCGCTTTGAAGTTTTAATGAGAAGTCGGTGCGGGGCGGTGCGGGGCGCGCGGGCGCTGCCCGGGACCGCCGTCCGCACTGCCGCACCGCCGGCCTCTGGGGCATTGTTTTCCCTCTGCGACCGGCGCCGAGCCGCGCGGCATCCGGGCCCACTCCGGGTCGCCCGGACGACCCTCGAACGACGCCGGCGCGGCGCGGCGCGGCGCGACCTGCGACGGCCGGCCCGGGCCGGGGCGGGCCGCCGCGCCGTTACTCGCCGCTGTTTACAAATACCGGCCGTTTGTTCTGAGAGCTTATGGGCGGGCGGGCCGGCGGGCCGATGGCCCTCGGCCTCTATAGCGGACTCTCGTGCCGACCGTGCCGTCACGCCGCGCGCGCCGCGGCGGCTCCTCCAGAGACGGGTGTTTCCTGCCTGTTCTAACGGCTTCAGCCGGCACCGGCGCCCGACGTAAGGACCGCGGAGCGTGTGGCAGCGGACAGGCGTGGACCTTTGTTTGTGGCGCTGCGATGGAGATTTACGTGTGACTCGTCAGGTAGATGGCTCATACAGCTGTCGGTTCGCGGGCGGGATGCAAAGCAAGCTGATATGTGACGAGGTCCAGAGAATCGCGAAACTGCTACATCTGTCAGCCACGGAAATAGATGAGGTCGTCCTCGGCCACTGCCAAGATATGCAGGCTCGTGGAAGAAGCGCAGGAATGTACGCTTAAGCAAACAACGAGCATCAGCACCCAGCGTGGCTTTGAACCTTGAGAGTTTCGTCTGCGCTCGCCGACCTCGGCAGACATCAGCGGTGTCTGGCGCCTGCCAGAGCAGCCCGCGTGCCGGCGCAGAGTGAGTGACCTCTCGTCTGGAGGCGCGGACGGCGGCGCCATGACACCGTCCCCGGGGCCGGCCGGCCGACCGAGCCGGCGCGCGATTGGCAAACTTCGATGGTCCGTGTTTAATTTGTACGGCCGGCCGGCCGGTGAGCAGAAGTTGGCCGGCCGCGTCTCGGCGGGACAGCGCTCGCCCGTCGACGGCGGCGTCGGCGGCGTCGCGGCGCCCCTGCCTGCCCGCCGGCCTCGCCCGGGGACGGCTGCGCCGGCCGGGTAATCATCCGGGGCGGCGGCCGGCCGGTCCCGCGCTCCCCCGCGGCGACCAGTCGGGGATCGAACTTCGAGCCCAGGGAGGCGCTCAGGCGAGATCTGCCGTCGTCGCGTTCTGATGCCAAGTCAAGAAACGGATGAGTCGTCAGGCTTTACAACGGCTGGTCGGGGCCTTCGAAAACGTCAGAGATAAAAACCTGCTCGCGGCGGCAACGGTGCCATTGCAAAAGTTAACGTTGGTTTTGATTACAACGGGATGACATTTTGGTTAAGTCAGTATGCTTGAGAGAGGGACTCAGGTTACCTGAACGATTGACTACAAATTGATCAGTTCTCTCTGATAGAAAAAACAATCGCCAAACATTCAGTTGCGTATTGTCGTTGAACAAAGGGAACGTTTTTTCATATCGATATTCGATGTCCAGCAGTGTGGCTAAATTCATTTTGCACTTGGAACCAAGACAAAGCAAAAAATCAAAAGATGTAAATATTTCACTGGCCATGACAAAAATAAAGGTTGCCAACGGCCACAGTGTTGAAAAAGTTATTTTTAGTTAGGCACGCAGATACCAAAATTGCCAAACGATTTGAAAATCGTGAGGGAAAGATAGATGTATTATGACTGAATCCCGTACTGCAAGGATGCAACACCAGGACCTGGACACGTGCAGTTTACTGCCAAAATGATGCTCGGATGTAATTATTTCTACAGTAAGATGTGTCGGTTTTCGTGATCAGGTGTCATTTTCTACCCAGAATTGCAAATCTGGCCACACTGATATCCAGTGCTTCTCAGAGCTGTCTATTATGGCTATTTGACGGACGTCGAGCGACGAGCCGGTCATTTTCCGGATCTCCCGGTCGGCGCCGCTGCGGTGCTCAACTCCGGCCGTGTTGGACGCGGACGTGACGTATGACGGCGGGTCGGTGATGGCGCCGGTTTGGGCCGTCGCAAATGGGACGTGGCGGGCCGCGGCCGGCGCCTGGCCCTGATTGGATCGCGCCGAGCCGAGCCGGAAGCGGGCTCGGACCGTCAGTTCGCCGGCCGGCTCTAGCGGCGGTCACTGATCAGGCGGCGCCGCGCGGGCGGTGCCCGTCCGACCTGCGGCTATTTGTGTAATGTGTCCCGGTCCAGATGGCCGCCGGATTGGCCGCGATGGAGTGGCTTGTCGTGCCTGGCAGCGGCTCCATTTGCGCGCCCCCCTATCGTGCCGGGAGTGGGGGGCATGGCACTGGACGCGGCGCACTGTCGGTCTGTCTGCCAGAGGCCGACGCACGAGACCCGGAAAAGCTGATGCTGAACAAACACGTCTCGGGATGCGTGTTGCGGCTGAGTAACATGGAAGCCATGAAGTGATTTTGCTTGAGGCGTCTGTTAGTTATCTAAACGGGCCTCTGGACGTGTTATGAAGTCCACAGACTAAAGCACGCAACGCGGTTGCAGGCTTGTGAGATGCGTCATATTTTGCAGTTTGTGTTTGTTTAATGAAAGGAAAACAACCTTGGAAAGGAGCCGTGGATGACTTCATAATTTCATTCTGGGATTGATTACAGTGGCAGCGACGCAGCAGTTTCGTCCTCGTCCTGGCTTGTTTCTGTGCACGTGAAACGCCCCTCGCTGGCACAATGAGTCACTCTTGTTGAATGTAATCTGTCATTGGACCTTTTAGAGGAATTTCTCTCCTCTCTGCGATGTTGTTTTTACGGCCATATTGTGAGTCCCGGCAGCCGGCGGCCGCCGACGGTCGGGAACGAGTTGTTGGCATTAGTGATGGCAAGCCTTCTGGGACTATTGTCCCATCAGCTGTGTAAACCGGACAGGGCTTAGCTCCGCCCTGAACCCTGCCGACGGCTGTGGGGAGTCCAGCTTGGTCTGTCGCAGCCTGCAGCCGGCCAGCGGCGCCCGAGTCTAGGATGGCCGCCGGTTGCTGTGGCGCAGGATGTTCCCTCCTCGCGGCTGGACAGTTGTACCGAGATGACGTTTTTTCGCGCGAAGTTTCGATGAAAGTTCAGCGCCTGCGCAAACGACGCGCACCAGTCCAGACTAAAACCCATAGCACGAATAATAATCGCAAGAACAGGGTGGCGTTGTGGGACTGTTTGGGGCCTCGACCGGTCTTTCAACAACTTTTGGTAGATGTTTGTTGCTTCGCTTCGTTCCTGAGTGAGCCGCGTCGGCCCCCGCCTGGGCCGGCTATGCCGCCTTTGTCGCGCGCCCCGGCGTCTCTCTCGGCGCGTCCGTGACGCCCGTGAGGCCGGTCTCACACCAACTGTCGCCCGCCGTCGCCGGCCGGCCGCCGGGACGGCCGCGCGCTGACGGCCGGCCGCCGCGGCGCGGACCGACCGCCAGCTGACGGCCGCCCGGCCGCCGGACGAGCTCGCCAGCGGCCGCCGCCTCGTCTGGGCTGATTTACCGCGCGTTTCCGATGACGTACGCGCCGAATTTGAATGGCCGGCGCCGATTTGTTGGGTGCGGATTGAAATGCAGCCGGGCCGGGCCGCCGTCTGTATGCCGCTCGCTCGGCGTTGGCTGATTCAGACACGTGTCGGCGGCCGGCGGCCGGCGTCAGGTGGCGCTGGCGCGGCGATGTCGTGACCTCGGCGAAACTTCAGTCCAGTTTATGGAAACGCTTTCAGTGCAATATGGTAAGTGCTGCTCGCATGCCAGTCCCGGCGACTTCTAGCCCGTTTTTGATGGTCCAGATAGGACCAAGTGATCGCTTTGATCGCCGTTTTAATCGAAGACGTTTATCGGCTCTTGCCGCTCTGGCTTATCGCCGACGGCCTGGAAACACGAATAGTTCCTTTGAACGTTTCAGACATCTTTACTGATCTGGTCCAGCCTCAGGGATAAACAGTGTGCACCATGCTAAATGAAGTGGAAACAGACATAGCCGCCCACGTTACATGTCGTAATGCAGTGTGGACATGCGATGTCTTGACATCAGGACGTCGCTCATGCGATCGAGTCATGCCGATTGTTTCGGCGGCCATCACGATTTTTCCGCCGGGCCCGCTGCGGACGCCCGTATGCTGACCCGGGGACACGGGCTTGTTTTGAGACGACCGGTTCGGCGATTCTGGGGCCGGAGGCTGCCAATCGGGTGCGGCGTGCGGCCGATCGGGTCCGCCCCGGCTCGATTATCGCCCGGCCATTAACGCTTCGGCCGAGTCGTATCTCATGGTGGGAAACCGAGCGCATGCATTATAGGCCGGCCCCTCGCCGGCGGGTGCCGCTTTGAGGAGCGCAGCGCCGCGGCCGGCGGCCCGCCGTAAATAATACCCTGCAGAAGTGGGCCTGCAGGCGTCGTTAGTGGCGGCGCTGATAGGATCGGTCTCGGGGTCGACCCGTCCTGCCCGGGCAGGCGCGGCCGCGCCGCCGTCGCCGCGGACGCCGCTCGCGCCGCGATCGCTTCATTTGTCCGGTCGGCGCGCCGCGATCGTATCGGGGAGGGCAGACTCCGCCGCGCGGCTGGCGGTCAGGACGGCGCGGCCCGCCGGCGCAGCAGCCCCCTGGTGCGACCTGGCCCGGTCCAGGGCGGGAGCGCTGCGGCTGCCGGGGATCGGCCGGCCGGGGCCGGTGCCGGGCCGTAATGCAGCGCCGGCGGGAATGCGGATGTGCTGCCTCCCCCTGTCGGGTGCGGAGACCGTGCTGGTCGGATTTCGATGCACTCCTGTCCGTGATAGCCCTTTCACGGCGACGCTGGCGGGAGGAAGAGGGATGCTGACGTGGTCCGGCGTCGAGGCTCACCGCGCCGCCGTGGTGCGGACCGGCGCCGGTCTCCGCCGTGTGTGCGGTTCCAGCAGGCGCCGCTCTCACCTGCTCCCGCCCCGTCCCCATCCCCGTCCCCGTCCCCCGGTCCCCGTGCCCCGGTCTCGCGGGTCGACTTCGGCTGCCGTAATTGGCATTGTCAGCGGCCCTCACCGGTTCGCCGTAACGCGAAGCGGTGAGGCGCGCCGAATCGGTGTTCGCACGCGTCAGCGACTCGTAATGCCCGGTCGTAAACGCGACGTCGTGAAAGGGTTTTTGCCGCCGGAAATATCTTTCAAGTGTTTTTTGGCTCGGCGAGCGGCTCCTTGTGGCGCCTTGTCGGAGGTCGGCACCGCAGTCTCGTTTTTGCGGCAGCCGAAAACCCAACTGAGATATCTGGCCGCCGCCTTCGCTGCTAGACTGTTAATTTCAACGGCTGTCAGTATTAACGACCTCCAGACTTGCTGGAAGAGAGCTGCCGTTGCCGCCCGTTCTCGGTAGCCCCGGGCTTTGCGTCACCCGATCAGCCCTAATTAACCTGCGCCGGTCGAAAAACATTGGCTCCTTTTTATGCTGTCGGCCCCCGCATCGGTCCCGCGGCCACCAGCTGCGGCAGGGGCGTACCGGGAGACACCTGAACGAGGCGACGGACGCGCCTCTGGTGGCAGGCCCCACAACTAACCTGAGGCAGCGACGCCGGCGGGACGGCTCGGTTAGTTGTGCTCGCGCGGCGTGTGGGAGAGGTGCGTGGAGGCGTGAGCGGGCTGTGTGCTACGCAGAGCAGCTTTGGTGGATTTATTTGTGGAGAGTGAGCTCTGGGCGCGGCGGACCCGTGGTGGTACTTGTTGTGGGTGCGGTCCACCCATGGTAGAAGTTGTATAGGTGCGGCAGACCCGTGCGGGAGCGGTAATTGATACGGCTGACTCGTGTTGGGCGCCGAAGTGGAGCGCGTAATCCGTAGCGTGCTCTGTAACCGGAGTCCGTTGGACCGGTGGCGCGCGCTGGAATTGGGGCGCCGCCGACCCGCGGTCACGATCGGAACGCGGGGCAATTAGCGGGCGCCGGAGGGCGGCGCGCGGCTGACCGTCCGTCACCGTGGTGACGGGCCCGGACTGAGCGGCGCCAGACGGGGGGCGCGGGGGCGGCGGCGCTCAATTACCAGCAGCCGATCCGCGGCGCCGCCGGCGACTCGACGTTCTGTTTATGCCCGGACGCCGCGCCGTTGGCTCGAGGCGTCCGGGCTGACATCACGGTCCGCGGCGGCCGGACGAAGTCTGGAAAACCCGGCCGCTCGACTGGAGGCGGGCGTGAGAGCTGTGTCGACCGCCGCGGCCATCGCTCGCCGAGCTGCCAGTCGCCGAGCCGCGGCCGCCGCGCCGGCTCCCCTGGGGTCCCGGGCGGGCCCCTACAGTCCGGCCGTCCGGCCGGGTCTCATCTGGAACGCAGGGCCGCGTTTCGTCATAAATTATCGCGCGGCCAATCGGTACCTGGCGACGTGCGGGGAAACCGGGCCGGCCTGTTCGCGGCGGCCGGGCCGAGAGCGACACTAATGTCGGCTATCCGTCATCATCGGCGCCGGCGCCGGAGAGCAGCGGCCGGCCCGGCCGGGCGGCCGGCGGCGGCCGTCGGACCGCTCTGATGTCACTGTCGCAGCCGGTGTCGTTAGTGTGATGTCATGCCTCCGGCGGCGGCGGGTGGTGCGCCGGAGATGCGGCCGCCGACAGCGGGGTCGTTAGGGAGGACCGGAGGGCTGCCGCCCGCCGTGGCCGAGGGTCGGGTCGTCCGGAAACACTGCCGAGAGGGAGTGTCGGACAGTGGGAGAGGGGTGAGACAAACCGATTGGCGTGGTCGCCAGCGTCGGCTCTTGTGACCTGCTCAACGTTGTTGGACTAATCGGGTATGAGGTATTCCGCTCGGGTTCTCAAAGCCGGGAGCCGTACCGGGTACTATGTTTGCTGTCCAGATTGGAATCAGGTCCCGGGTCGGGGTCCCATGAATGCTTCTGGCGGCTAGCGCTAGTTCCCGGTGACCTACATGGTGTTACCATTTGCTCGTTGTATCGCCGCACCCTGGGACGCGTTGGGCGGGAGGGCGGGACAGTTGGGCGTAGAGGACCTGTGACGTGGAAGTCGGTGACGCGGAGTTTTTGGGGTGCGGGGGCGGTGGACGCGTGGTCCCGCACCCCGGTGTCTACCGTGCAAGCCTGTTTGGGACCCCCGTGGTGAAACAGGCTGTGGCTGTACGGGCACTGCGTTGTCAGGGTCGCACGTCTGCAGCAGGGCGTGACAATTACCGTCCGTCCCTTTCCCTACTGCGCGCAAAGCCGGTCGGTGAGGCGGACCCGGGGCGGTCGTGGACGGGAACCGGTCTGACCGCACGTGCGATTTTCCTGCGTCAGGGCGCGACTGAATGTCTTCATAGGCAGGTCGTTAGCGGCGTGTCGCTACCGCGGCATTTCCGAAGTGTTCCCCGCGGGTTAGCCGCTCCCGAGCTCACCACCTGCACTCTCTCGGCCCAGGCGACGGTCTGGAAAGGTCTGCGGTGCGAACGAGCCGCCATCAGGCATCCCGACTTCCGATCCGACCCCTGTGCTCGTCCGCCCGAACGTCCGGACCTCGTCCCCTGTCGGCAGCAGGTCAGCCGCCACTGGTGCCGCGTCCCCGAGCCGTCTCTGCTGTCCTGTTCCCCCTGCGTCTCATCGGCGGCCCAGCGCGACCCGTGTGAGCGGCGAGCGCGGCGTGAAGGGCCGCTGGCGGGTCGCCGCTCTGCCGGTCCTCGACGATCCGGACCAGCATGCGCGCCGGCAGCGCCGCAGTGTGAACAGCCCCGGACGGCGGCGGACCGGGCCGGCGACTGCCTGTGACGCAGCGCGTGACGTGGTGTGACGCGTCTGGCGGGGCGATGGCGTGCGGACGGGCGGCGGGACTCGGCCTGGTGCTGACCGCGCTGCTGGCGGCGGCGGCGGCGGACATGTACGGAGAGTTCGGCGGCTTCTTCCAGCAGCCGTTTTTCACGCACAGGATCCGCCACCACAAAGGTAGAGGCTCCCGCGGACGTCCGGGTCTGCCGGTCTGTCGGCGCCGCTCTCGGAGATGTTGTGATTTGCTTATAGCATTGTTCCCGCAGTAGGTTCATATGAGCGTTTCGTGCTGGTTGTGTGTATGTGCATTCTGGTAATTGACTACTCTGTAATTTTACCTGTGTGAAATGTTGAAAGCACAAGTGAATTTCTGCCTACATCAGTCTGATCCACTTCCGTTCAAACGAGGGACCAGAAGATGCGAGACATCCAGTTTTTTCAGAAGCTAAGAAATACCAATGTTTTATGAATGTCCATCCCAGCTTAAAGAAGAACAGACTTCAGGAAAACTTCATCATGCATTGGACGCTTCGTATGACTGCCACAGAATTGAATCTGAAGCGAAAAGTAATCAGGCTGTCTCGTTGGCTGCAGCTGGGACATTATTGGACTTCGACAGACTTACTCATGTGCTAATTTGTCAACCCCGACCAAGACCCAAGAATCTACAGGCAAATGAGAACCTACCGTTTCAGAAGGCTGCGTGAATGACAGCCTCCTCCAGCATTCTCCGTACACCCGCTTAGCTACGGTTCCGTTCGAGACGTATAATCCTGAACAGTTGAGAGCGGATTTACTGCACGGCAGCAGATGCGTCAGCGGGACCGCTCTCTCGCCGAGGCCGCAGCGAAGGACGGGCCCTCCCGCGGCAAAATACCGTCACGCAGCATGGCGCGCGCCGTCCGGCCGTCCATGGAACGGCAGATTTGGATGTAAACGGCGCCGTAGTCGCCGTTTCATCAGAGGCGTTATGCGGGCCGGATGAAGTGGAAGTGGCGGTGGCGGGCCGGCGCCGCCTGCCGACGGCCTGGTTATCGGCGCGGCGCCGCCGCCACCCGGCCCGCGGAGCCGATCTCCGTGCCGAGGAACGTCCCGCCGGCGGCGGCCGCGTCGTTGGCGGCGGCACTTGGCCGGCGCAGATGAAACATTTTACGGCTCTGGCCGGCGGCGGGTGGCACAGAGGCGGACAGGACGCGGCGGCGCGGGCCGGCCGGGCCGAGACACAGCCGCGGGACGGCAGGACCGGAACGCTATCACAGACTCTGACCGGCCTGACTGCATGGATTGCGGCCTGACTAGACAGTCGCGCGGTCTCAGAGGCCGGCCTATAGCACATTTGCAAAGGCTGCGACCGCCTTCGAATGCAACTGCAGCATCCGACCGGCATTGTCGTTCACAGGTAAAAGGACTGACACCCAGAGGTGAAATAAAACTGCGGCCATCATACAGCGAACCATCGACAGACAGCCATTGACAAAAAAGTACAGCCGTCGATAGTGGGGGCCGAGTCGTCTATGTCGTTTCACCGATTGAAAACAGCTGATCGCTTGGCCGTCTAGGGCGTCCGCTGCAGACTAGTCGTTTCCTGTACAGACGCCTGCCTGGGTCGCTCCGGCCACCGCCGTTGCGTCAGGCGTTGGTGGGCGCCGACGCTCTGTCCGTCGACGTCCTTTGCCGCCGGCGTCGCCCCTGCCGGACTGCGTTTTTGCCGATCGTGACGGGTGTGTTTTCCGCCGTCGACCGAGTACCGATCGGTGTTCATTTGTTGTGACCGGACGGCCGGCCGGGCGTCGCGCCGTACAGAGGCCGGGGTCCCAGCGGAGAGCTGAGAGGAACTAGCCGAAGGTTTTTCAGTCAGCTGGCCGAGGACGCCGGAGCTGAAGCTGCTCACTGCCTTTTAGAGTGCGGTATGGAACACCAAATCGCATTTCTTGGCTGTCGTTGCTAGGTTTGCAGAACGTGGGAGGACATTTTGCCTTGATCTCCGTTCTTCATTATTCTGGGCATTTGGGAGAGTACTACATTCTTTGCGGCTCAAAATGTGAGGAAATTGGAAGCTGGAAAGCTCGTTTTGATGGTTGGTAGCTGATGGAAAGCATGCGGAGATTTCGGCCAGATGGGCAAAATGGAGCGGAAATTAGAAGAGATGGCGGTCGTCAAGTTCATTTCCTCCTCCGGTGATGCAGTCGCTGATCGATCATGCCTGTGATAGCGTCCGGGGACGATTGCGCCGGGCTACGGCTTCTAAAAAGCGTCGTAGGATTAAAAAAATCCCTTTATGTCACTTTCATCTCCCGACTGGCGACTATGGGTTGCGACCGAGCTAGCGCCTTTACACAACTTGATCCAGGCCATCCGGGCTTGGCTCAGCTTGGCTTAGCTCAGTTCAGCTCGGCTTTCCTCGGCGCAGTCCGGTTTGGCTCAGCTCGGCTCGGCTCGGTTCGGCTCGGCTCGGCTCGGCTCGGCTCGGCTCGGCTCGGCTCGGCCGTCTCAGTTCAGTCCAGCTCGGCTCAGGTCGACTCCGCAGCCGCCGCCCGTCACGCCTGTCGTGAATATTTATATAATCCCGCGGGACGAGCCGCCGCAGCTCCCCCCTGCGTCCGCCCCCCGCGGCGGGCCGGATTGCCGGCGATTTTATCTGCGGCCGTCCGGTGGCCGGCCGAGGCGCGGCTGCGGGAGGAATGCGGCCGGCGGGCTCGCGCGTTTGATGCCTGCGCGCGAAGTGCCGGTCGCCGTCGGCGTCCATCAGCGGGGCCCGTTTTTGGCCGCCCGTCGGCCGCCGCCCGGCTAATTGAGTTGTCGTTTACGGTCGGTTTCGATGCCGCGGCCGGCGCGCCGCGCGGCTGGTGAGCCGTGGCGACGCGGCCTCCTTGTTCCTGTGTGCGCCGCTCGACGGCGGCAGGGACTGGAGCCAAGAGTAACGGGCGGACTGTCGGCGGCGTGCCGGGGCCCTGATGGCGGGGACGGCCGCCCGGTTACACGGCCCGCCCGGCTGTCGACCGTGTTGATCGCCGGAGAGCGGCCGTCACCGCGGCCGGGCCGCGCGCCGGCCGGCGATCCCTCTCCGGGATCACGCCGGCGCGAGCCGGTGACCCGTGATTGCGGCCGCCCGGGGCGCGAGGCGGCGATCCGTCACCGGAGCGGAGCGAAGGCTGCGCCGCGCGACGGGCAGGGGTCGACACGGTCGGCTTTTTGTCTCGGGGCGCGGCCGGCTCGTTAAAGTCTCTCGGTCGACCACGCCGGAGTCACCGCTGGTGCCGGCGGCCAGTTCCCGGCGGCAGGTGGCGAAGGCAGCGCCGCCACTGCCGAAGAGAAAGGAAACAGGACGAATGATACATGATGGAAATGCTGTTCAAGGAAGTTCATTGCGATGTTTGGGCTGGCTTTCTCTTCTATCAAACGGAACAGATCGGGCCGGCGGCCGAGTGGCGCTGTAATTTGCATTTGTTGTGGACAGCATCTCGTATGGATGTTGATGAAAGCTTGCAGTGCAGCCATGCTGAATAGCAATGTCTGTTTTGTTGTAGTGCAGAAGAGAAAGGAATTGTTGTTGCGATGCTATCTTATGGGAAACATAATTAATCATCTCGTTTCAAGTGATTTTGACTAAGCGTGAGAGACCCTGTTCTCCCACACGGGGGTACTGACACCACCATTTTCCTGAATCTTGTTGCGGTAAATTTCTTTACATTTCGATACCTGATGGTCGATTATGCTATTTTTTCTGGCCTTACTGGGGAACGAACGGAGCATAATTAAGCCGTAGCCGACTCGCCCACTCGGTTCCGATCTAACGATTCCTCAATTTCTTCTGATTCGTGGCCACCGACCGGCCTCAAGTGCTCCATGCGCCATCGCCAGTGAACGATGAGGCGTCCGGCCGGACCGCTTAATTTCGCCGGCCGGGGGCGGCCAGCGCCGGCCGACGGGCCCGCAGTCCGCCGGCCGGGCCGCGCCGCTGAAAAGGGTAATTATCTGCCCGGGTAACCGCTCGTTTGCCACCCCATTAAACGGTGTGAAATAATGACGTCATTGGGCGGCCCACCTTGCCGCGCGGCGCGGCCGGCCGCCGTAATTTAGGACGTCTTATTTGGCGCTGAAGGCCGCACCGTTTGGCCCGGTGATTGTGCCGAATTGTATGGCGCGCCATGCAGAACACGTGTGAAGTTTACGTCCGCCTTGCACGCTGCCGGCCGGCGGGTGCAAATCACGCCGGCCGGCGGGGCACGCGGCCGCGGTGGTCCTGCAGCGGCCGGCGCGCCGCCGGCTGTTTGGGCGGCGGAGCGGCGCGGACGGAGCCCGCTCCGGCGGCGCCCCCGCCGGCCGCCCGATCGAGACGTCAGCCGGCCGCAGCGGGCGGCGCCGCCGCCGCCGGCGCCGCCCGTAATCGCCGGCCTTCAGCGCCCTCTCGGCGGCTGAGTAATGGGAGCAGCGCGGCCGCGTCCCCTCCGCCGGCGGCCGGCGCCGGGCCCCGGCTAATTTCCTATGATAATGGATTCGGGCGTTATCTGGCCGAGTGGCGGATGATCTCTTGTTTCTGAATTAGCCGGCGGACAGCCGTCAATTAGGATCGGCGCCGGTTGGAGTTGATCGTCGGCGGCGTGTCGGCCGCGGCCGCCGTCGGCCGGCGGCTGTCGGCCTGATGGCGCGCTGCGGACGCTGGACGTCCGTCCGAGAGCCGGCGGTCCCGTTCGGGCCCGGGGAATCTGACAGCCGCCCGTTGGCATGTGTCCGTCTGGAGGAATGTCTGGTTGGGCGTTTCTCTCGTCTGGGCTGCGCGTGATGCCAGGTTGTCCGCGGGCATGCAGGTGTCCTCTGGGTCGCTTTTGGTGTGCGCCCTAGCGGTTGAGCCTGAGCTGGTCCGGCGAGTGCGGCCGCGCGCCGCGCCGCGGCCCGGCCCGGTGCACCTCTATCTTTTCATCTGCATGAGCTGCCCAATAAGTCACGGCGAAATAGCTGCTTATGCACTCGGCCGGCATTGGCACGGATGGAGGCGTGACCGCGCGGCGTCGGGCAGCACCAGAGTCGTCACGAACCCATCGGCCGGTCCAAGTGGACGTCCGGCGCCGCCGACAGGGCCTCCTGGTCTTGAACGGACGGGAACCTTGGCGTGACCAAGGCAGCCGACCGAAGGTCCGACGTCGCTTGTATGGTTCACGGAAGCCTTTTAAGCGGTGGTCTTAACCTCATGCCTACCTCACAGACTACTGGAGTCTCCTAATTTGCTTCGATGACCGACCAAACCTCTGGAGCCGACGAAACGCCGGCTGGACCGAGCACCCGGCCTCAGTGAGGCCACTGCACCCTGGCCTTGCCTGCAATACCAGCCGGGCCTCCGGCCTTGCTGAGACGGCCGACTGTTTGTTTGCGCTCACGGCGGGCGCCGGCCGGTCGAGTGCTGGCCCGGCGGAGCGTCCAGCCTTTTTCCTGGACTTAACGTAACGGACAAGTCGTCTGTTTGAGCGCGGCGAGACTGCGCAGTGTGCACCGACTTTACTGCCGACCTCATTCAAAGGTCTGGGTGGTCTCCCCGAACTCTGTGAGACCCGTTTTAGGTTGGATCTGTGATGACAGCTTACGTTTCTAACAACGTGATATGAGGGATATATGTTCCCGTACTTTCACGTCATGAAGAAATTGGTATTGACTCTCAGAGATAATCCTTTCGGCGGCTCCGATAGTAAGATTGATGTCAACCCTGTCATGTAGTGGAGTTTTTTCGAATTCCCATCCTCATCGTCCGGAAAAGTTCCGAGGTATTTCTGAAAGCAGTTCTGTGCTGGACCTAGTCATGGTCATTTTCCTGGTTTCGTACTATCACAAGTGGAGCTCTCTCAGCTATCTAGCTTGGTGTGGAAATTTGAACGGGCTCAACACTATTCGTTTATGGGAGCGTGAGCTGCGCCATGAGCGTGTGCCATTTCTGTCACACCGAGAAACGCCAGAGATGCTGGCTCAGGCCCCCTCCTTTTCCTAAGCATCTCCAGCTTCCTGCTGCTCGCTAGACAGTCTACTTAATACCCCTCACTCGGACCTCGTACCCAGCGGAGGCAGCTCATTGTCCCTGCTGCCCGGCGGAGACAGCCGTTTGGCCGCCGGGGAAAGCTCAGTGCAGCTCTGGCGTCACTGCTGCCGCTGGCGTGACGCCGTCTAGTATACCGGCCATTTTTGGAAGCCTGCCGTGACAAGAGTGCCCAAATACGCGGCTGCACTCGGAAAACGTCAGCCAGCTAATGTGTCCGACCGTCAGGGATCGGCCCAGCGGGCGGAGGCGGGCCGACTTTGACCGTCTCGGCGCGCCGGAGCTCGACCTCGCGGTTTGGCGGGGAGAGCCGCCGCAGACTGCTCTTCAGAACCGTCACGCCAAGCCAGTGTCCGCAAACGCGCCGCGGCGTACCGCTGAAAGGCCGGTACCGTGAGACCAGGTCCATGTTTAGTTCATAACGATGCTCTTTCGAACGCGAAGGAGCAGTGCTAGCCATGGCCGTAGGAACGTTTACAGATATGGTGAGGCCTGGGCCATTTTGAGGCGATTTCTTCCCATGCATTACCATAGAGCTAATGCTACAATTACCGAAATCCATAGCCAGTAGGGTCTTTGGCCGACCTGCCGTATGGACGTGCGTCTCCTCACTGGTGGCGCGATTGTGCTATATGGCTAAGTGGCCGTTCATGGAAACATGCCAGCTTAACTCGGTCCAGTCGTTGCTGTTTGTGATGAAATTTTAAACTCGGGTTTGCAATAAGCTCATCAGAGCAATAGGCCTTTGTAGTTTGCTCCGAGGGAGACTTTGTTTTGACGTAACGTCGTCACGGTTTTTGATGTAGCCTCAGTCTTTTCCCGAGCCAGAAGGTCATGCCATAATGCATAGTTCCTTCGCTATTCGCGGTCGCTATTTCCGGCCATGAAAATCACTTGCGGAAATATGACAGTTCATTTCAGTGCATAGCCTGTCAGCTTGGTGTATGAGCAATTCAATCCCTTCAAGAACAGAAAATGAAGGCCCGTTTAACCCTTTCCGAAACGATACCCGCACGTTCTGTGCCACGCTGGTCCGCCGCCTAGGGATCTCCACGAGTGGCGCGACGACTGTGACACGGCCGCCCCCCCCCCCGGAAGCACGCTGCGCCGCCATTTCGCCGTGGCGGCGTCTGGTCCGACGCGAATGTCGCTCCGCCGAGCGCTGATTGACCCCACTTTAAATGTCGGCCGCCGTCTGGCGGCGGCGGCTTCTCCCGCGGACCGGCCGAAACGGCGGCGGCGGCCGGTCGACGGTCTCCGTCGGCGGCCGCTGGCAGAATAGTCACCGGCACACTAATTTCCCGTTTCAGTATTGAATGACTGCCGTAATCGGCGTGTGTCGGTTATTACGGGCGGCCGCGGCCCGGTCCAGTTTAATCAGCGCCGGCGCGACGGACGGGCCCGCTCGCGGATCTAATATCCCGCCCCGCCGCAGCGTTTACATAAGTGTTTCCTGCAACAGGGTGCTCATGAGGTAAACACAGATGGTCGGCGGGCCGCCGGACGAGGCGAGGACGGCGCGGCGCGTCACGGTTACCGCGTCCGCCGCCCGACGCCTGGCGACAGCCGCGGCGTGGCCAGCGCCCCCGCCGAGGTGCTGGCGCTGTATGTGGTATGGTAATACGACCTTGTCCGGGAGCCGCTGCGCTGCTGAAGGATAGCTTCTGCTTTTCCTGTCCGCCCGGCGGCCGTCGGCGGCGGCGTCGCAATCCTGCCGGCCTACCGACGATCGCAGCCTCCCACGACCGACGGCTGCAGCTGCGCCGACGGCTCCGGCAGCGCGTGGGAGAGGGCCGACTGGCCGGCCCTTGCCGCCGCCGAGCCCGCCGCCGCCTCCCCGCGCGTGGAGCGGCGATCGCAGGTGGCGGTCCCGCCGGCGCGCCGGCTCTCTCGAGAGCCCCGGATTACAGCGGCGCCGGTGCGTGCCGTGCCGGCGTGCCGGCGGCCCTCGCGGCCTAAGTACTGCCTCGCGCCGCGCTCAGCCGGCTCAGCCGCCGTCGGCGCCGCCCGCCCGCTCGCGAGCCGCCGGCCGGCCGGTTCTCGAGCGCCGCCGGAGCGCTCGCCGATGGCGCGATACCGGGCCAGGTGAAGGCGGCCGCCGCGGCCCGATTGCACGCCGCTGCGGCATGGCAACCGTCTCCGGCGCCCGGCGGCCAATCGCCGCCGCCGACACGCGCGGCCGGCTGTGACGCGGCCGCCGATTGGTCGGCGGGCCGGAGGCGCCGCGAGGGTCGCGGCCGCCGTGGCCCGGGGCGCTGTGTTTGTGATCGCCCAACGTCATCGCACGGCTGAGTTGTCGGAGCCATCTGGTCCATGTTGATGTCCGCCGTGCTTTTTGGTCAGCGGCTGCAGCTCTGTGTGCCGGCCGTCTGGATCGCGGCGGCGGCGGCGGCGGGGGCGGCGGGCCAGGCGGCGTCGCGAGTTTTTGTGTCGACTTCCGGCGGCTGGCCGGCGGGCGTCAGACGTTCCTCGCGGACTGGCCGCGGGTCTGCTGACGACAGTCGACACCGGCCGGCCGGACGCAGTCGGAGAGAGAGGCCGAGCTGCCGCCGCGTCTGGCAGGCGTCCGAGGACCGGCGCCGAGTGGCCGGCCGGAGGGAGGCGCCTCTCGACGCCGGTCGGTCCTTTCGAAAGTGGTCCGTCCCCGTGACGGCGAGTGGCCGGCCAGCGGCTCCCGCCGACTGCCGACGGCCGCCGCCGGCCCCGGGCTGACCGGCCGCCGGGCTCGCCGACACGACCTCGCGGCGACGACGAGACGGGGCCCCGTCGAGGCGGCGAGACGGGCGCCCCGTCGCCGCCTCGTCACCTTTCATAAGCGGGCTTGTTCGGCCGCTGTCATGGGCTCGGCGGCGGCGGCTCGCGTCGCGTCACGCTCCATTGTGCGCGGCGGGGTGTCGCCGCTCGGCGGGCGCCCGGCGGCCGGCCGGCCGGCCGGCGGCGGCGATTGACGGGCTGCCGCGCGTCGGCCGCCTCCGGGCGCTTACGCAAGGCGCGGCGCGCCGTTCCGGCGACTCATCGCCGTGCGTCGTCATGCTGGCCGGCAGCGCCGGCGGGCGGCGAAGACTCACCGGGAGAGTCTCGGCGCTGAGTCGTCGCCTCGGCTTTGGTTGACGGACGTGCCGCGGTTGCCGATGCGTGTTTTGCAATGTTTCTCACGCGCCCGTGTTTATGGACGGTATCGATGCGCGAAATATGCAGGACACATCGCGAGATGACGCTGCGACTGTGCGGAATGCATGTATGATGCCGCTCCGATGCGCGCCATGAATAGAGCCATCATGACTTGCTGCCGTCACACGGGCGAGGCGGGCTCCAACAACATTAAACTGTTGTCGGGAGTGTCTGCAGCTGTTTTCGCGCCCGGCGGTACAGGGACGGTCGGCCGAGGGCGCGCTCGCTCCAGACCCTGGGAGCGGCCGGCCCCGGCGGCCGCGCTTCCCGTTCCGAAAATTCGGTTCGGGATTTACGAGCGGCGCTCGAGTGGGCGCAGCGGAGCCACTCGTCTAATGACTCCGGGTCGCCTCGTCGTCGTAATGAGAGCCATTCCCGCCGAGCACCTGGGCCCTGGACGCCGCCGCGCAGGAAACTGAAAGAGACGGCCGGCTAACGAGGCCGGAGGAGGGCGGCCAGTGATTTAGGCGCCGTCCGCCGGGCGATCCGCGGCCGCGCCGCCGCTCCTTCAAACTGTCCCGAACTCGCGGTCCAGTGCATTTGAGCGGCGTGCTCGGCCGCGGCGGAGGGCGTGCTCGGGTCGACCTGGGGGCGTGCTGGGTGACGATCGGTCGATAACCTTTCGACTGCGGCCGCTCTGGTCCACGTGACCCGCTGGCGCCCGGCGATGCGGCCGGTGCGCAGGTGGAGGCTGCAGCTGGTGCCGGAGGGAGGTAGAGTGCGCGAGGAAACGGCGGCGGGCGCGGGAGGGAATGAGTGCTGCCGACGGCCGGGCCGAACTGGCATGCCATGGTTCGAGACGGCCGAGCTAATTTTACGGCCTTTGTTTTGTGCTCATTTGCCGTCACACGGTGTTTTACGGCATTCCGACCGGAAAGATGACACGGACGGAATGACCGCGGATTTTATCGGCGAGAACGTCTGCCAAACGACTGCGAAAACAACGTTACCTGAATCTCGCGGCGCGCCTGACGGGGCTTGCCAAACGGCGGCGCCGCCGCCAGTCGGCCGCTGACGGCCGCTGTCCGGCCGGGACGCCGGTACCGCGCCCCGTCCGGCGTCCAGTCGCAGCCTGCATCGCCGTCGGAGCGGACACTTGTGGCAGCTGCGGAACACGTCCCGGCGCAGCCGACGGCGGCCGGCGGCCCGCCGACCGCGGCGGGTCGACGCGGCGCCGGCGACGACGGCGCGGCCGCGGCGCTTGGCGCGCCGCCGGGGAACGGTGCCAAGCAGATGCTGCGGACCGGGCGGACGGACGGCGCCGACAATGCCGCCGGAGATGGTAAAAGGCGTTCGGGCGGCAGCGCCAGGTCCGGTGGGTCCCGATGATCGACGCCGGTCGGCGCCCGGACGGCGCCAAGAAACGGGAGCGCGCGCCTTTGGTGGGGCTCGGAGGCGGTGTTTGCTATTTGCGCGTCACATCTGCGGAGCTGACGTCGGCCGTTAATGGCGTATTAACTCGCGGATGCCGCCAGCTCTGAGGCGAGCGCGAAACCGGCGGACGTCCGGTCATTGAGCGCTCAGCGCACCGACTTCTGGCAAAATCGCCCGAAATTTATCGGCGCTCGCCGAGGGTTCGTTTGCATTGCATCCGTTCGGCGACGGCTCCGACAAACCGCGGGCCGGCCCACATTTGCCCGCCGAGCTCGGTTTTGATAGCGGAGCGATTAGTTCCGCAGGGTTTTACGACCGTGCCGGTTGGACAAACCGGTCCTGAGGCGGTCGTATATCGTCTGCTCCGTTGGCTTTGGAACTCGAGGCTGGGTGGGAGCGGCATAACGACGTCCGTCCTGATACTCGCGCCGTGTCTCCGCAAGCCGGCCAAGCCAGTCAAGGTCGACCGAATGGCGGGGGAGAGCGCCGTTTTTGTAGCCGAACTGCTCCGAAATTGTAATCAGGCGTCCTCAGCAGTGACCGCAGGAGTCCTTTTGAGCCATGAACTTGATTAAAATGTAGTGCGAGTGATTGTTGTGATTTGCTGGGGCTTCGCCGGAAGTGCATTGGACATGTCTTGCCTAGAAAAGGAAGCAACTTATTTTCCTTTGGTTTTAAGACGAACATGAGAAAACTGCACATGAAGCGTCAACCTCGGTCGCCTGCGGGGCCATAAAATGTCGCTACAGCTGTAACCGGCTTCTGGCGCCAATTGCTTAACTTCAATATCGCGCGGCGGAGACCGATATCAACTTTGCAGCCGCTCAAATGAACTTCAATTACTGCGGCCCATGGAGTTCGACTGGAGTTTCAAATACAAAGTTGGTCTCTTGATCAGCGCGTAAGCTGGCTATAGGCGGTCTCCGAAACTATGCCCTTTGGAAGAGAGAGCCCATATTCGCGGAATCGGAGCGCAGGTCTTTTGTGTGACGCTGATGGACCACGGTGTCGGTGTCGTTTGGACGGGCGGACCTCTTCCGTGTTGCGGCCGCAGCCGGCTTCATTTGTCCGCGTCGGGAGCGTTCGAAGCCGAGTCAGCGTTCGCGGGCTTAGCGCCCGGCTGGCTCGGGCTGATCCGTTCTCCAGAGGTGCTCGGCCGGGTTCGCCGGATTTATTCTCTTCTCCAGAGGCGTCGGCGCCGGGCGCCGTCGCCCGCGCCCCCGCTCTTCACTCGTCGCCCCTGTGCCGGGCTGTGTATCGGCTCCGGAGCGGCGGCCTGTGCCCGGGAGCGGCCGGACTGCGGGCTCGGGACTGCCAGGTGGCCGGGACGGGGCGGCGGCGTCCCGAGCGGCGGCGCCGGTCACACTTTGATTAGAGCCGCCCGAGCCAAACAGATGGGCCGTCAGCGGCGGCCGCGCCGGATTTATAACGTTCGATGGGCCGACAAATCCGGGCGGCCGGCGCCACCGGCGCGGCGCCGCCGATTCTGCCGCCGCCGGCCAGGTCGGCTCTGCAGTTTCTGCCGCCGGCTGGGCTCCGCGGCCGCGGTTCGATGCGTTTGCCGTCGCTGAGTCTGCCCCGCGGGTTTCCCGTCTCTTGGCCTGATCTGCGATGTCTGCCGCCGCGGTTTTTGAGTTCCGATGAGCATCCCACTATCGCCACCGCTTCTGATCCGCCTCGTCCTCCTCCTCTGTATGACGTTCTCGGTGCGGTCGTGTCCATTGAACCCTTCCACGCGGGTGGGAGAGGGAGGGGGAGGGATTCGACGGACGCTGATGAAACGCCACCACGCTGAGGCCCAGCTGTCACCGACGCGTCGCGGCGGCGACTCTGCGCCGCGGTGACGTCAGGTGTCCTCATAACTGAGATGGCTGGTGTCGCGGAGCGAAGCCGGCTCGATATGGAAATGTCACGTCCACAGGACGGAGCCGAGTGCCAGCGGATGTTATCAGATAAGGGCTGAATGGGAGCGCCGTTATTTTTGGAACGAAATCGTCGCCTTCGCCGCCTGAAAAGGGCTTGGCAGGAGTGCATAAGTGGCGCTGTTGGAGGCTCATTTGTCTCAGAATTAAAATCTCGGTTTTAATCCGTGCCAGTTGGGTAAGACTCTCAGTGGACAATGGGAGCGAATTGTAGCGGTTCCCGGAGGCAGCGTCACTTTCTGGTGTGACGCAATGACCTGCTGTTCATCGCGACGTCCGAGAAGCCGGCGGCAGACCGGGCAGTCAGTCCACCAGACGTAAAGTGTGGCCGCTTCAGACGTGACGCCGCTGTTTTTCGAAGGCCTCCCGTTGACGTGCGGCTGAGACGGCGCGATACGATTCCAAGGAACCGGCTGAGCGTGATGTATGTGTCGGCCATTGATCTCCCGCGAACCTGTGTCGCGGCGTGTTTGCGGTTGCCGTTGGTTCCAGGTAAATGGACGCGGCGCCGCTCACAGGAACCCGGTCTTTCGTCCTGATTGATACGAGGCTGTCTGGGGGCAAACGCGGGACATCGCTGCGACACATGTCACCGCGTCTCCTTACTGTCTGAAGAGCGAGTTGAGGGCGGCGCTAGCAGCGCGTGAGATCTGACACCGCGTAATGGCTCCGCGGGAGTGGGATCAGCGTCGTCCGGACGCGACCGGGTGACTGGACGTCGGTGGAGGCAGGGTTCGGTGGTCGGCCCGCCAGTCGTGACCGGCCTCTGCCGCGAGTCGTCGGCACGCGATGACGCCGCGGCGGTCACGTCCCCGGCTCGCCTGCTGAGGCGGCGATCGCCGGCGTCCTGCGGCGGTCCGTGTTTCACGCCGTGCCGGCGGTGCCGCCGCCTGACGGGCCGGCGAGCGGCCGACAATGGCGGCGGTGTCACGAGCGGCGCCCGCCCGGCCGGCCGCGCCCGCCATCAGCCGTCCGATCGGCGCCGCTCCGGCCGGCCGGCACCACGCCGACAGCGAGCCCCGCCCGCCGGCGGCCGCCGCGCCGACCGGACCGACATTGACGCGCGGACCGGACCTGAACGGCCGCAGGAAGCAGACTGGAGCTGCCGCACGGACCCACGAGGACCTGCCGCGCGGACTGTGATGGAACTGCTGCACGGAGTAGAGCTTAACTACCGCTGAAACTGCGGCAGAACTGTCACGCGAACTGCCGCGGAACTGCCGTGCGGGTCGCGCTCGAACCGCCGCGTCCGCTCCAGGAGTCGCTCCTGCGCGGCCGCAGCGGAGCCGCCTCGCCGCACGGAGCGCTGCCCGTTCGGGCGGCGGGCTCACCTGTTTGCGGCGGCCGGCACACCTGGGAGCAGCGGGCGGCGGACGCCGGCCGGGACGGATGTGAATCGATAGAGCGGCGCCGCCGGTTCGGCCTGTTGTGGAGGCGGCCGGGCCTGATTTATACGGCCGCGGGGGGCGGCGTCTCACCGCGCCGGCGTCTTAATCGCCCCCGGAAACGAACGGCCGCCGTTGTTTCCGGTTCGAGCCAATTTGCGTTGTTTGTGTGTTTATGTATGTCGCGGACCGCGGCGGCGCGACGTGGTGGTGGACGCCCTAAGTGGACGTCGGCCGGAGGCGGTGGCGGTGTCGGCAGCGGCGGGTGTGCTGCCTCGGGGAGGGCTTTAGCGTCGGGTCGTTAGCTGGGACTTACTCGGGACGGCGGGACGATAGCACGCGTTGGCCGTTGTAGTGAGTGGTACATCGTTATGGCCAGTGCTGCGGTATCTTTTTTGCTTGTTATCGCCAAAGGATGTATGATCCTCCGGGGTTTCGACAAGTTTCGGAGCAACAGCTCATTAACAAAAGCGTTCACCTTTTTAAATGCTTCTGATCCTGAAGATTTAGCGTCAGTTGATCATTAGCGATATGGTCAGCGAACTATAACAATGCATATGTCGTCCAATTCTTCGTTTTACTAACAATGCAAAACACCAGATATTGTCAAACGACTATGACAGTGCCGATGTTTCCGTTCCAGTTTATTGTATATCATATATCATATACCATATATGCCTTGTATATCAAGCATTACATCTGAGTTCGTGTGTTTTGTGCTTGTTCTCTGTTTGCTAGCTTAGCCATGAGTCTTGGCTTTAATAGGACATTGTTTTTCTTCTTGGTTGTTTTTATGTCTACCGTGTTGTTGGATTTGCGTTATTTCTCTGTGTCCGTTTATCTATCCGGTAAGTTTTGTTCTTTTTTCCCTATATTCTTCCCTCAGCTATTCCGGTTCTTCTGTATGTCGTTCCATGTTCTTTGTTCGTTCGTGTTCTCGCCCTCCTTTCCATTTCTCCTGCCGTGTCTCCCGTCTTTTTTTTGCGTGTCTCCATCGACGTTGTTTGTTTACTCCTGTCTTTTGTTTCTGCCCAGGCCTGCACGACGCAAGCCGTTCGTCCGAGAGCGTCTTTCGAGAGCGCTTGTTTTTGTTGGATAGTCCGTACACCTTGAACCTGTTTCATTTGTGTTGTTTGGCCTCAGTGTGAATTTCCATGGGTTCGTTTTGATTTGGTAAAACCAAGTGGGGCAGCCAAAGTAGTTTCAGCGTTGATGATGTTTTGAATGGCTTCCCGCTTTCTCTTGTTCACTTCCTCCCTGTGGGGCCTTTGAGCCTGGTCACGCTAATAATTTGGCTGAACGAGGTATTATGACCCGTGTTGAAGTTGGAGGGAAGTCCTATTAGTAGAGAGCATTAAACAAACAACGTGACGCGTTTCGCTCAGATCTGAGTACGTGTGCTCGCTGCTGCTGCCAAAAGGTCCATGTTGGTTTGTAAGCAACGTTGGCTTACCAGGCGCCCGTCAAAGCGAATCGTATCGGAGATTGCTTATGCGGTTTGATTCGTTGCTTCTTACTGTGAACTGTCTGGTGCTTCTCGCTGTTGACCGACTGGGTTTTCCGTAATGCGAGACACGTCTGTCGATGTTAGGTCAACCGTTGTTCGTTTCTGGGAGCTGGATGCTGACCCGGCGTTCCTCCGTTACAGAGCACGTCAAGGAACTGACATGCGGCAAGCTGTACTACCGCACGTTCTTCCTGGACGAGCGGCGCGAGGTGCTCTACGTCGGCGCCATGTAAGTACGCGCACCTGGGCCGAGATGTTCAGGACCGGTCCGATCCGGCCTCGACAGCAGCGGTGAAGTACGGTGCGGTTTTGGCGGCAGCGGTGAGGTAAGCGAGCACCCGTCACCGGGTTGTGTGCTGGTGCCTCGCGGACGGCAACAAATCTTTGCGGGATTTCCGTCTCTGCTGAACATCTTTTGTTGGTTATTCCAAAACGTGTGCCGACAGCTCATGGATGCTGTTGGTCTGTGGGTTGGCACAGCGGTCGGACGACAGTTCTGTTATGAACGTCCGTCGGGCCGGCTGTCTGCGTCAGTTTCGTCGCCCGAGCGTGCGCTGCGCCGGCCCGAGCGACTTTTGCCGCCTGCTGCGGTCAGCCGGTCAATATTGGCGACGACGGGCCGAGTTAATGGATAAAACGCGGTGTCCAACATATGATATGGATGCTTTTATCGGGCGGCTCCGTCTGAGAGCCGTCTAATGGCCGCGGCGAGAGGCGCGGCGCGCCGGCCGGCCGCCGCCCCCGTCCGCTGACCGCAAACACTCGGCGACGGTGTCGAGTGACACTGGCGGCCGGCCGGGGTGGAGGGAGACGGAGCGGCGACGTTTCCGCGACCCCGACGGCCAGAGATCGGCGATCGGACGGCCAGAGATCGGCGGTCGGACGGCCAGAGATCGGCGGTCGGACGGCTGGAGATCGACGGTCGAACGACTGGAGATCGGCGGTCGGACGGCCAGAGAGAGATCGGTGGTCGGACGGCCAGAGATCGGCAGTCGGGCAGTCGGAGATCGGCGGTCGGGCAGTCAGAGATCGGCGGTCGGACGGCTCTGGAGATCGACGGTCGGACGGCGGCAGATCGGGATGGGGAAGCCCGGCGGCGGTTTCCGGCTGTCGCCCGGAGATGAGTCGGCGTCGGCGGGGGACGTTAATGGGGGGCTGTTTCGGCCGTCGTAAAGTGACCCAATCGAGGTGGCTGCTCTCCGCGGGACGGAGGTGGGGATGGGGCGGGGCGATGCAGATGAGGATGGCGTCCGCCGCCTGAGATACCAAACAACGCGTCGGCGCGGCGGGTGCGGCGACGGCTGCCGAGCGCCCGCCGCGGCCCGTGATTTATACTGGCCAACTGATTCCGGAATGAGTTTCATACGGCCGTAAATCAGAATGGATCAGAAGATTATTGGAAGGCGCCGGGAGAGGAAAACTTCTATAATGGCTCGGTCGAACCTGCAGGAGGAGGTGGGGGGGGGGGGGAGAGGTGGTGCGCGGGCCGCGTTGGCGGAGGTGCCGTAATTCCGCAGACTCGTTTGCCGTTCATAGAGGGCGTGGCCTGATCCTTGGGTCCATTGATGTGATTTTGCAGGCCTTTTCGACATTGCAGACTGCTGCCGTGATACCGCGACCCGCTGCCGTAATGATACCGACCCTTGCCGCAGTGTTGTAGCCAGCTCTCGTAATTTCGCAGCCCGTTATGATTCCACGCCGCTGTCGTGATAGGCCAGACCATTGTGACACCGCAATCCACCATCGTCGTGCCTCACGGCTGTCGTGATACCGCAGCCCGTAGTCGTGATACTGCAGCAGCCCGCTGTTACGATGCCGCACGGCTATCGTGATAATGCGGCCGCTGATTCCGGACGGCTGTCGTGATGTCGCGGCCTCTGTCGCGACAGTTCGGGCCGGTGTGGCAGATTGGCGTCCGGCGCGGCGCCGCCGCCCGTCACCGCTGACAGATTGGCGCCGCTGCGGCCGGCGGGCTCCTGGCCGGCCTTATCGGCGCACAGTTGAACGCAGTCCGTTCCGCCGTCAGGAGCGGCCGCTGCCGAACGGCCACGCACAGCCGGGTTATCTGATGGCAGCGGTTAGACGCTCGTAGATCGAGGCGAATGGTGGCGATTCGTCGTCCCGTCGGCGTGCAGAATGCAGATGGATTCCTGCAGTAGTGTCGTGTGCGTGTCAGGCGATCGCTTGTTCGCAGAACGCAGAACCATCGTTCCCGTCCTGGAAGACAATGGGGATCACAGCTGTCGGAAACGAAGATGCACGTTTTGCTACGCGTTCGCATAGTCGTTTCGTTTCGGGAAGTCCACAGAGACCATTGCCGAAGTAGTAGATGTAGAATTCGGGACAGGACGGGACCCTGGAGATGCCTTTACGGGAACTGGACGCCTCTTTTCAGAGAAAAATGTCTCCCTTGTGCTCAGAAGCCCATGAACGGCAACACCCAGATTCTAGGTCGGGCGGGTCTGCGTCTGTCCAAAGACCGTGCTCTGTGGCGATGTGCGACGCACCGTCCGCTCCCGCCCTGCGCGGGTGTTACGCGGTTCTGGCCGGGGCGAGCCTGTGCCTCCTCTGGACCGCTGCCGCCCTGCTGCCCTGTCGAGGCTTCACGGCGACACGATGATAACGCCGGCAGGGTCGTGCGCTGGCCGCATCCTGCCACGTCGGACCATGGCGGACCATTCAGAGCCGTAGTAGAGCAGACTGGACCATGCCGGACTGCGCTGGTCTGTGCCGGGCCAGGCCCTCGCCGACTTGTACGACGCACGACGCGGGCCGGGACTACCGGGGGCCCCCTGGGCGTCGTTAATCCGGCGCTGTTGCTATCTCGTCCGCCAGCTCGCCGCCGGCCGGCCGCCCCCGCTCCACCGCCACCTTTCCCATCTGGTTTACGGCAGAACTCGGAGATGGGGATCCCGCTATTATCCCATTTTTCGACGCCATCGGCGGCTGGTCAGATTCTATTTCGCGCCTGAGTTCGCCGCCGCCCCTGCGCCAGTCGGCGCCGCGCCCGACTGGAATTGGTCGGAACGCCGCTATCGGTGCGCTCGCTCTGACGGGGCGCCGGCGCGGCCGTGCCGCAGGCGTCCGAGCGGTCGCGGCGGCCCCAGGTCAGTGCCTGCGCCCGCGGAACACCCGGCGGGCAGAGGGCACTGGTCGGTTATCTGGCCCCGGGAGTCTGCGGAGAAATCCGCGCCGATTTATTTTCCGGGCCGGCCCCGACGCGGGCGTCGCTCGGCTCAAGAATTCCCGGAAGCCTTCAAACGGTTTCCGCGTCGGCTGCACCCAGCGCGCGCCCGCCGGCGTGCGTCTTGATCATTTCTGGCCGCCGGCCGAGGTATTGGGTAATTAAGAGGGCCGGATCGGAGCGGCTGGACGGCGCAGAGGCCTCCCAGCGACGGCCGGAGTCCGCCGAGTTCCGCGTGGTCGTCCTGCACGGCACCGAGTCGGCGGCGGCGGCAGCGGCCGGCGGCGACCAATACCGGGGGTGCGGACCGGCTGTTGGTCACCGCTCGGCACGCAGGCTGCTGTGAGGGCTGGCTGCGGCCGGCCGCCGGGGCTGCCCCCGTGACGTCGGAGCGCCGTGCCTGCCGCTGGTGAGAGCGGGAGGGGCGGTGCCAGCCGCGGTGACTGACGGCACTGCGCGGCCGCTGTCCACGCCGGCGGCCCGTCCCCGGCTGCCGCCGATACCGGCGTGTCAGGTGACCTTAAGTAGAGCACAGCCGCGTCAGCGGGCCTGACTGTGGACCGCGGCCGTGTCAGCCGGTCCGGCTGTAGATTACCGCCGTGTCAGCTGCCCCGACTGTAGACTTCCGCTGTGTCAGCTCGCCAGGTTTCGGACTACGGCTCTGTGGGCTGACCCGACTGTAGACCACGACTGTGTCAGCTGAACCGGCTACAGACGGTAGCTTTGTCAGCTGACCTGACTGTACACCACAGCTGTATCAGTCGACTCGAATGTAAATCGAAGTCATGTCAGCTGAGCCGACGGTAGAACGACACGTCTGTGTCAGCTGATACAACCGCACAGATAGCTGTGCCAACCATTGCGGCGCTGGTCTGCTGTTTGCAGGGAAGCGGCATCGTAAAACCTCAGCGTTTCGCCCTTTTTACGTTCACCGCGCTTATGCATGGCATTACGGTCTGTCTCCATTATACGTCCCGCGCACCCCAGCTGCCAGTCCAGCCCGCCAGACGGCCGCAGCCGCTGTCTGCGCCTGATCGATCTGAGGGCTGCATGTCTAGTATATGGCCGAGACCAATTGAATAATGAGGCACATGCACGGCCCTCGCGGGGCAGGACTGACAAGCCGTTTTGTCAGTCTTGACGCTGTGCTGTAACGTGAGATGATATATGTTGGCACCGTACTGTCTACTGTTCGGCCGATTGTGGGGGCGGGATCTGCCTACTAGTTACATTAAGTACTGACTGTTGTCGACTAATAACGATAAGTGCGGCTTCAGGTAGCAGAATTATCAGACTCCTGGCTACTTTACATTACGCACTGTTTACTTAATGCTCAATATTACACAACCTCTGAAAGTTATCACCCGCTGGTTACTGCGCGCTGGTCGTTACGAGCCAGCTACTGACGACTATGAGCTGGCCAGCCGAGTCTGGCAGCTGTCAGTCGCCGGCCGTCTTCCCGCCTCTAACGACCGTGGTCAGCTCTGTTTCCGGTCAGGTCGCCGACGGAGCTCGGCATCTCGAGGCAACTTTACGCAGCATCCGAGATTGAACTGCGTAGCCTTGTAAGTCGGCTTTCGTCGCGAAAACGATTGATTTCGATCGCAATTTACGCTGAGGTGTTTCTCCTTGTAAACTGTGACAGTCAGGGGCTTTGACGTGCAAAGATAATATCAGCCTGTCTAACAGAAACCAAAACAGCATTTGTAACTAAGGAGACTTTTAAGTGCCATTTTTATCACATGTTTGCCAGCACAATAAGTAATGCTCTTATCTGGTTGCATTCCATCTCCATATTTCCGGTTTCGCTGCATGCGGGCCGGTTAAACAGATGCCTGTTTTTATTGCCTGAACTATGCCGCAACGTGGGCTGAGTCGATCGTTGTATCATTATCTGGGTGTGCTCGCTTGTGAGCACACTGTATTGCGCATGCGGCACAAACCGACCAAGTGTATCCGCGGGTCATGGTAGCAAGATTTATGACGTCATTAAAAGAGTAGCGTCGGCATTACGGGGTCGTTGTATGTTTTTATTGCAATGCAGTGATCCCTCGCACCAAACGTGACCAACAGGCATATGCGGAAAAGCTCATTTTCTGAACAGCCAATCAGGGCCTTCGCATTTTAGCGCCCATCAACCGATGGAAGTAATAGTTAGGTACCTCTTTGATCCACTCTTGTTCTAGTCTGCTTCCCATACCTCAGCCAGCTAATTAAACAGTTCATTCCAGGCGTTTCCCACCCGCACGCGCGCTGAAGACGTCAATAACTCACCGCGGCCAGGGAGTCGCAAGGCCGGGCATGCGGCAGCTGCACGCGGTCGCCGAGGGGCCGTTTGCGCGGCGTCTTATCGCGCTGGCCGTAATCAGAGCCGGTTGCGTTCTCGGCGTCTAATTGGACCCTGTTTTTGAGCGGCAACGGCCGTCGCGTGAATAAGCGGCCCGTCGCGTTCCGAGCCCGTCTGACCGGGCCAATTTAGATACGGTGATACTCGGGCCGGCCGGCGGCGGCACGTGCTGTTTTGCCGACGGCGCCCCGCGGCCGCGCGTCGCCGCCGTCGTCACCGTCGTCGCCGGTGACACGGCTCTTTGTGACGGCCGCCGGCCGCCGCTCGTGCGCGTCCCAGATAAATGCCGTCATAAATGGCGTCGTCTTGGGCCGGCCGGCGGTGATGAATGCTGTATTGGGGCGATTAAGTGACTATGGCAAACTCATTAATTTTGTGCTCTCTACCCTAATTAATTTCGTCGGGCAGTCGCGCTCCGAGCGGAGCTGGCCAAACTTGAAAGATGGCGTCGCTCCCCGGGGATCGGTAGGCTAACGTGGATACAAAGCCTCTCGGCGCCACGATTTACTGAGGGCGGAACGCGCCGGCGCGCCCGCCGGGGCGTCGCGCCGCAATTTAGGGCCGCCGCGTCACTATTTATTGGGCAAGTTCGGGCCATGGCTACACTCGGAGAAAAGCGAGCCGCCCGGGGCAGGGGGCCTCTACACTCGGAGAAGAGCGAGCCGCCCGGGGGGGGGGGGGGGCCTGTCGCCGGACCGGCCGACGGCGGCAGGAAGCGTCGGACGGCGTGCGGCCCGGTCCGCAGGGTCTGCGCTCGGCGCCGAGCGGCCCGGTCCGCTCCGTCCTGGTGAGGGGCGGCGGACGGGACTAGAGGGCGGGCTCGGGCGCCGCTGGGGGCGGCGTTTTGACTGGCCCGAGACGGCGAGTGTGGAACGTGTTCCGATGTGTGAATGTCCGGCCCGTGCGACTCGACGCTCAGTTATTGAGTGGCGAACGCTCAGTGGCGAAGCTTCCGCACTCTCAAAGGGATCTCTCGGTCGCCGGAAACTGTATCAACTTTCCCGCTGCCCTCCCTCTCCCCTGCCCCGAGGCCGACACATGTTGATGGTTTAATTAAGACTCTTGGTTGCAACTCATTGTTCATAACGATGCCAGTTTGCAAGGGCATTCTGTTTTGGACTGTTTATTTTTGCCCCGTAGTCACATAGGCGCTATGCCTTCGTCCGACTGCTGTTTCAGTAAGCAAGCCAAGTGACGAAATTTCTGTCTTAAAGGCTGGTTTAATTGTCGCCATCCAAAATACGGATAATGGCACATTGACATACACTTCGTGATACCTGATGATGGTTATGGTGCCAGCGTTCTCAACATCTCCATCCCTCCTCTGACACCCAGTGGAGGGGATGTCTGCACTAGTGAAGTTGACCAAATAGTGGTAGCCCACCTGTCACTTATCTTCGTTGCCACACCAAGAGCCTCTGTGCAGCACATCTCTCCCTCACTCTCTCTCTTGATACCGCACCACGAATGTCAGTGGGATCGTCACCGGCCTACTCCACGTCATATGACATTTTAAATTGTGACGGGCTCTAGGCGGGACTATTCATGCGTCACGTGGTACGTTATTTAGCTTTGTTTCTGAGGGAGTGTTAAAAAGCGGTCCGTGAGGGAGTGTTAAAAGCGGTCCGTAAATGTTATACTTGGAAACGTACATAAGTCAAGGAAAAACTTTACACCACGCTTTTTACGCGACTGTAACATTGACCGGATATACGTCATGCTCCGTTGTTCGGTACGGCATTTACCAAATGTATGCTGTGTCATTGACAGGCGTGCGTTTGGCTTTGGGACAACGGTTCGTGTGTGTCTGTTGGTTTTGAGCGCGGTTGTCTTGAATGGATCCAAGCCTCTACAAGTGTTCATTTTAGCTTTGCCTGGAGATGTTTGAACAAACATTGGCCCATTTTTTGTCTGTGAGGATCCGTTTATGCATTTCAGTGCTTGCCTGTGACTACCAGGCAGCGGCTATTAACAATGCTCCAGATTTGTAAACATTTTGACGGTCTTTTGCTGGCACGGGAAGCTATTGATTCGCTGGCCTGGGGCATAGAGGAGGAAGTTGTGTAGATGACAGGAGGAATTTTCCTTTAAACCTCGGGATAGTGTGCGGTATTTGGCTGTAAAAAACTGCAGAAATGCGACGTGGATGCCTCTGTGTTGGCCGTCTGATGTGATTCATTACTTTCTTAGGTGGCAAAGGGCAGGCCATTTCGTGCTGGAATATCGCCTTTGGAATGAAACTTCCCTTCTACTGGGTTGATGCCGAAATACATGGAAATTTAACATTTTCGTGAGGAAAAAACAAACTTTGATTCCATTGGTTCTCATCATTCCCATACTTTCTTAAAAGCCACGAAACATTATTTGCCTACAGCATAACAATGCCCCACGTAGGTGGCGTAAAGGGTCACAGCATCCCATAGCTAAAACCATGTTAGCACAACAGCTAAACCAAATCATTGAAATTCGCCGTGTTGAAAACAAAATCTTGTTTGTTAAATTGTCGGAATCACACACGCGCGCTTACACTTCATAGTAACTACACTTCATAATAACCAGAGTCGTAATCTCTCCTTTTTCATTGCGCTCCTGCTTGGCGCGCTGTGCTCGCGTTTTCGCCCTCCGTCTGCGGTGCTGGTGGCAGGCCCGTGCCCTGCGGCAGCTAACGTCTGCCGCCGACGTCGTCGCCGCGGCGTCGCTGCGCACCAATCCGGCCGGCGCCAATCGATGCGACATACCACCTCAAGCGCCGCGGGCCATGCTAACCGGGAGATTAAAAATGGAGCGGCCGCCGCCGGCCGGCCGTCCGGGCCGTATGGATTACCACGGCGGCGGCGGCGGCGGCGGCCGCTGTGGGGGCGTCACCGGGACTCCGGTCACTACCCGGCCTGGCTCGTGCGGCACGGCGGTCCGAGCGTCCGGCGCCGGCTCGGCTCCTGTCGGCTCGGTCGGGAGAGATTGACGGCGTCAATCTTCCCTGCCAGTGAAGCCCGGGCGTCAGCGTGGAGACTACTGCCGGAAGGAAGGTGGTACTAAACCGGCTCTGCGGTGACACGGGCATGGTGTTACTCCATCATGACTCATTGAACTGTTTGGGCAACCAAATTGATTTGATTCCCGTGATATTTGCTGTTCATCTGTTCAGTGGAAGCGGGTGAATCGTCCACGTTCTGCGTCTCTCGCTTTGCGGCGTTGAAGTTTTGACAGGCTGTCGGCTGCATCCGCAGTCCGCCCCATTTCCATTCCTTTGTCCGCGTCATATTTCTGCCCCTCATTTCCGTCGTCTTGGTGGGGCCCATATTTTCCGACACGGTCAACACAATAAAGCCTCGCTGTCAGGTCACTGTCAACAGTCGGCCGGACGCGGCGGGCGCCGCCCGTTCCCCGATTCCCGGCTCCCGCGGGACGGCTGACCTTTGCCCGCGCTGCGCCGCCCCGGGCGGTGGTATGGCTATTGTGTGGTCGCCGCTGCGCCGCCGTCGGCCGGGGCCGCACGTGCGCCGGCCGCGCTGAGTCGTCCCCGGGCGGCGGCGCTCGGCCGGGCACCGATCCAGGCCAGCCGGGCTGGTGACCGGGCGGTCGGGGCGGCGCTGAGGCTGCGGCGAGCGAAGGACGGTGAGGATCGGCCGGCAGCTGCAGCGGCTGCTCGGTCCGTGGTCCGTCCGCGGGTGAGGCGCGCTTGTGGTGGCGCTTGTTGTCTCGTGGTCTCTCGCGCTGCTGTCGGTGAATGGGTCGCAGAGAGTCAGGGCCGGAAGGTTTTACGGCTGCCTGCGTGACGGGTCCGAGGGTGACCACCGGTCTCACACGGCCGGCACGAAGACGTCCTCGAAGGGTATGCTCTGGCTGTAGTCCTCGGGGTGGTAGCCGCTGAAGAGCACCTCGATGAAAACTTTGATGAGCAGGAGGCAGAGGTTGGCGAACACGGAGCACACGCTGAGCGTGGTCAGGGGGCCCGGCCGGCCGGCCAGCGACCGGTACACGTAGCCCAGGAAGCTTGCCAGGCAGCAGAGGCACTGCACGGTCAGTATGAACACGGTGACGCGGCCGCTGGTCTGCTCGGGCTTGGCCCGGACCTCCTGGATTAGGTCAAACAGGAGGACGGCCAGCGAGGCGAGGGCGCCGAACATGGCCAGCAGAATATAGTGGTCCTTCCGACCCAGGCGCGTGTGACCGAGTCTGTCCAGCATAGTCGACTGGTGCCGCGGGAGAACCCAATTTTAACTTTGCCCATTAATTGTGCGACTTGCCAGACACACGTCACATCGGCTATTCTTTGATGGTTCCGAAAAGTTACGTCGTTTGGTCAGAAACCGTGGTCTTCAGCATGTCGTAGATGCCATGAATCTAATAGATGTCCTGGAACAGTCGTCCACAGCCGACACTGGGCCGAATTGACGATCCGCAGTGGCGTCCTCTTGGTGTGGTACAGGGTTGTGGAAAATGCTGCCTTCTTCCCAGATCCGAGCGATGTAAATTATTGTAGTGGGCCAATCTAAGGAGTAAACCTTAATACACACGCATTGTTCTATTGACTGATTCACATGTGCTTGTTGCGAACAGTCACTTTTGTCTGTATGCGGCTCGTGCCATACAGAACATACGCTTTGGTCCTCCGACGGACAAATTACCCAATTAAATACTGCTTCCCATTTTGTGGCCGTTCCCGTCTAACAATGCGAACAATGACATTTGCATTGCGAAAGAAAGATGTATTACAACGATCAGAATGTCAGGCAGCCTATTTCCGTGTTTCGTTTTTCAGTTTCGTGGTAATGCCTTGAGCGAGCAAACTGAAAACGGTAAATGAAACCATGCCACTGTTTTGACCGTTGGCTCCTCGCCAGACTCCATTCGCGTCAGTAGCCCATTTTGTCTGCGCTTCTGGATGTGACTGACGTGGGTGTCGAGCACCTGTCAATTACCTTTCAAGTCGTATGATTCTGCTGTCACGAGCTCGTTACCGAACAGCCCGGGTGCCAATCTGTTTCCCACGTCGCCACCGGTCAGGGAATTTGCAGTCAATTATTCATGGCAAGGAGCAGCTGTAAAAAGCGTTCAGCAATCATCAATCCTGTTTTTCGTTTACGACCCCCGCCGTTGGACTGTGTGCCATTCACCGCGGAGTGATGACTGAACAAAGATGTTGCCTGGCTGAAGGCCTTTCCAGTCTTGAAAGCAGCGTAGCACCCCCATTGTTTGGTACCTCTCCCCTCGTAGAACTTTAATAGGATCCCCAACAGCATCACAGAAACCTCAGCATCGGTGCCTGGAAGCCGTTGGTAGATCCTTTGTTCCCAGCGGTGGGGAAGACTGCTGGGGGTGTTTTGGCACCTCCCGGAGCGTCCGATCAGGCGGGATTCCTCCCAGTCGGCGGCTGAGTGATGGAGGTCATGGAGTTCCTCGCAGTCCTCTGCGGAGTATCGGTTCTCCGTCGCGATTCCCCCCAGTCCTGACCGGATCCCCAGCGGTCCTGCATCACCCCTCTCTCTCCTCCGTTGAGTCTCTGAGAGCAGAAGAGATCAGTCCTCTCGGTTCCCGCTGACTCACGGTCGTGATTTTTGCCGGCGCTCGGCGGAGGGCGGCGCGGTCGCGGTCGCCGACGGCCGGCCGAACGCCGCTGCGCCGCCGGCCGCGGCGCCGCCGGCGATGTCGAACGATGACCTGCGGCCCGGCTCCATTAACGGAATGAGCCGCGGTCGCCGCGCCGGCCGAGCGCCAGCGCTCGTCGCGCCGCGAACCACTGCCCGCGGCGTCATGCCCCGGCAGCCGTAACTCAAACCGCCCCCCCCCCCCCACGCACCGCCCGCTGCTCTCTGGTCGTCCGGATCGAACACAACAAATTTTAAGTTGATTAAACGGGGCCCAGAAGGCGGCCGTACGTTCTCGTTGCGGCTCTTTGGGAGATGATGCCGATGTGGCCGGTCCGACTGCGGGACGGGAGGGGGCGGGGCAGCGGCGGCAGCTGCGGCAGCGGCAGTGGAGCGTGGCTGCGTATGCTTGCAGTCGGGCGTCAGGGTGGCTTTCGTGCGCTGGTGCCGGGGTCCTGGTGACGTTACCGTCACGGTAATCGTTACAGCAGTTGCGACTGACCTACTAAGACGTAACGATTTTTGTGTTCAGTGCGCCATAATTAAGTAGATGGAGTGTTTTGATACCGTTACCTCTCGCGGAAAAGCGAAAGACGGTAAGGCTGCGCTCACAGTGATGTTAATCTAAGTGCAGCTTAACGTTCCGAAATGGAAGCAGGACCTAATAAATGCGAAATCCATCTTCAATCAAAACACAAATGGAATAAGCCTGTTTGTGTAGTGCACTAATCAGATTTAATGGTGCTTAATTAAGCTACGTCAAGGGGTTTTGTGTATCCTCCCAAATCACTCTAATTGGTTGTCTTGCCGCCATATTAACTGCCGGCTTGTAGCACAGTTTCAGGCATCGTTCGGAATTTTTAGACGTCGTATATCATACTTTAGAAGTTCGTCATTGTGCAGCAAGCACAGCCACCAGTGCTTCAGGTGTTATGTTGAATCCGCTTGGTGCCGGATTTCCCTCAGAGATGTACAGAGTAAACTAACAGCGATGTCTTACGCAAGTGAATGATTGCGCCGCTTGTTGAAAGTGTTTCGGCTATTATTCGTGATATTTTTGGCCCACTCCAGTCAGTGACTGGTTTTGACTTCGTGTCTGCATCTGTTTCAGGGATCGTGTTATGAGGATAAATCTCAGCGACATCAGCCAGACAAATTGTCAGGTAAGAGAAAGTAACCGCAGTCCAACGAACACCGTTCCTTTGTCGCCTGTCCCAGATTTTCCTTGGGAAAAATTATCGACTTCTCGTAATTGTCCGAATTGTCTTACGGTATTTTTTCCGTGGAGAAAACGGACTGTTCACGTCAAAACTGAAACCGATTGCCTGATCGTGCTGCGTTGTCGGCGGCGATCTGGCCGCTGTAGCAGAGGCTCATCAGCCATTCCTGGGCCGCACGCTGCGCTCTCCCGGGAAAAAACGCTCGGTCCTTCGTGCGGCCACACGTGAAAAAGCCGCCGCCCCTGCGCGCGGCACGTGAAGGCGTCATTACCAGTAACACAATGAGACGGAATTGAATCCGCTCGTTACCGGGCCGCGCCACCAGGACCTGTCTCTGATAAATTGTTTTCGTTTTGCGCTCGACTGAACAGGGGGCCGGGTAGTCGATAGGAGCGGCGCCGCTGGCCCGCGTACCGCCGCGGGGCGCGGCCGCCCGACCGGCGGCCGGGCAACATGGCCGGCCTGCTGGACGGACGTGTCGGAAATGAAAACTGCGCCGCTTCTTGGAAACGAGCGGTTAGATTTACGCGGGGTGTGTAATGACGGGATTACGGTGAGGATGAAGTGCAAATGGAAAAGTGAAAGCGGCTCACACGCTGCTTGGCGAAGGGTGATTTCAGCCCCCGAAACAGGGGCGTTCACTGGTGGATGTCGTCCAGTCGTTTAGCTGTCGTTTCTCCAGGGACACGTAATGTTTACCCTCGTCCAGATGCACGGACCTCGAATGACGGATAATTTATAAAGTATGCACCATCGAAAGTCGGAAGTGCGTTGAAATGTGTTTATTCGGTCACTGAATGATACGACGACTCGTATTGATACACGTTGTCACAATGGTGTTAAGCGGCGTGATACTCGTAAATTGGCTGTATAACCCCAAACCTTTTTGTCGAAGCAAATACTGCAATACATCCTGGGGTGGTATATTGCGGCTGTTGGCAGACTTCTTGCACGGCCTCCGAATTTTCGTGTTCTGTGTTCATGGCGTAATGGAATGGTGCAATATTGCCCGATGTTCATTGTTATTCTCTGCATCGCGGTGTTTGCCTTGAATACTCGTTACTTACGTCTCACTGGCGCCCTCCCGAAGCTGGAGCCGACGCTGGCTCTGAAATTGCACAATACTAATGGACATCCCGCTGTACTAACTTACGGGAAGGAATATGAGTGACGATCAACAGAAAGCAGTCATAAACTGCTGTGTTTGTTGAAATTCAGTTTTCAGGAGCGCTGCGCTTTGAAACGGTAAAAGTTACGATATCGCTGCGTGTTCGATACCCTCCGGCGACAGATTTTAACATGGCTGCCGGAATTCAGGTCTACTTTATGGGGACGTTTTCATGTTGAATTAACGGGGTCCACTTTACGATCGGGTTATACGACGGATGTTGGGCTGTAAAACGTTATAAAATCTGGCCGGTCGATTGCGGCGGTGCCGCCGTCGCGGCTTGCGGCTGCCGGGGTCGGCAACAGCGGACAGCCGTCCGGCCGCCGGTTCCGTGTATTTATTTTCCTGTCGGCGCCGGCGACCGTGGGTGGTCAACATTCGGGTGCTGTTTGCAAAGCGTCTTCGCGTCCGACTCTTCGCCGCCGCGCTCTCCGATTATTTGCACAGCAGTCAGACTGGCTTTGTTCGTCGTGTGCTTACGGTTGACACTAGCACCCCGCATGTGGATGCGCTCAGCTGATGCCCCCTGTTTCAGAGAGATTCCCTGTCTCTGGAGCCGACCAGCAGCAGCGACTGCACTTCCAAAGGGAAAAACCAGGTGAGCTCGCATGCCTGCGGTGCCGACATGCAGAGGGCCGCTTACGGGCGAGGTCAGCAGTATCGGAAACCTGTCAGTCTGGCCGGACGTGCCTCGGACATATTACCGGCAATTACTGGCGAGGGCAGTCGATGACGTGATCAGGAAAAACTGGCCGGTTAGCGAAGGGCGCCGGACATTGGAAGGACATCGGAGCCGTTTTGACGTGAACGCGTGTACTGATCTGGTTGTCGGTGGTACTGGTAGTTGACCATTGCTGTCAGAGCAATCGACTGAACCCGACGGCAGTTCTCGTCTGTATATGAAATAAAGTAATACGTAGTGATGTGGGTAATACGACATATAAAAATAATGGAGCAATATGAAAACTGCGAAACAGCGACATGTCAGCTATTTCACCCAATGATCGTCCTCATTTTCCACCCGTCCATGAGCGGAAACTTCTGGTCGAGCCACGGTATCGCCGCATCTTTGACGGGGCGTCCGCGCGGCACGATCACCTGCTCCGCGCCGGGCGGCAGCGGCCTCCGTCCAGCTGCGAAATGTCCGGCGGCCTGTCGTCCTCGTCCCGCGCCGGCCGCGGCCGACCACCACGTAAATCCGGCGGCCCTAATCCGGCCGTAATTGAAAAATCTCGGCGCCGCGCCGGCCGCAAAGCCGGCCGACTCCCGTTTGACGACAGTTTCGGCTCGGCCGCCTCTCGCAAGACGTCAGCTGGCGGCCGGCCGGCAGGCCAGGCGGCGCCAGTCGCGCCCGGGACAGGGCCCGGCGGCCCGGCGGCCGGGTCACTCTCAGTGGGACCGTCTCTCGACGCGCTTAATTCAGTTGTATAATCCGCTTTGCGGCGCGGCTGGCTGTGCGTTTCAATGAAACGCCGCCGTGCGCCGCCTCGTTTTTCCACTTTCTCTCCGGGATTTACTTCTGTAACAGCAAGGGTTTAATTTCTCGTCGTGTCGTCGTGCCCATATTCCATGCAAATCTGGCTGTTTCGTTTACTTTTTGCAAATTGGATTTTGTGCCGGAGGCCGCAGGTTTATCAGAGCCGGCCCCTCCGGACGGCCGGGCAGGAAGTGCAGCATTTCCTGCCAGTGTGTCTTCCGCGCCGTTTCCCCGCGGCGCGCGTGGCGCCATTTCCGTGGGGTGGCGCGCCGGCGGCGTCTTTCTCTTCGTCAGCGCGCGGGGTGGCAGCTGCCCAAGTTTGCCGGCCTGCCGGCGGGTCCGTCCGGTGACCGTCGCCGCTCGGGCCGGGCCGGGCCGGGCCGGGCCGGACCGCCCTGGGCTGGGCGGGCCGCGCTGCCAGGTCGGAGTCAGCGGGGCGGCTCGCCTATCGCCTGCTATCCGTCCGCCGGGCACGTCTCCTGTTGGTGTTGGCGGCGCGCCGCGACGCGCGCAGGCGGGGGCGGCTGACCTGTCACCGCCGCCGTCGCCGCCGCCGCGAAGCCTGCGGCGGATCTGGCCGGCGCCGGTGGCCGGCCCCTCCCTCCGCCCTTTGAGGAGGAGGGTCCTGAGTCTGTCTGAAGGGGGGGGGGGGGACGGCGACCGGCCGCTCCCGGACGTGCTGATGGAGACGGATCGCCGGCCGCCGGACAATGGCGGCTGACATCACAGCCGAGCAGCGTCTGACCGAAGGGGTCAGTCGGACTCCCCGGGCCGTCTCACTAACGGGCTGCGCGTCCGGGTCAGCGCGAGACACGGCTCCTGAGGCTTTTCCCACACACTGCCAACTGTTGGCCATGGACATCGCCGCCAGACCCAGCCTAAGTCCTGAACTCTTTTTGGATTTCGGCCACCTTGTTTTAGCTGTCAGAGGAAATGAATACAGGAATGTATTTCGTTTTAGTCACCAGGTGGAGGAACAGACAAGCGATATAAAAGTGGGGAGTGTAAAAATTATTTGGCCTTCCCCGCCTGGAAGAATGAGGGTACTTGTGATCTGTGTAACCCCGGTGGTGGTGCACATGTTGGAGACGCAATGTTTTCAATCGATTTCACGCGCGTCGGAGCATAGAAAAGTAATATTGACACTCACGCGGATGAACGGCTCGTGCACGAGTAACCCCTATAGAGTGTGCCATTAACGATAATGTGACTTTTGTTGACACAGGACGCGTACTGGCACTCTCCCGGACATTGACGCAGCGAGGGACTCCCGACTGTACGACGCGTTCACCTCCACCGCCGCCAGGTGGCCCGTGCATGAACCGGCCGCATTCACCAGGGTCATTTGATGCTTGGCTGGACGCGTCACGTTTACGGCCATTGTCGAAGCGTTATGCATCCATTCCCACGGAGATAAAGAGATAATCGCAGGATGCAACAGCTGGGGGAGGTTGGAGCCCACCCCAGGGGGAGCTTCCCATGGCAAGTGACTCATGACGGGCCCAATGGCGAGGCTTGCAGCCTGTCTGCAGCGAGTGGAAGAATCACTCGTCGCGCTGTCGGTACCCAGTTCGCGGGGTACTCGGCTCTCGTGCACAAAACTGGCGTCCTGCGGCTCCGGCTTCGGCCCGCGGCGGGCGGGTGCAGGCTCGCCGCGGTCCGTCCGTGCCCTGAGGGTGCAGACTGAGGCCTTCGCCCCCCTTCCCAGAACAGGCCGCAGACTGAGACCGTCGCCCCTCCGCCCGGGACAGATTGTGCCGCCTCCGGCCGCAATGGTCCGTAACTGTTCCCTCCACGCCGTCTGGCCACCATTGGAAATCGACACAGCCGCCCCTCTCTGTACATGGTTCGGGAGCCGGCGGCGGAGGGGGGAGGAGGGGGCCCGGGGGTACACGGCCCCGGGCGCCGCCGCTGACCGCCTGTTGGCCGAGCATTGATCATGGATCTCTGATCAATGGCCGCGTAAATGAAGTCGGCCGCCGCATCCGCGCTGTTCGGCCTGCATGAATAATACAGCGGCCAGCCGGAGGGAAATCACGGAGGAATCGGCTCCATTACGCGCCGGCCGCCGCGGATGTTTATTTCCGTCCCCGCCTGTTTGTGCGAGTGTGTACTGTTCGTCGCCGCGCTCGTGCGTCGGCGGACTGGATCGCAGATGCGCGCGTGCGCGGCCATGTGGGTCGTTTTTGTGGGCGCACTGCTTGTGGCGTCCGGCATCTCACAATGCGCCTTTTTGCCCTCTGTTTATCGACATCGTCCGTCAGCTCTCGGTCCTTGATGCTTCAAAGCTCCGGCGACAAGGTGAGGTGCTCTCTGAGAGGGCGGACCGGCGGCTGTCAACGCAATCAGGCCCGAACGACGCCCTCTGTCGCTGCATCCGCTCAGCTCCGTTCTTTGTTCCTCGCCGGCGTGGCCGGTCTTTGAAGTGTTCTGTCGGCCAGTCCGCGTGCCGCCGGCCGCTGGCGCGGTTTTTCGCCGCGTGTTGGACTCTGGCTGCGTCGGTCTTTGTGTCGGAGCTCTCCGCCAGCGGCAGCGGCGGCGGCGGCGAAGCAGGTCGGATCCACTCCGCTGGTCGAGCGCTCCGCGCCGTTCGTGCGCCGCGAACCAGCGTCGGGCCGGCGGCTGTGTCGGAGTCTCTTTGAAGATGCTTTTTCTGCTGTGAATGCGTTCGGTCTTTTGATCCGCGGCAAGCCTCCGTCTGACCGGTGTGCGCGGCTTGAAATCGCCCGCCGCTGACGTCTGGCCGAGGCCACCGGATGGATCATGCCGGCCGTTTTTCGTCCTTGCGGGAGAGGCCGAGGCCCGTTTGTCCCCCTCCGGCGGAGGCGGCAATGTCCATTTGTCCCCCCCCCCCTGGTGGAGGCGGCGATGGTCCGTTTATCCCCCTTTGGTGGAGGCGGCGGCGGCCCGTTTGTCCCCCCTGGTGGAGGCGGCGGTTTGTCCTCCCTCCTGGCGCAGGCAGCGGTGGTCCGTTTGTCCCCCCTGGTGGAGGCGGCGATGGTCCGTTTGTCCTCCCCCTGGCGCAGGCGGCGGTGGTCCGTTTGTCCCCCCTGGTGGAGGCGGCGGTGGTCCGTTTGTCCTCCCCCTGGCGCAGGCGGCGGTGGTCCGTTTGTCCCCCCTGGCGGCGGCGGCGATGGTCCGTTTGTCCCCCTGGCGGCAGTCCGTTTGTCCCCCCCCCCTGGCGGCGGTGGCGGCGGTCCGTTTGTCGCTCCTCGGTGGCGGCGGCCGTCGCTCGGGGTCGATCTGCGGCGTCATCTGTCGGGCCGCCGGTGGGCCGGCCGGAGCCATTGCTCAGCGGCTGCCGGCGCAGCGCCGCGCCGCGCCGCCCGGTTTTTCGCGCAATTATCGTCAACTTCTTTGGGACGATCTGTCGACACAACCGGACGGCCGCGGGCTTAACGATCCGCTCGCATGCCGACTGAAAAATGACGCTGGCTTTTACCGGCGCCGAGCCAGGGGAGCGGGCTCGGGGACGCCAGCCGCTGTTTAAGTCACATCGGACGCCAGGATTAATGGTGAGGGCTGTATTTATTAATGATTTTGCCGCCCCACTTCTTAATTAAGCATGTTGCATTCAACCGGTACAAGAGCGCAATTAGGGCGGAATTAAAGCGCGGGGCGCGGTGTGGTGTCGCGTGTCGCCCGGCCTGGGGCTGCGTGGCGGCTTACGCACGTGGCCCGCAGCTGGAATGCACTTGCGGCTGCGAGCGTCCAGTCGACGAGCCGCTCGCGTGCCCGACGGGTGAAAATCAAGGCCGGATGTTCCCAGCGACACGGCGGCCCGGTCGGCTGTCGTATTTCATTTTCGGGCACTGGCTGCATTCCGGCAGCGGGCCGCGCTCGGCGGCGGCCGGTCTGCGTCGGCCGCGTGGCGCGCGCCCGACGTTCGCCAGGATTTATTGTCTCCGCTCACGGCCGCTGTTTTGAGGCACACCCTGTTGCCCTGGAGGGCCCATTTGTCACGGAGCACGTCCCGTCGAGCCGTATGATGCCAGGCCGTGCTTTAGTGCTGTTTTAGCCCCGTCCTACTCGTGCCGTGCTAAATATGGACGCTTCCAATCCTCTCTCAGTCCATTAGGGGACGCAGCTACTACACGAAGCCCTGCCTTTGTCGGTGCGCGGTTCAAAGCTCCGAAAGTATCTGATCTGTCCGGTGTCTCGTCTCTCGTCGGTCCGTCTGGGGCCGCGACCCTGAGGGGCTCGATTCAGGAACCGTAGGATCGAGAAACGGTTGCTGGTCCCCCGTACGCCCACTCTTAAGGACTGCTGGACGTCGCAGATTCAGATTTAGACCCGGGTTGTGAAGGTCGCTTGTCACTGCCTGTTTTGACACTGCCTCTGAGATTTGAACCACGTACCGACTAATGTACGGCTTCGTATAGAAGCTTATGCAGTAACGCTGCTGCGGACGATCACTGTTTGCAGCTGAACTGCGGGGGTGAGGAAGGGGCTGAGGCTGGGGCTGGGACTGGAGCTGGAGCTGTTCCTTGACAAGCTGCTGCTGTTCCGAGAGCGCTGGTTTTACTCCCTTCTGAACTGCAGTCACTCTGTGAAGGCTGCTTCCGTGCCCTGCTAGATTTCCGCCATTCGGCCGGCTGCTTCCGTTCCCTGGTGACCTCTGCCGAGCTAATGCCGTCTCTGGTGAGCTAATGCCCTCGGGCGCCGAACGGCAGCTCCGGGCGGCGGCCGGACAGGTGACGGATCGGCGGCGGCCTGCCGGCCGGGCCATTCCTCTGTCTAACGGCCGGCGGCGCCCGGCCGGTCCGCCGGGACGGCCCCAGGCGCCGCGACCTGACACCTGCCCGCCGGCGCTGCTGACGCCGCGGGCCGCCGGCCGGTCGCGGCAGCCGCGGAGGACGACGGCTCGGCTGACGGCCGCTCGGGGCGTGGACCCGGCGTCGCCGGCGCCGTCGGCGACGCTCTGTGCTGTCGGCGGCGCGGTGAAGCGGCCTCCTCGCTGCCGGCGTCAGCGTCGCGCCGACCGCGTCAGCCCGCGCCATCTGCTCGCCGCGCCGCCGAGCGCCGATTAATCGTCGCTGCAGCGCATGTCCGCGGGCTGAGCGGCGCCGGGCCGCTCCGGCGTGTTGCACATCCGCCTTTACAGTCGGTTTGCATGCGGTCGGCGCCGGGCCGGGCCGGGCCGCATGACAAATGACCGGCGCTGAATAAGCGGCGCGCGCGCGGCGGCCGGCGCCCGCGCCACGGTCCCCGGCCTGGCCACCGCCCTGTCCCGTCGGTCTGTCCATGTCTGCGTCGATCCTCCGACATAGACGTGGAGCTTTGGCGTCCCGCCGGCGTGAGGAGGCGTGATGTGGCCGCGAGTCGGGCCCGGGCCGACTCCGCCGGTCCGCACCGAGCCAGGTGCCACGTGGTCCGCGGGGGGAGTCGGATCGTCTGATCAGGATGGCGGCGGCTGCTTGTATCGGGAGCTCGGGCCACGTTCTGGACGCCGCTGGGCACGCTGGTGTTCTGGGGGCGCATCTGCGGCGATACGGTCCCGCCCGAGGCGGCGCGTCGTCGATAGCATGCCGTCGGCCATAAAGTCGGCAGTGGCCTTATATGCCGTCATTATGTAGACCATTTGTACAACCCTTCTGCAGTAAATCACAGCGGAACGAAGGTGCCATTGCTGGCGTGACGTGATGAATGGCCTTGGCAAGGAGTGAACGGAACATGCATGCTCGTTTTGTTTGCGGAGCGTCTCGTTTAAAGCGGTCGTAGTTTGATGAGACTGCCAACACTGGCCGTTTTGTAAGGCCGGATCACGTGCTGGACGCTGCAGCGAGCGTTCAGTTATCTGGCCGCGGTCCACTCTGGCCACGCCGCGCCGTCTGCAGTCGTGTCGCCGAGCCGTGAGACCTCTGAACCCGTGAGACGATCGCACGTGGGATCGCAGCGCCGACTGACTGGCGGCGGCCTCCTGTGTTTCAGCACTACGACTGCCGCAACCACATCCGCGTCATCCAGCCGATGGGCGACGGCAGCCGGCTCTACGTGTGCGGCACCAACGCCCACAACCCCAAGGACTGGGTGATCTACGTGAGTACCGCCGCGCCGGGACCGCGCCGCGAGGACCCGCAGATGACGTCAGCGCGGCGTCAGCGGGGCCGGCAGGCGCGGGTCTGGCGGTCCGGAAAACCGTCACGCCCTCCGGCCCGCCGTGGTCAAGGTCTGCTGCCGTTCATTAGGGCTACGTCTGTATCCCAGCGCGGCGCCAAGATCTGGTCACCGGATGATTTGTCGGCTGTGCCGGCCGTGCGTCAGCGGTCGTGAAAATGTTCCTCTTAATTGCCCGATAATTCATTTTTGTTTATTATACACCGCGTGGTGAGCGGACCATGTATATCTCTATAACTCAACCTATGACCCACCATTTTTGTGGTCTGCGGTGGCTATCCATTTGGGTAAAGTAATGGCAGCTGACATCTTCATTCAGGGACTGTCATTGGATTTGACTATCTCGGGACGATCGGAGCTGGCCCGGGGCTTCCATCTGAGTTCGTTTACTGTCTCTCGGCAGGGGGGGGGGGGACGGTTGGCGGTCTCCGAGGATAATTTTCAGACAACAAGCCTGGCTTTCTCCTGCGGAATGCCGTATGCGATACGATATGCTGCTCTTTTAACTTCCATCCTCGCCAAATCCCAAATGCCCCTGTTGAGAAAAGTGCGATATAACTTGTGCCTTATGCATCCGCATGTGTTTGTGTTTGTGTGCCATCGCCTTCGCCTTGTCGTCCACCATGGCTAAATAATGAGCGATGGCCCCGTAAGTTTATTCGCGCAAGTAGTACAGTGGGTTGAGGAGCGCGCCACGTAATCTAAAGGCCTCTTACAGTCTACAGTTTCATTTAACCTGATGTCAAGAAGTGTTTAAGTACCCTCTGTGTCTGTCTGGCATTGTCGGGCGCCATCGGGATGTGTTACAATCCAGACTGTGCCGTGCCACCGTCTATCGTCTTCAGTGGCTGTTCCTGGCTCCGGCCGTGCTGTCACCGCTGTGTTCGGTTGGGCGGGACTGTGCTGTAGTCTGTACTGTGTCTGTGTCTGACGCTGTGGCCGCTGCTGACCCCCGGCCGGTCCACCGCGCCGTCTGAGGTCCGTGTCACCAGGCAGTGGTGCCGCGACGCTGCGTCCCGGCCCCGCGCCTCCCGCCGGACCCGGGGCAAACAGAGGGTGCCGTCTTTATGGGCAGCCCAGGCGGAAAACTCGTCTCTGGTCCCCGGCCACTCGTGCTTTATTGGCAGTCTGGGACAACCACCTCTTTCTCTCGTGCCTCGCTGGCTTTCAGCGCGTGCTCCCAGGGGGAACCACAAGTTAAAAAGGCTTTAGACGCGTGGGTTATGCCGTCCAAACCCCGTTTGTTTTGGGCCAAGCTGTTTTTGAAAGTTAAAACCACACGCGTTCCATGCCCGAAATGCAGCGCAAGTTTTGTCAGAGTCGTGCGGCGATGTTACACGTATCAAATTCGCGATGGGTGGATTTTGCTGGTTTTCGGCGGCGTCCGGTGCGGCTCAGCCGGTGGACCGTTCCGCCGGAGGACGGCGGAAATGCCGTCGGGGTACGGCGCCGCCACGGTGGGCCGTTCCGCTGCCCCGCCGGCCCGTCCCCGGCCGCCGCCGCCGCTCCGGCCGCCGGGCCGCGGCCGCTACAATTTCCATGTGTCAATCATAAGCCAGCCGACAAAAGAGAGCGGGAGGGCGGCGCGCGATGCCATTATTGGCCGTTCACTGAACCCGGCCACGTGACCTGGCGTTCGCGGCGCCTCCGTTTTCCGCGGCGGCCTGAGCTCCCTTCCAGCGGGTAATACGGCCGCCCCAGGAGGCGTATTAGGGCGGCGCGCACAATATCATCGATGAAAAAGAGCAAATTGGGGAGGCTGATGAATGCTGATTTCAACTGAAAATGGAGACATCGAGGCGGGTACTAGCCCGTAATGCGGCAAGCATTCCCAGTTGGATAATTTTTTAGCTGAATGTATGTTTTCATTCTAGCCCGGAACGGAACGCTGTCGCCTGCTGGAAAGGCTGCGCATTGTAGGCTTGGTTTTTGCTGAAAAGATTGCACATTGTGGGCTTGGTTTTTGAACGTATTGACTCAGTAGGCCGCATATAATTGGTGGTAGAACTCTTAAAACTGAGTAGGATGCACACAGCATGCCTCGCGACGGTCTCGTCTCGACCGCGAGTCGCGTGATGACCTTTGCATCTCTTTGCCTTGTGAAATTCTCATTTGCCTCGTTGAAAAAAAACATTCTCATTTGCCTCGTGACACAGTCCATCTTTTTTACGAGGACAGCAGAGTTGGAGCTCAATACTCATTAGTCGTTTTTGCGTTGTTCTTCCGATATATAGATCCGTCTTGCCATCATTTAGACCAGGTAGCCGGGCAGCTAATGGAGACCAGCAGAGGATGAGGCTCGTTAGCTGCATGTCCGGCCGGCCACCATGAGCGGAGGCGGTGCGGTCGGCTCTGACCTGGCGGGGCGGCCGGCGCCGCCGGGCCGGCCCGCAACGCCCTGAGTCCGCGCCGGCCGCCGCCGCCCGGGCGCCACCTCGGTCGCCGCCGAGATCAGGTTCAGCTGGGCCGTCTGCGGCGGCGGCGAATCCGGCACACCTGGCGCGCCGCGGACGGGCTGGGGCGCGACGTCCGCTGGCGACTGGCGTGGCGTCTTGGACGGGGGCGCTGAAGGGTGTGGATGGCGCGCGGCCGTAGGATCGGCACGATATATCGGTGTTCCTGCTGTAACAGTGTGTCGCGAATGCTTGCAAAAAAGATGATGACACGGACTCATGCTCCCGAAGTGGCGATATCGTTGTTCCTTCGTGGGAGAACGTGGCCTGGAAACATTAGAGATGACGTGCTACTCCTGATGGGATCGTAGTTGTGGTTGATGGGGGCCGTTCTTCTGACCAGAGTCGGACGGCGGGGCTGGGTTGGGGGTAGGGGTGGAGGGGGTTCTGTGGCTGGTAGGGCCGTCGGCATCGCCCCAACCGCGGCTCCGTCTAACGCTTGACCGGCTCGTAATGCGGCGAGCCGAGCCAGCGCTTTGTGAAGTCGGCGGGGTGTAACTCATTAGGCTCAACTCCAGACACCGCCGTGTGCTCTGAATGGGTAAGTGTGCGGGAGAGGGCTTTATGGGCCTGTCAGTCTCCCGGACGACTGGTCCCCGATTAATCGTGCCGCCAGCCGAGCCGGCGGTCCCGGGACGGGGAGCTCAGCGGGACCACGTCGGGAAAGGACGGGATGATCGTTTCCTTTGCAGACGTGTTTTACTTAGGAGATGCTCGGATTGACTCACTGCCGCCGACCCGGAAGCCTTGGAATCTCACTGAGCGTCAGATGACCCATGGTTCGCCCTGGATGTGGTAGAGCCGGGCTTTGTTTTTCATGCACGAAAGACAATGCGTTGCTTTGTTATGGTGACGTGTTTCCCGCTCCGCTGCTTTTGTCGGTCACGGTGCCTCATGTTCAGAGTGCAAAGTGTTCTGGTTTCAGGGGTGCGTGCATATTACGCACAAAAAGCTGCCCTCACCCTGGTGTGAATGGGTGGAGAGCGGATGATAACAGACCGGCATCCGGCCTGATAGCGTCGGCCAAAAACAGCCCTTTGCGGCTGACGCCTGCAATAAAAACCCTCGAGGTCATCATTTCCGATCTGACGCCCGCGGCAGAAACCATCGGGCCCTCACCGGAACGCCACCGAAACAAATGCACCGCCATTACGTTTCCGCGCGCAGGGCGCACCGGCCAGCGACCTCATCCCAGCAGAGCGAGCAGAGCCAGCACTCGGGAGATGAGAGGGCCCGTGCAGCGGCGGCCGCTGTCCGGCCGGTCCCCGGGGCAGGGAGGCGGCGGCGCTCCCTGCCGCGGCGGCCTGTCGGCGGCGGCGTGATCCCCGGCCTCCTCGCCCGGCCTGTCCGGTCCACACCCCGCCGGCTAACCGCCCTTTCAATTTAGATATTAAAGCCGGCCAAAGCCGACGTAAATCACAAGGCCAGACGTAAACGACGATAGTTGGGATTTCTGCGCGATTAGATATTCCGCGGCGAAAATCTATAAAGCGGACGGACCGCCGCCGGCGTCCTCGGGGAAATCGCGGCGAGTACGGCGCCGCCGCTCGCCGGACGTTTTTACAGGCGGCCGCGCGCCACGTTTGCCGCCGGCGCGACGTAAATGGCGCGGGATGAATCTCGTGTGGGGCGGCGGCCGGCGAGGGTCCGGCGCTGACGGGACGCGACAGTAAGCCGGCTGCCGGGCCCGTGCAGGCCTGGGACCGGCGGCCGGCGCCGCCGCTGGCTGCCGTGAGTCAGGGTGGCGCCCCGCCGCCGGCCGGCCGCCGTCGCCGCGCGGTCTCGATCCGGGCGTCTGTCTGAACGTCGATTAAGACGGCGGCGGTCGGCCGCGGCCGGCCGGCGGTAATAAACATGGCGCCAGGCCGATGCGCGGCCGGACGCGCGGCCATGACCGGCCGGCGATGGCTGCCGGACGACGGAGCCCATCAAACGCGGTCGGCCGTCCGGCGGGTAACGAGCCGGCCGGCCGGCCGCGCCCAGAGCCGGCCTGCGTCGGACGGTCGACCGGGCTGGGAGCGGCCCGCATCGGACGGTCGGCCGGGCTGGGAGCGGCCCGCGTCGGACGGTCGGCCGGGCTGGGAGCGGCCCGCGTCAGACGGTCGACCGGGCTGGGAGCGGCCCGCGTCAGACGGTCGACCGCCGCCGCCACCGCCGCCGACGGACGCGGGTTCCGTGTTTAGGCCTCAGCGCTGCCGCTCTCTGTCGTGTTTCGGTGGAGGTTTCGGTGGCCGTGATACGCCCGCCCCGAGCAGCCGTCTGGCAGTCCAGACAGGCAACGGCCTGTTAAAGCCGAGAGCTCCGACGGCCATAAGACGCGGATGGTTAAACACGGGGCGGTTCGTCATAAGAGCAGCTCCAAATCTTTTCAGTCCAATGGCTTCGCTGGCGCTCTGTCCAGTTGAAGGGACAATGCTCTTGACGAATGTTTGACCATTATCAGCTGTGTGTCATTTCACCCACTTTTGAAAGCTGACCACAACGTACATGTGTGTATGTGTGTGTGTGTGTTTTCCTTTTGCTTCCTAAAAGCCCCTCACGGTATCTCTAAATAATGCATTCAAGTGATACCGAGATGAGAGAAACGCCTTAAAGTTGAGCTTCCAACGCGTTTCACCCTCCAGAGCGTTACATCGCATCCGGGATGCGATGTAACCGTTAACAAAGAAATTCAGACTGTCGCACGATGTAAACTACGGCATCATAAATGAAATGCATTGGAGAACTTATCAAACCACACTCCCTATGTATGAAGCGTAGTATGGTCGTATTATGGCCGGAATGGAATGGCAGTGGAATGGTCGGAATGCCAGTATGGCCGGAACAGCCAACGCGAACAGCCGACTTAAAGCGCAGCACGCCACCGCCACAGCGGCCGGAACTGCAGACATTGCTGAACTGGCGGTGTTTCCGCCCGTATCGTCGTGAATGGATGACATCAACGCTGTCTGAATGGCAATGAAAATATCTAGAACCGTGGGGTTGTGTGAATAGCACCTATTCTCCGTGAATGTTTTGTGTGGAGGTTGTGTTCCATGAATAGTTTGTGAAGTCTGTATTCCTTGAATAATCTCTATGGAGCCTGTGTTCCTTGGATGATCTACGTCACCTGTCAATGCGGTGTTGTGTAATCTCGATGTTCGCCGAACCCTCTCCGCCTCCATTACGGCAGGCGGGCTGCGTTTTTCCTCTGCCCGCCGCTGAGCAGTAACAACGACCTCTTCCGCTTCAGGCGAACCTGACGGAACTGCCGCGCACCGAGTTCGTGCCCGGCATTGGCAACGGCATCGCCAAGTGTCCGTTCGACCCGGACGACAACTCGACGGCCGTCTGGGTGGAGCACGGGAACCCTGGCGGCCTGCCCGGCCTCTACTCGGGCACCGTGGCCGAGTTCACCAAGGCCGACAACGTCATCTTTCGCACCGACCTCTACAACCTCACCACCAAGCGGCGCGAGTACATGTTCAAGCGCACCATCAAGTACGACAGCAAGTGGCTGGACAGTGAGTATGGGCGGAGTCGGCGGCTCCACGCCCGCAGCTGGAAGCGGAGTGTCGGCCAGCTGGGGGTTGTTGTTGGTAATGTGCTCTCTTGTCCAACCTTAGTACAGCGATATTTGTTTTCGGTGGCGAGCTGAACTTGATCCTCTACTTTGTTGTTTTTCTTTCCGCGGCTCGTATTGATTGAAAGTACGAGATAAGTTTCGGCGGATGGTGATTGGAACTTTGTCCTAAGATGATTCCGCTGAGTTCGATTCCAGCAGCTTTCCCCGGCTCTTCCGCGCCACGTGCCCGCAGGCCAACTTCATTTGCCTCGCCGCTGTTTTTGTCTCCAAGTTTATCGAAGCATGTACGCGTGCCGGGTTAAAGTTCCGCTTCTAACTACCCGCTAAGTTTTTGCTGTATTTACTTACATCTTTAAGCATCAGCCCGGATTTGAAACTTTTCGACGCGTGGGTTGCGTCGGAGGGGACGCCGAGACCGGGCCACGCCTGGTTGTTTCGCCGAGCTGCCGGTGTCTGTGATTGTACTGCTGCGAGCCGGTTGGCCATGATGTGGTCGGATGTTTGGTTGAGTCTCCTCCGACCAGAGCTTCTTTGACGGGTTTCGTTTGAGGCGTCTCATCGCTCGTCGGACGGATGCAAAATTCAGCCATTTCGTCCCGTCGCTGGGTTCAGCCCACTGTTCGCTAACGGCGTCACTTGAGCTCTTTGGCTTTCGCAGACAGGAGCGTTCGGCCGCGTATGTCCACGTTCTTTGCCCGTGTCTCTCTGCGGCGCCGCCAGGGCCGGGTTTTCGGGCCGTGCTCTCAGACCGTTTTTTTTCCGCAGAGCCCAACTTTGTCGCCTCCTACGATATCGGCGAGTACGTGTACTTCTTCTTCCGCGAGACGGCGCTGGAGTACATCAACTGCGGCAAGGCCATCTACTCCAGGTCAGGGCGCAGGCGACTGCTGGATTCGCGGTCGTATGGATCCGACGCCGCGATGTGGGCAACGTGATCCGAGGTTTTACGGGGGCTTATGCGTCCATACAACTGTAGGACGAATGTTGAATGTGGGCGTTTACTAGCCACGACTGGCGGTTTCCATACGTGGCAAGACTTCATCCTTTGCATTTTTATCGAGTTATTTGGGCTTAAGGGATACGGAAGTCACGTTCTTGTGTTGCTCGTGCTTTCAATTAGTACGTCGATAGTTAACAAGGTGTAAAAATGTGGCTGTTTTGTAAGTAAGTTTGTCTGTATGTTCCACGTACCTTGCATCTTTGATCACCCAGCGCACGATTTCTTTAGGGAAACTTATCCCAGTTCTCCTTTCTAAGTTATAACAAGAGAGTGTTTTGTTCCGTTTTTTTTTTTTCATTGGGATAATTCATGTTCATATAGTACTTGGCATGCAATCCGTACTATAAGGTTGGCGTGCCCATCGGGAATACCATGCGTATCAAATCAGATTCACTCGCTGCGTATTGTGTTAATAATTCAGCGTTTTTCGTGCGTAAAAGAAATAATTATGAAAAGTAAAGAACCTGTTTGTTTCTGTGACGGTAAAATGAGGCGGCGTCAAAGTTCACGCAACATAATTACAGGCGCGTCCATCAAGCTGAATTTCTTGTGTTTGCTCTGATTCGAAATCCGCCCAACTTTTCCACGTCCGGGGAACTTTAGGCTTAGAGGTAGGTCTCTTTTTAACCTGTGCGGCTAATGTGATTTAGGTAAAGTTCCGGGGCGCGTCGTTCTGCGGTGACCGCGGCCGCCGCACCGGGTGATTGGTGCGGTGCTGGGGAGAGCCCTCTGGCGCAGGACGGACCTTGGCTCCGTTCCGCCCTCCGCCCGGCTGAGCCCCCGCGCAGCAGCCGCCGCCGCGGCCGCCAGGGCGGCGCCACCGGCAGCCGGGGCCGCCGGACGTTTATTAGGTGCCGTTGCTGGTCTCTTCCGTTGAGCTGCCGCCGTGGTGCCTGACTGCGGCGGCTCCAATAGGTTAATTTGGCCGCACCATTAGCTGCAGCACGCCAGACCGCCGGCCGCCGGCCGCCGCCGGACGGCGGCTGGGGGTCGGGGATGGGGTTAGGGGAGGAGGCAGGGGTGTACACGTGGCTGGCCTGTGTTGCAGTGGCGACCAAGCAATTGAGCAATATGCTGGGAACAAACAAGAAATGGTTCCACTTGGTCCCATGTTTGCATGACCAGAATGGGGCAACACTGCGGGGCTCGAGGCTTTTAGTGCCCCAAATGGGATTGGGAAGGAAAGGTGTCGTTGTTCCACTTGGTGATGGTAGAGGAGGAACCGTCGTCTCGGGAGAGAGGAGAAACTTATTTTTGATGGCCTGTAATGAAAATTTAAGTTTCCTTATTGTTCGAGTGCCGGGGGTCGGTGGAACATAACATGTACGACAAGGAGGTGGACGGTACGATTTAAGCAAAATTGTTGTGATATCGTCTTGAATCGTCGGCGGATATTCCTTTCATTTATGAGTTGTTCGTTTTTCTAGGCATGCGGCTGGTGATGTGTTCCACTAGAGCCCGATTGCAAATGGTGTTATTTTGGGAAGCCATTCCTTTCATGGAAGTTGGATACCTCATGTCGTCGGTTGGCGTATTGTGGGCTTCACTCGCTGGGGCATCATTCACTTGAAAACAACCATAAATTATTCAGCTGCATGGTTTCCAAACGACGTTTACCAGACTCAGCTGGCTCCTGCAACAGCAGCCACGGGGCTGCACGCTAATTTGATCAGCAGTGCGACTGTCGTCCGTACCTGCAGACCACACCAGCGCCCAGACAATTGACACCGCCGTTCCACGGCCAGACGCGTCTCGCCGGTCTCCGTGGCGCGCTCTCTGGCCGCGACAGGCGCCCGGCTGACGCTATACCCCGCCGTTCCAGGGTGGCGCGCGTCTGCAAGAAGGACACGGGCGGCAAGAACATCCTGAACCAGAACTGGGCCACCTACATCAAGGCGCGCCTCAACTGCTCCATCCCGGGCGAGTTCCCGTTCTACTTCAACGAGATCCGTGAGTGCCGGCGCGGCGGCCTCGGCGCGGGCGCGCCGCGCGGAATTTACGGCGACGGCGGGGCGCCGCCGCTGCCGCCGCTGCCGCCGCTCCGGGCAGGTTCGGCGGCGGTGCGCGGGCCCGGGCCGCCGGATTATCGCTCGGGAATAGCGTGCCTGTCCGGGCCGCGCGCGCTTATTGGAATGGAGGGAGACACGGCCGGCATCCGAAGCCGGCTGAGCGCGGCCGCACACGCAGCTGGCGGCGTCGGCGTCGGCGCCGCCCCTCCGCCAGGTGGTGTATCGTCCGCACCTGACTGAGCCCGGCCGGTCGACGCGGCGGCGGCGGACGAGGGGTGACACGGTGGGACGTGTGGGAGGTAAATGTGACGTGGCGGGAGGTCCTGGGTACAGGAAGCTGGTGACACTGGCCGGCGGAGTGGGGAGGGGGGGGAGAGGAAAGGTCGAGTCGGGTTAGAAACGGGAGTAACAAGAGAGAGCAGAGAGAGAGAGAGAGAGAGAGAGTCGTGGCACAGGTGGGTGGTACACGGGGAGAGTGGAGGAGTGATGGGCAGTAGCGGAAGAGCTGAAGGCTGAAGGCTAAAGCTGTTGGACCCCTTTCAGATTAAGTTTAAAAACTGCAGAGTAGTCATTACTGCAGAAGGAGGGGCCGGATGGACCGTGATTGGATATCGGCTGGCGCTGAAGGGACCTTTTATTGGTTGAGAGAGAGCGCAGGAGGGGCCGTGACCGGGTACTGTTCGCCGGCCGGGCCGCGGCCCTCCGGCCCGGGACCCCACCGGCGCGGCCGCCCCTCTCCTGACCGGGGCCCGTTAGCCGGGGGCGGCGCCGGCGGCCGGGCCGGTTACGGTGGCCGCCGTTCGATTGGTGCGCCGTTATTCGGCCCGGTCAGGCCATCGGCGGCCGGCGGCCGGCCGCCGCGCCGCAGACGCCCTCATTGATCTGGCCCGCCGGCGGCTCCGAACCCGGCGCCGCGCGGCCCGCGACCGGCCGGCCGCCGCGCGGCCCGTGCACACCGATCGAACGGGACCGGAGCCCGCCGGCGGCGCGCGGCGCGACCCGCCCGCCGGACGCGCGGTGGACGCCGCTGCTGCCGTGAAGCCCGGCGTGGGACACAGTGCAGCGTTACGTAATGCTGAGCTCAATGTTCGTGGAATGCATTGTGGTAATGGCACTCGGCGCTCGTGGTGCGGGTCTGGATGTGGTTTTGAAGTGTTTTGTGGGACGCCGTCGTTTGCCCGGTGGGGTTTGCCGGGTTGCGCATTAGGCTGGTCCGCCTCGACCCGTGCACTTGTCTGTATGTTGCAGAGTCGATCTACAAGGTGCCCGGAGACGACACCCAGTTTTACGCCGTGTTCACCACGTCCATGAACGGTCTGATGGGCTCGGCCGTCTGCTCCTTCACCCTGAGGGACATCCAGGTCAGCAGGGCCGCCTGACTGTGTCAGAATCAGTATCAAAACGCCCGCCATGTTCTGTTTCTTATCCGTGTAGATTTTAGGGATGTAGGGGACTTCCAGAGTGTTGATAGCGGTGGGTTGTTGACGCGCAGTATATTGGCTTATATGAGTACAAATAATTGTAGGCTAGGCTTTCAATACATTTAAAGGCAGAACGTTATTGCCCACGCGGCGGTCTACTCGGAGGAATTGTAATTGTGTAATGCGTAATTCATGCTGCCTGAACATGATGCTCTCATAGTGTGTCCGATGCGCGCGTGACACATTAGCCGCTAGTGGATCGGCGAGCGGCAATTGCCCCGCTCCCCTGCGCTCTGACCGGCCGTCGCTGTGTTATCCGTCCAATTCCAACAATTGGCCGCGGCGTGGACCGGCGCGGCCGCGGCGCACGTGACGCATCAATGTTGCACGCGGCGGCCGGCGCGGCGGCGGCCGGCCGTCAATGTTTGATCGGCGCCGAGACGTGACCGGGCGGCGGCGGCCGGCAGGCGGCGTTCGACGGCAAGTTCAAGGAGCAGAAGACGTCCAGCTCGGCGTGGCTGCCCGTCAGCCGGTCGGCGGTGCCTGAGCCGCGGCCCGGCCAGTGCGTCAACGACACCCAGACGCTGCCCGGTAACTGACGCCGACAGCGTCCTGGCTCGGCCGGGGCCTGTGATTCTGCCGTGCACGAGCCGTGACCATTGGCCCCGCAGCAGCTGGGGCCGGGGCCTGTTACCTCTGACCTCCCTCTGACCCGTGACCCGCGGCCCTGCTGCCTGGGCTGGGCCCTGGGCACAGGTCCCTGGGCCGGGACCTGTGAGCCCGCCCTGCTCGAACTGCCTGTGACCCTGTCTGCCCGGGCTGGGAACTGTGGTCTGTGTGACCTGTGAGTGGCCTTCCCCGCCTGAACTCCGGCTCGGTCTGTGTGTCGGCGGGGATCTGTGGTCTGTGACCTGTGAGTGGCCTTCCCTGCCTGAACTCCGGCTCGGTCTGTGTGTCGGCGGGGATCTGTGGTCTGTGACCTGTGAGTGGCCTTCCCTGCCTGAACTCCGGCCCGGTCTGTGTGTCGGCGGGAATCTGTGGTCTGTGACCTGTGAGTGGCCTTCCCTGCCTGAACTCCGGCGCAGTCTGTGTGTCGGCGGGATCTGTGATCTGTGACCTGTGAGTGGCCTTTCCTGCCTGAACTCCGGCCAGGTCTGTGTGTCGGCGGCGTCCGGGCTCTTGTGATCAAAGAAACGTGTGGCTGTCGAGTGTCTGGTCACTGCTCTGCTACGATCCGGAGTGGTTTGTTTGTTTCTTGCCTCTTTGTCGTTTGAAAAAACTGATTCGTTTTTTTTCTTGGATTCTTGTCCTATTCTGCCACCTCTCTCGATAGAAATCAAGAACGCCTCTTGAGCATTCAAGGCGCATAAAGAAACATGCCGTAGACATCAGGAAAAGAGACTCACAATAGCATGCTCCGTTTTGATGGAAATAATGGAAAATTTGGTAACTAAGAAGCAGAAGAATGTCGTGCTTTCTTTTTATTTGAAGTACGTTTGTAAGCACTGTTCATGTCGTCAGCGGTAAAGGCCTGTGCTTCTACCATGTCTTGATGATTTTAGCTTTCCTGAGCACTTTGTTGTGAATATTGCGCCTGTTACTGAACATCCTACTTTCACCGGCACTTCTGAAGTTCTGCCATTAAGAAATCGGCTTTCCTCCCAGGAAGGTGTCCGTTTGGTGCATTCCGTGTCGTATGCGATGCAAAATCCGACGCCCGCCGTTCACGAAATATGCGGTCGGTTCAGAGCCTCCTGATTGTCGGAGGGTGCGGGTAAACAATGCGTGGCCGTTACGCCGTAGTCTGTGAAATGAATGTGCTGGCCGTTTTGTGCAGACAAAATGTCTGCGGTTATTGCGGTAGTGCCGGTCGGCGGCACTGTTTTTACCTCCGACCGGGGGCAATTTCATGCTCCTAAGTGGCCGATATTGGTCAGAAACATTGGTCTGGGACTCCAGAATGTCTTGGAGCGACTAAACCGTGTGCCTCTTGCAGCGGAATGGGAGCTTTGTTTGGGCCCGGCTGAATGTGCCTGGATGCGGATGAGAAGTTGTTTTTGTGGGCTTGACAAATATTCCACTTCTGCGCCGATGTTTTTCTATTATGTTGTTTGAACTACCCAGAATACGTGATACCCTCGGGACATGGAAATGAAGTTTAACCCCCTTGCTACTGAAACGGTTGGCTCATTTGTATTTTTTTTCTGATGTAAAAGTCAGAGAACTCCGTTCGTAGAGGACAATGGAATACCAAGTATGTGACACGAAAAATATGCATAGGATTCACCACCCGTTTCCACCCAGCCAAAAAGTAAACTTAACCCTATTCCCGGCAGGCGGGCGGAATCCGCCCCCCCTCGGGTTTTTTGCTTGCCAATTCCAGGCTTTTTAACGCAGCTTCACGAAACTTGGTGACTTTTCCTAGCTATTCCTTCTACGCGCCGTGACAAAATTTCGAAATTCTATTTTGCTCAGGGGCGGAGCCAGGCAACGTTTTTGGGAGGCACCTCAGGCCATTTTTGGCCATGTTGAGGGTAAAAGGAAAATGTCTGCCAAAAACAGAGTTTTTAAGATAGAACTTAAAACTTTACATGGATGTATAGCTAAATAGTTGGGCAATGTGCATATGTAATTTTGTTTATCTGAGGTCACTTTACAAGGTCAGGTCAAGGTCAAAAGTCAAAATTTGTTTTTTTGCAATAATTTCGGCGCCGTTTTTTCAAATGCCAAACCCGGAATATATATTACGTAGAAAGGTGCCCTCTACTTGTGTAGCAAGTTTCAGTTTGATATCAGGTCGGGTCACGGAGCTATGACCTAAAATGTCAGTGCGCGTACCCTATAGCGCAAAAGCCAAAAAATGATTTTTTTGAAATAGAGTGAATTCAATCGATTAAAAACGTTTACAGATGATAATGAATGCACACGACATCATTCCAGGTGACCCCAAGGTCACTGGAGGTCATTTAAGGTCAAAGGTCACAAGTTGATCTGAAGAACGTGTGACCATGACAGTTCCCCCTTTTTTATGTCCCTGGCACCGCCTATGCTAACATTATACAAACATTGTAATGCGATTTGTACTTCTTTAGCATAACATGACTAGCAGAAGCTAAAAAAGTGTTTTGGCCTCTTTTGTTCATTCAGTTATTACAAAACTAATCCCCCTATTTTTCAAACCCTGTGAACGCCCATGAATTTTCTCAAAATTTCAAATTTGCATACCCATGGTAAAAGCCCTATCCATAATCTCTCGATTCATGCTAGTTTCATCGAAATCGGTCCATAAACAACGGAGTTATAAGAAGTCAAAAAGTCCCCCCCATTTTGATATTTTTGCCCCTTGTATCCACAAATTTTAAAATTTTGAAAATTTCTTTTTATAAAAATGTAGTTCACGTCACGGCAAACCGATTGCCGTTTGTTGCGATGAAATCGGATAAGTAGTTCTCGAGATCTCAGGGGGGGCCGAATCCGCCCCCCCCCTGCCGGGAATCGGCCATACCGTCTAGCCCTCCGGGAATAGGGTTAAATGCAACATTTATTACAAGTCAAACATTCCCGTTTTTAGTGTAGAGATCAGAAAGCTTGGTTCGTAAATGCTAAATGAATACCAAGTTTTTTTTAGCAAAAATATGTATGTGATTCATCACTTATTTCCGTCCAGCCTTAAAGAAACTTCCTGATAGAAGATTTTTGCTTTATCTACCGATATTCCTGTTTTTTTTCGTCTAATTGTCCGTTGTTAATTGACGGCCAATTTTTCTATAAATTAGATATTTGTTTAGTTACGGTTTTAGCAGTCGAATGTCTCATGTGCCAGATGCGCTGTGTGCAGGGCTGCGCAGTCCATTTTTCAAAACTTGCCGCGATTTGGTACCGTGTTTATATTGTAGTTGGACGTGAAACTGATAATTGCCAAGGAACTTCGTTGTTAGAAGAATGACCCAACGTCTGTGGGTCTCAGGTAACCCGTGAAAATCAGTGATTTTAAATCAGCACTAACGTAATTTTGTTCTCGTTAACTGTTTCCCCGACCTTTTTTGCTAGAGTTTCTTATCATTGATCTCTGTCTGCTTTAACCACGTTTTGTCATGAATGGTTGAACTCTGCGCCGACACGGTTGCCGTGCACGCTGTGATGACGTCATCTGACGGGCTGCTTCGTCGGCAGACACGGTCCTTACGTTCATCCAGTCCCACCCGCTTTTGGACGGGGCGGTGGCGCACAACAACGACAAGCCCGTGTTCTACAAGCGCGACCTCATCTTCACGCACGTGGTGGTGGACAAGGTGACCTCGGGCACCTTCGGCAACCAGCGAGAGTACACCGTCTACTACGCCGGCTCCAGTGAGTCTCGATTAACGGTAGTCCGTTACGTCTTGTATCGTGCTTCAACATAGTAGCAGATACTGCCTTTTTCGAACTTTTTCTGGAAAAGAAGTCAGCAAAACTTGTAAGGATGTGTGCTGTTTGGCTTGCTGGCATTTGCGTAATGAGCTTTCGTATAATTCGGGCGCATGTAATAATAAAGAACGGTAAACACGTGGCAGTCAGGCGAATGCTGTGTGGAGGCCAACTAAAATATAAATGGAGGATTGTGGCAAATGTTGTAGTTGTGCATGCTTTGTCTGACTGTTCTTCATCACTGTGTCATTGTCGTCGATGTCTTACAATCAGTTCACCATATTGATACATTGTTGAGGTATTCTTGTGCGTGCTCTTTTGTGTTTTCCTCGACGCATTCCATTATCTAACATTGACATCTAGCGAAACGGGCTGTATTATCAAAACAGAAAGAAAATATGAGCTCGATGGGAAATGAAACGGCCTTGTTTTTGCTTTATTTGCGCTCAGATTACGTCCGTTCCAGTGTTTGTTTTCCCCTGAACTGTGAGTAGAAACGGCTGGCAGTGGTATTAGCTGGTTGCTGGGACCAGCTCTCCTTTTATTATGGCCAGACGTAATTGTTTTACCTTTTTGGATACAAGTTGGGAAGAGGAGTTTCCATGCTAATATCTAAGGCAAGCACGCGCTGGGTTTAATTAGCAAACTTCTTGGCCCTGCACCACCTCCGGCCATAAAATTCCCGAAGAAGAGGCTTTGATGCCACTCCCTTGTCTGTTGTCAAGTCAGTGTCGCGTGTTGGCAGCACCGGTTTTAAGACGTTCCAGGGAGAAATGGCCTTTGAAGTTTTGCTAGTCCTCGTGTCACTCGTTTCATAGACAAATGACTGTCTGTGGTCTAAGTGATGTAACGCAACATAGTGAAAAGGACGCATTACATGTTACGGTGTTACTGGTGGTTTTTATGCTACGTCTGTGAAACCCTTCTAGTCCTTGAAAGCCATAGTCACAGCAGGGCAGCAACATATTCCCAATGAGAAAGTACTATGTGTGCCGGTGTGATTCAGTCATACACGGACACAATTTCGCGGAGTGGCAGTTACACTCTGACTTTCAGAGAATGGCTTTGTGACTGACGTTTATTCTTTGGCTCCTCTGTGGAAAATTGTTTGAAAATTGTCGTGTGAATTCGAAAAAAAATCTCGTTAAAATTGTTGTGAAAATTGAAAGATCACCGCCGCTGTGTGGATGGGAACCTGTGGCTGCTCTGTGGATGATGACTGTTTTTTTTGGTAGTGGGTCTGTGTCTACTGCATGGATAGTGTCTGTGCTGTCGCTGCTGTGTGGGTGATGTGTGGATGTGACACAGCTGACCTGTCGCTGTTGTGTGGGTGACTGTGTTGACAGCTGGTTTGTGGGCGGTGTATGAATAGTTGATCTGTCGCTGCTGTGTGGGTGACTGTGTTTATAGCTGGTTTGTGGCCGATGTATGGATAGTTGATCTGTTGCTGCTGTGTAGGTGACTGTGTTTACAGCTGGGATGTGGCTGTGTTGACAGCTGACCAGTCATTGTTGTGTGGATGACTGTGTTGACAGTCGGGCTGCGTTCGTGCTATGTAGACACTGACAGGTAGGATAGCGGTGGCGTTGAGTCACCCACCGTTTATGTGACCACTGCGTCGTCTGCCGGCCCTCCCTTCCGATCGACACTATGCGCGGGCACGCGCCGCACGTGCCACACGCGGCCGCTAACCCGTGGCGGCCCTCCTCAGACGACGGGCACGTGTACAAGATCGTGGAGTGGTACGACGCCCGGCGGGTGTCGCACTCGGCCCTGCTGGACGTGTTCCAGGTCACGGCGCCCGAGGCCGTCCGCCAGATGGCGCTTTCCCGCCCGGTGAGGGGGGCAGCTGGGCCCGGCCGGGGGTCGCCGGCCGGCGCGGCCGAGTTATGGCGCCTGTCCGCCGCCGCCCCAGGGATTAGTCCCGGAAAAGTGGCCAGATTGCCGGCTTATGTATGACTGAAGTTGGAGGCCGGATCAATCTTCTTGAGCGGCCGGAAAGTTTGCGGTCGTAGGGAGGCCGGTAATCCACGCTTTAAAGTCGGCGTTTTTGTGCGAACACAAAAGCTTGTGTCGGTTTGACCTTGTGTTCAACGCTCTTCTTTAAGACGAAGTGTTGAATGTCTCCCGTAGAGTCTGCATTCGGCGCCAACCGCACATGTGCCGGGAATTGTATTGTAATGCGTTGTATTGTATTGTATTGAATGGCCACGTGCTCGTCAACGCACCGGCCCCGGTAGTGGTCTGAGGGCACGCCTGCGTCTGCCGTTGCAGCACAAGTCGCTGTACGTGTCGTCGGACGCCCAGCTGCGCCAGGTGCACCTGGAGATGTGTAACGGACGCTTCGACAACTGCCTGCGCTGCGTGCACGACCCCTACTGCGGCTGGGACAAGACTTCGCACGTCTGCCGACCCTACACGCCCGGGTCAGTCGTCGGTCCGTTCAGTGACGGCCCGGGCCGGTGGCCGTCCGGGTCAGTGACCCTTCGGCCAGCACGCCGGCTGAATGGGATGCGGGGTTAAGATTTGTGTTGGCGATAATGGTGAGATAAACTCGAGCCGGCTGCCCTACTGATGAGACAATAAGCATCTCAGAGAGTAGTCGGGGGGTGAAGTGAGCGTCTAGCTCTAAGTGGAGTGACAAAGCATGCTCTAGGCTGGGTGGGCGGCGTGAGGACGAGACCCACCAAACAAGTGGTGGCGACGCGGTAACGCGCTCCGGAATGGGAAATGGTCGGATGATGTTCGCTGTGTAGAACTTGTGGCAAGTTCAGTCTACGCGCATCTTATTGAACGCGGAGTGGGGTTTGTATTTCTGGGGTTTGAGCCCGTCGGCTGTCTGTTTGCTCGCACGCTTTGGGGCAGGACTGCAGAGTGTCCTATAAAGCGCCGTCGCCGTTGTCTGGCCGGCCGTTCTGACCGGGCGCCTGTCTCCGCCCGACAGGCTGCTGCAGGACGTGACCAGCTCCGAGCCGGGCCTGTGCGACAGCTCGGTGATGCAGAAGAAGCTGAGCGCCACCTGGGGCCAGTCGCTCCACCTCGGCTGCGACGTGAAGCTGCCGCGCGCGCTCGACCAGCGCCAGGTCACCTGGTACCTGTGGACCAAGGAGAAGGGTCGCCACAGGTCGGGTAGGGAGGATGGGTCCGCAGCCGGGACCGGGAGGACAGTCGGGATGGGGCATAGCCTGAGCCAGCTGTGACGTGTACCCCGGTTTTGACTTTCGGCAGTTATCTAGAATGCGACTTTTTTGTTCGTGTCACCATACTCGTTTCCCCTATAACTTAGCTGTATACTGTTCTCAATGTTGGCAGGATTGAATGGAGCCCGGAGAAGTACGTGCGGACCCAGGAGAACGGCCTGGTGGTGCTCACCATGACTGAACAGGACGCCGGAAACTACGAGGCCCAGCTGGGCAACGACCTGCTCTGTATGTACAGCATCACCGTGGACGTGCACCGCTGCTCGGCGCCCGACAAGTCCCAGGTACGGCCGTCTCGGTCCTGGGTACGACTGTTACGCCGGGTTGACGTGGTACGGGGTACTGCTTGACACTGTCGCCCACCGATCTGATTAGGGGTTGATCTGATGCCGGGTACTGCCGACATTGCCCCAGGTGCTGCTGTCACGGTCTGCCCCAGGAGTGCTTGGCCCAGTACTCGGTTGGTTTACACGGTCTCACACGTGGCTTGGCCCGGTACTAGGTACTACGGATACAGTCTTGAGGGTAACACCCCCATGCTTAGGGTGCCATCACCGCATATTTGGCGATTCCACGACAGGAGTCATGTTTCAGAAGGCACCTTTGGTTCACGATGCCCCTGGAATGTAGCCCCGCTATGTGCTATAGACGCACACGGGCGTTGTGTTACCCGACACTGTTTACTTGTGCCCAGCGTTCTGTCCGGAAGGCTTCTGCTAGGAAATTAGTTTTCAAGAGTCCGTAGAGGGTAACTGTTCACATTGCTTGTCAACAGTTACAACTGCTTCAACTGCTGACATGGTGGTTGTTCGCTCGTCATGATTTTGTCATCCGCGATCGGTTGACACACGGAGCAGTGTTTTTAATTGAGAAATTATTAATATTCACCTGAACTTCTAGTATGGTCATTGTATTTTCTGTTCGTTGCAGTTTCTCGATGTAGTTTTTCTTCGTGTGTGGCCTGTCCTGCCACGTTGTTTTGCTGCTTTTCGGGGACCTAACTTGACTGACAATGTTCTGCAGGACTACCAGAAAATCTACTCTGACTGGTGCAGCGAGTTTGAGAAGTACAAAAGTGCCATGAAGAACTGGGAGAAGAAACAAGCGGTACGTTGAGCCCGCCATCCTCCTGCAGTTTTCTTTGTATTGGGAACGCTCCGACGTTATAAGTGTCTATGCGTTAATCTTCGAGGAATGGTTGTTAGGAGGAGGCAATTGTTTTACTGCGCTCGTTTATTCTGGAAAAGCATATCTTTATGCTAATTACGTTTTGGTTGGATCTGCTGATCACCGCTATTCCCTCCTAATTACTGCACTTCTATCCGCGCGAATTGATAACAGACACACATGCCTGCTTTGTTCAGCAAACTTTTGTAAAACTTAAGGTCAACTTCGGTGTGGAACTGTTGTGATTACTCTGACCGTTTCGAAACCAGTGCTGGCGCAGCCGCTTCTTGCCTCTCGTTTATTGCTGCTTTGCTTTTGAAATGTCAATCTTGCGAGACAGTTGTTACTTGTACGCCGTGTCTATGACGAGCCGAATTTCCAACTCGATTCTGATTTCAGCAATGCCGCAACCAGAACCAGAGCATGAGCCCGAATGCGCACCCGAACGAGATTTACCAGAGGTCTCCCTTGATATGAGTGCCTCGACGACGTGGCGGTAGAGCGTGCGTGAACGAATCAAAATGGGACGACATCTCAGTCGTCCTGAACTGCGGACTTCAGACTCCAGTGCGAGCAATAAGTTCAGTCTCCGTCACTCGGAAGCTCCCAATCGAATACTCCAACCGACGCCCCTTGCTGTGATCAATGCAACTTCAAGTGCGATTGCCGGCCACCAGGTGGTAGCACCGTGAACGGATTTTGCACAACGTTCTAACGATGACGACGCGAGCTCGGAGTGGACGACTGTGTCGCAGCGCGGGCGCGAGAAGATATTTGTGGCTGGTGTTTCGGCGGGACTGGTCGTCGATCTGCCACTGGTGTTGCATTTTACTGCGGTGACTGTCGTGTACAGAAGTTGTTTTTGTATGTCCACGTTTTTAACTGCGGACCGGCGCCAGACCTGCAATCATTTGTCCTCGTCGGCCGATTTGGTTTTTCGTACATGCTATCAGTATTGTCTTCCATGCTTTTGATTTGGCGTTTCTTTTGGTGCCTCTGTCACGCGTGTGACTTGATTCTCGCTCCTTGTGGCTCCTGAAAAGTGATGTGCTATGACCATTTGCATTCAGTTGAATCGCCAGACGTTGCCGCATAGTGCTTCATTTCCTTTGGCATATCATGTGACAGGCTTTGCATGATATGCGTACCGCAGAGACTATTGTACATATGCTCTATGTATGGAATGACGTTCTGTACATGAAATGACTTCATAATAATAAATCTCATCCAATTTTCGTATGACCGCCTTTGCTACGCAGATCAATGTATCCAAGTCCACACTGATTCCAAAAAGCGTTTTAGCACCTGTCATATTGGAGATGATCTTCCGAGGAATATGCGTCACATATGACAGGCACACGAATCATTTGCGGCCGACAAATCGTGGAAGGGTCAGGAAAGACACGAGGCGTTGGATTGGACGCGGTGACAGACGCGGCGGCGTTGTCAGTTCTCACCCGAGACGGGTCACAGGGACACCGCTACCCTAATCCCAAGCCGGATTATCGAGCAATCGCTTCACTGAGGGCCGCCAGCGCTAGCAAAACTGTCGCAACGAGAAAAAAACAGGTCTGATACTTAACATCGATGGTATGCGTCTTACTTCCACCCACCTCCGAAACGTTGTCCGGTTAGTTTACGCAATGCGTATCGCGAATAAAGAGATACATGCGCGAGTTCAATTAAAATCAAGTCCGCACGCTGTTGGTAGTCAAGTCGACTCTCCGGTCATTGTCGCCCTGCCACGAAAGCGGCGCCCCGTACGCCGCTCCACAATCACGAGCCTGGCCGCTGAGCAATCTTTTCTCGAAACGCTTGCACACTCGCTCAATAAACGGTTTGCCGCACCTCGGTGGAGAAATAAAACCTGGACGTCTGAGCCGTTTGTCGGCCCCAGAGATATGACCAGCGCCATCTAACTATCTCGATTTCTGGCGCTCACAGGCGCTCACCGGCCCGGGCGATCTTATCCGCCACCCAACGGCGCCTGTCGCAACTATCACATTGCACACATGCCAGCAGATGACAATACTGGGCACGAGTCCTGTCTATCAGATGACTGTTAAGTCTACTCGGCCACGATTTCGACACTGGATGACCGCTCAGTGTCGTGGCAGCAGCGGATCTCCCAGCGCGCGTTGGGGTTCTCCTGGTAGCAGTCCAACATAGCGGCGTCGTGTTCGATGCGTCGTTGCCCTGGAAACGGAGCGATGGTTCATAGATGACGATTAGTTCTCAGTTCTAGTCTGCAGACCAATGCTGTTACACTGCTGTTACAATGATGTTGCACTGTAGTTACACTGTAGTTACACTGATGGATCGAAAGACTGGTTCAATTTATAGCCCTGCACTTCTTCGTTAACTGACATTGGTATTGACTTTTGCAACTATTTTGTTTGTGAGACGACAGGAGGATGAGGAAAATGACACCTGTGAAATGCCAACCAAACATCATTTTCATTCCTCGTGACACATAACACACACACACACACACACACACACACACACACACACACACACGCACACACACACACACACACACACACACACACATATATATATATATATATATATATATATATATATATATATATATATATATGTAGAAGACCCCTCGTTATGTTTCAACGGCATCCTTACCTATGTTACCGCCAACCTCGAACAGAAAGTGTCCCTGCAGGGCGGCGGTGATGTCAGAGGCCGTCCCCAGGCAGATGGTGCTGTCATCTGGTGTCGGCTCCTCCGACTGAGGTCCGAGCGAACTTCTCCGTCCCTGGATACGGCTGGTCAGGTCCGGCAGCAGCAGCAACTTTTGCAGACACCTGGCAACACCGTCTTCGTCAGACTAGCGGTACGGTGCGGTCGGGGCAGTAGCAGCAGCAACTGCAGACGCCTCGTGCTAGCCAGTGCACATGACAGCGTCGGCCGAGTGGCCTTGGACGCACGCACTAATTCTGGGCCGGGGGCTGTTGTATGGACACCGCACAATGTCTTTTTCACAGGAATATGGCTTCCTGTTTTACAAACAGTTGGGTGATGCATTTTGACAGACATTTGTAGGTGAATGTGCTTGTCACCGATAACATCGCTAGTTAATCATTTCGCTGATTTATTTCAAGCTGCCACTTACAAAAATTGGGGATTCAGGCCTGCTGTGAATCCACCTTTAATCTGCAGTACATTAAACCCGTCTCTGAACAGCCATTGCCTGCATGTCATTGCCGACGCACGAAAGAACGGCTAACTGTATGTAACCTTCCCATCCTCCCCCTCGCCTGCTCACTCGGTCACAACGTCGCCGGCCGTCGTCTCCTCGGTCAGGGACACGGCCCAGTTGGTCTTGGAGAACTGCGGCGCCGTCACGCGCATAATGCCATTCTGAAAGTCCACTTCGTTGTCGATCTTGCGCACGATCTGCGCGTCCTTCTTCCGGAGCAGCTTCTTCATCTGCATCATCGACAGCAGAACCAGAAAAAGGTCAGGCGGTTTTACTATTGTGCTGTGGGATGATGATGTAGAAGTACAATGCACTTCGATGCTGCGTGAGTGTGCAGAAGCTTTCCGTTTCTCCCCCTTTCACGCCGTCGTGTAGATCTAAAAACACTGCAGTATTCCGCGAAGTCAAAAAGAGGTGCCTCCAATAATCGCTGTACCCCGACGTTGCCGGACTCATCACGGGCTGCAGGCGCAAGCGACCGTTCCCTGTTGAGCCCTTACCGGCCGGCTGGACTCCTTGCGGACCTTGTCGAGCTGTTCGGCCTCGTACTGGGTGCGCAGCTGGCGGATGAAGTCTGGCGGCACCTCCCACAGCTGGTCCCGGTGTCGGATCATGCAGCGGATCACGCGGGACGTCACCGCAGCAAACTCGATCTGCCCGCGCAGAGAGGAGTCTGGTCAAGGAAACACAGCGGCAGGCACACCGCAAAACTTCAATCTTCCCGAGTGGAGGGAAGTCTGGCCAGAGGCTCCTAGTGGCAGACACAATGGCAGACTTCGGACATGGAACATACGAGCCGGTGTGGCAGCAAAAACTGACTTCAGAAAAATCGGGCACAGCATGTGGCATGTTGTTCCCAAAACTTGACATGCAACTAAACGTAACAGCAATCAAACACTGGCACATACTTGAAGATGCAATAAACCTGCGCCTGATGACGCAACTTTAAACATAAACTGTGACAGGTGGCTGGACGGCCACATCGATACGCAGACAAACGCGCTGACAGCTCTCGCAAACGCGCGCAGCTACACAGGAATGGAGTGGTCTTTCCATTGCACCTCATTTCGTATCATCCTGTCCTATTATACAATGCTGTCATATGATACCAATTACCGAACGTCGCGCAATGCCACTACTCCACAGAGCACAGTCACAGCGTCGCGATTCCCACATCAATCCACTTTCGCAGGGATGTGGCGGCACACCTGAACACCGCACCGGCCGACCCACCTCGACGCTGATGTCCTTCTGGCGGCGCTGGGCGGGCCACATCAGGTTGGGCGCCATGATCATGGCCACGTTCTCCAGCGACATCTTGTTGCTCTGCTCCTGGGCGGCGACGGCGGCCAGGAACTGCAGAAGCCGGCGCAGCACGGCCCGGTTCGGCGCCGGCAGCTGCAGGCAGAGCAGCGCCAGCGCCTGCGGCCGCCGCTCGGCCGGCAGCGCGTCGCACCGGTGGAACGCGTCCATCCGCTCGTGCGTCAGCAGCGGCGTCGGCAGCTGGCGCAGGAACAGCTTCACCAGCGCGGCGACGTCGTGCGCGCCGCTCCGCCGCAGCGCCGCGTCCACGGCGCCCGGCTGGCTGTAGAAGCAGTCGTCCACCTGGCTGCGCAGCAGGTCCACCTTGTGCCGGTGGCCGGGCACGCGCAGCAGGCCCTCCTCGCGCAGGCCGCGCCGCTCCAGGTGGGTCAGCACCCTCTCCAGCAGGAGCGGCATGCCGCCGCCGCCGTCCGGCCGCCGCTGCCGGTCGCGCTCCAGCAGCGACGTCAGCGACGTGCCGAACACGGCGCCGTCGGTCACGCCGGGCCGCGCGCGCAGCCGTCGCCGGCGCGCCTTGCGCCGGCTGTAGGTGAGGCCGTGTTCGTCGAAGAGCGCCGTCAGCTCGATGAGCGCCAGCTTCTGGAGGCGGCGGACGTCCGGCTCGCTCAGGTCGTCCACCAGGGTCCGGCCCAGCCGGCCACCGGTCGCCGGTCGGGTCTGCGGGCACGGCCTCGGTCAGCCGGGCCACAGGGAGAATACAGACACGGCGAGGTGACGGTCTCCTCACGAGACACTCGTCTGTCCTGGCGGTCGAGGGCAGCACGGTCTGACAATCTGCCAGCCTTCTCGAGTGGACACAGCGAGCCAGATCGCCTTAGCAAACGTCATCTATGTACCCTCTCCCTCGGCAATTAAAATTGGCATCCAACGAACGCCATTACCAGATGAATAAAACAGGCTACTTTCGGCCTCGATAAACGCTGCCTGCGTCGGCTTCCCTCTATGTTGGTTTCTGTTGCCCCAGCTGAAGGGTCTAGAGGTCGAATAACGGCGCTGACGGCCGGTCAGCGGCGGACCCACCTTGTCAGTGCTGCCGGATCGGCCCTCGGCCCGGGAGCCGGAGCGGACCCGCGGGATGTGCAGCTCCCCCAGCTCGCTCAGACCGGAGCCGCGCCGCTCCGACTGGCGCCGCACAGAGCCGATAGGGTTGAACGACACCGCCTCGATCCCTGCGGACGGGCGGACGGTCAGCGGACGGGCGGACGGCGGCTGGGCCCACACCGAACCAGGCCGAGAGCTCCTAATTCAGGACGGGTCTGAAGGCGGAATGCGAGGGAAGCAGTAACACACTGGCTCAACATCTCACAAGGGCACCAGTGAGGCGGAGATCGGTTCGTAACAAGGGCAGAAATAAAGAGCAGAAGACAAAAAAAAACGATAAGAACTTCGCCAATGTGATGGTGCTGCAATTCGTTCACGCAATTACGTTCTACCGAGATCATGAACATTGCAGTTTTTAACCATATGACGGGCCGGTGCATTGCTGTATGATGGGCCTGAAACAAGCCTGAACAGCTTTGGTGACGACCGTGGGATGATAGTGACCCACCATGCGCAGGAGTCCCGCGACAGGCATCAGTACCAGACTGACCTCCACTAACCCAGCAAGGAGCTCTGCTCCATTCCACTCCACTCCACTTCAACTCCACCCCACGGCCGCTCGGACGACGTACCCGAGGAGTCAGCTGGCGCCGAGTGCCGGGTTACTTTGTAGTTTCCGGTCGACTCGAAGATGCCGAGCGCCTTGTGGACGCGGTCGGTTGCGTCGTGCGTCTTCTTCCGTGTGGGGGCCTCAGGCTCCGGACCGGTCCACCCCGGCGTCTCCTTCGCCAGAGGGATACGCAGCACGTGTCGGTACTCGGTCGACCTGAGAACAGATATCGGGACAGGCTCAGAACAGCCCGTTTGAACGCCAGTAAGCCGTTGATGCCATTGCCATTCGGCTTGGAGCTGGAGCTGGGTTTGGTTTGTTTTCGTCCCCAATTTTGCGAGTGACTACAGCTGGATGCAGTTGAAAACCACCGCGATGGGTGCACCCGGCCTTTTGCCTGGGTGCCCTCAGCTGATGGAACAGGCGATTGCTTAGCTATAGTTTTTCGAGCGCCCAGGGACCTCCAGAAACCAAATACGAAATGGCCTGTCGTCTGCTACTTGACATCCAATTAAAATAACACAAATTACGAGTCTCTCCGAGGTGTTAAATAAACGATGCATGTAAATGGGACTTATCTGACCTGGCACGGAAAACACTGATACGCTGTCAGAATAAATCGCCCATGGTTTCAACAGCACGGCCTACATTTCCTAAAACGACACAAACAACATGGAAACAATGAAATACACTAATTCAGAACTATTGAATTGTTTTGTGACATGGAGCAGTACGTTCCGTTCAACTTCCGCAGTTTCATCTGTCGGTCGCAAAACTGTCGGTGTTCAGAGAGGACGTATCCGTGCAGGAAGGATTCCTCGAGGTGTCGACTATTTCTCGCATCTTCGAGGGATTTTCAGCCGACTTGCCGTTGATTCGTAACTGGCCAAAATAATTCCAAATGAGATTTAGTGGCCAATCGATTACGACGGAAGCGAATGCTTTCCGAGTATCATTTGTGTTAACCTACTTTTCTACACCCCACTTGTGATACATAGATCATGTCTTCCCCTTTAATTTGCATATTACATTAAATGCATCGCCGCAGAACAAACTTCGGGTGTTTTTTGTTCCTTGATCGGAATCTGGTATTACTCCGCTATGAGAGGAGGTGACCGCAGCACACAAAAAACAGCCGGATTTGGGTACGGGCGTATCAAGCAAGTGTGTCGTAACAAGGTCATGCCGTGACACAACACCGCTGACAATACTGTCGCACGGTGCGACGAATGCCGCAGACGAACTCAGCCTCCGTGAGAATTGACACAGGCGACCATTAACGCGGGACGTCGTTACAGGCTAATGGTGGCGCAGCTGTTCATGCGTGAAACGCCAGCGCAAGGGAGCCGTTGGATAAAATGGAGCTTTGTTACAGCTGGTATCATGACAGGTACAGGCTGCTTATTCGTCGCTGCTGTGTTCGAACGTCATAATTCCGCTTCTTCGACGTCCCCATACTCCCTCGTTCATTTACTCTAACGCAGACTTGCCCTCACGACTGGTTTTGACTTGCCGAACTCTCCTCCGTACCTGCCTGATTGAGGTCTTGCTTGCCCTGCATGTAGTTCACAAGCCTAGGAGCAGAGAAATCGGGGTTGCGGGAGTAACTAACTTCCCATAGCCTAGAACATGAAGCCGGACTCGTCCACGCTTATCGTCGTGCTCATCCAGCCCTTCCGCCGTGCTCAGCCAGTCGTCCCTCCGCGTCCCCAGCACTCCCGCGTCGCCGGCTCCCGTCTCCTCAGTCTTAACCTCGTCGGCGTCCGGGTCCCTCTTCCAGTCCCTGTCCGGCGCGCTCCCCTCCCCGTCCCGTCCTGCCTTCCCGACCGAGCGCCCACCTGTCCTCGCCGTCGGCGGCCGGCTCCAGCTGGTCCAGCGAGCCGCGCGAGCTGCTGTGGTAGCCCTGGCTGTGCGGCGAGCCGGCCTCCAGCCGCGAGCAGGCGTCCGGCGGCGTCAGCGGCGGCGACAGCGAGTCCAGGCTGTCGGGCGTGGCCGACCGGCTGCGGCCGTCGCCGCCGCCGCCGCCCGGCTCCGAGGGGAACAGGTGCCGCATGTCCGGCCGGCGGCTCTTCTCCTTGCCGCGCCCCTTCTTCAGGGTGTCGCGCAGCGTGGCCACGCGACGCTTCACCACCGCCGCCTGAGGACGGGGCGCGGGTCAGCCGCGGTGAAAACCGTGGTTACCAGTGGACGGCCGTGGTTACCTGCGGTCTGTGGCTCGGGTTACGGTTCGTTACAACAACCCTAGACAGCAGTGGACGAGGCTTGAGTTATCCACAGTCGGAATCGAGTGGAATGGTGAAGGGTCCGCTTCAGCGGAAACCATGGCAACAGCGTAACCAGCCGAGGTGTTTGCAGTTGGAGACTCAATCGCCTGAGCACGACTGAGGAAGAAGTGTGAATGAAATCGTGAATCGTGAAACGAGAATAAAAAAATAGGCTGGGGATTTCATGCCTAAATTTTTAGCAGCATAAATGTCAAGACCGTAAGCTACGGATGTCCACTGCCTTGTACTCCACGACTGGCACACAGATACAGGTCACCAAATGGATGTTCAAGCCATTTCTACCGACCGTAGAACGAGAAACATGTACCAATGGCCCGTGGTTGTTGGCCATTGTCGCCGACGGTTTACCGCGCTGGCTAAGCCCGGTCTTGGTGCGTCGTCACACTAGTTGTCGCTTTGGCAGGCACGTGTCGACGCATATGCGTGACGAGTTTGCTTTGAAGTTACGCACGAGTTCGTTAACGAGCGCCGAAAAATGCACCGCGTCAGGCCAGGCATCCGGGGAGGCTGGACCGAGCAGGCCAGTTCCGGCTGACGTGCTGTCTCCTCTGACCTGTCGCTGGGAGAGAGTGTTGAGCGCGTCCCACTCCTCGGCCGTCTCCGAGCTCTGCTCCGGCACCGACACCAGCGAGTCGAACCCGGTCTGCCTGAGCCACTCCCACTCCTCCTCGCCCTCTGAAACACGACAGGGTGACGCACGTTCAATCACGGCCGCAGCGAGGCACGTCCCGAAGTAGCACGTCACAGGCGGCCAGGCCCGGAGTTCGTACGTAGGTATCGTGGATGGCGATAGATACATGGATGGGCGGGTGACGGCTGGCACGTCTCTCATCAACAATACAACGTTGCAAAGACAAAAACACTTCGCAAATAAAACTGGTGGGCAGGCTCAAAACACTCAAAGCTGGTGGGTATGACTTGTCCCAGATCGTCTCCGATCAGGCCTCGCTCCACGCATGGGCCAAAAGAAGGTCGCTGGTGGTGCGTGCCCACACCGGGAAAGCACGGAGGAGGGCGGAGGCGCTGCGATTTAATTTGCGATAATTATGCGGGGCAATTACGGTCCAGAAACGAGAGCGGAACATCAAAATGCATCCCCGACGTGAGACAGACCCGCCTGGTCGTCCCACGCCACGCGGATGAGCCAGGGCCGGACGTCAAAATCCCCACCTCAGGAGGATCCGGACCTCCTGGCGTTCCTGCGTGACGGGACCTACCCCGGACCGCCGGGAATCCCATCCGACGGGACCCGGACACCGGGACGGACCCGGTCCGCGCCGGCGACGCCTGCGCCGGCGCGTCATTGTATTGTAATCAGCGCGGCGCGCGGCCCGCACACCATCCGTCACAGCTCTGCGGCGGTGTGAACCCGACTCCGGCCACGGCGACGGGAGTCGTCGACCGGCCCGACCGGCGCCGGCACGGACCCGCCCCATCCGAGTGGCGACCGTGAGCCGGCGGAACCTCCTTCACATGTCGAAACCGGTGAAACTTCGCAAAACAGATGTCACAGGGAAAGGATATCTTAAGCGGGAAACGGATCATTACCGACAATAATTATGACGCATTAGGTTCCGCTGTAAGTGTGAGAAAACATCAGATATTAATACGGATGCAAATTCAGCCAGTGATAGCGAATTAGGCACGCTCAGAAGACCCTGCAGCAAATCAAAACGGTGCCCTTTCACTTCCTGATGTATGAGCGAATCACCCCATAGGGCGGGTAGGCGGGTAGCGCGGTCGACCTGCCGACTATGAGAACATATACGTGCGACTAAGCGGTTGCGTCGAAAGACCTCGACAAGATGTCTTCGGCTAAAACCAATTTTTAGTAGGTTTCTACAAATCTATCTTGATACATTCTTCCACAAGCCTAAAATCTCAAATATTGTAAATAAGCACGTTGTATTTTATGTCTGCTTCTCGCACACACTCATTACAATAGTCATGCAAAACTGGCAAAATGTTAGGTCGGCATAAGACTTCTGTGTAATTATAGGTGTAGAACTGGGACAAATTTTAGGATGAAAAAATGGATTCATCAGACCCTTGAATTTAATACCGAAAACTTATTTTCCATAACTCTACTTTATAAAGTAAGAAAATACATGAAAACGTCAAAATGTTGGCACGGAATTCCATACCAACAATATTCTCTGGCATGGAAAGCTCCACACCAGCGGTATAAAAAGCTACGCCTCTGTTTTGAATTATAGATCATGAACGAGGGCCAGACTGTCTTGAATGGACCGCAACGCCCAATGATACAAACTATGCGCATGTGCACGTTACAAGTTGCCCGGCAGTTCATCATGTGGAAAGACGTGCCAGCATTGGTTCTGAATGTAATGTAAAGGAGGAATAAATTCTTTATGTTTTCGCTAATACTGTCAATGGCTTTGTTGGCATATCCGCTTAAACGTCTTTGAGGATTCAGTGAACACCTGGCCTGAAATCCATTGAGATACCGGCAATCAGCAGTCGGAAATTCAGTAGCTAAGGCACACTGGAAGACAGCAAGGGTTTACCGCAGCTGAACGTGGCGTGGGTTTCGCCTGCACGGTCCATCTGCGAGCATCTTCAATCAAATTGTCCCCGACAGATCGAACATTTCACACAGGGACACCGGCGACCTGCCAACGTCACTCCACGCCCTAGCGAGAAGGCCATCCGGAAAATCCGCCATCCAAACCGCTGTACCCCGTCCGGGCGGGAGGCGTCAACACGCCAGCGTCACCTGCTCGGCGCGGCCGCGGTCCGGCCCGGCCAGGCCCGGCTGCGCGCGCGCCGCGCGGTCCGCCGCAGAGGCCGCGTCATTACGCGCCATTGACGCTCGGCGGCGCGCGCCGCAATGACCGCCTTCTCGCCGGCCGCGCCGCCGCACGCCGCCGCCTCTAACCCAGATACATATTCAGACGGCTCCGCGACTGGCTTCAGGTCATCGTGCGCGCACGCAAGGCCGGCGGACGGACGGACGGACGGACGGACCGGCGGGAGAACGGAGGAAAGGACGGCCGGCGGCGGATGCGTGAGAGACCGCTGGCCGGCGCGGAGCCCGTGGGAATGCTCGCGGCTTCACGCCGGTCACAGAGGCCTTCGTCTATCTGCAGACGGCTGAGTGTAGCAGATTACAGACCCGGACCAAGACAAGCCGCCCGGAGAAGACGGAAGTCCACCAGACGGACCCTGTACTGGGCCTGGCCCGGAGGCCGTGAGAGGTCACCCCGCGGTGAGCACGACTCAGAAGGTATGTCAGACGAGCTATCAGGGCGAGGCTCGGCAGATGTCAGAGAGCGGCCTCACGGTGAGCATCACTCAGAAGGAACATTACACGAACTTCCATTGCGAGAATCCCTCGCAGTGAACGCTACGCCGAAGGACTGCGAAAATATAATTTGAAGATAATTTTTGGTTCTCCGAATCCCTGCAAACGGCATTGTTTTACGGCTACGTTGAAAGAGCACAGCTATTTGATGAACGATAACAAATCGCAAGTTTTTGTTTCTTCTCAGAGTGGTGAGCAAACCTTTATTTGAATGATTCATACAAGATACCGCTTCCAGGTACAGCTATGGGAACAAGAAGTGGCCAGAGAAAATTTGCGGTCGTCTGACGGGTACTTTCACCCGGCATGTCTGTGCCAAAAGAACGCACATTCGCACGCTTTACCGAGCTGGTTTGTGGGAAACGCCGATGAAGAAATCCAGCCGGGCCTATCGGAGGGTGACAGGCCCAGAAGGGGCAACGGAGACGCTGCAGTGCACAGGAGCGGCTGCGGGACAAATTCTGGCTGCTGAGGGTTGGCCGTCTACATGCGCGGCTACTTTGTGAAAAAGGGGAAATTTGCATTCGATAACAGGTAATGTCTTTTTCCGCCACTGTAACCGTCTTGCCATGGTGTCCCAATGTGGTAGTGACATGCGGTACACAACTCTGCGCTTTCTTTATCGAAAGCGGAAGTCCCAAATTTCTCTCAAATTCGACAGAAGCCAGCTATGTCCGCAGATTCCGCTGGCTACCTCACGCCCTCGGCCAGCGATTCTCATCACTATCGCGGATAGTTCCAGTGGTTCTACTGAACGCAGTTTTCGGGGTCGCTTTCTTCCCATGGAATGCTCTTTCGCATTTGGGGTTTTCCAAAACGGCATTCGTTACTTACACGAACAGAAGTGGGTTCAAGAGTCACCCGCCATTCCTCCCCACTCACAGCCTATCTCCTCCATTAGACCGTTGTCAAAGATATTCAGCTGAGTACTTTCGTCCGAATTCCATGCGGTGACGATAGCATCATGTACATCTCCCCTCTGAACACGGACACGCTGAGGGTAAAACAGACATATCGCAGTGAATACAAAGAGCGGCAAAGCGTTACCAAGTGCATGCTCTTGGTAACGCTTCGCCGCCAGTTATCGCATTTCGCGCGAAGGTATGACTCACAGCGAAGCACACATCACGGAAAAGACAACATGAAGGAGACCACATCATCGCTCCGCAACAGCCCTCCTATCATGTAACCCTGAAACGCCCCTGCTCTTGATAGCTGACATCGACCTATCAAATGGTTAAGAGGCGACTGTGCTGGACGGTGGCGTGACCATTCGGACAGAAACGAAGGAGCTTTCAATCATGGATGAAGGAGAAAGGGAGAAGACGTGTGTTTTCGACAGTGACAGGTTTGAGCTATTGTATCGATACCGCAGGTCATGACATGCCTGCCTCCGTCGCTCTCTCCGTGCGCCGACGGCCCTCGCTGTGTGGAATTTAATTGTCGGCGTATCGGAGGAGGCCGCCAGAACAGCGGGCCGACTGCTTTTGTCTGGAGATGTCGGTCACTGGACGCCGTTTGTGACGTCGAAATTCCTCCCATAACCCAGCCGCCATTAGCAGACACCGTACGGTTAATGCCGCGAACGTGACAGCTCACGCAATTAGCATTGCAGCGCATCACGCCGGTCGCGAAAATGCAGGTTTGGCTCCCAGGCCGGCGCGAGCCTTCTGAGTCGAGGTTAACGACATCTCCGACGGTGGCACCGGTCAGCGGCGGCGGCGGCCGGCGCCGGCTGTCGCGGCGCCGCGTCTCCGGCGAGGACCGCGCGGGGCGCGCCGTTTCGGGCGGCAGATGGCGCGAAGGACGGCCGCGCGGCGCCGACGATAAATCGCTAAACGACGCCGTTTGGCCGACGGGAGACATATGCATCGGTCTGTGTGACGGCGTGCCTCCGGCGCCGGCCGCGCGCCGCCGCCAAGGCCGCCCGTGCCCGCCGGCGGCCGGAGAGAGAGAGTTCACGCCGTCCTGACTCCCGTCCGGCGGCTGTCGGAGCCCCGGAGCTGGCAGAATGCCACGGACCGCGCTCAGAGCTTGATTCTGGTCCGTGTACAGGAGTCGGAAAGCCGCGGGCTCTTGTAACGGCATGAGTCATGTGGATATAAGTGTGCCCCGCTGGGACGAGGCCGCGATCTTCATGGGATGGACATGGGTAGTTGAGGAGGGAATCTACGCTATCGCCAGGGAGCTGTCGGCTCTGGCGTCCGTGGCGGCGACGGATCCCGGACCTGGTGCTCTGCAGCAGTGGTGGGAGAGGTCTTGCTCTCAGTTAGGTTCTAACTAGATTCTAGATTCTACGTCCTACCTGGGAACTGACTAACGAACAAGTGCATCCCAGACAGCCCGGAACAGTCACAGAAAATTTTTTACATGCAAGTCTACGATTCAAAGCATCCCCGGATCCGCAAAACGCCTGCCGGACAAAAAAAACTAGAGGACCCACGGATAGCGGAGGTCAAAGCATCTCCATTTTCGTATCACACTGGTACGGAAGTGTCTAAGTGGTGGCGTCTGTGAAGTGATGAAGGTTATCCAGCGATACCATCGAGTGCTACGAGGGACAGAGTGAGTCAGCATATATCTGCAAAAGCCCCACTTCACAAAACAAAAACGAAAACAAAGGAAGAGGTTAATGAAACTTAAAGGCTTTGAAATCTTTTATCTCATCCTTTAGCTATTATAAACAAAAGAAGTCCGGTAAAAAAAGCTTCTTATGAAATCGGTTTTATAAGCGTCATTGTTTCCGCTTAACTAATATTCCATTCTTCAGCGTTCCTTTTCATTTCGTCACAAACGAAAATCTTGAATAGCCCACTGATTCGCCAGAACACCACCCTACACTGAAGCAAGCGCCCGCAGTACACCACCACCTGACCAAGCCCACGTCCGCGAAACGTTTCGAGCTGAAACACGCTCACGCACAAACACTTCAGCGACCAATCACCATAGCGCATGTGCGCACGTAGGCCGCGGCCCACGTACGCTGTAATTGGATTTCCATTGGGAGCAGTTGGTCTGGCCGACCTGGCGCAGCGGGTGGGTGAAAGCCCCATCTGCGGCGGTCATACAGACCACACCGACAGACGGCCAGGTGGTCGCTGCAGCTAAATTACCGGCGCCCGTTCTGGAACAGCGGCCCCTTTGTTTACAGCCCGCTGACCGCCGCAGACAAGAAAGTAGGCAACTATGTACTGGTGTGCAGGGCGCCTGAGTTCTGGAGGAACGGGCATGTCTGAAGCTGCCAGCAGCGCTTGCAAAAGAAAGGCCGACTCCATCGCAGTCGCTCCACCGTAAGTTACAGATCGCCTGAAGGATACCGAAAATATCTGCAGATCGCCCGGCACAGCTTTTGCCACATGGATATCATCACATCGTCTCATGGCCAAGATGAAAATATGGAAAGAGCAGATGACTTCGGCGTCATCTATTAATGTATGGGTAAAAATGAGAAGGATGCATGCATAAAAGTGTGAGATGGACTTCATGGCCATTCGGCAAACGCAATGCTTTTCTCCAGCATCCTTGTGCTCGATTCCATTGAAATCAGAATGGACTCACAGGAATCGATTCCGTTCTGATCAGAGTCAGAATCGAAAATGATTCGGCTGGTAGGTGCCGGAATCACAGTCGGAATTGAATCGCACAGTCTACGGAGTAAGAACTGGGATCGATTCTAAGGCTTAATCTAGTCCAGTGGATCTTAGTGGGATCGATTCTAGAATCAACTCATTCCATTTTAAGTCGGCTTTGGAATCGAATCCGTTTCGGGAAACTGCGTTGAGTCAGAACCGGAATGGATTCAACAAGCTTTCGGTCAGATTCGGAATCGATTTCCCAGAAGAAGGAGCCCAGCACAAGTCTTGGTCAGTCTTGCTATTTGCCAGCTAGTCTAGAGCCTTGCGGTTGTATCAGTAGCATCCCTAGCTTCCACTCTGATAACCATGGTCCCAGCGAGGGCCGTGAGCTGAGAACCGCGCACACCTGCACGTGTCACATGTCACTGCCGACAGCGGCAGCAGTGAGGGTCGCGGCGTGGCCGTGAAACGTCACCTGCCCGCAGAATCGTCCCGACTCACACACGTGTTCCCTCCCCCTCCCCAGCGCCGGGGGCGTGTGGTGGGGGACAGGTGCAGCAGCCGAGAGCGAACACAGCGAGTCGGGTGGTGATGTGACGGCGCAGCATGGCAAAAACGACGGCAGACAGACGCTGGCGGACCTCCTCCGACAGCCGACAGACACCGGCAGACTTCCTCTGACGGCCGACATACGCCGGAAGACCTCCTCCGACAGCAGAGACCCGCCGGAGGACTTCCGCTGACGGCCGACAGACGCCAGCAGACCTCCAGCTAAGCACAACCTCTCGCTCGGCAGCGAGTAGTGCCGCACACTCATCTCAGAGGCGCTTCACACTTCGTTCAGCACCACATCACGCCCTGGTCGGCAATACGTCACCAGCAGATGAACATTTCACGCTATTTCTCCGCATAGCCCACCCTGTCTTTCGCTCACTCCAGCGCCGTTCACATCAGCTCAATGACGAGTCCCACTGAACTCAGAGCCGTCTCCATCTCAGCCCAGCGCCGCTCAGGTGAGCTCAGCGTCGTCTCCCGCTCCACTCAGTCCCACCTTCCGCTCACAAGAGCGATAGCTCGGTGCCAGGCCGCCCATCCATCTCGGCGCCCCTCAGACCGGCCATCCAGACCTGTCCAGATCTGGCCGGCCGTCAGCCCAGTGACGAGCGGCCCGCCATCTGTCGGCGACGCGGCGCGACAGCTCGCGCCGGCGCGCCGTCTCCGCCGGCTGACGGCCCGGCGCCGAATCGACGGATCTCGACACCGGGACGGATCTGGCAACGGGATGGATCTCAGTACCGAAACGGAGACGACACTGCGACGACTCCTGATAGCGGAAAGTCTGACAAAAGACCTAATCCGGACACTGGGACTGGTCTAGATACCGGGACGAATCTCGACACCAAGATAGATCTCCGCACCGGGATGGGACTAGATCCTGGACAGATCTAGACACCGTGACAGATCTCGACACTACGACGGATCTCAACACTGGGGCTTGACATCGACACGGATCTCGACCACATGGGGGATCTCGTCATCGTGATGGATCTTGACACCAAAACGGAAATCCCTAAAGTGGGGCGTTCCGGAAACGCCAAAACATATGCAAAGGCTAGACGTCAGGTAAATATCAAAAGAACGAGACTTCAGGAAGTTCAGTTCTCGAAGGTGATCTTGAACAGACTCAGGCATGGATGCCGTTTAGAAAGTGGTATCAGACCAGACGCGAACTGGAAAAAATGTGCTCAAAACAAAAGTAGATCGCACAGGTTCGCACAAAAATAGCGGACAGATATTCAGTTTGGAGTCAATGTCTGCGACATCGTGACTTCTGTATACGTCATAACTATTCATATATGCAGGCGTGTCTGTAGTCCACTACGCTCCACAGGGGTCTTCCCGCCATTCCAAGAATCCAAGAGGCGTATTCTGTCCCGGAATTCAATTTGCATAACAAGATCATGTTTCAGATTAAACGAACGCTTATTTGGTAAAGAATTCCGCTTAAAAGTTTTGGTGCTGCGGTACATAAAAATGAAGCGTGGTTTTCCTGTTTGGCGGTCGACAATAATATTATCTGCATCGATTGTATCAGCCACTCGAACAACCGCGTTCTACTCTGCTGTGTCATGCCATTTGCGCAGACAATCTCCCGGCCTCCAGGAGAGAGAAGGAGAAGGGATCTGATGAGTGCAGACCATTGGGGGTCACTGCAACTGACCACCCACTGATTTGCATCCATCAAAACTGCACGGAATGGCAGTTTTACCTTGTCATGCCCCTCGATATGAGACCGGGAGGTGGCAAAGCGGAACCTCATAAAAATGCCACGGCGAGATGACCTGTTACCGACCTGCCGGCCTCGCCTGGCCATCTGTTTGTCTACGACGCCATGACCATCTCCGAGGTACCTGCTTTCGCTTGGGACTGTGGGGGGGAGGGGACAGAGCCGCTGTCGGCGCAGCGTCTCCGAAGAGCGCTCCGCCGGAAAATAGGCGGCGTTACGTCTGAACATGTCCGTACGACAAGAGGCCGGCGCTATGTCATACTTCTCCGCATGGTGTTCGATTTTGGACTCTCCACATCTGACCGCGACCGCCAGCCCTCCTTTGCATCGGCATTCGAACGATAGGGCCTCTGTTACAAAACGCTGCAGCTGCAGTGTCTGCAGCTCGCAGCGCTGCCTAAGAACCACGAGACTTGCCATTAGCTCACGTCACCGACTGCTTGGCACCTCAATCGGCGAGGGATTGGGCATTCGTTATGTAGTGATTTTGCATAATGTCCCGGTGCAAACATGGTTCTGGGACGGCTGAGGTGGCGCGGCAACGGCTCCACACAGAGCCTCCACCGGACACACAGCAGGACCTGACCCGGCGGCCAGCAGTCGGCCGTGGAGGGTCGCCAGCCCCACACGGACGTCCCACCGTACACAGAGCAGGACCGGACCGAGCGGCCAGCAGCAGGCCGTGTTGCGGCCATCAGCTCGGGACGTTCCGTGACGGGCCACCGGGCCATTGTGAGTGCCGGCTGACCGTCGGTCTGAATACCTGACGTGCCCAGGCGACGGACCGGTGCATGGCTGACCTACCTCTCGATTGAACCCTTCCGTGCCCGCCAGTTTCACGGGCGGAACAACACGTACCGAACCGGTCCGCCGGCGGTCCAGAGGAGAGACAATGCAGCGTTTAGCAGCGAGGTATGAGCTGCCAGAAAGATGGCCTTCCAGGGAACATCACAATGGTGAACGTCTCACTTTGTCTCACACTTGTGTTTGATGCGTGGCTAACATCGCGATTTTCCGACTAGAAGTCATATAGTTTACGAATTAATGCACCACTCGGCTGGCCATCCCCCGGGAGCTTGAATCTCTGAACCTGAGAGGAACTGATAAAATTATTAGCAGTGAAGAACGCGGGTCGGATGCCTTATAACTGTAAGGTCACGACTAGTAGCTTTCCGTCTGAAGTCGGTGCAAAACGAATTAAGCTCTCCTATCTACAGTCTGCGACGACAGGATGGCTGACGATTGACAATCAGTTGTGCTTGAAATGAGACATCACATCCGGACTCGCGCATTATCAACAGGAAACATCAGCTTACACGGGATTCACAGCGGTGGCATTACCTGGTGAAGTCTATTACCTGTATGCGTCATACCAGGGGCGACTGGGAAATTCGGAGCTGGGCCAGCTCCGCCGCCTTCAATGCCGTGATGCACCGTAGGGATCAAATCCTCAACATTTCCTCAGCTGGCATAATACAAGATTTGAAAGACGCTCACGGAGTAACGGTTAGCTTCACTCTGTCCACTGCAAGTTTAAATCTTGTTCAGGACGTGTTCTCAGACTTGTTTTGTCCGCGCCGGAGCGTTTGTCCACCCGTGGGTTCATCCTCTGGCGAAGGATTCCCTACTCCGCAATCCATCATCGTACGGCGATCGTTATTCCTAATCAGGGCAGCGGGAACGCCCATAAGCCGTCCCCGAGCTTCGAAAGCCGCTATCCCCCATGCTGAGAAGGCTTGAGTAGAGCAGTCACCGCTGCCTCCGCTGACATCACCATCTCTCGTCCTCAACCAGACCCCCACTCGGCAGCGGCCAATCTGGCAAATGTTCTGCTGTGGCGAGACTGGTGAGAGGCGAGCTCTCGTGCCCTCGGCCCGGTATGGTCCTCCCCGGAACAGTCCGGTGCGGCCCGGCCGGCCCGATCTGGTCCGGTCCAGCTGGTACGGCCCGATACGGTCCGGCACGGTCCACACGCGGGACCGCCACCTCCCAGACCGCCAGGTGCTGCCTCATAAACGATGATGGACCACTTCCTTGTTTGTGCTTGCTTACAAATGCCCCGTGATGGATCTGGGTTCCCTTTCGGAGTAAACACCAGCTTCATACCTGTGGTTTTATTCGGCCCTGGACTTGGTTCTGCTCCATCAACCACCTGCAGCTGCGCCAGCCAGACGCCAAATAGCGATTGTTATCATTACATGGGAGGGCAACGCCTCGGCTCAAGTTTTTCCGTTCCTGTACCTGAACGTCTTGCTGCCTTATAAATATGATGCGAACGATGACATAGGCCCAGTGAATATGTCTTCGACTAAATGAAAACGAAATCAAACTGGGCGGCCGGCCCGACCCGGCCTTCATGCTTTTCACAGGTTAACAAGTCCACAGCCACTAGACACACAGTTATGCAATTTTCAAAAGAAGAAATCTCAGTACTCTGTGAATTTTGCATTTTCATACAAAATGCGTCCAATTGCGAGCCGTTTCCATATCCCTATTTCAGGAACAATGTTTTCCCCTTCAGATATTTTTACTGGGTTTTGGAGCCGCTCACTAAAGAGAGCAAACATTGTCAACCATGTTCATTTGTACTGCGAAATGCGGAAAAAGAAAGTGCATGCAAGTACCAAACAATGTTTTCAAGCATTCTTCCCAATTTTCAGTGGAACGTAACAGGCCGACAGCGTCACGGGCCCCACATTCTGGGGTTTTGCTGGTTTTATCTGGGGGTCTTACTGGTTTTAAGTTGGCAAAAAACCAATTTATCTTCGAAGGCCTTGCAATGTCAGAGGAAAACCTGGGAATGTGAAAGCACTTAGCGTAGCGCGAATTTGATTCATATCTTGCGATTTACGATACAACGAGCGTTACATGTGGCACCCAGAAGTGAAATTTTCCCCGACTTCGTTACGGTCTGATCTGGTCTGGTCCAGTCCGGTCCGGTTTGGTTTGGTCTGCTCCGGTCTGGTCCGGAGCAGACCGTATCGGAGCGGCCCGGCTCAGTGCGGCCTGGCCCAGTGCGACCAGTCGGGCTCGGTATGGTCCGGTGCCGCCAGTGCGATCATTACCGTCCGGTCCCATCTGGTCTGGTCCTGTCCGGTCTGGTCCGGTACGGTATGGTCCGTTGCGGCTAGTACGAACAGTACGGTCCGGTTCGGTCTAGTTTGAGGGTCGGTTTGGTCCCGTCGGCCTAGGCTCGCTGGCTTGCTCTGTTTCATCTGGTCCAGTCTGGTCCATTACAGTTGGTCTGTTCCGGTTTGGTTCATCACGGTTGGTCTGTTCCGGTTTGGTTCATCACAGTTGGTCTGTTCCGGTCTGGTCCACCACAGTTGGTCTGTCCCGGTCTGGTCCATCACCGTTGGTCTGTCCCGGTCTGGTCCATCACGGCTGGTGTGTTCTGGTTCGGTCCGTCTCAGTTGGACCGATCTGGTCCGTTCCGGTCGGTCGTTCTGACCCCAAATGGCGGCAGCTGGCCGTGAATAGCAAACAGTGCAGCCGCTGCAGGCCGGCGTCGCCGCTAAAAATACCTCTTCCGACACGATCACGTCAGATAGAGGCTCTCAGAGTGTGTACGCACGTGTTTCGGAGATACGAACCGTTCTGTCCTTACACCGGGCGACAGCCCGATAACGTAGTCAGACCATACTTTTTACGGCAGGCGATACGGTAACGCCAGGCTCGGCCCACCGCCAACGCCCCGGCGATGGTTCGGGCAGTGTAAGCGCCAGTCACACCACCGATTAGGTTAACCAGTGGGGGTAAACAATGATAGAGTGCTGGCGCGACCGGCGCAGGCCCGGTTCAGGCTCCATTGCTCTTCAGTTGTTTGCTTCGCGTAGTTGACGAGGAAAGCACGCGTTCCATTGTCTGTTTCACCATTGTGGCTAATTGCTACGTTGTTCGTTGGGCACACCACGCCTCAGTTATCTGCAGCTAATCATGTCGTATAAAAGCCCACATCCATAGAAATGAGTCATAACGTAATTAGATACCTCCAACGGTGAGCTACTAGTATATCGTGTCAATCTCATAATTGTGTTACTTAACAAATCGCCTGCCTGCTTGAGGAACACAGCTGTCGCAACTTCCAACCTCGATTACTGCACTCTAAGCCAAGAAAAATGTAGCTAACCATGACCGAGCTCGACAAATTTCGATTAGAGCATTTCCAACGTCATTTACTACCGAACGCGTCCTTGGACGCCCTTTCTGAGGATTATGTGCGTTTCTGAGAGTGACTTTAGTGTATCGCCTCATGAAGGTCGTCAATGCAGCTGTCGCCTTTTCTATCTTCGTCACACGCAACAGAAACGGATTAATCGCCCTTGACACTAGCTAAAAACTTCATTTGTTTTGGTTGAGGCAGATACGGGTTTGCGTGATTGTCAATGGCGACTGGAGAGGGTCACCGGTGCGGGCTGCGCCCCGAGGTTCGGCGGTGACAGTCACCACGGTGACGCCGTCACTGGCCGCCGGCGTGACGTGACGGGACTTGACGGCCGCGCCACCGGCGTAACGCCGACCGTCACTCGAACCAGCGTTATCACGTGAGTCGTCATCCTGGCCCGTAACGCGCGTCGCGCATGAATCGTCACTTGACCACTCGTCACTCGCCACCGCGTCGCAGTGAGTCACTGCTCGACCTTCTGTAGATACCTGGACCGTCACTCGAGCTCGTTACAGCGCGTGAGCCGTAACACGATCCGCCGCCGTTACCCGAACCGTGACTCGGTCTGGTGACGCCACCTGACGCCATCATCCGCCCTCACTCTCGACCTCGTGTCGGCCGGAACTTTCGCCGGAGAACGGGAGCCGGTCGAGTTCGCTCGCCGGAAGCGGCTTGGTTCCGGTCGGCGCCGGCCGTGAGAGGGTTTGACGAACCGCAGGAACAGGGTCTAGGGATCGCAGGGTGAGAAGCTAGGAGCCCCCGGTAGCGAGTGGGTTTGGGGAGCATCGAGTAGTAATAAGGCGAGTACTGACAACTTGGAAGGGTATGGGGGCCGCACGTGAAGGGTCTTGGGATCGCAGACTGGTGGGATCTGAGGACCACTGGTCGCGAGTGCCTAGACACTAAAGGCTATGGAAGAGTCAGGAAAGTACGTGAAGACTATAGGGAGACGGTCTGAAGATTTCAAGCTCTGTGGTTATAACAAGGGCGACGGCAAGTCAAGGTTATCCCCGCCAAGGATGTCAATTTGTATTCTTTGCGAAGATCATGACCCCCCAATGCGGGTGTGGGCCCCTCCAAAGGTGATTTTGTCCCCCCTCCATAGTTTATGGCATTTTTAACTAGGCGAACATAGTTTACCATTTGGTAAATAACCAAAGAAAACAGAACATTCCCTTTGTTCAAAATTGGGATAAATTCGACAAGAAACACACATTTGGGGAAGGAGGTTAGGGTGTCAAACTTTCGGCTAGCCCCCCCCCCCCCCTCATTTACACAAAATGACACAACGTTCCCGCTCTTGTCATACTGTTTGCAATTTCCTTTCTGCACAAATCACTCTGGAGCTCTTAATAAGAGTATCTGATCACCCTCCCCATGCAATTCCTAAACTGTCATCTGGCCCTATTTTCAGCAATTCCGTGGCGTCCCCTCTTCTGCCAGGAGGGGTGGGGCTGATGCTGGCACGAGTCAGACAGTCCACCTTCTCTCTTCTCAATGGCCAAACAGGTCCCATTTCATCAGCTCCTGGTACCCATTGTGGCGGCCGAGAGTTCATAAAGGTCAGGTGTGTACCGGCGAGGAACCCCCGCTAGTTATATCCCAGCTCAGATGGGTCTTTTTGTTTGGACGGCAGGTGGTAACACTCTGAGCCAAAATGTCTTCCAGGTTAGGACAGGTTCAGACGAGACCATGAGAGTCGGCTCGAGGTCAGGCTAGGTCATGAGTGGTCAGACGAAATCAGTCGAGGCTTGTTAAGATCAGACAAATGTGTCCGAGGTCAGTAGAGGATGTCAGAGAATGTGAGGTCACACCAGAAAATGCCTGCGAGGCCCGGGAAGGATGAATCGAACATACCATTGTAATAACCGGCAGTTCCACAACAACTCGCTATACAACTTTTTTGTTGCCATTTCCTAGTTTTGTGGGAGACCATTTTCGACCCGCATCACTGCCGTTCGCTTCAACAAAGAATGCCAGAATGACAGGTGTCCGATATTGACGCATGAAGCCCTGCACTGAGTGAGCACGGCACGCCGGACGACAAAGCGTAGTTATAACACCCCACAACAGAGAGCTCTATGACCCGGCTTCCGCCAGAGGTGACACGATGGCGCAAGTCCGTACCCGCCATGTCTGTGAACGTCCGATAGCTGCTGATAGCGGCGGTGAGGTATCACGTGACACGGCCGACGCAGAAGCTCGGGATGCTCCTGGGATGCGGGCGGGCTTGTTCGTCCCTGCCCACGTGGCCGTGATGCGTCATCAGTTGTTGGCGGCGCCAGGCTGGTGCCGCTAGGTTTGGTGTGTTTTTGAAGTTTTCAGAACAATGGCTTTCCGTTTACTGAGCTCGAGACTATTGTTCTGGGCACTTGGAGCTGCCGTGCCTCCTCCCATCAATAGCTGTCGATTTGGAAACGACGCCCCGACCGGAAGTCTGCAAACGTCCAAGGGCTCTCGGCAATCATTCTACTCCTTGTGATTTATAGCGCTGAGAGAGGCAATGAGCGGCAAGTGCGATACTATTGTTTCTTTTGAAACTTGGGTCAGAGCGGTTGCATAAGTTGAGATTACGTCCACCATGCTGGTTAATCGTCTCCCGTGAGTCATTTTCACCTGATGGGACAATTGAGTCATTCCGGTTCACTTGACGTTGATTTCGGCGCCATGAAATTCGGCAAACGAAGTTATCTTTGCTCACATTTTGCGGTCTTTATTTTGCCTTGCGCGCGGGCCTGCTTACCTTCCGGCGGATTGTCGTCCTCGACTGCATTGTCCGAGTCCAGGCGAATGTGTTGGATCTCGTTCAGGTACACCACGAATTCCTGGCTGTTGTACGTCTCCATGTTCTCTAGCGGATCCTGCGGAATAACAGCGCATTGTCAGGCGCCGCCGGCCAAAAGATCAGCATCGAAGGGTCGGCCCACTAATCAAATTATGAGGGCTAAGGATCTCGCTGTAACTTCAGGCAGCTGAGCCTCAAACGACTGCGTCGGTCGACTGGAGGGTAAATAATGATTCAAGAGCAGACGAATGTCGAGCGACAAGCAGTGCTCGACGCATTTCTGATTCCTCAAACACCAGGCAACAGCGGTACGTAAACGCCAACACATAATCATTCGCTGTTTACGAGTGGTCATCTCGTACATAGCATCAGTCAGAAACGGTAACGCTATTCCGGTCGCCGCAAGGACTTTTGATCTGAAGCTTGTGTTTGTATGCTACAAAACAGAAGTGCCCATGTAAGACGCATTCTATCCAGGCTGTCGTATTCCCGAATGGACAACTCAGCAACCCATTAACTATAAAATGACAGCGTCAGCCACCTACGGTCGCCGAACTCTATCTGGTCGGTGTTAGTTCATGTATTGATTCAAAGCCACATGATATGCTGTGCAAATGCAAAATCCGAGTGGCTCGCCGATTGTGAACACTGACCCAGTAATGCCGAGCTTTCCCAAGTACCGATACTGATCGCAGAGCTACCCGCCGAAACGCGCAGGTACGGCCGCCGGGAGAGTCGGGTTATGACCGCTGAGAGGGTCCGGGTATGTCGGCTGTCACCGGCGGCGGGGCGGCGCGTGGTGCGATAGCGGCCTCCGGCCCCGTGTCAACGTTCGTCCTCGAACCGCCCTCAAACGGAGCCGCCACAGGCTGCCAAGTGGACCGCGAAGCCCCGCAGGCAGGAGGACAGCCGACTCCCGACAGCTGACGGCTGGGAGCGGTTAGCCGACAGCCGACAGACAGCCGCGGAAAGAAGGTAGCAGACAGCCCGCAGTCGACGGTTGAGAGCAGGTAACCGACAGCAGACGGCAGACAGCGGACGGCAGACAGTTGATGACAAACGGCAGATAGCGGTGACAGACAGTAGACGGTTCACGGAAGGAGACAGACGACAGAAAGCGGACGGCAGGCAACGTATAGCAGACAGGTGAGAGCAGATAGCAGAGAACGGAGGGCAGACAGAAGGCAGCAGACGGTAGAGAGAAGCGGCAAAAAGTAGACGGCAGACAGAACAGCACAAGGCCACAGAAAACAAAAGGCAACAGACCACAGACAGGAAAAAGCTGACAACAGACAACCAACAGCCGATATCAGACGACTGATTCGCGGGCACACAGCACACACTAGACGACAGGGACAGCAGATTTGAACCATGCACCGACCCAGTCCTAGCTTCTGGATGTCGGGCAAATCGTTATTTCTGAGTTCGGTTCAAACGTCCGGCAACATGGGAATCTTAATGCAGAAAGGCCTGGAGTGCACCGCGATCACACCGGGCTTAGCGTGACTCGTCAGGGTGAGCAGCCAGGCGGAGAGGCAGAGCGCGGAAGTGCATTGGAAACGAAGACAGCGTAACAGATGGGAGAGAAGCAAAAGCTCTAGTGTTTACGGCACGTGCGTCTGCTCGGCAGAAATCCGTGATCGATCAGCCTCAGCATCCACGGATCAAAACCCCTGAGAACCCGCCTTCTCCTCAGCGCCGGTCTTCCGTTCACACGGCCGTCGGGCGAAACGCTGTTAATCACGTGCCAACTGGGTCGGCCCGTCGTCTGCGCCGGGTCCGCGACGACGGCCCGTCGTTCCGCACGGGGCCGTTTGACGGATGCGGCTCTCGGCACGGACAGAGACGGCGCGGTGCAGTCGCCGGACGCCGTGAGATCGGACTCTGAACACGGCAGACGGAGGGAGAGATCCAGCCGCGGACCGGCGCAGCGCGACCGGAAAAAACGCCCGGCCTACATCTCCGCCAACCGACGGCGAATGTGCGCCAGCCGCGCTCGTCATTCAAATAACCAAATCAGGAGGCGAGTGTGAATTTAAAGAAACAAAAGTGAATCGTAATTGATGGTTCGGGATTCAGCATTTGTCCACTCCAAGGCCACGAGGTCCTGCGGCGTCAAAACGCGGTCAAGTATTATGACAGAGTCGGGCCCATCGCTCAGCACATATCAGCGCCCTCAGCCTAGCGCCCAATAGCGGCGGCCGATGCCGATACGACGATAACACTGGAACGATACATCTGCGAAAGATTACTTCCCTGAAGAGAGGTCAATGGGGGAGCATCAATAACGCCGGCCCATCGCTCGATGGGAACACAGTCTCCGACACGGTGCGCCACGCTGCGCGTTACGAAAGCGCGCCGGCCGAGGGCTGCGGCCGCGGCGAGGGCGCGGCTCGTCGGCCCCACTCGCCGAGCCGCCGAAACGACGCGCCTCGACGAGACCGGCACCGAGGCGGCCTCCGAGCCGCGCCGCGCCGGCCGTGACCCGCTCGGCGCGTCACGCGACCGGGCGTGGCCCGACGCTCACCTGCGCCAGTTTCTCCGACTCCGACTCCGGCGCCTCCGCCGCCGCCGCCGCCGAGTCCGCCTCCATGGCGGCGGGCCGCCTCTGACACAGAAAGGCCGGCCGCGGAGGGATGCGCTGACCGCAGGCCCGCCGCGCCGCCACTGGCCCACGGAGAAAGCGGCCGCTATCTGGCCGCCGCGCTATCAGCCGCGGCTCGGCCGACTCGGCAGCGCGCGGCCCGGCGGCGGCCGACAAGGACGGGCCCGGTGGTCCCCGCTCTCAAGTGCAGCTCCAAGAAATCGATGCGTAACGGCGCACGGGGAAACCAGAGGTCCGCCTTGACAGCGTTCCCACTGCCGACGTCACTTCGCCTTGACGTCAGTCGGATGGTGGCGAGAGCTCTTCCTCTCAGTGTGTCACGGTCTTGCGAAGCCCCGTATGTCGCGCACGGTTTCTGGTATCGGCGATTCTACTTCTGAAAGGCCTTGGTAGGAGTGCCGATAAAATCCCGTCAACCTGTGGCGTGCGAACCAAGGCTACACGCGCGCCAGCGATGCGTATCTGAATGGTAACGCTGAACCAATGTCTCTGCACGGACGCCAGAACAGTGGTGGGCTACGCCCTTCTCCGCTCTATCACGACGGTGCTCAGGTCTTTCCTGCCAGTGCTCGTTCATCCTGATGCACACACCTGCAGACCGTAACAGACGCTTTGTTCACTTTTTACGAAAAAAACAAGCTAGTCACTGCGCAAAAGCTGCCGAGTGTCTGCTTAGCCATTACATCCGCAAAGGTGACTTCATGAGCCACGCCACACTAGTTCTGATTGCGTGTTTGCCCTTGTGGTCCAATTAACAGAGCCGGGTCTGCGGGGCATGGTTCCCGAGGCGGCCGCCAGAGGCGCCACCGTCGGCCGTCACGCTGCGCCGGCCAAGCGATCCTGAATGGCGGGCAGAGGTAGGGAAACCCTGCGCGGCTCGTAACGATAGCGGCGCCCTCCGAACAGCCAGTCTGCACGCGGCCTGCCTGGTCCGGCCTGACGGCGGTCGGCCGGCGTCGCGCCGGCGCAGCTGCGCGTGGGTGACGTCACCAGCAGAAAATGCTGCGTCGGCCCGGCCGGCCCCGCCCGGACCGGGCGTTCACATCATCGGCATATTCATGTCGCCGAAGTCGCAGAAGATCCGGTTAGGCGGAAAGAAGCTTGTTAGCACAACAACGCCAAACTCGACAAAGGTCCCACGGGCCTCTGATCAGTAAACATTCGAATGTTTACCACCGTCAACGTTTGAGAGTTTCTCGGATGATCAAGCGTAACAGGAATTTCTTCAAATTCCACTCAGCCATGCCTTCACGCGAGAGAGGCTCATGCTTTATTGCAAACCAGGCCGTTGGTATCTGATTGGATGCAAGGTCACGCGCGCCCGCGGGGGTCAATTAATCTGCCGGCGTGCTGCCCGGGATCCGACGCGTGCAGCTGCAGCAGAAGCCGATCAATTTCCTCCGTCAGCCACCCCGGGGCCTGTTGCCCGACAGCACCAGCTTCCGCCGTCGGCTGCCACCCGGCATGTGTCATAGGTGTTGGTTTACGTGGTACAACGCGCCGCATGAACGGCAGGTGACACGCTCCCTTCAAATGCCAACCACTTCACATGCCCCGCGGCACTCGCGGCGGACTGGAGGCGTCGGGTGCCGGGCAGCGGGGCAAAGTCAAAGTGACCCAGCTGCTACGAGTCGCACTTTCGGGTGGGTCCACGGACCTGCCCGTGCGTATCGACTAGGTGTCTGCAGCGCCGTGAGGACAGCGTTTGGACTGGTTGGAGTGCAGAGGCTCAGCACCGCTGGGGAGGTGCACGTATCAAACGCTCCAGCACCTGTCACAGATGGCTTAGTACCCGTCACGAATGCTCCGAAGTACATGAAAGATGTCTCGATATCAGTCCCAACCGGTTTAGTATCGGACAAGAATCACCCGAAGCTTCCCACGGACGATCCGGAGTCCGTGACGAAAGTTACAGTATCTGGCATGGGTGATTTAGCGGCTGACACCCGTCAGACGGTCGGACACCGTCACCAGATGTCCGGCGCGGCCAGTCGGCGATCAGCGTCGGCTGCGGTGCGGCGTGCTCGTGCGTCGGTCACGCTGCCGCCCGCTCTCGGTGGTGTGGCGGCGGCTGGCCGGCGGAAGCCGTCCTCCCGTGACGCAGACCGTCGGCCGGTCCGACCTGCACGAGCCGCCGGACGTCAGCTGACGCTGGCCGACCTTTCGGACGTCAGCGGACGTCACGTGACGTCTTCTCGGACACATGGGAGAATAAGACCTAATGTTGACTTTCTGACATTAACGGGCGCTGTCGGACGTCGATGGATGTCAGCAAAAGCGAGCGATCGTCGGCGCGTTTCAGCGGACGTCACTGATCCGGTCAGCGTCAGTGACCCGCCTCCTGCCAAACTGCCCCGGGCACCAGAGTCGGCAAACTGCGACAGACTGCCCGGGCACCAGACCGCCACCGCCGGCCGCCCGGGGAAGGTAAAACAGCGCCAGCCACGGCCTCGGTCCGTCAGGGGGTGTTGACCGACGGCCGCGGCCGGCCGCCACGTGCGGCTTCTTCCGGCCAGCTGACCGAGATAAATGGCTTCCCACGCGCCGAGCTGAGCTGAGCTGAGCTGAGCCGGGCGGCCGACTCGTGGCCGGCCACGGCGGCGCTCACGAACAGCTAGACGGCGGGGAGCGGCGCGCCGGCGGTCGGACGTGCCCCAGTCAGCCCAGCCTCGCCCGCGGCCCTCGCCGCCCGCGCCGCGCCCCGACCGCGTCCTGGAGGAGCGCCCGAGGCAGCCGGCCGGCGGCGGCAGGGCTGGCGACGTCGTGGGCGCCGGGGCGTGGTGGGCCCTTCCTGTCGGCGCGACCTTGTCGGCCCGCGCGCAGTCAGCCGCGCCCGCCGCATCCGGCCGCCGTGGGGGGCTCGTGGGACTCGGCTGGCACCGTCCTGACGGTGCTGGAGAGGTTCGACTGGTAGATGGTCGCTTGAGCCGCCGAGTGAAGACCGCGTTTTCAGCCACCCGGCAGAAAACGCGGGGTATGGAGGACTTCAAATGCCCCATTCGCAAAATTCACCAGCTGTGAGCAGCCGGAGGTTCTGCTACGCCTCTTGGCCCACTCGGGAGCACTGACAGCCAACGGAAAACAGTACACTTTCTCTCGCGCTCACTGCGTTATCTTAATGCCATTATCATTGTCAACCGCGTATTAAACAACTTTGTGATATCCGAGGAACGCGTCCTGTTTGGAAGGCGCTTGGTCCGTTTTTTTGCCAGGTGCTGGTGCAAACGATGCAAGCCGCACGAGGCCCGGAATGGCGTATTCTGACCCCCTCCCGCATAAACGCGTCGTGACCGTAACGCCGTGTCCGAGCCCGGCTGGACTAACATATCGCCGCTCCCGCCGTAACCGGCGTGAGAAGTTGTGATGAGAAATGGCCTAGCCTGGCAGCCGGAATAGCCGACAGAGTGCCCAATAAACATCACTAGCATAGGGCAGTGACGCTAAATGGCAAGCCGAGGAATACATCAGTATATAACTAACCACCCCAACACGCGGCAGAGCACAAAAACCGTGCCAAATATATCGCACTGAACTTAGACTAGATGAACTGAGTATACTGCGCTACGTTCAAATGTTAGATATCAACTATGTAGCATTCGATGTGCCGGAGCCCTCTGATCTAGGAAAGGACAGAGCCTCCAGAGTTGGAAACACGTAGGGTTTCCAACAGTTATGACGTTTTTAGCATTTATCTCTTATAATGCTCCCAGCTTATGAGCCCAATAAAACTATATAACTGAACAGGTGCTTGATAAGAGCACTTTCTTTTAGAAATGGATGCCACAAACCATCTGAAAATTTGGCCATCATCCCTGTACGGACTGTCGAAATTCTGGGAGGCAAGGCGTGGCAGTTGATCAATGTGACCAGTTAATGTTCCGTAATGAACAGGTGGCGGCATTAGGCATTAGGCCTGCCTCCTATTTCACCGACGAACGTTCTAACACGGAGGCCGGTATCCTTCGGCCGTGACCTTGGGCCAAGCGGCGCGAAACCAGGCAGTTGATCTAAAAGGTGACAGGGAAAGACCGGGCCACGCGCCCTTGGCAGGTGCAGTTCGCGACGAGCCGACCGAATGCAAGGTCAGCATTGTTCCCCCTCTCCGGCAGAGCCGAACGAAAAGGACCTCCACGAAGCCGGCTGGCGGACCCGCTTCGGCGGGCGCGTCGCGTGGCAGCACCCCGTGAACATGGCCGTGACGATCAAAACGGAGTCACTTTCGGATAACGGGCCCGTGCTCGGCGGCCGCGCGGGCCCAGAGTGCCGTGGCAAACTGACGTTTGTTTGCGGAGACCTGGCGTTATCTTAACACGGCCGTGAACAAACAGGCACATAATTAACAGTAGCTTTGAAAATATCTGATGCATTATTTTGCTTGGTGACTGGCTAATTCGGGGTCACGTAAGAGCCCTTAGAACGTATTCGACAGAGTGGTGGTGAAACAGGGAAGAGAACAAGACAGGGCTCAGCACGAACCGGCAGTTACAAGTCTACGTAAAGAAAACGTCGTAACACAGGCTGCTGCCCAAATCGAGACAATTTCAGAACATAGCTGAAAGTAAGGTGCTGACAAAAGTCATACGGGATATGACAATCTTGGCACGCGTGGTAGTTTCACTATTTCATGCATGACTAGCACACTTTGTTGCAGATTATACATGCTATCTTCCACCCGGGAGGATACGGTTGTAAATATTCGCATCTCTGCTTTTTCGCCACTCATTCGTTTTGTTCCTTTGACAGTGTCAGTCAACACGTATTTGGCCTTTTTAATAAAAGAAACGTGTTCGCGGAAAAAGCTGCACGAAAAGCATACGCATGTCATTACAGCTCGTTATCTCCCAGCCATGTTTCCTCTTTCGTTCACCTCGCCGCGCGGTGGAAAATCGTGGGTTAGGCCTATCAAGGGGTCGCTGGATGAATGGATCCATGACCTCATGTCTGAACTGCAATTTCCCAACTGCAAGAACACTCCTTATGTCAGTCTATCGTCACTCTGAAACGACGTGAGAGTGAAACCGGCCTTACGCTTACCATGCATTTCTTGCACTCTTCAAGACCACCCGGTGCCATTTCCACGGAGAAGGGATTTTCACCGATTTGTTTCAATTACTGGGGAATTCTGAAACGAGTGCGGTGTACAGCCTGCGTTCCTGGCCACTACAACAAAGCACAATGACCTCAAATACCACAACAGTTGCAGCCTTCTCACCACTTCTAAAGACACAAACAATCCTGAATGCGCAATGCTCGTCACCACCAAACCGCAGAACGAAAGGTAAAAACGACCACCGCGGCCATGGGAGACTGTGCCGGCCAAAAAACGCTCCCAAAAAGTAACTGCACAAGCCACATAGCACCGCATGCTAAGCCTCGTACAGCTTCCACGAGCGCAGCACTCCTATTAGGGCAGGCGAAAAAGAAAAACTTCGCGGTTGACTAGCGCGGTGAATTAAAAACCGGTTCGGCTTTACAGGTGCAGCTCGGTGGGATTCGCACGGTAAATGGAAGCTAGTTCTTGTTATGAAGACCAAGGCCATGCTGATTGGCGTTTAAGGTTATGCGCTGAATCGGGAGCAGAATGATTCTTTCAGCAGCTGGAATGCAAACGATTAAAGAAGCAGACGGTCATGTTTTCCCTGTTCATGACAGAAATGCACTTACTGCATTTGAAAGGCTGTGACTGAGGACATGTGTGCAACAAGACAGCCATTGCAACCTCGGTCACGCTCATACAAAACATTTCCCGTAATGCATCGGTAGCATTGTTTATCTACACATAAACGACACTTATCTTCACAAGAGCACGTAGAGCACAAGAGAGCACAAGAGCACTTGCATCTCAAAAAGGCCTGATGCTTCGATACAGTAGACCTAATGCAGCATCTTCAGCACGAATGTATCACCATACGGTTTCATCATTAAATCTGAATAAAACGTACGGGCCATCACTATCAAGGACTGAAATCGATCGACAGACACTCCGCTCAGCGGTCAAATTTCCGGCGAGCTGCCAGCGGTGTCACGTGAGCTGAGACTGGCTTAAGGCTCGGCCATCTGCGCGAGCCAGGCGATCCGGCCGGCTACCGGCGGTGTCGCGTGAGCTCAGGTCGGCTCACCCGGCCCGGTGATGAGCGCGAGCCGGACGATCCCACGGCACCGTTATCCTCCCCCGCACCGGCAGCGTCAGCTTGGCATCCTGAGCGACGGCAGGGCAGTCTGACCACTGCTAACGCGGCAGCCTGAGCAGCGTTAACGCATCAACCTGAGCAGTGTTACCGCATCAGGCGGCGCTTTGCGAGAGTTTCAGGCTGAACTTTACCAATGTCTCGTGCTGGGACTATAGTTCGCGTCTGAAGCTAAACAATGTGAAATATCGGGTGGAACAGTGAGAACAGTGTGAACAGTGTGGCGAACCGTGCGAACGCCTCGCCCTGAGCCTCGTTAACAGCTTAGGCTGACAGTGTCCACGTCTCAGACTTGGCCACGTCAGCGGCCGCAGCAGAACACAGGCCCGCCACTCGCTGCAATGCGCGACCGCATGTCCCAACACGGCGATCACGAGCCCGGACAATGAAGAAACGGCCGGCGGGCGTGACTCCGCACGGCCGCGGTCCGGCCAGGCCGCACTCGCCGTCCACGCCCGTCACAGGCGTCACGGCCGGCCGACTCCGTCACACGGCCGGCCGGGACCGGCCGCGGCGCCGACCGGGCAGGGCGTGGCGGCCGCGAGCGGGGGCGACCCCTCAGCTGATCCCGGCGACCTGGCGAGGTCGCGGTCCGGTCACCGCCGCCGGGTGACGTGGCGATACGGGCCCCGTAGGATACGCGGCGGCGGCGGCGGTGCCGGAGACGTGCCAGAGGCCCGTGTCAGTGGAGTCCGGTGGTCAGAAATGACGCAGGGGTTGGGCTGGGGAGATGCGTGATACAGTGCAGCGGCTGTCCCGGGACAGGCGACAGGCAGGGTAATGCCTAATGCGACCATTCCCCGTCCGCTGTGGGTGCACGAGCTGGCAGAGCAAAAGGTCCTGCGCCACTGTTATGCTCCAAAGAGGGAGACTAGTGCGATACTGATGACATGGGGACTAACAGTGCGCTAAACCGGACAACAGAAGCAACGTCTGGGGCATTTGCAGTACGCAACAGGTTTTGATTTAACCTTTCTTTTCGCGAACAATTAAACATACCTGCACCTCTGAGCGATATCTTCGTCTTTCGCGAAGCATACTCTCTTTGTATTGCTGCTAAATACAAATATCGGCTCACGATCTGCTTGCATCGGACAGGAATCTTTCAGCGTTCGGGGCATGATTGATGATTCTTGGGAGGAATGAGATATTCCAGTCCGGGGATAAGCGATTTATCACGTAATGCCATGGTTTTCCGACCGCCGGACACAAACTAATGAATTAGGTAGTGTTTGTTCGGTGATTTATGATGAGCTTGGCCGAGACCCTCTCGTTTGTTCGCAAACCCATGTTCGAATGCTGCCGTATGCACACCTCCACACGCCTCAGCTGCGCGGAGGCGGAAATGCTAGCAGTTGATCTGCGACGACACTATTAGTGGTCCTACGCTTTTTTCTGGATACGCACTCGTACCATGCACATTTGTGGTGAAGACGCTTCTTCGTCCCTGGGTTTTTCAATTTTTCTCCACTACTGTCACAGTTCCGTGTCGGACTTTCTCTTCCCTTTCTTTTTGTATGCGGAAGTACCTATATGACATAATGGTAGGTCAACAGGAGCGGCTTTAGACAGATACCAGTCTGGGTGGGGTTTTGACCCTTCATAACCTCTGCCTTCCCAGCACATGGCTGCGCCATGACGTACTATGAATACGGTACTGTCTCTCCAACGCGGCAACGAATTGTTTATACTCGACAAAGGTTGCGTTGCGTTGCGTTGCGTTGCGCTGCGAAATGCGTTGCTGACGTTATCAACGTCAGCAACGCATTTCCAGCCCAGAACCATTCGACCTGCTGCATGCGCCTGATGTCACCAGTTCAGCAACAGCGAGTACAAGGAATCTAACGGCGACGTCCTCTCGGTGTAGTCGATCAACAGAACCAGTCTCTACCGGAAAAAAGAGAAAGGCATTTAGAGACGGCAAAAGATATTCATAAACAGATGGACAGACAGACAGGAGGGGTGACAGATGGAGAGATCACGGGTACAATGGCGAGAAAAAAGGATGAGAAGAGAGAAAGGGTAGAGCCTTAAGGGTAACAGACAACCCACGTCCCGATGCTGATTTCTGGAGGCGATGATGACGTCTGGAGTTGCCCATATAGCCCCTGACCGCCAGTGACTGGACGACATTTGTATTTACGTCCCATGCTACTAATGACCGTCCAGATTCTCGAAAACAGCCGAGACCGTTGATGACGCGGAGAGCCACTGATGACGGCTGGGACCGCCGATGACGCCTGATGCCGCCCCGGGCGGACGGTGACGCAGCTGACGTCGGCCCGCCGGCGGCGGCGCCGCGGCAGCTGACGCCGTGGGACGGGCGGCGCCGCCGGCGGCCGTCCCGTCTCCGGCCCGCAGCAGACGCACTGTCCCCCGCCGGGCCGCCGCCGCCGCGCCAGCCGGCCGGGAGCCGACCGGACGGAGTCCCGCAACTCGGACGGCGCCGGCCACGTTTCGAGTCGTGACGCGGTTTGCCGCGGACGACGCGATAACGCCGCTGTCCGTGTCCAGTGGGGCGCGGCGGCCCGGCCGCGGCCTCTCTGACGGTTTCACCGTCCGGCGGCCGCTTCACTGGGCCGGTTGCGACAGCGCGCATTGTATTTACACCCGAGGTACCCGCCGGTGAAAGGTTGCGCGCCGTCGGCGCCGGTGATTCGACTGTGCGTGCTGCCCCGATAGGGCGGCTGATTCCCATTTCACCACAGCGGCCGCCGGTGACCGGGGCTCCCGGCCGGCGGCTGCATTATTCATGCGGGCGGCTCCGGTCGACACGCGAGGGGCGCGGCAGAGGTCTCCCCCTCAGGTCAGGTCAGCCCCTGGGCCTGTCTGCGAGGCTGAAAGGCTCGCAAAGAACGCATCCCACCTCTCGACGCTGGAAGGCTGTCTTTATCATGAACAGTAACGAAGAGATAGGAAAGGAGAGGTCTTACAAGGTTTGGAAGGGTCTTTCTTGCTGTATTCTCTGGTGCAGCGAGAATGTAATGCCGGTTGGCTTCCGAGTTTGAGCCAAACATGCCTTATCGTCGGGAAAACCATGCATTCCCGTGCCGCATTGTGAGCCGCAAATTCTAACGACCAGAAAAAAACACTCTCACAGACATGTGGCTTATGGACCAACAAAAAGTCATTTAATATCTCGGATCCTTAAAACGTGATGTTGGTAAGCCAGCTGTCGGTAATGACGAACGTTGACTCATATCAAGGCGGTATGATCAGGTCCATGATCTATCGAAGGTCGGTGAAATGTAACCTGTCGTAGTGCGGGTCAGCTTGGCACCTCTTTGGAATGACAGAATCGTGACAGTTGCAAAATACCACGGAAAGGTAAAAATGAGTGTGTGATAAAAAAGGCTCAGAGGGAACGACATTTCCATATTTGTGTCCGCTGTGCTCATGCCATCTATAGAAATAACAAGAAAAATGACGAAATGGCCCACCCAGCGACATTGTTCCTGAAATATGTAGCAAAACCAGCGCATTACATTAAGACAACGTGAGTACACGTACAGCCTATAAATGACTAGCTAACAGGCTCGGATACGCGGGGGGGGCTCATAGGCCATGTGCCCCTCCCGATCGATTCATATAAGCGCCCCTGCAAGCACGTAGCCAGGATTTTCTCGGGGTGGGGAGTGAAATGTCAAATTTTGTCATATGCCACTGCATATGACGAAATTGATAGGAAAAAAGCAGCAGTTTTATGTCAATGACCTCCATTTAATGCATCGGAAAAACACATGTTTATTTTTGCCACATACATGCATGATAATTGTTCCGTATTTCTGCGAAATCGCTAAATATCTAGTGTAGACCGCTTGACTCGGGGGTGAGCGTGGCCCCCAAGTCCCCCTCTTGGCTACGTCCCTGCGCCACTGCTCTGAAAAGCGCCCTTGCTCCACGAAAAGCGTTCACAGTGACTTAGCAAACTGAACGTGCTTCTTCCAACGAACATGCCCCAGCCCCACCAAAACCGCCCCATCCAACGGAAGGCACCCCTGCCACATCCTACCGAAGTCTCCCCCGCTTACAAGAGGCGCCCCTGATACCAAAGACACCCTTCTCAACTGGAGGCATGTGTTGCCGCCATAGGTGGTCTTGTTCATCTGAAGGCGCCCCGTTCTACCCAAGGCGTCCCCACCTGCCTAGAGGGTGTTTCTACTAAGGCACCGCCTCCCAACTGATGACGTCTCTGTTGGAGGCCGCCCATGGTAATTTCCAGAAGGAGTGCCTCTCCCGGTCGAAATTCCTGGATACGCTCCTGCTAGGTAAATATGCATGGCGTGTTCGAGGGCGTCATATTTACATTCTTTCATATAATAATCCCTGCTAATGGGTTAAATAAATGAGATATCCCTGACTACAGACCAGACGAGGATATGCGACACGGCAGTTTCCGGATATCCCGATAGGAAAAGTGGCTTTTGATGATCAATGTTAGCACCTACAGAAGAAAAACTGAGTAAATAGCGAACTTTTCTTGGTAGGAAACGCACACCAATGTCCTAAGTCTCATTTTCCGACGACGTGTCTGAGCAGAGTATGGGATGAAATGGACAGCATAAGGACTGGATGGATACATGGGTAGATTAGTCACTGAAAAGCTGAGAAAAGAATGAAAATAGAACGCATCGGTTTGAAATCCATACTTCCAACATTTCTGCATCTTCCATGTTATGCTGGGTACCGTCTTTTAAGTCCTCCTTTGCTGCAAGCTTCAGTGCTTCTACTGACAACGTGGAAGTTAGTCTCAGCTCAGTCCCATTCCAATGGTAAACACTCAATAGCGCGGTCGAGGCAATGTCCCATTAGCTCCTATATTGGCGAGGCAGGAAAGTTTCCCGGATATCCCGACAGAAAAAGCGGTTTTTGATGATCCAATTTAGTACATAGAGGAGAATAAATAATGTAGATAGCAAACTTTTCTTGATCGGAAATGTACACAAACGTAAGTCTCAATTCCCGGGACGTATCTGAGAGACGTAAGGGCTGGAATGGACAACGTTGGCACGCCAGGGCAACTTTGAGAAATTGAATGCACTCCAATGAAACTCGAGGCTGATTTCGGACGGATAAGAACACGAAATAACGTGTGTGCCATATCTACGTAAAAAAGATGAAAGTATGCTAAATCAAAAGATAAAAATATGCTAAATGAAAAAAGTGTGCTCAATCAAATGTCATCGTTTCGAACCGATTTCAGGTGGCAACACAAAATCAGTCTTCACTTCTACAACCATACATTTTACTACGCACATGCGGTAAATAACCTTACCACATACCCTTACCACATACCATGCTGTCTTAGCTATGCCGCAGAAACTTCTTGGTCTTCGCAATGACGGAAGGATGACTTTCCCTGACATGGAAAAGCACTCGTTCCTCTAAACCATTTGTGTATACCGTCCGGGGAGTTGGCGGACCCAGCACGCGGCGCGGGCTGCACGGCTAGTGCCGGAGCGTCTCGCCGGGTACGTACCTGACCGCCGACTCTAGCGCTCCATGCCGGACGTCCTCGATCTCGCGCGGGTCTTCTGAGACGGGAGGCCGAAATCGGGACGGACGCGTCGCCGTCTCTCTCAGGCCCGGCGGCGGCAGGGGCGGCCGAAGCGCAGACGCGACGCTGGGCGGCAGATAGCGGTCCGAGCCAGCCACCTGCGCCAAACCGCAGCCAAACAGTCTGCCGCCCACGCGCCCGACGCGACCCCTGAACTCGCCGCCGACCCGGCAGTCCTCGACGTCCGTCAGACGCCGCCGCCTCAGCCCGGCGAGCTCACCGCGGCCTGCTGCTGTCCGGAGCACCGGCACAGCACGTGCGCCAGTCGGCGAAGCACGCGTGGCACGGCCCAGGCCACACCTGCCGCGGGCCGCCACACCGACCCAATGAGGTCCAGGCGGACCAGGCCAGCCGGCCGGCGCGGCGGCGGGGTTGTACAGCCTCTGTCAGATAGTACAGCTCCTGACAGCGATACCTCGGCAGCGAATTCCAGACTGCGTTTGTCAGCGACGAGTGAAGAGTTTGACGGCAGGGCTTTTGGGGCCAAACCCGGGATCTTTTCAGAACCGGGTACTTATGTATTTGTATTTGTCTCTTGTTGGAAAGGCTCTCCCGTTTAGAGCGCCCATTTTGCCGCGCTGTTGCTAACGTCAAACACACAAGATGAAAAGAACACATTGGACCAGCTATTCGGTGAAAATCGTCGGTGCTTCGGCTAAATAAAGACAGTCTAATCTGAACAGATTCAAAGTCGTGCCATTGTTTAAAGTGAATAGAAATTTTGATTTCCAACGTGTGTTAAGAATGAGCTGCCGTCCATCGAATTTTATGCTTATATATTTGTGGAGTGTCCTGAATACATACCTACTTTTAGCCTTGGATAATGGATCCAATCATACACATGCTTACCAAACGCATCGTAAATCCTAAATTGCCTGACAACAGTTGCGTGGAATCACGGCCGCTGGAACCGCTGGATGATGACGGTGGAGTTATAGATGGTACCGAATACCTAAAAGGTTCGGAAATGTTACTTAAGCCCTTAATGGCATCGCATGGAAAGACACTTCTTCAGTTTTGCCTTGCACTTCCCAAACTCCGAAAACGGTACATCGTCATAGCAAGGAGTTCTTAACACTGTTACTAAGAAGGCACTGGACATAATTTACGGTTAGGCAAAAACAATAAAATTGTCACTGCATGCCGTGGTCTTTCTGAGCATTAAGTAAATATCAAAAAATGAAAGAATGTATGCCTCGGTGCGCCATCTTTTTACAAACAAGAAAACAGACATCAATTTTTTTCCAGATTAGGACCTAACGACCAAAATAATATAATATGAGGTCAGAATCGTAGCCAGGATTTCTCCAAGGAACAGCCGAGGACATACCATACCTAACCTCCTCCAAAGTTGCCGACTCCTCGAGTTTAGGACACTTTGCTCACTAGTTTCTGACATCTTGATCCACTTTCGTTTTTTGTGAGGACAGAAATGCTAAATTTCCAATCCCACGTGGGCCATGCTTTCCCCCGCTACGCCCTTGTAACAGAGGACAACCACCGGACATCAGATTCACTGTCAAGAAAAATCTCGTTTTGTTTCAAGATCGCAAACCAGTCTGGATTCTTTGCAGGGTCGAAACAAACATACAAGAGGCATGAAAAATATTTGTTCGGTATAATGCATGTCTTTTTCAGGAAAGTGCATGCACTAATTTAAAAGACACAAAAATGCATGCATAGGCTAAAGCACATGCATTAGCCCAAATTAAGCCGGCGACGATTTTTGCCGCTTATTTTTAGCCTGCTGAAAGCATGCAAAGGTTCCACTGGACATAATAAAAGATAAAGCTCTCGTCAGCTGTGGAAATGCGTTGGGAAATTTGCACGTTAAACCATAGCTAATGTTTGCGATGGTCTTTGATAAACACCAGAAAAACGCTGGCTTACATTTGAGTTCATTTTGTGCCCAGAGCTGGTTACATGGCTAGAGGCATTCGAAAAAATATTAGGGTGTCAACGCTCGATAGGATAGGGTACGTCATATTGTCCTCCCGTCAATGTGTCTTCATTCAAAATATCAAACGAGTGGTATGGCCAATCTCTTACTCCGAGATCCCAGGACCTCCAGCCATGGCTGGGGGGTGGGTCTCGCAGTGTTGTGATCAGGACTGCACGTGAGATCCATCGTCCACTTCCTGGCTAGGTTGGCGACTCATCCCGCAGTTTCGTTCCGTTGCCCGCCGCCCAAAACGAACCCAGCCGTTCTCGCACTTTCCGCCTGCAGCGCCATCTCGGTTGAAGAAATGAAGCATCTAGCGTCATCTAGGAAGGTTGCCCGATGAACTAATAGCCAGAACAAGCAAATTTTCGTTTTTGTCTGATTCTGGGAAGCAACTTCCGAGCTTAATGAGTCAAGCCACGCCCTTTAAAAACGCAAGTAATCATGTCTATCAAAACATTCTTATTTTGCGTGAAATTTTGGAATTTTGTCACTGAACACGCGCGAATGCCTTCTATTTATTGCTATTCTACTTAGGCAATAGATTATTAATTTATGGCTATTTGAAGGTGGGAGAACGGTTTAGACTACCTTAAACAATTCGCACAGACGGTATGCTTCTTCTACCTGGCCACCTTTTCTGATAAGCCAGATAAAACTTTCGAAGCAGCATCACGCGTTTTACCCGAAAGAGAAAGGTCGTGACCTGATTAGAAGCTGTGCTATAGCTCGCCTACAGCACGTGAAACAGATCTATCAGCACCATCTGACTTGGTGCAAGATCCTTCGAGTTAAAGCTCATCCTAAGGGACAGGCTGCACGGAAAGGCATAGTTAACTCTATTCTCGTATGAGGGGAAGGATCTTCAGAAACCCCCTTCGGTTTTTTTGCTCGCCATTTCTAGAGTTTTTGAAGCACCTTCAGAACACTTGGTCACGGCTCCTACCTGTTCAGTCTAGTTTATACGCCAAATGTTTGTCATTTTATTTTGTCCATGGGCGGAGTCAAACAACATATTGGCAGGCACTTCAGATAATTTTTGGTACTGCTGAAGATGCCTGCCAAAAATAGAGCTTTTGAGATAGAACTTAACACTTTTTTGACTGTATAGATAAAGATTTGGGCAAAGGTACAAAAATATTTTTCTTGAACTGAGATCACATCACAGGTGCTTCACATTTCACAGGATTAAGTCAAGATCAAAACACCAAATTTGGTTTTATGGAAATGTTTTTGACGTTACTTCTTAAAAACGGAAAACATTTAGCTTAAGGCAGTGTTCTCTACATAATTGTATTTCAGATTTCAAATCGATAGTAGGTCGGGCCAAGGAGTGATGACCTATGTCCGTTAGCGTACTCCATACCACGACGGTCATAAACAGGAGTTTCATAAATATTGTCGATTCATATGATTGGAAACGCTTTCAGACACGTAGGGGAAGTTGGGGCAATGCCGAAACTTTTGACTTCCAAGATCTGGGGAGGACAAATCCTACCTCCGAGACGATCTTAACTGATCCCATTTGGGAGCCCATTTGATTGCTAACAAAACACACACTACTTATTTGGGATAATTTGTAATATGTCGGTGTCGAGACTCAACATGTAAAAAAAGAGCAAGCTTTGACCTTATCTCAAAGTTGTGGGTAAACTCGAAAACGGCGAAAATGCGTATTCACAGCGTGTCATTGTCCTGTTTTGCAGAGATCCTTTACCGTTTGGATCTGGAACAATGATTTCTAGTCAGAGAAAGACGTTGCGTGATTCAAGCAGGCCGCACAATTGGGTCATAGCATAACACACATTAGGATGGTCCCCATCATTTATCGTGGCCGGTCACCGGAGTGCTTACGCCAGCCTACGCCGTCCGAGTCCGGTGGGGTCAAGCGGCAGTCTGCTGACGCAGGCAGTGCGAAGATCCGTTTCTGTTCAATGATGGGGTTATATTGATTTACCCCATTGTGTTTGCACACTGGCTCTGAAGATGAAATGGAAAGTCTGGATATCTCCAAATACCGACTTTTCAACACTGGTTCACGGCATCGTCATCGGCAACGGCATCGTTCAATAGTTAGTGAACGTTTAACTCAACCCGCGAACAAATGTGCTTTGCGTTGTGGAGCAGGTATCGGACCCCATCACGATACCAAACCGATCAGCAGCGGTCATACGACTCACCTCACGAACAAACGTACGCACACCAGGTACTTACTTTCTGGACCGGACATCGGACTCAGCGCCGCGGCGTCCAGGCCGTGAGCAGAAGCGATCACACAAGAGACCTGCTGAGCTGCCTCCGCTGCTGCACATTTCATGCGCTCAGCGCGCACGGCGAATGCATTGTAGCCAGACCTTGTTTTTCGCTACAACAGTTTCTTCACAGAACAGACTCGTCTCATTGTCTGCACTTCCTGCTTTGGCTTCGGGTACTTTCTTTCTAGGGGCAATTCCTTGCTTGCTCTTCTCTTTTCCGCCCTTTGGACTCTTCTCCGCGTACCCCTATTGTTTTTTTTTTTATGTCTCTCTCCTCGTAAATTTTCTTCACAGGATTTCTTGTGATCACAAAGGAGTTTTCTTAGCTGTGTGTTTTCTGACGCGGGGGCTGGTTTGGGTGTCGCGAAAAGTGCTTCTGTTTTGGGCCTTTCTGTTGCATTTACATGCATTTCGGCCCCACCATGGTCTTGCAGCTTAGAGGCATTTTTTTTTTCGCCATTTTCCCCTTGCGTGTAGGACTCTGCTCTTCGCTCTCCATTGCATCTCCCCCTCTTTCATGTCCGTTTCTTACCCTTGGTCTATCACTGTTCGCCATATCTTCCTCGTTTCCTTCTCCTCCTTCCTCCATCCCCTCTTCTGTCACGTTCTTGCCACTTTCTACTTCTCTTTCTTCGCTCATCCCCTTTTCTGTCACGCTCCTTCCACTTTCCTGTCGTCTGTCCTCCTCCGTTCCCCTGCCACGTCCCTTTTACTTCCCTTTCCTCCCTGCATTCCTTCCATCTCTCCCCGCTCGTCGTTAGGTTGTTCCTCGAATAGCTCCACGGTTGCTGGAACGTGCGCGAAATCATTCTCGTCGAACCTGTTCGACTGAGACGGAAAGATGCCCGCGGTCTCGAAGCTGTTGGCGGCTGTGGGGATCTTCTCCGTACTCTGATAGGCCAGCTTGACCAGGCCGGCCCTTCATACTGCGTCACCTTCCGTTCAGGATGTGCCAGCATCCATGAGTTGACCTCCCTACCGTAGACGGACTTGAACACGCTGAAGTAGCCGATGTCTAGTGGCTGCAGATCGTGCGACGTAAGGGGCGGCAACGTGAGGATCACCCTACGCGCCAGACTCCAGACCTGCAAGGCGTAGCGAGGTGTAGTGACTGTCGAGAACCAGCAGCTGCTTGTTGATGACGGACGCTCTTGTGAAGGTGATGAGTAGCTTGAGCCATTCCAGGGAGCATTTCTCTGATGACCAGCCGTTGACCGACAGTCATTTGTCAGCTCGGTGGCGTACCATTTAGAAACGACGAGCAGGGCTTCTTGTTCTTGAAAAAAAGAACGGAGCCATGAAGGTTCCGAACACGCTGCAGACCATGATCAAGGTGGTGGTGAGGCGCCCTCTTCTCACTTGTGGAGAGGGATGTGGAGTGTGGAGACTCGCTTCTTACACTCACCCGCTTGGATCCCTTTTGCGTAAGGATCTTTGGCAGTTTTGTGACCATACCATCCCCGTCTCAACTCAGTTTCATACATTCGTGTCGGCGAATCCGTGTTCGTCATAAAGTTGTCCCAGGTTAGGAAAGAGCAACTCTACTTCCGTGTGACGGAAGCCGATGCTTCTGTTCAAGCTCATCGCCTCTGCCTGACGCAGAGGCGATGAGGTGATCCTCTATTAACTGTATTCCCTAACGGGAATAGGGTTAACCCTATTTCCTTGCAGGGAGCGGGGCTGAATCCACCCCTCTAGGTTTTTTTCTTCCCAATTCCAGGGTTTTTGACGCAGTTTCATGAAACTTCGTGACTTTTTCTAACTATCCTTTCTACGTACTGTAACACAATTTTGCAGTTTTATTTTGCTCAGGGGCGGAGTCAAGCAACGTTTTTAGGAGGCACCTCAGGCCATTTTTTAGCCCTGTATAATTTGGTTCAAATCTTTATGTTTAGACTCTGCAGCAAAATGCAAAAGAGTATTGGAACACTCGGTTGGCATTCGAATATTCCGCGACTGTTCGGATGAAAAAGTAACCCACCGAATATCCACCGTATATTTGAATCTTAAAACCAAGATTAGAGCGTTCGCCGAATCCAAATATTCCTTCGAATATCCAAATATCATCCAAATCCGAGTCCTCAGCTGTATTTCAGACCCGTCATTCCATCGAAACTGCCCTCATTGGAACTTCGGATCGCACGTTCTCGGCCAGGGATCAATCCCAATATCGCTTCTTTGCCTTGTCGATCTGAATAAATATTGTCACACAATAACTCACCCAGAATTGCTGGAAAAATTGCATCTCACCGCATTGTAACGATATGGTTCAAAAAATATTTATTCGGCCAAACTCAAAGCGTGAGCATCCCGAACTTGCACACTGCAGCCCCGCGAACTATCAACCAAGGAGTAATCCAGGGCCCTTTGTTGGGACACCTTCTCTTCACTTTATTTCCCAACGACCTTAGTCTTCACGTAGCTGAGGCGTTTGTGGTTGAGTATGCCGACGATACCCAGATTCTGGTCCCTGGTCAAAAATGAGCGCGTCAAGAACTAGTCGCCAAATTGGAGACCTCGCTTCACTCTCTCCATGATATTTTCAGGTCCACTGGTGTAAAAGTAAAGGAATCAAAATTTGAACAGCCCCTCTTTTTGGTTTCGCGACAAAATCTGCGCAATCTCCTACCGTTGTCACTGAATTGTCTTGAAACCATTCTCTCCTTCTGGATCTTAACCAAAAATATGGGAGTAACTTTCGATCGGTTTCTTTCTTGGTACTCCCCTATGTCTAAATTATCACAGAAATGCTTCGTAATCCTCACAGCATCTCCCACCCCCGCCATTACATCCTGCTTGGTATCATCCCCAACCTAACGTCACCTCTGGATCTCTCTCACGTCCGCTGTGTATGTATTGTCCCACTGTCTATGTATGGTCCCACTGTCTATGTTAACGGTCCCGACAAGGGTCTGGTCACAGTCAACAAAATTTTAAATTTCACAGCCCGCGTCATTTCCGACAAAAAAGTGTGGCCATATTTCAGCTGTGCGGAAGAGTCTGGGCTGGCTCACGCCCCACCACGTTCCAACTCCGTACCTTCAGCCATGCTCCACAAGGTCCGCCGTATTGGCGAACCAGAGTCCCTGACTGCGCTGTTTTACATTAATGACGAACGGGAGGACCATTTTCTAGGCAGGAGACTAGACCGCCTTCTTAGTCTCCTTCACATACGATAACCAGCCGTGAGAATCAGCTGAGCTGATCCTCTCACTGCGACAGCCGCAATGAGAGGCCAGGATGACACCGCAGGAAGGCGTAATACCAATCTCAGCTGGTCATTCCACGACGGAATGGGTCGTTTATGCCCTCCAGTTCGGCGAAGTCGAATGTCAGCCTGCGCGCCGCAATGGGAGTCATACCATGGAACATCTCACCTATCTTTCTGACGTATTGGTAAATACGGTCTTTCTCCTGGACTGTGAATACTGTGGCCCGTCCGTTGGACGGTCCGGGCACAACAACGACCATAGGCCTCCAGTTCCTCCCGCTCTCTGAATCCAGTCTCCCATGGGATTTGGAACTGCGCCACTGCATGGCCGATCGATATATCATCCTTGATAGCCTAAAAAGCATCAGTAAGGCTGGCTTGGCTCCACTGTGGCCCACGTTTCTTTCTCTGATCGGTACGTGCCATGTGAAATTAAATAAAAACATTATTGTGGTTCGCCGGTCATTTGGGGTGACGCCAAAAAATTGCGCGCGTTTTCGGCTGTAACCCGGTCAGCCGTTTTCTCTAAAAGTAACTGGCAAAATTTCACGCGTGACAAAATTCGACAACCGACGGTTTCACGCACGTAAACAGACATCGTAGAATTGCATACAAACGTTGATATTTAATAATTAAATCAGCAGACAAAATGACACACTTTCAAAGAAGTCAATAGAAAATTTTTACACACTTCGAATACCTTCCCCCCTTCGTCTCTACTTGTCGCGACGAACTGACATCTTGCAGCCAACAGGTGATCATCTACTGAAGACAAGGTTTCTGAGCCTATCGGTTTGCTGCGCCACCGGTCTCGCACTGATTTTCTGCTTTGCCCCGACGTCGGCAGTGCCTCAACTTCTACGTCTTTGATAACGTTTCTTGTGTTCATTCCATTGGTTCCTTCCATGGCTCCTTGGATCGTTTTAGGTCAATTTGATGTCAAAGGCTATTTGAGGGCAAAGGTCATAAGGTGGCCTGATGAACATGCTACCGTGATAGTTCCTCTTTTTCATGCCCTTGGTGCCATCTATGCCAACATTACGCGAGCATTGTCATGTGATTCGTACTTCTTACTTCATCACTTCTTACTTTCTATTGGTATATATATATATATATATATATATATATATATATATATATATTATTTCTTGCTTTCTCTTCCATTTTTATTCTATACTTCCTATTCTATTTGTACTTCTTAAGTATAAAATGGCTAGTAAAGGCTTAATAAAATATTTTAAACCTTCACGTTAATTCAGTAAAAAAGGAATACCCCTCCCCTTTTCCAATCCCTGTGAACGCCCACGAATTTCCTCAAAATTCGAAACATATGGTCGAATGGGAAAGCCCCGTTGATGAGCTTTCGATTCATGGCACTTGCATGAAATATTGTCAATAAACATCAAAGTAATAGCTCCGATTTTTACTGAGGGCATTCGCCGGGGTACCTTGTTTTCTGAAGGCATTTAAAGGGATCATTTTTCACTTGCTATACATAGCAAGTAAGAACTAACACTATCTGGCTTTTTGCCCCCCCCCGTGTCCCCCTTAAAAGATTTTCAAACCTGCCCTATAAAAATATAGTTTTGTCATGGCAAATGGGTTGCCATTTCTTCCAATCAAATCGCACCGGTAATTCTCCAGATCTCGGGAGGGAGCGGGGGCGAATAAGCCCGCCATGCGTTATGGTTGCGGTAAGAGGGTTAAGATGCGATACCTGATCCAGGGGCGTAGCCAGGATTCCGCCCAGGGGGGGGGAATCGGATCAAGGGGGCCCTCGTAGCCAATAGGGCCCTCGCCAAGGGCGGATCCAGAATTTCACCAAGGGGGGGGGGGTGGTGGAGGCGAATGGTGAGTGCGGGGCAGCCATTTTTTTGCCCTTCAGATATGTTAAACATGATGTAATTTTGCTTTTTTACCATATAAAATAGCCTGAAAAGATTCAAACACTTTAACTTATTTCGGAAAAATCTGCGTTTTGTTTCCCGAACAAAGTGACCGAAATATGACAAAAAACGGCAAAATTTTAGGCGCTTTCGTCCCTCTCCTCCATTTGAAACGTTGTGTCTGTATCTAGTCCAGGGGTCCATCTGTCCCCCCCCCCATCCCGTAGCTTCTGGGGAATTTTTGGTCAGCTTAGTTTAGGTTCCCTCTTGCAGTTACTGGGGCACTGTTTGACAGTCTTGGGCCGTCTGCCGTGCCAGGACCCTCTAGTGATCTCAGGTTCCTTTTACAGTTTCACGTGTTCCGCGGGACGTCTCAGGCGCTCCTTTGGCAGTTTCAGGGGCACCTGGGACAGTTTCAGGGACCCGTCTGGTAGTTTCAGGGACGTTTAAGACATCTTCTGTCGTCCCTGGGATGTTTTTGCCGTCGAAGGAGTCCCTCAGACACTAAAAATAAAAATAAAGCTAGAATTAAATAAACATCCCTTTGTAAGTCTCTCTCTGTCGTGACAGCGGCGCCTCTGGCATCCTTCTAGGTTCTTTGGCCGTTTCAGGAACAGTCTGGACGTCTTAAGGTCTAGTATTCCCCTGAGAACCCTCTGGTCGTCTCAGGGGCCCCTGTTGCTAGATACCTCTATTTAGCAGACTCAAAGGTCCCTCTTTAGCAGTCTCAGTGGACCCCCTGTGGTCCTGGGTACCCCTTTTATCGTCTCTGGGAAACATTCCCGCCATCTCAGGGGCCTCTGGCAGTTACAAACGACCTTTTGGCAATTTCAGGGTCCCTGTGCAGTGTCGTAGACCCTCTGAACGTCTCCGGTGGTCCACATGACTGTATCAGGGGTCTTTGTCTGTTGCATGAGATATATCTGGCAGTCTTTTAGGGCCCCTCTAGCCGTAACAAAGGGCTTTTGTTGGCGCTTCAGGGGCCTCACTGGCAGTCTCAGGGGGACCTTGCCCGTGCCAGAAGCCCGCTTATTACACTCGGGGACCCTCTGGCCATCCAGCGCCCCCATAAAACCCAAATACCATCTCAGAGGCCTTCTTGCCGTCTTCGCCTCGCAGGGGTCTGCGACCTTTTTGGCGGTCTCAGGGGTTATTTGCGGTGTATGGGCCTATTTTACCGTCTCAGAAACCACCTGACCTTTCCGGGGCCCCTGACGGCATCAAAAACTCCTCAAGGTTTCAAAAAGGCCAGTGTAGCCCATTTGTGGCTCCTCTCGAGGTTGAGACAGGTCACCGACGAATACCAGTTCAGGGGGTTCCTCTGGCTGGCCAGGGTCTCCTTATGCCGTGCTAGGCATTCTCTTAAGTTCTTTCCGTATCAGGTGCCTCTCTGGCAGTTTTAGCGGTCTCATGGGCCCTTTGTCGTGCTGGGGCTTCTTGCGGTTCCAGGGACCCTTGAAGAGTTTCAAAGGGCCTTCTTTCCATCTTAGGGGCCATCTTACCGAGTCAGGGTCTCATTAACCCTCCCGGAGGCCCTCCAACTACATAAAGAACCTTCAGCTTTTCATTCACAGGGGCCCCCTCGGAACTCAGTCCTCATCTTGGCCGTCTCAGGGGCTCTATGAGTCATCTGGCGGTCTCAAGGACACAATGCCGTGTTGGGCCCTGTTGTGGCCTCAAGGGCCCTTTGAGAGCTTTAGGGACTCTCTATGCGCCTCAGAGGTCATTTAGCCCTCCCAGGAGGCCTCCCTGACTGCATCAAGAGCCCTTAGATCTCTGTAAGAGCCCGCCAGGCTCTTATAGAGATCCCGTGAAGCTCATACGGGGCACCTTTGGGGCTCCTTTTAAGTCTGACAGGAGTCCCTTCTCAGGCCTCAGGGGGAGGGGGCGATAGTCCCAGTTGCTCCCCCTTTGGATCCGCGTCTGGCCCTCGTAATCAGTGGGGCCCCATATGGTTAAAATTGTTGTCGGTTTGTGAAGAGGCCCCGCTTAAAGTGTAAAGGGGCCCATGCTCGCCTGTAAAGACGTTCCTGCCGACCTGGCGGGTGCCTCTTACAAGTTCGGCAGGGACATCTTTACAGGAAAGCAGGGGCCTGAGATCAATTGTTCTTGGGATCAGTTGAGATCAGTGGGATCAGTCAAATGATCGTTTAGGAGCTTCTCTGTAGAGGGCATCCTGTCTGTAAAGGCCGCCTTGTTGAAGTCTGGAGGCCAGGGGCAGAGGTCTTCTTCCAGACCGAAAGGAGGTCCCTTCAGAGGCTAACAGAGGCCCTTTGTGAGGCCGACAGGGGGCCCTCCCCAGACAAGTAGTGAACTCCCCTACAGGCTAGCAGGGACCCCTTAAACGCTCATTCAGACCACAGGCCTCCCTTCATAGCACACAAAGCCTTCTGCTTTATGCGGGTTACGTTTTCTTTAGGTTCGTAAGCCTTCTTTAAGGCCAAAAATATTCTTATTTCGCTTTAATTGTCCGTTTCGGACAGTGCAAGACGCCCTGCGGGCACCTCAAGCGATCCAAAGAACTGGGGCCTTCGGTCCCAGGGGGCCCGCTCGGCCGCCAGGAGGTCCCCGCCTGGCCTTTAGGGGGCCATGACCCCTTTGCCCCCCATGACTACACCACTGACCTGATCAAACCATATTCACTTTGGATGTGTTGATCCTTAAATTTAGGTTTAGGCCATTTGCAATGGCGATGTTTAACATGTCAGACTAAATGTAGTTTGTTGCACGAACTCTGAACCCGAGACCCGACCATGCAGTTTAGGTATAGCGGCTATTTTTTGTTCATAAGATTGCCGTCAGCAGTACAGAATGGCCCATGAAAGCTGGCATGATCTTATATCGGCCAGCTGCCAGCTGACCCACATGCCAAACATCGAATGCCAAGAAGTCTCGAATCGGTCAGTGCCGGGATGAGAAAAGCAAATAAGCAACGGACGGAAAAATTTTGGTATTACAGTTCCGGGATTGTTGAGGTCTGTTCCACGGAATATCGACGTACAACGTGTCTCTTTGTAACGATTCTTCATGGAGACTAAATAGGAAGCCCTCACATTTCGTTGTTTTTTTCGGGGCCAAATGATGGTCCGTCCTAATTCGCCGCCAGTTGTTTTCAAAACATATTTATGTACAGGAGATGGCGCTACTCTTTACAGTACAAAGACATAGATGTCACTAGTTACAACAGTTTCTGGTTCTTGTCAGATGGAAACGTACAAAGAAAAGCACGGGACTTCCGAAATTCATACAATACTTACTGGTCTAAAAAGTTTTCAGCTAAATACATTCCGTGCAAGATGATAATACCAGCACAAGACACTAAATTTCTCGTACCGTTGTCCATCATAGCGCGGATAATGATTCAGTGCGCCCTCTTGGGGCCATTGCGCTTGCGCCACTTTGTCGTGTCCTTGCGCCAAGTTGAGTGGAAACATCGCAAGTGCGCTTGCACTCAGCGATTGCAGTACGTGTCCATGCATTGTACGGGGACGTAAAGGGTGTTGGAGCTTAGTGTGTGCCTGGCAGCTGCTGCACACAGTTGCCGCGCGTGTGATCTATTTGGTAGCATATTGCATAACCATCAATCTTGCCAGAAGAGAACGAACTGCTCTGTGGCAGCCTCGGCTGCGCTAACATCCACAGTGGCAACAAACAGGTAAGAGCATAATCAGCGGCATAGAAGCATGGTTTTTAGTGCTACCTACCTGTTATGTGGCTGCCAATCTTAAGTGCTTGCCAACATGCCTCCTAAACATCTTTGATCGTGTTTTCAACATAATTGCATTTCACAGTGCCTAACAAAGTTAGGGTGGTGCTTCAGAGACAGGTTTACCTGGTTAAATGTTGCAAGGAAGCTTTTGGCTTTAACTTTAAAAAGGTTTTGTAGCTGAAATGCAGTCAAGGGAATGAGTGAGGAAATATGCTTGCTACCCCCAACTGTGCTAAAAAATTGGGTTCAACTTGTAGATGCAGGTATAGGATCTCCATTTCCCTGATGTGTGTAGAAGTGGTTTTGTAAAAAATAACTTTTTGTCTAAAATGTGTTGTATTTTTTTACCTACACGATGTGCCATGCAAAAATATTTTTTCTTTGAAGCTGTAGATGTATTTCTCATACATTTGATGTTTAACCACAGTGATGGCAGCAGTTGAAAAACATTGGTATTTTAAGAAACATTTTTAATTCATACTTCATCAGCCTTAACTCTTGCATAAGTAAATTGTGAGTTTAAACACAAATTGCCCAGGTACCTCCACTCAGGCTTTGTTTTTTTTTTTTTTTTGAGGTTGCCAGATTTTTTTAATTTTTGATATTTTTTACCAGGTGCTAATCTTATATGTTCACAAAGCTGAAGGATGCTGAGAAAAACAGCTAATTTTAGTCCCCTCAAAGTGACCCTTTCAGTTATGCCATCCTTGAGCCATGAGCCCTTTCTCCCTGAGGAAATCCTGATTTCATGCCTATGATGAGCTTATTCTAAATTTTGTCTCCTGTAGTCTTCAGATTGATGTAAGGTAAGGTAGGGTTTATTGGAGAGGAAAATGGTTGCTGAATGCCTAGATATTGAACATCTTGAGACTGCATTGGACAGTTGGTAGGATGCAAATTTTATAACTACTTTCTGAGTTTTGCACCTACCACTTCTGTGTCACCATAGAACTATTGTCCCTGGCCTTTGGGATTGTTAATCTGATTTTGCTCTAGGTAAAAAAAAATGGGGACAGAAAGGAACACATGGCTGATCCAAACATTTCTGAAAAAATTGTGATATTTTTTCATGTTCAGCTAAGTATCAGGCTGTTTAGAGGATTCTGCATGTTTGATATATTACAGCATGGATGATTTTTTCAGGGAGACCCTTTGAAATGGTATGTGCATTTTGGAGGATATTGGGAATACATACTTCTCAAGGAATTACACCATTGTTTGGTGCAGGCTGCAAAGACAAGTCAAATATATTTATGCTAGGTCATTGTTTGTGCTGCACAAGCAAATATTATTTCTTTACTCAGTTGTACATTGTGCAGTCTCTTGTGGACCATGGAAATGTGTATTTTCCAAGCTGCTATAGCATATTTGAGCTAAGTAAAAATATATGCTGTTATGTCTCATATCCCCCCCCCCTCCACCACTACCACCATCCATAACCATTTCATGATATTTTGGACAGAGGTAAAGGAAGATGATAGATTCAAGCACTAGTTGCTGTGAGCTTATGTATACTTATGTACTTAAGTTTGCCACACCACATACATCAGTTTGCTTCTGCTTCTCACTGATCTCTAGCTCAATGGTGCAAATCAGTGGAATTTGAGCAGCCCATGCTGGCAGTGAGGTGAAGTGTGAGATGCTGCCCTTCCCAAGGCTGGTGTGACCTGGGTCCAGCCGCCATTGGACCCACTGCTGCTTCTCAGCAGGCCGCCCTGGCCTGCGGTGGTCTCGCTGCTGCTGCTGCTCAGCAGGCCTCTCTTGTAGACCTGCGCGCCGGCCGTGGCGCTGTCATGTCCCCGAGACCCCGTGGCCCCTGCCGACGACTTGTGCTGCCGACTCTCGCTCGGAAAAGGCCCCAGATTGGGATCTGAGTCTCTGACCGAGTCGCCCTGAGCCGCCTTCCCGCCGACGAGCTGCGGCAGCGCTGCGAACGGTGATCGGGGGTCGTCCAGCTCCCCTGTCACCGGCCGCTCTCGTCCGCTGCAGCTCCGGCCGTGGTCGCGCTGCCGCCGTCCCTTGTTTTGGCGTCACGGGCCGCGCGCAGGAACCGCCCGCCGGGCCAGCCGTGACGTCAGGTCCGTAACGTGACGTCACGGCTGCAATCGTGGCCCGGCTGGCGGCGGCGGCGGCGGCTCGGCGCGGGAGTTGGCGCGGGTTGTCCGCGGCGGACGGAGCCGGCCGGGCGAGCGGCGCCGACCACCTGTGGGCCGCCGCGTGCTGCGAGCTCTGTTCGGGACCGACCGGGCGCCGATGCGCGGCTGCGAGCTGCGGCCGCGCCCGATTAGATAGAGAGCGGCGGCGACGTCCGGCGCCGCAGTGTCGTGTCGGCCGGGCCGTGACCCGGACCGGGGCCCGAGGACCGCTGCGCGGCGGACAGTGTCGGCGGGGGAGCCGGCGGAGCGGCCGGGGGACGGACGGTGTCGAGTGCAGGAGCCGCCGGCCGGACGGCATGCTGGCCAGACCCGGTGAGCGATGGGTCGGCTGCTGTGGGCGGGAAGGGCTCTGCCCGGCGGGCCGTGGAGCTGGGATGCTTTGGTGCCCCCAGGGAGGAGGCCGGACTGTTCTTTGATGCATGAGGCTGACATAGTTACTATTTTTTGCTTCTAGAACCCCCCATCTCCCGCCGTTCGTCAGAAAAACAGCAATGCGCGGCAAGTTTTACCCGTAAATGTGTCGTCATTTCTTCAGACCATTTGCCATGAATGTTGTAAGGCTTGCCTTGGACTTTTTTGCGTATTGAGACTTTGGCGCCCCCCATTTGTTACAAAAACGCTCCAGGTGTTCATCGTTGTATTTTGCAACTGGTCCAGTGTCTCCTTGGATGATTCAAGTGGTTTGTGAAATATGTTCTATGTGAACGAAAGTTGAGGTCTGTTTTAAAAATGAATTCAGACAACCAAAATCCGGGGTTTTGACTCATCCGATAAGGTTTGGGGTTACAGTTTTTGAAAAGGCACCATGGAAAATTGCGTACCATCTACCAGTAAGAACGAAATCACTGCTAACACAGTTTATAGTTTCGGAAAAAAACATTTTCCTTTTTTTATGTTTGTTCCCACGTAAGGGCTAGTTTATTAACCCACTGTCATACATCACTAAATACATTACATTCACTTTTACTACTGCGGACTCATAATCATACATCTCATTGTCATACTCAAACATACAAACACGATGTCATACACATTCGCCTCTCGCCGTCATCTACAAAATCACCAGCTAACAACAGGATCTGCACTTCTCACAAGTTAGATTACTTTTTGATCCATTCGCATCCTACGCCCCGTAACGAAGCCATCAAGTATTCTGTCATAGGAGCAGCTTTCAGCTTCTGTCTAACCTCTGCTGCACATAAATATGTACCTCTCGAGATGATGCATGTGACCGGAATAATAACATGATTCATCAGTTGTGTATTTCCAAGCCCAAGCATATCTTTCTCCTGAAACATACTTCAGTGAACATTTTCCTCCTTTGTTTCGACCTTGTTTTGCTTTGTGTGGCCCTGTTTTGCTCCCTCTTATGGCCGTTAGTCCATGTGTATCAGCAGCAGCCGCGTCTGAGGAGCTTTGACTAAGTCTCTCCTCGGCCCGCCCACCACACCATTGTCGCAGCGGTTAAACAGCGCAGTCGGACCAGCGCTGAGGGCGGTTACCGGGCGCTGCCGGCCGACGCAGCGGCGCGCGGCGGCAGAGAAAAAACGACACAGGCGGCCCGGCTCGAGGTCGCCCCACGGACGGTACCGTCGGCTCCTGGCAACACTCAGAGCGCTCTGAGACGGAGCGTGTGGTGGCGGCCCGAGCCGTCCCCGGCGGCGGTGGCCGTCAGCCTTGGTCGGACCTTGCGACAGTGTGTGTGACGCCCGACTCGCCGGACACAGGCGTCCTACACAGCGGATATCCGGACCAGAACCGGAGTACGTGGCCGACAGCGAGGCTGCGGACTCCGCACACGCCGGACGTCCGGGTCACGGCTCTGTGGCGCTCACCAAACACCTCCGCCGCGGCGCTGCGCCACAGGCGTCATCAACACAGGCGTTCGACCGGCGATGGCGGGACGCATAAGAGGGGCGGCGCTTTCTACCGGCTGGTGGGCGCGCGTTGCTCCGTTTGGCGCCGCTCTCCGGCCGGCCGCGCCGGGCAGCGGCTCCGGTGAGACGTCGGCGGCCCTGTCGGCGGCCGCTCTCGCACGTGTCGCGGTCCGGGCCGCCCGCGGTGGCGCCGCTGCACGGTACAGAGAGCGGCCGCCGCCGGCTGGCAGCCCGCCACCCTCGCTCCCCACATCTGTCGGCGCGTGGATGTGGCGGGTCGGGCCGGGCCGTGCGGCTCGGGATTTGTGCGTCCTGTCGCGTCGGAACAGGCGGCAGGTCAGCTGGCCGGCCGCTGAAACCCCACCCGCCTGGGTTTGCCTCTGGGGACTGGAGGGCCGATACGCTTGTGGTGAACGAGCACCCACTTCATATGTGGTGGTGAAAGCAGCTTCATGACGATGAAGTTGTGACCGCCTGGAAGCCCCATGTCTCTAGATTGGAGCCCACAGACAAGTTTTATTTCGTCTCGATTTTGTTGAGAATATGATAACATGCCATATCGCAGTAATGTCTGTTCGGATGTCATGTTCAGATTGTCCTTGGTGTTATCGGACCGGCTCAGTTCCATGGTTCTCCTCCCGTTTCGGCCTGGGCGCCAGCCTGCGGCGTGGTCGCCATGTTCGGCTCCTCCCCGGCGGAGCTCCCATGAGAGTCGTGCTGGAGCCGGCGGCAGACAGGACGCCGTCCGCGCAGCTCGCTCTGTACTGAGGCCCGGCCCGCCACCGGGCACACGACCGGCCGGAACATCACGAGCAGGGCGCTGATTCAGGGCGAACTTCTGAGAACGAACGGTGCTTCGCACCGGGCTCATCTTCGTAATTGTCGACCGCCCCGGCCCCGAGAGTTGCAATTGTTAGCCTGGGGAAGGCAAGCTTGAAAGAATGATAGGGAGACTGGCAAAACAAGGCCCAGTCCGCGGACAATTTGTGTGGAACTTTGGCCAGTGGCTCCGATCGCTGCTTGGCGGCGGTGAGACAGGTCGTGACAGGCCGTCCTTCAGCTGACCCTGACACGGCCAGCGGTGAGCAAGGTCGTGATCGGTCGTCCTTCAGCTGACCCTGACACGGTCGGAGGACTTCAGGTGGTGACCGTCCTTCAGCTGACCTTGACACGGTCGGAGGACGTCGGGTGGTGACTGTCCTTCAGCTGACCTTGACACGGTCGGAGGGCGTTGGGTGGTGACCGTCCTTCAGCTGACCTTGACACGGTTGGAGGACGTCGGGTGGTGACCGTCCTTCAGTTGACCCTGACACGGCTGGAGGACGTCAGGTGGTGACCGTCCTTCAGTTGACCCTGACGCGGCTGGAGGACGTCAGGTGGTGACCGTCCTTCAGCTGACCCTGACACGGCTGGAGGACGTCAGGTGGTGACCGTCCTTCAGTTGACCCTGACACGGCTGGAGGACGTCAGGTGGTGACCGTCCTTCAGTTGACCCTGACACGGCTGGAGAACGTCAGGTGGTGACCGTCCTTCAGTTGACCCTGACACGGCTGGAGGACGTCCGGTGGTGACCGTCCTTCATCTGACCCTGACACGGCTGGAGGACGTCGGGTGGGCCCAGCGATCGATCGGCTCGGCTCGTCTCGGGTCGGGGCGGCCCGCTCTCTCGCCGTGTCGGGATCGATGGTGGGGAGACCCGCCGCGCCGCGCGCCGTTCGACGCTGACCGAGCCTGGTCGGCAGCCGTCGGGCAGTCGGGACACGTGACTCGGGACAGTCGACAGGTCGCAGGAGGTTGGCTGTGCGCCGTGATTTCTACTGTGAAGGGACTTGCGCCATGACGCGCCACCGTCCGGGATAACTTGGGAGGTGAAGGTCAGTGAAGGGTTGTTTTGTTGATCAGGTGATGTTGACCCGAGAGACGCAGTTCGTTGCGTGCACTGCGAACGTGATTGGATGGAGGAAAACACGACGACTGTGTTTCCCGAAGCAGTCGGAAAAGCGAAATGCAATTCACCTGTGGCAGATTCAGTCATCATGCATTTTCCGCACCGCTGGAATTCCACTCACCCTAATCAGTAATAAGAAAGCGACCGAGCATCAATTTTTGAATAAGAGCTAGTTTGGAATGCACTGAGCCAGTGCACTGCGACATGCGTGCATCGCAGGCTTTACGTAAGCCGTACATAGTTCGTGTTGGTATGTTTTTGTGTATTCCGCGCAGTGCGCGCTGTTTCTTGTCGGTATGTGAGAGTCCCTGTTTGTAGATCGCCGCGTATTGGGTGCTGTGGAGTAACGCCGCGTCTCACGTGGCGTAACACCCGGCCGCTGTTTCAGGTCGTTACAATTCAGTCTGGTGTCGGCGGCCGATGCGTGTGACGTGTCGTGACGACGTTCGGGAGCTGGCGTGTTTAATGATGGCCTGTCGGATGCCTTTGTGGCGATTAGCCTTCGCATGCCTGTTTTGTTTTATTTGGCGTTGGTCTGCGTGGTGGCGGTTTGGTGCTGGTTCGCGTCAGGATGTTGCGCTGTTTGGTCTGTGTAGTGACGTAGTGACGATCTGTTCCTCTGTCGTCAGACGGCGGAGATGACGCCGTTTGAGGGTGGTCTGCCGCTGGTCGTTGTGGTGACGGTCTGTGGTCTGGTCTGTATGACGAGGGTCTGGTCCGTGTAGTGATGGTCTGTGGCCTGGTCTGTGTGGTGGCGGTCTGAGATCTGGTCTGTGTGGTGACGGTCAGTGATGTGTGTGGTGGCGGTCTGAGATCTGGTCTGTGTGGTGACGGTCTGTGATGTGTGTGGTGACGGTCTGTTTTGCTGTCAGGCGGCGGAGATGACGCCGTTTGAGGGCGGTCTGGCGCTGGTGCGGCACCTGCGGGACCTGACGCTCGGGGACGTGAGCCTGCTGAGCCGCGTCATGACCCGCAACACCAGCTGCCCGGCCGAGTGTAGCCATGGGGAGTGTCACAACGGCACCTGTCTCTGCGAGGTGAGTCACCCGGCAGCCGGCCTGAAAAACATTGGTTATTGGGGCTTAGGGGCGCACCGACTACAGGGTCTGAAGAACATTGGCAGAGCCTCACCAGACTGTTTGGCGGTATTGCCGCACGTCCTGGCGGCGTTTCACGGTCGTCGCGCTTTTGAGTGCACATTTGATTTTAGATATCCCGGATCTTGGTGTATTTGTAGCTCTCTGGCTCAAAAGACCACTTTTGTGCCGCATGTCCGGTGTCATCGTAGTAACGCATTCCAGCGAAAAGCTCTTGGGATGCACGAGGAATATGTTCCACCTTGGAGTCAAAGGATGAGCACTTGAGCGCGTGTTCCGCCGGGACGCGTTACATCTGTGAGGTTCTGCGATGCGGGATTTCGCGCTCAGGTGCGCCCGTTGCCTGTAACTCGCCATCTGACTTGGGCCGGCGATTATAGCTAATGGAGCCAGCGGGCCGTGCCATCACCTGTGACCGATTTGTGAATGACCGGCCTGGACCGGGCACGGCACTGACGCCTGATGGCGACCGGAGCTCCGGCCTCTGAACGGTGGCTTCACGTTTAGTGGCCCCGCTCTCGCATTTTCCCGTATGTTGTATAGTGCACGCCGCATTTCACGGAAAGAAATAACGATGAAAAAAGCTCACGGAGTCGTCTGGGCTTAATTTTACGTTGTTGGTTTTATCTATTCGATGCTACCGAAAATCGGAAAAGGAGATGTGTATTCTGGCAGAACTCCTGATCAGTTTGCCTATACCCGTGCCCGAACGGTCCCCAGCAAGAGCGTTGCTGTGGGAGCTCTTATCTTCATCACACCGGATGTGCTTTGATGATATTTGGTCGCATAAGTAGCAAAGGTTCTCCATGTCTGAATCCTTCCGAAAATTGTGCCTTTTTACTACAGAGCAAAAAATGGCTTGCCTGGTAATGGGGAAGGTTGGGTTGTTTTGCGGGTATTGGGTAGCAGTAGTTTGAAAGAAAATACAGTTATGTATAGTGGTTACGGATAGTGCGAATGCCTCCAACTGGGATATGGCGTTGTTGCGCCATTTCGGAATTGAGCGGTAACCTGTCGCAGTGTCCTTGTACCCGTCTCCGTTTCAGTTTCAGAGCGCTTGCCACTGTACGCATGATTTACAAGAGTATTAAGTATGCACCGGTCGTTTAGGGCGTTGCCGTGGAGAACAGTCCGTTTTCTGTGATGTCATCTGAAAACTGTGATACCATCTGAGTATGCTAGCTAACGTGTAAACGCTGCAGCACTTCACATGCAATGCGGTTTGGGCGTGACGTGACGGATCGTTCTGCACCGTTTTTCCACACAAGTGCCTCACTGTGTCCGACGCTGGTGGGTTCCGGGCTTATCTCCCTTGTGCCAGAGCCTGTTGCCGCGCGGGGCGTTCACGCTGTGGGCCGCTTCCGTGCCCCACAAGAGCGGCTCAGAGGCTGACCAGGAAGGGACGGCTGCGGTGTGGCTTCAGATTACTGAGACGGGGTCGTCCTCGCGTCGGCGGTGCCGGCGGTTGACGGGCCCATGAACGCGTCTAGTCTCTGCGTGTGTGTGTGTGTGTGTGTGTGTGTGTGTTTGGTCCGCACACAGTCGCCGGCAGGGTTGAAAAAGGGGTTGTTTTTTTACTGTTGAAGAACACCAAAAAGGTGCTTCAAAAGACATTCTAGACTCCAGAAATTTTATCTTGTGCTTTCGTCAAAAAGCTACGCCAGAACCCTGTTGACAGATTTCTAAATTCTATGAGCGAATGACTGTCTGCATTCAGTAAGAAGTAGGCATTATGTCGTAACTGTATTACACCAAGCAAGGTTGGTTGCAGCTAGCCGGTTTTCGGGTCGACGTCTAGCCGGCCCGGCACCGGCGGCTAGCTGGCCAGCCGATTTTACGACCAGATGGCTGATGACCAATGCAGGATCCTAGAATTTGGTTTTACTTTTGGGTGTTGAGTGGAAAATGCATCCCCATCTTTTTCATTTGAATCAAATCAGTGCAGATTTATCCCAAGATCCCAAGAGCATAGCCATTTTCCCTAGGTCTTGGCAAATTTCTCAAGGTCTAAACCACCAGAAGTTATCCATGGTCTGAGGTGTCAGATGCGGCCGATTTGTTTACGTGTGATTAAAAAAGCTGGAAAATGTAACTAATGTAGTGCATTTAGCGCATGTAGGAATTTATAATCGTGACCGAAAGGTTAACGAACTGGATTTATGCATCTCAAACCCACGTTTCGAATCCGCTCCCAGGGCCGGATAACCGGAGCGGACGGCCGCCCCCTGCGGCTGGCCGATCGATCGGCGGCTAGCCGGCTGGATGGAAACCAGCCGTGCACCAGTAACGCCAGCTTAAACCTGTATTACTCTGTGCGAAAATGTATGCTCCCAAAACAAAAATTATGTCCCGGCGCCAAAAACAAGGACCAAGTGTTCAACCCTGGTCGCCGGACACGGCCCGGGTCGGCAGGAGGACAGCGGGTGCTTGCACTGCCTTAGGGGTGGTCCTTTGACGAACATTTTCCGTCCCTCTCCCCCCCACCCGACCACTCGTCTGCCCTGCTTTGTTTCGGACGTATGCCTTCCTTGCCATTGAGGCCAGGCAATGCAGTCGAGATGGTGCCGACTGATGCCTTTTTAAATAAACATCCCGAGGCGGGGCAGCCCTGTGCGTCGTCGTGCGTGATGACAGTTGTCCGGCCTGGAATTCAGGGAAGTCCCCCGGTTACGGTCTGTTTTGCGCAGGAGTGGCTTTTTCAAACTGTTTCCGTCCCTGCCCCGGGCCCCTGGCCAGCTCTATGCTCCGCTGAGGACGTGTTGATAACCGAAAATACTTAGGATGAGGCGTGAGGGCCGCCGCTGGCACCTCTGAAGAGCACATTCCCGGTGGGGGATCGGCCTCGCGGAAGCTAAACCCCAGCGACGGCTGTGAAGACAACGTGACACGCCGAGAGGAAGACCGCAGACCGCACTGACCGCGGTCTGCGCCGGAGCAGCCCCGTGTTCGCCGCCCTGTGAGCGGCGGACGGCGCGCGGTGCGCCGCGGACGCCGCGACCGTCGACGGCGCCGCAGCCCGGTTACGCCACCCAGCCGTCTCCCGCCAGCCAGTGCCGTTTCACGATGATTCCGGCCTTGCGTCCGCGTCACGGAGAATGGACAGTCGCCGGTCGGGCGTAAGCGGTGAGCGGGCGGCGTTGCGTCACCGTGCGCCGGGCGGCGGCGCGTTTCTCCCATGTGGCTCCGGCACGGCGCCATCTGCCGTGGCGGGCGCCGCCGCCGGCCGACGCTGGACTGGCCGCTCGGCCTGGGAGCCGTTACGCGCACCCGAGGTCTGATGATGTCGTTCTGCAGCGTTTTCATGGAGCCCGGCCGGGCCGGCGTCCTTAATCGGAGTTTATGGGCCCGTTGACCCTAAACGTCGGGGCGTTGACCCGCACATGTGGTTCCCTTGTTCTGCGTTTGACGTCCTGATGACCCCGCCACGCGGGTTCGTTGACCCCTATGCAAACGTATGACCTGTGCTCTTGAGTTGGGTGATCTCTGCCGCTTTGGCGACCTGCGCGCCATACGGTGCAACTCGCCTCCCCTTCCCCACCCCGAGCCGACGCAGAGCCGTTGACACAGTTGGCCGGCGCGGCGTGCACTGCAGCGGCTGCGGCGCCGGTCGGCGGCTGTCGTTTTTGTTCGGAGGACCGGCAGCCGGTTCTCCTCTGTGCCGGCTGGCGCTGACGCAGTCCGAGTTGAACGCTGCCAAACCCGCCGGCTATGAGAGCTATGGGAGGGGCCGCTGCCAACTCGCGGATGCCGCGGGCGGTCAGCAGTACTAGAGGACCTTGTGGGGCTTTGGTGGGGCGCGGTAGGCTCAGGCGCCGCTGGGCGGCGCGTAGGATGTGATAGCCTTAGACGTCAATGGGCGGGGTGGTGCTGCGATTGCTGCCGTGTGCAAACGGTCGAGACTGATGCGAGGCGGCCAAAACTGTCCGGTCCGGAAAGCTGCGAGACCTCCCTGCGGAGGATTGACGTGATCAGCGGCTCAGTTGGAAGAGCGCTGTTTTCTCCGTCCTGGCGAGACGGGATCGAGTCGTCCCGGCGTTCGATATTTGGCCCGCCGATCAGCTGGCAACTGGCTAAGAGGATCAGGCTGCCTACCTACCATATGGTCGTGTCGCACCCTTGGCGGCATGTTAAACTTTCGCCACAAAATCAGCCGATGTCTGGAATTCCTCGATCGGGTGTGGGGGTCGTAGTCGGAACTGCAAGGCATGCTTAGCAAGGATTCTGATTCCTAATATGACTCCAGTAACCGTTTGGATTAGAGTTACAAAAAGAAGGAGGCGAGTTTAGAGCATTCTTTTGGTGTCTTTGTGGTTGTGGTTGTGGGCACGCGATGGTAGGACTTGACTCCTGGCCGTTCGACGTGTGCTGGCCCTCAGGTCGGCCTCGGCGGCGGCCGGGCGGCCGTCAGTCTGGCGGCCGTGTCTCTCCGCTGGCGCGCTGCCCGCCGGCCGTCCCGGACGAGGTCTGTCGCTCCCCAGGCGAGTGGAGGAGGGAGGGGCCTTGTTCCGAGCCGCCCTCCCCCGTTCCCGGAGACGCAGCCGCAGTGCGTCTCCCGGCGACCACGTGCCGCCGTCCCGCTCGACGGGGCTGGTGGAGTGTTGACTGCCGGCGTGGTGCCCCGACCCTGACCCGGTTAGCGCGGCAGCTGATCCGGCCAGTCTGTGCTTGATGAAGCCGGAGGAACGGGAGCGGACGCGCGCTCTGCCCGGCGGCCGGAGGGTCCGCAGCTGGCGCGGGCTGCTCCGGTGTCGGCGCGCGCCCGGTCGCCTTTGTTGGCGGCACCACCTGGGCGTCACGGCGGACCGCCGCGGCGCGCTGGTGACTCACCGCTGCGCCAGTCGGGGCGGCGCCTCCGCAGCCCGAGGAAGGCACGGATCAGCTATGCCGGGCCCGGCCAAACGGACGGGCGGACGGTCTTTGTGTTACATGCGACTGTTCTCAGCAGGTGTGCTGTCTCGTCGCTGCGTCTTTGTACTCCAGCCTGTAATGTCTTGCTGAACCGGTAGGCGTGTGAGCGTTAAGGTTCAGCGGTGTCTCGGATGTGTAAATGTATCGGCGTCCGTCGCCGTCCTCTCGCCTGTCGCCGACTGTGCCGGGCCGCCCAAACGCTGGGTCCGCGCTGGCGGTCCGGTCCGAGCCGTTTGGCTGCAGCCCAGTTGTCACGAGGCTGGCCGACACCGTCGTGCGGCGAGGCCGGGCGCGGGCCGCTGCGGCCGGCGCTGCGCCGTGCGGTCGTCCCGCGCAGGCGGTCTGACTCACTGTCGTCCGCAGCGGCCGCGTGGCTCGCGCCATGACGAATGCCCGTGGTTGCCGGCCGAGTTCGGGGGGCTGGTTCGTGTACACTCGGCGTGGGGCGTCGTAATCGGAGCTCGGGGCAGTTGGTGACGCCGACCGCGCCGCTGCGAGTCGTGCCGGGCCTGTTCTTGGACGGTCAGTCTCCGGCACCCGGCGACAGACGCTGGGACTCAGGGGACCCCGCGGCTGGAGCGCGGACACGCGGCCCGCTACCGGGCCCGCTGCCGCGAGCGAGGGTTGAGCTGCCGCGGCGCTTAGAGCCGCTCAGAGCTCAGAGCCGCAGGAACGGGTCACGGTCCGACGGTCCGCTCACGTCAGCGGCCGGCGCCCAGCGCGTCGGCAGCGGTTCCGCAGGACCGACGGCCGCGCCGCTCCGCGCCGCCCGACGCATGCCGACGTCAGCGTGTCCGGCGTCAGCAGGGCCGGCGGGGTCGGTAACCGGCCTCTGGCGGCCAACGTCATCAGCAGCTGCAGGGTCGGCAGCCGTGGCGCCGTCAGCTGGCGTTGTTACGTTCTCGGCAGACAACGGAGGCATTGGCCCGGCATGGGGAACGCCAGCGAACTGCGGCAGTGTTTTGTCGCAGTATATATATATATATATATATATATATATATATATATATATATATATATATGCATCGTCCCTTTTGATGTTACATCAGGTGACGTTAATACGTGCGCCTCCTTCGTTGTAAGCTGTGGTCTCCGCCGGTGCGAGGATACGCTGTCTCGCCGAAGGTGACTGGTGACTTGATAGTGATTCAGATCATCAAACAGGCTCTGGATCTACCTGATGGATCTTCCTTGTGAGCTCGTAAAATTGTTTTTTGCTGTGTTTTGGCAGACTAGAAATGTTTTGAGTTTGTCTTTAGCTGGCTGTCCGCGGTTCGTACATATGCAAACTTGATTGATTTCAAAGCTGTTTTTTTCCGTGAACACATCTTGGTGTTCCAACAATTCAGAAAAGCCTCCTTGCATCGGCTGAAAACAGCCAGGAATTTGCCCCTCCTGAGAAGCCAAGACACCGAGAGCGGCGGCGCACCGGGGCAGGAACCTAGACTCCGCCGTCGGCCCCGGTCCCAGTCCCGGGCCCAGTCGGCTCCCACCGCCCGGCTGCCGGCTGCGGCCGCTCGGTGCAGTTGCACTCGGCCTGTCCGCAGCCAAACTCTAATTAGTTTGTTGTTCCGTTGCGGCTGCGGCTGTCGAGCGATAGCGGGCCGGGCCGTGCATCTGCGCCGTCTCCGCCGTCTCCTCAGAAGTTTGTCTCCGCGGTCTCCCGGGCGGCCCGTCTCCGGCGTCTCCTGGACGTTTCGTCTCCCGGGCGGTCCGTCTCCGCCGTCTCCAGGACGGTTCGTCTCCCGAGCGGCACGTCTTCTCCGTCTCCCGGCCGGCCCATCTCCGTCTCCCGGCCGGTCCGGCCCGGAAGTGCCGGTGACGTCAGGCCCAGGCCGGCCAGGAGGAGCCGCCGGCGCCGCCATCGATCGGCCGGACCGGTGCAGTCCGAGTGCAGCTGCACCGGACCTGACCTGGTGCGCCGTAGGCCGGCTGACGCCGCGGGGAAACGACGACACGGCAGGGGAGGGAGATGATGAAACGTCAGATCCGGCCTGAGGTGGACGGTGATGGACAGTGGTCACGCGGGTGTTGGACGTCCTCGTCTTTGTATTGGAAGTTTGCGTCGGGTGACGGCTGTTGACTCCGTTGGTTGGTTTCCTATTTTGATTGCAGCGGAAGCGAGCACGTTGCGTGACGCTTCAGGAGGAGTGAACGGCTGCTGTCGCTGTGGTCCGTTCGCCGCTCGCCTGCTGAAAGCGGAACGAGAGGAAATCCTCGGTCTGACCGCAGACCGCTGCCGTGTCTCTGCTGCTGTCCCGGCGTCGGGTGGGACCGTCTGATCAGGCTGAGCGAGCCGCGGCTCCAGCGCCGATCACCGGCTCGCGGCTAGACGAAGGCCGCCCGAAATAGCCGTCGTCTGCCTCTCGGCGGCCTTGGTCGGTTCGGTTTTTGTCAGGTGGCCGGCGGTCCCGGCCGCAGCTGATGGAGCGGAAAGGGTTGGGGGCGGGTCAGCCGCCAGCGGGGACGCTGCGCCCGGCCCTGGCGGCGTGTTGGCGATGGAACTGGGTCAAGAGTCGAGCCGAGCACAAAAACACCGCCGACCCTGTATCGATTGCGTCGATTGAGCGTGCTGGTGTGGTGGAAAACAAGGTGTGCTGAACGGTGAGCAGCTGCACGTGCGGTAGGTGCTGCCCTGAAATGTTTGTTTTGATCCAAGTTGTTGCGGAACGTGCGCTGCATTTCCGTTAAGTTCGTTCTGCTGCAACCGGTCTGGAAAGGTAAGTCAATGGAAAACGCATTTTCAGGATCTCATTCTGAACGGGGGCATCGAATCTCATCTCGTCACGTATGCAGCCACGTTTGGCGGGCGTCAGCCCGGTGCTGCTCGTCGAGACCCTTCCGAACAGGCTGCGAACGCCTGTGTGTCGCCCTTCCGGGTGTGTGCCGCCCGGCCTGCTGTGACACACTTTGGGCGCCGGTAGTCCTTCACGGCCGCTCGCCCGCGGAGTGATCTGACACGCTCAGGAAGTGGCGGCGGGCCCGCACAGCTGCTCAGACCCGGTCCTCGTCCTTGACGTCTGTCGGACGACTGAGGCGGCCGGTCTGACCGCGTCTGTTCCGTCCGGCCGCTGTTTGGGATCTTCCCACGTCCAGTAACACGCCGGGCGGGCTTCCTGTGTGGTGGGTCCGTCACATACCGACGGCGGCGGCGGCGGCGGCGGCGGCGCCGGCAGCGGCGCGCGCCAGCGGCTCGGCCGGGGTTTCTCCCGGAGGCCGCGGCCGGCCGGTTTCAGCCGATCGCCGTGCCCCGCCGCGCTCCGTCTCGCCGCCACCTCCGTCACGCTCGGCTCCCGTCACGCGGCGGCTGCGGCTCGTGACGTTTTCTCCTCTCGGCCGTCCGGGCCCGCCGCTTGCGCCGCGACGACTGGCGGGCAGCAGAATTGTTCGCGGCTCGGTTTACGTGTCCGTCTCTCTTCCGATACACAGTTTACGCGACGGCTGTCGAAACAAGGTGACGTTCGTTTGACAGCCCGGCACCCGGTCCGTCACCGCATCTGAGCCTGCCGGACCTCGCAGACTGCGCTGTGCTACCTGGTCTGACGGGACCTGCGCTTGGAATGCAAGATCCGAGCGTCGCGCTCCATTGTTCATCGGCTGTTTTCCGTGTTTCAGATCCAGTTTGAGGGCGCGCGCTGCGACACGCCCAACCTGCCGTACTACATCTCGTTCGCCGCGTTCTTCTTCCTGGTGGGCGCCGTGTGCCTGGCGCAGCTGGTGCTCTGCGTGCGGGCCGAGTTCGCGCGCATGAAGACGCCGTCGCTGGTGCGCGCCTGCCGCGTCACCACCCAGAAGGCGCTCTACCTGCTCATATTCGCCGCCGCCGTGCTGCGCGGCATGTACTTCGCCGCGCCGGTGAGTCGTCCCGACGTACGGGACCAGGGCGTGGTGGAGGGACGAGCGATGACGGGGTACCAGGGATGACGAGACGGATTGGCGGCGGGAAATGAGGTCAGATGATTGGTCGTTGTTCAGTACGGCCGGCGTTGTAACGTCATTTGGTGGATGATCGTGCACTAGGGAAGCGCTCTTGTGACCCGGTGTGACGAGTCACCGTTTCTCCGTTTCATTCACGCTTTTCACCGCGGCGCGCGTGCCCGGCTGCCAGCCGCAGCGGCTCATCGCTTTTTAATTTTCTGTCGTAGGTCGCGCGTCATTTTCCACAACACGTGCGGTACTGACGGGCTCAGCATTCTAAATAGATGTGCCCTCCGCTGCCAGAAATTCCTACTCGCAATCGGATATGCACCCGTTGCATAGTTCATGGACGCTACGCATCACGGTGCAGGTGCACTCGCCGTCTCACCCGGGGCCCCGGGCATCGTTGTAGTTCGGCCATCACCTCAGCTGTTGACGTTTGGCCCTGCCGTGCGCCGCTATCATGACGCAGCCCACACAGCGTACTGGCTGCACGTGCCGCCGGCGTGGACCATCGCCGTTGCTCCTGCTTAGGCCGGCTCCGAAAGGTGCGCGGCAGAGTACATTACCTTTCCTTGTGCCCACCCTATGGTGGCGGCCACGCCCGCCGAACGCGCCGTATGCACGGCTGTCCGCGCCGGCGGGGGGTTCCCATGGCCTTACTGATGACATGTCGGCACGGACACGGAACGGTCGGACCCGGTGGCGGCGCAGTGCCGGCTCGGCTCGGACCGCACGCAGCCCTGCGTGATGCCGCGTCCGCGCCGGGCGGCGGACGGGAAATGGCGCGGCGATAATGGCGCCGGTGGCGTTATCGACGCGGCGGCCTCCGCCGAAGGACGGAATACGGAGCAGCGGACTTGTGCCTGTGTGCGATGATTCCGTGTTGAGTCTCCGGACGGGTGGACGGCGGGACGGGTGCAGAGGGAGTGTGGTTATTCGGTCAGGGTGTTGGGTGTGCTGACGCTCTGCCGCCGCCGGCCGTTCGTCCGCTCGGCCGAGGCTCAGTGACCGGCCTGGGAGACAGTGCTTCCCGTCTGAGGCCGTCTCTGTTTTGCCCGGTATATCTATAACCTGCACCAGGCAGCCGGAGGACCAGGCCTGGCGGATGGTTCAGCGTTTGTGCGGGGCTCTGTCTCTCGGTTATCATCCCCCCCGTCCGGGCAGCGTCATGCCTGCTGCGCTGTACCGTCGGTCATGAAGGCGCCGGCGGGCGCGCAGGCGGCGTCGAGGCCGCCGGAGGCGCCGCCCGCCCGGGCCAGATTAGATTGGGCGGCCAGGAAAAAGGCTCGTCGGCTGTCTGTGCTGGCGCTCGCCCTACTGTGCGCCGCCCCTAGCGTGACATTAGTGACGTTGACATTGCTGTTACGAGATTGTAACACTTGAATTTGAGCCTGAAGTGCACGCCGCAGAAATGCGGTCATTTGCCGCCTGTTCGATAACGACTTTTGACTTGGCAGATAACCGAAGTGTTTGAACACCTTTTATAATGAGAGAGTTGCAGCGGGGAAGAATGACATCCGCTCATCCTGTTCCAAATTTCTAGTTGACACCATTGTGGCGGAGAAGTGGTGTGTCGGTGTGTCAGGCAGCTGACGTCGTGTGTCTCCTTGCCGGGCAGGAGTACATGGGCGAGGAGTGGACGGCCGGGCTGCTGAGTGCCTACTATGCCGTCCTGCTGACCGGCTCCTCCCTGATCGTCTGCTTCTGGGCGGAGGTGAGTCGTCGCGGCCCGTTTCGGTGCGGGATCTGCCGGTTGCTGCTGTCCCCAGGTGAAGAGTGCTGTCGTCTGCTGAGCTGGGTCCTCAGGCTGTCATTGGAGTGAGGCTGCCGGGCCTCCTGCTGCTCGAATGACGGATTTATTCGGAGTCGTAACCAGGATGGAGGCTGTTGTCGAGTCTTAGCGTCCCACATAGCTCATCCTACATCCGTGTAGTCAAAGCCATAGGGCTGTGCGAGAAAGCTCGACGTTTTCTGTCGGTCAGAGCTGTCGTCTGGCCTCAGTGCGCCCATCTGCATCCGTCGGTCCGGCCGGTCGGCTAATCTCCGTACCTCACGGCGGCCGGTCTTCCTCAGTCTGCGGATCCCAGTTGGAGTCCGGTCCGAACCGTTTTTTCGAGCTGTCAGCCCCGGAGCGCGGTGGGTTGTCAGCGTCGCTCCCCGCTGACCAGGCACAGAACGCTCCCGCACTGTCGCCACAGCGGCGGGCGCTCCCGCTTCTGCCGCCCGGCTCCCCTAGGCCGTGCGGTTCCCGGGGGGGGGGGGGGGCGGGAACGTAGCACGCCGTTACGCCAACGCTCCACGCTGCGTGATGCGGCTCCCCTAGGCCGTGGCCAACGCTCCACGCTGCGTGATGCGGCTCTCCTAGGCCGTGCGGTTCCGGGGGGGGGGGGTAACGTGGCACGCCGTTACGTCAACGCTCCTCGCTGCGTGATGCGGCTCCCCGAGGCCGTGCGGTTCCCGGGGGGCGAGGACGTGGCACGCCGTTACGCCAACGCTCCACGCTGCGTGGTGCGGCTTCCCAGTGTTGGTTCCTGCCCTTTGTCGGGGATGAGCATCGAAGGGCCCACCTGCCGGCGGCTGAGCCCCCTGTGCTCGTGCCGAACTCAGGGACGCGATTTCCAGATCGGCAGTCTGGCTCTGAGCGTTCGCCGCTGGGCCAGTGACCTATCGTTCTCCGCGGACGCAGTCCCGGGCTCTGGTCGTCATGACGACGCAGGTGGCATTGTCAGCCGCGGATCTCCAGAGCTGCACGGCCGCACTCCAGGGACCGAACTCACTGACCGATCACTAAGGTGGTCCAGACCGTTTGATTGCCGGCGGTGCCGCTGGTTTGGGACCCACTTTGGGTGCACGCCAAAGGCTCGGGTTGCCGGGCTAGGAGTTGACAGGACCGATAACAGTGTATGGCATGTCTGGGAAAGTGTTTGGCCGAGGCATGGAGGCGGACAAGTTTTATTGAGGGCTAAAAAGCTAGAGTTTTGATGGAAATAGCCATGCGGACTTCCAGTCGGAACCAGTTTTGGGCATTACAAAGTTCACTGACAGTCCACTGTACAACTTGGAATCAGTCTTGCTCCAGATTCTCTTCCCCATTGTACACGACCCGACTGCGAGCTGATTCGCCGTCTGGCCGGATCGTTCGGGCTGGCCGTGATCTTAAGACGTCCGGCTGGATCCGGCCCGGCCCGGCCCGGGCCAGCTCCCCGCAGCGTCGCTCCACCACACAGCTCCAGCGGCGCTAACGTCGCCGGGGCGTGCGACGCACACAGCTGCCGTCGTGGCCTCGGAGTGGCGCGCAAACACCGCGGCGAAACGGCCGCGCCAGTTGCCGGAAAGGTCGGCGGTCACGTGACCGCGGCGTTGCGTGTCGGCGGCGGCGGCGGCGGCGACGGCGGCGGCGTGATCGCTGGCGTCATCAGAGACTGTCCTTTAAGCGTCCTGTGCTGAATATCAAACACGGAAATTCACAGGCATTGCCGCGTCTGTAATAGAAAGACAGCCGTACGTCGGACTGGAGATCGCGACAGCGTTAGTTCCTTTCCTCATTATTCAGGACATGCTGGCATGTTGATATGTTGAGCGCACCATGGACGACGGAATAGGCGAATGGGTGACTCATACTCGTAGCACGTCCGCGGCGGCTCGTGCTGACGGGGCGGGGGAGAGGGAGACCCCGCGGTGGACCGCGGACGGCTGCTGCACGCCGCTGTCCCGTCGGCCGCCTCGCTCTGTCACCGCTCCGGCCGGCTTGTCTACGTCTCCGCGTCTCCGGCGGGCGGCCGGGTTCCAGGAGTAGGCCCGAGTCAGCCCTCACGGCTCGAATCGTCTGTCTTCTTGTCTGGAGGGGCCGACTCTGCCGGCAGCGCCGACGGCGCTCGGAGCGCTGGCGCTGAGCTGGCGGGCCGTGTTCCGCCCGATCCTGCCCGGCCGTCACAGGACCCGGCAGCATCACGCCCGGCCGTGACGCCGCCGTGACGCCGCCGCCGCGACTAGCGAGGAAGTGCGGCCGACGCTGACTGGCGGCGCTCGGAGGGGACACGGGGCCGTGGCTGCAATCAGCGGCGGTCCGCTGTCGGTCCCGGCCGGAGTCGGCGCTGATCGGCCCCGATACGGTGCCGGACCGGGCCGGCGGCCGATGGTCAGTCACGTGTGGTGCATCTGCTGAGAGCTGCTGCGGGACGGTGCGCGGACGCGGCTTGCATAACGTCGTCCCAGTTCAGGGAGCGATAGTGAAGCGTCCAGGGCTCGCGCGGTCAGGAGCACCGTTACTTTGACGGCCTGTACCAGTCGTTGTTCGTTGTCGGATGTTCGTCTGACCGACCTTCTCACGATAGTCTGCCTGCTGTCACCTGGAAGCGTTGCAGTGCTGAGGACGGCGTCTCCAGACTGCCGCGCCCGCTGCGTGCGTACGTGCCACACACCCTCCGGCCGTGCCAGGACTCGCGTCTATTGACGGTGACAGTGGCGTGCCGCTGTCAGCAGTGTCATGTGTCATGCCCGGCCCAGAGCTGAACGGTACCACTGTGCTGTACTGCCTATCTGTCGGCTCCAGTCCTCTCTCCGTCTCGCTCTCTGTAGCTCCGCGCTCTGCAGCCCCCCCGCCTCGGTCGAGGCCGGGGCACAGGATGACTGGCTGTCGCTGGGCGGACGGTGCGGCCGGTCGGCCTGGATCCGGTCCGAGCGCCCGTGAGGGGCGTCCCGCGTTCGCGCTATTGTGCCGGCCACCGCGACCGCTGCTCTGTGAAACTGGGTCGATGCTCCCGTGATCCACATCGGGTGGGATCGGGCCGACTTGCAGTGGCCGAGTGGCACTTGCATCCGCGCTTGGTAGGAATTGGAGGATGAGTTAGGCCGTCACCGTCGAAATCAAAATTCCAGCGACCACGGTGTCATGCTGTGTCGCCGCTGCCCAGAGCTGGAATCAATTCACTACATGGGCCGATTTCCAGCATGTGAACCAGCACCCTGAAACACGGCACGTGCTCAGGGCGTGCTCAGCCGGCGGTCGAGCTGCGATGTCACTACCCGTTCAGCGGGCTGGCCGACGAGCCCTTGGCAACGGCGCCGTGCGCCGATTGTGGTCCTCAAACTGCGTCCGCGGCCACGCGGCCGGCGCCGGCCCGGCCGGCCAGTTGAGAACCCCTGTTTGAGCGGCGGCCGCGGTCCGCATGACTCGGGTGAGCTATCGGAGAGAGTGCGGCCGCGCATCACGCGCTGCCGGCGTCACGTCTGCATCACGGCCGCCGCAGGAGCGGCTGACGCTTGAGGCGGCCGCCTGCGACACACGGTAATGGGATGGGCGGCGCGGCCACGTCTAAGCCTTTCGCCATAGTTTGCTCCACAGTAGTTGGATGGTTACGCCTTAGGGCAATGGGTATGTCCTAGGGAAAGATGAAATCGCATCTGCACTGGCCTAGTTCGGTTGTGATTTCATCCGGTCATATTTGCATTTGATCATTTAGGCCATTGTACTTGCCTGACTGCCTTTGTTCAATCTGTGTTTGCTCGTGGCGTGTCTGAGATGTTTTTATGTATGGTTTTTCTGTGGCGTTTTTCGATCGATCATGCGATTGTCAGGTTTTCCCAGTCATTTTCGAGGTCATTTGGAAGGGGCGGATACTTGCGCAGTGCGCAGCAGTTTAGCTAGTGCAGACGGCCACGTACCCTATCTGGCGCGTTGTTAATGCCGTCATGAGTGCTGCCGTGGCGGATATCGGCTCTCGCTGCCGCAACTGTGTTGGCCAGTAATAAATGTTATTGGCGTAGCGGCCAGCGCTCTCTGGTTCGTTGATGAGGCGACGGGGCGAGGTGACCGCTCGCTGTTGTTGTTGGAACAACAGCTGGTGGACCGACCTTGGCATGCAAGCCGCGGAGTGGAGAAGGCCGTTGGGCGGCCAGCGGGCTGGAGATAGCTGTGGTCTTTGCGATGTCGGCTGTCGGCGTACCCATGGGTGAAGTGGTTCGCGGGGCGGTAAGGCGGCGACCTTGCCAGGTTTCGATTTGAAGGATTTGAACGCCAGCCGAAGATGTTGCATGGAACAAAATTACCCCAGCTGTGGTCTGGCTCTGTCAAAAGTTCCTGCATACTTGTTTGTGGACGTTAGTATGTAATGTGCTCTGTTTTATTTATGCGTGACCTGTTCAGCTGTCGTTTTCACTAGTTGTCTGCCCGTTATTACTAGTTGTGTCCGCGCTGGGTGGTGTTTCTGTCCGCCGGTCATTGGTGATTTATGTCCGCGCCAGGTGATGTGTGTCCGCCTGTGTGTGGTGATCTCTGTCCGTGCTGGGTGCCGCTTCTGCCCGCCTGTGTGCGGTGATCACTGTCCGCGCTGGGTGCCGTTCCTGTCCACCTTGTGGTGGTCTGTGCCCGCGCTGGGTGCAGTTTCTACCTGTCCACCTGTGTGTGGTGATCACTGCCCGCGCCAGGTGATGTATGTCCGCCTGTGTTTGGTGATCACTGTCCGCGCTGGGTGCCGTTCCTGTCCGCCTTGTGGTGGTCTGTGCCCGCGCTGGGTGCAGTCTACCCCACCTGTGTGGTGATCACGCCCGCGTGTGTGTCGCCTGTGTTTGGTGATCACTGTCCGCGCTGGGTGCCGTTCCTGTCCACCTTGTGGTGGTCTGTGCCCGCGCTGGGTGCAGTTTCTACCTGTCCATCTGTGTGTGGTGATCACTGTCCGCGCCAGGTGATGTATGTCCGCCTGTGTGTGGTGTTCACTGTCCGCGCCAGGTGATGTATGTCCGCCTGTGTTTTGTGATCACTGTCCGCGCTGGGTGCAGTTTCTACCTGTCCACCTGTGTGTGGTGATCGCTGTCCGCGCCAGGTGATGTATGTCCGCCTGTGTTTGGTGATCAGTGTCCGCGCTGGGTGCAATATCTGTCCGTCTGTGTGTGATGATCTGTGTCCGTGCCGGGTGCCGTTTCTGTCCGCCTGTGTGTGGTGATCTGAGTCCGCACCGTGGGACTGTTCAGTACGGTGCGTCGCGGCGCCCAATGCCGTGCGCTGACGGCGGTCCTTGAAGGACGCCCGGTCGGCCGGCCGGCCGGTCTGGCCGCTGCACGTCTCGGCCGTGCGTCACGGCGGTACGTCACGGCGGTACGTCACGGCGAGGCGTCACGGTCGGACGGTATTGCGCCCCGACGACCGCTGACCGGTCCTGCGATGCGCACGGCTGTCCCGGCCGCCGGCCTGTTGTGACACTGAGCGCTGTGGTATGCATTCGTGCTCCCTGCTTGTGTCTGTGTAAGATCTAGAATTGTAATGAGTTCCTGGTAGGGGTGAATGTAATGGAATGCTGCACGGCACTCGCGGTCGGCGTTTGTTTTTAGAGAAATAATTTTTTGGAGGATTTCCAATATTATTAAAATGATATTTCAGTATTATATGGTTTGTTGCCGATCACACTGAATGTTATATGTAGTTCCATGGTATCTTTCTTAACATATCTGTTAGGAAAGCGGCTGATATTTTTGGCTTGATTTGTGAACCTTTTTTTGTTTTCCTTCGACGATGATAGTTTCAGTACCGCGTGACTCATCATTAGGGAAGTCGGGCCTTCCGCGACCAGTCTTTCGTTTTCGTCGTCTTTGTCGTCCGGTTCCTGAAACTGACTGTACTCTAGGTGCCACGCTGGGTGCCTTTTCTGTCTGCCTGTGTGTGGTGGTCTGTGTCCGCGCCAGGTGATGTGTGTCCGCTTGTGTGTGATGTGTTTGATGGACAATGAGCCCTGGCAAATGCTTCCCCGGTGGCTGAAATTCTCCCTGTGCAGTTCCTCGGTCGCGCGAATGAAACGACACGACAGTGTTCATTTAATTTTAAAGATGACTTCGGGCATTGTTTGGGGTAGTGAAAAATTCGCTTCCGCGTTTTCGTTGTTATTATTTCGCTAGGTTTTTGTCGTATCACAGGTCCGGTCTACGGTCGGCAGACGTTGCAACCAGTTATTCCTGATCCTCTCGTATGGGCTAAAAATGCGACCAATTAGATAGACCGTCCGGTTACGGGGCGAAAGTGCGATGTTGTCTGCCGCTTTCCCGGCAGATTTTCCACCTGACCGACATCCGGTGGGACCGGCCGCGGTTCCTCAGCAAGTCCCTGCTGGGCTTCCTGACGTTCAACATCATCACCTACAGCCTGCTCGTGGCGGAGATCATCCTGACCGTCAACGAGACTGACAGGCAAAAGGTGAGGTTTGCCGCAGTTCTACGCCGGCCGGGGAAGACCGTGCAGTAAGAGGGGTGGTCCAGTATGTCCAGCAGGAACGACAAACAATTTTGCTTCTGTTTGAGTGGCAATTGGGGCCGACTTGGGTAGCCTTGTTGGGTTCCTCACTGGCGCGAACAAAGGTATCTTGCACATTGATGTCACGTTTTCTATGCATTATCAGCATAGATGGTTTTTACCAAGCTTTTCTGTCGGGGCGTTTTCGTCCCAACGCATACGTCTGTGCTTAAATCATCTCGCATTCTGAACTTTTGCGGGAGAACTGAAGTATGTGTTCAATTTGTTAAGAATACATGAAGTTTTTTCGACGGCCCCGTAACATGAACGTGCGGTAAAAGGAAATCAAAGTAGTCATCTTAGCGCGATGTGTGTGTTCAGGATCCTTAGTGCCTCTGGGCCAGTACCCGGACCGTCCCCCGCGCCGTACGTTGAACCGTCTCCGGGCCGTACATTGGACCGTATTCCCGGCCGCCTCACTGCGACAAAACGCGCGTCGTCCTGCGTGGTTCCGTCTCTTCTGTGCCGCCCCGTGTTGCTCCGTGTCTGATATGCCGTTTTTTTCCATGGCCCTCGGTGTTATTTTCGCCGTTGTGCCTGTCTGCCGTGTCCCGCAGCGTGGTCTGCCCCCGTCGGTCCGCTTCTCCAGCGTCGCTCGGTCGGAGGGCGGAGGGCGGGGGGGGGGGGCGTTTGTCAGCAGCTGGACCGTTAGATGGCTGTCGGGGGCGTGGCTGCCAGGCCCCCGGCCCTGCAGCGGTGGCCACCACGCCAGAGCAGCCGGCCAAACAGCGGGACAGGGGGGCGACGGACGCCAGCCGCGCTCCTAACGGGGACCCGACTGACTCCACCCGGCATTGGCCGGCTGGAACGGAGCTGGTCGTCAGGAGCGGGCTTCTGCCCCTGGCGGTAGCTCCTCGCGCAGGAGCCACCCTGCTGATGGTCTGGAGCTGGTCCTCAGGAGGGGCTCCTTCCCCCAGGCGGGGGTCCTCGCGTCCTGTTGATGGTCCCATGTGGCGGACCGCACCCGCGAACGGCCGACTGCAGCGGCGTTCCTGGAAACGCTGGCGGCCAGACAACCAGTCTTGGTTTAATGCCGTGGCCACTGCTTCTATGAATTTTTTATGGTATTTTATTGTGTGTATTATTTTTTTACTTGCTTCAGAGCGTCCGAATGTCATGCTTTTTTTTGTAAAATAGATATGTCTCGGTGAATATGAATGAGTTGGCTAGACGGAGAATACCATTATTCTCTTTTTTTAGCGTTACCTGGCCGGAGTGTGGCATCCACGGAACGAGAGAAAGGATATAGATTTAAAAACTGACGCCTGAGGACTGACTAAAATGTGAAAAGAAATGTTAGATCCCTTTGTTATAAGACGCTGCCACAAATGGCTGCGATTCTTCTCTGAAAAGCCTGCGCGTATGCTCATGATAGGCGTGGACTGCGCCGTCTGGAGTACACGGGTACAAATGCCTCCACTGATGAGATTTAGATGTAAGATATAAGTGTCATGTCCACTGTTTTTTTTTAAATATCTTTTCAGCTCTGTAACGGTCATTCACACGAATTTGTGATGTCGGATATTTGACGCTTGTTATGAATGTTTAGGTATATTGATATGCATTCAGATATGGGGAAAGGCCACTTTTGCCCTATTCACTTGTTGTTAGCTCTTTAAACACACAAAACAATTACGTTGCCGCGCATGCTGTGTTAGGGGCTTCGAGACATAACCCAAACGAATCGTGCTGCTTGTTTTCTGCAATTTGCGCCGATCGCCAGGGGTCCTGAATCGAGGAGCATGTGCTGCAGAACTGCTGCAGCCTGGAATATCCTTGAGTTGATATTCACGATTATCGCTTCAATTTACGCTTTCCCGAATTTTATGTGCTGAAGGCCTAATATCGATAAGTCTCGTTTCGTCTTTGTTGTCGTGCCATTAACCTTGGATATGATCTGGCATGTCTCTGTTCATCCCAGCAGACCAGGGGCTCCTTCTCCAATGTCGGCCTCCCTCTGTCTTTGTTCCGCCTCCCGGCTCGGCGTCCTCAGGGCGGCCGGCAATGGACCTTGTGCACCACCCCGGTACACCTGCACCGAGCCGGCCGCCTGAGCGGCGCCGGCCCGGTGCACCTGCACCGGGCCGGCGACGGCGCCGGCCGGCGCTCCCGCTCCCTGCGGCGCGGCGGGCGGCGCACGAGAGCGAACCCGCGGGCGTCCGCCGGGGATTCCCCTTGGACCTCGGACGGTGGGAAACTGGGTCAGGACGCGGGCGAAACCGGCGACCTAACGGGTCGGCCGGGACTCGGACTGGCCACTGCCGGCCGCTGATTGGGGGGACGGGGCAGGGCGCCGGCCGGCGCGAGCGCTCGGGTCGTCACGCTGCGTTCGGGCGTCGGACTGATAGGACGAACATTTTCACCGGTGTTTTGTGTGTCGGGACGTCTCGATTGGTGCTGCGGGCGGGAAAAAATTGAGGAATTTCCGAGATGAGAATCTCCGCGTTGTGATGTGTGCCATGTCAGCCACCGTGTCGCTGTTACCATATAGATAAGCGAAGGTTTTGAACGATTCTCGCTAGCGCGATTATTAATCGCATGTTTGAGATGGCCCCGTGCGTGGATTGTTTGTGCAATTTTCGTACATTTACCATGTATTACGGGATAACAAATCGCCATAAAGGCTGTCTTGTAGTTCTGTTACTGCTTTGTCCCGTTTTGTGAGGTTTAGCTTTATCTTGGATACTCGGGGCTCTTTGCGAGCGTTGCCTGGTGCCATGATTCCTTTCATATCATATCATCCTGCCCAGCGTGGCTACCGTGCCATAGCCACGCTGGGCGGGATTTCATTCAGGACCAATCAGTGCGGTCTGCGTGGAGTGCAGTCGCCGGGACGAGCTCGCGCACCCCGCCGCCAGGCCCCACTGTACAGCGGCGGACCCGTCACCGGGGTAGGGGCCGTGTCCGGATTTGAGGGGCCCTTGTGTCTAGATGGAAGGGGCCCCTTGCGTCAGCGGTCGTTGGAGGCGGCCCTGTGTCCGCGTCGGTCGGTCCTGTGTCGGGGTTTAGGCGCTGCTGTGTCCGGATATGAGCGGCCTTCTGCCAGGGTATTCGGTCTATTGGGCCGGGCCGGGCCGCCGGCTGACGCGGCGGCCAGGTGGCGGTGACTTGCGGCGGGCGGCTGGAGACTCTGAAACCTTGCCCTGGATGCCCGCTCACGGAGCCGGCGGCCTCACAATGGGCGGCCCTGGAGCGGCTCCGGGCTCTGGCGGTCACCGTCCGGGGCGCTGACGATAGCTGGTGCGGTGACTTCAGCCCAGGCGGGGACTCGGTCCGATCACGGCGTCCCTGCGCGCGCCGTAATGTCGTCGGAACGTGCGGGCGGTGTGATGAGTGTGCGGAACGGATGGAGGATATGGTTCGTGCGGAGAATGTATGGTCTGTGCCCCCGCAGTCCGGCTTGGTCGGGTGTGCTTTCATCAGTGACCGTCATTGGTAACCTGGAGATGGTTCGGATGGTTGATCATTGTTCGCCTGGGTGCTTTATCTACCGATGGCTGTTGTTCGTCTTCCGGCAGCCGTTCTTATTCCCTGGGTGGAGGGGTGGTTCCAGTCAGTAGCGGAGTTTTGAGTTGGGTGTCGGGAGGTGGGCAGGTCAGCGTACGCCCTGGGCGGTAGGAGCCGTCGGCGGCAGGCCCGGAGAGCCAATCAGCGCGCTGTAAATCAGTGGACCAGCCTGCCTCCGGTCCCCGCAGCCCGGTGACCCGTCTCTCCGCCACTCGCAGGACTTCTTCGTCCACGTCTTCAACGGCTGCTACGCCGTGCTGCTGTTCATCGTGGTCATCTTCTTTCTCATCTACGGCGTCGAGGTGTACTTCAAGGTGAGGCCGCCGCACGGAACGACCGTGCGGCGCCCGCGGGCGGTGGTCACGTGACTAACGCATGCGCCACGTTAACCGGCTGCTGGCAGCCGCTGCATGGCTGGTGGTCCCTGGATGTATCCCGCCCAGATGCACGGCTGTATTGGCACTCACCCTCGGATTGGCGTCTCTTTCCTCTCCGTAAAATGAACATGGCCTCGCCTGCTCATTATCTGCAGCATTTACGCAGACGAAAATGTAATGGGAGAAAACCGCAATGGTTATCTTAATCCCCCTAGCTAGAATGCCGAAATAAAGCATCTTCGAATCTTCCCTCAAAAGGACGAGTGCCATCCGTTGCTGCCATTTTGAGGCCATTCACTATATGAGCTACTTACGTGACCTTAATGTAACACCTGTCGTCCATTGTAGTTCGCCACCATTGCGACAAACGCAGCGTGAAAGTCGGCATTTGTATGTCGTCTGCACAATCTTAGTCCGGCCGATGGTGCCCTGGCACTCTGGTGCTGGTGTCAGCCGCGCGCTGCCTGTCACGTTCTCTCTAGACGTCCCTGTACGCGGCGCCGAGTCCTTGGTGAGGACCTGTCTTCTGCCTCCCGGCCCATTGCATTGCATGCCCCGCCATATCCCGGTACTGCATGTGTCTCGCTGTTCCTGCACGCCGCCACTGACCTCCTCTGCCGGCCTGGCGGTGCCCGCCATTGGACGCAGATTCGCGGCGGCTTCATGGGCCAGAAGGTGCGGCTGAGCGGCTGTGCCCCGCCACCGGGCGCGGCCGCCGCCGCCGCCGTCGCCGCCGCCGCCGGCGCGGCCGCCGCTCCGGCCGGCGTCGCGGCTGTCTCCACGTCGGCCACCTGGCGGCAGGAGGTCGGTGTCGGCAGACTGTGGCGCCCTCTGCTCCCGCCGGACGGCGGCGGACGGTTGATGGATGGTGGATAGTGTCGCCGCCCGCCGCCCGTGTCGCCGCCCGCCGCCCGGCCCGCGCCACCCGTCCTGTAGCATGGCTGTCTGCGCTTATTTCCAGCTCATTTTGTTATTAGGTGACTGGTTAGCTTGCTTGTGCTTGGTTTCTCACTGCCGCGTGGGTGTCTGATTCTTTTCGTTTTACTACTTAATCATCTCTTGTTTCTTTTGACAAAACATTTCGTTTACGTTATTGACTTTGGGTGGACAATGAGGACAGTTCGTTGATGCACGGAAGTTGTTGATCCCAGTGGTGTAACACGTAGCATTGTTTGGAGATAGCACTAACGCCTGTGTTGCGCTGCTTTACTTTGGTTAAGTTGTGGAATTGCAACAAGTGAAAGATTTACCAATAATTCATGACTGCTTAACTGTTCGTTCCACAACGCGTACCACCTGACCAGTCCGTTGCGACTCCAGGTGCGCGGCAAGTTCGTCACCAACATCGGCCAGAAGGTGAACACCTCACAGCTGCACCAGTCGCGGTTCGGCCTGATCTCCCAGGCGATCATGCTGATGATCACCGTCTGCTTCCTGTTCAGCGACATCCTCGGCGATTTCTGGAGATACAAGTGAGTGCCGCCGCCAGTAGATGGCGGGCGCTGCGCCGCCTGCCCGTGGGAGGTGAGCCGGGCTGCTTGTCCAGCATCTCAACTGAGTGGTCCGTGACGAACTGACGACCCAACTTTGACGGCCGGAGCCGTGTCAGGTCGATGCGATGCCTGCGGCGCCCGCCGGTCGGCCGCCCGTCTGGCTGGACCCCTGACCGGCTGCTGACGTCATAACTCGCTCCGGCCCGCAGGGTGACGCTGGCCAGCCGGAACGTGCACGACCTGGTGTTCCGCATCGTGGAGCTGGGCGTGGCGCTGTGGTTCCCCTGCGTCCTTTGGAACTCGATACGGTACAGAAGGAACTGTGCGGGGTCTGTCCGACAAGGAGGCACCATCAGCATCGCGTATTCGCTCACATTTGTGTGCGCAGGGGAGCTTGACCTCACCATGAAACACTTGGATCGGACTACTTTCGTTTCTGGTTTGGTTTCGGTAGGTTGGTTTAGATGGAATACGCTTTGTTTGTCGCGTTCTGTCTCGTTTCTGCGCAGCTAGGTCTTTGTCGTTGCCTCTGGTGGAGTCGGGAGAAGACGTATGACGTGCCCGCACCTGGTCCGCCTCTCACGGGAAGCCCCCCTCTGACGCCGCCGTTCCGGCCGTCGCAGGCCCGAGCAGCTGTGGATCCTCAACCCGAAGCAGATCCTGCGGAAGCTGGAGATCGAGCCGACCGGCTCTCCGATCGACCGCGACGAGGAGCTGAAGCTGAACGACGCTCGTGAGTGCCCCAGCCGGGCCGGCGGCACCGGCTGGAAAGTTGGGGCCGGCCGGCCGGCGGCCGAGTTGGAGGCGCCCCCCGGCCCGGCGCGAGCCGCCGCCGCCGAGTTGGCGGAACGGCCGCGGCCTCGGCCGGAGGGCCGTCTGCCGGGGGAGGGGGGGGGGGCTGTAGGCTCGGCTGATGGCGCTCTTCGGATTTCGAGACGTCGCGGTCGTTGTCAGCAGGACTTTTTCCGGCAATTTCAGGAGAAATTATCTTTCGGGTTGATTGTTAGCGGGTGGAAGCTGCAGGTTTGGTTTGGGAGGTTGCGCGGATGGCGAAAACGGAAATTTAAGTACGTTGTATTTCTTCAGTTTTTTATCTTACACGCGTCAGATTGGTTGAGGTAAAGTGGTATTTTGTGAGACGATGAAGGTTATCTCCACTTTCGAAATTATGACTGGGAAAAGAAACAGAAAAATTACAAATAGCACATGGGCGTAAAAAGTTAAAGGGCTTAAGCTTCAGTTAGATTAAAAGAAACAGAAAAATTATAAATAGCACATGGGCGTAAAAAGTTAAAGGGCTTAAGCTTCAGTTGGATTAAAAGAAACAGAATTATAAATAGCACATGGGCGTAAAAAGTTTAAGGGCTTAAGCTTCAGTTGGATTTTTCACCGTGGGCAATGTGTGACGGTGTGTGGTCGTGTAACGCGTGTGCCGTGCGCCGGTGCTGCAGAGGGCGGCGGCAGCTCGGAGTCGCTGCTGGAGTGCTGGATCTGCTACGACAACGACACGGAGACGAGCGGCCCGCTGATCCAGCCGTGCGAGTGCCGCGGCAGCACCAGTGTCGTCCACCATGACTGCCTCAAAAAGTGGCTCATGGAGGTGGGTCCACCGGCCGGCCTCAGGTGGCTGGTGGAGTCGTCAGAGTCGGGGTAGAGGGAGAAAGTGAGAGTTCGTGGTCACGGCCGTCTCCCTGTACTACCTCAGAAGGTCAATTTGTCCTGTATTGGTGCAGTTGTTGCGTTGAACGAAATTAATAAATGAAGGAGAACTGTCGTCTCCGCTCACGGCTTCCTCTGTATGTGACTGTGTTCCCGTTATCTGATTGTTAATGTGAACTTTAGGAAGTGCCAGCGTCCAGGACGTACGGCTCCGAGGCTGTCCGATGTTTTGGCGTGGCTTTGTCATCATTTGAAAGTGGTTCATGCAGATAGCAAACTTATGTCTGTACTGTCACGACTCCAAGAGGGATTCTTTGAATTGAATGTAAAGTGGCGTCCTGGGAATGGGCGATAAAGCTTGCTCACTGACAGCCGGGCTGCAGTGACATCCAGTTTTATGGAACGGCTGATGAGGATTGAATCCGATCGGCCGCGGACGTTGCACGCATTCGGAAATCGGCCCAGTCCGTCACACGCGCCATTGACGCGGGCGGCGGCCGTTGTTAGTACGCACTCGGGCGGCGGCGCTTTCACCGGGGCCCATAACGCCGCCGACCGTCCGGACGTTCCGAGCCGGACGGCGCATTGAGCCGGCCATGAGGCGAGACGAAGCGGCCGGAAATCTGCCGCCGCCGGCCCCGCCGGCCCGCCAGCGCCGCCGCCGCCGCAGCCGCCGCAGCCGCCGCGGCGCGCCCGTCGGCCCGTGCGGTCGGCCGCGCCTGAATGCGACCTGCCGTTTGTCAGCGGCGCGGCGGCGGCCGATATTGGCCGGCCGGCGAGCGGCGCCGTCTGTCGCGGCGGCGGCGCGCGCGCCGCGGCCGGCCGCGCCGCGTCCGCCCCAGTTGTCCGGAATGGCGCCGGCCGAGGGGCGCCGCGGGCGAAATGAGCGAGCCGGCGCCCGCTGTGGGGGGGGGGGAATGAGTCGGCGGATAAATGGAGGAGGAAAGGAAGTGAGGAGGAGGGAATGAGGTGACGAGCGGTGGGCGCTGGCAGACAGCGGAAGGAGGGGGGCGTTGAAGACGGAGAATCTGCGGCCGGTGCCCGCGGCGCACAGGGCAGCTAATATTCATTACCTCGGTACAGAGCGGCTTTGTTACGGTACCGAAATTGGCGCGCGCCGTCACCGCCAAAGGTCGGCGGCCGCCGTAATCATGGCGCCGGCCGCCGGGCGGACGCGTATTTAGTGCTAACGTGCGACGGTCCGGCTTCATGGGCGCGGCGTCCCGCTGGGAGTGGCCACGCCCGACCAGGCGGCCCGCTCTTCATGACGTGCTGCGAGACGGCGCCGGTGGTAGCGGCGGGCTCATACTGCTCGGCTGCGGGCCGGGCGGCCGGCTGCCGATGGGGCCCTTTGTCCTGCCGTTGGTTTAGGTATGGCGTCTGGGCGGCAGCCTTATTGCTCGCCGCCGGCGGCGCCGATATGAGATGTGCGGGCAGCCATTGACGTTTTCGAGGTGCAATCTACCCTGGTGCGGCGGCGGCGGTGCCGTTTGTTCTGGGTCGTGTTCGTGGGTTCCGGGACAACTCGATCGGATCGGGGATATGCGCTGTGATGGGTGTAGCGGGCGGCTCATACCGGTTTACCACCACAACGCTTCCGAGCCTGGGTGGATGTGAGTTGGTGGACGGCTTCTGCCCAGCTTGCAGGGTCTGTTGCACGGCCAGGACCGGTCTCCGGACATCTCCCCGGCTCGGAGCCTCGTCTAACGTCACAGCTAACCCCGGACCCCGGTCTCCCCTGTGTGACGTCACAGATACTCCTCGGACGTCACTGCTCATCCACGAGCGCCGGCCTGACGCTCTCGCCGCCGTTTTCAGTGCAGCGAGACGACGCTGGGCCAGCTGCGGTGCAAGGTGTGCGGCGCGGCGTACCGTCTGGAACAGGGCGGCCGCGCCTGGCTGGGCCGCGGCTTCACGCTCCGACACTGGCTCCAGACGGCCGTGCTCGTCACGGTCATGTGCGGCGCCGCCGCCGGCTGCTGGGCCGTCATGCGCTTCTACCTGGACGCCTGGATCCGCACGGGCGCCGTCGGCTGCGTCATCATCGTCTACTACGTCTGTCTCAGGTGAGGACCGGTCCGCCTCGGGTGACCCAGGCCGCGGCCGGAGCCGTGAATGGCGTTCAGCGGCGGCCGGCGAGGTGGCGGCGCCGAGCCGGACGGCTGCGGTGCACTCGGCGGTCGCCGCCGGCGACTCTGGCCGGTCCGGCGGCGCGGCGGCGGCCGGCCGCGCCGCTCCAGCTGACTGGCCCGGAGACGGTCCGCGGTCACGGCTGGTCGGGGGCTCTGAAACGGACGGCCTTGGCTCTGTCATCAAACTCGGCGGCCCCGTGAGATGGAGAAAAGGCCCGTCGGACTGGCCAGGTCATCAGTTCTCGGCCGCTGAAGGCAGCGTTTGCCGTTTGTGGCCGGCGTTAAAGGTGGAATTGGAAAAGTCACCGACTTCAAAGTAACCAAAGACCTTCGTTGCATCGTAAAACTAACCTTGCGGAGCGATGTGCATTATCGTTTTTGTTTCGATTGTTATTTTGTTTTCCATTTTTTCCCCTTATATCTTGTAGATAATGTTTTAAACAGAACTTCGCATCGCTTCGTTTTCAGTAGTCCGTAGCTGTTTTAATTGGAAGAATACGTGTACTTTGCAACTATCGGCAGTAAACAGTCCTGATTGAATTTCTTCGCAGTGTTTTTAAGATGAAAAGCGATTGCCTGGAAGGGCGAATGTTTTTTTTTTCCTGCCGCCAGCCTGTTTTAACGGCTAGGAACTTTATAATTAGACTGCTGCGCAAGTGCCGTCCGCCGTTTTCACGTCATCGGCCCGAACTGCACCTCACAACAAACTGATGTTTTGCAGTCGGATATGTTATAACGGAATGTTTGCTCGGACGTGCTAGTCCGTAATGAATTGGTGAAATCTGAGTACTCGGATTGAAAGCTTTACTCTGGTGTTTTCGCATGCCCCGTGCTCAGTCCTCCCTGTGGGCGTTTTTGGTGATGGTGGTGGTGGTGACGAGGATCAGGTGATCGTAGTCGTACGTGGGGCAGATCATTTTGCTGTAATAAGCTTTTCTAATTACCCAAAGCTCGCCGTTATGCGGCGCCTGAACTGCTGATGTCGTCCTGTGGCGTGTGATGCTATGCCCATGGCACCGTACGCATCACGGGCTTCCTGAGCCTGAACTGCCAGTTCACTGTTCGTTCTGTGCGCCAGGTTCCTGGGCCTGAACTGCCTGACGGCGTCGCAGCGCGCCCAGGTGTCCGCGGTGAAAATCCTCGGCCGCCGTCTCTCCTCGCTCAGCCCGAACGCGTCGCCGCTGCGGCGCCAGCCCAAGCCGAGCGTGGCCGTCGTGGCCGACGACCGTCGCGTGGACGTGCTGCTGACGGCCGGCCACGCCGAGGACGTGGTTCGGCTGGAGGAGACGCGCATCTGAGGCCCGCCCGCCGCCGCCGCCGCCGTCGCCGCCCGGGGCGGGCGCGGCGGCGGCGGCGGACTGCCAGCTTTAATTGGCGTGGCCGGGCGCCGGTCCTGGAACAGTCGCCGGGCGCCGGGACGGAGCGGGCGCTGCCCCGCGGCGGACGGAGCCGCAGCTGGCCGGCGGCTGGTGGGTCCCGGATCCACCCGGACTGAGAGGTAGCCGCCCGTACAGCCGTCGTCAGCGCTGCTCGGACGGCGCCGGCCGAAATGCGTCCCGGTCGACAGTAGCGTAGCCTGGAACGGGCCGGCGGAAAGTCTGCTGACGGTACAACCGCTGAGACCGCGTCCGAGGACGGTCGGGAAGGAGTGGTGCGGTCTCGCGTGATGCCTAGTTCCACACACCTGAGGTAAACTCAGACGGTCTGCGGTGTAAATCCGTCGTTGTTCTCTTTTTAGGGAAGCCTCATCTGGCTGGTAGATGATTTATTACCGGCGTCAGTTACCACTCGTTTCGTGATACACTTCCGCCTGCCAAGCGTAGCTTATCGGTGTTTGATGAATATTCTGTGATCCAAGCAGTTGTCCTTTGCCGCCTCTTCGTTGGTGGTCCTCCTGCCGCGTGTTAAATTATTTTGTAACGCGTGCGGTAAGCGTGATGCGTGCCTGGAGGATTTCTGTGAGAGAGAAGCGTCAGGACTAGAGTGCGTGTCGTGTTGCGTCTTTCATTTCACCATTTCTGTTGGCTGCAGTACACAAATTTCAGATGCTAGCTGCCCCGCGCGCTAATTTAGGGTATTTGATTCAGTGATCCTGTCGGGTCAAACCCGAATATAAAGGTTGGACAGAAAGCCTTGTTTGAGACGGACCTCGCGTGAAGTAGCTGTGCGTGCTACGAAGGTCCTTTGATGGGCAGCTCGCGCCGGGCCGCGAGGTGAATTTCCGGGCCGGTCTCTGCCGGGGCGGCGTGGCCACCGGCCGGCGGCGCAGCGTTCTGCCGAGACGGACGGGCCGGCCGCTCACTTATCTCGCGTCAAAACAGGTCGTAGAACGCAGGCGACACGTCGTAAAAACGCCCGTCGTGCCGCGGCGTCCGGCTCCGGCGCTGCATGGTCGGAAATGGAGGGCCGCCGCCCGACCGGCCGGCGCGGGAGACGCCACGCTGCGGCCGGCGGCTCCGGAGCGGCGAGGTCGGACTGGCGAGCTGTCGGGAGAGGGGAGGGACTCGGGTGGGCACAGCCGTGCGCTGCCGATGCAGGACGTTGATAGCGCGGCGGCGCCCGGACTCGGTCAGCCGGGGGCGGAGAGGGGTGACGGAGGGTCGGGTCACGGGATGAGGACGACGCTCCGACGGCCGGGTGACCCGCGGAGGCTGCAGGACGACTGAGGCCGGGTACTGCTCTGTAGGCGCTAGAGTAGATCAATGGAGTGGATTTGGGAATGTGCAGAGTCGGACGGCGCATTAGACAAGTCATCTGTCTGCACGAACCGAGGAAGCGAAATGTTCTCCACTACAGTTCGATACACCGTATCATTCATCTCTCTCTCTCTCTTTTTCTCTCTCTCTCTCTCTCTCTCTCGCTACGTCCGGCCCTGAAAGTCTCCGGCATCAGGCGGCGCAGATCGAGATCGGCTTTCGTTGCCGGCAGGGCTGTCCGCGTCCAGCGCCGTCAGCCCGCCCGCGGTCGATCCGGTCGCCGTGCAGCCTCTGACGGTGGCCCCCGCACGAGACGCCGCGGCCGAGCCGGACCGGGTTGGGGGACGAGGGGCCGGGGGACGAGGCCGGGCCGAGGGGACGAGGCCGCGCGGCGCCGGCGGCCGGGCTGACACCGCTGGCTGCCGCCGCCGCCGCTTTCAGCAGTTCGACAGAGGACAAAAGAAGGCGGAGCGAGCTATCAATGTCGAGAGCGTCGCGTTGGTCAGGAAAGAATGGCTCATCAGAGTCGGAGCGCACGGCGGCCCGGGCAACCGCATTAACTCGAGTTCTCGAGCTGCCGTCCGGCCTAACGATTTTCAAGGACGCGCCAGTTGAGAGGCTGCCTCAATCCCTTCCCTATTTCCCTTAGAATGAAGACGGAATTGAGACAAAACAAGGCTTGTTATGGGCTTCCTTTTGATTCGAATAATATCTCACTTCATTCATTTAAGTCAGTGACCTTTCAGATCACAAAAAGGAGTTATAGTCGTTTTGAGCGCAGCCTCCTTCGTGATCGCAACAATTCCATCATTGTCAAAACGATCGCCACTAAAGGTAGCAGCCAAAAATTATCCCGCAACGTTCTCGAGGTAAAGAATAACATACATTTTTGGGGGTTTCAGGTGCTCAGACTAGTTTGTCAATGTTATGTCCAGGAAGTCTTGTTTCAACCATCGATCTCATATCTCAGGCCGCCGAGGCAGAAGCGGAAGTGTAGTTCACAACGTTCAAAGATGCAGCGTAGGATTTTGCATCGATGCTGGGCCATATTCAAAGCTGGTATGGCCAGAAAGGCTTCCGGGAAGCTTCCTCCCATGCAATGCCTTCGGGCTAGTGCTAAATTATCCGAAGTTCGTCGGGTACCTGCCATATGAGATACTTGCCATACCATGGCATTTTGAGAATGAACCAAATTCGTCGATTGGAAAATATCGGATTATTAATTTGTATTTTCTGAAAGGCGTAAAACGAATGATCAAAGTCACTGTAAATATCAGGTCTCTTATTAGTACCGTTCATTGTCGTCCAAAAGCACCAACTGCGTCCACCCATTCACCCTACCTGACGAGGGTTCAGTAAAAACAGAACAGTAAGTCGTGGAACATGTACAATGCTCTGGATACAGGCGTAGACATGGAAGATCGCCTTTGTCCGATATGATACAACCAAAGAAGTTTTTAGTGTGAGCGATAATTAAGCACTATCATTCCGAAAGAGGCATCGCCTTCTTCAGCTATACCTGATAACTAGTTGATCCTGTCAAGGGGCCGGTTTGTGAAACTCCGTGTTGTTGCTGATTTGTTTCCTGGCGAAGCGTCTTACTAACATTGTTATAACATCGGCGGCAATGTTACGCGAAATGACCATGAAGGCGGCGTGACCTCAAGCTCCAATAAGTAATTAACATCGTCAGCAGCCAGTCAGGCAGGACGATTTGTCGTTTACACTCTCGCACACTCTACCCCAGTAATAACCGTGTAATAATATCGGCCTAATAATAAGTCCGATAACGATGTTTCAATAGTTTTTGCCAACTTCTGTCAAACGATTGCTTCGCATAAAGACGGGCCGTAAAGAATCTGTTGTTGAAGACGTTCCATTTTATACATGGCGCCCGATACGGCACAGCGGGCATCCTTTCTGGCCGAGACTTTCATTGCGACTGATATGCAGCTGGCGGCGTTTATATATATATGAGATCGCGCTTTTGCGTTCACTTCCGACTCCATGGCAGTGCAATTTTTTAATGTCAGTGGCGTTAACTAATTTATATTAAAGGCATACCGAGCGACAGGTATACGTATCGACGACCGATGCCGGCTTGTTTTTCTCTTGTTTCATGAAAATCATTGTCCTTTTTAGGTTATGTCTCAGCGTTTAAACGGCAGGCGTAATAAGATGCTCAGCAGATTAGTTTTCCGCGTAAATTTTTAGCCTGAACTAAGTGTTGGAGCACTTGGAGCACCCCATAAGAGATACGAGTGTAACTTCGGATGGTGTTTGAGCCCCACGTCGTTGGAGGGAATGTTTCATTTTAAGCAGGCGGAACATTCTCATTAACAGTTCCCAAAACATTCGAGTGTGTTGTGAACTGCGATAGTCAAGTTATAACTTGTAGTCTTACAAATCTTACCTTGTCCAAAATTTTTAAAGATCTTTGTTGATACACATTCAAATAGACTCTGCGCGAATGTTATCTTTGTCGACTACGCGACTCCGCGAATGCCATTTACGCGACGTCAAGAGCAGGCAGAGGCCAAATGAGCGTTGGAAGACCAGTTCTATGTCATCGTCAATTGAGGACACGTCAGTCACGGTATTTGATTAGTCACACTTCTACTCTTCTAGACAGTTCTACATAAAAAACTAGTGCTGTAAACGTTACGAACGACGTGTTGAGGGCCAGCCGAATACATTTCTGAAAAGTCGGTCGAGGTGGAACATTTTCCCAAAATGCAAACAACTGTGGGGCACATAAGTGCGTTGTGCTTCAAAATTTTGCATTTCTTGCGCTCAGTTGCAACGTCTCGTACGTAGCCAGGGTAAGATTACGTTTTGTGGATAATGATGGAGAATGGCCTTTGATGTATGGCTTTCAGAGATAACATGGGTGGGCCCCCTGGTCGTTCATAATTTTCTGCCGTGGATCAAGGCTGGCATCCCATTTTATTTCATTCTCTTTTTTTGAAATACGATACAAGGCAAACAAATGAGGCAACGTATAACTGAAAATGATCAAGGGCGGGTATCCGGAAATTTCGGGGATTTACGTAATTTGACAAAACCAGTTTGTGACAAAAATGACACCTTAAAGTAATGACCCGAGCTTTAACTTTGCAACCGCTGAGACAATGAAAGATAATGAAAGGCCCTGGCGGGATACTCGCCGAAACGAAATTACCCATTAAATTCATAACGATTTCCTTTGGCCTCCTTGGACTCGACCAGAGGGCTTGTTAAGTCGGCAAAACAGGGTTTAGTGCCCATTCTCAGACGAAATCACGTATGGAAGACTTGCTTGGCAGGGCCACACATAAACTGTGACGACGGTGTTTCGGGCAGGGTTTGCTAGGCGCTAACAAGATCTGTCAAACACATGGCAGGAGGGAGCCATCATTCGGCGACAGCAGAACGGAGGCTAGGTTCTGGAGTACCTGGCTGGTCTGGTGGGGCACCTGTGCTCCCGTGTACTGTACATATAGTACCGCGCAATAGTCGCTGAGACGCGTTTCACCACGTATGAGGCCACGTGACCACAAACACTTTTTAAACAGACGTGACGGCAAAAATAACTAAGACGACCCCGTCAGATCCAATATCTGGCCAGTGACCCTTGTTGACCATCCTTGCCTGTTTCTCGTATTCGTGATACCGGTCTGACATCTTCATTTACCAGCTCTTCTCCGTGCTTAAAATGTATCGCTCAGTCTAAATACATTAGCTCCGAAATAGTACGCAATGAGGAGTTGTAGCGGACACAGGACCACGTTTTGGCCGACTTATAGCGTGACATCGCCTATGGGCGTTCCTGTCAATGTCCGTCCTGCTCAAGTCAATCTGTCGTGTTTGAGGCACTGTTCAGCGCACACCGCACGAGTTAGCCGTTCTCCTCCTTCATCCGCCTAAGGTCGGCAGAACTTTCTTCCCGGCCGTTCCGTCGACCCGTCGTCAAGACTCGGCCCTGTTCGGAGCGGACGCCGCCCATCCCCCCTTCCCCCACACAAGCCGTACGCCAGGAGAAGTCATCGTGAGGGGCCGGGTAACTGTGGTCGGCCTGTACTGCCGGACCTGAGAGATCGGGCCGAAAATCTGCGGCCACTGCCAGCTGGCGCGTGTCCCGTCAGTTGGGGCTCTCCTGTCGTGTTCTGAAGACTGCTGAGGAGGCGTCGAGTGCGCCGCCGGGCCGCCAAACGCAGCTCTGTCCGGCCGATCTGCGCTGTGACAGCGAGGTGTTACGACTGGCAGACGCTGTAAATTCAGCCTAGAAAACGGGTGGCTTCAGCCAGGGGCTGCGGATGGAAAAGGAAATCGAAAGCGACAGAGAACCGTCGCAGTCTTCAGGAAAACATGCACGCCACGCGACACAGCAGGCGCCGTTGACTCTGCCTGACCAGCGTGCCAACAACACGGAGCGTCCCGTGGTTAGAAATGTCGCAGTCCGCCAGCAAGACGTGATTTACACCGTGACGGCCAGAAGTGACGCCAGTGGTCCAGGCATTGGGACTGCACGTGGCAAACTCCACGTGGGTTTCGTTCGTCAGAACTTGGCGTTTCCAGGAGGCGGAAGCCAGTCTTTCCCGGACTTGGAGCTTGCCGAACCATTACCAGGCGCCCGCAGTGCTATCGACATGCACGACTGAAAGGTTCGTCCGTTTCCTCCGATTCCCACAGAACAACGCCATCACTGGTCAGGGGAACTTTGGTAAAAAGGTCGGGACCTGTGCAGAAGGCAAAGGTTTCCGTTTCCTTGAAATCTGATTCCGTGGGAAAAATGTTGACGGCACCATGTAAATCTTACCATGAAACATCATTCTCCATGCGCTTCACGTTTCACAGTTGGAACATCACATTTAACAGTTCACATTTCACGCTGTGGAAAGCTCCATTTCCAGCATGTTACTGAGTAGCCCACAGTAGCTGTGTGCTGACGGGTCCACCCGAAGATCTCTGGGGCTAAAGAGGAAAGACAATCGTCCTCGGTGAAAAGCAGACATTTACATTTCACTTAGTAATGTCCTTACGATGCATCTAGAAGTGATGACCGATATTTGACTCTTAGCTAGGGACGTCAATCCCGGGACGTTATCCAATCCCGGGACTGAGATTTTCCAAATCCTGGGATCCCAGGATTATATTTAGCTTCCGGATAAATGCATTCAGTTTGGCTTATATGTACGCTAAACGCACAAATGCACTGTATTTGCGGAAATATTTCCTAGTCGGCAACAGGGACGTGCACGAGAGTAAAAAGCTATGAATCGCATGGGACAGGTGTAATTCTTGCAAAATCTTAATAATATGCAGGACTAGTCTTCGTTCCTCAGAGCTGTAGATCCTAACCAGTCGCACCGGGGTCGCACGGCCGCTGAATTCGGGTGACGGTTCTTTGCCAAGAGAAGACAGACCGGAAATTCCTGATTATTTTTGAAGTCTACAAATGATGCTTGCTCAGCCCTATAGATCGCCATCACCTGATATGTCCCCTAAATCTCTTTAAAATCCAAGCAAGTTTGAATTAGGTATTGCTGTATTAGTATCTAGTGATAAATATGCGTATACCCCGTTACTGTAACGACGAAGTGCACCATGTTTGACGGTAGCAGCTACTTGGCATTTCAAAAAACATGAGGCACCGACAACCTCGTAATCCAGACGAGATATGAGCTTGGTAACTATGCTTCCAGCAGTGGAGAATACCCATTCGGACTCCAGTGACCAGTGATACAGATACAAATATCATCACTCCAGTGACCAGAGATATCTTGTTTTGCGAAAAAGTTACAGGACGGTAAACTTTTTTCACATAGGTCCGTTTGACCTGACCTAGGTCAGGCACCTGACGTGACCTGAACTCAAAATTTTGACACGAGATGTAAGATTGATGGAGCAAAAGGTACACAAAGTTTCGTGACTCTGTGTTTGTTCGTTCTCTGGCAATCCCCGAAAAATCTCAGGGGGGGCAGTCAGCTGCCCCCCCAGTCGGGGACGGGTTAAAGTTCAGGAAATCTGACATCTCCTGAGTTTGCAAGATGTTAACGGCAGATTTACCATGAACGTTAATCATGCCCACAGTACGATTTGCCTTCCCGTCAATTACAAACTAAGCTTATGCCAACTGCAGAAACACTCGGCTCGCACGTCTCTCACACTATGATCCTCTGACGCTGGCGCCGCCGTCAATATGCTGCATCCGTTACATGCGCTTCATGACAGCTGCGAATTTCGCGGTCCGGGGGTGGGGACTACCCACTGGCAAGACCTGGCCATTGCAATGGTTAGACCAGCCAGCCTACACTCGGCTCTTTGGTTAAGGTTTAGGTATTCGTCACCTAAGGGCCAGGACCCGAAGTAAATAAGTTAGTAATGTATTCCACATGATAGCCCATGCACCTGCCGCGTTTTCTGCGCTCCTCTCTCTCGGTCGATGCGCCTCGCCCCCTTTTGTATCATTTGTTGCCGACAATTTGCCACTATATTACTTTCAAATGACTTGGATCATAAACATTTGGTAAAAAGCGAGCATCCATTTTTTCTTTTATCTGGCTGTATGTGCCGTAACTTGACCTGAACAGAGCGGTTACGAAATGGACCTAAGCCAACTTTATCCATTCGGTTATGTTCCCCCCAGTGCTCAGTTTTTTGTCTTGACTGGGGGAGGGGGTAGGAGCTAAGACTAGGGGATTGCCTTTTTCCCATCCAGTAAACATGTTGGATGAGTCCCTAATGCACACCTGACACGAAACGACACGACATGGCACGGTTTTCCAGCTGTCGGTCCGCATCGGGCCGCCCTGGATTTGTCGCGAAAACGATGGTTACCACATCAAAGCTGCTAGGAAAAAGCACGAACGCAAACCTGGAACCTGGAGCCTAACAATCGGAGATCTCGCGGTGTAATCCCGCTGATACGGCAAGACGTCATCCATAACAACAGGATAAAAACCCCACGCAGGATAATTATTTCCCTTGTCAGGCCTGCCGCAGGCTCACGAGCTGGAGCTGAAGATATCAGTTTGTGTCGACGAGACGAATCATTTTTTGAGATCCCCATTTTTACTAGGGGTTGTTGAGGCAAACCCATTATGTCAGGCAATCTGAGAGCAAAAGTATGGGGGGGGGGACGAGAGCATCATTAAGGGGGCGAGCTCAGCATTGCATGGAAGCTAAGGACTGCCTCAAAAGTAACTAATTCGACACCCACGGTCCCATTGTAATTATACCGTCGTTACCACGTCGTAACAGGTTTTTTTTCGCCTCAAAATTCTAGCCAAAATAAGATCGGGATCCCGACATTGCAAAAATTGTAATCTCGGGATTCGGGATTGAACCCTCTGCCGGTGTCCTGGGATTGACACAGCTAATCCAACGTGCCCGAACCTGCAGCTCACTGACCAATGTTCACGAAAAAGAAAAATGTAGGAGAAAAGCGAGAAAAAACAACTATACAGTATCCCGCAAATTACCTGTTGAACGATAAGCTCAAATACTGCCAATAGCTGGGTGCGACAATTGTCAGGAAATTTTAATCATTTAGCGGAGACAGCTAGTGGTGAGGTTGGGATAAAAAGTAATTTCCGGCGGCAGAGTTGGTAGCAGACAGCTGGGAGTTGATGTGGAAATGGTAGAAACATTCAGCTGATCGTCTTTTTCTCCAAAATCAAGCGGAAATTCGGCCAGGAAAAGCACAGATGTACAGTCACGTAAGGAATGATCTAGGTAACACTTTCAGTTTAGGCTCCGTGAGAATTTTCAATAGCTAGGCGACGTACGCTCTAAAAAAACCGTTACCTTCCAGGCAAACGTACACCTGAAATACAGCACACTATTCCTTTTTTCAGCTTAGCATGGGATGAATGGCTATGAATCCACGAGACTACCTACTTCTGCCTGCCTGTTTCTAGTACTACATATCCACCAGGGCTGGAAATTTGTTTTTCGTTGTTGTTGTCGGAGTGTAATTTTTGTTTTGGAGGACAAAATTTTGGAAAGAATAATGCAGGTTTAAAGTGGTATTCCTGGTGTAAGTCAGCTATGACAACGTATCTGTTTCTTACAGAAATGAAACAGAGTTATTTACGTGTAGAGTTGGGAATTCGCCAACATGGTTATGATGTGCCTTTTTGATGAAGGCGCAAGGTCAAATTTCAGGAGTACAATTTTTTTTTAGCTCATATTTTTATGTCATTGACAACAAAAACAACACATTTCCCAATTCTGCTATCTACCTACTTGTAGTGAAAGAGCCTTTTCTTCATGATCAGAAAGACAGCATCTAAATACATGCAATTGCAAGCAGCTCAGAGTCCTGTGGGAAAGACCTCTTATACTAAAAAACGCCAGTGCGCCCTTTATCGACGTTTGCAATGGCTGGCCATTTTGGGTCGCAACTTCCGACGTCGGCTGCCGCGGTGAAGGCGAAACCTCGTTAGCGGTCGGGCCGGCGCCGGCTCGCAGCCATGCATCCTAACAACTTGACCGTGTGATCCCCGCTGAGATCATTAGATGTTCGATCGTCTGTCACCGTGGTTCACTGTGGATCCGTGAAGCCCGGTTCACACATACACCGGAGCAGGCGAGTATCCAAGGGGGGGGGGGCGAATTGGTAATCATCCTCCCGGGCATGAGAGGGGCCCCGAAGGAGCTCCTCTCAGGGGAGCCTCCAAAAGCGGCCCCGAAGGGACCCTGCATGAGTTTCACGGGCTCTTTGCGAAAACCTGAATATTTTCTTGATGCGACTTGATAGTCAGGGGGCTTTTGGGAGGGTTAGATGGCCCCTGAGACGGACAAAAAGGTCTCTAAAGCTCCCAAAGGCCCCCTGAGACCACGACAGGGCCCCAGCACGGCAGAGTGCCCCTGAGACCGCCAGAAGGGTCACAGGGCTCCAAAGACGGCCAAGATGAGGACTGAGTCTCTGGGGCGGTACAGGGCTCTTGGAATGCCACAGGGGCCCCGAATGGATTTCACGAGCCTGTGTGGAAAACTGAAAGTTCATGATGCAGTCTGAAGGCCTCCTGGAGGGTTAATGAGACCCTGAAACGGCAAGATGGCCCCTAAAATGGAAAGAAGGGCTCCTGAAGCTCTCCAAGGGCCCCCAGGACCGAAAGGGGGACCCACCACGATGAAGAGCCCCTAAGACCACTAAAAGTGTCAAAGAGACCCCTGAGACGGCAAGAACTTAAGAGGGTGCCTAGCACGGCATAAGGAGCCCAAGCCAGGCAGAGAACCCCCGAACGGGGGTTCTCTGCCTTTGACACCTGGGAGATTTTTTTATGCACCCAGGGGCCCCGAGATAATCAGGTAGGTCATGAGACGGCAAGATAAGCCCCCACACAGCAGATGCCCCCTGAGACCGCCAGCAAGGTCAGAAGACCCCTGCGAGGCAGAGGATAAGAGGGCCTCTAAGACAGTAGGGGGGCCCTGGATGGCCATATAGGACCCAAAAGTGTGTTAGATGGGCTGCTGGCACGGAAAAGGTCCCCCTGAGAATTTCAGTGAGGCCCCTGAAGCGAGCAACAACGTAACAAAGGCTCCTGATATGGCTAAATGGGCCTTAAGACTGCCAAATATACCCTATGTAACAGATAAAGATCCCTGACACAGCCATGGAGATCGCCGTAAACATTCAGGGGGTCCATGATATTACACAGTGACTCTGAAGTCGCTTAAAGGACCTTTATTACTGTCAAAAATGCCTCTGAGACGGGAAAAACGTTCCCAAAGAAGACAAGATGGGCACATAGGACAACAGGAGGTTCATCGAGACTGCTAACTAGCAGTCTATAGCAATAGGGACCTGGAAACGATCAGGGAGCACTTGAAACTACTAAGCCTTGAGACGTCAAGACAGCTCCTGGAATGGCCAAAGGTCCAAGCGCGTTGCCAGAGACGCCTCTGTCACGGCAGAAAGAGACTTATGGAACGCCGTTGTTACTGCCTGATGGACTCCTTAGACGGCAAAATTCCCTAGGAACAACAGAAGAGAACCCGAGATGGCTTAAGTGTCACTAAAACTACAAGATGGATCCATGAAATCGCCCGAGGTGCCCCTGAAACTGCCAAAGGAGCCCCTGAAGCGCCCTGAGGGACACGTGAAACTGTAAAAGGAACCTGAGACCATTAGAGGGTACTGACACGGCGAACTGCCCAAGAGCACCAAAAGTGTCCCTGTAATTGCAAGAGGAACCTATCCTAAGCTGGCATGAGTCTCCAGAGACTAAGAGAGGGCAGAGGGACTCCAGGACCAGATACGAACACAATATTTCATATGGCGAAGGGGACGCAGCCGCCTAAAATATTGGCGTTTTTTTGCCATATTTCGGCCCACTTTGTAAGGGGACAAAACGCAAAATGTTTTCAAATAAGGTGACGCTATTCGATTTTTATCGGTTATTGTATATGGTAAAAATGCTACATTAGATAAAATGTTTCCCCTGGACCCGCGCGGACGCGTTATCTTCATATCTGAAGAATCAAATGGGGCGAGAGCGGCCGGGAGAGGGACCGCGCAGACCATTCGCTCCCCTCCCCCTGTTGACATCCTGGATCCGCCCCTGCACCGGACAGCAACGCACAAGAACGGACCGGCCGCCGCGGCCGGTGTAGTCGGCTGGCCTTTGCCCATGATTTCGCTCGATCCGTTCGGTGCAGGGCATTAGAACGTTCAGTGCGTATGGGTTTTCGAGTAGAAGTTAGTCGGACTAAAGTTCGTAAGGACAACAGTTCGTCGGATAAAAATCTGCGTAGGGCAAAAGTTTGTCTCGCGAAAGTTCGTATGGACAAAGTTTGCCCAAGACGAAAGTTCGTTTAGTACAAAAGTTCGTCTCGCTAAAGTTCGTATAAGACGAAAGTTCGTCTGGGACGAAAATTCGTCCACCAAATGTTCGCACAGGACATCAATTCATCTCGAACAAGAGTTCGTCCTGGACAAAAGTCTGTCTGGCAGAAATTCGTGTACGGGACAAAAGTTCGTCTGGGCCAAAACTTGATCCAGGGCAAAAGCTTAGGTTAGGTAACGTTAAGTTATGTTAATTGAGGTTGGTTTAGATTGGTTAGGTTACTATTTTAGGTACGTTCATTTCACAATATGCACCTTTTCCGACACGAACCTCAAGTTTACGAACCCTTAGTTACGATTTTCCTTACGAACGTTTACCATAACGAACCTTTTTCCTACGAACCTTTCGCAGTACGAACTTTTTCCAAAGCGGGACAAGCTTGTTCTAGACGAGCTGATGCCCCTGACGAGTACTTGTTTTAAATAAATTTCTGCTTGACGGACTTTTGTCCTATACAAATTTTTGCCCCATACCAGCTTCTGTCTATTGCCTTATTGCCTATGCGAACTTTTGTCCAAGAGGAACTTCTACGAGAAGAACTTTTGTCCCAGACGAGCCTGTGCCTCAGAAGAACTTTTGCGCTTGACGAACTTCTACAATACGAACTTTAGTCCTAGACAAACTTTTGTCTTCGACGAACTTTTACCGTCGACGAACTTTTGCCCTCAGACGAACTTTTGCCCACGACGAACTTTTACACGACGGACTTCAGCACGACGAACTTCTGTCCGACGAACCTAAGTCCGACGAACTTTGGTCCAACGAACTTTTACGATACGAGCTTTTGCCCTAAAATCGTGGGCATGTGAGCTGGGGAGCCGGCTGCCTCTGTCCGGGACCGCCTTTTGGCCGTTGTCCGTTGTGATCCCCGGTCAAAAGTTGAAGGATCTTCCACTTTCAGGTTTTGTTTCGTCGTCCGTTGTGCGTTGGTGCACGGCTGCTGAGGCCATCTTGTGCACTGTTTAGGGAGAAGCAGCTGGTGGACTGGACTGGATGTGTTGGAATTGTGTCGGAAAACGACTGTCTGTGATAACCAGTGATGTCGAATTTGTGAAACTGATGCTAATCAGTGCCTTAAGCAGGCCATTTATGTGTCATGAACATTCCTACGTGTCTGGTGTGTGCATTATTGTCAAAAGACTACCAAGGTAAAATGAGGGCACCAACATACTGAGAGATAGTTTTATTTGTAATGAAGAAGCATCCTGCTTTCATGAGAACTGATAAAACCACCATGAAGTTCTACGATCACTGGAATCATAACACAGAAAACTCATTTCCTCCCAAGGTATCACAAACTTACGTTCTAACTACCCAATCACTGTTCGAACTGATCACTCCTGCACCGTTCCATAACTGAGTCAAAGAAGATTGAAGGATAAAACAAACAACAGCCACTAATAATTTGACCTCAGAAAACTGTTTTACACACAATAGCGATATTTTATCTACAGATGTGTGTTAGCCATGCCGAAACATTTGAAATAGTTTACGCTATAAAAATGGGTTCGTTTTTATGTTGAAATGATTCCCGATACCTTGGCGTTTATATTTCTGGACTCGGACCCAAAACAGATCCTTTTGGTTTCGTAAATGTAAACGAAAACATGAAGAACGCACTATCTCGCCTACGCTAAAACGTCCGGTTTTACTTGCCAGCTGCGTCACGCGCCGCATGTGCGCCGGATCTCGTCTGTCTATGATGTTTACTGCGATGCGTATCCGGCATGCCTCGTCCATGTGCACCGGAACGGATCGGACAAGGTCCGGCCGGGTCTTCACCAAATATGGGCAAAAGCCAGCTGACTGCACCGGCCGCGGCGGCCCGTCACTTCTGTCCGTTCTTGTCCGGTAGATGTGTGAACCTGGCTTAAGAGGCCTGGGGACACCGGGATTGAATCAAACTGACTGGGGGGCGCCGGCTGGCTACAATTTAAGGTAATTTCATTACTTCAACGCAATCGTAGTGCGATTAAAATTCCACTTCACGAAACTCTCCATTAGCCTGAAGACAGAAGAGCAAACAAATTTTCCGACTTTTCGCACCGTTGCTCCAAGATAGCAACAAAGACGGGCGCGCTTTATGACAATTATCGCTGTTAATCTTCAAAGCAGCCTTCAGTTCAAAAGAACGAGCATCATTTTTTTCGCAAGAGAGCCTTCAGTACCAGCCTTTCCAAATAACTCTACGTATTTCTTAGTTGAAGGGGTATCCACCATGAGGTCCATCCGTATTAAGACTTCAACGGCATGAAATGCTCGTACTAAATGAACGACACACAATGATAAAACGCAGAAGACGGGTCGAAAGCTTTCTTTACTACTCGTTTTATCTGACTGCATATAACAAAATCTGACAGCTGAGCTATGCTACATCACCGCTGCCTTTCTTCAGGTAGCCGGCTCGCCTTTCGACGCTTGCGAAAAACGGATGAGTGAATATGAGTGAACTATCACGCAAAACAACGATGAAGGCGAAGCACATTCCGGAACATCGATTCGGCAATACGGGTAAAAACACGCTCCACCGTCAACGACGGCGAAAATCCATCGTTTCGGCATCTCTGACGCCTGCCTCAGCTGATCGCCATCTGACTCGCGCCCTCCAGCACTGCACACCGACACAAAGACGCGCACACTCCTCGCCGACGTCCCGACGGTCCCCGGGAGCTGCAGCCTCGTCAACGCCGCTCCGACTCAGGGTCTCCCGCAAAGAGCAGCGGCAGCCGCGGACCCCGACCGAGCTACGGGGCCAACGCACGGTGGCGCTGTCCGCCTCGGCGTCCACCGGCTGGCAGGTGTACTGGCCGGAGTCGGTGAGGCCAGCGCGGGTGACCAGCACGCTGCTGGTCCAGCCTGACGTCGTCGCCACGATCCTCCCGAGCCCCTTCCGCTGGTTCGCCGGGGCCAGCCTGTGAACATCAGCAGGATACCGCTGACAACAGCAATCGCCAAAAGGCAGTCTCCTTTTCTGCCAGCGGCGACACCACATTTCTGTTGCCCCCAGCAGCGTGCGTCGTTCTGCCTAACGCGATCACCAACAAATTCAACAACCAGGAGGCCCTCATATTTGTTAAGAGACTCAGTCCCGGCAGTGTAACAAACAGAAGACACACAAGACCGCCTGCCACGATTTCACCTGCCGCTACCGGAGTGCAATTTTCCCGGAACGGACGGCCGACACCGGCGGCAACGGCCGACGCCATGAAACGACGCTCGGCATATTGACCTGTCGGCGGGCCGCTCCGGCTCGGGGCGGCGGCGACATTTCGGCGCTGGGTCGCCGTCGTTCGCGTCGCCGGAGACGCCGGCGCCGTCATTAAAACTATCCGGCCCGGCCCGGGGGCGCATACAAATGGCCCGCCGACGGCCCGTTCCCGCCAGCCTGCGCGGCCGGCGGCAGTCCCGGCAGGTTCCGGCGGCGGGCGGCGGCCCTCCCTTGGGCTCGATGGATCTCACGGGGGCCGCGTCAGGTTCCCAGAGGTCCGAACACGGCCACGTCCGGCCCGTCAGAACCAAGTGTGCAGAAGTGAAGGAGTACGGAGAATAGCAAGACATATACAATAAATAATACCACGTACGAACTGGTGACATCATACTCTCGTGGTGGATTCGTGCATTTTTGCGTTAACGATGAACAGAAACGTCTCCGTTTTTTTTTTTGCTGGCAAGGGCGCGGAAAAAATAACGATTTCCGAAATCTTTGAGAACGAAGTCTGCGCAAGAGACGCGTGCATGAAAAACGTACAGAGAAAACAATCATGACGTTCGGAAAACAAATACCACTTCAGCCGTCATTACAGATAAACATTTTTTAAGACAAACTGAAATAAAAACACCCCAATTTTACACGCAACAACGCGATATGCAACAGTACCTGTAAACTGAGGAATCACTACAAAAATGCTTGCGTTATCCGTCCTCCTTTTTCAGGTCTTCGATGAATCTTTCTGCGCTCCTCCGCCTGTCTGAGATTTCGAAGGACTAGGCTCTCAAACGTATCAAATGAGGACTGCGACATTTGCGGCACACTGGAAGAAGCCGGTGCCCACGTTGACCCCCTGGGTGTGCTCTGCCGCTGTCCGATCAGCTCCACGGTGAGAGGTTTGGCCGCGGTTCCCTTTTCGTATCTGGACGCATTTAGTGCCGCTCGCGGATCCGATAACTCTACCAGCGCACTTCCTTTCTTCTTTTTCGATACCACAATGGCAGCAACATCTCCGTACTTTGAAAACACAGAGTTCAGCTCATCATGATCATACTCCTCCTGACCTCCAGAACCCTTCCATTTCACTTTCAGCCGACAATTACCACAATCGTCAGTCTGCTCCGAGGCTAGTCCTTCTTTTTCCTTCCTTAACTGCTCTCTCATGAGCTCTTGCTCTTCCTCCAGCTGCTTTGAGCCTTGCTTTCTAAGCCTTTCAATCTCTGCTTGCAACTTGGCCATGTCCCTCTGAATATCAACCTTGTTACTTTCAGCAGCCTTTTCACGAGCTTCGAGATCATCTTTCAGCTTTTTACGCTTGGCGTCAAATTCTCTATTCCGAAGAGCTGCTGCTTGTCTTGCTTTCAGTAGGTGATCATATGTTTTTCTTGCATCAGTATCGCATAATATCTCCAACACCTTGGATAGCTTCAAAAACATTTCTGCAGCTCTAGGATCATCTGGATTCTTATCCGGGTGACACTTTAAAGCTTCTTTGCGATATGCTTTCTTTATTTCTTTTTCTCCTGCTGTATGTTCAACACCAAGCAATGCATACAAGTCTGTTTTCATTAATTCTGAAGCCATATCTTTGCGAGAGGACATTCTGATGTGTTAAGTATCTTTCTGGACAATCTTGCTTTCAGAGGCTGAAAAAATGTGGGAAGTCAGTTCTATCATAACCAAATATGACATAAAAGCAACCAGCATATGTCACAAAAAGCTTGTTGACCACACAAAAAGGTGCTTCAGTTTTGCATTACATTAAATGGTAACCTTTGTGGTACAAAGTTATGACATGTAAATGGTCCCAATCGGTTCTACACAAAAAGACAAGCAGAAGGGTAAAATAATCCAGGATGAAAACTTGAGCAATAGGCGATTTTTTATTTTGGTATTGTGTTGTGAAAAAAACGAAAAAACTTCAGCTCTTCCCAATCCAAAATATCCCATAAAAATCCATGAAATGGGATGGTTTTTGTGGGCACCACTGAAAATGGAAGATGGGAATGGAAAAAAGAAGGAAATGAAAATGAGATGACCAGCCTCTACATGGTATGGACATTAGTTTACATGACATTGATTTGTCCACAAAGATATTGTTATGCAGACCACAATGATAGGAAAGCAAAAAGGTAAGGTAATTGCTAAGTCTTGTAAACAAACCCTACTGTGGGAACAGTGTTGGAAAAAAATGGTACTTTTTGGTGCCGGGGGCAGTTTTGGAAAGACTTTTTCCTCATTTTCTGGTGTCAAGGAGCACCAAAATTTATATTCTAAGGCAAAATTTGCATTCCAAAATGGTCCTTGTCCCCCCTCATCCCTGTACCCAAATCACATGGGCATTCCAACTGAACCAGAGTTTGAAGTTGCCCAGCATCCCCCCAGGTTAATGGTTTACCATTCATACTCGGCCGCCGAAGGACACTCCGAATCCATGGTCAGCCACCTTCCACCCCCCTGGTCAATGATTCTGCTGATCTACCATGTAGATCCAGGAAACTGGTTTGCCCCCCTCCCGAACCGAAGCCAGTGAACCCACCATTTCTGGTCACATATGCTTGAAAAGCACCTAGTTAGTCCATGTTTCTCACATAAATGCATGTTTTATATGCCAAAAGAGAATCTGTACTCTGACACCAGGATGAGAAACCAGGTTTCTGACACTGGTCTAGGGACACCCAAAAATTTGTACTCCAACATACACTATGTGTTCCAAAAGTCACCACTTCCTGTCATCAAGAAAGCTGCATTACCATGATTTTGATAATTAGCATGTGTTCATGCCATGATACCTGTTCAGACATCACTTGAATCCCATATTTTTCAGCACTGGTTGAGATAAGGATGGCTTTGGGTCAATTTTGCCATACAATGCATGGTCACCAATGCTAGCTTACTTGATTTGTGTGGAATATTTTGGGACTATATTGCATGCTTCAGTAACTGTCGGCAAACTGACCAGATCTCAGTAGATTACAGGAAAGGAATGCTGCTGTTGAGGGATAATGCACATGCTACAATGGCAAATATAATCTCTTGTCCCAACATGTGTTGGCCAACAACACATCAATACCCAAAAACCTGAAAGCTGCAATATTTGAGGAATAATCTTCCCATTTGTTGACTTGCATGATACATCTGCCTTACCTTTTTTGTGCTATTTCACTGCTCTACCAAGCAAAACTTTATTTGATGAATCATCATGCAACATTTCTTTTTGCAACCCCAAATGGCATCCACCTATACCTACTCCAGACAGCTTTCATGCATTTAACCACAACTCAGTCATTGGATAATTCCAGCTGTCTTTGGGCACAGCACCAGTCACAATTTGACTCTGTGACAGAATGCAAAGGAGCAGTTAACATATAATTCAGTGAGTCAGAAAACCTGGCTATTGTTAGCTGATTCTACATTCTTCTGGATCTCAGGTTAGCCTAGATTTCATTTTTAGGTCTCAACAAAAATAAGGGAAACTTAATTAACAGAGTGAAAATGGTTCTCATTCACAGTTCTACTGGGCACATTTCTGGGGCAGACTTTTGGAAACGATGGCAGTTTTTTGTCAACAGAGAAGGGCTTTTACTAATAAAAGATGCATGTAAATACCAGAAAAAAATTTGTGGGAGTATGTATACAATCAACCAAAAGCAATGTATAGAACTTGTTATGACAACAAGAATGTACTACACTGACACAACTGAGCACTTTGGAAATGTCCATAACACTTTGAACCCTGTAAAAAATTATGAAGTCATATAAGGCAATTCATCCTTTGGCTTAATCATTTGGCAAATGTCAGTGAGTGAGATCGTGTGGCCTGATGATTATAAAGCCATATCCACATTCATAGGAAAAATAAATTGCCCTTTTCTGTCATTAATGACACTAGTAACCCATTCAGAGGAAAAAATACACGAGCATGCGCACAGAAACGGACAACTTCACAATATCAAATCCACCACTTACTCGGTTTCGTTGGTATTTTGCCAAATACAAATATAAACGTTTTCAACGAGGTCGTACCAGGCACAAAGTTCCTCGCGTCATCTGAGGTCAAAGCGTTATGCCAGCGCCGAGAACGAAACTCCTTCGCCATTTTCGTCCAAAATGGAAGCATTGAGTTTGCCTGCAGCATTACTTCTCTCCGTGTTATCAGAGCCTTAAAGTTTTACTGCATCATTACTTGCCAAGCACACGGCTGGCTATCTCGGGAGGTGGGAGGGATAGGGTCTGGACCCCCAGTAGTCAGGGATTTTAGCATCAGACCTAAGGCAATGACTAGAAGAAACGGTCTGAAATCCAATTTGGATCCCCACCCAGTAATGTTTTGGAAAATTGTCATGTTCAAGCACCCTGAAATTCCAACGCAGTTCTTGGAACTACCCAGTCTGACTTTATTGCGTACTATTAACGGAGTACCGACATAATAAGATCTGGGTTAAACTTTTCGCATTCTTCCCGAATGGTAGCAGGGGTGGCGTGGGTGACTGCTCATTCCTGGCTCATGAATTTTAGATTTCGGCATGACTGGTACGTGATTTTAACAATAGCATAGCTAGGATCTCCTTTTCTTGAGCTAGAACCGGGATTCCAAAAAGGACGGAAAATTCAAAGCATTTGGTCACCGATATGTCACATCTGGACATTGGTTGGCTATTCTTTATTTTTTCATTCCATATTTCACATTTCATTATTGGTCAGATGTCACCGAATACCAGTTATTTGCGAAACAGCAATGCAAAATTGATGCTAACGGAACCAACCATCACTTTAGACCAAGGACGAATCCAGACCTTTTTCTGAGGGGTGTGAGGGGCTAAACATCGATCCAGGGGTGTCGATTTGTATTCTTTTGAGAGGGCCCTGGCCCACCCCGTGCAGCTTTGTTTGGGTGGCTCCAATGTTAGTTTGGGCCCCCAACATTTTCTGCTTGTCTTAAAGGGAAATAAGTAATAATCACGAAACGACGGCCGCAGTACATGGGAGATAGGCAGAAAGTAAAGAATGAAGTCTAAAGCCATGTGCCTATCTGCCTTTCTATCTTCTGTAGATATGTATATATACATATATATATGCATATATATATATATATATATATATATATATATATATATATATATAGCAAATAAAGTGGGCTAAATCCGTTGAGAAACCAACATTTAGGGGGAAGTTAGGTTGTCGGGCCCCAATCATTTAAAGAAATTGACACACCTGTGTCTGTCCATTTAACCTAACCTACCCCCAAATGTTCCATTTTCCCGGGATTTCGACGACTTTGCTTTACCATTTTAAAAAATAAACACACTTTTTTAACGTGCTTTAAAGAAAAAAAATGCACTTTTCCGTCTAAATAGGGAAGTGGCCAAAAGACACGTTGGTCCCTTTTCCAACGAAAAGCAAGCCGTATCAACCTGGAAGAGTTTGAAGAAATGCCAGAAATGGCGGTTCAGTCAACAATGGCTTTTGCTGTTATCCCAAGTGACCATATCTTTAGAGTATTCGCCTGTTATATCGATGTCTGGTCTGAAACGAGGATCCAGCCTGGGACAGCTCACGTCTACACTGAGGCCTTTGGAAATCACTGCCCCGTCAAACATACCAGTTCATGCTGTTAGCGTTTTTCTTCACTAGTTCATAAACGTCATGCATGAAGACGAACAAACACACGTTTTTAATAGCCCTTGTGAACATTAGTAATTGGTAACAACGATAGTTCTGTGAACTCATGTGAATATGCAAAAAGATAAACTGGACCCAAACGCCGAAAACCAAGGTCAAAACGCCCTTCTCGCAAAGACACAGACACATTCTGGTACGCGAATTCGGCGGCAGTCCCTGCATGTGTGATCCATGCTCCCGCTGAGGTGCTCAGTCCTATTTGTTGGGATGAGCGGGTCCGGGCAGAACCGCTGATGCAGAAATTCAGAAGCCGGTGGCTGAGGCGACGCAAGGAGATTTCACGCCCTCTCGAGGCTCGTTCACCAGAGATGTCCGACGTCGTGGAAACCTCATCAAACTCATGCTGAGTCGGAAACTGGCCGCAATCAGCGGCCATGTGTAGCGCGCGGTCTCGTCGTGAGTTGGGAATTTTTCACAGTCAGGGACAGTTCTAATAACTCACGGAACTCAACGCCGTTGGAAATTCGTCGCAATTACAATGCCATGTAAATACCGCTGCGATCCCATTCTGAGCACAAAGCCCAAAACCATTTCAACGATGTCTTTCACAAAGTTTAAATGCGGACTGGGTATCTGGCACGTCAGTCATTATTTCATGATTTTTTTTGTGGATGGATGAAAATGGAAAATATATTTTTGGTTAATTTTGAATGTAATATCAAGCGTAAAATGTTGTTGGCAGATTTTTGAGGGCTCATTCCGAAACAAAGTGTAACACACACTTGCCTCGCCGCAGATAAACATACTTGCTGATATCAAATTCGTAATACCGCCAAATGCAAGACCAATATCAGAACGGACTTTATAATCACCAGAAGCAGAAGCACTATCAGGCTATAGCACGCCATGAGCTGGCCACGTGAGTTCAGGACTTTGATGAGCCGCTGAGCGTGCGGAGGGTGAGATCCACCTCACATGGCAACGGATGCTCCGCATACAAACGACGGAGCAGGTCGGTCCACCCCCACGGAACGTCCACCCAGACTTTGGTCGGCACACCGACTGATTGTCAAGGGGCAAGCTTGCCGCAGTAAGTGCTCGCGTGATTGGCTCGCCAAGTTAGTTCTGCGTGCGGAATCTGTCGCGGCCTCAAACCAGACTTCGGAATTAACAGCCCGAGTATCGTGGTTAGGAGCTCAGCTGGCACACCGCTGTTCTCCCCGGTGGGAGGACGGGTTTGGGTCACCCCGCGCTCGATACTTGGTCCGCAATTACGAATTTTTGTCTTCCAGAAATCAAGATCACGAGATCGAGATAACGAGAGCTGAGATCACACATGCTGTAATCACGACAAACTAGAAAAATATGACACATCGTGATTTCTTACATCACATGCCCGTGGATTCCGACATTTTTTTCAGATATCGTGCCGTCGACTCTGCAGCCGAAACGCAGATATCCTTGCGGCAGTCCGGTCCACTGAGTCGATATCACCAGTGAAGTGATATATAGCTGTACTTAGAGGTCCTCGCAATTGCGCTGATCAATGGATCGTCCAATCAATCGCAGCTCTGCTTAAAATAGACTGGTTGCTGCAGACAACCTTGACTTGCTCGTGGCAGATGCTGGCGAGAGAGAGATAGGCACACAGACAGACAGACAGACAGCGTCACGTTTTTCGTTTGTCCTGATTTCGGTTGATGTAAGACTGCGGAACGTTGATGAATTCTGGTACGATATAAAAATGTTCTAAGGGAAAACGCGTATTATTGACACAAATATTTCAACCGTATATGAAAAGTAAATCATATGTATTTCAGGTCCACGTGCCTGGCTTTTAGTTCCGAAGTTGTGTCTCCACCATCGGGCATTGTGTGTCAGTTCGGCCATGCGTTGTAAGATCATGGCTTCAGAAAACTCAAGCATTTATTTTGTTAAAAATTGACACTTGTTTAAGAGATAAGACGGAGATATGGAACACATCTCAAATGCCATGGTATGACGTTCCAGAGGCTGATTTGCACTCTGCCCTCTCCTTCTCTTCTTATCTTCTCTTCTTCCATATACTTTTCTTCTTCTTCCTCTTTCAGAATGTCCTCCAAATACAGTCCCCCAAGGTCTGGTCTTTTTCACATGCCGGTCTGAATGCTGGTGATCTTCACAGGCAGCCGTCCAAAGGTTGGCCTCTTTTACATACAGTTGCCCGAAGCTTGGTCTCTTCCACAGGCCACTATCCAAAGGCTGTGATTCTCTCGGGTGACTAAAAGATTCCAGGACAAATGTACTTAACTATATTGTACGTAAAGCATCTGTCCTCACGCAAATATCCCAAACAATTGTATGCAAGGCAAATATACGCATGACAGATCTGTGTATGTGCTGATATATGAAGGCGAAAATGTGCATATGATAATATTATGTATGAAAAATGTACGGATGTGTAAACGTATTTGTTCGTATTTGTTGGGTTTTTAAATGACGTAAACGCAAACATAAACGTACGTAACCATAAATAAGCGCACATTTGTGCGTAGGTAAATTTGCCACACGTCCATATGTCATGCGTAAATTCGCGCATGCATCAATTTGCCACATATTTTCCACATAAACATGTGGTACAATGTACCATATGTTTACCATATGGTACATTGCAAATGTACCATATGGTAAACAGTATGGTACATTTACAATGCATACATTTGCTCTGCGTGCGTTTGTCCATTACAGTCTGGAAGTTTGGCTTTATCCTGAACAGCTACCCGGCTGCCGATTTTTTTCCACCCGACTGTTGGGCGGCTGAGCGCTGCTGGCGCATGCCCGAAGCTTGCAGAGAAAGCGGCCAAGGCCAGCAGCCGACTTGACCAGCGTGATTTACTGGATGCTGAGCTCTTTCATTCATCAAAGCGTGAGTCATGGAAGGTTAAAAGACGCTTTGCCGTGCCCCGTTCCGAGGCGCTTTGGGCTCTTTCCATTTTCTAAACACTGTGGAACGGGAACTTTAACAGTACCGAACGAAAAGTCCATCTGGGAAGGAAACGCTTTCGGAGGCACTATCAAACTGAGGTTCGCATAAATTTCAAATGACGATTTCTTGCGGTAGACTGATGATGATGTTATCTCCTTTCGCGACAGTGAATTTACGAACGTGATCCCACCTTTGAGCCAGAGCGACCTCTCGATTTTTTAAAGTTCAACCATAAATTAATGCCAAATTAACTCGGAAGCTTTTTCCACAACGCTTTTAGACAAATCTTAATCAATCTACGCTAGCGTGGAAGACATGTCTGCAGACATGCGGGCATGCGGACATGCATTCTTTCTTTTTGTTCCACCGATTAAAAATCTGAGGTATCCTATCGATACAAATTTGTACCTTGACTGTTCTGAAAGCCACTGCCATGCTATTTTAAAATTAGGCCATGTTAAGCACTCGATGAAAGAAATGGTTAGTAGCGATGAAGCCTTTAGATTTGCCTCTACACCTATGGTAGGGTTTTTTGTGGAAAGCAGCGCAGCATATTTTGCACTTTTAGAATGAATTCCAAACTTAACATTTCCAATTTTATAAAAAAAATACATTCGCCAAGTGCATATTTTGCAAGTAGAACGGTTCTCTCCAACAACCAGCTGCGACTGAACTTCATAAACATTGTTTTGGGTGATCAAAAGGAAAGAAAACAAAAGGAGGTCACATTTTACCGTCTTGATTTGCAGAATCCACGTCCGAACGAGTTTCAGACATTTCCAATCGAAATTCACGTCATGAAGACCGCATTCCATGAGTTATTTTGGCACATCTTGCTAAAACCGAGTTTATTCTGATTGCATCCCAACCAAGTGGCCCTTTCATCTGCTTATAGATCACCCATTTTTCAGAATGTAGCGCTGTAAACCAGATGAGGTCTTCTCTAATATGGCGCAGTCGGGCGGCCGAGCTGGCTCGGTATGGTGCGTCTGATTGTCCCCCTTCGCCAGGCCGCGGCGGCTCCTTTCAGCCGCCCTAATGCAATCCGGTCGGCCGGAGGCGGCAGTGGGCCGGCTGCGGCAGCTCCACGGTCAGCACGCCAGTTCGGCCGCCCGGGGCTGCACCGCTGGCTGCTGATGCTTCCCAGCACGGAGTCCAGCCGGCCGGAACTCAGCAGGGCGGCGCCGCTGGCCGCTGATCGCCCCAGCACAGAGTCCAGCCGGCTAGGAGTCCAGAGTCCAGCCGGCCGGGACTCGGCAGCCGTGGCGCGGTCCTGCTGAGTCGACAGCCTCTGCCACAGGTCCGAGATAGGTCTGCCGTACACGGATGGTCAGTCGGTGACGCAGAGAAGCTGCGATTGGGATGAAATTAGTTGGCAAGTCAAAACTACCCATCTTGGGTGGAAATAGCGAATGTTGCTCGTGCTAAAAGGCAGCAGGAATGGCTGCGCACGTTGTGCTCAGTGCGCACAACACATTGCTTTCAGCTTTTTACCAGCAAAATGTTTTTACAAAGAGATGTTTGTCAGCGTAACCCTGCAGGTTTACAGACAGCTGCGGCTGCCGGTAGCGTCACCGCAGTTCGTACTCAAGGTTGGTTGCGGTTCTCCTACAGAGTATGCTCAAACCAAACGTGAATTTCCGCATGATAAACGTCATGCTGAAAGGGCCAGGGCGTTTGATCGTTAGCTCGCTTAATTATTCAACTTTTGATCATTAATTTGCCCGACCTGATCATCCATTTTACTCGCAGAACGGCGAAGTTGCTGCTGAAAACCGAGATTCACCTCAGCCCGTATCAAAGGCTGTATCAGTGACCAAAACGTACCCTGAAATTCCTCTAGAATTCCAGATGAACAGACTGCGCCAACTTTCCATCAGGCTCAGGAACCGCAAAAGTTTACTGAACTGCTTTAACTCGCACATGACTCTAGCAGTGCGCATTAAAGAATTAAAGGCAGCCACAATCCAGAGTGCGAAACCCAGTGGCCATTTACTGTCGATTATTGCAAACCAGCAGCTCTCCCGTGAGTGATTGCTGGGCCGACTGGTTAGTTTGGAGCAGACGGTCTTGATGAGTTTTCCATTTGATACATACCAACTGACCTCATCATCGAATTCCGACTATAAATACCAGCGCCTCCGAGGCCAGGCAGACGAGAGGCCATCCAGTATTTGGCAGGCACTGGGTTCCAGTCTTACTGATGGTGGCAATCTGTGGGCTGTGACCGAAAGGGTCAGCCGGCCAAGGCTTTGCCGTGTTGTGGAGCTGCGCTGCATGGTAAAGATCGATCTGCGCTATCTGGTTCGGCGCGTGGGACAAAATTACTCAGTCTGGAAACGCTCGGATGGCGGAGTCGGGGTCAGCGAAAGACGTTCTGCTTAGCGTTTACGCTGATCGTCATTACGCAGCCCTGTGTTCTAGACTTGTTGCGAAAAAAACTTGCATGCTTCACAGTATGAATGTTTTCCTGTAAGAGAAAATGTTCTCCACAATACGAGAGAGTAAAAACAAGAGTCCGCAGTGGACGCTTGTCACTGTTTGGTGGCCACTGGACGCATTACGCATCACCATTTCATGGCCAATTGCGATATCGTCACTTTCTGCACTCCCTTTTTACATGGAACTGTACTGCCGTACTTCTTCATCCGAAAATTACCGTAAGGCACTTTAGTTTGAGAGCACGCCACTGTTCGAGAACCAGTTGACAAATGTCTTGAAGAGTTGTCAGTACTTACGGACGTTAATATGTTGTTGGTTACTGTCTTTAAGAATTCTCAATACTTGCGGACGTCAGGCAAATTGTCAAGCCGTAATGTTCTGTGTTCTACCAAACTGCAGCAAATTCGATTATACAACTTTTTTAGCTTTAGAATCCGTGACGGCAGTGTAAATGGGAAGGAGAACAAACGTGGATCGGTAAAAGTGGGCCTGACGCCTTACCAGCACCTTCTCGTGCATCTACACAAACCTAAAGGACGCCAAAACAATCCGCAACATCTCGCTGGCAGAAAGATGACCGCAGGAATAAAGTGCATGCACCTACACAAGCTCGTAACTAATGAGCGCATGCATTCATTAGGTAATTGCCAAACTGATATAACCGCCGAGAAAAAATGCAGATAAGTTTTCATTGCCTTGTTGTCTGAGTTTCAGCAAAGATCACTCACATAACAAATAGTTTTTCTTCTGTTGTTTTTATTTTATCTGTCGCGCGCCGACAGAGGCAGGCAGCGTTTGCAGACCCTTTTAACGGTCGTTTTTCTTTTGGCAGGAAACCAGGAGAATCGCACACGTGGACTGTCCGTTGAACCTGCCTCTAGCCTGGGTCCAGGTCTGTGTTCCAATGTTCCCGTTCCAGGTCGGGTCCGACCAGAAAACTGAAAGACAAACTATCCGAGCTTCCAGGGCTGTCATTCACGATCTCCGTCCACGAAGGAATAAGGAAGACATGAGAGGACTGGCCGGTCCAGAAGCAGAGTCCGTATTGTCTTATGGTCCCGTGAGAGAAAACAGCTGTATGCACTCAAGGTGAAAACATTGCAAGATTCCGCCGAAGAACATTAAATTGGGGAGCTAGCCCAACATTATAAAAACCAGTTGTGTGGGGCAGCCTTGTTATGGTTGTGTAGCTGACGCTATAGCTTGTTTTGTTTCCAAGACAATGTCTCTTCAGAAGGGAAAAATGACAAACAAAAGATGAGTGCATTTTTGATGATATAGCCACAAACGCAGCACCGCCCACCTCTAATCTGGTTTGATCTTCCAAGTTTCACTCATGTTGTCCCTTCTATCATTTCTGCCGCACTCTTTTTCGCTACCTTCCCGCCCACCATTCATCACGTCGCTCTCCTCTTCTGGCCTCTCCAATCTTCCCCGGCCGAGTCTCTCTCGGCGGCCTGCGGCCGCGGGCCGCTGTCCTGAGACGCCGCGGGGCCGGCTCCGTTCCTCGCGGGCAGATCGATCCTCTCGTACACGTGTTTGCCTTGGTGTTGGCGGCGGTAAAAACTCGCTGAAGTCGCTCGCGCTGCGTCTCGGACGGCGGTGCAAGGCCGGGTCGGCGCTCCGTCGCTGCAGACGACCGAGGCCCGCCGGCGGTGTCGCTCTCGGGAGGATGACGCTGCGTGCTTTCTCCGACGTTTCTGTAGCCCGGAAGCTCGGCCCGGCGTGCCGAGCGGAACAGTGAGGGGAATCCACTGACCACGGCAGACGGACACTCAAAATGATTGTTGCACGTATTATTTACGATCGCACGCATGACATCATAGTGCTGGAGAAAATTTATATGGTACACAAATTAGAGGGGCAGTTTGGTGCATTAGCTCACTGCAATTGTTCCATGTTCTTTCTTCGTTTTTTTTCGTAAATTTTTTCTGGGACAATAGCAGTTATGCCACATTTCTTTACGACACTCGTCTGTAACTTTCCCACGCAACATTCCTTGAGTCCAAACCTCAAACTGGCAAACATTCCCGCGGTAGAACAATCCTCCGTTACGAGGTTGTTTCTCGGCGCAGCGGGTAAACAGACGGCAGGCCGTCGTCCCGGCCGGGTCGTCCGTCCCGGCGCGAGTCCGCTGGCCGGCCTCGGCTCCGTCCGTACTCAGGAGAACATCCCGCCGCCGCTGAAAAACACTCGCCGCTAACGGTAATGGACGGCGACCATCCGTCTCCAGCGGCCGACGGCCGGCCGACGCTTTTCCGCGCCGCCGCACGCCGCATAATGTGTCGGGCGCCTCCGGCGGCGGTGGCGCGTCACCAGGTACTCTCCCCGGGGAGGTACAGGGACAGCATGTCACCAGGTACAGTCCGGAGAGGCACAGGAACGGCATGTCATGAGGTGCGGCTCGGGCGAGGTACAGGGATAGCAAGTCACCAGGTACGGTCAGGGGAGGCACAGGGACGGCATGTCACCAGGTACTCTCCCCGGGGAGGTACAGGGACGGCATGTCACCAGGTAAGGTCCGGAGAGGCACAGGAACGGCATGTCACCAGGTACGGCTCGGGCGAGGTAGAGGGACAGCACGTCACCAGGTACGGCTCGGGCGAGGTAGAGGGACAGCACGTCACCAGGTACGGTTCGGGCGAGGTACAGGGACAGCATGTCACCAGGTACGGTCCGGGGAGGTACATGGACGGCATGTCACCAGGTGCGGCTCGGGCGAGGTACAGGGACAGCAAGTCACCAGGTAGGTCCGGAGAGGCACGGGAACGGCATGTCACCAGGTGCGGCTCGGGCGAGGTACAGGGACAGCATGTCACCAGGTATGGTCCGGGGAGGCACAGGAAAGGCATGTCACCAGGTGCGGTTCGGGCGAGGTACAGGAACAGCATGTCACCAGGTACGGCCCCCGCGGAGATACAGGGGCGGCGCTTCGCTAAGCAATACCGGGGGAGATGGAGATAAAGTAAGGGAACGGTACTTATTATTTCCAAGACAGTGCGTCCAGGACAACAGCCACCGGCCATGGCATCGGCCAATATTAACGCTCGAGCATGGTGAAACTATTCCGCTTGCTTTGCTGACCACGACTACCTAACCGTCTCCTTTTTCCGTTCACGACTCACGACTCACGACTCACTCGGACTCACGAGCACTCTCAGCCCGCTGCACAGCCTCTGCAGCCCCGGCGAGCGTCTCACCTGGGACGTCTCCGTCCGGCCAGGTAAGGGGGCGGTCCTCAGCCGGCGGCTGGGCCGACGGCTGGCCGCCGGGTTCAAGAGGCCGGCGGCCGCTCGATTTTCGGGCCGACTCGCTGCAGATAGCCCCATAATTCAGACAAACCGCCGCTATTGCCGGCCCCGGAGCCGGGCCGGCCGGCGGCGGCGGCGCAATATCAGGCGGTCGACGGGTGCCGACTGATCGCCCGGCTCCGGCCGCCACCAACACGTCCGGCCGACCGACGCGTCCGCGGTCCAGTTCATCGGCCGGGCCGGCCCGCGACTCGACACCGCATACGTCAGCCGGGCGGGGCCGCCGGCCGGCGCCGGCACGTCCACCCGACGTGCACGTGGTCCAGGATCGGCGTCATCGGATGGATGGTCTGCCGGTCCGATATCACCGTACCGATCTGCTCGCCCCCGTACCGAGCTGCACGTGCCGTCAGCTGGGAGTGGCTGAAATCCAGCATCAAATATATCAGCAGGGACAAAATCATCCAACACCAGACACATCTGATAGGTTTTTCTGTGGCTCGCTGGCAAACGCATCGGCAGTGGTTGCGGCTCAATGCCTTTGACTGAGCGTGTTGCTGGCCCGATGTAAGATGAGCAAGACACTATTAACACTGAGTAGACAGCAGCCCGTTCGGCGAACACTTTATCACCCCTTGCTGATGAGAGGCCCGGGTCCCAAGGGCCCAATCCACCTAAGCACACCCAATGCATAACGGCACGTTTCAGACGTCAGTAAATCATGCCGAAGTTCCGCTTGGGCTAGTTCGTAAATCATGCAGGTCTGAACGCCACTGCTGGCGACAACGTCATCCGTCCTTGTGACCCAGCTGAGCGGAACACCTGCGTTTCTCGAAGTTTCACGCTGCTGGGGCGATCGACTGGCCGTGACTGATACAGCTCGCTCCCTGTGAGAGGCACAGAGGGGGTCGGCGGGAAGGTCGGACAGATCATCTGGCCCGCAGGGCCGCCGGCCGCCGACGGATCTCGGTCCGACCGGCGCCCGGGACTCGTCACTGTCGGCCGTTATTGAAAAACTTGAACACTTTGCACCTCGGTCGGAATGGGTGAAGTTCGCGGATCGGGACGCGGACACGTTCGGGCGCGCCTCCGGTTCGCGACGTCATGCATCAGGCGGACGGGAGGCACTCGATTCAGTCAGAAAGTCTCCGTCAGAAAGAGGTCTGGTGACCGGACCCTTAACACGCAGCAGCCGCGGCATCCGGCTGAACCCAGATCTGAGATGAGTGGAATTTGAGGGGATTTCAAGTCACGTTATAACGTCATATAAAGTCGTTATCTGTTATGCATAGTTCCACGCACAACTGAAGGTAATCATGTTGCTCCCGGCTCGCCCAGCTCCATTTGGTGTCAGTGTTTGGCCTTCGTTTATCAGGAAACATTTTATAACTGTTACAACAACCGTTTCCGGCAAGCGTGCAGCATATAATGGATTTACACTCAAACAGTTTTTAAGGCTAATAGACATAAAGTTACGTTTTTAGTTGATAAGAGCAAGAAATGTCTGACGACAGAAATTCCGAAATGTGTTCCTCGTTTCATGCAAACAGACTCAACTTTGTGTCTGAATTATTTATAAAATGTCTGGAAAATATATGGCCATCACAGTGGCAGGAACAGACTATAACTATGCGAGGACTCGGATGTAAACAAATACGTAGAAACAAACTCCACTTGATACTCCGCACAACTATTTTTTTACCGCATCGTTCTGCACGGCGGGGTTGGGATCTGCCATTTGCTACCAGTTTAGCCCGCGGCCTCGGCAGCTCAAATGCCTGTTTGAATAGTGACCACATCGGCCACGTGCCGGATCAGCTGGGATCAGATGGATCGCAGCTGACCGCTAGGAACTGGTTCGGGGAGCGGCGCCAGCTGAGGGTTGTCGTCAGCTGCGACGGAGGTCTGTCGAGGGGTCCGTGACGTGACATGACGTGACATCCCTGGGGGAAGATCGAACCCCTTCCCCCGAATATTTACGGATTTTAACGTTAGGCCTATGGCAATGACTGAAAAGAAATGGCCCGAAATTTCATGTACCTCGCAAATAATTTCCGGAAATCTCCAGCCATGGTCCGTGAGGTCATAGGATATGCTGCCTGACGTCAACAACAGCTGCAGTGGTGGTGGGGGAGGGGAGGGTAGTTTGCACAAGTCAGCATCATTCTAGAGCAAGGTATCAGTGGTTCTCGTAACAGTGAATTTTGTGATGATTACCACAGCATTACTGGGTACATAGTCATGCGGGAACGCTATAGTGAGGCAATATAGAATAATATATCTAGAATGATATATAGAAGAAAAAATATGTATAGAAGGCAATGAAATGACTGGTGATCTTCACCTTGAGATACTTTTTTTCTAGTTTCTTCAAGATCGCTGTACATTGAGTATCATATAATGGGATGCAAATGTGTGAAATGGAGTACCTAAAACGAAGTCTCTATCTGCTACTTTTGCATCTTTTTGTCTGTGCTGACTACACGAACATCAGGAAACCTGATTTTTTGGCCTTTATCCATTTCGTTTAAGGAACCTGCCCACTGGCTGGCTGCGTTTTATCCAAAGATCTCATGTGGTTTGCGACAGAGCCACGTTATATGAGATAAAAAGCTGGGCCATAGGTGTGCGATCATCCAGATGGCATCATAACCTATTCTTGATATAGCACTAAGGATACCTAAACGTACGTTGTGTTTCTGTTTCGTTACATGTCACGCCCCATTTCTGTGGCCGCTCCAATGCTATTCTCCGCGGAGTAGGGCAGTGCAGACAATTTTTTTCCGCTCTTTAATTTAGCTGATGACTTCCCCACCATCGATGTATTCCTCAGTCTCCTTTTTCACCCTTCTCTCCATTCCAGTTTCCGTTCTTTCCATGTCTAGACCTCGTCTATCGATTAAGTGATCCCTGCCTCCGGCGTGTGTGCTGTCTTTCAACAGGGCTCCTCCTCGTTCAGCGGAGGGTGTGCTCTGGTTCTCAGACCCCTGACTCCTACCGCTTGGACCCGTCTCATAATTTAACTCCGTCTTATCCGGGCGCCGTACCACGCAGGTGCGCCCACCTTGTCCCTCTCCGCCGCTGACGCTGCGTGCCACATTTGCCGCGCCTGCTTCTCTCCGCTGGCCGTTCGGCCCCTGGAGGGCGGCACCATTGATTGTGCGATATTGGTCCGGGGAGGGGAGATTATTTCGGTCGGAGCTCGGCCCCAGCCGGACGGAAGAAGCAGCGTCTCACGGCTGGCCGAACGTCCATGTCCTGAGCTCATTACTGGAGCGGCTGCCCCGTCCGCGGCGGCGCCTCTGCCTCTCCAGAACGGTCGGACGCTCCACCGCCGGGGAGGTGCCTCTCCCCCGCCGGAGAGGTACCTCCCGCCGGGAGGTGCCTGACACTGCGACGTAAACAGAGATGTAGAGGACTAAAATGTTGGCAGAGGTACATTGTGACACTTTATGGAAAAGGCGCACCATTTACTCGCGTATGACATTTTTGAGCTGCGTAGTAGAGTTAGGCATGAATGTCGAGAAGCAGACGCCGTGAGGAAATTGGTGATCCCATGGCAGGCCAGTCAACTCAAATGAGTGATTTTCTCGTAACCGATGGGTGTTTTGAAACATAGATTACAAAACTTTTGCCGCTAATTTATGTCAGCAAGTTTTTCCAGTCAGGCCGCATTTTCGGAGACTGATGTACCAAATCGGCCGAAGTGTATTTTTTTACTAATTTGGGAATAACGTTAAAGGGTTGAACGCCATTAAACACTGTCTAGCCTCTGAATACGCTGAAGATACATTTCTATGCGTACTAAGATTGCTGGCAAAGGAAGCACACTTGAAGAGTTATCTGTGTATTGCATACGAACAAGGAAGCATTCAGAACTCTGGTTTCATCGACGATATCACTATGTTTGCTCGCTTCATTCGCCCATCTGGTATGAATAACAAGTTATTTAAAAGGAAAAAAGACGAAGGCGGATAAAGTTTCCTTTTTCCGAAAGCCCGAACTTGCGTTCTATGACCTGTGCGATGAATACATATGTAGAAGTTCGCTCGAACTGTTCTCCAACTTAACTCTGCTTGGCCCTGACAGCCAGCCTTCTCGTTTTTCAGTTAGCCCTCTCCAAGCAAGTGTCAGCATTGTAAATGCCCGCTGCTTGTTTTCAACGGTGCAGCCAATGCCCTCAGGCTCACCTCCCGTCTCCGGCAATGGGCCCTGAGCGTGGCTGGACGCCCGTAGTGAAACGGAGGCTCCGATGCGTCCAGCTGGTGTTGAGAGGACTCCGGAGTCCGGCCTGGTGATGGGAGGGAAGCCTCGGCGGGCTCCGGCCTGTTGAGTGGCCTCTCCTGCCAGAGCGGATGGATCAGTCGGGCCATCCTCCAGGATGTATTCAACCGGCCTGCTGGGTTTGAGACCGTGGTGAATAATGGATTCCGGAAACGGGAGACAAAAACGTTGTCCCCTTCTCTGTAGACGCGCCCAAACAGATGGCGTTCCGGTAGGAAATAAATGACATTTCGTGGCGAGGAATCGACTCGTGTCCTGCAGGGTGGAGGTTTCACGTTGAAATCATGTTAATTCTGCTGGCGCGCGATGAATCGAGTCGCGGCGGCCGCTTGTGGTGTTAACCTTTGATTTCTGGTCGCGAGTGCCCGTGCCGGTGATCGTCGTGCGTCACATGTCCAGGCTTCATTAGACAGACAACGTCAGCTGGGACGGCTTCTCATCCGGCCCTGGTAATGGAAGTCCGGGCCCGGCCAAGTTTCGCTCAGACCATCACGAGATCGGGGCCGTCGTGGCCACGGCTCCCCGCGCCGCGGACTGCGCAGATGCCGCTCACGGCTGCCGGTCTGTCAGCAGCTTTTTGAAAGCGGAGCCACGCGCTTCGTGCTTAATTGGATTTTTATACTTGAGTTCGTTCGTTTGTTATTTATTTTTTGTTATTATTATTAGTTATAGTTATAAAGTTATTGAGTTTATTCGTTGAGATAAATTGCGTGGTTCGTTAGTGAAGACGAGTGTGATTGTTTGAATTCCGTAATGGTATCGGGATTCGGCGGGAAAATTTTGCGACCTCCGGCTGTTTTGCGTCGGAAGTGATATTAGCAAATAAATGATCGCTTTCTGTCCACACAGAACAAACCAAAAAGGACGTAATATTCAGAGGCGCTAAAAAATGGTCTGTGATACGTACTAACCACCACAAGACATTTCACTGCCGTTCATTTCAGCAGACGGACAAGTACGGATACCGATCAAGGCAATGATGTCGGTTAACGTCGATCGCACTTTTGATACTACCACAGTATCATTAATGTTGAGTGACGGTCAGCAATCACATACATGGCTGTGAATGTCTCACCGTCAGTTCCAACGCTAGGCTGATTCAACATCATTTTTTTCCGGATTGCTGGCAAGGCCATGAAATGAACGCATTTGGGCGTGTTTTGAATCAGTCTTCGACTTAGATTATCACCTCTTAGGTCTAGGAGGCCACCCGGTGATGTCGACCACCTCCGCCGAAATTTGGCTCCGGGCTCTAGAACGAGCTGGATGCCGGCGGGGCAAGAAACTCCCGTACTGATCCTCTGGTCAACGGTGCCGAACCCGGTCCGTGTATCAGAACACCGAATCCGGTCTCTGTATCAGAAGAAACCGAACCTGGCCTCTGTATCAGAACACCGAACCCGGCCTTTGCATCGGAAGAACACTATTCGTGGTTCCGGACGTCGAATGGAAAGTGAGCTTCATCCCCTGTTTGCAGAGGATGAATAATAAAAGCCTCGTTCTGAGAAGCTATATTCCTGAAATTGGGCTTTTAATAACCGAAAGTCTGTTATTCCGCCGTAACATTGCCCCTCTATTATGTTCAAGTTGCAATGCATCCACGTCTTTTCTTATTAACAAGGGAATGCATAACATGAATCAGCGTCATAAGCAAATTATCACTTTAGATTCATATGTCTTTGCATGTATATTGCAGATTAGAACAATTCTTAGATAAAAGCAGTATTTATTGTTTTCAATTTAGTGCCACGAGTTTGAACATGGCCATTGCCTCGAGAAGTTTTGGTACTTTTCTCTGGATATCAAGGTTATCAAACAGGGAAAGTGATTAAAAAAGCAATCTTGTAATTGTATTCAAGTAATAAAGCAGAAAGCACGCTTTTTTCACCGATTGCGTAAATGGGTTCGCTTGAGAATTAAGCTGCGACTTATAATCTCATTAGAAAGTATGTAAAATAGTTCTAAATGCATTCGGCAACAAATACGGCTTGGTGGCTTCAGCTTGAAACGTGGCGATGTCTTTGCCAGACGTCACAGTTTCGAAAGACTTTGCCTGTTCCATTCCGACAGCGTTTTGCTCTCCGTTTAGCACTCGGTCGGTGTGTGCCTGCCTAAAAGTTTCGGATCGCCATTTCTCACTGCGTGGTGCGCTGACAGCCCAGGCGATAAAAACCCTCTCCGAAAATTCACCAACTCATAATGGACCCGGATCAGGCCGAGCATAAAACTGAGAAACGTCATAGCCGACTGGAAAAACAGCGGGGCAAAATCAGTTGGTATTAAACCAGCTGCAATCTGCCGCAGTTTGATGATGAGAGAAGTAACTCCGGACTATTTTGAGACTTAATTTAGGTGTTGTTCGCTGGGGATTTCATCCTCAGCAGATGCCGTACAGTCGGATCGATGATTAATAATTCGAAACACTGATAAAATGCAATCCTGATGCTGTGGCGAAGACTAGGGATGGTTTTGTTTAACAATTGGATAGTGCCGAGGCAGTGTAACTTTGTTGTCGAGTGCGTCTGCTTTTACGAGGACAAGACGTCTGCACCTTGCATAGATAAGATGGGCATATTTGATGGCTTAAAATCGCACAGCCATCCATTGTTGCGTCGAAGCTGAATAACGTTTTTTGAGCCCAAAATACTTGAATGCACTCGACCGAAATAGTCACGGAGTAAATCGTATCATTCTAGCATAGATTAAAAAGGGGCCCAAATGTTGGCTATTCAATGGTGGCAGATACACGGTTTTGATGGCTCTCAATAACAGCACGTGTGGTCTGCAGTCTTACTGACTGCTGTTCTCTTGGGTACATTTTGAAACTCTTTATTATGGTGGTGTTTTTTTAAAATAACGTGGGAATCCCATTGCAAGGTTTCTGCGAGAAATAGTGCTTAACACTTTCACAATTTGCTATTACCCTCAGAGTTTTGGTCGAGGAAAAATGGGGGCATTTTGTTGGAACATCTCGTTCACAGGGTGTGCGTAGCATCAGTCATTGAGCAGAAACCGAGGGAACTTTCGACCGGCTTCTGCGGCACGCCAGGAGCATTTCATCGCTTGTTCCCTACGGGTCACTGCCCTCTTTTATGTTCGGCTTGATCATGGTCACCCATAATGTAGCTGGCACAATAACCAAGGTCATGAAACGGTCTCCATCCCTCCAATGGCAACAGATATTTCGCTCAGATTAATGATTTTTCATTAGAAACGTGTATTGATGGTCTCGCGTGCCTGAAATGTATTCAGAGTTTAATTCGTTTCTCCTTTGTGGTTCCAGAAAGACAAATGATAGGAGCACGCCGACCAATCTCGTGGCTGCCTGGTTCTAACGGCCATTTATAGAGGATTAGCCGACTGGGACGATAGCGGAGGCATCGGCCGCCTGCGATCTCGCCTGCCACACGCGCTGCCGACCGACGCAGACACGCTCTCTTGAGGGGTCAGAACGCGGCGGAAAGCATCAGAACAACGTTTGGGCAAAAATAGAGATGGCCCTGCCCATGGATTCACGGGCCGTAAATAACCCGAATGTAAGCAGACAGACAGAGCTGCAAGAGACGTGAATACATGTCGTAAACGATGCCGGGCTTGTGCACGGCGATCGGGATCTACTCGTCTGACGTGAGTGGCGGCACTGCATGCTCCGGATAGGAACAGCCGCGGGTCGCCGGACCATGCAAATGCAATCTCACAGAGGATTAAAGACATCATCTCACAGAGGATTAAAGATCCTTTTCGTCTCGCTGGGTGAATGGCCCAGAACCAGCCATTTTTCACTGGATATGCAGCAGGGCTACGATGGAAACTACGTTCGATACGGCATTGCTGTTGTTACCATTCAGTTCTGTTTGTCCAGATTGAATTTTGGGTTTGCATTGCGTTTTCTGATAAGACCATTTGAGATTACCCAGTCCAAATCAGAGCAGCCACATCTGTCTTCAATGTTTATTATGACACCAAACCATCTCACGATAATCAAAACATTCGTCATGGTGCCCCGGGTACTCCCAAAAACGGTACTGTTAAGCTTTAAATGGAACTTTCTACCTTAACTCGTTGCCTTCAACTGCGATGGACAAGTTGCAGTCTATAACTTTACGCATGCATTCCCAGTTTGAGTTTGTGGAGAGCCTGTTAAATGCGGCACGGCGGTTTCATTGATGTAGAGTTTCGTGACCTGTGCACCGTAATTGTCGGCCCCAAAAAGAATCTGGGTTTTCCGACCTAACAAGAAAAGGAGTCTGAGCGAACGTTTCGGCCATTGGCACTCTTCAGCGCTCTCAATCGTTAGGTGGTTTGCGGCCGGAGTCTACCCAGCTCCGCTGGTAGACCTATGAGTGCTCTTCTTTCTCCTATTTCTAGAATACATTACACCGGAAGACTTTGTATTTACCGAGCTCCAAAGCCATTTCCCGCGAACCATTTCCCATTCGTTCGCGTCCTTTTATCACTTGTTGCGTGACGTCGCAAGTGGGGGCAGGCCAAGATGAGCGTGAGCAGATGATCCGTGTGCATCAGGTCGGTGGTTGACGCCGGAATAAGGTTTTTCGTCCAGTTACATTTATAAATTCGCGCATGCATTTCCGAGACGGATGAGTGCGGAAAATGAGATCGGTAACACTTAACTTATCAGTTATGAAAACAACCGAACAGGTTTGAATATTTCTTTTAAGTTCATGATTTTTCTATGGTCGACCACCGAAATCTAACGCGGAACGCCTGCGGACCGGTATCTTATGAGCAAAAAGCTTTAATCTAACGCCTTGTGGCTTAAAAAGCTGGTAAGAGGACCATCGGGATCCTGTTTCTTTTTGGTTCGTTGCAACTAGGACCTACATCTATTCTCTGCACTTGGCGTCGCGCAGTCACTTAATGACTGAATCATTCTTACACGTAGAAAGTTTTCCTATAAAAGCTAACTTTATGGCCACTATGATCTTTGACTCTGAAGTGACACGTCCGGGGCTAAAGATCGACCAGAGTGTGCATTAGCCAGCCAAGCAAATAGCAGTTCATTCGATTGTTTATTACATGTTCGCACAATGCAGGTTTCCTACACCGGATCTTACTGCCAAATGCGCTGTGGTTAATTCCAGCTCGAATACGATCAACGATTTTTCTAGCATTCATTTGCCGTGGGTGATGGAGACCATACAGCTTGTGGCATAACGACCCCATCAACTTTATGGAGTATTAGCGTTAGGCTTACGGCGCCGCACGGGAAAATTACTGAGAAATGATTCTGGCTGTGCCAAATTAAAACAAAAACAAACACTCTTGGTTTTTGCTGCGGATTCTGGGATGAGGTTGGACTTGATAGACCACAACTCGCGAGGTTTTCGTTTACTTTTTCTCCCAGAGAAGAAAACTTCACACATTCAGTGCACCGCTGAGACGCGATGAAATGAGACGAAAAAATATGGGATACAGATAGGGACTGGAGGCGCTGCAACAGCACAGCCAGACGGTAGGGCGACGGAAGCAGAATGTGTGGTCCAGAGGGCCGGCGGCAGCGGACGGCCTGAGTTCACCGGCTGTCAGGGATGAAGGGTCTCCTGAGCGGGGCAGGCGGCAGCCGCCGGCGTATCAGCCCGGCAGACTGTGGCCGCAACGGCGGCCTGTCTGTCCTGAACATCGTACCTCTGCTCAGTGGCGGCAGAACATCTGGTGCCTGGCGGAGTAGCATCTGGTGCCTGACAAAGGAGCCTCCGGTGCTCGGCCGAGGCGACGTGCATCTTGACGGGACCTTCGTAGGAATAATTTTTTGGCCAACTGTTTCAAAAGTTCAGCCGACCACGATAGTGTCCTTTTTTTATTTAATTAGAGTACGGGAACTATGTCTGATCTCTGACTAATGGATTGCTGGGTAGTTTCTGTGTCGTTTCCTGAAGACGCGCGATGACGGCGCCAAGTTCAGGGTGTGTAGTACTTTGCATGCTTGTGGATTTTCTGGGCGATGTGATGCAGAAATGAAAAGAGGGATCACGTTTATGAACAAACGTCAAATAGGCCGTGCTCGAATTGCCAACGTTGATATCTTACAAAAAATGACGTCAGAAACATTGTCCTGTGGCAATGTGCATAACTTCTCCAAGGGCAGTCAACAAACTATGCATCGATCTACCCTTTTCAAAACATTTATGCATATAAGATGCTTCGAAGGTATGGATTTGTTTATGTATTTATTTACATACTCATATACAGAAAATACTGAGGTTTACCAAAGCTAAAACCAAGCTTTTTCAGGCGACGCATCATTTAAATGCCAGTCAGGAACAAAAACGAATACACAAACATAAAGCCGCAAACAGTCCTGGTAATGCACGTATATTGAAAGGCCAACACGTCACACGCTTTTACAAGCGTTTCCACCCAACTGAGATATTTCGATAGCATGCCGTTGTTTTAAAGATTAAATTGATTGCTCTATCGACCACAGTGGCCAAAAAACGGAATCATCGAGCTTTCGCCAGTTGTTTCTACATTTTCCACGTACGCTGACAAAGTATCATTGGAAGCAAAGTCTGGCTGAGCCTAACTGCAGCAGCAGAAGTTGCTACAAGGAACATGGTCGCGTTTGCCGCTTGGCTCAAGTGCCTACCAACAAAATGCTTATGCTAGATGTTTGGCATGGGCCTGGCGTTGCCTACGCCCAGACATTGATTCATTTCTTGGGAAGATAGGGAGGGTCTTCGGTGATTAGCATTAAAACGGGAAACCCACTCTTAGGGAATAAGGCAGCGTGACCTGAATGCAGGTCACTGACCATGCTCGAATGCAGCACAAACAGCCGGGGCAGAGCCACACCACTGCCGGAACAACTGGACTGTCAGTAACTGTAATACCGGCTAAGATATAACCTGCACTGGTAGACTGTACCGCAATACAAAGCTGTAGGACGGCACAGTGTACAGGCTCTCGACACTGAGCGCGGCTCGGCTCATCTTGATGTCGGCTAAATAAATCCTTCCCTCCGTATTAACCTGCGCAAGGATGCGTCCTCGTGCCCAGGCACAAGTTTGGACGCTAATGCAGTTCATGCCGAATGCAGTCCCTCGATCCCTTTGCAATGAAGCAAACATGCTTAAAGATGGGCATCAGAGGTGGCATCTATTGTGCGATGGAGCAGTCTTACGAGAAAATTTGCATTTAGATGGCTCGAATGGAGTCTCAGGTTGCGTCTTACTGAATCATACAAACAGCTGAATTGCGTAACCTTTTCTAGGATATTTTGGCTGCTCTAAAAGTGGACTCAGGTGGACCTTATAAAGCGATTATCGTTTCATGATCTAACCATGGTAAAACGGTCTATCCAGTTGGCAACGCCGTTACAGCGCCAGGTTATGCACGCGGTCTCAACAAAAAATCTAGCTTGAGTGCCACAGAAAAACGCCTAAACGCGTCTTCTGTTTGGGAGACGCGTCGGTGGATCATCGGGAAACTAGTAAGGGAAACTGGAACCGCCAGGATTTGTGCACAGTGGCTTTGTAAAGGGGATGGAGAAGTGTGTGGCCACGGAGAATCTGACCCCCCCCTTCCCCTCCACTATCAAAAGGAAAATGTGGCTCAAGTTTTGAGAAATTCTACTCTTTGTGCTATGTGAGCAAATTATTCAACCGGGTCTGTGAGATCACAGGATAAGCCGTCATACATAGGGCATGTGCCGGCGATATTCTCACGGTGTCGTTACTGCGAAATTTCTCGAGGCAGTCGGCTGCTAGGGACATCCTCTGCCGCAGTTTCTCAAGCAAGTTGTCACGGACGACGGCGAAATATCTCTATTGTTTGGAATCAAACTAGAGAAAGATACTACTGTTTCACAATTCTTAAGGTGACATTCCATTCAGTTTTCCAAAATGGGCTAGAAACAGCTTGAGAACATGACGTTTAATATCAGCATTATTCGCACCAAAAGTTGCTCCACCAGACTTTGACGACTTTTCAACTACAGCCGTTTTCGTAACGGCGGCAACTGGAACAGTTCGACGAAAAGTCAGACGGGCTAACGCTTCGTACTGTCCAATTAGGACACTGTGAAAGAAAATAGGTATATTGTTGTGTTCAATGCTTTCTACTCGGTCAGGTGTTTCTCCTATCGGTCTGTTTCAGACAGTCCGGCTCATCTTAACGGGCCATTTTGCCGTAATTTTGTGGTCCAGCGGCAATGACAGCCTTGATTCGAAACACAATGCTGACTGTCAATCAGATGCCGGCTGACAAAATTAGCAGGAGTGGTGTGGCAATTTACTTTCAAAATACAGAACATCGAGATCAATCTCGAATGGTTCAGGTACTCAGATGAGTCGGTGTGTACTCAGTCGGTGTAACGCAGAAGACTTTCTCAGCTTTATGGTTTCAGTGGCAGTGCAAGTCTGCATTCCCTGCCGTTAACTCATCAACCTGTGAGGGGGAAGTTACATCCTGTGCCTCGTAATCACAGAAGGTAAGATTGACTGTCAATGTGGTGATCGAGGTTGACTGCCACAGCATCTTTGCCTCGGCCGACGCTTAGCTGCGTAGACACGCCGTTAACTGGTGCCCACATCCATGCCAAATGGGTTAGGGGGAGTGCACGGAAGCCTGAAAAATTTCATTTAAGAAATGGCTCTACTATACATCTAAGCTCAAACTCCGCGGCGAATGCCAGAGTAAACTTTTCATGTTCGGTCCGCACCGTAGTGTTGTAGTAACGTACTGGTCTGTAAATCTCGGCAAAGCCGTAAAAAAAGTTTTGCCGAGATCTGAGTCTGGCGCCCTCACTGGCGCGCACATTGGCACTCATTTTAGCGTTTTTGATGGATTTTTGAGCGTAGGACTGAATGAAGAGCAAAAACTCATCAAGGTTTTCCCTGTCTGTCTTTTCTGGAAAATCTAAAAGCTTTTTGTATAAACTGTCTTGAAACAATAATTATTTGCGTACTCCCTGTGACGCAATTTTGCGCAACATTATTTCTTTATTCATTCATTTTGTTAAGTATTCGAATATTTCGTTTAAAGTAACGTAGTCCCGGCGCACCGAAACCACATCATGTATGTCCGCATTTATTTCGAGATTACTTAGTTTATATCTGCCATTCTACTAAAAGCCGATTTCATCCGTAAAAGTAACTCGAAAGCTGGCATTGTTCAGTATTCTTGAAGAAACAAAGCCAGGAACCAGTGTTTTTTTACAGCTGAAGTGTTATCTTATTTTAACGAAAAACTAAATGCCACCACCAACACATAACAAAATCAACGTACTATCAGCCATTGTCAAAAGGGCTAATGAAAACACACCTGTTTCGATTGCCATCATTTGCTTAGCCAATATGAAGCCCTTTAGAGTAGTGATAACCGCAGTGCATTCAGTATTCAAAAAACCTCTGGCCTGCAGGACATGCTGATGATGAACGTTTCAAATAAGCCGTGTTCTCAGACAGTCCAAGGTTTTCGGTGAGCATGATGTTTAAAAAGATATAGCCAACACTATGAACTAATTTGTGACAAAAATGGGCGATAGAGGCGTGGAAATGCTCTGCTTTTCGCCAAACTCATTTTGTGCGAAAAGATGGGGAACAATAGAGAAATAGAGGACATCGGGAAGATAACGTGAAAAACGAGATATGGAAACGTACGTGCATACACCTTTATATACCACAGTCCTCGATTTTTCTCTTCATATCACAAGACCATCATTTTTTGGTATGGTAATAGCATGTAATAGCAACTTCTGGCACTTAATCCTGACTGCAGTAGGGAATGCAATTATTTGAATCACCACCAGCATAACAGATCAATGACTCAGCAATAACCAAACACATGAGAAACTACCATCACGAATGAACGTCTCCGCCGCCAGGGGGTAGCACCGTCGGGCTCGCCTGACCGTCTGGCCTTCTGTCGGGCTGGACGTGAGTGCCGACCTCCTTCTGCCCACGTGTTGCGGCGGTATGACGTCGCAGCCCGCGGTCGGCGGCGCACCTGCCCCCATTCCGACACCGCAGCGCCCCGGCCGCCAATCCTGCTCATTGCATTATGCAGGCCGGCTCGTTACACTAATCTAATCTAATCAGGTGGAGGGAAGCGGACCGAGCCGACCGCTACTTAGTGTCCACGGAGCGGGCGCGGCTGGACGGCCGGCGGCGGTGACCCTCCCCCGCACTGCCGTCTGGCGGGGAGGGCGGGGCGGTCCATGGGCCCACGCCCAGTCATGTTACTCCGGCTGCAGGGATCTGTCAGTCGCCCTCTCGCGAGATGAGTTTGCCGGATAAAGGGCTGAACCCGGCGCGGACGCGGAAAGCGAGATACGAGGAAGAGCAAGAAAAAGTCCCGGACGTTTTATTTCATAACCTCGCTGTGAGGTCCACTGCACAACGCAGCAAGAATGTCGTCTGTACAAGAATTGTCATAGGTTTTCAATCTGGCCACAGCACCCAAATAACTCAGTCTGATAGAAGAAAACCTGTCCAGATAATGTAATATATATTTCATTTAAAACGTCATATTCAAAACACTGAACACCAGCTGACATTCAGCAGCATAGATGACTATTTTACCCGTCATGGTAACTCATCTTACCATGTATCATTAGAATTCTGCCGCTCCTGATTGCGTTTGCTGATTCAGTAGGCAGCGTTTCAGGGCGGTGCTATTCGCATTTGTTCGACGGGGGTCCCCAGAGAAGCAATCTTCTGTCTAAACCGATCCCAACTCGAGCCGAGGTTCGATCCACTTTGGCACGGAAGTGGCGCAGAGGGTCGGGTTCAGGAGAGCTGAAAGTGCGGATTAGGTGAGCAGGAGCGGGTCGCGGGGTCGGCCGCGAGCCCGCCCGCTAAACTTGGCCGCTAACCTGCTCTCGGTAATCTGTCCAGCGCCGGTCCCTGCCGCTGACGTGCTCCCCGCGACCCCGGCCTGGCCGGCGCCGGATCCGCAGCCCGCGGCGCCCCGACCGGCGGCGCCGACCGATCGGCCGCGAAGTTGGCCGACCGTGCGCCGCTGAGCGAGCGTCTGGCTAATGACCCGACGCGGCGACTCGCTCGCCGAACTTCCGGCATCCGTCACCGGACGCTAACTTATCGGCCTCTTCCGAACAGTTTATGCAAGCAACTTGCGATGGCATACGCCAACTGGCTACTCTCGGGTGATGCTAGGAGGTAAACTTTACAATACATGAGGAGCGAAAGACGAAAACAGAATGGGGAGAAGCAGCGAAACAGGCATGCCGTCTGAAACAGATACGTAAATACCGGGAATGGAGATAACAGCGGAGCTAAATCCAAATAACGCGAGATTAAAGGGAGGCAAGGCCCAGGATCTTAACGACCGCCAGTTGCTCGAATAAAGTTTAATTTCTCCTGACCTTTGCAAACCCATGGTCCATTTTCGTTCACTCAGATACTTACTTACTCTCAAGGACAGTTACTTAGTTACTCTTAATCATACTCATCAAGTACTTACTTTCTCAAACAAAGTTTAGTTGCACCAGACTTTCGCAAACCAATGGTCCATTTTTCTTCACTTGAATGGTAGTTGAGAGCCATGCTCGTTATGGCTCAGCGAAAGACTTCTCCAAACTGTGGCGGAAAGAAAATAGAAATGGAAGGACTCAGCTTACGGCCTCATTTAATGACACATGTTGTCTCAAGCAGAATGTGTTTCACATTTCATGTACCATCCAAGCAACAAAAAAAAAACTGTCCCCATTCGGTTTATTAGCTCCCCTGTTATGCACGTTAGCCAAAACATACATTAGATTTAGCGGTCATTTGCACCATGAATAAGCTAATTGCTATTCTCCGTAACTAGTTGTAAGCCTTCGGCTTCTACGATTATTTATATCAATAATAAACCATGAGCGGGTAGTAGTACATAGAGCAGTTTGCAAATACATATGCAGATGCGGAGGCTTAGGAACCTGACTAAAGCATTCCATCAAAATGCTCATTTACCGAGAAAAAGACAGGGTAAGTGATTCGCCACAATGCATTTTTCGTGTTTCGTTGCGCCCATCCCTCCAGATTATTGGAGAACTATTACATTCCCGCAACGGTCGGGGGCCGGTGAAACGTCCAGTCCGTAACGGCAATAAAACTTTTACGGTCCAGAGTCGTCTACTGGGGCCAGACCCACACTATTTCCAGCACTATTACGGACAAGCCTTAAAGCTTGATGAGCCGAATTACAGAGGGGCTAAAAGTGGTTTCAGCAGTGAGACACGAGCGATCCTTGCGGTGGGCGTCGTGTGTCTTTTGATCTTACATGGAGGCTTACTGGGATGAACTGCAAACACGCCGAGTCGTCAGAATGAATTAAAAACCTTTACACGGAGTATCTGAACGGCAGACGATTTTCGGGCGTTTGGATTGAAACGCACTGTATTCATCAGATGGTCTGACGGGGTCGGGTGTACAGCGAACGATGAGGTGGGAGCACCACCTCTCAGCGCGAGGGCCTCCGTGAATGTATTTGGGTGTCTTTGGTTGTGTGTTCACTGTACAGCTGCTTCTGTTATTCCATGAATTGCAATATGTTTTTTTGCGCTAATGTGTCGTATATGTAATTATATATGCAATTATGTACGTTAACGTAAATCGCATGATCCGTCTTTTTTACGCAGGTCAGGAATATTTGGTTCGGACCCCCTTTCCACCCAAAAATGAATCGGTCCTGTAACTCAGAGAGCACAATGCCAACTATCTTAAGGCCCGACTATTTCGCACAGCGTTACGTTTACATCTCGGGGCGGGATGGGCAGCTCAAAAGCACGTAATTGGTTGTGACTTCACGACTGTACGACTGCACAGGCTGCAGAGGCGCCCGCTAGCTCCACGCTCGGTCCTAGACACCGACCGCTGATATTTGCCGCAATCTGAATTTCACATTCGTCTCCAGGGTAAACGGAGGGTGGAAAAGCCTGCCGCAAGGCGTACTGCTTTCTCCATTCTGCGAAAAGATCAGTAAACTAAAGAAAATAGAAAAATGGTAAACATGATGAAACCGAGACGAAAAGTAGCAAAAGACGCATCTCCGAACGAATGCTGGGAGACCTCTGCGGCCCAGGGGTCGTTTCCAGGAGATCAATCATTTACCAGATGAGTTACGGATAAAGCAGAATGTGCGCCTGCTTCGGACGACCCGTGCGTGGTGCAGCGGGAATTTCATCAGTGCCAAGGCGTGATGTGAACGCACTTCATCGCCCGACCAGTTGCGTTTTAAAATTCCGAATTGCCGAGGCTACGACCGTTCCGAAACGACCTCATCACGACCGTGGCTGGCAGAGTCTATCGGGCGGCAAGGTACGTTGAACTTTGGCGGGGAACGGCGACAGCTCTGAAAACCGTGTTAATCAGCTTCACAACTTAAATCGGTCGGATTACTCGGCATGTTGCAGCAAGTCATTTTACTCAAAACTGACGACATTGTCTCGCCTGATTAACAGACTAAGCAGCAGCGGGACTTTCAAACGGACAAAAAATGTTGTTGGCGGCCAAAATCCCACATACAACATGCAACGGTAGATTTTTCAATTATTCCAACAACCCTGCGTTTCTGGTATTCGTCCGTAATCTGAGCAGACGTGGCCAACGTTACACATCAATGTTAACAATGTAGCAAATATCTGTGGGAGTCGGTTTCAGTTTGTAAGCGCCAGGGCTCCAGCCATTGAAACTCTGCTCGTGCATCTAAGCGAGTTTGCGCGAGTCCTTCCCAGCAGGAGGGAAATTAGAAAAAGAGAATAACTAAAGGACGACATTCGTGTTTTACGACAGAAAAGAACCGAAAGATACCTTGCTCGAATCTGAGATGCTAGGGATGAGAAAAGTTTGGTTGCCAATTCTGATTTTAGCATTCCTCAGCCAATGTTTTCCAAAAGTAATGGGCTTCATATATGGTGAGCTGACTCGCGACTTGCTGGAGCGGGGTGGGGATGTGGGGTGGGATGTGGGGAGTCAGACGTCCCAACATTTTTTCTGTCGCATAACTCCGTTATCAAATGGGACAGTGTCGGCGAAGCTTCCGTACATCTTGGTGCACCTATTCTGCACTTTTTACTGCTTTTTTGTCGAGATCATTCAAAGTCATGATAAGATAACATCAAAACGGCGATGGCCTTTTGCGATTTGTACGTTTCTCGAGCTTGCTTGGCCTTCATCTGTAGACTGGACGTGCGAGATGGCCGGTAGTATGCAGTATGTGTTACAGTGTCAAGAGGAGTCAATATAACGACGTTCTGCAACGTCATTATGCGACGAATCCATCCAATGGTAATTTTTGATACATAATCTAATCACACCTTGAGACCAGCCGCAATAGTCATTTGAAAATTTCTGGTGCAAGCATGATTGTCTACAGGAAATGATGGGGTTTCAGGACATTATGAGACTTCTATGTGTTATGTCAGCCATACTTAGAATTACCATGCAAGTGGCCTCTTAGTACCGCACGACTCGGGCTGATCGGTGTGACAGTTGTCCTATGACAGACATATATTGCCATCCTCTGCATGTATTTTTCCGCTCTTCGGCCTTAGAATCTCTAAAGTTTCCAGTTCGTACGCAAAAAGCGGCAGCCCCGAAATCGTTAAAATAGTGACCTTTGACTTAACCCGTAACCCCAGACAAAATCTGAAGTTCAAAATATGTGACGTACCCGGAGCAGTATTATCGATGGCAATCGACTGCCGACCGAATCAGTAGGATTAGTCGTTTGGTTGTGGAGTTTTTGATAGGGGACGTTTGACATCCCTCCCCAAACAACTGCAAGGAGGGAAATATGACTCCAGCCACTGCCGCATTAAGCCCGACTAAGTTCGAGGTGACACAGGCTACAACAGACAGAAACACACGAAGCGGCACGCCTTCACGCCAATGTCACCCGCGTTCTGTCGCCGACACAGAAGGCTGCGGCGTTCTGCGGCCCGCCGGCTACCGGGCAATGGTCGTTTCTCTCGTTAGTTGTCCCATGTCGCCGTGATACGCTCCCCACCACTCCTGGTGTATGTATATAATGTAAGGCCGCACGGCCCACGGAGACGTTCAGTCGGCCATGAAGCTGTCTGGTGCCGACCCGTGATGAGCGGCAGTGGCCGCCACGACGGGCACGGTCAACTTTCGGGCCATGCTGGGCGTTGCATGCAGTGCACTCACGATGCAGGATGGCGTCATCAGCGTGCTCCTCCGCTCTGCTCGCGAAAGGCCGGAGTACTGTGCTCTCCCCAGCCGCTGCTGTAGACTGCAATGACGGAATGCACCAGCTGGCGGTGTATGACAGCGTCTACCTGCGCTGACTGTCCTTTGGCGGCGTTTGCCGGCGCGGAATGTCCTGTGACGGCCATCTGCCCTGATTATAACATGACAGCTTTCCGTCTCCCCTGACTGCCGTGTGTCGGCTGTCTACCTTTGCTGACTGTCGTATGTGTGGTAATCGTGGGCTTCACGAATCTTGCATCAGGAGGCTTGCATTTCAGTCACGTGGCACCGCCGGGGACACTGGGTCGGGCGTTGTGTCAGGATTGCCGGGGTGTTAGATCGGCAGTCTGTTCACGGTCAACATACATCAGATTGGGCTCATGGCTCTTTCATCACGATTTGGTCATGTGGAAAAATTCCAATCATTTTCATGTGCGAGGCGTGGCGGGTAACTCAAAGGGACTGAGCCAATCGTTGTATTTGTTCCAATCACAGGAAGACATCTGGGAGGAATGGAAATAAAGGCTGGAGTTCTGTTTGGATGAAGAAGGAGTCTTCGATGATTGCAAGAAGGGGTCGACACTGTTCACCGCTTGCGGTGGTGAGCAAGCGGTGAGCACACCATAAGCGGTGAAAACGGTGAGCACACCGCACTCACAAAGTTCAGGGTTACCGCAGCGTGGTGGCTGCCTGCTTGAGCCGACAGTCGTGTGACGGCTATCTGCCTGCGCTACCGTATGACGGTTGTCTGCCTCCATCAGCGGGATGGGTGCCGCGGACACTTACGTGGTGGACCATGATACGTCAAGATATGATCCCTGTCTTGTCGTCTTCTTTAAACGACGTACTAGTATCTATCTACAAATTACTAGACTAATACAGGATGATCAGGAGGAACTGATATAAAGTATGGTTGTCATAGCAGCGTAAGCAAACAAATAATAAAGTTTCTTCTAGGTTCGCATGGTGTACATTTTATATTTCATTTTATCTGAAAATTTCACATTTCATGTTCTGCAGATATGAGACCATTTCCTACCAGCTCCTTTGGCGGTTCAAACGTAATTTCCCCTTCACCAAAGAGCACTCCAGCTGGATTATCTTGAAGTATGGTGAGCTGCAAAGCTTGATCCTCGTGAAGAGAGCCTTCAGGCAGCAATTTTTCCCGAGTGAACCCAGAGCTGTACCCAGGCTAATGGCCTTCCACAGACTATGCAACGGGTTCAAAAACAAAGCCTCGATGCGACTTGCTTTGCCTCTGGGCAGCACTCTCCCACATCAGAAGAAATGCAGAGGGTTGAGGACTTTTCCCCGGCATCAACCCAAGGCCACATCAGGCTGACCTCGGAACAGCTCGGACTGTCGAAAAGATCTGAAGGATCCTGGGGAAGAAGCTTAGCTGGAGGCCGTACCAGCTCCACCTCGCCCAGATCCTCTCACCTGCCAACAAGGAATCCAGGCTCGCAGCGTGCACGTTCTGGTTGACCCATGAAGAGGAATGGTTTGAGCTAGTCCTGTTGAATGAAGTGATGGGAAATGGCTTGTGCTTCATCAGGCTCCCAAACGCGAAAATGATGTAATCTGGGTCCCAGAGAACCCGCGCACGACGGTAGAATGCAAGAAGGCGCACGAAAAAAAAGTGTTGGCCTGGGTGAGTGTTTTAGAGGGCATTGTGGAACACCTCACCATGGAGAAGGACTAGAAATGAGTCTGTCTTCAACTGTGATCAAATAAACAATGCAATATCTTCCAAATACGTCTTTTAACGAGGAAAATTGGAAATTATACCTCCATGGTGGCTGTTTGCTTTGTTTCAGTTGCTAATGATCACCCTGTATTTTGTTTTCCTACGAAATTCATAGCACTCATTGTAGCCATATATTGGCATTTAGGGTGTTGCTGAAGTCATCGCATTCCGGTGAACGACCTGAGCCTTTAAATAAGGCAACCTTTGAATAACTGAATGAAATAGAAACCACAGCCTGTCAATGTTTTTGTAATAATGATTAAACGAAAAAGAAACACAACTTGACAAACATATTCAGTGTGTGTATAAAAATAAAACTTTTCTTCCCATCTTATTATCAAAGCATGCGACATTGCAACTAGGAACAGGATGGAAGTTTGAATGCGAAAGTAGTCAAGAAGTCAAAAATGCAAAGCCAATAGCCATTCGATGATGATCAGAAAAACAGTATCCTGTGATATGAATATGAAATAGTTTTGTTATCCAGTTAGGAAAAGACTGTCTCGCAAATCTTCATCTGTTTACAGACTAAAAATGTCTTCCATTCGATCAGCACCGCAGATGCGAAAGGAGGAAAGGGTTGATGGACGCAGGGAAAAGGACACGGGAGGCACAGAGAATGGAAAAGACTGGGAACAACGGATATCCTTTCCGTGCTGGTGTTGTTAAAAATGACAGCATGCCATGGAAATATATGCTTTCGGACTCTAACGTTCACACTACCAACATCTATTGCTGTAATGCTTTCTCTGTGGGGTGGAAAAATTCGAAAGTGGCACGACTAGAACGCTGAGTAACACACTCACTGGCATGACGGGTCTGGCTTGGGGCTGCTCTGGCCCCACGTTTTTTCACTTTTCTACGCACATGGGCCCAAGCTTCGCGCCGTAATCCCCCATTTGGTAATGTCAGAGCAATCTATCCCCACTGACACGTCCGTATGATGGGATGGCTCTCTCACACATGGCTGGGTACGATAAGACGGGGTCTGTCAGCGCTGTGAGGGGGCTCGGGCGGTCTACGTCGCTCCGTCCCGGCCCCAGCGGCGGCCACGGGCCTCGGCCGGGACCTCTCGGAGCCCGGCGGTGTTCCGCGGACTCGGACGTGGAGACAAGTGCGTATCATCTGAAGGGGCCTTGGAAGCTCCAGACAGGTTTGGCACGTGATCTGTGCGGTTTTGCGCGCTTTTGTTCCAAGGTTCGTTCTCAGACTAAGATTTCGATCACGTCGACATTGATATTTATTCCGTCATCAGCGGAAAAGACGTTTTCGATGTATGTCAGAAGCGCTTTGACATTCAAGCGCATATCTACAAAGCGGGCCATTTTACCACACTTCTTGGCAGCGTAATACTGTAATGTTGCACACCATGTCGTTTCCCACGCCTTGTCATCGCATCACTTTGTGTCTAAATAGTTCGCGGTCGCCTCACATGTGCGAAGACGACAGTGATGCGCCATTTTTGATATGTGTGAATGCGTATAGTGTAGCACCATCAGACGTGCTTATCAAATTGGAGCCCGCTGGGGCCTCGCGCTGGGGCGCAGAGCGCGCGAGCCGCGGCCACGTGCCGGAAAGCCACGTGCGGCGACCACGCGGCGGCCACGTGCCTGCAAGGGCCGGTCACGGAGCGGGCCGCAATCCGTACCAATCGTGGCCGCTGATCTGACTGTCTGGCCGGGTCAGGCGCCGCAATAGGCGATAACCGCCGCCCAGAGCGCCATTAGAGCTGTTCCTGACACGACAGTGGCGACACCAAGCGGCCCGCCGAAGAACCAGCCGCTGAGGGTCGCGCGGCGCCGCGTTGCCGGAAGCTGCCTCGGCTGTCAGCTCGGCGGACGGCCGGGATGACGACTGACGTCAGCCGTGTCGATCCACGGACGCAGAGCAGCTGACGAGTGAAGAGCCGGCGCCGTGAGCCGGATGATTCTGTGAAGACTCACGCTCCGGCGGTGCTGTGAGGGGAGGGTGCTCGTGAACCCTGCCAGCCCTGTTCCGGTGCCGGGTCATTGATTGAGCGGCGGCCGCGGCAACCGGTGGCCGACTGGCCCTCTCTGCGATCGATGCCGACCGTGATCTGCACTCGTCGACAGCAGGACGGCTCACACGGTCCTCGGAGACCTGACCGCGCCCGGCTCCGATACCCGGCCCGGCTCGGATACCTGCCGGACTCGGATACCGGGCCGGACTCGGACACCCGGCGAGGTTTGCCCCGTGAGGAACTCTACATGCGTGCTAGCGTTTCATGTCGACTGACATCGCGTTTGAAAATTGGATCTAGATTGGTCGCCACTCTATTGATTTCTAACTGCGTACAAGTATGTACTGCGAATGCAATGTTTGGTAGCATTCTTTTGGGTTTCCATGCTGTTTTTTTCAAAATCATATACTTGGCGTAGGCGCGGTGTGAAATCTCTGCTCGATATTTGTCTTATGAAAGCGGAATAAAGATAAGTTCTTCTTCGGTTCTGAGCAATTCAGTCATGTCACATGGGAATAAGACTCGTGGTGTATACAAAATGATCTAAAAAGTTACAAAAGATCTGTTGTTACAAGCAAAGCCGAAGGCTGCGCGGGGCTTGCTTCAACATTTAGAAAAAACCAAACTGAGCAGCCGTCCCAGCCCAGCTCAGGTTGGCCTCACCACGTTTTTCAGGTTAATTACTTCGCAGCCATTGGACACCGAATCATGAATTTTTTACCAGAAGACAGCTAAAATCTTTGCAAATTTGGTTTCTGGGTCCAGAGTGCGCCAGCTTACAGGCCTTTTGTCCAGAGCCTGTAAGCCGTTCCTCCACAGTTCGGGAAGGGGGCAAAGAAGCATTTTGGGTCAATTTTTTCCAGACAATGCCCATAGCGTCTACGCTGAATTAAAAAAATGAGGGGCCGCTGCCACCTGCCCCCCCCCCGTCCCACGTGTCCTTGTCTTTGTTTCTCAAAAATATTCCGGGAGCGGTGTTTTCGCATTCCGGTTTTCTCTTACGGTGTTTTCGCAACGTTCAAGAATGACGGTGATAAATGTTTATGCCATGGGCTAGCAAATGTTTAGTATTGCAGTTCTGGAGAATATCCTTCTATGTTGCTAGATGCATCAAGGAAAAATAGACGTGCCAAACAGTATTCTAAGACATACTTCCAAATCTGAGGAGAAATTAGGTCGCTCGCTCCACGAGGCGCCTTACCGGTGAAGATGCCCTGTAGCATGAGGCGTAGAGATGTTTGAAAGAGTGCGAGCGTGCAGAAAGAACCAGCACAAATTTAAAAAGTGGAGAGGCCAGCGATGCTCAATAGAAACCACGCCCTGAGAGAGTACGCCCATGCCCTCTCTCCGTTCCGACCCCGTATTCCATTTAGCATGCCGGTATTTCCCCATCCTCTATATTACTGGACGGAATGTTGTTTGCAGGACCCCCGTCAGACGGAGGCTTGCGGTATGGTGTTTGTGCCCAGACTGGGTCATGCAGCTAGCTGCCCTACTTCTTACCGGCTTATCCCAGGGTCCGTGTGCATTGTGAGCAGATTAACTCACACAAAGCCGGGATGTGAGGATTGTCCTTTGCTGTTGCGGTGCTTTCCCGGAATCTCCATGATCCCTTGAGCTTATGATGCTCCGGAAATTGAAGTGATACCAATCAAAAGCACAAATAGATGCTGTTTGCATTAGCGTGTCTCAGCGATCAAGTCTGCACTGTAGGTGTCCATGGATGGGATGTTACACCGTCTGATATTTTATTGACTGATTTGTTTATTTTTATGTTTTGGAGGGGCTGGTGTGACACGAAAATTCAAGAAATAAGTTTGTTTACGAAAATACAACAACAGCCCATTTATGCAACAAGATATGCTTAGCACGAGCTGCGATCATTAACATTACCTCAGCAGACATTCGCATCAAATGTATAAAAAGGCAATGGCGTGATGAAGACGTAGCAGCAGTGAGGAGCAATTTGAGCTCGGCTGTTTGGAGGACGGATGTTAAAAGAGCACACTCGGCATCGATTCGCTTTCCTTTGCGTGAGGTAAGTAGTCTGTTCTCACTGAGCACGTTTTTGTTTGTATCTGTGTTCGCCTATAGTTTGTCTACACTCTATTCTTGTTAGGGTTCCAAGTCTCAGTCCGATTACCTCTTGCAGCGGTTAGCCCGGTATTGACTGGAATATTTCATCTCCTTCCATTGACTGGGGGTGGCGTTTAACCCCCCCCCGTCTATTTCCGGGACCAAACGGCCGGTTTGGATGATTCAAACAGCAATCGATAGCACCGAACTTTGCGGTTCTTTAACGAATACATTTTTTGGCTTTTGTGTCACTGTCACCAGTCAGGTCAAACACAAAAATTTGAAAACACCATTCTCTTCAGGGTCGTTTAATCACAATGAAAAGAAGAAAGAAAATGAAGCTTGCTTGGTAATATGTTCTTGGCCGCCTAACCTCATATTCCATGTTGGTTGTTAAAGATGTAGCGTCCAAATCGCGAAGGGTTGGTCAGTGGCGTTTTAAAGGTGCAGTTACCAATGAACTTTCAAAAGCCATTGTACTCAGACAGATGAAGATTGTTTTAGACGGTGACGAACTTTGTCTTGTGCTGGGAACTTTTCTAGGGACGGGGAAAGAATCTCACCGTATACTGCGCCGTGATCGGTAGCACAGCTGATAGAGAGCTGGCCTCCCCGTCCTGGCAAGGCGGGTTAGAGGCGAGGCAAGGCGGCTCGATATGTAGCTCCCGCGCCAGCTGGTAGCTGGTCATCAGAGGCCCGAGCAACGCAACGCTCGTGTTGCGTCTTTGCCGGCACGTCAGACTTTCGCCACAATATTAGCCATTATGCGGAATTACACATGCGAGAATACAGAGTCCATGCAACAAGCTCTTGGCGTGGGCTTCGGTCCCCAACGTCGTCAAAATTAACTGTTTGGACCAAATAAAAAGCAAATAAATAATAATCCAGGAACTCCGTACAACTGAAAGTTATTTTGAAGGGTTCATGAGGCTTAAGCCGCATTTTGCATTGTGCATCGTCCGCGTAAAATCCACGCTCCAAAAGTCAATGAAAGGGAAAATTTCAGAAATATTTCATCAAACAATAATATATAACACAATAGCAATATGTAACAGATAATACTGCAATATCGATAATAGTAGTAAATATAAAACAATCAAAATGACTGAATTAAACAAGGAAATAAAAGCCATATCTCATGACTCATGGCACATGGCTCATGAATTCACTTCACGAACCTTAATTGCACTCAATGCATAGCAAAGTGCGTGAGCAGAAGGCGATGAAGGCAACAATGCATTCGCTTCTGTAATTAATCTATAGAAAAGCCTTGATTGTCTGCAATGGTTCGCAATGCAACTTGCTTGCTACACCTGGTAAACATGGACATTTGAAATTGCAGATGAATGAAGGACATGGTTGGTGCCGATTTCTTCACGGAGCGATCACGGTTACTATGTCATGCATCGCTGTTGTTACCGACCGATGAACATTTTCTAATTGCGTTAAAAGTTATTCCAAAATGATTGCTCATATCGGTGGGTGCTATTTTACAACTCTACATCGCAGACAAAAGAAGTCTTTCGATCTAATGGCATTCTTGGCAATAAATTGAATTCGCACAGATAACACTAGTTTTTAAGCTTCTTCTAAAACATCACATGGAATGACAGCAGACAGTGCAGCCTGTACCAGGGCGATGCAACCAAATACCCTTAATTTGATTTAAATTTGGTACATCTTTTTTGCGATACTATGAAGAAGTTGGCACTGTACGTTTAAAACTTGGCTTGCTTGGTCGTTTCTGAGAATTTTGGATACATGCCGTGGTTTATGAGGTACCCATTGTTAAACGGCGAAATGTTTGCTTCAATATCAAACTGAATTGTTTCCGTCCATTCATCTCGATCAAGTTTATTCATAAGATCAGGAAGTGTAAGGGGTTTACAGAATAATTCTTAGATTTTAGAGTTTTTAGTAAGACCTGACAAGATCAGAATGATCATGCCTATGTCATACGACGTCGGGCGGGCATAGGACGACTGTATCATACGGTCATGAGAAGAAAATCCTGCGGCGCGCGATGGGACGCAACACCAGAATCTCAGAGGTCGCATGAGTCAGTCAAACTTTTTTGCTGCCACGCGCGCCGCCGCTGGCCGTTTTTGCGGCAATCCATTAGCGCCGACATTGACGTCAAGGTTTCTCCTGCAGCGTCGGCCGCCGAGCCGGCTCCGTCCCCACCCAGCCACGAGAGGGCAGACGGAGAAGATCCGGCGGTCCGGGCAGCGGCCTGATTTAATGGCGCTGCTTAACATTGTAAAGAATGTCGGCCCATCGCGGCATCAGCAGATTAGACTGCGTGCGTGTGAGTGTCTCAGACAAAACGGGAGACGGATATAAAAGGCGGAGAGAAAAAGGAAAAACGAAAACGGAAGACGTTAATTCTGAAATTCCCAGAAATTTCATTCCCGTAAAACATTAGCACAGCAAAGTGGTAATTCCGAATTGAACGGAAGGCTTAAAACATGCACCGGTTATACGTAATCCCCGAGAGGGAAGTGGCCGCGGCCTGGACGGGCGCCTTCTGCGACTCGCGGCGCGCAAACGGCGGCGAGATGGGGAGACGAGCGTCGCGCCGGAAACCGGGGGCGGACCGCGGACGCAAACAGGAAATGGCCCGCGGATGGCGGGCCGAGCGCGGGGCGGGCCCGAGTAATTGGCCGGCCCCGCTGCCGCCGCGGATGCAGATCGGACGGCCGGCCGCGCCGGCGGCACGGCCACTCCGCAGGGCGGCGACGGCTCGCCTGGCGGTCACGTCGGCGGTGACGGCAGAGAACTGAGCGACAGCATCGGGGCGACGTATAATCTGGACAGGCCTACTGGAATGACGCGGAGGCTGGATAGCTTCAGTGAAACAATGAGAGAGAATTTGATGGTTATGCTTGAGTGCTGGGGAAGGACAGGAGAGCTATATTGGTAACGAGAATGAGGGAACATTTGAAATTGCAAGATCACATTGGAACGGCGTGGAAAAACTGGATGCTGAAGTTTAAAACAAACAACGGAGGGCGGGCGGCCATTATGGACGGAGAAGGAGGTAACTGGAGGTTCGTACTGGAACGACAGGAGCAGTCTTGGAGGGACAAATTCATGTGAGAAGACATGGATTATAAGCAACGGGAACCTGATGGAAACTGCAGATTGGTATGAATATTCGAAATCTGGAGAGGTCTAGGAAATGCCTGTCAGCGGAGACCTGGCCGATATCTGAGTGTATCCTAACATCCATTCGATGTCTGTCGATAAGTCTTTCTCCAGGTCATATTGGCTACGAAACAGGTCGCCGCGGCCAATATGGCAGCACGCTCCATTATTCCGATGACAGCGGGGCCAGCGGCCCGCGTGGAGTGCTGGCAGGGACCGGACCACGTCCGGTCGCCGTCACCGGCCGGCTACGTGACCGGCCCGGCCAGAGGCGGCGGCGCCGGACAAAACAGCCTGCAAACCCACAGCGGCACGACTAACGGCCTCCGAGCACGGGAGGCCGACTCCAAATTGACCGGCCAGGACCCGGGAGCACGCTTGTTGCGTGGGGATTTTCCCTGGTTTGTCCGGGGGTCGTGCGTAATTCTGGAGAAAAGAAACGAAAAAATGTGCTTCGGCCCGGTGGCGTTTAGTCGTCCTGTGGACCTGCTGTAGGCTGGCCGTGGTGGTAGGAAGCCTGGTGTTGTTATCGGACCAGATATATGCGCATAACTCATGGAGCGTGTCTTCGGAGGTAAACGCTCATCTTCCAACCGCTAATGGACTGTATTCATATGAATCGTCCCTCTGGTGTCGATACTTTTTAACACAAATAAATTACGCCAGCGTGCAGCATAACACAAAAATGTTTCAACAAAATCAATAGGGAAAATTTAGTGTAAAACTTCACGTCCAAGATGATTATCACGTAATGGATATTGTGATGCAAGCTCATGTTATGAGGCGACAAAGAAAGCCTAAAACTCGCTTGTTTGGCCTCAGTGGTGGCTGTCTTTTTTAGCGCTTTATAGGCGTGTAGGGGAACGTCGTGTGAATTTTCGAATTCTTGAAGCAATTTCCAGAGGCGTTGGTGTATTTGGTGACAACTGTAGCAGGAGATGCTCATGAGGTCGGTAATTCTTGATAGAGCGTTTAGCCATGCATGGCATTGGGACTCTTGCGAATCACAAGGACTGTATTCAAATAAAAACATTTAAGACACTCCTTGAGATCAAACATTCATGCTTTGCAATCTTTTTTCGGCGCTTAACATAGCAGCATTTTTGTGACTTATACGATATGTGATAAATAACACGCTAATAACAATTTCCATTGAGACGTTAGGTGTATAGATTCTCAAGATATTTTTGATCTGGGACTGCATTTATTTGGTTCCACAAAACGGATCGCAACAGAATACATAGCATATTTCTTTGTTAAAGGAAATCGTATGCTGAGGAGTAAATTACAGGCTAATGGAAGAGCGCCTAACTATTTAAACAAAATTACTTCCTCGTATCCAAAGGTTAAGATTTTGCAAGACAGAGACAGCGTGTTGACGATAGTAATATTGGGCCAATGGAGATTGCTTCATTATGACTAGCCACAAGTTATTATGACAAGCCATCTAAGTGACCGGCTCCTGGGTAAAACGGTATTTATATTACTGATATTCCCGTTTGGGACGTATCTATTATTGTTCTCCCGCGATTAGGTATGCCCTGCGATAACCTTAGGTGTGACGTTCTGTCGATAGGACCCCTAGAATCCCAAATTGCTGGACCTCAATACTAAATATTACGTCATGGGCCACGTCAATGACCCTCATTTGCACAACTTCGGGAATGCCGTTTTTGTGCAGAAATTAGGGATTAAAGGCCTCGTAAAGCCGAAAACGCTTGAATGTATGCGAAAGATACCAATAAATGTCTCTCGGGAGAAAATGAAGACAAATGTTAAGCTAGGTCATTTAAAAGCAAGAGGTCATATCATATATGATACTTGATATATATATATATATATATATATATATATATATATATATATATATATATATATAATGATGGCTTTAAGTGTGCCTAATATGGTAAAAAGCACTCAGTTAAATCAACAGTATGCCATCAAATGCATTTCAACACCGTAACACCAAAAAAAAAATCAAACTGTTTCAGTTGGTTATGTATTGCAAACCGGCATTATAATGAAGAATCGCAGTTGTACAAATGTGACCTATGATGATCTGGGATGGGGTCAAACGTGATCTAGAATGACCTCTCCTTGCGTCATAATACATATCGCATGCTATCGACCATTTCGTAGCATTAGGGCATCAATGGAAAACAACCAAAATAGAAAAACTGCAATATCGTTAAACTTCGTTGTCTTTATGACACTGTTTTTATATAACCTTGGATAGCCTTAAAAAACATTTTTCAGTGTATTCCATTAATGTAGCGAGGAACGTAGGCAACTTGACGACGATTCGGCGTTTTGCTACGGATTTGCAAGGCAGGGAAAAAGGTAGGGAGGTCTGATATCCTGGGGTTAAAAATAAGGTCTGTTGCACCCCACTGCATTTGGATACCAAAGGTGGGGCAAGCCTTTAAATGGGCATTAAAAATACAAAACGTCAATAAGTGCCTACCAAAGAATGCCGGGAATGTGACCCCGAGATGCACTGAATTCCAATGTCTGACAAAAAGAAATATTTCTCGTCGTTCCAAACAAAGGCGCCCGCTGACCTTGTTTAGTGCATGCTGCATTCTGCATGACGAAGTAGGCAGCATAAGCCCGAGTGTGTCACAGGGCGCGTGTCAAGCCTTCAGATGTCTGCAACGAATCGGTGCAACACCACGCACTCGCTGAAGACCATTTCGGCTGGCTTCACCCGGAGCCGACAAAATGTCGGCTAATGGCTCTCCGCGCGGCGGCAGGGTTCTAAAATCGGCAGGCTGTTCCCTTTAGCGCCGGGCATTTATCTGGTAACGTCGCTCCGAGGCGCCGGGTCGCGCCGGCCGAGGGGGTGACGGAGCCGGGGCACCGGTGTCGGCCGCTGATCCGCACCCGCCGCCCTTCGCCATGACTGGAAAACGCGCTCCCACTCACCAGACATGCTTCAAGACGCGGCACTTAGACTGCTGCTGCGCGGCGGAGTCGTTCAGAAATCATGACTCGGTGTCGGTATTGAGGTTGTATGTTACCCGATGGGACGATGGAAATCACTCAGAATACATGCGCACTTAGCAAACCTTAACCCCAACCAAATTACCTTCTCCCAGCTCCAAACCACAAAACCTGAGTAATGCAACAAAGGCCTATGCATCAGATACACCCTGCTACAACTGTTGGTAACCGTCGATGAAGCAGCACTTTCTCGAATGGCTTGCCAGCTTATCTCTGTAAAAAAAACCAAAAGCCCCACGAAATGTACAGTTTATTCTGGAACTGAAGTAAACTAAACAGCAATGCATAACGTTTCTGTAACATCAAATTCTCGAGACCTACTATTAAAGAGATATACCATTTCGCCAACATTCCTAGTGAGTCCTGTCATTTGAGGTCTACCCAGATAACTCCTAGGCTTCATCTTAGACTGTCGGCTGGAATTACACAAATCATGCTTGTGAACATAATATATGAGTCAAACCCTACACACAACTAATGCATCAAATAATCTATCTGGTAAGTGATCGCATAAGGTGCGATTTCCACATGCACCATTTTTCATTCTCAAAACTACCTAGAACCCACAGGGGATCTGCATCCATGTGCAGCCCTGTTACTAACCTACACTGAAGAGCTGTCTTCATTGCACGACAGCCTGCATTGCTATCCGAATTTTCCAGGTTTTAAACTAAATCATTATAATAAAAGTGATAAAGACTGTATTGCTAACTCCATGTTAAAGTCCCTAACAAGCTGTCATGAGTTTGTTATGTCATAAATATACAATATCGTGTTCCAGCTTACCATGAACCAAATCAGAACGTTTCGCCAGAGTGGTATTTGGGATCATTTTCATATCTAGTTCCCATAGTTTTGCATCAGCCCTAAAATCTCGCCGGACTGCCCAGCTCGCGTTGAACGGCTGACTTTGACACGAAAGACTAGTCCGTCGTCCTGTGCGACGCGGTTGAGTGGTGGCCGGTATAATCTTGTTTTGGCCGGTTCTTGCCGGACTCGCTGGACCGGAATACCGAACGCCTACGCGATACGAGCCCGAAATAGCTCCGCGCTCCATTGAATGACGGGGCGTCCCATTAATAACCACAACGGCGGGACGCGAAGTGAAACGGAACATGATTTTTCGATATCACTGGCGATCGATTGCTTTTGCAGTTTGAACCTCACGAGTGCACCACATTAGTCATGATATTGCAGGAAGTGTCCTTTTGCGTGTTACTGCCTTAGGGGCAATGCTTTGACGGCAAAAAAGCGTTTCTAGTCATCTGGACCGTCCGCGCCCTGCTACCATCACCGTGACCGACATTTCACGTAATGGAAATATTACGTGGCCTACTAGCCATTTTGTTTTCGGCTGCGGAACAGATTCCTTCGAAAAATACCGTTTACCAACAATAAAACTCTAAAGAAGAACAGTAAGACTTTAAAGAACGTTTCAACCTTCAAACTTGTGATCTACATAGCTTAGCTCAATGTCTCAAAGCCAGATGCTTGAAGCATTTAGTTGGTTTAAACCACTGGTTTAACTGGTGCCAGGACGATTCAAGGGCAACTTTCAGGAGGGCCAAGTTTACGGTTTCTGGCTGGTAAGCCAAGGAATATTAGATGCGTTACTGAATTACCCCTCACGCCGACTCACGCCATTGATAGCGGCTCGAGATATACATTGTGTCCGCCAAATATAGACACTGCACGGCACGGTTGGCTTTTCCACACCCGCCAGACACACTCCGTCTGCCCTAAAATCGGCTCAGGATGCTTTGGATGAGCGTAAGATGATTTGGGCGAGACGCTCTCAAAGTCTGAACGTTTTATTTGACGTTAGGATAGGTGGGTCGTGGAGGCCTTAAACGTGACCCCTTGGGAATCCTTGAGAGCTGTTCCGGGTCGGAGCCAACTAAATCCTCAGTCTTGAGAGTTTTAAATGGTCACAGTATTAGATTAGTGAGACCATCCTGCGTCGGTGCGGGCAGTTCAATTCGCTTTATGACCGCGTTGGCAGAACTTGACTGAGCCACTGGAGAGGAGTGTGGATGATATCGGACTCCGTATAAGGCATGCCGAGAAAAATGGGTGACACCAGCTCTACTTTGGGGATCTGCGGCCTGTGCCAGTCAGCCACGGGCACAAACGTAGGGGATGTTGATCGTGGTCTCGAAAATCGTTGAAATGATGCCGGCGGTTGCGTCACGGGTGGAGGGAAGGGGGAGCGGAGGCATGATGTGGCCTAAGGCTGTGGACAACATCATCATCTGTGACGACAGTTTTGAGATTTGGGCCCGACTTGTGACGTCGGTATTGACGTTGATGTCCCTAAATCAGTCATTTTCGGAAAGCGAGTTTCGGGTCACAGAAGCACCGTCTGCACTGACAAATCGGCTTCTTGTCCACGAGCCCGGGAAGTGGTCATCATCCCCGAGCCGGCTGGGTGGCGAAGCACACCAGCTGAGGCTGCGTCAAGACCCGGCTCAGTGTCGACCAGTGACGACACACCATAAGCCGGGGGTCCTGGTCTTGATTCGACACTCTGTTTGACGAAGTGTTATTGGTCACCGAGCGCTCGTTGCCGACGCTCCTCGGCGGGCGGCGCGCCGCCGGGAGGCACCCGACCCAGGTCACGACCGTGCCTCGCTGCCGGCCGGCGGGGATTCCCGGCCGGGCGGCGCCGGGCCGCGCTAATCCCTCCAGAGTGCTCTTCATGGTAGGAGATTGTCGTCCAAATTGGCGCGTGGCGCGCCGGGGAGCCGGAGCTATTTTACGCCTCGTTAGCGGCGCGAACCCTCAGATGCCGCGAGGCTCGAGCCGACCTGGCGCCGGCGGCTGCCATTTAAAAATGGAGCGCCAACACCCCGCCATCTTCATAGATTATTAGACACGGCACATTATTTCCGGCGGGTCTTTTCGGACGCAGGAATGAGGGTGCCTTTTAATGAAAAGCCAAGAGGGCGATTTGTGGGTGCCATATTGCCAAACCATGATAACGGCATGCAGAAAGGGTGTTTTGCACGTATTATACTGCAGTCAAGTTCCAGAACACTTCATTTGCTCAAGTATTAAATTTTTTCCATTGCGTCCCAAGAATTACAGCCAAACGTGCATGATCTGTTTTTTTGGCCGTACTTTGCAAGTAATCTTGCCATAGCTTGATTGAGCCAGGTCAGGAAGACATGAAGGTCTGGACAATTTTGCCATGAAGAACATATATATATTTATATATTATATATTATAATATATATATATATATATATATATATATATATTATATATATATATATATATATATATTATATCGAATACCTGGTCATCCCATGGCATCACTCTTATTTCATTATATGCAGATAAGAAACCCGAAGGGCATCACTAAATAGATTTACACAGAACGTTTCAATACTCTCGTTTCAGTAAAGGCAACTTAATACGGTTCAAATGCATTACAGCCGCTTACGCCTTGGCACACACTTGTTTTAAATTCGTTCCTTTTTCGCTGTTATTCAAGCCACTGGACAATGCTGTTGATCAATCAATACCGTTGGCGGAACTTAGTTAAACATCTTTAACACGCGCTCGGGTGGGAATGCCAATTTGACCCCCTTAGACTTCCTCAAAATAAGTCCCAAACGGTGCGGCGGGGCCACACCAAAGTTGGCACAGCTGTACAAAACTGAACAGTGGATCTCGATGTTGCAAAATACCAAAGCCTTTCAGGGTCATCAAGTTAGGACGGGCCAAAGTCCGGTCATGGTTGTCAGACATGGCCATTTTTAGGGTACACTTCAAACTGCTGCTACGAATGCAGTTTTAAAAATGGACTCTGAAATTGAGATGGGTGCGCAGATAACAAACTGAACAACTTGCAAAAATATTTCTTTGATATGAGATCAGGCTACGAGGTCAGGTCGAGGTCAAAAGTCAGTTTTTTCCGAACCTAGAACTCCCATTATAGTCATCTAAGCCCAAAAACGGAACAATGTGTAAAATACCTCTTCATCTTCTACCGGTGTAACAAGTTTCAGGTCGATATGAAATCAGGTAATGAAGACATGGCCAAAATTGTGTTTCCTTGTACCCAATTTCTGTACAGACCAACAATGAAACAATCTTTGTTCAGTGCTCAATTAGACGCTAAAATGGGACAACACAACTTCAGGGATGACCGAACACACATTCCGATGGTTTTGATCTCCTAGGTAATCTGAGATCACTGAACTGAGATGACCATTATTGACCTTGGTACATCCTTTGCTGCAACAGCTTACTTTCAATGGTGTTTTTCAACCAATTTCGAATTAAGCGTCTAAAGTTACATAGGTATGGTACATATTAGGGTACAAAGGTGTCAAAAAGAAAAGAATCAGATGGATTTTGCCTGCGGTCTGCAGAACTCCGTGCTCGGTATCATTTCGTGCCACGCCCGCGCACTATTTTGAAGAAGCCGGAGGACGCGATGGAGTTTTTACTTACCAGTGCTAAATACTTGATTTAGTGGTGAAAATGTACCGGGTGACGGTAATTGGCTCTGCAGGGTACATTTTAGCGATTTTTTCCTTCTTCGAGGTCACGTTAAGTCAGTGACCAAGGTCGATTAAAAATGATTTTCGGTGACCTTGGTGTCAGACATTTGACCGGTGGGGCATTTTTGGCGCTGAATTCAAATTCGGGACCAGCATTTACCTCGAGGGCTACAAAACAAGGTATATGACACTTCGTGACACTTCGTAAGATTAAGCCATATGGCTTAAGTTGTACTGAAGCATTAATTTAAAAATAAGTGCTGACTCAAACACCTCAAATTATATACCATCTACCGCAGTTCTGTGTAACCGAACAAAATGGGTCATACATCTAAGCGCTGTGACCAACGCTTTTCGCGGTATATAGAAAGATCAGGCGAAACGCACCGAATTTGACCTTCTTTGACCTCATTTCACCTTGAAGGTCACATTCTAGAAACATCTAAACAAGAGAGTTCCCTTCCTAGGGCTGCATCTCCCCTGCAAGCCTGGTGACGTTAGCCCGTTAATTTTTGAGATCTAAGGGGGTCAAACCCACCCGAGCGTGATATATTTCACTGGCCACCCGTGCGAGTGATAATAAATAAGGATACTGGGCTCGTCCGGGAACGGAAAAGAGCAGTAGCAGTTTAACATGCTTGATGATTTGACTTTCAGTTTGCTTGATGCTCTGCCTTCGCCTGAAAAACATGTCAGAAATGCAGGAAATCTCCACGTTTGCTGGTTTTGTATCTGGTCTTGCCAGGCAAGGAGCAATTCAACCGGCCACCTTAGGATGGACCACATTGCTCTGGGGAGAGGGGGGATGGTTCAAAGGGACCTAAAAATGTTTTAAATATCGTATAACATTTGCGAGTAATGTGTTTGTACCCACCAAGCATTACCAAGTGTTTTTTTTTCAAACCACAACGTTAGTATTCATTTGTCAAATTAAAAAAAAACAATATCGGGTCCATCCACGATCATTTTAGAAGGGATCATGGCTCATCTCTGATGCCTTGATGACGTTTTCCGGCTTTTCGCCAAACGTCGGTAAAACAAAGAATAGGACATAAGCTCATTGCTGGCCAACCATCGTTATATCACTGACCTCTTTATTCGGCATAGTGCTGGGCATTTTTTAAATCATCTTACGTGTTGATTATTAGAAGATTTAAATATTTCCTTACACCGGCGTATTAACAGCTCTACATAGCGGCTAGAATGATGCTGGTTCTGTTGTGCGTTCCTCAAGGGCGGTGCAATGAGAATACGGTTTGACAATTGGGCAATTTTGCGGGTCACCTTTGTTTGTTAAGGGACATTGCGATGAACCGGTGGGCCGGTTAATATTTCCCTCATGAGAGACACCTGCTGTACTGACGCCGGTCCGGCCATTGTCCCCCACTCGGTGTGGTCTCTTTGCTGCTAGTCGTTACCGGCCCGGCCAACCTCGCAGGAGCGGCCTGGAGTCCTGCGTCTCTGCCACAACCTGCTCAGAGGCGGACCAGACGCAGGGAAATTATTTCATCCTGCTCGGAGGTCGGCGTGGCGCATGGGAACCCTTTCCGGCAGCTGTGGACGATGTACGCCCTGCACGTAGACGGAGGGAAGATATCAAACCGAAGCAGAGGAAAAGACCACGGGTTGTCAAAGGTGTACTCCTTCGTTCTCAGTTTTCTCGCGCTGTCTCGGAGCGCTGAAGCTTCCATTCATTCTCGCTGGAGGAGGCTCGAGAAGGCTTTGATCCACCAACGGACCAGTGGCGGTCTCCACTCCGGCTTTCCATTTTCCTCGCCATAAAGGAATCGGCGAATGTATGCTGCCACTCGCGGTTCCGCTGCATTCTTCAGTATAATAATGGCCACCCTCGGCAGACTGCGACTTCTGTGTTACGCGCCAGGCGTTGTGATGAACAGATCTTCTCATCCAAAGGACAATGCTGCCTATTTGACAAAACGATATGGGTCTTGATTAGAGCAGAAGGGACATGGGGCAGAAGTGTAATGGACTATAGCAAGACCCATAAGAAAAGGATGTTTTTGAGGACAAAATAGGGAAACGTAGGCAGGACATTGTTTACCACCATGGATGGATTAAAATGAATATGAGAGAGGCATAGGCGTGTATGTATGCGCAGTCTTTATGTTGCTTGTAGTTCCTGCAGGATGACGATCTGAGTAGCGTATGGGAGAAAAATTGCAATGACTTCTATTATGTTTTGTCTATTCGTGATGCTGACTGAAACGTTGCGCAACGTTGCATTAAATTCATCTGAGAGTAACTGGCCCGAATGCATTATTTTATAGTAAACTTGTTTTGTGGGCTGGTTTCTGATGTGTTTATTTTATTATTAACCCTCGCCGGGACGGCCTTCGAATCCACCTTCACCAAGCCGGGGGTCATGAGACCCATTCAAGATCTCAAGAACTAGAAGTCCTACAGAGAACGTAAAAACGCCGTTGGGAAGACTTTGGCGAAAACAAGGGAATGAACCTAGATTTGTTTTCAAATAAGATCAACATCAAGGTCATTAGAGATCATCTGAAGTCAAATTACCCTCTTGACTTTTTTGGCAGGGAACTTTGATAACCAAGTTTCTTAAGTAGACCAAAAAGGGTTTACCAGTAAAAAGAAAGTCTGATTCGTTCGTAAGGAGCAGAAAATAGGTACTTTAGGCCCAATCTGACCATTTCAAGGAACTCGGAAATAAAGGCGAAAATTGCCCTTTTGTAAGGGGAATAGCTCCGTTTTTCTGAATGTATAAGTGCTGGTATAAGTATAAGTACTGGTACACGCTGCAAATGTGCCTGGCACGCATATGACGTCTGCAGCTACAGTATTAAAGTCGGACAAGGTCAACTTAGGTCAAGGTATTGACGCCTACATGTCGGGCGTTTCTGGTGTTTGCCCTGTCATCTGTCATATTGCAACTGACCAGAAAGGGCACAGCATAGAATTCGATAACATCGGGTCATGTAATACCCCTTTTACATCATGAAACCGCGCTCCGAACCATTTTTCATGTAAGTCACTGAGGTTCCGGGCGGCTGTCCTCAGTCCTCAGTCCTGTCCTGTCCTCTGTCCTCATGCAAAAACCTAATATCTGGCAGGAAGTCATCTTCACGACATCAAAGGTTTTGTTCTGGCGACCAAAAATAAGAGGACTGGAGCAGCACAAACTGTATAGAAGGAATGCGTGGGTAGAGTGTCTATAATTTGTGGTCAAACAATGGAAACTAGCGCGATATTCCGAAATGTCCAACCAGGTCAGCCTGGGTCAAATGGGATTGGGCCACTCTTGGAAAATAAGTTTTCATCATATATTTGTTCTTCTGAAGCGCATGTGAATACCAATAAACACTGAAAGACTATAAAACAAAGAATTGTACTCGATCGAGAGTTTGAAAATTCGATGTGGGTAGTCACCTGACCCCAGGTCACGGGTGAAGGGATACAATTACGTGTGCAAATGGCGTGAGAAGCGCCAGGGTGTATATCCAGCGTCCGGACCTACCCCATAATCTTAATAGAAAATGTAAAGAACGACGAATGTTTATATTTCGTCGTCCCTCGCGAGAACCGGCGTGAGAGGTTGCGACGCGAAATGACCCTGGCAATCGTGAGCGTTGTTAAATGGCACAACAACCAACCAAATGCCGAATGTTCAGCTGACCTTAGTCCAATGGCCTGCAAATTTCTGAAACATTCGAGATTCAGAAATGTCCCATTTTTGATGCTATATCAATATGCAAAGTTTTATATCAATTGATTCTATTCGCAAAGTGTTATACCAGTTTCATTTTTAGGAAGATGATCTTACTTGGCCTATCGTAGGTCAATGGCCTGAGTGCGAAAATTGACACAAAAAGGAAAAATGATGTATGCAAAGGCACCTAAGGTTTCGTGCTTTCATTTTTTCTTCCTGGCCTCTGAAAATCAGGGTGGGATTCTTACGGACACAACTAGCGCTGCGTCATGTGAATAGCGTTTACTTTTCAACTGCACGCTCGCAGACTTGTATGTTTTGGAGGATGTGGAGCGAAATTGTGGAAACCTTAAAATTAAGCTCCCTTTTCGTTACCAAAATAATAGAAGTAATGAAAGATTCCAAAACTGTTTTGAGATGTTACGGAAAATGATTTTAACTGACGTGGGTTGAAGAAGCTTGGCACCCACAGTCCTCATGCTTCCCCCCTAGCGAAGGTTAATAAAAACAAGCTTTTCGACTGCGAACCATAGGTCTAAGGGTCTTGCATAAAGTTCAAGATGAAGGAGGTTGGCAAGCCTATCATGTGAATCCAATGTATTTCAAATATCAAATTCATTCCGACTCGTTTCTTGGCTTGGCCTCTCGCCTGAAGTGTTGCATTGCAGAGTAAATCAAGTTGCTGGGCGTATTTTATATAGGTACTGTTCGTCCCTAGCTCTACTTTGTGATTCCCAGATGCTTGAAGAATTACTTTGTTTGCTGTTAGCACTGTAACGGCATTTCAATTTAGGGTTCTGCAGTACAGGCACCACAGCTGGTTAATTTAACCCTAGTCGGATTTTTATTGAAGCACCGTCTCATGGGCAAGGTTTAGACATGCTTCTCGCGCCTTTAACTCTTTTGAATAAACAATAGGTCACAAGTGGTGAGACGAAACTTTCGCGAAACTGACATTTACTGTGACCGGCATCCTAGCACTCAATGACAGCTCAAGAACAAGTCCGTGGTTGGTCAGCAAATGAAAAAACCATAACTCTCTAAACTCTTCGTTCCCTTTGGCCTCTCACATAGCGCAACACGTCCATGGTTGGTGGGCAAATGAAAAAGCCATAACTCTCTAAACTTTTCGTTCCCTCTGGCCTCACACATAGCGCATTTTTAGATGGTTGTTTCGATCAGTGCCATTGGCCCGTGAACATATTCTACCGTTTTGTCGGTAAGTGCCGACGTGTCTGATGTAAAAGCAAATGGCAACTTTTGGTCGTGCGGCTTGGCAACCAATGGCGACTCGAAGCCCGATGACGCCGGGTTAAAATCGAACAGTTAAAATGAAGATAATGAGCTAAACTGAGTGTAAAATCGCGTCCAAAAGCCAGGTACAGTGCTGTGTCTGTATTCTGTTGCTGTCCTGCGTTCTGTGATCTGTATCAGCCGCCTCTGCAAATTTGCCGACGTATTGTTGACTGTAGGACGGGTTGCTTTCAAATGGTGTTAGATGGCGCCGTCTGAGCCCATCCTTTCAAGCAGTTCCAATATAAACGTTACCCTTGACTGATGTCTAAATCATTCTTCACGGCATCTTACACCATGGTAACATTTAGTGTGGAAATGCAAACTTGCTAAAGCTGCTAACTAAACGTTGAAAAGGGTACTTTAGTGACGGCAGTGGCATGCTAGATGCTGAGGAACTGCAGGGCACACGTCTTATTACCGCTGTTGGCTGACACCTGATTGTGCGACGTACGACACAAAGACGAATGGGAAGAGAGAGGGCGGGGATGTGAGAGGATGGAAGGATCAGTGCTCATATGCCAGAGGAAAAGATGATGTGATATCTGCACATAGGCTAGGCGCAATCAGAATCATTCACTGGCGCTGAAATACGTGGAAGATGATTTGCCTCATTTGACGGTCGCGTCAGCCCCATGTTCTCATATGGAAACTTTTAGGTTCATTACGTGTCTGGGGTAAAGGAGAGGAAAATGTGTGTATAGAATATTCGTTGACCGGTTCATCTCGTACTCTTCATGGAATTCAGAAGTGACTTGAATTAATAAATGAGCATTTTCCGCATGCATTCATTACCTTGTGGACTGCTCAATGCCACCCTAGTTCATTTAACTCACACATCGCAGTCCATGGCAGAATAACGCGATAATAATATATAATAAAAAATAACGCGATACAATAATAGCGACATAGCGACATCCAGTGCCAGGAATAAAACAAGCATAAGCATTTCTTTGATAACTTCATTCAAAACCATGCGGCCTAGTCAAACATCAAACAGTACACTTGTCCATTAAAGTTCAACAGACGCGCATACGATTCCAAGAGACAACGGTTCGTCACGCCCGAACAAAGAACATCAACTTCGACGCGGGGGCCGTTGTCAAGTAGGTCTCACAATATGAGGACCCATTTACGTTCCACTCCGCATGCGGACCAACCTTTCCCTTAGCTGCGCAAATATCGTTTGACGCACGCACGGAAAAGACCGTTTGAAGCTACAACACCATAACACCGAACGCCAAGGAAAGCGTACCGGAATTCGACCTAGCCCGCGCCTCACTCACAGCCAAACACGCCTCGGCCCCTGGCCTATTCCTCCAGCCGTCGGTAAGCCCTGAGGACAATGCGTCCCACTAGAAGTCGCGTCCAGGTGTATTTGTACGTTCACCAGGCCCGACAGACTCGGCTCCGTCGGCGCCGATGAGGCGGCGCGCTCCCACCGGCGGACAGAACGGCGTTTGGGGCGCACGGTGACGTCACTCTGGTGGGCGTTCAGGCGCCGCGTGCAACGTGGCTCCTCTGAGGGCACGTGCTGACGTCTGGCACAGCGCCCTGCCCCGCGCACGTGATGGCTCGGGATTTTCCGCGCAGTTTCAGGGCTGATTGTCGGAAATGGAATACGTAGCTCAGGTGCAGAGCCACAGGGGCCGGAGACGTATGGTCATGAGGCTAAGCATCCGATGGTACACAGAGCCATACTCCGCGGCCAAGTTTTCCTCATGAAAGGTTGGGGACTTTTGAATTTTAGGGAACTATCCAGTATGGGCTCTATGAGATAAAATAACTGACTATTGCTCTCTTGACTCGTGCATACTATGGGGTATAACACGACCGATATGCATCAGAGCACAATTTGTGAGGACTTAAATGAATATGCAGAGCAAAGCAATTAACGCCAGGGCTGCGTGGATTCAGAATGACCGTGAACGCAACATGCATTACACGACTGAAGACGAAGTTTTATGTTTTTCACTCGAGTTCCAAAAATGTAGATCCCAATGACCTCGGTCAAACGGCTTTACGCGGAAACGAGCATGGGTATAATCGCTATCGAAACATGAAATCCAAGTCAAAATAAGTAAAATCATAACGAAGAAGTCAAGTCTAATATAATGGAGAACAAAAATGGAATGTACCACATGCACCAAACCACCGGCGCAGACGTTCAGAAGAGGACCACAGATTTCCACACAAGTACACCGGCAGCATCGTCGCGCCCTCTCTCTCTCCAATGAGGGTACATTGCGGTGCCGATAGCCAGCTCCGGTCAGCACTGGCTGCCCTGAAGCACGTTGAGCACACTTGGTGGCCAGAGAGCATTCAGAGGGGCACCACGGCCCCGCACGTTGAACAGGACCCGGTGGTATGCCCGGCGGCTCCGGCTGGAGCTCCCCGCGCCAGCACACCAGCAGACTGGGTGTCGGAACAAAAGGTGCATAGCGGGCTAAACGCTTTTCTGAGCCGAGCGCAAGCTGTCTGACGAGGTCCGGCGGGGCCCTAAGTCTTCCGGTGCACTTAATTCTGCTCAGGTTTGAATTCAGCTGAGCAACGAACTCTGACCGGTACACGTGCGCTGCATCGAACTCCAGCCGCCAAGTGCCTGCTGCACTAAGTCCTGGTCATCTCGCAACCACTGCAATGAGCCCCGGCCACCCGGTGTCCACTGCACTAAGGCCCCGGCCATCTCGCGTCCGGTGCACTGAGTACCGGCCATCTCGTTTCCGCTGCACTGAATCCCCAACTCTCACGCGCTGCACTGAGCTGGGGCTGAGCCCTGCCTCCGAGAACTCTCAGCGCCTCGGGCGGTCCGTCTGTTTCCCGGTCCGGTCCGGCCGTTCCCCGGTCCGGTCCGGTCCGGCCGCTCGTCGGTCCGGTCCGGCCGCCGTGCTGGGCCGTGCTGGGCGGCCCGGCTATCATCTGGCGGCGAGCCGCGTCACCAGGAGGCAGGCCGTCAGCAGGACGAGCCGGCCCGGACGGGTCTCGGCCAGCAGCGCCGCGCTGCATCGCCGCTGGGTGCTCTCCTGCGGCACGGTCAGCACGTCAGACACCGACCTCAATCGCGCGCTATACAATACTCGTGCGAAAATGAACATATTGGTCGACTTTCCAGAAGTGGATTCGATTGGTCCCAAAAACGCTATTGTGCACGTTTTCAGCACAGTTTTTCTTAGAAGTACCCAAAAGCCTACTATACTCTGATATTACCCACTGATGATGACACAGTACCTTGGCACAGTGCCATCCTGATACAAAGACCTTGATACGGTCTTTTGGTAACATTAACCTGCACCCGCTTGTTTCGTCAGGCAACAGCAAATAGACACAGGACTGCATGTGACACGGGGAAGTGCGCGGGAAGACCACTTAGAACACCGCAAATATAAAATGTTGAGGGTCATTCCTAACTGAACATATAGTTTTACGACCGTAAGGTACGATTTAGCTATACCAGTCCAAAACAATGTTGAAAAGAACTTTGCCCTCAAAGTGTAAACCGTTGTTGGCTTTTAATGCCGTCGTTTTAGCGTCAAGGGCTGTGATCGCATCACACAATTGCACACACACGGTTCGGTTAAGCCACTGGAACAAAACAGTAGCACTAAGGTTCAGTATCCGCCAGAGGTGAATGAAACGAAGAACACGGCGAGGCGAATAGCAGGCCGGGTAAGCCCCGTGAGGACGAGTCCTGCTGAACAGCCTGCCAGGAACAGAACAGGCTCTCCACGAAGCCGGGCGACGGTCACGCCGAGCGGTGACAAATACCGGCCCATGAGCGCACTCTGGGCCGTAGAGGAGGGAGCAGGGGCCGGAGGAGGACTCCGTGCCGACCGGCCATCAACGGCCGACGCAGAGAACGGCGCCGCCATCCGTCAGAGCGGCGCCGACGGCCGCCGCGGCCGAACGGCGTCCGGGACCAGAGGCCGGACCGTGTCCGGGACCAGAGGTCGGACCGTGTCCGGGACGAGAGGTCGGACCGTGTCCGGGACCAGAGACCAGGCCGTGTCCGGGAACAGAGACCAGCCCGTGTCCGGGACCAGAGGTCGGACCGTGTCCGAGACTAGGGGCCAGGCCTTGTCCGGGAACAGAGACCAGGCCGTGTCCGGGACCAGAGACCAAACCGTGTCCGGGACCAGAGGCCGGACGGTATCCGGGACCAGAGGCCGGACCGTGTCCGGGACCAGAGGCCGGACGGTATCCGGGACCAGAGGCCGGACGGTATCCGGGACCAGAGGCCGGACGGTATCCGGGACCAGAGGCCGGACGGTATCCGGGACCAGAGGCCGGACGGTATCCGGGACCAGAAGTCGGACCGCGTCCGAGACTAGGGGCCAGGCCTTGTCCGGGACCAGAGACCAGGCCGTGTCCGGGACCAGAGACCAAACCGTGTCCGGGACCAGAGGCCGGACCGGGACCAGAGACCGGACCGTGTCCGGGACCGCGGTTCGCCGGGGGCGGGAGGCCGCGTCGCACGTCATCGACGTTCATCTTTCCGGAGCTCAGTTTCGCGGACGATTTCCGCGCTGATACAGCCCAATGTGCCGGCCGAAGTTTGCCCGTCTCCGGGGACGCCCGAGGCGACGGTGGCGTCTTCCCACTACCGACGCGATTCGGGCTGGTGTTCAAAGTTAGTTGGAATTGAACGATTACCATTTCAAAGAGCCTGTGCCAGAACCTCGGCGAACTACTTAGAGCAAACACGTTCGGGGACGAGGGAGAACACAGTGTGTTAGGTAAAGGGCTGAACAATCAGCGCAAACGCACAAAACATACAGCAGCAATGGAGGAACTGGCCCCAAGCTTAGCACGGGCAATACATCCCTCGCGGACGAAAATGTTAGCCGTGCTGAAAAAAAGATAATGAATCGCTCTTTATGCAAAACTGAATCGTTGCATTTAAGTAAATCTCCAGTCATGGGACTGCAAAGAAGTTGATTTTATCAATGACGTCTTTGGTTATCTGGTTCGATAAATATAAAAATCACTCCTCTCAAATGGCAAGCAGTGGCAAACGACTAACTGCTTTCAGGGTCATTAACGATAGCAGCGGCAGCGTTCTGACTTCGCAACATTTGAAGTTAACAAAATCATGCCGAGAGCTGTGGGCACTGACAAGGTACTTGTGCACTTCTTTTGGAACTCTTTAAATGTTAAACAGCTGTAGACTGATAACGTTCCGACATCGTTGTCGGCATCATTTCGAGGTTGGGTTCTCGCTTCCGTGACCGTTTCATCCCTAATCACGTACCGCGGCAGGGGAGGACATGAAGCGAGAGAAGGAAGCTTTCCGCCCTCTCTTGAAGGGTCAGAGTAGTTTCAGGTGTGGACAAAAATCGTATTAAGCTGGACTGAATACGTGAAGAAAATAACGTAGGAAAAAACAACGGGCATCCAGCACTGACCAACGACCCCTTCTTTTGAGATGCCTGGGTCCGCCCCTTTATCACGCCGAGGGACCTCTCCCTTGTTTGAGTGTATTATCTGCCCGGGTGTTTGCATACCATAAGGGTCTCGTCGGCGCGAGCTGTGAGCAGAACGCTAAACCTCCTGCGGCCACCTAACCCGTAGGCACGAGCGGTGAGGACACCTAATCTCCCGTGACCGTCTCGCCCGCCGGCACGTGCCGCGCGCAGGATCTCAGGCCGCCGGTGACGATCTCACCTGTCAGCACGTGCACGGTGACGTTGTCAGCCTCGGCGTCCACCGGCTGACAGGTGTACTGGCCGGAGTCGGTGAGGCCAGCCCGGGTGACCAGCACGCTGCTGGTCCGGCCCGACGTCGTCGCCACGATCCTCCCGAGCCCCATCGGCTGATCCTCCTGGGGCCAGCCTGCAGCGGCGCGAATAGGCGGCGGCCGTCATGCCTAACATCGCACAACATCACCGCACGGCGCCCCAGCCGGCCCCCGCCAGATCCGACTGGGGAGGGGGATGGACAAGGTGTGCATGTCGCAGTGACGACCCCCTCAAGGCGGGAGCAGGGTCCCGGGCGAGACGTGATCATTACAGACGGGCGGGCACAGACGGCTCCCATTATCGCCCGAGCACCTCATTAGCAGGCTGTCCTGGTGCCTACACGTGCTGGCGCCGAGGAAAGGGCTCTTCTGTGCGCAGGCAATGGTTCATGCCTCTCGTCATCCCCCCCGGCTGCGTCGTCCAGGGGGCGGCACCACGATCACGAAGCATAGGGGAAATTCGGTGCCGAATCCATGGAAAGTCCTTGCGGTATCGTCGATCGCGCACTGTCCTGGCACGCTATGCAGTCAAAGGCATGCAAAAAATATACATATGTCATGGCACGCGGGAAAAGAAGAGATGTCATGGCGTGTGAGACTGTTACTAAAACGGAATACTAGACCGAAGCTTAATTGTGCTGCTTCGTCCCCAGCAAGTCACTGGCTGTTGGGACGGTGGCAGTCAGATGGGGAAATTTCCTTCTTGACATCTGGCGAGGCCGTATGGGCTCGAGTTGTCATGTTATGGGCAATACTCTGTCTTTCTTATGAAGGCTGTAGCATACCGATTGGACAACGAAAAGACAGCGCAGTCTGCACGAGATGTTGTACCACAACCGGAACATGTTGGCCGTGTTCGCTCACAGCACTGGTGTTCTGATCACTTAGGGCGGCACGAATATAACATAAGAAAGCAATTTCGCTGTCTGAAAATAACATGCCATTAGTTTTTTCTAAGCATTCAGTGACCTTATTTAATTTCATTAACGTACCGGTGTAGTATCTGGAATAACCTTGGGAAGCTCAATATCCCTTCCAACATACCAGCAGATTCTGGTGCAAGCATGATATTAGTGTCTCCTCTACATGATAGTCGCGCATTCAGGTTGGATCCATTTTGCACCTATTAAACAACACATATATGAAATGTTTCTTTTTGTAAACAAGAGATACATGAAATGTTTCTTTCCTGGCGACAAGGTCGTTTCCTGTACGTAACATACCCAGGAGTCATGGTGGGACACCTGCTTACTTCGTGCTGCAGTCCAAATGAGGACTGATAGCTCCCCAGATCCGCCTCTGACGAGGGCGAGGTGAGGCTCCGTAAGTACACCGATCTGTCGAACCCGCGACGGGCCTGCTCACGTACCAGTGTAGTGGATGACGGTGCCATTGTGCAGCCAGTACAGCTGGCTGATGTTGTGGGTCAGCGTGCAGGACAGGCTGATGGAGCTGCCCGCTCTCACAAACAGCTCCCGGCTGTTGGCGATGTACGCCCGCGACTCTGGAAACATCCAGGGCCGTGGTTCTGAATGACGCTCGGACAGGTTGACCGCCGATGCATGATAGGATCTGTCGCGTGATCTTTATGACTTCCCGACCTCTGGGTAGTCACTCGTTTGTTGCTAAGTATTTTCTGCAATCGCCTCCAAGTGGTAGGTTCCAAGGATCTCATCGTGTTGTCTGTAAGCTTGAAACTCTGCCCAGAATAAGGTTTGGCAGATTAAACTGTCCGCTGCAGAAGTATCTAGTAATGCCCTAGATGGGGTGGGACTTCAAACATTCCCATTAAAAACTTCTCAACCAAGGCATTCACAGGCCACATCAAAGGTCAATATCTGACCCCTTTGAGGAGCGGCGTTTTTTTGGGTACAAATATGAGATTACAGACATTCTAAGGTATAAGTACGTAGAAAGTACGCATAGGATGTCAATGCACGTCTATCAGAAGAAACTCGTGCCACAGGTCAACCTAGGTCTTGTGATGCTAAGCGGTTAATGACGTTCAGTTTTACGCATGCCTAAGATGATTCAAAATACCCCAAGTACCACGCAGAATTCCATCAGATTCCTCAACATACTCGTGCTGGCACTAGAATTGCTTTAAATGACTGACACAATTGCAGGCGTAATTAGCACTGCATTTCAAAAATCGGAATCACATTAATTTGGTTAGAGATGACCTTATCTGAAGCCTTTATTCGCCTTCACTGACCTCTTATAACTTTACAGCACATACCACACACCATGGGACATCTTGCAAAACCAATTTATCGATAAAGAGCAAGCAATGTGAAAACCAGCAAAATCGTATGGCATCATGGCCTTTATGACGAAGAGTTCACATGACTAGATGATCTTTTTAACCCTTTTTAACACAACACATAGTACCGAAGGCACTGAAAATCTGATGACGCTGCTCCTTTTGATACAAAGTTATACAGCAGACAGAAAAGACGACACCACCAAGACAAGTGGCAGGTTAGGAAACCGTCGGCAGACTGAACACAAACTGAAGACATCGCACCGAGGACTTTTTCCAGTTGTCAAGATCTCGACTCCAGAAAGCATCTGGTCGACCGAGGACGAAGTGAGTGTGTATCTGGGGTTTTGTAGAGCGCACCGACTATGAATGGCCGTACAGCGCCCAGCTGCACACATAAGTAGTAGATACATTTTAAAACGAATAAATTACTAGGGACAAGCGAAATTGCATGGGAAGGCAGGAATAAGAAGTGAGAAGGAGTATATCTGAGCGCGTGGATGGAACAAACTGTTAATTGCAGTGGCGAATTCCGACCTCTGTTGCATATGAGCGTAATTCACATTGCGGGCTTATTGGTCGGGCGAATACCACACAATTTAATCTGATAACGCCTGACCGACCATTAAGCGCCGCGGCTGCTGCCAGCAAATTCACTGCCAGGCGCTAATGACACCCATTGACCCGCGCTAATGGTGGGAAACGTGGCCAACCCATTCTCCCCGCCGGCGCTCAGAGCAGGATCGCCTCCGGCGCTCCCCATCCTCCGCAACGCTGCCCCCCCCCCCACACTGACCTGTGACCGTCAGGCTGAACCGCTGGCTGATGCGAGGCTCCGTGCTGACCTGGCACAGGTACGTGCCCGAGTCGTTGACACGTGGCCCAAGCAGCTTGAGGGTCCACGTGTCGTCCGCGTGGAGCGCCACGAACCGCTTGTCGCGCGTGAACGTGAACAGGCCCGTGGTCAGGATGTGCAGGTCACGCTCTCGAATCCAAGAAACCTGCGGCAGGCGGCAGTCAGGTTTGAGAACCTGATCTGATCTCAGCAGGATCTGGTAGACCTGATGCAGGCCGCCGCAAGTCCTGGTGACCTGAGAGGCAATGGGGCACAGATCTGAGGCAGACCAAGCATACGTGGACTCCTCAGGTTAACTGGGGATCTGCCGGAGCCGAAATGTCAGGTTCCTCCATGTTCAGAATACCTGAGGAACTGTGAAATATGTACTGAAATCAGAGTTCGTTTTCGGGGCGTCCAGTGAACGAGCGAAAAGAGATCCCACGTCGAAGCGAATAGGCCAGACTCCATAGGCCTGCCAAGCATGCAGCTGATCTGCGGCCAGACGAGCCTGTCACTTTGGCATGCATGGAATCGAAACCTATTCCCTGAAGTTTAAGAAGCTCGTGCATCTCTCGTGCCGTAGAAACCTCATGGTCGTAAGAATCGCGATCTATGTCTGCACGCATTCACACACTGAAATTAGGGAACTGACAGTCAGAACGTAACTATGCAACTACGGACGAGTCATAACGAAACCGCGTGTTCTTTCATCTCCATTCTTTCTTCTTTAACGCAGTCTTTGTGCGCGAAAGATCCCAGATCGTATTCCTGAACGCAGTTGGCATAATTATTTCATAAAGAGCTGTGACGCTGACGAGGTGGCGTAGCGCGAACGCCTTCCAAAGCCTTATTGCGCTACTCTCATCTCCGCAGAATGACACTAAAAATGCAAAAGAAAAGAGCGACAAACAAGGTGATTCCAAGGAAACGTATTTGGGGCCCACAAATACGTCAAATTAGCGTTGCTCTGATGGGAATGCGTGAGGTCATAAGAGATCTGGAAAAGCTTTAGGAGCCTGGAAAACGAGGGAGGCGAGGTGCCGACGTTTTTGTTGTTTCCTGAGGGCAGACTAGCGCAGGAAATGGGAACGAATGGATTGTTGGCATAAATGTAAACAAAGATATGCAGGGAGTGAATAGACGTTTCCAGCAGAGCACAATCCATCGATCCTGTTTCAGATCAAAACATTCCAAACGCCACTTTAACTCCAACTTTCTTAACACCTTAGATCTGCTCATGAAGCGGCGAAACGGCATATTTTCGTACACTTCGAAGGTACATCGAATACAGCACAAACATGACATGTTCCGCGTCAATCAGTCTTCTACATTAGTGCTTAAACCGATGCCGAGCAGAGCAACTGGACGTGTCCGCCTACGACTAAAGTGAGGAAATGCATGCTTCTTTGCCATTCTGATGCCACGCAATAATCGTTGGTCATTCGGCCGGAAGCATTTGCGCAGTCATCTGTTTCGGTAAGTGCCTCTGAATTTTCCACAAGAAGATGTCGGGACCGGGCCGGCCGTCTCGCAGGCCCTCCAGAGCAGCACTATGAAGTACAGGCCGGCTCCGATGTAGATTTGGCCGTCGGGCGCGCCGAAGAAACCCACTTAACTGGCTGTCCGGTGATCATTAATTTTCGACCCCCGCCATTGAGCGGGTGCGCCGCCAGCGGTACTGCCGGCAAGCGCGATGCATTCTGGCGAACGACCGGGCCCGGGCTCTGGGCTAAACACCCGCCGGCCGCCAGGCACCAAACGGCGAGTGAAGGACCTTGCGCGCCCCGCAGGCACCGGACGTCCAGTGAAGGACCGCGCGCGCCCCGCAGGCACGCGCCGGGTCCGTTGTGGAGCGCGATCCTAGTTGCGGTCCGGGCTCATGCTCCGGGCCCGCTCGTGTCCACTGCGGAGCGCGGTGCAGTGACAGCCGCAGGGTTAACCGTGCCGATGTCCGCCAGCTGGCGGGTCGGCCGTTGGCCGCAGACGACCGTTTTTGATGCCTACCATCTAGAACGCTCGCCACCCACTGGCATGAATATCCAAAGAAAAACTTTACGCCGAAGACTGAATTCGCGGATGTGCTTCTGAAATCAAATGACTCTCAGAGTAATTTAGGAAGTGGAAATTTCGATGCCAAATGGTTTGATATGTTCTGGCGAGCAAAACACTCTTTGAAACTGGACGCTTTCTAAGCTTTTGATCATGCTGATGTAGTCGGAAGCCGTATTAAGACATCGATCAGCAAGGTGTCTAGACTGAATTTTCGAGAAACCACTTTAGCACCGGATAATGGTCTGCTAAAGATATCGCAGTCGACCTTGGGGGCATTCGACGACGCTTCAGCACGATAGCAGAACTGCGACTATTAGCGCGGCAGAATGTTCGCCCGGGGGACGTAACAGCCGAAAGCAGCCTGGTTAACAAGAACCTATTGTATCACGTTGCAGCGAGCAATGAGTGCGGCGCGCCGGCTGTAGAAAATCCGGCCGTAACTGAAATGAATGACCAGCAGTCGCCTCGCCGCGCCATCTGGTGCTGCTCAGGCACACTGCAAATGTGACGCGTTGAGTGTCGTGAATGAGCTGCCACTTAGCACGGATCTCAGTGTTAACTAAAGCTACCTGCGACGGTCATTCGCTGCATTCTCTGCATCCAGCCATGAACGTTCCCGACAACAGAAGCGTCCCAGGCGGTGGAAGTACGGGAAAACACGTGACGAGAGGACGAAAACAGAGAGCAGAAATGAAGAACGATGGAATGAGAGAGAAAAGGTAAGATAACGGGGGAACAGAAAAAGGTTGGCTTGGGACCATGGAGAAGAAGAGAAGATGCTGCGAGGGGATACTAAGGTAACTGAAGAAAGCAACAACATCAGAACACAGAGCACATCAGCTCTGGCCGTCGTTATTTACACTGGCGCTCTGAAGGATGCTGCCCGCCACCTACTGAACGGACAGGAGCAGCCCGGGCGTATGGCGTCATATCTCAGCGGGGACGATGCTATCGCCGGCAATGGGCCAGCCTGGCGGCTGAGATGGAAGAAGTTCACGACTTCGACCCATCCGACAGGCCAGATGCCGCAGGGAATCTCTGTCCGACTGCAGTGGATGATCGAGCTGGGCAGATATTTTTCTGAGGACAGTCAAAGATGACCTGCGGTAGGGTCCGCGTGCGACGACCACACAGCAAACGTTGTGTCGGACAATCGTTTGTAAACATGCCAGGTACTCCCAGGCGTGTGTCTCTGTCTCTGCCAGCTCATCGTCCTGAAGCGAAAACAATACAGAACAGTATCATCATTATTCAGCGCCTCTTCCGAAGCTTTGACTTCCAATTGCCGCCTCCGACAGGCGATAGGCAGCCTCAATATCTCCGGCTCTGGCCGGGTCGGCTCCGCGCCTGATTGTTTACGCCGCCGCCGTCACCCTCCGGAGGTGCCCGGACGGCTGGTCGGCCCGCCGGTTTTTGTCGCAGCCGCCCCGACCCGCTTCCGTGTGCCGCCATTGAGGCCAATGCGTTTTCGTCCTCGCGTCCTAAAACGGATCTGAGCAGAGCTGAGCTCAGCTTAGTTCAGCTGAGCCGAGGAGGGCGGCGGAGCTCACGGCCGAGAGGGGCTCCGCTGGGGTGCGCTCTCCTAGTCCCATCCCCCTCCTACCCAGACTATGTTTAAGGTCAGGGCCGGGTTGCCATCATTTACATATGCTACATAGGTTAAGAATGTTACAAAGAATCTCCCATTGCACGCTTAACACGCTGAGTGCTGGCTACTGTACCTCTGAAACAAAGCGCCAACTGATCGACGAATCAATCCAGAACCTCCTATTACTTCGCTGGTTTTGATCTTCCAGGCAACAAATGTCACTAAATGCATCTGAAAAGCGTCATTGGTGGTGGTTTCAGACTCCCGTGAGTATTCCAGTGGCTTCCGTGGTTTGTGTGATCCGGTGCAAATGTGCTCATTCGTGGAGACATACTTCTGCTGGTGAGTGAGATGTGGTGCCCCCGTGCTGGCGCCGAGATTCCATTTGGTGGGACGCACAGAGCAGTGGACACCTCGTCCGCCGGGCGGGGCCAGTCGGAACCAGTGTCAGGAGAACGGCAATGGAGCCGTCTTGGTCGGACTGCGACAGCCGACGACTACATACGGCTGGTTAGCAGGGACTGTGGGGTAGTCGCGTGCACCAGCTGTGCCGTCCTAACAAACCGCACCTTCCGTATCCAGAAGTCGGGGTTGTAAATACCCCGACGTAAATAAAACTCGTTCTTTGAGAGGCAGGCCCAGATGGAGAAATTGCTAGACAAGGGAAGAGTGGAGACGGAACGCGCCCCAACACCCTCAAGTGAAGGCTGCTTGAGTAAGGCGAGACCGCATGACCTACGTCCTACGAGACCAATGACCTACGTAGCTGTCGGCCTGTCTGAGAAAGGTCTCACATCTTCACATGACAGTTTTGAACTTTGCTCATACAATTCCACCACAACAGGGCACTTTCTTCAACACTGAGTCTTTTCTCGAATTCGCCCTCGACCATGTTTTCCATCATCTGCGCCTCCCGGACATGACTTAACTTTCATGGAACAAAGCTGCCATGTGGCAGCATTTGTCCGGGCCTAGCCTGACAATTGGCTGCGTTCCCAGGCTTTTGCCGCCCCCGCATCGGCCCTCCGACAACGCGAGGGCGAAACGAACCAATGGCAGTCACGAAAGAGACCGGCGGCGGGCGGGGGCGGGGGCGGGGGCGGCGGTCTGGGCGGGGGCCGGCCGGTCGCCGACGGGCGGCTCGTCGTGATCGATGACAGGAACGGCGACAGCACCTCGGAATGCAGACCGGCTCTGACGCCGAGACGATGCCCCGACGGCCAATCGTCTGTACGGCGCCTCAGGGTCCACTATAGGACCATACGGACGCCGCGACAGCACAAGCCAATGCGGTGTTGGGGGCTGAGATCAGCCCATTGCCTGCTGGAGAGTCATTCACGTCGGCACATATGTCAGACCGCATCGATGCTGACAGTTACGATGGCATGCCTAGCTTTACAAACTATTACATAGCAAAATAAACATCATCCCAATCAAGAAAGCTGAACCGATAAGGAAAGATTTAACACATTGTACTCACTAAATATGTGTTGAACATTTTCCTGAGAAGGTTGAAGTCATTTCCACGGTTGTTGGTCGTTTCCATAACAATCATTATAACCAATGCCCACAGAAGTCCTGCTCTTTGACGGCATTCCGCTTTGACTACCGTTTTAAATACTGTTCATCTGAATGAAACTAACGAATCTTTGACGTCTTAAAGGAAATGGTTTATTCACGAAAGAAACCATTGCGCAAACGGTCTCCAGAAAGCGATAAAGCAACCAGAACCGGTTAACGATTGAACACTTTCCTGTTGCCTGGAAATGAGAATGGTGTGGAATCGATTGCAATTTGGACTGTAAGTGACCGTGACCTTCAGATGGTCGTCTTAATGATGGGAAGCAAGTTTGCTTACGCAAGTAACAAAAGCACGGAAAAAGCGAGGTTCAGCAGACACTCAGTGAGAGCATCCAACATTTGGCAAGCAATCGTAAGAGCAAATCGGCGGAGGAAAACCTGGAAAGAAGACAGGCTGCCCGACGCAACAGCAGGATAGTCTTTTCTTAAGAAGAGGTAGGAATCGGAATAGGGATAAATGGGAAGCCCTCATCGCGTTAAGTCATTAAGTCATATGGTACACTGACGAACATAATTCGATATTTGTTGGAAGGTTCGTGTGTACTCCCTTCCACATTTTCCAGTGATTTCATTGACGGACTGTAGTGTCGCTTTCGTTTCTGGCTGTTCACTTTCCATTATATCATTGAGGTTGTACATGTCTTCTGTTTACGTTTCATACCTGTTCGCCGAAATGGCAGTGCTGTGCTTCCGGTTGACTGGCTGCAGCGGGACAGTGCCCAAGAATATGCGCACCCAAAGTCCACACTCATTTACGGCTAAAGCTAAGCTACGGAGAAACAGAATAAAGCAGTGCGAAGCTACACACTGCCCGAAACATTTGGCGACGAGGCAAAATTTCAGTTTCCCGCGAGCTTTGCCCAGATGGATTTTCTAATGCAGCCGACGCCTGTGTCGTTTTTGCCGTCGCCCGGGGATCCAGCAATCCCGTGGCTGGTGTGGCCCAGCTCGATAATCGCTTGTCATCGGGGCGACGCTTTCCCCCGAGCGAGGCAGAGGGCCATCTTCCTACACTGTCTCGGCGACGAGGCTAGCGTGTCTTCCAGACGTTGCCCCTCTGCCAAACTGGAAGAGGAGACTGATCACACGAAGTGGGTCCTCCAAGAGTTCTTCGGACCCAAGACTAATGTTGTGGGGGACGCTACCGGTTCTAAAGTCGGGCAGCAGGCCCACGGAACTATTTCCCAATCGTTCGGCATGCTCCGGCAGCTCGCTGCATCGTGTCATTACGTTGCAAGGAACCGACGCGAGGAACTCATGACGGACCTGGCCGTTGAGATGACTGCCGCGGCTCCCCTGCGGCAGCGTCTGTTGATGGAGGCGGGCCTCACCCTGGGAAAGCCTGCCACTGGCCCAGTCAGTGGAGACCGCGTCCCGGGAGGCCAGGGCCATGCAGCACGCACCAGCGCCAGGAGCTGATTTCAACGCGGTGTCAACGCAGCCCAGGCGCGCTGGGTCCCGGAGGCGGAGGCAAGCGGATTCCAGGCGGGGTCAGGGATCCCAAGCTGGACCAAGCTGGCAGGCGACTTCTAGACCCCACTTCTGACCAGCCTACTTGCTAATGTTGTGGCGCGGGCCACTATGCTAAGGATCCCACGTGTCCTGCTCGTGATGTCGCAATTGTGGCAAGACGGGACACTGCCACTGTGTGCAAAGTAGGCACTCAGCCGCTGGTGCACGTATTGCTCCGTGCAAATCGTGTTTGTGGTTCAAGGGTAGTTGCGTATCCCCGTCTCTGTGTGAGGAAGGAGAGTCGAGGTGGTTGCAACCAACAGCTCCCCAGTGATCCTGCGCTCCAAACACTGTGTGCCCCATGCTGCCCTTCAGCCAACGACAGAAATGCTGCAGGCTTACGGTGGAGCCCAGCTCCAGGTCTTGGTGACCCATAACTTCTCATTTTCGTTTAAGGGCGTGTGCAGTTAAGGTGCTGGGACTTGACGTGATGCAAACGTTTGGGATCAACATTGCCGCCAACACCGTGTGCTCCGTGTTCCCGAATGGTCTCAACGAAGTCCCTGCCTTTCCTGCCCAGCCCTCGTGAGGACCGTCTCCGATCACTGGGTTCGAGCAAGGGTGACAACCAACCCCGCCATCCCTCCCGCCCGTCAGCCTCTCCGCCGGCTTCCTTCGGCCATCCGAGCCCAGGTGAGCGAGCGTTTACAGAACTCGAGCGGGCATGGGTGATCGAACCACCCACTGCCTCTGAGCGGTGTCCCCCTGGCAATGGGCTTGAAGCATACAGCGGTTGAAGCTGTGTGTTGATCCTCGCCAGGTTAAACGCGCAGTGGAGGTACACGGCTACCCGCTCCTGCACATGGAGGACGTGCCGCACAATCTCAGTGGATCCCAGTGGTACACTAAATTTGATCTGAACGACGCGTGCCATCAGGTGGTGTTCCATCAGCACAGCCTGAACCTGGCAACCTTCGCCACTCCGTCTGGCCCCAGGAGGTTTACGGGAGTTCCCTTCGAGCTCTCCAGTGCGGACTCCTGTTTCCAGCAGGTGACGGAGGTCATTCTCCGCGGTACTGATGGCGCGGTGGTCTATTTAGATGACGTGGTGCACGCAGCGTCCAAAGCACGATCGCCGAGTTGCCGCGGCCCAGGCTGTTTTCGGACGGCACAGCGTGCAAGTCAACTCCGCCACGTGCGTGCAGAGCATGACCTCTCTCTCGTTCCTGGGGTGAGTGGCATCCCAAACAGGGGTCCATATCGATCCGGAGCGGATCGCCCCGCTCGTGCAGGTTCCTCACACGTCGAGCGTCCGCGAGCTGCAGGCGTTTCTCGGAACGATGAGTTACCACGTCCGGCTCGTTCCGGGGTTCTCCACGCTGATGGAGTCCCTTCGGGCAGCTCTCAAGGCGAACCCTTTCGTGTGGTCGGCGGACCTTTTCCTGTTGGTGCGGCGGGTCAAGAACGCGATTTCCGCTGCGTCTGCCCTGAGTACGTTCGACCCTGCCAAGCGCAATATCCTGACGTCCGAGGCCAGTGACGTCAGCTGTGGAGCCCGCCTCGGTCAGGTGACGGCTGGTGGCGACGAGGAGGTTGTTTCATTCGTCTCCAAACCCTTCTTTCATGGTGAGAAAGGCTACTCCACTGTTGACAAGGAAGCCTTGAGCTGCATGTGGCAGTGGAGAAGTGGCGTCCCTATCTGTAGGGTAGACAGTTTTTGCTTCGGACGGACCATCTGATACGACCATCACATAGGACTCTGAGCTATCTATGGTCCCAAGGAGTCCAACCGGGTCGGTCGCCGGGTGGCTAGATGGAAGGCTCGCCGCCTCATGGAGTACGCGTTTGATGCTGAATACATCAGGTCTGTTAAGAACCTGGTGGCCGACGGTCTGTCACGCCTGCCCATACCCGCTGCAGACTGGGATGACGACACCGTGCAGGCCGCTCGCTTGACGGTGCCCGCCGCTATCTCCGAGTGTGCTGCTTCGGCGGCGGATGCCTCCCTTGCCGTGGTGCGCGAATATGTCGGTGGCCGCTGGCCCGGTCCCGCAAAGACGTACACGTCTCGGCAGCGTCAATCTTTGCTGTGCGTCATGGCCTGTCCTGCCCATGCTATCTTTTTTCGGGGGGGGGGGGATGGAGCGGCTCGTTGTGCCCCGTGAGCTTCGTGGTCGCGTAGTGGCCAGCGCTCACGAGTCGCAACAGGCCGTTGCGAACCAGGCAGCGACTCCGTGAGAAGTTTTGGTGTCCGGGCATGGATGATGAGGCGCCGTTCATGCTGCAGGACTGTGCTTACTGCTCCGTTCAAGAGGCTCACGCGAAGTTGTGTCTGCCTCCGCTGCACCTGACCCCGCTTCCAGCCGGATCGTGGCGAAAGGCAATGGTTGACCTGATCGGGTCGCTGCTGGGTCCTCCGAAGAAGAGATTTGGTCGTTTTGCGGTGACGTCGCCGCCGGCACGGTGGTTGTATTCCTGGGCAGTCTGTCTGTGCGGGGGGGAGTACCGGAGGAGCTCGTGTCGGACAACGGCCCCCGCCCCCGCCCCAGTTCCGGGCCGGGAGCTGACAGGCTGTTTGCGCACAGTGGGCGTCCGGCAACTATTCAGCTCCCCGTACTCGCCATAAACATGTAGCATAGTGGAGCGGCTGAACAGGACAGCCAAGGGGCCATCCTGTCGGCCGGCATGCTGCACCGGTCCAGGGCGGCCCACGTGCAGACATTCCTGCAGACGCACCGGGCCACGGAGCACCCGGTGACGGGCTCCCCATTCCGCGGCATGCGGGGACGAGAGGTGAGGCCGGGCCTGGACGTGCTGCCTCTTCCGGAGGCGCAGGAGGGCCTGGTCGTGGCTCACTTCCCGCCGTACCAGGACGGGTACAAGCGCCGTTACGACGCCCGTCGAGCTGGGAAGCCTCCAGCGTGGGAGACTGGCGACTGCGTCCGAGTACGCTGTCCGAGGACCGGAAAAGTCACGGGAGCCCGGCCGGTCCGCATAGGGGCACAGACCGGCCCAGTAAGCTACCGTCTTGAGGACGGACAGCGGGTACACGCCAGACGTCTGGTCCAACCTCCGACAGCGGCATGTCAGGTCGCCGACGGGTCACTGACGTCACTGCGTGACGTGGCCGGTGAAGCGGCGGCTGGGGTGGCGGCTCCGACGCCCGAAATCCTGAGGCCCCCAGAGGCTGAAGAAGTAGTGCGCGAACCTCCAGGCATCCATTCCGATTAAGTCCGTAAGTTTGTTACGGGTCGCGTTTGTAGCTGAGGTGCGCGATTACCCGTGCTGTCCGTTCAGTGTCGACGGGGTCCCTTTTTTGAGAGAGGAGCGTTGTATCGTCGTGTGTTCACATTTCACGTTCATCTGGCTGGCTTTATTTTCCATTGTATCAGTTGCGTAGTTAATTTATTTTGTTTATGTTTCATACTTGGCGGAAATGGCAGTGCGCTGCCTCGGGTTGACTGTTTACAGCGGGACGGTGACAGAGGATATACGCACCCAAAGTTTCCATTTCTTTGCGACTAAAACCAAGTTACGGAGAAAGGAACGGAAGCATTGCGAAACTACGTACAACCCAGAACACTGCGGTCAAAGCACATTGGATTTCCAGAAGTAACCTAGGGAAACAAAACAACTAACGTCATGTCGTATTTCGCCATGACATGATGTGCTTTAATCGCTGCTAACATTCCTCCAAAGCCAGCAATTTCAGGCGTACAATCCAAAAAGTAAACAGCAGAGTCCTGCACAGTCTCAGACAGTCCCAACAGAGCAGCCCAAAGAGAACATCAGAAACTCAGAGTCCTTGCTCACGGAGAAACTGAAATCGAAACATTCTATCAGCTCCGCAGAAATAAGGAGCAGTGTCTTAGGATTGCCTTTTTCGGTGTCTTCTGATAATATCACATCGATGCAAACCGAACCGACATTTCGCGATGCCACTAGATCTAAATCTCCTTTGTTGGCTGACAAATCTAGGGAATATGGCCGGCATTCTTGGGGGTCTGGCTGGCAGCAAGGCAGTGATCCACGGACAACAAGTTTACAGAGAACTGACATTTTTCTCCAGACCGATCAGGCGACTTGCAAATGGGGTCGTTGTCGTTGAGTTGAAACCTTGTCCGATTTCAGATTTCCGACATGTTTCGATGGGTTCTGGCAAGCGCCTTTCCTGAAATCCTATTACATGTTTCATGTTTAGTCAGTGTTCGCACCTACCTAATCAGTACTCCTTTGGATTATAACGCTCGTGTCCATAACCCAACAACATGAAACATATACCTTAGATGTGAGATGCTAGATGCATAAATACACCTGCACACACGTGCGCACATTTTAAGAAGCATTGTAAAATACTGCGCAGCAGAATGAAACTGCATCCGTAATCGAGAAATCGTTAACGATTCATAACCGTAAGTAAAAATCCACGTCCATTACCGTGCAGGTGCCTTATTCATTCATTTACTCGTGTTTGTAAACATCGACTCACAGCAAGCGGCTAATGAAGATGTCTTGTCATTGACTGCAAGACATGTAATAAAGCACTGACATGCAATATTCCGATATAAGACGCTTCAGCGTTTTGGGCGCTCTTCCAGACCTGAGACTAGCTCTGACCCCTGCTGAGAGCATCTCATTTCAGGGTATTTCAGGGTGAGGGTAGGAAGATGACCGGAGCTACAGCTGACCGGCGGGAGAGCGGGAACCGATACCGACAACGAAACACAGGACGAGGGGTCTGGCTGCTGACGTGCACTCACAGCCGATGAACTGAGCTGGTCCAAACGTCAGGACGTCTCAATGAGATACCTTTTGGATGGAAAGTGCGCCGAAAAGGTTTTCCATACTTGCATAAGATGTATTCAGCACTGAGGTAATACGCACAGTAGAAATCGTAGCACAATATAAAATTCCGACTGGGTGGAACTGCAGCGTAAAAGCTGACGCCACCAAATCGTACTACGCAACATTACATACAAGATCGTTGCTGAAAATCCATGGTGAAAAGGCAAAATGAAACGTCTTTGTATGCTTCAAAAACACATCGCCTCAAAGATCATATCATTTTCGAATCCTTGCATTACCTAGGACATCGACATTACACGAAAGTAAGTTCAGATGGTTCAACATGATGTCTCCCAAATGAATATTTTCATGATATTAGACTTGTAACAGGTCCACAGTTTTCTGCTCAAGCCGTCTGGTTTTTGACGGTGTTTGTTTTTTTTTTGGTTTTTGACGCCTGGAATATCTGTGGGAATTGGGAGCAACTGACAGAGTGCGGGAGCTGAACCTGAGCGTCAGCGAGGCTGGAGCTGACTAGATGGAGTTGGGGGGGGAGGGTAGTCGGAGCGCCAGCGGGACTGGAGTTGACAGTCTCGAGTGCCGCGGCCAAATGGGACGCCCGATTGATTATTGACGCCATTCCTCACCGTTAAAGCTCAGCCATGCTTGGAAGATGCGACAGAAAGTTCCCCGTAGACGCACAGCGGCATTAGCTTTCCTTCCAGCAACGAACTGAGTGCCAAACACGTGTGCGCAGTCACAGTTACTGTTAACAGTTATCCAGGTTTCCTTCAAGAACTCTTCAGTGCCTTGACGATGCTTATCAATGACTTCGAAAAGAGTTTGGTGAACTTTCGCGACACGCCGATGCCTTTAAACGATGCAACAAAAAGGCATTCTGAACGTTTCAACTTCACTCACTTATGGTACTTGCAAATTCCTCATCAAGAATGTTTGTGGTGATCAGTCGTCTTGCATCCAGTCCGTCGAACTTTTATTAACTAGCCGCTTCGATACTTCCGGGTTGATCACATTGCTACCGTTTCCCAATTTTCATGCGTTCCAAGGCCATGTCGAGAAGTGCACTGAAGGTTCCTCGGAATGATCCTTTGATCTGGAGTTCAACATGTAGCTGGCATTGCCAGACCTAAATAGCTGCTGTCGGCGCGGCGAAATGAGGTGCACCAGTTCGCTCCGATGCAATCACAGCGTGGCTGAAGGTTGTTCCGGGAGAACGGAGGGAATCGGGCGCGGCGGCGCAGCGGATAGCCTCCCCGCCAGACCAGTCGATGCCGATGGTAGCGAGCCCGGCAGGGAATTACTGAAGTTCGCCCGAGCATGGTTTCAGCCGACGCAAGACGTGATGAGTGTAACCAGCGGTAAACGGCACATCGTCAGAGTGGAAAAGTGTGTCGTCAGCACCAAACCGAGTAAAAAACGTTACCATAGACTGGTCAGTTGAACCCTGGGCATGACCTAAGTACTGGCCAGCGGCAGACAGTGCACTCATTGCGTAGAGAGACCGTATGTGCAGAAGACAATCACTGACTGCGCACATGCAACCAACGCACAAAAAAACTGCCTACGAGAGGCAACATTCGTTTAACAACATATTGCAAGCACCAGTCGGCAAAGAACGTGCAGAGCACAGGTACTGCGCATACAGCCCGATGAACAGCGGGCGGCTGCGGGCCACGAATTGAGCACGAGCCGCGCCGAGCACAAAGTCCCGACTCACCGCCCTGTCGCCGAGGTTGGCCACGCGGCAGTGCAGGTGGGCCGGCTGACTGACGCGTGACGTCACGGTGCGCGCCTCGGCCGACGTGACGAACTCGGGCTGCACGGACGAGGTTTCGTTCGGAGGCCGCGCGGGCGGCTCGGACGCGGACTTGATGTAGAGCGAGCCTGCCGGCCGGGCGGTCACATCAGTCGGTGACACCGCAGGCCGCCGGGCCCGGCGGCGCCCCCGGCGTCGTCTCCACATTAGTCACTCCTCGTCCGTTCAGTGTTTTTCAGCTACAAAACGGACCAGAACCCACGTCAAGGACTGTAATGTACTTATACCAACCACATAAAAGGACTGCAAAGACGGATAATACGAGGAAGGACGCACGGCAGTCAATAACACGGTGACAGTCGCAAGCGTTATGATGAGTTTCAGCTTCAAAAAGGGGTTGCAACACAACCAACGGCGGCCAGTACCTAAGTCTAAGAGAAAACAGCCTTGCCATCGGTGCATCTGACTTTGCAGTTCTAACAGACAAATATGCATAAGTTAAAAACCGAACCAAGTTATATGGATGACGATTAAGTGGGACCACAGCTCGATGCAACAGTTTGACTCGGATTCAAACCTTGAAAAGCAGTGCGTTTAATTCCACAAAATCTTAATCATTGCGCGAAAGCATATATTTTATATGCGCGCTTGCTAGCTAACGTCCTCAGCTAGCAGTGCCGCACAGCCAGTTATTTGTTTTACCTTGTTTTCGTAGGCAAAAAAGAACTGAACCCAGAAAAAGACTGAGATACATCTCCACATTCCGAGTTCAAAGAAAATACCTTGTGGCAGTGTGCCCTGAGGATGCGTATTCTCGCAGCAGAAGGAAGGCATCATGAATGAGTAAACAACGAGAAATATCACACTTCCGCCGAAGGTTTGCGGTCAAAGGGACACGGAATGTCTATTCGTATGCTTTATTCCCTCAAACCCGCATACCACTCTAGGCCCTCCTACAACACGGAATGAGCGCTAAATATTCAGTGGTTTCACTGCTGTCAACATCTTAATTGCTGCTGCTCACATAATTCATGTTGCGCAGCTGGGGGAGGCCATTTATCGTTTCCACCGGGCTGATTTTGAGATCAATTTGCCGGAAGTCGGCAGGGCCGTGGAGTATGTGAAGACAAAACTGCCGGAACTTTTCTCGCTTCTGGCACGCACCGGATGCTCCGCGGACTTGTAAAAATTGTACCATTAGTCAACGGCACTATCATCACGGAAAGCGAAGGAATGGAAAATTTTGGTCTTGTCATGGACAGAACTTTTCCCTGGCGGTAAGTGCACTGCCCTGCTTATAGGTATCTATCATGGTCGTTATAGTCTTCCTTCTGGCGTGCTACAGTCGATTGTGAGCGGTCTCGTGTTGTCTGCTGTGCGATGTTGCATCGGGATACACGGCAGCAGTAACCAGCAATGCATGAGTCTCGTTCAGAGCCTTTGAAACTTCTGTGCACGAATCATCACTGGGCGCCGCTGACATAACCACAGCAGTGACGTCCTATGGTCTTGGCTGGCTGCCGGTTCGAGAGCTTGGAACGTATCATGCGCTATGCATATTGTTGCATGCGCTATGCATATCGAAACGTTGCTGCTTATCGGCGAACTCTCCATTCTGGCGGAACAAATCACCACGTGGGGTGAACGCCGCGAACGCACGAGAGGCAACTCAGACGTATATCTCCGGCTTATCAAATCTAGGTCAGGGGGACGGCGCGTCTTTTATCACCGCACTTAATGATTCGCCAACTGCAGTTCGAGGGCCCTTTTACAGTAGCGGTTTTGCCTGCCGCGGCGGCAGGACGGCCGCGCACTGCAGCAGTTGACAGTGGTCGTCACGTGTTTGCTCAGGTCATACTTCGTCGTAGCAATGACCATGTGTGTGCAGCAGCTTCGAAAATTTCGTGGGCATTTTTAGACTTGAAACGGGGATCGTCCGATTCGAAATTCAGCACGCTGATTTCTGTGCTATCAAGGGGGTGCAATTAGAACGTGTGGGCGAAATGTGGGCTGATTTGTCGCTGGAAAGGCCTCTTACCCTCAACATCGCTGACTGACATATGTGACTGCCGGTCGTCAATGGTCAATGAAGACCTTTAAATGCGTCATGAAACGTCACCGGTCGATGAGTTGCGGCAGTCGTGAGACAGGCGTGCTGTTCGAGCGGCAGAGCCGCGCTTAGCCGCGTGTAGTCGCGCCTTTCTGCCGCTCATGCAAACTGGCCTAGAGACGGTTCATCGACCGATTTTAAAAGAGATGTCAAACTCTGTCTGAGCCAAATCTAATCATACCCATACTCTATAACTATTCTCCAACGCTTGACCTTGTCTTGTGTACATGTGCGCGCCCGCGTGTGTGTGTGCGTGCGTGCTGTATGTTTTATGCAAGCGTTTCATTCAATTTTGGCAAGCCCCATCTTATCATGACTTTGCTCATTAATAGCTATATTGCAATGGATAGGTTGCAGCGTTACGATACATTCAATGCAGTTTATATTGAGAAGTCTACAAGACTTCTCAAAGATCGGGATGTTGCGTTTCTTTGTACGTAAACAAAATGCATGGGTTGTGGTGCATTATATGTAGACAATTTTTGACGATATCCAAGCTAATGAAATGTCCCAGTAAACTTGTTTCCAGTCAAAATGAAGGGAAGAAATAATGTTCGGAATGGAAGGAGGTGAAAATGTGTTTTGCACACTTTTAGCAAGTGAGATTTCACACATGGTGATCGTTCGGGAAAGTTCAGACCGAGATGTTTGTCATTCAGTCAGTGTGTCCAAATTTCGGAGCCTCTAGCGCCCGAAGGCGTCAGCCGATCGCGACACAGCGGTAGCATCGGATGTGCCGACTCGGCGGCCAGATTGTGATGCAGGTTTCGAAGCGGGTCGTGGCGTGTTGTACGTGCCTTGGGGCGCGAGCCGAACCTCTGCAGAATTCAGTTAATCACTGGCACAGGTCAAACGGCATGTGGTGTTGACCCAAGACTTGTTGACAGCATGGGCCCCACTTGCCGGTACTCGTTTTTGTGGTCGGCACCCACGTGCGATCCATGTGGCGATCCACAGGCAAGTGTTTCGATTTGGACTCGGGGCCTTCGACTGCCGTCAAAAATGAACTAGGCAGCTGAAATTCGGTGACCAGCACTAGGGCTATCCAACGATAACCCACATACTGCGTATCGTCCAGCAGGTCACGTGCAGCGCACGTGCGCCGCTTTTACATCCCTGTGTAAAAGGGGCAATTTCCGGGACCCAAAAGGCGCAGATTGGTGTGATGATGGCTTGGAAAGACGGACGGGCAGCTGGACGATCAATTTCGATGGATTCAGGTCGAAACCGGGAAGCCGGTTGCACGTGAAACGCGAGGTGCCTAAGAATAATACCCCTTCTTCATTGCCGCAAAAGTAGTACCGCTGGGGTGCTGGAAATTGGCGGGCACGAGCACGTGATGCGTGGCTGTCCGATACATATATATATATATATATATATATATATATATATATATATATATATATATATATACGCGTCAGTAACTTAAGCCTGGTGTATGCGGGACGCAGGTGATGAGGTGCACCTTTTTGCCATTCAGGTCTTTGGTTTGGTCGATCCTGGAGGCGTCAAATTTTGTGGTAGGCTGCAAGGTCACTAACGCCATCCAGCACAAACAAGATTTAGAACATCACTGACCAGATGCCATCGATGTGAGCGTGCAGCTTGTAGGACTGGGACTCCTCCGTTTGCGGGAAGTTTGTGGTACTTGCCTCAGTGTCTTTATTAAAATAAAGCTACTAGGCAGATGCACAGGTCTGCGTGCGATACAAAGCTTCGATTTTGCGGGACAAAGTAGGAGGAAGTGAGTGGAAATTAACTTACCTGTAGAAGCCGGTGGAAAATAACTTACTTCCAAAAGTAAGCCAGTAAATGGTGTCGACGGTAAAGACTTACGTAGCTGCTTTCATGACACAGTACCCAAATCCCCGCAAAAGTAAATCTCGCTTCCTCGTCGGGGACCAAATGCACAGTTCATTGCTTTGTATTTGAAACGCATGCATTACACACTACTGACTAGCAGCCTATCACTTGCCGACTCTTCGGTTTCCAGAGTCTGGCGACCAAGCACCGGAATGATCACCTCCAGCGCGTCGGCCAGCTCGCATGGCAATCATGCAAATGTTTCCGAAACAGGGTCCGTGAAAGCTTGCCGGGCCTAATGGTCGCCCCGGGCGGATTTTCCTCGGCCATTTGTCGCACACCGTCGGGGCAAAACTAATCGCACTAACTAGGCCATAATCTCATTAGAGAGACCGACCCCTAATGAAAGGGTCGGGCGCGGAGGAGGCGCTCCTCTCCCGTCCGCCGTGTGTGCCGACCCGATTACGGAGGCCGCGGGGGAGGGGAGGGGGCGCAGAGACGACCCCCGTCCCCCTTCTCGGGCCGATCAGCTGCCGGCGGGCAGCAGGCCGGCCCGGCTGAACGATCGGTCTGGCCGCCACGTGGCCGGCGCCGGCCGAGCTGATCACCACCGGCCGGAACTGGCCGGGGCCGGCCGCGCAGCGACGGGACCACCTCGGCCGGCTCCGGCAGCGGCGCTCGGAGTGGTCCGTCCCGGCTCCGGTCTGCCCAGTCCGTCGCCGGACGTTGTGATTCTGCCGTGGAGCGGCGGACTGCTCAGAAGAACTCAGGGCAGAGTCGCTGAACGCCCGCGACATGCGGCCGGCCAGGACAAAGCCCGCAGCTCGTTACAGCCTCAGGCGGGGGCCCTAGAGGCCAGGGACGCAGATCACGGTCCGTGACTGTCAAAGTCTAATGGCCCCATAGGTCTACAGAGGTTCTGAAGGTGGAGGTCTTGACCCTTCGTGCTCTCACTTAGTTTGTGCCACTGAACCTGTGCAGTCTTCTTGTAAACCTGGTGCGGGAATAGTCGTTTTTTATAAGTGGTTTCAGCAACGGAGGCGTGCTTCAATGCATTTTCACCGAACCACGCAGCGCCAATGCCAAAGCATGCCAGTCTCCTGTTGGGTTCTAATTGTTCATCCATAGCTCTTACGAGAAGTATTCATCTGAAGCAAAACTTAAACTTTTTCGCTGAGCGATGCAGAAACAAACTTCTGTACGAAGTTCTTTAACTTTCTTCCCACGTTGGGAGAGCGGCTTAGGTGCTTCTGCTTTCGTTTTAAATTTATAAGCAGGGAAAAATCGGAGAGTTTCAAGGTAGTAGGACAAATTCATTCTAAGAACGGCGGAACAGTAAGCTTAGTGCAAACAGTAAAATCAACAGATTTGACAGAATTTATGCAAAAGCTGCATTTTAATTAGGACCGGTTTTGTCACGGGGTCAATTCTTTTATATCGCGCAAAAATAGAACCATGATTAACCCTATTCCCGGAGGGCTAGACGGTATGGCCGATTCCCGGCAGGGGGCGGATTCGGCCCCCCCCCCAAGATCTCGAGAACTACTTGTCCGATTTCATCGCAACAAACGGCAATCGATTTGCCGTCACGTAAACTACATTTTTATAAAAAGAAATTTTCAAAATTTTGAAATTTGTGGATACAGGGGGGCAAAAATGTCAAAATGGGGGACACTTTTGGACTACTTATAACTCCATTGTTTATGGACCGATTTCGATGAAACTGGCATCAATCGATAGAATATGAATAGGGTTTTTACCATGGGTCCGCAAATGTGAAATTTTGAGAAAATTCATGGGCGTTCACAGGGTTTTAAAAATAGGAGGATTAGTTTTCTAACAACTGAATCAACAAAAGAGGCAAATACCCTTTTTAGGCTTCTGATAGTCATGTTATACTAAATAAATACAAATCACATTACAATGTTTGTATAATGTTAGCACAGGCGGTGCCAGGGACATGAAAAAGGGGGAACTGTCATGGTCACATGTTTCTCAGATCAACTTGTGACCTTTGACCTTAAATGACCTCCAGTGACCTTGGGGTCACTTGGAATGATCTCGTGTACATTTAATATTATCTGTAAACGTTTTCAATCATTTGAATTCACTCTATTTCAAAAATTTCATTTTACGGCTATTGCGATATAGGGTACGCGCACTAACATTTTAGGTCATAGCTCCGTGACCCGACCTGATATCAAGCTGAAACTTGGTACACAAGTAGAAAGCACCCTTCTACTTCATATATATTCCGGGTTTGGCATTTAAAAAAACGGCACCGAAATTATTGCGAAAAAAACAAATTTTGACTTTTGACCTTGACCTGACCTTTTAAAATGACCTCAGATAAACAAAATTAGATCCGCACATTGCCCAACTATTTAGCTATACATCCATATAAAGTTTTAAGTTCTAGCTTTTAAACTCTGTTTTTGGCAGACATTTTCATTTTACCCTCAACATGGCCAAAAATGGCCTGAGGTGCCTCCCAAAAACGTTGCTTGGCTCCGCCCCTGAGCAAAATAGAATTGTGAAATTTTGTCACAGCACGTAGAAAGAATAGCTAGGAAAAGTCACCAAGTTTCGTGAAGCTGCGTTAAAAAGCCTGTAATTGGCAAGCAAAAAACCCGAGGGGGGGCGGATTCCGCCCCCCCTGCCGGGAATAAGGTTAAGTTAGATGCAATAGTGATATCTGAACAAACCTATGGCCTGGATCGTGTTCACACAAAAGAATCGCCACGACAAAACCTCGAAAACGTGCAATTTTCATTTCAGAAAATTGCCATTTACCTGATGGATCTGAAAGACAAGGGCTGAAAAAGCATTAGTCAACCCATCTGGCAAAACCATCGTTTGATTGAATATGTTCTTCACATCCTTTACAAAGACAAAGAGAAAGTCAGATTTTAATGTAGTTTTTGTTGTGTATCAGAGGGACAGGCAAAGTACCAACAGAAGTGGGACGGGACCTGGTAAAGGTTGTGAGGCAATTGTTGTTACGTGAGACCATAACCATTTTTATAGCCGTGAAACTACAAATGGTGCCCCACATCTGACCCGCATTGACCTCTCAGATTGCAAACCTTCACTTAGAATTAACGAAACACAGCGTTCTTGGACTAATTACAATCCAGTATAATAAAATGAGGAAATGCCGGAGACACTCAGTGAAAATGACAGTGAGATGAACCTTCTGGAGACAGCAAGAGTAGCCTGAGTCTACCGCAGACAACGACAGTGGCCTGAGTCTGTCGGAGACAGCGACAGTGGCCTGAGTCTGTCGGGCACAGCGACAGTGCCCTGAGTATGTCGGGGACAGCGACAGTGACCTGAGTCTGTCGGGGACAGCGACAGTGACCTGAGTCTTTAGAAGACAGCAACAGTGACCTGAGTCTGCCGGACACAGCGACAGTGACCTGAGTCTACCGGACACAGCGACAGTGACCTGAGTCTGATGGGGACAGCGACAGTGGCCTAAGTCTGTCGGGGACAGCGACTGTGACCTGAGTCTGGTGGGGACAGCGACAGTGACCTGAGTCTACCGGACACAACGACAGTGACCTGAGTCTGGTGGGGACAGCGACAGTGACCTGAGTCTACCGAACACAGCGACAGTGACCTGAGTCTGCCGGGCACAGCGACAATGACCTGAGTCTGTCGGGGAACAGCGAAAGTGACCTGAGCCTCCTGGAGTTGCCATGACCCCTGGTGGTGGCCTTCCAACTGCATGACATAGGTGGCCAAATTTAGCCAAGAACCAATTTGTTTCAAGCTTGTCTGAGGCCACGGACAGACAAAACCCAGCCCACAATTAGCAATATCTTTCAGGTTCGCTCAAGACTGATGGGCATTGATTTTCCTTGCCCAAGATTCTTGTCAACTATGTCTTTCAAGCCTGCATGTAAGGACTAAGATTGGGAAATGTACACAGACACACACACACAGATATACATTATATGTAAGCATATATATACGCGGATTTCTGCCACCTTTCTTTCTCAAAAAAGGACCTCTCAATCGGACGTTGTCACTAGATGATTTTCTCTCCTCAACGATGGATTTGGGTTACACGGTAGTGATAACATTGGCGGATTTTACATAACACCAAACGGAAAACTATTGGTTTGCTTTTTTAATGGCAAATGCTACTTTTAGCCCTCACCATGAACTCTTCGGGCAGATAATAATGTTAGTGGCGCCAGTTGGGCCAGGGATGACATGAAACATGCAAAAGTGACCTGCGACAGTGACCTGAATCACAAAGAAATGAATAACTGTAAGTACCCGTCTCTGCTGTTTTGTGCGAGTATTCTTAGCGTGAATGCACACATTTGCGTGTGCATACAGATAAGTTCAAAGCAAATCTTGGTGGCAATCGTTGTGACAACGAAAATTATGTCCACGTGCTTTTAAATGCCTTTGGATCCAGCTGTATCTCTACATATCGAGGTCGATTTAAAGATGAGCTTAAATGATTGTATTGAGTCTCCCGCCATATTGACGTCGTCCTGGCTGTGAGCTTGAAGAAGTTATTGGGCTCAGAATGTTTCTAAACATTCTGTATTTTGGGATCATGTTTGAGGGGCCCTACCAGTCGAATTCTTCTCTTGGCATTGATAATTTGTCCAAAGGCTGTACAAGAAAAACTCTACGATACAAAAAACAAATTGTAAATTATAATTAAATCATAAGACAACTTCATCTGAATGCAAGACGGATTGCTTTAAAGGCTGGCACCTACTATTATTAGCAACATCTTCGCTAGTTGGTTTTAAGCCTCAATGGACGATGTATATTACCCTCTAGTCCAGAGGGGAATCCTGTCTCCTAAGCCCATTTCTCTGCTATTCAAACTGAGCCATGCAATAAAAACGTACGTACAGAACACGTCGTACCGACTCCAGTGCAGTCTGATGTCTCCTAATGGTCCCTCAGCTCACAGACAAAGAGAAGCAATGAAAAGAGAATGAGCATCTCATTGCGTTAGCCGCGATTCTGTCACCATCGGACGGTTTCCAGGATCCCGTCCAGGTAACTCGTTAATTTTGTTTATATTTGTTTTGTTTGTTTTTTTGCAAAGAGTTAGGTTGGTTGTTATATATGATATCAGTGACAAGAATTTCTCGAAAGATCATTTGGGAATACAACAAAGTCAGATCGCCTTAATCTCGTTAGATTTTTGTATGAGAGACAGAGTAAGTCGCCGAACACACCATTCAGAATGTCGCCACAGCTCAGTTAGTCAGCATCACCTAGGAACATCATTTATTTTAACAGGCGGGAATGTGCCATCATCAGCTAAGGTGAATTTTAAATCCGTGACTCCAGCCCTATACCAGGTATTAAAAAGGCACTGGGCAGCGTCTACCCGGCGGCTGGTGGCTGTTACACCAGACAGACGGGCAGGCTCCCATCAGTGAGAGGGCTCCCTGGTACATTCCGAACCACCGTTGCCTTGCGGAGAGCAGGCGGCTGCAAATCCTGGCTGGCATCTACCGGCGCTGTCCCCGCCTTCTCTCAGCCCCGTCGGCGGTCGGGCCGGTGCGTTCGGCATCCTAATCCGCGGCCGTTTACAGCGGCCATTTGATCGCCAGTCGAGTCAGAGGGCCCACACATTCGTCGAGGGCTCTCAGAGCGCGCGCCACAATCCAGCGCCCAATTACCGCGCGGCGGCCGGCCGCGGCCGTTTCCGGCGGCGCCGCCGGTCCCAGCGCTCATCAGTCGCGCCCGGCCGGCGGCCGCGCCTGCGAGTCATCATCGGCGCCGGCGGCGGCGAAGCGGCGAGCGCGGCGGCCGAGGTCGATATGCACCTCGGGCCGGCGCCCGGCGGCGGCCGGACGGCGGTCCGCCGAAACCCTTCGCTCCCCGCTGCCGCATATCGAGCGGCAGTCGGCCCCCGGCCGCTGCCGACCCGCCGGCCCGCCCGGCGCGCGCGCTCTCCGCCGCCCCATGCTCTCCGCCGGCGCCCGCGGACAGACATTCAATTTGATAACTCGGCCCGAGTTAATTGGCAGCCCTGACGCGCCCGGCCGGCCGCTCAAAACGGCGGCGACGCGCTGTCGAACCAGGCCAGCGGCATTCATCGGAGACACGGCCGAATTTAGGGAGCGGGCCGACCGGCATCCGACTGCATCCGTAATTAGGCCCGAGTTGACTGGGCCCGACCAGCCCGCTCGCCGCTCCGGACAGCCGATTTACATTCGCGCCAGTCAGCGGAGCTGGCACGGGGACACACATCTGCCGGCATATTGACTAGGCCTCCGGCTGCCCTCGAGGCTGGCTCCTCAGACTGCGGCTGGCGTGAGGTGGCGGCGTTTCGTTTTCCGCGATACTTTTGTGGAGAGATGCGTCTGGTATCGGAGACGTTTACGTCCCTCCTCAGCGCTGTGCCGCGTGCGAGTCAGCTGAAAGCCTGGGATACTGATGACGTGAGATGATGCATACGTCGTGAACGGCTCTGAAAGCACGCACGCGTACCGTGGCGTGTACGCTGACTGTCCCATTTCATCTTCATTTAGGTGAAGCAGTCAGTCGCAGGAGCGGCGGAACCTCTGTGGAGATGGCGGGGGGGGGGGGGGAGCAAACGCGATTTGTACCTCGTTTCTTTCCATCCAACACCATAGGGTTAATGTTAAATGTTGCCCAAAGTTGGGGGGGGGGGGCAGCTGCTCCTGCTCTCCGGTTCCAGGGCCCATAGTCAGTCGTCAAAATGAGTTAGCATCGCCATCTACCATGTTATCATGAGCGCATGTCAACCCAATTGGCTTAAAAACTGGGCGGGTGACGAATAGCTGCGACTTGAGTAAAGTCATCTCGGTGAGAAAAATAGTTGCTGGCAGCCATTTTCTAGGAAGAATAAAGGATGATGCAGATAATAATGTAATTAGGTTTCTTCGTGGGTCAGTTTTACGGGAACTTTTGAACTAAAAATCCAGTAACGCCTTACTATGAAGACAGAATTGCCACTCCGGTATTGAATAAAACCATGGCTGCTTAAGAGAATGTTCCAGTGCTCTCACGCACACACTTGGTGTAAAGATCGGAACACGATCGTGGCAGGCGGCCACCCATGATCTGTACGATTTGCATCGCATCCTATGGATGGTAAAAGCGAGTCATTCTTCCGTACAATGATCTAACTTATATTGAACAAAATGCAGTCGTAAATATTAGTTTCGAAATATTTTAGCCTGCAAGTAAGCTGCCGCAACACTTGCTCTATGTGCATTTCTGTTTGCACGTGTCCTCACGGGAGTCATTTTCCCATTTTTTTGTTTGGGAGGGGGGCAAGACAAGGTTTTGAGCTATTTATTCCCGGTTGACGCCAGTTAAGACTATGTAAAAACCTGAAGACATTGGCGGTCCCGGACGCAGTGATATACTAATATTTTCTATAGTAGTAATAAAACTAATAATTTCTATAGTGATAAACTATAGAAATCCGAAAGTGTCCCCATATGAATGAATTAAGAAGGAGAAAATCAAACAATGGATGGAGTAAATGACACCATACACCAACCTTATATCCTGAAATTCGTTCAAAATTGCGTATCACATTGTGTTTTTCTTTCATTCTTTTCATTTTTAATGTGGTGCAATATTTTAGTTGATTTCAAAATGCCTGGACGTTTTAAGAACGTTTACCTCATAAAGCTTACTTTGCGGCAATAGGTGCGATTTTACGTGGTTGTATGTGACGTTGTTGTGCCATTCTTAATACTTAGTCAGATGGCACAGCCGTTATGATTGATTTGCTGTGTTATAAACATGTAAACAACGCCGTGCAGTTTGGCCATAAACTTAACTCCGTGTCAGGGACGTCGATAAATCTTTGATACGTCGTTTGATCCGACATATCTCCTACGCCCAGCACGCATCTTCCCGAGCCACAATCAGCGAGATTTCGGCTGGCTAAGATACAGATTTATGGCAGCGATTTAGCTCCGTGATAGATTCCCCTGTCCATCAGTAATAGCCGCCCGGAGAGCAGTCTAGGATGGAGTACTACCGTAAACTGATTGGATTTCCGGTGCCAGAAGGCACCCCCTCTGACCGCTGACAATGGCCGGCGGCGGCGCCCCCGTAACCTGCACACCGTCACCTTGATCTCCTCCCGACGTCGCGCCCATTAGGAGCGGCGGCCGCCGCCCCATCCCGCCGGCCGCCGTCGACAAAGACGGCGCGCCGCGCCGCGCCATTTGTCGCCGCGGCTGGTCTCGAATGCGACGCGGCCGGCGCGCGACCCGGCTCGTTCATCATCGGCCTGTTTCCGGCAGTGGGCCATACGTTAGGCGTGCCCGCTCGCGACGCGGCAATAAAAACCCCGCCGCAGCGCCGGCCGGCAGCGTCGCCCTGCCGGAAACTTTCTCGATTGTTCTGCCAGCTCCTCCCGGCGGACCTGCCGTGGCCATGCCCTGTCCGGTCTTTGCCTGGGATTTGCCCGTGCGGTCCGAGCCGGTCACAGGTGGCAAGCGACCGATCGAGAGTCTCGTCATCGGGTTACCATCAAGGTGCCGCACACTAAAACGTGACATGTTTGCAAAAAACTGCCCCCCCCCCCTCCCACTCGGAAATGGCGGCTTGCCAACGGCCTCGCACTCCGCTGTGAGTTTTCTCCCCGCAGAGGTAGCATCAAGGTGCTGCACCGAGAAATAAGATGTTTCAGAGCCTTTCTGAGGAGAGCTCGTTGTTTTTTGAGCAAAATGTGCATTGAAGTACGTGGCCAGGCACGTGGAGTCGAAAATTCGGACCACGTGTCTGGGTGAGCATGTGTGGAAAGACGTTTTTTTCTTTTACGTGTCAGGCTCTTTTTCTACATTGCTCGTTCCAACGCGATAAAGTGCACCGGTCCTTCGCAGACGATTCTTGTGGTCCTGCGATTATCTGACAGCACTTGCATGTTCATTTGTGTGTTTTTTTCACCGTTCCTATTCAGTTACTGTTTCCGCGTGTTCGGACTTCAGACTCGTTTCTCCCCATCAGTGCCTTAGGTCTACTGCGGGGCCGCCCGGTTGCGGCTTGCCAAACGAACGGAGAGTTTTTGAATTGCCTCTCCCCGGGGTAAACTTGTGCTCAGCTGATTTAAAATGAGCATCAGCACACTCATGTTTCCAGTAATGCATGTCTTTTATGTTTTGAGATGAAGCATTTTACGACACATACAAAAGTTTCGATTCACCTTTGTTTACCTGCAACAGAATTTTCGGTGCCATCGAGGCCCAGCTCATCATCAGTTTGATAAACTTTCACGATTTGGGTGCAATTTTCAAGTAATCGACTCGAAAAAACGGTCAGCACTGAACAGCATTTTGATATCATATACACATATGAACATGAATCTTCCTGCCATTTGCAGCATATAATATTTTACATGCTACAATACATTTTCAGGATGCACACGTATGTTTACATTTTACCGAGGGAGTGTTCAATAACTATATATATATATATAGTTATTGAATTATATATATTATATATATATATATATATAATCATATTCCACATGGCGCAAAAAATCATTTAAACACACGGGATTCGTCAGCCTTTATGGATTCTTGGAATGTGGCTGCAACAGAACCACACGAACGTTATGGGGCATTTTGAGGCAGGCTTGTGTGTGTGTGTGTGTGTGTGTACGGTTGTCAATGAAAGTTGCGCCACGACAGTGTCCAGTGTTGGGCGGTGACCATTCTCCTCAAAGTAACAGCGTAGCGGGCTGACATGGCTCAGGATGACCGAAACGCCAGCCATCAGAAATCAGTCTTCGCCACATCTCGGAGCAAACATAATTGTTAACAAAATAAGCGTCAGTGTTATGTCAAAGAGATTTGTAATGAACGTTAATAGGCACAGCCAAATACTAATATTGTCATTACTTTGAAATATGTAATATATATATATATATATATATATATATATATAATTTGGAAGGATATGAAATATGCATTGTTCATGAAATATCACCGCAGATCCGTAGTTCATAAGTTTTTCGATAGTCTTTCAATCTCTCTTACGGTTACTATTTTACTGGCTTCATACTCTCGCAGTATGTTCATGCTTCATGTTACTTGGTTTGGAAGAGACAGAGTTTAAATTCAAAATAATAGTATATTCGTCGACGTTCCGTCCTACATAGGACATTATCAAGACTGATGTAAGCGTTAAATGGTACAAAAAAACAGAAGCAAAAATCAAATTTACACGTACTTAGCGTCTTAAAGATCGAAGACAAGCAATGCCCGCCAAAAGATTCCCGCCACTATAAAAAATAAGCATATGCGCATCACGGAACAAGACCGACACGTCGCGCAAACATCAAACATGCACACAAGTACAGAAATAGCATACTCTTTCACCCTAACCCTTGTAGCACTCATATCACTTTAGGGTGCCCATTGCGTTCACTTGTTTATTTATGTTTGGTTGAAGATCTCTAATGTACACGGCCTACATTACCGAAAGCCTTCGTTGGTAACGGGCTGCTTGTGATGGGATTTGGGAGTTTTCCACCATCCGCCGCCGCGTCAACGGTTAGCCGTGTTGGTGGAATGGGTGTGTTAATGGGCCGTCGTTCTGCAGGTGTATCGTGATGCATTTACTGAGAGAGGCGGTGATCTGACAAGCATATCCACTATTTGGAAGGAGCGCGCAGTCTCCTGTTGTACATTTATAAAAGGAGACAGTGTTGGCTTCTTTCAGTGGGCGATTCTTTCATCACGCGATGCGTTGTTCTTCATCGCGAGAGATGATGCTGGTTTATCTCGGTAGTAGATAGCGAGCTGGAGCTGGTCAGATGGACTGACCGCCTTGCAGTTTCTCCGGACAATATCACGCAGCATCTTCTCCTCGTTCCTGTTACCGTGGGACATGGTATTTTTGTGGAAGATTTTACGGATGTTTTCACGATTTTTGTCCGTTTTTGTGGCTTCTAGCCGGTTGGAGATGGCTTTTTATCTCAACGTCAATGGTGGAAACCTGGTATTGGTTATTAGCATGCACCTGCTTAACCCTTTGCAGTTCTTGGTGCACGAGGTACCAGGTGTTTGAGGGATGTACGTTTTGTCAACACTGGTTTCATACCGGGAGGTACGCAGAGACGAAAGAAGACAGAGTTCGCTGGGAAAGTGGATGCAAAGGAAGCTTTCGGTGCTAGTCGTGCTATAAGACCTAACCTTATTCATGGTCTAACCATTTGCCATGTGCCTCTGTCAAAATCAGGCGTTTTATCGTCTTCCTCATTTTCTCTGTGCGGCATTCCTGGCATCGCGTCTGCTAGTTACCTAGGTGACCAAATGCGAGTTGTGCGTTGTGAGCAGGTCTGGTGATCGCGCGATGATTCCGAGTGCAGTCGCCGTGAACTTTATTAACACGGAACGGGTTTTCTCAGTCCACAGTCAAAGGCGCCATAACCCTTGGCATGCTTTGCTTCTAAAAATCGCGTTCAGAGAGATCTTAAAACTTTAAGGATCTTTCGAACCAGCTGTCGCCGTCTGAGAGGTGGGAGTTTGGCAAATGCACCAAATATGCACTTAGAATGTATCGGCATAAACCTTTTGCTGCATTTCATTTGCTTTTCATGAAGAGAATCGGAGGATTCACTATTCATAATCAAGCAGCCCAAGGCTGCACAATTTTCACGGTATTCAGTTCCATATTTTGACGCCAGGCTTAGTGCTCATGATATGACATGATACGATACTCTAATTGCGTCAGATGGATGCCACAATGAGAGAATGAGAGCTTCCATCTTCCAAAGAAATAGAATCGAGAAGAGAATGACTCCCGTGACAGAACACCGTTTATGGTTTTTCTCCCGGCAATTTTAACCAACAGATATGGTCTGCTTTGTGACTCCGCCTCACGCTGCCATAAGTTGTTTAGGACATTCCCTACGCACAGCTGACACATCACTTTTCGGCCGTAAAGTATGCAAACAGTCCGTACGAAATTCGTGTCTGAATACTGAATGTTTCATATTGGTGTAAAACCATCCTTAGTACTGCGTTTTCTTGTCTGCTGACAGTTCAGGGTGCAAAACAATTACCAAAATACAAAAAACCAGTTCATGGCTAAATGAATTTCGTAAATTGATTTTATCACGAGCAGAGTTTACTATTAAAAACAGTAGCTTGCGCTCAGCCATAAATTTTTTTGTGTAGCGAGATCCTCGATAGAAATCAATATAAATGCAAAATGCAACGCCAAAGTCACAAGACAAATCACAATGAAAAGTACAATCAGTACATAATACAAAATCAGTGTAAAGTCGAAGAAGAAAGGAATATCAGTCCTTTTCGTTGTGACAATCAACAACCCAGTACACAAAAAAAAACTTTTCCTCGTAAAAAGATGGCTCTGCTGCATGTAGCGACGACCTGAAGCTACTTCCAAAGAAAAGCAATCGAGAGGAAAGCCAACGGACGCCATGATTCCACGTCTGTCATTTCTTTATGAAACTTTCAATGCAATGGACGCTAAGTGACCAAACAGCAGTCCATATGTATTGTTGGGGTTTAATTCTTACCGACGACATATACGAGACTGAGGCTCTGAAACGTATGTCAGGGGCCTCTGTTATCATTACGTCACATACCCTGGCGTGGTGCCCAGCCCCTCCTGAGCCAGCCTGCAGCTGCCTCCCACCGATCACAGCAGGGGTCCATCCTCTGACCTCCTCCCCCAGCCCTGCCGCCGTCCGACCCGCGCCGTCAGCCGTCGGCCGTCGGTCGGTCGTCCTCCAGCCGGCGGCGACCGGCGGCGAGACGCCACGACCCGTCGCTCCGTTACCGGCATCATCGACGCCGAAACGGGCCCTCCGGCGCGCGGAGGCGCCCGGCCCGCCGCCGACGGCCTGCATATTGGGTCGCGCCGGCGACGGCCGCCGCGAACTTCACGACCGGCGTAAAGCGGCGCTGATGTCGGCCGGCGCGCGGCCATCACTCGCCGGACGCGCCGCCCGCCACTGCGGCCGCCTGTCCCGGCCGTTACCGGCGCGCGTAACGCGGCGTAACGGCGGCGGGAGCTCGGCCGGATCGCGCGCCGACACGCGGTTGGTTTCGGCGGTCGGGGATCGCGGCCGCCGGCTCGTAACACGGCCAGGATCCCGGCAGAATTTGGCGCCGGCGGCTCCGGCAATTTCAGGGCTCAGTCAAGACGTTTAACGACGAAAACAGACACTGAGGAACGTTTTCGGGGGATGAGTGGGAGCGAGGAATGACTTCTAATAGGCTCACGCTTAAATATTGACAATTCCCCTAAAAAAAAGAAAATGGGCGGACGATTTCGTGGCCGTGGGGAATGAATGCACCAGGATGGCTGCAGCTAGCCGGTTTTCGGGTCGGCAGCTAGCCGGCCCGGCACCGGCGACTAGCTGGCTCACCGATTTTACGACCAGATGGTTGATGACTAATACATGGTTCTAGAATTTGACTTTACTTTTTGGTGTGGAACTGAAATGTATTCCTTATCATTTTCAGTTTTATTGAATCAATTTAAATTTATCCCAAGACCCCAAAAACTTCTCCAAGACATTGGTAAATTTCCCAAGGTTTGCCAGACCTTGGAAAATATCCCTAGATTTTGCCAGACAGTGCAGTTTGTATTAGTTCTATTAACATAGGTAGAAGTACATCCCCAGACATCGACGCTATGAACGTCCTCGTCGCAGTGGACACGGTCGGACTGAGGAGGCGAAGGCACGAATTATGAGGGGAAGGGTGGGACAGGATGTAAAGTTTGCCGGTCAGACCGGAGGTGGACTTGCGGCCGGTTAGGAAGTCAGGTAAACAATCTGGGGCCCTGCAGCTACCAGACGCTGCGCTCAACAGGCCCACAAATAGTAAAAGGAAAAGAAGGGTGAGGACTATGCGAAATTAATGGCAGTAAATTATATGAGATGATGGATGATTGCGGCGCTCGAAATATTCGCGGATTCCGTTCAGTTTGCTTTCTTCTTCCACTCAGTGCTGGACATTTATCAGTGGTCATTGTTGGTCGGTGTGTGTTGATTGATGTTGATAGTCGCAATGGCTTTGCTCCCTTTCTTTTTTTGTGGAATATGTGAAATACTTGGCCAAGGAACGGAAACTCCTCTTCAGTAAAGGGGGGGGGGGGGAAGGGAGCGAGGAACATTTTGGATCAATTCTTTTCAGTCAACGCCCATAGGGTCAATGTTAAATTCCAAAAAAGTTGGGGACTAAAGTCCCCCTCTCCTGGCCCCACGTGTCCTGCGCCTCTGTGCTTAGCACTGCAGGTATCCAGAGGAACTGCTTGGGTAGCATCTCGCTATCATGTGAAATCAGCAAATCTTGGGAAACTGACCATCGGAAATCATAACATTCATGGCTGCTCCCTAAGACAAACAATAAGTTGCGCTTGCATTGCGCGTTTGTCCTTGCGCATGCATTTTTCGACAGCACCCCACCCCCCCCCCCTTCCCAAGGCCCATTAGACGGGTCGGCTAGCCGCCCGCTGCGGCTAGCTGATCGATTGGCGTCTATCCGGCTAGACGGCTAGCCCGAAACCAGCTTTGGAACGCATCTATGTTTCCGATTGGCTCACTGCAGTGAATGGTGTTCGCCATTTTCCAAAGACGGATAGGGCGAAAACATTTTTCTTGATGAATCAAACGAGCAATAAATCATTTCACAAAACACATTCATACACCTCCAAAAGCTTGTGCTTTCGAGGATGTGGAGGCCAAAATGGTTTGGAGTAAATCATCTTATCTTTAATTTGATAAATTCAGACGAAACTAGAGATGTTCCTATCACCCAGCAACGCAACACTCGTGCATGCGCAATAATTCAATCCAAAACGATAGGAATCGAGCTAGGAGCTTGCAGGATCAGGCAACTCTTACGTCCCTTGAACAAGCTCAGAGCCGAACAGGTAAGAACTCCGACATACTCAACCCTGGCAAAAAACACACCGGTTTCATGTACCGGACTGCATCATAGTTTTTTTGTTACCCTTCTAATGCTTGTCATATCCTTCAGAACGACAAGGTTTACCAAAACATTCGATTATTTAGTCAATATCCAGGCAAGAATGGCCACAAGCCTTAGTAAGGCTTTTAAAAGCTTGCATAATTCAGTTGTGAATTGAAGGCACTTCAGGCTACCAAACGTCGAAGAGAAGCATTAATAATTCCTTCAATTGTCGCGTCTTCGCCAATGCTTTCATAAACTTTGTGGAAGACCAACTTTTCTTGATCATTTCGTGACATCTAGAACCAAGCAGCTAGAACGTTTAGACGTCTAGGACCAAGCAACAAATCAAAGCCGAAGAAACTTTGCCGAGGTAGTCTGGGAAAATTTTGAGACTGACAGCCGAAGGCGGGCGAACGTAGACTGAGCCGGGCTGCGTAGGCACCCGTAATGTCTTCGTTCGACGCGTTTGTCCCACTCAAAACATTTGGCCTCCGTTTTAACTGACAGCAGCTGTCGTATGCACTCGAATTTTACATGCGCATGTGAGTGTTAAAGGCAGGCCTGCCCAGGCGCACCTGGAGGCGGAGGCACATGATGAGGCAGGCGGACTGTCGCTGCTGGAGGCGGGTATCGAACCGTCTGTAGAGGCTGCCAAGTAATTAACCACTATATCAGTCTCCTGCGACCTTTGTTTGTTGAAACTGCTGTGTGACGAGCTGCTGGTGAACGGCGACCTCGAAACATTTCCCACAATGACGCGCGGAACATGGACTGAATCACTTCGCACCGATGTGTTCTATATTTTGCGAACAGATTGCAGACGTGGTAGCATGACGTTTCAAGGCTCTGTACGAACTCTTGGGATTGACAGAAAGGCGTAAACTTTTTCCGTTCTGTGAGTGGATTTCGCGTGAAGGAAAATTGAGAGAATATGGCTTTAATCCTATTCCCGGCAGGGGGGCTGAATCCGCCCTGCCCCCTCGGACTTTTTGCTTGCCAATTCCAGGGGTTTTCACGCAGCTCTACGAAACTTGGTGACTTTTCCTAGCTATCTTTTCTTCGTATCTGAACGAAATTGCGTAATTCCGTTTTACTCAGGGGCGGAGTCAGGCAACGTTTTTGGGGGGCCTTTTTGGCGTTGTTGAGGGTAAAAAGAAAATGTCTGTCGAAAATAGAGTTTTTAAAATAAAACTTAAAACTTCATATGAATGAATAGGTAAATAGCTGGGCAACATACGAATACAATGTCGTTCATCTAAAGTCTCTTTATAAGGTCAAGTCAAGGTCAAAAGTCAAAATTTGTTTTTATGGTAGTGATTTTGACAATATTTGTTCGAATGCCAAATTCGAAATACACATGACGTATGAAGGTACCCTCTACTTGTGTACCACGTTTCAGGTTGATATTGGGTCGGGTCACGAAGCTATGACCTAAAATGTCAGTGCACGCATCCTGTATCACAACAACCGTAAACTGGGATTTTAGAAAAAGAGTGAATTAAAATAACTGGAAACGTTTTCAAATAGCATGAAATGCACACAAGACCATTTCAAGTGACTCTAAGATCATTGCAGGTCAGTCAAGGTCAAAGGTCGTTAGCTGATCTGATAAACATGTGACCATGGCAGTTTTCCCTTTTTCATGTACTTGGCAACCGCCTATGATAACATTATACAAACATTGCAATACGAGTTGTTCTTCTTCGGCATAACATGACTAGCAGAAGCCAAAAAAGCGTTTTTTCACCTTTTTGTTCATGCAGTTTTTGAAAAACCGATCCCCCTAATTTTGAAACCCTGTGCACGTCCATGAATTCTCTCAAAATTCCAAATGTATGGACCAAAGGTAAAAGCCTCATTGATAATCTCTTGATTCATGCCAATTTCATTAAAATCGGTCTATAAACAACAAGAGTTATAGCAAGTCCAAAAATATCCACCAATTTGACATTTTTGTCACCTGTATCCACCCCTTAATTTTTTTTTAATTCCTTTACATAAAAATATTGTTTACGTCATGGAAAATCGAATGCCGTTTGTTGAGATGAAATCGGATATTTAGTTCTCGAGATCTTGGGGGGGACCGAATCCGCCCTTTGCCGGGAATCTGCCATACCGTCTAGCCCTCCGGGAATAGAGTTAATGGTCTGGACATCGCCGGGCTAGGTCTGAAGATATAGTTAACGATGTTAGTATGAACGTTACAAAATTAGTAATTTAACTCTGTTCACATATTGGGGGGGGCCAACTTCAGAAGCCTTGCTCCGGTTTTTCGCTTGTCATTTGCAGAGATTTTAAATCAGCTTCATGAAACTTGGTGACGTTTTTTTCTGTCTTTACTACGTATTTATATCAAATTTTCATAATTTATTTCACTCAGGGGCAGAGCCCGGATACCTTGTTGGGAGGTATCTCAGGCCATTTTTCGCACTGTTTAAGGTGATGAAACATGGTTGCCAAAATGTAGCTTTAAGAGAGAATTTAAAAGCTATGCTTAATGTTTATAGCAGTATGCATAAGTAAATGACCAAACATACAGAATATTTGTGTTGACCTGACGTCACTTCGCAAGGTCAGGTTAATGTCAAAAGGCTCAATATGGGTTTATGTTAATATTTTTGGCGCTGTTGATTTTTACCAAAATCCGGAAGGCATGCCGCTACATTGTCACCTTTTTGTGTTATAAGTTTCGGGTTGCTGTCAGGTCGGGTCAGGGGCTACAACCCAAAATGTCCGCCCGTATCCTGTGTCACTACGATCATAAACAATGGTTATCAAAGTGTAATCGATTCAAATGACTGGAAACGTTTTCAAACTCTATGAAATGAACTCAAGGTTTTCCATGAAACTTCGGGGTCATCTGACGTCATTTGAGACCAAAAATCGTAAATTGGCCAGATGAACATGCCACCATGACAGTTCCTCCTTTTTCGCGCCCTGGCGCCGCTTATGCCAACATTATACGAACAGTGCGATGCAATTTTTGCTTCTGAAGTATAACATGACCAGCACAAGCCTAGATTTTTTTTTCAAACTGTTATACTACATCAGTTTTCAAAAAGAAATAAACATTCCTGACATTTTTCATGTCATGTGAACGCCCATGAATTTTGTCAAAATCCTCAGCGCATGAACCAAAGGAAACGTCCCATCGATCAACTAAAAATGCAGTTTACGCCATGGCAAATTGATTGCCGTTTGTTGCGATAAAATCGGACGGGTAGTTCTCGATATCTCAGGGCGGCGGGCAATAAGTCTATACGGAAATGCGTACTAGCGTTATGGGTGTGGGAAAAGGGTGAAGGTGGCATAATTGGCCAGTTAAAATTGCAAATTCCACGGCTCTCTGCCTGCGTTTGTGTAATACCATTCTTTTTCTCCGAATATAGTCTTTCAGTTTGCTAAGTGCTTAGCACTTTTCAGTTTACTACTTCTGCTTTGGATTATCAAGCATCGTGGAAATAAGCTCATTGCATTGTGGCTCTGCAAGGGATTTCTGCTTCATGCAGAGCTTGCAGAAATCCCTTGCAGAACAATCATTGCATGATTGCTTTGCAAGAGATTTCCTCTTCATAAACGACTATTGCCTTTTCATCTCGTAGACCTTGATTTGCAACATGGCGGCGGATTTAATCAACCAAGTCTTTGGGAAGGTTTAAGACCTTACCAAAAATCCAATACTTCTTACATTTGTTCATTCTATCTCATATAATCAATTCTAATATCGTACTGTATCTATCAGAAAACTGTCAACAGATCGTACCCGTAATTTGTGAGCCGGATGCTCCAAACTGTAGAATTAAATACCGCAAAAGATCTGGATGAACCTCGGTTGCTGTAGATTGACAGTAAATCAATCTTCTTTTTCTTTTACAAAAGCAACTGACCGGCAATAACTGGTCCATAGTGTTGCTTTTCAAGAATCATGTGACATGTATGTTTGCTGAGTTTACAACTTCTGGATGACAATGTCTGTTTCAAAAGATTCTTTAACTTTTACTGTACCCCAGAACGTAGCTTTTACAAGCAATTTGTGGCATGGTGCATGTTATACCAGACTAATGCGTACAGTTCAGTGGCAATGAAAGTTACACCACGACTTCGCAGAGACCTAGCTCGTGGTTAGTGTCTTCGGCTTAAAAAGCAGGGACACGGTGTGATACACGTACGTGGAAACGGAACTACCGAAACCTTCCAAGTGGCCCCATGTCACATTACCTCAGATCGGCGCTACCTCAGACTTGTGCACGAGCGCAATGAACATTCAGCCTTCTTAAGGATGTTGTCGGTACACCGAGGTACAGCCACTGCCCCGCCTGCGCTCACGCCCCAACCCGTCATTATTTCTTTAGTTCGCTCACAATCAAAATTAAATCTGGTTCTCCCCACTGATGTTGGACCGCCATTTTGTGACATACCCATAGTCATACTCATAATCTTATCTTAGGATTCATCCACGCAATGGTTATTACGAATCCAGTCAATGGTAAATACAGTCCATGAGCTAATAAAATACATGCTCAGGGCATTGATAAAACTCCGGGATGGTTTCCGAGAGACAAAATGAAGTGATATATAAATTCCACATCATAACCACATAGTGGGCACGATTTCACCGACACGCAGTTACATTATGACTGCACAGAGGAGGCAGAGCGTTCCAAGATCAGGGGCGCAGCCAGGATTTTCTTAAAAGGGGGAAGCCCGTAGTTCAGTGATAACTGAAATAATCGGAAAACCTCCTGCTGAGAAGACAATGTGCAATGGTTTTCTAAAAAATGTAGGCTTAAGGGGGGACGGGCCCCCTCCCCCTCCCATTTGGCTGCGCCGGTGTCCAAGGTGACGCCGATCTGAACGCGAGTGCTCGCTGGGTGCTTGCTAACCGGCACCTAGGGAGCTCCAGCACTCCAGCAGCTCGTAACGATGATGAAGCGGTTAGCAAAGCAACCATTTGGACGCATAACGGTACAAAACCTACTCACCTTAAGGGCATGGCGAAGATTATAAAAATTTTTTGTCGAGTGGAAGTTTTCCCCAGACCTTTCTGTTCTGAAGTTTCCCGGCTTAAGTCACACTGCTAGTATGTGATACCACTTTTTTAGTTTTTTTGTCTTTCTTGTAACATAGAGCATTTGTAACCACTCTTGAGGGAAGGCAGAAAACCTGTTCGTTGGGAAACAAATGTTTCGAATACTGATGGAATGCTCCCAAGCCAAAGGCGAGGCCCATTACTCAAGCAGCTACACGCCATGAAATCGCTTGTCAAAAGAATGATCGATGAAACGGGTTACAGAGTGATGTAGAAAACTGACTGCATACTTATTTATGACGGCGTCTATATCATGGCCGGTTAGGAATAGCTGCATTATGCCAATGACACATAACGACGATAACACGAACGCCTCAGTTGTTAGCTGAGATAATCTAAGGTTAAAACAGTGCTCATTCAATCGAATTATGCGCTTTCTCCTGCTTACCTTTTAATCTTGTAACGTCAACGTTAAAGTGCAGCAACATTCATACGTGTTCTTGTGAAACGATATGTACACGGATACCATTTTTCTTCGCTGAAAATCCCTAGTAGCAACGCCATGGTCAAACAATGCTGGATGCTGCTCAAGTGAGTCGACTCATTCACCGTCATTGACTGGGCGTTTAACGTCCTCACCCTCCTGGCGTATTTCTGAGATGTCTCTCGCACATGAATAAACACAGCGTCCTGAGACATTCAGCAACTTTTCTTATACCAGTTGCGCACATATTGACACAGCGCTGGAAACAAGGTCATCTTAGGTCCCATCCTAATGACGCCATACATACAACCATATTTTGCGATTGGACGTCCAATTTTATTTCGCCGCTATACTGCCAGTGCTTTTACAATGTGTGGTGGCTGTGGCTTATATTGCACACAGGTATGACCTGACAGTTGATAATGGATCACCGCGACATCATGCTATGTCATCCTAGGTCAGGTATGTATTTTGCACTTTCCGGGTTTTCCGGGTTTCCGGGTCATACCTTTTAGAAGATGACCAAAACAAACTGGGTTTTGAGCGATTCAGATAGATAAACAAATTTCCCCGCAACATACTGCACGTATAACTTACGCAACAGTTTCTTACAACTGTACAACATTTTTTGTTGTTTGACTTTGGCGGTTTTACGCAGATTTCAGCTTAGCGAGCAAGCTGGTGGCGTCCGTTTGACGTTCTGGGTGACTGGTGCAGAAATATCAGTCTTTGCAACGTTGTATAACATTCCGCGAAAATGTTCAACATGGAGCAAATTGACTTATGGGGCCATACAAAGGTTGCAAATGGAAGCCACTAATGTGCTCGTACGACTCTGAATTTTAAACTACAAAATTTTGCAATGCTGCGTGCACACGGTAACTGGGACTGTCTCAAGGCTTTTCCCGTGCCCAAAGCCCATTGCAAATGTCTTTTGGACCAAATGTCCTTGTCAAATGGACCAGACAACATGCATTGCATAATTCGTTACCACGGCTGTCAAATTTGATCCAGTCACATATTGGCATGCAGACTTTAGCCTAGGTCTGTTTTTCTGCGACTAGGCAACTCTGGAGGAAAGGGTCACTTGGCGTTTGACCTGATCTGTGGCATCAACAGTGATCGAAAAGTAAAAAATAGATATGTTACAGGACTGCACGGTTCGAGACTATCGATCACCGTCTGAATCCACCAGAGCGGGCTATTGGTTCTTGAAACATACTTGGACGGGTCGTTAAACGCCCACCACCATCCCACCGTCCCAGTCAATGGAAGGTGACGAAATACCCCAGTCAATGCTAGGCTAATGTTCCCTGTCAGAAGAGTTATTTATCCTCCAACTTTCTGCTGCACGTGTCTTTGCTTGTGCTGTTTTAATTATGTTGGAGGTATGAATCTTGAAGTTCCAAAAATTTTTAGGACCATTTCTAAGAATACTTCTTACACAATGCATGGCTGGCCACTGCCATTGTGGGGTCGCAAAGAGAAAGATAATGGGGGCGGAAATAAAGTTGTCTTTGAATTAATATGAAACACTTTCCATTGCAAAGAATGTCTATACGGAAACTGAGTACTTTCCCGTGTTACTATATAGGGTGCGCAGCCCTGGCCACCTCGGTCGCTGCCTCTGTGACGACATGTTAGTAGTGGAGTCGAGCATTTCATTGGCTAGAAAACGACTCGCATGATGCTTAATTGGTTTATTTAACAAAGCTCAACCTCCCATCCGTTTTTACCGTAGTATATCTAACGTAAGACCATTGACCAAATTTGTATGTTTAGCTCTAAGATGAACCGATGCCCTCACATTTCTCTAAGATGCGAAAATGTACGTGGCATTCAGTAAATATAAATAGGACGGTCAAGTTAGTTCAAACACAAACGTCTGCCTGGCACAGTTTTCAACTTACATTTTTTGGAACAATCAATAGCGTTTGATGTTTTAATAGCGAAATCATTTCCATGTCAAGAAGGAAATCTGAGGCGAAAACTAAAAACATTTCCAGACCGAGCGACCAGACAAGAAGAAAACCTGGGCCAAAAAACACGACAGTGAAGACTCAATGGCTGGCGGCGCGCAGAGTGAACCGGTGTCGGCCTGCTGACCATCCGGTCCGATCTGACTATGTGATTATGTGACGATGCCATGCCGTGACGATGCGACGATGCTCGGAGGCTGCAGGCGGCAGGCCGGCGATGTGCCCAGCTCCCAGACGGTGTCCAGGTTCAGCCCCGCCGCCCGCAGGCCGGTCCCGTGCCTAGCCGCAGGCACGGAGATGACGGTCGGAGGGCTCAAAGGTGAGCTGGCCAGTCTCGGGCGGTACCGTGGGCTGATCGTTCCCCTCAGTACCGTGAGCTGGCCAGTCCCGGGCGGTACCGTGAGCTGATCGTTCCCCTCAGTACCGTGAGCTGGTCAGTCCCGGGCGGTACCATGAGCTGATCGTTCCCCTCAGTACCGTGAGCTGGCCGGTCCCGGGCGGTACCACGAGCTGGTCAGTCCCGGGCAGTACCGTGAGCTGGCCAGCCCCGGGCATTGCCGTGCCCCGGAAACAGAGGTGGAAGTCAGTGGGCTCAGCGGTGAGCCGTCGGCTGCAGCCCGCTGCTGCGGAATTGGCCGTTACCATGGTAACAGCCAATGCCGCAGCAGCCACAGCCGCCGCCTCAGCCGTACCTCACGGACAAATCGGTCGGTAGCAGGAACTCCACGGAAATTTTCCTTATGTTTGTTTGTAGTCAATGCAGAGCCAAAACGGCGTGTTTACATGATGACAGATTTCACTATTTTGTGCTCATACTCTGGGCTTATGCTAGTAAATGTGTTACAGATCGAAGCTCCACTATTCTACTATTTTCATGGAAACAAATCCACGGCAACACGTGAATTATGCACGAACCGCGCGACAGATCCACTTACCATCAATAAATACTGACACGTTTTCGTGTCCGAGCTTTTAAGAACCCACAAGTTTTCGTTCATACTACTTTTTTGATTGCTTCGGCATGGTTTACTACAGCAGGAGGAGAAAACAGTTTCGAGATCAAGTCGGCTCAGCATCCGAGTCCAGTCCTCTTGGGGCGAACGTTGCCTTCACCTGTACGTGAGCTGTTTGCCAAGTGGCGCCGATCGTAAGTGAATCGCGGGCCGTCACCTCACCGCTCTACAGGAGTCGGTTCCGGTCCGGTTCGGCTCCGGCCGGCGGCCGAAGCATCATATTCCTGAACTAACGACCCACGACAAGCGTCAGGAAGCGCGAGAACGAACGTAGTCGTGATTCGTAGACACTTGCATGTGTGTCTATATCTGCATGGAGCCGAAAAGAATGAATGCATTTAAAGAAATGTGGCGATTTTTAGAAAAAAATGTTTAAGGTTGTTTCAATACGTGCATGAGCATGAAGTCGACATGCGACAGACGCCTGTTCATCTGCGAATGGGTTTTTCACCTTGCCGATACATTAACATTATAAGAAGTCCAAACGTTTCCGCACAACTTCATCAGTGCGATCTCACTGAAGAAGGTATCTCAAGTCGTGCCGAAATATTTGGGCTTCTAGTAAGATCAAACCTTTATACTCACGTGTACCCCGGAACAGCTTTACAATCAATTATGAAGACATGCCCGTACATGTAAAGATTTTAACATCCGAGGGTGGCCGACACGCCATGTCCATGCCATTCCTAATTAAATTAGGGCAACTAAACAAAGACGAGCTTGTAGCGCGTTTCTTTGTTGTTCGAATGATACCTAATGAGGTCTCTTCAGGTCAGATGGTAATCTGTCAAGTCGCAGTGAATGAGGACATAGCATCTTTGTCCGAATCCGCCTTAATAGTATTAGTTTCACGCTAAAACAGCATGCAAATCGTGGTTTTGTAGCAGCTTGACACTTCTTTTAAAAATGATCAATTGCTGTAATCAGTGATTTAGTGTTCCTTCAGGTCAAGATCGAGCCAGTAAAAGGTCAAATAGCGCCATAGTTTTTTATGACACTGATGGTGCCAGAAGCTATGTTTTACCATCACAGGATAGAGTTCTGATCATCGAGAGGGGCCAAATAGTCGCATTTACGGAACGTAGCGCCAAACATTTCCCTAAGTGGTGATTACGATTGTTTTCCAGTTATATAAGGCCTGTGATCTCACTGGAATACCTCACTTGGGAAAGTCATTGACCTATCAAATCCCGATATGTTGACAAACATTGTCGAAACATTCCTGTATCAGCCACGTACCCAACATCTCGTCCGAAGCCTGAGAAATGAACCGGAACGTAGCACATATCTAGAAAAACGGCTTGCAAGAGCCTCGAGAATAACGTCATAACTTGATGACCTGACATGACGTGTTAATACATGTATGTATACATATAAATGTCTTGTGGAAGAGGGCAGCATATTCCGCATTTGGGTTTTTTCCTATTTTACCATGTTCCGTATGTCTGAATAAAATGTTGCCAAAAAAATTCATAAGTTAGTACATAGTTATGTCGACGTTTTGGTCTTCTTTGACCATTTTCAGACAATGACTGTTACATTTATCGACGCTTACGAAATTATTCAACGCAGAACTCACCCTCTGTTGCCATGCAGTAATATGTAGCACGCCTTTCACTAGACGTTTGTCATACACAGCGTCTACATACACGGATTTACCCTGCCGTCAGTATTTTGTCGATGAGAGGTAGCTGTGTGAGTTGTTTTGTTTGTATGTTGATCATTGGCTTTGTGTCCGTAATGTACGTCGTTTCCAACGCTGCCAGCCGGCGGCGGACATGGCGACTTACGAGGATGGCGGTGTTGTTTACGAGGATGTCGCGAGTGATCTTGATATCGCGTTGTTCTTGGTGGTGCTTTTTGGGTGCCGCTTCCTGGAGTGTATTGAGAGTCGCCTGCTGAGTGATGTGGCTGTATTACCATTGTAGTGTACTTGGCGGGCCACACAGTCACCGGCTTTACATTGAAATCGGTGCCCCACATGAGGATGTTTCGGGATTTTTGCAGGAGATATGAACTTGCATCTTTTGATCTGGATTTGTTGTTTACAGTTTTTGCGAACAGCGTGGTGAATGGTCTGCTCGTGTTTCTCCCACGATGAGGTCAAAATGTTTCGTTAGACCACTTCCTCGTATTTAGCATGCTTTTATTCGTAAGGTGGTTGTGGAAAAGTGCTTTAAAAACGGCATCAAAATCGACATTGCAATAACCGTTACAGACTTGCATTTGACGTGAACATTCCAGTTCGCGGTGGAGCAGATATCATGTTGAACAGTTTCTCAAGGCCCGTCTGCTGTATGCCCGTATCACCCCAACTTGGCACGAGTCTGTACAATCACCTTCTCCATTCATACATGTACCCAGTGAGTTTTCCATACACATCAGTTACAAAATCACCGCTGCTGACATCTGCCATGAGCTCCAGGACAGGCAGTTTTCGGATCACGTTCAGGTACAAAGTGAAGTTCAGATCCGATTGCTCAATCAGCTTCTTACGCAGAACGTCTAAGCGCTTTCCGTTGTCAGCATCCACAAATGTATCATCAACATATCGGTAATACATGTACGGCCTGACATCGATACTCTGACGTACGTTATCTTCAACAGCACACATATGTGCTTGAGCAAAAAGCTCTCTCAACGGGGAACCCTTGGCCGCACCATCCACCTGAAGGTACAGATTCCCCTCTGGGAGCAGGACCGGGGCCTCTGTCGTACAATCACGCAGCAATTCCTCCGTGACGTGTTTGGGCAGTTTCGATGGTCGGACAATTTCATGATTATACACATAGTTTAGAATGAGCTGGATGGTTTGCTCTACTGGCGCGTTTGTAAAAAGACTCTCAACGTCTAAGGAAGCCAACGTCTCCTTCGGTTTGTTGGTTTCGAAAATATCAACAGTCATCGATCGAGCGAATAATATGATCAGAAGGAAGATAATGTGAGATGATGGCATTTAGTTGCTGGGCTGCATGTTACGTTGAAGTTCGTATCTGGGAGTTAATCGGCCGGATGGGATGACAAGGTTTGTGCGGTTTTACGTTTCCGAGCAAGCAGCTGGGGCTGCACTCAGTTATAACCGTCTGTAACCTATGGCCGCCTCCGACTGACAGCATTAGAAAAAATATATATTAGGGACACGAAACCAATCATCAACATACAAACGAAACAACTCACACACTTGCCTCTGACGAAATACTGGCGGTAGGGTAAATATTTGCATGTAGACGATGTGTATGACCATTGCCCAATGAAAGGTGTTTTGTATACTATCACATGGCAACAGAATGCGATTTTTACGGCAAATGAGGTTTTTAATCGTCGATAAATATAATTGTCATTGTATGAAAATGGTCATAGAAAACCGAAACGTCAATCTATGCACTAATTTATGGCTTCTTTGGTAACATTTTACTCAAACATGGGAAACAAGAAAGCCAAAAATGCATATGCGCCTTATTATAACTCAACAAAAACTTATTAATTCGAAATATGCTATCGTTTTCAGTGAGTCATGTGCAAAAGAAAACCTACTCTATAAATATTTTAATATCCGTATATTGGAAAATATGCGGAAGAATGCGAAGTCAACTTATGTAATTTCCAGGCTCCTGACGCGGACCGTCCTCCGGCAGTCTCACAGAATCATGGGAGAGCCAGATACCTCTCGCCGCCCAGCGAGGGTTAATCATTTCAAACCGTATGCAGTACTGTTTGATGTATGGCAGACCCACTGCTTGGGTTACGTAAGCATCGACATGCATGAACTTGATTTGATGGAAGCCCTAGTGAGCAAGCATATAGTTGTGCGGTGCAACGAATACGCACATGAATACAATTCGAGTAATATATTATTAAAAATGGATGTCTCCTAAATGTCTCAACGTTTTCAATTTTACTGCGTCTATGCATTTTGAAATGGTATGGTGTGTGTGTGTGTGTGTGTGTGTGTGTGTGTGTGTGTGTGTGTGTGTGTGTGTGTGTGTGTGTGTGTGTGTGGTGGTGTGTCGTGGCCGATCACTGTGTTGGAATGGTCTGCTTGCAAAATACAGGAAAATATGAGAAAGCTGATCAGCGGTAGGAGCGACTCACGTAAGAGTTCCAGCAGCTAACAGAAATAGAACCCCTGCATAACCCTTGAACTGGTCATAACATTTGCATCTCTCATGTGGATTTCTGATTTTCTAAGAACTGCGTATTCCGTGTCATATACCCGATACTAGGTGCCAAACAACTGCGCTCCAACCAGCTTCCTTCTGAGCTTCCAGGAACCAGCTACCGCAAAGTGCAAATCCAGTCCACCCAGCATCCCCTGCGCCATTCTCAGCCCGAAACAATCTCCCGGCAGCTCCATGAATTCCCCAGTTAGACGCACGCTGCGCCAAATTGAATAACCCGCGGTGATTGATGCGGACCATGTCTCAGCCAGCGTGTTGATGCATTCGACTTTTGGGCGGGATCGGCGCGATTGGTCTCGGCCGCCGCTGATAAGCGGGCGCCGGGCTGATCTCAGCGCCGTCAGCGCCGGCCCGGCGGCCGCCGCAGGCCATTGTTTGCCGCCGCCGCCGCTGACGGCGCGCCGCGTCAGGAAAAAGGCGGCCGCCGCCGCCGGCTCACCTTTTGTTCCAATTATGCAGAGCAGTAGGATCTCCAGCGTCAGCGGCATGATGATTGCGAACGCGGCCCCCGTCCGCCGGCCGGCCGGCGCTGCTGAGGTCATCTGACGGGAGGAGCGCCGTCGCCGGCACCACTGTCGGGGCCGCGCTCGGACTGCGGTGCTTCGCGGCCGCGCACAAGACGGCGCGATCCTCTGTCACGGTCGCGCACGTGCGGCGGGAGCTTGTCTGGCGGAGCGCCTCTGCCCGAGCTTTCCGCGCGGCGAAACCGGGCAGCCTGTCCCGTCTGTCGGCCGGAGCGACGCCGACACTGCAGGGATCGGGCGGATCACGGGCACCGAGATCCGCCGCCGAACACACACGGTCACTGCGGCCTCCGCCGCCGACTTACGGCTGGTGAAACCGTTCACGGCGCGGAGCGCGGCCTCCCAGACGGCAGATCAGTCCCAGCGACTGGTCGGCCGGCACTGCGCAAGACGCGAACACGCCGCGACGCAGTCTGGGCCCGTCATCTCGATCGCGGCTCAACCACTCCACTCTTTAAAAGCCTCGCTCCGAGGTCCGGGTGGCGCCCGACGATCCGGCGCCGCCACTGACGGGACGGTCGCGACGCGACGTCGGCCGCACCGCGCTGCCCGTCGCGAGCGGCGACCGGCCGACGCGGCGGTGTGGAGTGCGGGCGCAGCCCCCGGACAGAGTCGGCGGCCGGCGACGGGCACGGCTGGTTGTGACCTGCCCGCGGCGTCGGCGGCAGGCCTCTGTGAGCCGGGCGCAGCGCGCGGCCCGAGCGGCGCAGAGCCGCCGCCGCCTGGCAGAGAGAGAGAGAGAGGGAGGGAGAGAGAGGGAGAGAGAGAGGTGGAGGGCGAGTGAGAGAGCAAGAGGGGGAGGGAGAGGGGGGCAGGGATGGCGAGCAGATGTCGTTACCTGCTATGTCATAGAGATGAGAGCTGCGTGCAAATGCATTGATTTTGGTCGGCTCGTAAGTTGAATATTCTGAACGCGAAGGACTTGCAACCGCCGCTAAAGCACGCCATTCAAGCGCTTGTAATGCAGTTAACGGGGACGGTAACTGGAAATGAAAACTGACGGGTGACACAGAATTCCTAGGTGTTTGTGATATAAATTTGCTCCAGACAGCCGAAATGATGTGTGATTCGATAGCAGAGTAACAGAGAACAACATCTGTTTCCCAACATTGTACCCCTGTGAGCGGACTTTAACTGTCTTGGTGTGCTTGTTGTACGGAGGTGGGGGATGCAGCGTTACGTACGGCGATTTTTTGTTTTGTTATTATGTTTCATGGGCCTGAGTTCTGTAGCACACTATCAGAGAAAGAAGGCTTTGGCCATCTGGTGAAATCCGCCTTCTCGGCTGGTAGTGCAATCTTCAAAACCTTCGACTAGTATCATGTGATTTGTGTTTAACATCACGTGAAAAGAGAGGAAAAAACACATGCCCGTTGTTTTCATGGTATTCCATGTTTATAAAAAACATGCATCAAACGATACTGCATTCAGGGCAATGTTCCACAACGTATTAGAGTATTGTCGTATGTATGCATACCGTGATCCGCAGGAGGAGGATGCCAAAATTATTTCGTAGAGTATTGACTGGTTTAGATGTCTCAGAGCAGTGGTAGACAATCGAATGACGTAATATCAAACCGTGCATGCATGCATGAATGGAATAGAAAGTTGTACTTATATTCATAGTACTGTCATAACAAGTTTTCGTACTGCTACAAACCCTCACTAAAAGAAACTCATCAGGAACTTCACATTACTCGACGTTGCTTCACGTTTTTCACTTAGCAGCCCTATTTTGCTAACACGCACACGAGGTTTCACTCTAAGATTCGATTACGATTGAATTTCTAACCATTTCACTGGGACTTTCCTTGCGTCCTATGTGTAACTAACATGTTTGCAGTAAGCTGGACATAAAATCACCGCTAATCTCATCTGAAACGCGTCAAGCGGTCGTAAACTCGTGGTAAAATCCCACCAGCATCTGAATCGCACGATAACGCACAAAAATCTTACTGGAGTGAACAGATGCATTGAGCTGCATGTGTCATTTCAAAATCCGGTGGAGGGATTTTCCCTGCGGCTCCGAGGAAATCTAATCCCTTCTATCTTGGTGATGACGCACGCCTAAAGAAGCAATCCCGTAAACCTGTTTCATGGTTGCTTTTCCGCGACGCTTTGCGCGGCATGTGGCTTTTCCCTTCGTCTGATAGTCCCTGAAGCACCTCAATATGCATATTGTCAACAGAAAATCTTTCCTCGATTCCGGCGACTACCCGATATCCTGCGTTAATAGAAACCACAAACGATAGCAATGTATAAAAAGCTTCCACGCGATGGACATTTTTGGTTCTCTATTTTTAATGCTTTACGTGTGTCCTTATTATACACACTCGTGAACTGTGCCAATGAAAAAGAAAGGCACGGTAAAGTAAGGCTTTTTTGCATTAAAATCCATGAAAGTGCAATTGCGTTCTAAATACAATCTGCTCCTTGTCGAAGATTTCTACTTAGTAATCATTCCGCAATTTCTTTGACGATTTGGCGACTTTTCCTTGCGTGGTTTTCATTACTTTCACTTATCTCTCATCTGAGCAATTCGCTTCGCCTAACTACAGCGTGTACAACACAGCGCACAGTCTGACCAAGCTCTGACACCTAATCGTTCCCGACCAATAAGGTCCCGAGCACAGGAGGATCGCCATTAGGTGACGTGACGGTCCCAGGAGGACCACGCACTGGTCACGTGACACCGGACGGCCAGGTCCGGTGCGGTACCGCCTGGATAGACCTGACAGGTGGCGATACTACAAAGTAAAAATTAAAAGATAAAGCTTCGGTTGAACTTCATTGTAATTAGGAAGAATGCAACACCAAAAAGAGCAATTCATCTACGTAAACGTAAATGGCAATAATATCAGAAATAGTAAAACAAAAAGTAATGTCCAACGGCTCTGGATTGTCTCACAAGGCACAATTGGAAAGATATTGATATGAATATGTGATGATGATGTGACATGATACCAGAAAATGTGTCTTCGAGAGCCTATGATTAGAGCCCTTGATAACGAGCATGCCAGGTGCTAAGTTTTGTCGTGATTGATCGGAAACTGCTATCCCGGACAGACCGACGGTAAAGGTGACCAGCTCGCGATGTGAAAGAAATCACAGCAACAACTACTCACCCCACGCTTGCCACTACGAAGCACGAATAAAGAGAGTAATTCGCTTAACTCGATTACATGCGACGTAGCGCCCTTTTTGGACCGCAGTCGACTTTCCATCCTACGAAAGGATCCGACAGTGCGCGTCTCTATGGTACTCGACATGCTGGAAACTTGGCTGGATGTGATGGCTGATTGATCACGGACAGACTACACTGAGGGAAAATGAGCGCAGTTTGAACGGCGCGCCGGGCGGCAGGCGGCGGGTTCACGCGGGACGACGACTCCACCTCTTACGATAGCGGACCAAATCACAGGCGGGAGCTCCGGCGCCGGCCCCATGAGCGTCGGCGTCGCCGGCTGCGGCGCAGCTTGCGCTGGTCGCCAGCGTCCAATGGCCGAAATACCGGGCCCGTCTGAAGCTGACACGCCTCGGGCATGATTGATTCGGCCTCTCGGTCCCGCCTGTCTTCCGATGGCGCCAGATCGATGTGTCGCCCACCGAGCCCGGCGCCGCCCGTCCAGCTGGTTCAGAATTGCCCGGGTTGGGTCAGTCCGCCGCTGAGTAACAGCCCGTGGTACGGAATAGTTGCCGAGGACGGACGCCCGTTTTAGACGACTAGTGGTTGAATGGTCAGTGTTCATTGACATGCATGATATTTCTTGTTATTTGCATGCGCAGTGAAGGCATCTGGGTTTCAGCCCCACGCCAGTCTTATCTCCTTGTCCCTTCTCTCTCTCTCTCTCTCTCTCTCTCTCTCTCTCTCTCGCCGCCGTCGGCCGGTCGTCCCCGGCTTCGTCGGACCGGCGTCGGCAGCGGCAGACGGCAGCCGGCAGCCGGGCGCCGGTGACGGCCACTGCCGGCCACAGGACGGATGACGGACGGAGACGCGGCGGCGGCGGCGGCGGCGGCGGCGGCCGACAGCGGGCCGGCCGTCTAATGGATGGCGGCGGCGCGCCGGCGCGGCCCAGCAGATTACCACCGCCGGGCCCGGCCGGGTCTGCCGCCGCCCAGCAAACCGATAAACTCCCGCGAAACAAGACAGATGCGTCGCCAGATGGATGGACGCGCCCGTCGGCGAGGATTAACCGAGGCGTTTCGAGGCGCCGCCGCCTCGGACGGCTCGCTGGTGGGTGTTCTGGCGTCCTTTGAAGTTGCGCTGTTGAACGTCTGGCCGCCTGCAACGCAGAGGTTCTGGGTGTTATGTCCACGTAACGTCTGCGTGCATTATCTCTGGCTGGCTGTGATGTTAGTTCGCAAATGCTCCGGCCTCGTGTGACGTAGGAAATCAGACTGGAGCTCTGTCCGCTTTTGAAGTCGGTGCAGTGGATGTTTGCATCCGGATGCCTGAACAGAGGAATTAAACTGTAGATAAATATTCATAGTTTGCTGCTGCTTTTCAGATGGCTTTCAGTCCCTTTCCGATTGGGTGACGTCGCTTCATTAAATGATATTCAAGTATCCTAATGATAGACCTAGAGCATGAGGGCTCTAGCACAGCATGAACACTGTCGCAAACAACAATGTCTCTTTCTCTCATCCAGTCATCCACTACCACGCACACAGCCAATGACGGTTGCTTGCCTTCACGGGGACTTTGCCAGGATGGCACATTTTATTTCTTGAACAATCTGTCTCGGGCATCGCCCGTGTACACAGAGGCAACCGTGGGAACCGCGCGATCTTCCAGCACAAGCCACCAACAGGCAGTTCCGATCAGACACCAACAACCTCATTATTCCGAACAAAGGAACGTGAACACAACACCCCAAGTCCTTCTTCACTTTTCCCTTCTTCCGCAACATCCGGCATGATACTGTGAACGCGTAACCAGCGTGAGAGGCGGTGTGGGCAATTTTCTCCTAGCCTGCATGATAAAGAGCCCTCGATGCTTTTGGAGATGAGAAGGCCACGTGCCGGCACCTTGACAAAGTCTAACGTAAATCATAACGTAATTTTTCAGGAGGGCTAAAGTAACGACACTTGCAGCAGTCGTGGTGACACCTCCTTCCCCTTTCCTTGCGTTTCTTGCCTCTGTTTAACGGTTGCACTCACACTAGCCGGTCTTCTACGCGGCGTCTAAATTTAGTCTGCACACATACAGTCAATCACTTGCACAATCACTTGCACTCGCCCCTGTTTCCCGCTGTAACGTTTAATGGAGCACTTGTTCTTTCTCGAAACTCGCCAAATATGCTCCAGCGTAACGTAATTCACATGGACTTTACAGGCGGCGCGTAATAGCCAGCAGGTCGTTGCACGCCTTAAAATCCCAATATCAGTCGGTCACTCCGTTCAGGCAAAGGTCTTTGGTCCGGTCCGCAAGTTCCGCGCCGCTGCGTATTGATTTTTTACTCTAATCATGCCTAAGGAAAGCCCTGGCAACAGCAAGCGAAAATGTTAAGCGACCTGAGTTCGCCTATGCATTTGTTTCTATTTCGTCACTGCGTGCAACGTGATGCTATAACACACCGGTCTGGAAACCGAGATGGCGAAATGATCTGGACACCCGAGACGTGGAGGGCAGAATTTGAGGACTTTAAATGCAGCCTAAACTGATACGGGAACTTCGGGCGTAGACCACACGGAGCTGGCAAGCTCGAGCACCAAACAAACTTATCTGGGAACCTCAGACGTCGGACATAATGCGCTGGAAAAGTGAGCTGCGAAGCGCAGACTCACAAACTTCGAAGCAAAAAGCAAGCAAACAAACAAAAAAAGCAAACCGGGCAAACTGCTCTGGGAGATCCAAACAAACTGTTCTGGGAACCTCAAAACACCAATCTGGGAAGCTGAGACACGAAACACCTGGTTAGTTCTGGACTTCGGAACAGCAAAAGGCCACTCCACGACGTTGAGAAAGGAGGCTAGTTCCCTGATAAATAACGAGACATTCATTTGCATGTTATTTGAAGCGCAGCAGCCCCAGCAGTCCCTTCTGTCTCTCTTTGCAGTTTTTGTGCGATGTGCACATCAAAGAGTCAATAGTTGCTTAATGTCCGAAATGAATCCTAACCTCCCCAAATGCGGGTTTCTCAACGGATTTAACCCATTTCATTTAAGCCGACGCCAATTTATATTTTTACCTTTTGGTTATCATTTATCAAATAACAAACTAGGTTCCCTTTGTTAGGACTAGCGGAAAATATTGGGGGGTTAAATCATCTTTGGGGGCTAAGTTCTTCATTAGCGGGAGGGCATGGCCCCGTGAAAGAATGCAAATCGGCAACCCTGCGGGTGGCTCCCAAAAAAGAATACCGAAAAGAAGACAAAAAGCCATTAAATAAAGTTGTATCATCTTTTGTCTAAGATGCCTTCATGCATCTATGCTTATTCTTTGTTGTATAACTGACAACGGGAAGTAGGCATAAATGCTCATAAAACACATCTAATTTCATCCAAGTAATATCAAAGAATAAGCCAATCAGTCTTGAATGCGAAGGCACACTTCCCTCATTAGGCAAGACGGCGTGTTTATAACGATCTGTCTTGGCGTAAGACAAGAGCAGATGAACCAAGAGATGCTAGGGACCTATGTTTCACTACTATATATATAAATGTATATATTACAGTACTAATATTTAGAGTAAAAACAATGTTCTAGGGGTACTCCAGGGTACTCGGGGCGCAATGTGATCACGTCGTCAAGGCGCCCTCAAACATAAATCATTATTAGGATACTTCAGTAGCAACCAGTCGGTCCAAGCTCGGGATGAACTAAAAGGCGAACCCTGTATTTCACGCCGTTAAATCCATGTTCCATCCACACAGTCGTTCCGCACCTCGTCTCTTTGCTTTTTCTCCTGTCTTCCCTATCTCGTCTCCCACCCGGGCGTTGATTCGGGTCGGTCTCGAAGCCTGCATCACCTGCTCTTGTCTCCAGTGCTCACGTCTGTATACGTCCATACACTCATCGCATGATAGTCAAGCTGCCTTGTAAGAAAGGTCTCATTTCCGACAGTCCGGCGAGGCCGTCACCGTGGCCACCAGAGGGCGCCACAGTGAGCAGGCTGAATGTCCCAGGCGGAACGGCCGATTTAAAGGGCTTTATCGGGCTATCAAAGTCGTTTGTTTGAGAAAAGACGGCACTATCTTACGTCGGCGGCAAATGTTCCCGATAAAATCTGAGCCTTCCACGGACGACAGGACGGATATTCCAGCTTGTACATCACTGGCCGTGCTGTCAAGCAGCAGCGTCCCAGGACGGGCTATCAGTCTGTCCAGTCATGGTATTGATTCCTCCAGCGAAACAGCTTACTGGTTTTTGGGGGTGCACATAGTTGTGAGGAGACGCGTAGCCAGGATTTTCCTCAGGGGGAGGGGCTAAATGTCAACTTTTGTCATATGCCACTGGCACAGGAATAGACCAAGCGGCTCCGTTTTGGGGACCAAGGGGAGGGGGGTTGGAAAACGCTGTTGCGTAGATGATCACTATTACGCATTCCTGCGAAATCGCTATATATCTAGTGCAAACCACTTGGCCCAGGGGGGAGGCCATGGCCCCCATGACCCCCTCTTGGCTACGTCCCTGGCTGTGAGGTGGAATAAAAAGCTAAAATCTACTCGAAACGCATGATCAACGAAAAAAAAAAATCCAGAATGTATCTCGGTATATGCTATTGATGTTGGAACCCGGCTTGCATGGGGTGTGTATATGGGTTTGCTGCCTGGAAACTGCCTTGCTTTACTCCTTCTCGGTTGACGTCTGCACTGATTCCGAAAGGAAGCCAAACTGAACGCCTACCGCTTTTGTATTTTCGTCAAAGTGACTCGATGACGCATCAACCATTGCTGGACGAGGGAGCGATGGGGTCTATCAACCCGATGAGGCTTCTCTTAGACTGCCGGCGAACAGTCCGGGGCAAGAGCATGGAGCCTTCAAAAGCTGATCATATCTTCCTTCTGCATCTGTCCAAAAATAGTGGCATGTCATGTCAGGTTAGCGGTTTATGACGTCATTCTCGAAGGCTTGCGAGCCGTTTTTCTAAATCTGAACTACGTTCCAGTTTCTTTCTCAGGAGTTTGACGAGATATAAGGTCAGCTTTACCCGGGATCGAAATGTCATTGACCATTTCGAGGTCAAGTGAAGCTACCGACCTTAGATCAGCTTAACATTGCTTTGAACTGTATGCAAGACTAATGTTTGTCACTGACTGCAATCATAAAAACTATTTTTGGCCTCTTTTGATGATCAGAACTCTGATCTGTGAAAATGAAGCTTGCTTTACGCGCAACCAGCATCATACAAAATGATGACGAAAGTTATTTAATCTTCCGTTGACCTTACCTTGGATCGAAAGAAAAAGTGATCGATGACTACGACGATCGATATGCCTTAAAACCAATTCTCTACAAAAGCAAAGGTTGCAGGCCATTTCGCTGTAAAGCTACTGAGTGATAACTCGGCAACCTGAAGGGGTGAGGACAAAAACCATTCTAACCACAAAGGCATTCGCAACAAGCCCATTTTTATTTTGTTGTTCTTTCTCAACTATGAGCGAAATGGGCACGGGAATGTCAAGCACTCCAGTCTCTCATCCGCCACAAACGGAAATCCTTACGTTCGGCGATGGTTTATGTGCCAGCGTGCACCAGCGAGACACTCGCGAGGTGCTCTGAGGATACAACGGCCGTGCGGAAAACCCACGAGGTGTCCCGTGCGTGCCATAACGGTGCGGGACGCCCACGGGTTGCTTCGGGGGCGCTGTGACGCAGTGGGACGACCACAAGCTGCTCTGGGCAGGCACCGCGGCCCGGCGCGCGGGGCCGGCGAGACAAACACGACCTGAGCCCCCGAGGGACGGCAACTGTCGAGCTCGAAACCGTCGGTCGGCGCCGTCGCGTCGGCCGGTAAACAAGTCGGACCGGCGAGAGATCGGAGCGGCGCGCCGCTGAATGTCGGCCAGCGCCGCGGTGCCGTCGCCGCCGCCGCTGCCTGGTATTGACGCTCCGCGCGGCCGAGCGCCAGCCAAAGACCCGCCGCCGGAGATGTGGCCGCGCCGACCGCGCACGGCAGGCACCGACCGGCTGCCAGCGCTCTCGGCAACTGAGATATAGGGCAGGGTTCGGTGGGAAAAGGCTGGCATGACGGCTGCAGATGGATTGAGATAAAAAGTGGGCATTGGAACCGATTGCCTGCGAGGACAGTGACGCCAGGTATGGGTTATGGCAGACGTTACTGAGTATGCGAAACAATTGAATACACGCCTTCCAAAAGCTATGAGCCCATGGTTACACACGCACCTTTGTCTCAGCCTTTTCAAGAGTCACATTTCCGTCTGTCCTCTGTGACCCCATGCCTGCGACCTCCACAGATCCATTTCCTACGAGCCCAGCTGATCATCTCTTCCTCCGCCTACACCAAGCTCCGTCCGGTATTTGATCCTAGTCTCCGAATCACATGATCTCAGGTGAAATGTTTGCATCAAACATGACCCTCTCCAGGAACCAGCGTATGCTATATAACAATAACAGAAACCTTACCGAGGTTCTGACTACACTCTAGGGAAGTGACTCCCTACTCTTAAACTCGTTTTCCTCGCCACAGTACTGACTCCTCCCCTGCCGCAACGCAATGACGCCGCCTCTGAGGTTCGAACTCACTTCCCCGCCGCCGTCCTCTCGGAGGATTCCGTGGAGGGGGCGGGGGACGCGTGCACCAGCAGCCTCGCCCGGCGACAGTCAGCACAGCTCAGTCATCATGCGCCGATTTCGCGGCCCGGCTCTCGGCGACGGTGCCAGATTCGGCGCCTGCCGCGGGAGGAGCCGGTTCAGTGATAAGGAGCGCGACCTTGAGCTGGCTGGAATCGGAACTATAACCGGCAGTGGTGGTGAGTGATCACGTTTCAGACGGGCAAGGCAAGCGGCGTTTTCAGAAGTCTAGTGCTCAATGTTTGGAATGTTCAGTGGCTCAGACAAAACGGACCAATTTCTTAGTAACCCGGACTGCCGAAGAAAACCATAATGCTAGGCATTGCTCAAAGAGCCCTAACGGATTGCAGACTTGAGAATGTGTTTTCTATTCCCAAAGCTTAACGTGGGCAGTTGAAGAGACAAGTCAGAACGAACAGTTTAGCCCAGTGTACGTGATGTGTTTAAGGACGGCTTCATCGCCCATGTTGGAAAAATAATAACATCGTTCTCCGGCGTTTTACCTTTTATTAAGCACCATGTTTGTATCCTGCAACGTACCTTCCGAAGCTACGTGTCCTCGTGAATTAATGTTGCGGCTGCAGGGGCAAGGCTAATAAGGTTATGCCTTGGACACAATCAAGAAGAAATAAAGCAGTCAAATAGACGAAAGGTGTTGTGTAGATAAATGAGAAGGAACGAGCAAAGCAACCAAAAATGGAGATAACTGGAGACGGGGAAGAGGGTTGATTTTTCCTTCGGGAGTGTATTTTCTGCCGAAAGAGATGAGGTCTGTGGATGTTCAAATGTTGGCCCTGGTGCTGGGCTCCGGGGCACCGGATCCGTTATCTTTAACGACAATGGCGCCACTAATGCTCCTGGTTCACGGAAACATGCCAATAGATTATCGCATTGGCAGAGAGCCGTCGGCCGGGCTGATGGCTATCTGAGTTATGAACGAGGCCGGGTTATCAACGATGTCTGCCACAGACGGGCCACCACAGCACCGGACCGGACCGGACCGGACCGGACTGGACCGCACCGCACCGCACCGCACCGCACCAGACCAGACCAGACCAGACCAGACCAGACCAGATCAGCCCAGCCCAGACAGAGCTATCAACGTCTGCTGCGGACGGGCCGCCTAAGGACTGGACCAGAACGGGCCAGAGCGCGCGCAGGAAACGACTGAGCGTGCGAACCGTCCCCTGGTCCTAGCAGCGTGAAGGGACGTCCCCTGGTCCTGGCAGTGTGAGGGACCGTGTCCAATTGCGGATAGTATGGGGGTACCATCCCGAGATCCTGGACTAGAAGAGTGTGAGGGGGCCGTCCCCAGGTCTTGGCAGTGTGAGGGGGCCGTCGCCAGGTCCTGACAGTGAGAGGGGACCGTCGCCAGGTCCTGGAAGTGTGAGGGACCTTCTCCAGGTCCGGGTGGCGTGAAAGACCGTCCCGAGGTCTTTGCAAGGCAGACTGTCTCTCAGGCCCTCCCCGAAACTAAGAAAAAGGCGGGGGGGGGGGGGTGGGACACTTCCCTGACCTGGTGCGGCAACGACCAAGGGATCGCACTAAAGCTAAGAGAACCAAGACTTAAACCAGAGGTGGCAGAAGTGATGTCATGTGATGAGGCTGGTTCGTTAGTAATCATATCGTGACGGTTGCGGGTTAGAGGTTATAGATTATGTCTTTTAAAGTTTGCGATTTAATGGGTATACATGTGGTCTGGAAAACGGAGCAAAGCCGGCTCGTCCGCGATTGTCTGTAATCAAAAGTCGGACATGGTATTGCTCAGAAGGTCTCTTAGGTCTGCTAGCTTAGAGGAATAGAATTTGATCGCGTTAAAAAAATATGCCGGCTCATACGGTTCTACCTACGTCCTCGAGATCATCGATACTTTTGGCAAATGTTATTCCATCTTGCAGAACGTGGAATAACTAAATATCACCAAGTAAGCATCAAACATTGTCGTGTGATTCGTGATCTATGTTGATGCGAACAAAGCTGTTCTTTCCGCACACAGAAAGTGGGCGCGCAGCCTCCGCCGCGTTTTTAGTTTCACGCAGCCTGCGGGCGCAGCAGTAGCTCAATTAATATCGTTCCTCCGCAGCCACTTCATGCAGTTCTGGGACCTTTTCAAAGGCTACACGCGAGAACTTTGGCCGCACTAGACTAATTTTGCGCCGATATGCGTCAAGTTTTCTAGAGTGCATGGCGGTAGCATGGAACCTTCATTAAACGTCCGCGCAGTTTTCATTATGGTCGCAAGTTGAGACTCGAAATTAATCGGATCAGCGCGGACTATCTCAATCATAGCCAGCAACCCCCGGGTGCTGGGCAGATCGAACCCTTGGCAACATACCCATGCCATCCTCCAAAGCCTGCAGTCTCCGCTGCAATGGCAGATCCAAGGAACGCTTCACCCGATCGTGAATCCACGTGGAAAATGCGCACCGATGGCGTGTCTCCATTAACTGGCTAAGTAGCGACGCTGTCATTTTTAGCGGCGGCCGGGCAGTGCCGCCGTCGCTGACGGGTGGTGACTGGAAACCTCCCTCCCGACCCGTTCGGTCGAGTGCCCCACAACAGACGTTTCACAGGAACGGCCATTTCTCACTGGCGTGTGTTGGAATGTGAGGGGTCGTTGCGCGGGTCGCCGTGGAACCGCAGCGCGGGGACGCTGCCCAGTCCAGTTAACGATGCGTCCGGCCGGTGATGTGTAGTGTGCGAGCCAGCAACGTTGGGCACGGACCCGCGCGCACAAAACCATGGTTTCGGGTCGAAACACCGCCACAAAACACACGGCTATCCACGTCTGTGGGCACTTGTAGTCTGCCTGATGATGTAGAAGCTACGTATCCTACCTCACCAAACTAGTGGGGTTAAAAAGGCATTTCGCGACACAGAGTACGTTTTACTTTTTTACGTTTTACCATACTACGTTTTTGGCGTGCTGAAATGCTTTTGGAAAAAGTCGTTGAACTTGAGTGGCAGGGAGGCATCTGTGATTCGTATTTATGGGCCGGTTAATGACAGACGCTGAATACGTTTCGTAAATTCCGACCAGACGGCTTAGCCTTAGCTCGCAACTGGGCCACAGCTGGGCGAGGCGATGTTGCCTGACGTTGGCCTCATTGATCTTGTCATCAGAAAAAAGCTCCTGCCGACATGTAGTTTTCTGCTGTCGGGAGCGCTTCATCTCTTACCAGCGAGCTACAAAGTTTTTAACCAAGTAGGTAGTAGGTTGTGCATTATTTACGAAGACACTCTTCAGACATAACGATTATAAACAAAATACCAGTGCTGGTGGAAAGTTCTTAAATTCCCTCCATCAAGATAGGCCAATGAAACTAAAACGACCATGCTGAGCATCTTTTCCTAAAATTTAAACTATTCCCTACTTCCCCGAGCATGACCTTAGCATGGTGTGCACCAGTATTTTTTGCCGATAGAAAGTCGTGTCAACATAGATGTACACGAACATTCATACGTGCTAGTGAAAGCATACATGACGTGAATTAGGAATCATGGGCAATATTGCAGAGCTACGTATGGTTTGCATACAACTTTGGCAATTTAAGTCATAAGCGGCCTTTAATTTTCGGTAAGTTCTAGTTAACCCTATTTTCGTATAGGGGTGGGGTTTCAAAATCCCCTGTTCCGTTTTTTTTTTTTTGTTCGCCATTTTCGCAAGGCGAAGCCAGGTCACGTTTTTGGGAGGCGTCTCATTTCTTTTTTTGGCACTGATGAAGGTAAAAGAAAAATGACTGGAGAAAATAGTTTTTAAGTTAAAATTTTAAATTTTGCGTACGTATATAGGTAACTAATTGGGCAAAAATACAAAAATGGTTTTGCTAATCTAAGGTCACGTTACAACATCAGCTGAAGGTCAAAAGCGAAAATTTATTCCTATATAAATATTTTTGACGCTAATTTCCAAAGCGCAAAATCCGGAATACGTTTGACAGCGAACAGGCTCTCTACTTGATTTTTGAGTCCCAGGATGATATCAGGTCCGGCCATGGAGCTATGGCCTACAGTGTCCGTACGCGTACCCTATGCGTACGCGCACATACCCCACGTCAAATCGCGTAAATCGTGGTACGCTCATAGTGCCTATCAAAAAATGGCCAGTCATACATTTTTTTGGCCCTGGGTGGTCTATGAGGTCAAGGTCGCAGGTCATGAAAGGCCACGGATTTTTACAACCATTGCATGATTCAAATGCCCATAACGTGGTGACAGATTGTCACAGAAAGATGCAGTTAGCGCCATTCAAAAGATAAATGTGCTAGGTATCATACATAGGCCCATTTTATCGGTGACGTTGGGGTGACCTCTGATATGACTACGATGCATAGAAAATTTTCGGTTTTATCCATGTTTTGCTGCCGTGATCTAAGATGTAGCACAATATGTCCCCAAGTACCTATAATAAGCGTGACAACAAAGATATGGGCAAAATGTTACTTGTTCGGACGTCTTGACTTTAGTATCGCGAAGAGGCGTTTGAGAAATGTGCCGTGAGGTTATATGACGAATATTTATTGATTGCGTGCCTTTCGTTTGTCAAACTGCTGTAAACCTTGATGGGCACAATGTCCTATGTGCCTCTTACGCATCATGTTAGTTTTAAATTGCTTGACACGAAAGATCGAAGATCATGACACTAGTCACCTATCGACGCTTGCCATCCAGATCTGACATACGCATTCTTCACACTTGTATGAAAGTGGGTCTGTCGGGTATTCTTAACCCTATTCCCGGAAGGGGGGGGGGCGGAATCCGCCCCCCCTCGGGTTTTTTGCTTGCCAATTCCAGGCTTTTTAGCGCAGCTTCACGAAACTTGGTGACTTTTCCTAGCTATTCTTTCTACGTGCTGTGACAAAATTTCAAAATTCTATTTTGCTCAGGGGCGGAGCCAGGCAACGTTTTTGGGAGGCACCTCATGCCATTTTTGGCCATGTTGAGGGTAAAATGAAAATGTCTGCCAAAAACAGAGTTTTAAAGCTAGAACTTAAAACTTTACATGGATGTATAGCTTAATAGTTGAACAATGTAAAGATGTGATTTTGTTTATCTGAGGTCATTTTACATGGTCAGGTCAAGGTCAAAAATAAAAATTTGTTTTTTCGCAATAATTTCGGTGCCGTTTTTTTAAATGCCAAACTCGGAATATATGTGACGTAGAAAGGTGCCTTCTACTTGTGTACCAAGTTTCAGCTTGATATCAGGTCGGGTCACGGAGCTATGACCTAAAATGTCAGTGCGCGTACCCTATATCGGAATAGCCGTAAAATGAAATTTTTGAAATAGAGTGAATTCAAATGATTGAAAACGTTTACAGGTAATATTGAATGCACACGAGATCATTCCAAGTGACCCAAGGTCACTGGAGGTCATTTAAGGTCAAAGGTCACAAGTTGATCTGAGAAATGTGTGACCATGACAGTTTCTCCTTTTTCATGTCCCTGGCACCGCCTATGCTAACATTATACAAACATTGTGGTGCGATTTGTACTTCTTTGGTATAACATGACTAGCAGAAGCCAAAAAAGGGTGTTTGCCTCTTTTGTTCATCCAGTTGTTAGAAAACTAATCCTCCTATTTTTGAAACCCTGTGAACGCCCATGAATTTTCTCAAAATTTCAGATTTGCGGACCCATGGTAAAAGCCCTATTCATCATCTCTCGATTGATGCCAGTTTCATCGAAATCGGTCGATAAACAACGGAGTTATAAGAAGTCCAAAAGTACCCCCCATTTTGACATTTTTGCCCCCCTGTATCCACAAATTTCAAAATATCGAAAATTTGTTTCTATAAAAATGTAGTTTACGCGACGGCAAATCGCTGCCGTTTGTTGCGATGAAATCGAACAATTAGTTCTCGAGATCTCAGGGGGGGGGGCCGAATCCGCCCCCCTGCCGGGAATCGGCCATACCGTCTAGCCCTCCGGGAATAGGGTTAAGCCTTTCAGCCAACTGAGACAGTTTTAGTCTAGCATCGGACCTTTTGAAGGTCAACCAAGGTCACTGACCTCAAATGACGTTGGATAACTTGTTGGCATCGGATCATTCATAGATTTTTTGGGGGCACTGATTCTGAATTTAACACATAGTGTTCACGTATCGGAGTTTGCTCGCATCGAAGGCTGTCCCGTTTTTCTTCGCACCCTTCAACATAGCTTTCGGTCAACTGAGCATACCACATAAGGTCAAAGCAAGCAGCGGGACAGAATGGCATGCAAACCAATGGCCTCTAGCAGACATGGAATGAACATAAATGACTCCATGTGTGCAAAATGGGCGTGAAATTCGGAACCAGTGCCCTAAAAGAGCTACGAATGGCCCGAGGTCAAATAGGTCATTCAAGGCCAGTCGAGATCATTAACCTCGCCTGACCTCCAAAAGGGCCGGTGCTCGACTGAGATTGTCTCAGTTGGCTTAAAGGCCTAAGAATATCCGAAAGATTCACTTTGGTGCAAATGTGAAGAATGGGTAGGTCAGACCTGGATGGCAGGGGTCGATTGGTGGTGGAGTGTTTATGACCTTTGACCTTTCGTGCCGAACAGTTTAAAACCAAGCTGATAGATAGCAGGCACCCAGGAAATCGTGCACACAAAATTGTAGAACAATCCGAAAAACGAGAATCACGAAAGCACCCAATATTCATCAAATAGCCGCAAAGCATATCTCTCAAGCTCCAGCTGGCAACACAGAAGTCAGGGCATCTGAAAAAATTTCAGTTTGGCCAGATTTTTTCTCTTGCACTTATTGTGGATACTTGGGGCACAGTAAGATACATTTTCAGAAAGATCACCATTAGCAAACATAGTTAAGACCAAAAACGTTCCATGTTACCTAGTCAGGTCAAAGGTCATCCCAAGATTACCAAAAATGGCTTTTTATGAAAACTAGATCATTCATCTTTCGAATGTCTCTAATCGAGCCTTGCTGTGAGAAACTGTCACCAAGTTATGGGCATTTGAATCATGCAATGTCCGTAAAAATTGGTGATCTTTAATGACCTGTAACTTTGGCCCTAGAGGTCAACCAGGCTTAAAACTTATTGCTGACCATTTTTCAGTGGACAATATGAGCACACCACATATCATTACAATCGTAACGGATCGGGTCAGATCTTGAGCAGATTGACATGAAATGACCCCTTTTTCGGGATGGCCATAAAAAGGAATTTTAGAAATATAGTGAACCAAAATGACTGGAAACGTCTTCAGACACGATGAAGTGTTTTCAAAGTCATTTCATGTGATGCTGAGGTCATTTGAGGTTATGTAAGCCAAACGTCGTAAGTTTACCTGATATCCAAGCGGCATGACAGTTCCCCTTTTCATGTCCCTGGCGCCGCTTTTGCCAGCATTATACACACAATTTAAGACGATATGTAATTTTTAAGTATGACACGATTAAAAATAGCCAAAAATATTTCATTTTCAGTTTAAGTATTTCAAATAGCTTTTTTTTGCAAAATTCGAAATTCAACCTTCAAATTTTGCAAAATTCCAAATTTATGGGTAAATGGGAAAAGCTCCATCGATTATGTCTCGACTTATGTCAGTTGCATCAAAATCAGTCCATAAATAGCGGAGTAAAAATATACCTCCATTCTGACTTTTTGCTCCTTGTATCCACCTGTTTCAAGACTTCCGAGACCTAGTTTTATCAGAATGTGTTTTATATCATGGATGAATCGGTTGTCGTTTGTCACGATGAAATCGGTATGGTGGTTCTCGAGGTTGGGAGGGGGGGGGAGCGGGACGAATAAACCCTTCATACGGGAATGTCCCTAGAGCTATGGGTACGAGAATAGGTTAACTCTGAATTTGTCTCATGCCATTATGAACTGATCCTTCGATCTACAGCTAAATTTTGTTTTGTAAGAGTAGTATTACCACTTTTTATTGAATTATTACACGGATTTAACTCTTGCCCAATGCCCAAGAGCAGACTAGTTTTCGACATAAATAGTTCCTTGGATATCAATAATGTTGATTGCGGAAGCCTATTATTGTTTGGTCTGTACTTCTCTTCGGCTCCATCTTCATCTTTTATGTCTATTAAGATACCTATACCAACATGTGTTCCAGAAATTGAGATCCTAGGAGCAAGCCTAGAAGGAAATTGATGCCATAATCTGGGTGCATTAAGATCTTAGACTAAATATGTACCAGAGCTAGATCAAAATATGAAATATGCTATAAAATATGGAAGCCGTTGTTTCGTTTTTTCGGAGTATACAGAAGTAAGATTTGCTGGGTTGTTTTCCATACATTTCGAGACATATTGCGGTTCCGTCTGGTGGTATGAGGTTTCATCCTGATATGTGGTAATTAAGTAAAATAACGATATAATAACGACATCCTACGCTCTCACGTCCCTCAATTTCCGTCTGCGCTCTACGTAACGGAGTCATCTACGCGCAAAGATTACGTTCATAAATTCGGATTTCATATTAGGAGTGTCGTGGATCGAGCGCCAGATTTCCTTCAGTCCTCTTTACAGGCACTGTTGATTTTCTTCTGCTGCCCTGATCGGCAGAAGAAAATCAACATCGAGTCGTCGGCGTTTTCGTCGGGCCGCCGAGCGGGTGCACCTGCTTGCCACACCGTGGTGTGGCAGGGGTTGGCAATGGCTGCGGAGATTTGAATTTGGGTGATCGGGGAAGCCGTAGTCGCCCGATGAATGACATGACATATAAACGATGATTATATGAAGGAGAGTTATAAACCTAAATATGGCATCGAAAAGTCATATCGGAATGTGGAAGTTTATTTTCCTCGCGGACTGACACCGCGTTGCCATGACGAGGCCAGTTGCGTTGCCTTGGCAATCCGACTCCCAAATGCTGATAATATGATTGGGACCCCACCCCGGCCCTTATTGCTTTCTATGTAATGTTGCGGGTTCACATATAGCCTAGACATTGAGTGGCTTTGAGATGTTTCCATGGGTATTGAGATTGCTGGTCAAGGAAGAATAGCAATTAAGCAGATCAATAATAATTCAAGAAATATCTATAAATAGATATAGCAATATGAACAGTGAAGCAATCAGGGAATCAGAGGTTTGGTTTGTACTGCATGAATGCTTCGCTAGCTGATTCCGTCTAAGAAATGAAATTTTGGCACTCCTTGCTCATTGCACCATGACCGGCAGTGTCGAAATAAACAATGGTTTCCAAGGGAATGTGGCAACCGAAACATTCCATTACTGATCTAGTCTCCTGACACAGTAAATGACTATTGACCTTTGAAAACGCATGCACATATTAGTTGCAGGTGAAGCGCTAGGCAACGTGCTATTGTGCTGCAGTCATATCTACAGGATATGGAGGACTAACAGTCTGTCGGATTGTACTTTCTAATGTTTTATTTCTTCGCTGACAGGGAAGTCCAAAGTTTGCGTTCTCACTGGTGTCTTGATAGTGCTTATGCGATCAGTTTATCGGACCAGGTAATGACATATCAAAATATGCTAATTTTGTTTTTTTTTACCACGGTCACGGGGTGTAGGGAATCGTTTACTGACTGTGGGCATTAAGTAAAATTTAGAAAACTCTGTCGTAAAAATTCTTGGGCCTTTGCCCTTCGGGCTCGTGCCCACGTACTTTCACCGCAGAGAAATTAAAGTGCCCCGCACTGCAAGGCGAACGGAATGAGCAAACCGATCGATCAAGTTAGCCATACAGTCTGTGGAAACTAGAAATCTGAAAGTCTGTTTGCTTTATTTGTTGAGCACCATTGACATCCATCTAATGATTTACGTTGCTATGATCAACAATCTTGGCAACTAAGAGAATGCTTAGAAAGCACTCCATGATTAGGATAGGTTTAAACTGGTAAAATTTCCAAAGCATTATTTATAACTGGATTTATATGGCGATTTTAATTTTCTCGGAAGACATTTGTTCCAATCGCTGGAAAATTACTGACGTAAATAGGAACTGAGAACAATTTAATTCGAACAGCTACTGCACTGCTCTCAGAGCCTCTTCTACCCTTATGACTTAAACCGATGCCTAATAGCTTACTGATCTAAAACGGCAGCCACCATGCGACTTGGCCGACATGGACGCACTGAATGTAGATGGCAGTGTATTTAAAGTAATTTATTCACACAGAATGAGCAAGTGCAGCGAGGGAACGCAGCAACACAACCGATGAAACCAGAGTTCCAAATGCTTTCTTGAAAGCTATTCACAGATATGCCTGTGAGTATATCTGATATATCTGTCGGAGATACATCTTTAAAATTACATTCCCTTAACCCTATTCCCGTACATGGCGGGGCTTCAGAAGCCCCTTTTTATTTTTAGCTCGTCAGTTCCAGTATTTGAAAAGCATGTTCACAAATCCTGGCCAGTTTTTCTACCTACTCTTTCCACGTATTATGTCAAATTTTCATGATTTCGTTTAACCTGGAGGCGGAACCAGATAACGTTAGCCATTTTTGGCACTGATGAAGATGACAAAAAAATGGCTGCCAAAATATAGTTTAGCACATTATTGCATGCATGTGTTTCAGCTTTTAGGTCGATATTATTCCGGTTTACAAGCTATGTCCGCGTGCACACACTATATCACTGTAGTCATAAATAGGAATTTAGAAATATAGTTCACTCAAGTGGTTGAAAACGTTTTCAAACACTATACCAAGGTAATTCATATGGTTTCGGGGCCACCTGAAGTCATTTGATGTCAAACGTCGTCAGCTGACCCGGTGAGCATGCGACCATAACAGCTCCCCTTTTCCAGGCCCCTGGCGCCGCGTATGCCAACATTGCACAAACTATGTCGTACGATTTGTACATCTGAAGTATGGAATGACTAGTAAAAGCTCGAAAATATTTTAACCTTTTACGTCAATTCGGTTTTTAAAAACGTATTCTTTTCATTTTCCAATTCCTGCGAACGCTTATTCATTTCCTCAAAATTCTCAACATATGGGCCAAAGGAAAAATCCCATCGATTGGCTCTCGATTCATCCCAATAGCAAAAGTACCTTCTTTCTGGCTTTTTTGTCCCTGTATCCACCACTTATAAGATTTCCGAAATTCATTTTGATACAAGCGTACATTAGGACAATTTTATTCATGTGCATGAGTACAGTTTCCTTTATATACAAATGTAGCCTACGTCATGGCAAATCAATGGTCGTTCGTTGTGATCAAATCGAATGGGCAGTCCTCGAGATCTCCGGGGATTGGGGAGATAAGTACCTCATATGAGGATGCATTTTAGCGTTATGGGCTGCAGAATAGGATTAATGGACAATTTTGGTATGTGGGGAAATGTGTGGAAACTGCTCAGTTCTCAGGTTGGGTTTGAATTCGCAACATTACTTAAAAATTGGTCCATTTACTTTTGTCTGGAATTTTTGCCGCTTCGGGAGACCTCATCTCAAAACACGTCAGAGAATTTCTGACTCACCTCTATATGGAAAACTGCGTGTTGTGCAAATTTTAATAACTGCATTGCTCTGCTGGTTTAATGTAACCTTTCACCTTCATACTACGAAGCCACATCTGAATAGCCGGCCAATTTCGTGTGGTAGCCTTTCATCAGGCGGCTGGCTAGGCAGGGACCCACGGACTGTAGATAAAAGTAACTTTGTGGGAAAAATGACCCTTACTCGCACCAACAGATACGTCACTTATAAGACACTTACAGGTCGAGCTGAGTGACCAATCATACGTAATGGGACCACTGACATCTTGCTCGCGACGTCCATGGATGCCCTAAGTGGTATAATAACACATGCGTGGGTTAGAAGAAATGCATTGATTCGAGCTGACTGACGGCTCATGCATCCTGGCATCATCAGCTACCTGCTCATGATGCCCACTGATATATACAGACCTTGATCAGCTCAGATGGAAACAAAGGCGGCGGAGCGGCAGGGGGTGGGTTGCACGGAGGCACCGTGCCTGTCCCCAAAAGTGACGAAATTTAACATTAATCCTATGGGGTGGCATGGAAAGAAATGGCTCGAGAAATAACCGGTGCCCCCCCCCCCCCCTCTTGCCGGAACCCGTTCCTCCGCCACTGGACCGAAAGAGCAATAGCTGAGGGCGAAAACAGCTATGCAGTCGATAAAAACTAGAGTTCCGCATGCTTGCATGTTTAATTGACTGGATTGATTAATTGACTGGACAGATGTCCCTCAGGAAAATGTCCTCAAAGCTTATCAGCCATAGAGTTAAATTTAAACATGTGACGTTAGAAAGCACCAATTACTACATGAAATACAAAACCACACTTGCCCGAAACATGTATCAAAATATATCGTTTACGGATACATGAAGACTGTGCGTAATTTAAACCAAGCAACGTAGCCAAGGGGAAAGGGGGAGGGGGCACGTGGGCCATGTCCCCTTCCCGAGCTTAGCGGTCTACACTAAATACATATTTAGCGATTTCGCAGGTATACAGAAGAGTGATGATATATATGCTACAAAATGAAGCATTGTATGTGTTTCCCTGTGCGTTATATATGCGGTAAATTACATACGATTATGTTTTATTTCCTTAAGTTTTGTCATATGTCAGTGGCATATGACGAAATTTAACATTTGCCCTCTCCCTCTCCTCCCGAGGAAAATCCTGGTTACTTGCCTGAACTCAGTCAATAAACAAATAAACGTGCAAGCTCCTTTGTTGCCCTGTAATGTTGCAAAGGACGTTCAATTCATGCCAAGCACATCTGACTGGTAAATTCGGCATTTTTGTCTCTAAGCTATGCAGTGACACCAGATTTTAGAGGGAGAAAACACTATAACCAGAGTCTGCTAATACTACATTTGTTGTCATCGTCGCAGGTTTTATCGTTTTGTTAAGGCAGTCTTAGTAACTGTTCCACCTGAGAAGGATTTAATCTGTTTCCGTCAATGTTTCAACGGTGCGAATTAGCCAACGGCTTGATTAAGGCCACCTAGAAGTTAAATAAGTTTAAAAGCTCCAGCTGACCTCGAAAAGGGCACTAATCATTCCCAGCACCACTTTTGACTTAACCTTTGCCGGGCAGGCCTCCGGATCCACCTTCGCCGGACCGGGGGCTTGCGATACCCCCTACGTCTCGAGAACTATTAGTAGGAAGGAAGAAGTAAAAACACCACTGGAAAGGTCTTCGCGACATTAGAAGAAAGTAACGAGATTTAGTCCAATCAGGTCAGTATCATCTCAGTCATCTTAGGTCGAATCCTCTGTTGACGTTTTTGGCAGAAAGCTGTAATCATGAAGTCGTTCACGTGGCTCCTTAGATGTCAAATGTGCCAAAAAGAATGCCTCATTTACGTATTTGGTGAAGAAAAAGGGCACCCGCGACTATATTTCACCATTTCACACGAAAAAGAAACGTCTTTTTGTCAAGACGACATACATAAAATCTCCACGGCGACGTGGGTTTTTCTTATTGCAAACCACTATGTCTGGACTAAATTACACCGCCAATGTGTTCAGGATGCATATTAAGTTTGGAATTATCACATTAAGGTCAAACAAGGTTAACCTAAATCAAATTTTTGACGCATCTAAGTTGGAAGTTTCTGGTATCTGTCGTATCATCTGCCGCATTGTCATTGATGAGACACGACATGGCATAAGATCCTACAACATTGGCTGATGCAATGTCGCTTTTAGATCATGAAACTCCTGCCCCAAATAATTCCCTTCACGAAAGTCACACAGACGACCGACGGCGGGCGCGGCTGCAATGTTAAAGCCCAACATTTGGCAGGAAATTATTTTAGCGATGGCCATGGGCTTTTTCGCGACCAAAAATAAAGAGGACTGGCTTGATGAAAACTTAAAAAGAAAACAAACATGACTCTAACAGTTCGTGGCTAAACAAGGTGTGTACACATTGAAAACAGGCGTCATTTTTTTAATGTCAAATGGGGTCGGACTGCATTAAATAGCAATACGTCAGTCTTGGAATATAAGTAAAATCTCAGCATATACTAGTGATTCTAAAGCACACGTGGTTACTGATAAACATTAAAAAAATGCAAGTCAATGAATTACATTCTGCTGCGAGTCTCAGAATTTGGTATAAAACGTGACAGGACCCCAGGCCAGGGTCAAGGGGTATACTTTCACGTGCAAAAGATGTGAGAAACACCAGATGTTATATTCGAAGCTGAAAACTACTGAACTGGACCCAAAGTCTCTATTTACGACATGAAAGGGCCGAAAGTTTACGTGACCTAAGGCCACTCAACTAAAAATTTCTGAAAAATTCGAGATAGGGAAATTGTTGCATCTGTCGTACTTGGCCAGTGCAGCAAGTTTCAAGTTAATTAATACATTTGTCAAAACGTTATGACACTTCACCATTTCTGGAACATGGTCTTATTTGACCTTTCTTGGGTAAATGAACTAAGGAGATCTGAAGCTGAAAAGTCGGCAAAATATTTAAAAAGAATGCATGAAAAGGCACACTATGCTTTATGTCTCTGCTCCTGTTCATTTTTGGCCATCCTCAAAAAACCGGAGTGGGGTTGTCTTGACCCTCTCCCCGGTCCGGCGACGTTCAATCCTCGCTGGCGTGGGGATTTCTGCATAACGAGGACGTATATGGCGGGTGGGGTACAATGGCCCCTGTAAGTTCAAGAGCGTGTCGGAAAAAAACAGCGTATTGCACGTGACGAGATCTCGCGACTGGCATCCCGCTGTAAGGTCTCAGGTCAACAGGTGACCTTCCAGGTCTGGTCAAAGGTAAAGAATTGGGAGAAGGGGTACATTTTCAAGTTTAGGAACAAATAAACGCCGAATAATGAACGACAGTGAATCGACACTATCACTATCGGATATCACGGTGATCCCGAACCAATTATGATTCCATATGTTCCCCACGTGATTACATTTCACCCATGGATTCTAATCTAGGTAATGCTAGGTCAATCCCTGTCCAGCGGGTTCCTCGGCTTACATGCGCTGTGTTGCTGTTGTTGAGTTGCAAAAACAGTTTTTGTAAATGACAATAGATGCTGAGGTCAAGGGTAGCACCTGAATTGAACAACACTAATGTTGATTAACATCTAAATATCATCTCAAGTCATCCAAGGTTATCCCAGTCAGTGACCTAGGAAGATTTCAGATTATGTAACATTTGTGACTTAAATGTGTAAAGCGGTTTTTTAGTAGATAACCACCACAAAATCAAATCTTAAACATATCGTGGCATTGTAGGCCCATTTAACCTCGGCCAGCGCCGCTCTGTCCATCGGAGCAAGTCAAGCCTTCACTCTATTCCGTCCTCGTTTCATGGACGAGAAAATAAATTGCTTAAAATTTGGAGGACGCATCAGAAAGGACGCATCAAATCCGCCGATTCTATTCCTCACAGTTCAAGCAATCCGAATATATAAATCGTTTTGCGATACCCTTTTGATCTCTTGTCGCTCTTCCAGAAAAAAGTGACCTGTTTCCCGCCGAAGCTCGTGACCTTAGTTTACCCTCGCTAACATGGTTGTAATTACTGGGTTACTCTAATTACTAATGGGGACGGTAGGGACATGTTCCCCCTCTCGCTTTTTGGCCCGTGGTGCGAGCGCCCCCATAACGCGCCACAACAAAAAAAGGGTTTCGAAGGAAAAAACATCCCTTAAACCCCATCCACCATAAATGCCGACTCCAGGAAGCTCTTCTTTTTTTGCTGAAGGAGAGCCTTTTTAAATCTTTAGCAGCCATCAGTCTCCAGGCGCCCCCTCCTACATTGATCAGCCACTTGTGTATGCGGTGCCCCTTACAGTTAACCACTGCCGTACAGGCCAGGTAACTCTGAAATCTCCGGCGCCCATGCAGGCCAGGCGTCCCCTCTCATCTACATCGTGCAGATGAGACGCCTCTTAAGGATTTGGCTTCCCTCACAGACCAGACATGCTTGCGTCGCTTACAGGACAGGCGCCCCCCGTACAGATTAGGTGCCCCTCGGGAGCTCGGCGCCTTTGGCGAGCGAGGCGCCCCGTACACATCAAGTATCTTTTATATATTTGGCGCTCCCTCTACAGATCATGGTCTGTAGAGGGATAGATGGTCCGTAGACCATGGTCTGTAAGGCGTCTCGTACCGGTGCCTGGAGGCATCCGTACCGGACACCTGACAGACCATGGTCTACAGACCATCTAACGGGACACCTTACGGACAAGATACGTCTACAATTCGGGTGTCCCTCACAGGACAGGCGCTCGCACAGGACATCTTCCAGAGCAGACATGTCTACGATACAGGCACGTTTTCAGACCATACGCCCCCTCCCCCCTCCCCTTTACAGATTAGGCGCCCCTCATATACTTGGTTCCTCATCTGCAGACCAGGTGCTCGTGCGGGACTCGTGCATGTATCTAAATAAAAAAATGCGTCGATGTATGTGTCTTTAAATCCGTAAGTATGTAACTAAGCCACAATTTCATGCTAAATGGATGGCGCCCCTGCTTGAGATCGGCGTCCCCCTCGAAGGTTAGTACCCCTAACCGGATGATCTCTCCCACTATTCGTCGCGCTCCTACACGCCTGCTCGATAATCCCGGCAATGAGCATAACCGTACCAAATGTATGTAAAGTCTTACAGAAAATACCAAATTGACTCCATCGATGTCGCGTTTGGGCACTCCAGCCGTCTTAGGGTGCGCCAAAAATGTGACCGTTGTCAGCCTACCACGTTGGCGCAGAATCGGCTGATTTGGTTCCGTTATGACGTGAAAGGTCGTTACCATGGCAACGTAGAGGAAACTTGTCTGGACCACAAGATGCGGAAAAAATGCCCTAGAAAGTACAAAAAATTTTCAGGATCAAATAAAACGTTGTGAGTTATCCTCGGAAAACCTCAGGGGATGGGAAGGTTGTATCATTCCCCTCCACATACGGGCGAGGAATAAGGTTATGCCCAAGAAGCCATCTTTAAAATTTGATGTCAGTTTACCTCAGTCATGCCTCGTCAGCATCCTGAAAGAGAAGATAAATGATGACTGGTCTGAATCCCATCGAATCCCATAAAACGATGAAACGGATCTGAGTCCCAGTGAAGGTCACAATAAAGACAACTGAGAAAGACGTTGTAACTCAGTTGCAAAGCATACATTAGAAACCTTTGCTGTCCGCAAAAAAATAGATAAACAAACAAATAAATGCTGAGAGGATGCGACGTCGGGCGTCGTGCCGATTCCGATTGCCGGGATACGTTACAGATACACTGAGTCCGGTGCGAACATCGCAACACTGAGGACCACTCGGGTACAGAACCGATAACGAGCTGCAGCAAACGGGATGAATACGCTCAGCCCGAGACGAATATCAGAGCAATGAGGACTTCAGAAGTCTGGCGGCAGTCCCCTTGCCAGAAGCGTGCAACGCAGGAACCATTCTAGCGCCGTAACGACGTCGTTCTAATGAGTTTCCCTCTAAATCGAGCTGAGCGTTCAGCGTCGAACAGAACAGAAGCTGTTGCTCAGCTTCCACGTCCTCTCAATTTCCGCCCGCCGTGCTCGGCGTAACGGAGTCAGCTAAGCGTAAAGATCACGTTCATAAATTCGGATATCATATTAGGAGTGTCGTTGACCGAGCGATAGATTTCCTCCATCCTCCTTATGGACGTTGTTGATTTCCTTCTGCCGCCTTCGTCGGGCCGCCGAGCGGGTAGTGTGGCAGGGCTCAGCAATGGCTGCGGATATTTAAATTGGGGCGATCGGGGAAGCCGCAGTCGCCGATGAATCCTCACGAGAACTCGCAGTGGATGAAGCAATATTTCACTGGAAACGGCCCAATCGGTTGCGATGAAACGGAGCCGATGCTCTCGGCATCAGGCAACGGCTCCAGTTCTCTATCCCCTTCTCTCTCTTCCTTACTCTCTTTCTCCCCTCTCTTTTTCTCAGTCCCACTCCCTTTCTCCTTCCGGGGGTTCCTTCCCCGCTTCATGCGCCATCTAAATTTTGCAAGATTACTTCATTTGTGCCGCAGAAAGATGATCACTTGAATACAAACAAAGAAATAAATTGCTTCTCACGGCCATAACCGTCAGGTTGTAATAGTCAGTGATATCAGTAAACGAAAACACTAATCTGGTTGCGATTAGGGGATGAAGACAGCCTTCTTTACAACGGGAGTATAAGGAATGCTGGTTTTACTTCATAATCATGCCAAAAATTCGAAAACTGATAATGACAGTTACGTTTATTGCAGTCGCATTGTTATTGAACATCCGTTGAAAAACATTACCGCAAGCTTCGCAAGCGAACTGATCGCTATGGATATTACGCACTTGTGTTCTGAGTGCATTTTTCGTCATACCGATGTTTTTACCCGGCGCTCCGAACAGACGAACGTGCACCAAAAGAAACTGTCAAAAGAAACGTCGACCCGTGCGATGAGAAAGGAAAAAATACAACTTACCATTTTCTACAAAAGCAAGAAATCAGCCAATCCCACAACCAAAAACAGAAAGCAGGAACCACCCATGAAAGTGACAGATGTAGTGTACAAATTTACATGAACACTGTAAGCTTGAAGAGAACCAAGTATACTACATCGATCATACAACAACCACTCCGTCAAGGAGACTGATATGCCATCTCCGGTCCGGTGTACCACAGGCCTACACGAAGACAGCACATGGGAAAGTCCTGACAAAACAAGACTTAGTTCACAACACCACAATGCTGGCCTACGAGCCGAACAGGAAAGGCCTGCAAATCATAGAAGCGTTCCTGATTTGTCAGAAACGATCGGTCCTAAATACACAGCAAGACTGCCAGGCAATACTTTTCCTGTGCGACGTGCTACCAAGACTAACACACTGGCGTTTTCTTTGCTTGCCGTCTTAGTGAGAGCTTTTATCAGAAAAGCCTCTAATCGTAGCACATGTTCTGATAACTGTATGTAATTTAAAAACTTGAACTAACTGACCTCTCTACAGATAAACATGGTTTGAAAATGTCTGAAGAGGGACGAAACGTTACAACATAAATATATCTAAATGGCTGTCTTTGGTGATCAAATACGTACCCTGAACAAGCCTATCAATCGAAACATCCGAAGTCCAGAGAGAAACTAAAAGAGCTCATTAATGCTAAATATGCGGTCATCTTTAGCAACGAACATATATATATATATATATATATATATATATATATATATATATATATATATATATATGTTGTGACTATATATAGACAACAAGGAGGCCAACGGTCATAAGTGGCATACCTCCGATACACTTACTAAGATTCACGGGAACCGCTCGTCCTTTGTACACTAGGGTATCAAAATATGCCACCAACTAACTAAAACCGTCGAGGTTTCTATTGAAGTCATTCTGGACGCAGTCTTTTCCCAATATTGAACTCAGTGATGCGTTTAGTTTCTGGAAATCTCCCCTCATACAAATACATTGATATCAGGACTCTCTATCTCCCCCTCTCTCTCTCACTCTTTCTCCCTCTCCCTCTCTCTCTTTCCCTCCCCCTTCCTCACTTTTATTCTTTGGCCCACTCTCCTCCCTCCTTTCTTTCCTCTTCCCCATCTGTCCTTCACTGTCTCCGTTCGCTCCTCCTCTGCCCTGCCCAGTCATCCTGCGGTCGATATGGTTTCAGGAGGTCTCGATTTCGCCCGAGGCGTGGGAGGAAAACCGAGCCATGGACGGCCGAGAAGCAGGGCGTTGCCGGAGGAGGGACCGCTCCCGATCGTTTCGAAAATTGAACATCAGCTACATGGCTTTGCATGGAGTAAAAAAGGGGAACAGTTACTGCCATAGCAATGCCAAAACTTCCCATCGTCACTGATAACAGTGCCCCGACTGCCAGTCAGACCGAGGTGCAGGGCGCCGCGCCCACCACGGCTCCACTCCGTCCGGACCGATCATCGCAGCCATACCCTTCCAACTTGACGGCGGCCCTGCCAACTTGGAAAATTCTAGCGTTAGCTATGGTGTTGTGCCGAACGAAGTTACCTAAAATAGCTTTGGCCAACCAGCTTTGAAATAATGCCGCTTTACCATCGCGGCTTACATGTTACTCTACAGAAGTGGATACGGGACTGCATTTCCCCAACTGTTGCCCAACTGAACAGTGCACCACCTCTCGTCGCACAGAGGAACATCCTACAGCCCGGGCGTCCCCTGGGTTTTGACCGCGCCGGAGCCCCTGCGGCTCTATTCCGCCGGCGTCGCGCGGTGGCCGCCGCCGGCCGGAACCCTAACGACACCGCCGGAGGCGAAGGCGGCGCCGCCAACCGCCCCCGCCGCGCGGCGCGGCGGCCGCCGGATGGCGCCCGCAGGCGATCTCGGGCGGCCGGCCTCTGAATAATCCAGCGCCGTCGACGAAGGTCAGCCGCCACGCTGATTCATCGCTGACGGCCGGCAATTTATGAGCGCCGAGTGACGAACGGCGCGCGGCCGGCGCCCGGAAGACAAGATCGGGAGACGCCGCCGCCGGCCGCCATCGGACCCGCCGCCGTCACCCTTCATCAGCGCCAGCCTCTAAACGCCCGCCGCAGATCCCGCGGAACACCCGGGCTTTACGCCCGGTGTTCGATGGCCGGTTATGGGCGACGGAACCGGGGCTAACGTCTCCGGCGGTGCTGGCGTGCATGCCGGGGCCACATCTGCATGATCTGCGGAAGAGTGAACGGGTTCGACACCCGTTCGCCGGCACCGTCATGACCGCGGCCCTGTCTTGGCCGCTACGCGGCACCATGTAGCCAGTTCAGCCGCCTGATGAGGCCACCGTCACGGCTCTCATCCGCCCACCCTCTGATGGCCGATTGGCCGCCCTCAAGACGCCCATCGAGCCGCCGAAACAGCGGCCTATTCGCCGCAGCCGGCGCGGCGGCAAGTGGCGCGTAGAAGCGCCATTTTTCGCCGCCGTTCCCGCAGGATCCGGCCCACCGCGGAGGGGGTCGCGCGCTGCTCCGAGTGCTATCTCAGCGCCGCGGGAAACGCCGGCCACTCCTAGGTGAGCGGTAAAAACTGGCCATCGGGGAGCCATTCGTCACGGAATAATTCCGCCCGTGGTAATTTTTGTTTTGCCTTTCCTGTCTGTCCGTCGGTCTGCCCGTCTCCCTCCCCCTACTCTCCCTCTCTCTTCCCCCTCTCGCTCTTTTCATCCATCTCTCTCCCACCCATGCATACGTGTGGAGGGGCCGGCGCTGTGACCAGCTCGAATCGAGAGTGGAGCAGCATGCCGAGCGGCGGCGGCAAAAACCGGCCTCGATGGAGCTGCCTCTGGTGGAACGGAGCGGCCGCCGCCCGTCCAGTGTCCGGCCTGCCCGCCGGAATGACCTGCCCACTCGGACCAGCCGGCAGTGACTAGTGCTCTCATGAGTGTCTGGGGCAGCGGCAAACGACACTAGTGCGTCTCGCCTGGAGCTCACTAAATCTCTCCGGAAGCGGTCGGCCGCCGCCAAACTGCACGCGAGCGAGGGCTGGGAGACAGAGGCAGCGCCGCGCGGTCATGGCCACGAACGAGCCGCTCCAGGGAAACGGCGAAGAAACCAAATAGCGTTATCGGCAGTGCGCAACGCACAGCAAAACGGGCGAGCTTGAGCTCGTCTAATAACTCTCAAGGCGGCACGTGACATGTTCGAAAATTAGACTTCACAATGACTGAAATGCCTAGTATCTTCCGAATACGAGAAGAAAAGGCGTACATTGTATCACAAAACAATAACGAGGAAGTTCACGTTCTGCGTAATTGTTTAAAACGACTTTCCAAAGCACAAGAAAAAACTTATTTGGGTGTATTCAAATTACGGTCTTCGCCGTTTACTTGAGCCTTGTACCTGTTTACTTGGATTCACCACAGATATACTCCAATTGGCGCCAATGATATCGCATGAAACGATAAACTTTGCCGCACGATATGTGAACAAAGCAATTGCTTCATCCCAGTACCACAAGTGACTGGATGCTATTTGAGCCGATGTAAACTGCCAACATGGTGGGCCTGGCAGGATGTCATCTGCCGTTCGCCGCCAAGAGATCGGTAAACGAGGAAACGCTGCCTTTACGATCACCTTCCGCCTCGTCAAACGGCACATGGCGCCTGAGTGGTTCCCTGAGCAGCACGCTTCCTGAACAGAACTCATGTGTTCACACCAGAAGCAAGCATTATCGGTGAGTCGGGAAACTGAGGACGAGCACTTATGGATATTCGCCCGCAGCTGGCTATTGAGATTGATCGATTGATGAGTTCAAACCAGCCCTGTGCTTTTGGGATTGTGTTATTTCTGCTATGCAAAGCTCCAAAGTCGGTTTTTTAGATGTCATTTTCATATGAAAATATGCCTATAGCACATCAGTTACCGCACACTCGTTGGTAAATATACCTCCAAACATATACCTTTATCATATAGCGAACATTCCGCTGAGGGCACAGGGAGACAAACATTACCAAAAGCCTCAACAGAACGCGCCAACGACCTCTTTGTGGAAGGGCCTATGTCTTTTATTAAAACGTGATTGAGAGTAAGGACTTGGCTGTACGCTACAAGATGTCCTCTACGAATTTCGCAATGGTCCTGCTTTTTGTTTTTTCCAATATAACGTACATCATAAAACCATACGCATGAGACCCGATAACGGCAGCCGAGAGCGCCAGTTTCGCACCACGGCTCGGCCAATAACTGTCGCCTCCTGAGTTCGAACGAACACGATCAGCAGTGGTCTGCTTTGAACCGTGATCTTAGCATTGACAGCGGCCGAGGCTCAAGTTTCCCCTTGATCGGCTCTCCGCCGGCTGGATGGAGACCGGCAGCAGCACCAGCGACGAGAGACCCTTTCATCCGGACAAGCGTGATCGATGCTGATTGCAGCGATCCTATATAAATTTTTGAAACCGTTCGGAATGTCCATTACAGACTATCAGGCTGCTCAAATGTCAGCGAATTGGAGACGCAATGGAATGCACAGGGCATAAATCACTGACAGGGCGCGGGAGTATGAAACTGCAATCGAATGGCCGTCTCTTATTCAGGCCAGAGCTTCCTTCAGGAGTCGGAGCTACGGTCTGCCACTGCGGCGACAAACGTTTGCGGAATCTGAGGTCATTAATGACAGGCAAGCAGCATTTCGGCGGACTCGTGACCTGCGAAAGATTGGTTATTGGAGCTTAGGGGCGCACCGATTTCAGGGTCATTCGGCGCCCAGACCTGCGAAAGAGGTGCCCATAAATGCTCGGATGAGATTTACTGAGCCTTTCTTCATGTTCGACTGTTTGCGACTGTATCGTTATATCCGGCATGTCCCACACCTTACTAATCTTGAAAAAATTACACAAGCAGCTGACCTTTCAATATTCCACTAGCAGCTGAACGCACACGGTTGGGATAACAAGGCTGGACATGTATCGCGTTTTCGTTCAGGCCCTGAACCAACTCCCCGTGTAAGGTGAGTCAGCCAAGACTCTGTATCGGCGGCCGTGTCTGATCACGTCCCTGCCAAAACGTCGGCCGCCGACCGGCGGCCGCCGCCGGCCCGAGGAGCGCCGCACAGGCAATTCGGGACCACTCTGGACAGGGCGGGACATCCCGGGTCCCAGCGGACAGCTCGGGACAGGAGCGGGGCAGCTCTGGACAGGGCAGGATAGCTCAGGACATAGCGGGACAACTCGGGACAGGGCGGGGTAACTCGGGACAGGGTTTGACAATCCCTTCATAACTTGGAAGATGTGGTGGGACGACTCGGGGCGCGTGAGCTGCGGCATAATGATGGTAGGGCCAGGGGAGCTGCGTTCCTTTGGACGCGATAATGCTTTGAGTTTGGTCGAAATGATGTATTTCAAGCTGCTGCTGCAGTGCGAAGCATACTGTTTTCTCGCTACAGACGAGAGTAAGCACAATAGTTCAGGCACGTAGCCAGAATTTTCCTCGGGGGGGGGGGGCAAAAGTCAAGCTTTGTCATATGTGACTGGCATATGACAAAAGTTATAAAAAAGCAGCAATTTTATGCAATTTATCTGATATTTAACGTACAGAAAACCTCATATTGTTTGTTTTTTGCAACATATATATGATCACTATTCCGTATTCGTGCGAAATCACCATATATCTAGTGAGGATCTCTGGGCTCAGGGGGGGGCATGGCCCCATGTCCACCCCTTGGCTACGTCCCTGCAATAGTTCGAGGCGTTCAAGGATGTTGCGTGTCCAGCAAGGGATCCTGGGGAGGAAAGGGGTCATGCAACAGCTTGGAAAATTCAGCCTTCCTCTCCGTGGCATGCTCCAGCGGCTCCGGCCTAAAGAACGCGGGCAACGGGACCGGCCGGCTGACGCCGGTAGTCGTCACACCGAAATGTGACGACCGGGGCGGCCAGCTGAGCCCAATGCCCGTCGCGCAGAGGAGGTATGCGAGACCATGTAACCGGGTAGTTTTTCACATTTGTGTGTGGCAGGATGCCCAACAATGTTTGCTACCGTAGGCCCATGGAGTAAACGTTTCCCTAACTGAATCTGTACTGAATTCATGCGGGATAATAGTCTCGATCTTTATGCGATGCTGCGTTTATCTTAATTTCATGGTGCGGACTTTCAGATTGCACCTCTATCGGTCTAGGTAATTACAGCCTAGTCTGCACATTCTTTGCTCCGCATATGTGCATTTTTCCCCGTCGTGGGTCCGCTTAACTACATAGCGGTTCTGCGCTGTATTCGTATGTTCAGTGAGATACATAGTACACAGTAGCAAATTGACCGTAAGGTGATTCCACTCCGGACAGAGGTCTGAGACACAATTGGCAGCATCGTAGCGGAGTCGGCTCCGGTCGGTGTGATTGGTTAGGTTTGTTATGTCCTTGCTACTGTGTCTCTATCTGGGCGTGCCGATTTCTGTTCTTTTGAGAGGGTCCCGCCCCCTCCCCCGTCCCCAATATTTTCTTCCAGTTTTAAAGGGAAATGGGCAATAATAACGAAAAGAACTGCCGCAATAGGTAAGAGACCGCCAGTAAGTATATAGCAAAGCATTGAGTGATGTATCTATCTACCCTTCCATCTTCGATATATATATATATATATATATATATCATATATATATATATATGTGTGTATGTATGTATGTATATATATGTATGTATATATATATATATATATATATATATATATATATATACATATGTATATATATACGTGTGTGCTTGCATATATTCGCATATTGTGCCAGTATGTTTTCTTTGATACATATTTCGTTCAAAAAGACCGCATGTTCTGCATTCACTAGTTTCTTGATGTGTCGTTCAAGTTCTCGGGTCTTTCTCTCGGCAAATTCGTCGAGATTACATATCACGTGTACAAAATTATTCATTTATTTACTTTTCGAGACACTTATCTCATCAACCATTTGAAAATTATTTGCGGTACATGTAAACCTGATACACCACAATCGATTTTCATATACTTACTTGTGCCAACTTTTCACCACTGTGAAGATGGGATAATTGTCTTGAAAAGTTGGTACACCAATGAATGAGTAATTCTGTATGCCTCGTATGTAATCTCGACGAATTTGCTAAAACAAAGGCCGGAAGACTTGAACGATACATCAAGAAACTAACAAATGTGGAACGTGCGGTCGTTTTTATGGGGATATGCGGAGACATATGGGGCATATGTGGGGATAAATGCGATTTTTGTTTGATAAATAGCAACAAAAAACTTAAAAATGTCCGGTAATCAAAATAAAGTGGGCTAAATCCGTTGAGAAACCCACACTAAGAGCAGGCTAGGTCGTCGGGTCCTCGGCTCGCCCCCCCAATCATTGACAGAAATCGACACCCCTGTCTGCCCTTGCGGATAATTACATCATTATTTTGCCTATATCACTGGTCTGTAAGCTGCAAATATGAAGACACATCGGAGACACTGCTTCTTCGCAATAGTTTTTTTTATGACGGAAGCATATCCAGAGGCGTCGGGCAGTGGCCCGTCTATAAGTCCGTCTATTGTCTATTAGTGGGAGTTGGGACGCATACGTCGCCGTCTGCCGCATATCCGCGCGTCTGATCCCAGCTCCATGCAGGCGTGATGAGGCGCGGACTGGCGCGGCGTCGGTATCGCCTTCCGCCGCTCTGAAAGGTCTCGGCAGGGCCAGACCCAGCGGTCTGACCGGAGGGGTGGGGGGACGTTAAGAGGGCGGCACGATGGCCGGAGCAACGGAGACGTCGGCCTGTCACGGCTCAAGACGCGCTCGTTATTGTCGGAGCGTTGTTGATCTAGTCCTCCGCCGTCGGGCGCCGCTGCGCCACCGACGGCGCAATGTCGCACCTCTCCGTCCCTGGCTTCTATCCAGCTATCCCTGGGGAAGGAGGGCAGGGGGCGCTGTCCCTGGGGTACCGGACGGCGGCAGTCTGGTCAGGTCCACGACACCGGAGCCGTGTCAATGCTCGCCAGTAATGGAGAGATGCCGGCGGCGACGGGCGGTGGATTACCATCACCACTGTTCCGCCAAATACGCTGTCAGGGGGAGGGGGAGGGTGCGGCACATTCCACGAAGCCACAGGCCGGCCGATCTACACAGCTGAGAGAGCTCTCAGAAGGGCATAACACCCACCGCTGCAGCTCGGGATCAGTGGTTCAGACATCACAGAGGGGAGGGGGAAATGCTGTCCCCCCAAGGCCAGGAAAATTAGCCGTTCGCACCGAAGCGTTAGATGGAAAGAGATGGCCCACTGGAGGGAAAGCTCCGTTATGGTTGGTTTCCGATCTCAGGACGCTAAAGCTTCTCAGTCGCCGAGCCGTCTAGGAGATGCTAAACCCGGTCGGCAGCCAGCGGGCCTGTCGGCTTGTTGGCGAGGTCGGGACGTTTCGCGCTAGTTTTCAGTGCGTTTGAAGTGCCTTTCGGACAGACTTGACAGGAAGCAAACACGACAACCAAGCAATATCAAGAAAAATGCGGTGACATGAGACGTCTCTTTCCCTCCAGAAAAATGTGGCATTCCTATGTTTATTTTTTCTGTGGCTGGGGCCGTTTTTCTATGGAAACATTTTCAGTGCTATAGGCAGGGATGGCAAACTCCGCAGGTAGCGAGATGTGGGGATAAACGCTGTCTTAAAAACAGCTCGGAAAATGCCGCCGTGATGGCTTGTTTACAAGAGATTCCAGCGCCTCGAAGATTGAGTTGTGTACCTCTTCAGCCACCAACCGTAAACTTGCGAAAGCGGCAAACGATGAAAGCGACGTCAGACCAGTGATATGCTTGACATGCTGGCCCGTGAGTGTTCCATTCTTTCAAAGTTCATGGGCCTAGACATCGAGCCGAAAGAAGATTCTGGCTGGCTGGTCGTGAGGGAGCCTGCCATCATTAATAGCAGCCTAGTTTCGGCATAAATAACCCACCACGTCCCCAGACATCCCCTCTGGACTTTTATTGCCTCAATAATTCAATTTCACAGAAATCTTTGTCAACGTCCTAGGAGCTTCAGACGCATTTCGAAAAATGCAGAAATGGTTTCTCAATTTGAATATCAAGAAGGAAACCTTTGAATGGCTTTACGTGCATGAAAACATTTTTACGATCAGTCGCGCATTCGTTGTGAAGAAGGAACTGTTTTTGCGTTGGTTCCAAAAAGACACGCTTACGTCAGCTTCAAATGGGCGTATTTCTGCCACTGAAAAATCCTAATAGGCGCATTTTTTTCCCAACGTCGAAAAACTACGTACGTTTTAAGGGGATGTGACATTACTTTACCATAGGTAATAATTTGTTTCAATTACAATTCATTTATTGTTTGAAATGATGTGACCCGAGTGTGACGCAGGCTTAACGGACGGCAGGGTGCTAAGAGTTCCGTGGGATGCCGGAAGTGGTTGCCTCAGGCACCGTCCTTCGACTCGTGAAGTGGCGTGCAATGATCGCTTACGCCACCTTAAAACCTTCAAGAGTTTAAGTTCGATTCCCAACACGTACTGAACACCATATGGTAAGCACGTTCGAGACACGTAATTCACCTATATGCATATCAGAAGAGCTATGGAAACTTTCGGTGTGTCTCGGCATGGGCTCTGTCCCAACGTGCCCATTTCATCACTCATGCCATTTTTCTTCAGCCAAAGCGACCAGCGTTCGCCGCATATGCTTGATCAGTGTTTTCCGTGACGCACGGGAAGAAGCTCGCGATCGTCACCACCACAGCTCTCCTGGGTTGGGAGACGCCGCAACGCTGGCCTGGAGTGGCGAGCCGCCCAGGACAGGTCTGTCCTCTCACGCGGCTCGACCCCGCACGGAAGCCCGCCCGCTGTTACAAACGTGATTTATTCCGTCGCCAGAGTCGTGGTACATTTGCTTACTACAAAATATCAGTATCGACTCATTGCTGCTAACAACGGGGTTGGCGGCGCCGCCGCCCGGGCCTCCGCGGCGTCCGACGACCATCCGCGGCCCGGCCTGGTCCCCGCCCGCCGGCTGGGCATCCCAGTCCCGAGCCGTCAGACCGCGGCCGCCGGCCCGCCCCGGCGACCACAGCCGGGCCGCCGCCGCGCCACGGCCACGTGACACACGGCCGCAGACCGGCCCGCGCGGACCCGGCGACCGCGCGGTACATCGACGTCGGGAGGTCGGGACACGCTCACATCGGGGCACGCGCGCGCACACACAAATCGCACACCAATAAATACACGACCGGCCGGCGCCGCGCCGGTACGGCGAGCGCCGGTCGCGGTCCGGAGCCTCCGGCCCGCGCCGGGGACTGCCGCCCTAGGACGGCGGCACCGTGTCTGACACCCAGACCCCCCTGTCCGTGCAGCAACCTACCGTCTGCGGAGACGTGGCTGTCCGTCTACGCGGCCGGAAATCGCCGACCAGGTCACAGAGCTGCGCCACGGATCAGTACACAGAGCCGTCCCGCCGACCAGGTCACAGAGCTGCGCCACGTAACAGACCAGGGACCGCCTCAAACAGGCGCAGACGACCGGCCAGACGGCGCTGCGGACGGGCCGACCGTGGCGCCCCCCCCCCCCCCCGCGGGCTCCTAACGTCCACGGACGACAGCAGTAAGTAGGTAAAACGGCAGACCCTCCCGATAAAGCTGCTGACGTTAACGCCTACAGGTACGCTGACGGACGGCAAAACCAAACTAGCGCCAACAAGCTGCCAAGATTCGCGGGAGAGGCGCCGGCGCCGGCGGGCAGTCGCCGCCAAACGGCCGAGCGGGCCCACACGTCGACACGCCCGAGGCGTCGGAGGTGCCAGCAATAAACGCCAGCCGCCAACGACAGTAAAACAAACGAGTCCGCAGTCGGGTTTAAAAACAGCTCGCAAACGGACAGCTAAAACGGAATAGCCGGCGCCGCCGGCGCTGCAGCCAGGACGGCCGAGGCGGCATGTCGCATCTCTCGCCGGACCGGGCGACGCCCGGGGCGGCTCGCGCCGCTCCCGACATCTGAGGCCGCTGCCGGCTCACAGCGTGCGAAGGAATGCTCGTCGTCGTCGGCCGCGACGGCTGCTCAGAAGAAGATGATCTCCTCATCGGCGGGCGGCCGCGGCGGGGCCGCCGGCTCCGGCCGGCCCGGCGCGTGGCCGGGTGCGTGTCCGGGGACGTGGCCGGCCGTGTGGCCGGGCGCGTGGCCGCGGGACTGGCTCGCCACCACCAGCGGCACACCGCTGGTCACCAGGTTGGTGACGGTGGTGGTGGCCGGCCGGCGCGGCGGCGTCGGTCGCGCCGGCATCTTGGGGTAGGTGTTGGTGCGCTGGGCGGCCTGGCGCTGCGGCGTGGTGCCGCCGCCGCCCAGCCGCTGGTAGCCGCCGGGCGCCGCCGACCGGCCGGTCCGGTCCTCGCTCAGCTTGAGCGGCAGCATCTGCTGCACGCCGGACGGCGAGGTGGGCTGCAGGCCGCCCGGAGAGGTGGCCGGCGGTCCGGCTGGTGGCCGCCGCTCACCGCCACCGCCACCGCCACCGCCACCGCCGCCGCCGCCGCCGCCGCCACTGCCGCCCAGCGCCGACAGCTTGGCCAGCTTCATGGGCAGCTCCTGCTTGATGGCCGGCGGCTGGGCGCCGCCAGCCGCCGCCGCCGCCGCCTTCTGCTGATTGATGGAGCTGAGCAGGTGGCTGGGCAGGGCGGCAGCGTCGCCGCGCCGCACCATCGAGCTGGACGACTTCAGTTTGGTGACGCCGCGGCCGGGCGGCGGCGCGGCGCCCGGCCCCGAGGTCGGTGGCGGCGGCGCGGCTGCGTCCTCCAGAGGGTGCGCGGTGGTCACCACCTGCAGGTTGGGCGACAGCAGGATGCCCTGCGAGCGCAGCGCGTCCAGCTGGCGGTAGAGCAGCTCGCGCTGCTGGCTGACGTCACTCTGCTCCTGTCGCAGCTGCTCCTACAGACGTCAGGGGAGACGTCAGACGTTGACCGGCAGACGTCAGGGGAGCGGGAACAAAACGACGGCAAAGGTCGGCCAGCCGCGGAAGACGGGTCAGAGACGTGTCGGAGGTAAGTCGCCGCCCAGGGAAAGACTCAGGAAGCTGTCAGAAGACGAGACCGGGGCACAGGAACATGTCAGACGTTGGCAGAGCGTGGGACATTCATCTCATTCATCGCAGCCGCGCATGAATGAGTCAGCGATTAACAGAGAACGGGACAAGACCCAGGGAGGTGTCAGAGATCAGTCGAAAACGGGAAAGGGTCCTGGGAGGTGTCAGCGATCAGCAACGTCAGGGACCGTGAGAACGGCCATGTGCCCTTGTTGAGAAAGGGACAAAACAACGGGAAACATGCGCAGACCAAAAAGTTTACGGGTAGGAGGGAAGAAGGTGCCAAAGGTCCATAAACATCCGATAACAAGGTCACCATCACTGACCTACAAGCATAAATGGACAAACACCAAGAAAGCCAGATATACTAAAATGGCGGGTATATCACGCAAAAAAAGATTGCACAACACATCCGCCTAAAAGTATAAAACGGCGTGCCCTATAATGTTCTGGACTCGATCGGTTCAAGACTGGAAATAAACTACAGGACTATTTTCAGCATTTCAGGTGCATGGCAACAGCAACTTCGACAAATTTCATCCCCGTAGTTTAGGAGGGAAGATCCATCCTCAAAATTTACGTGGCTGGCTTGCAAACACAACGGCGTTTTCTTGTATGCATGTTAACAAACACTCCGTTACGTGTGCTTCAAGGGATGGCACCCGAAGGGTCGAAACGAACTCGCAAAAACCAGGCGTTTTTCTTGGTAACGTACAGCGCGTCCAAAGTTTATGCGCAACAACGGTGCAGTCGTTGGATCCAGAAGCGCTGCTGACGGGTCGATCTCGAGATAAGTAAAAATAAGGTCACGTCTGATGTGACGGAAAATCATATGATCAAAGACAGCTTTCCTCCGCACCTGCAGCTTGGCCAGCTCTGTCTTCTTGCCCTGGATCCACTTCTCCTGGTTGTCCCTGTCCTTGTTCCACTCGGTCTTCTCCTTCGTGAAGCGGTCCTGCAAGTTGCGCAGCTCCTCCAGTTTGGCGTTGAGCCTCGTCTCGCCGCTGGTGGGGCCGCCGCGACCCTCCTGCACGCAGCTGCGCAGTCTGCCGCCACACCACAACCACGTTACATGGCTGCTCCCAGACATCATCAAGCTGACTGCTAACGGCCTCTGAGCCCCGACGGGAAAAGCATCGAAGAAAACTGGGCTCACCACGCGGTCAATGGCACTGGGGTTCCCGTTAGACGATGCGATGACCAAGCAAATACTCAGACAAGTTGGAAACGCATTTGTCCGAACAGCAGCGTCGTTAAGCATCACATTACATACACAACTTGCCATTTACCGAGTTATGTTCTTGGTAACAAAGTGAATAACTGGGATAGTTTTTGCTGAAACGTTACGAAATATCTACCTACTCTGGTCGAAGCCGCGACCTCTTGAGGCGGCTGGGACGGGAAGCAAAACCTACGCCGTTGACTGGATTCGAACCCAAGCCTCACGATCCGAGCCCCGCGATAACCTGTACCCCAGCATTTATCTCGGGTCGCTAAATTTCTGACGACCATGGTGTGACCCGTGTCAAGAACTTTACCGTGATTAGAAACTCATGAACACCAAACACCGGCAATTCTGCAGATGCAGGTTTAACGGCCGGACGTTTTACGGCTGAGGACGCCGCGGGGGCGGCGCCTCCCGCCGGCCACTCACAGTTCCACGTTATTGGCCGACTGCGAGATGACGCAGAGCATGGTGGAGAGCGATCGGTGCATCTGCAGCGCCGCCAGCTGAAACGCCTCGCTGGACACCACCGGCGCCGGCGGCGACACCTGGCGGCCAACGGACAAACTAGCGTTACGACGGTACCACGCCAGATCGACAGCGGCACCAGGAACTGAAAGCGAGCCATTAGCAAAGATTGCATGAACTTAAAAAGAAGAGTAAGATAAAATGAACACGCAGTCATTTAACACAGAGACACATGCCATTCATAAGACGTAGAAGGCAGCATAAATATACTGAAAGAATACTGGCAATGAAAGGTAGCAAAACACCACACCGTGCACGGGGGCCGCACTATATACCCTCTGCCTGCGGTACGTGGATAGTGATCAGTCTGTCCTCTGCCCCGGGTCGGTGGTGGGGAATCAGCCTGTCCTCCGTCCACGGCCGGTAATGGGGGGAGGGGGGGGGCAGTCTCTCCTCTGACTGACAATAAGAAGCGGGCGACCCACCGTGTCTCTGGCCGGGGTCGGCGCGGACGACTGCTCCTGGTCCTCGGCCTCCTCGTCGATGTTCTCCTCTCCCGGGTCGCGCCGTTTGGCCAGTCCTGCAACACAGCCGGCCGCCGGGGCCGAAGTAGGTCAGCACACGTCCGGCTCGGCCACGAGGACGGACGGGGTGTCATTCGCTGCACGGACACCACCCGATAGAACGTGATTCGGCACGAAAAGGAACGCATATTAATCGCCGCGACTAGCGGGAGCTGGTGGAGATCGATAACATGGATGAGTCAGGCAAACTGAGTGTGACGGTCACATAAGTCGCTCTCTCGCGTAGCAGTGGAGCAAACAGGACAGCATCTAGTCGTACTAGTTAAGCTCTCCTACAAGAAAAAGTAATATCAGGAGGAATATCTGCAAAAAAATCGGAAGAGAGGAAAAGTATGCAACAGGAGAGACGACGAGAAGGATTATCAAAAGGAAAATACACGAAGAAGAAAACAGAGAGCAACAGAAGATGAACACCAGACGCGTCAAATTAAACTACACAAGAAGGGATTTAATGACAGAAAACCCTAAAACCGGACATGCAACACCACCGACAGAACGGGGCGGGGGATTGGAATTGGAAAACTGGAACTGCGGGAGACCAAAAGGAAAGCGGAAAACCCGGTGGGAAAAGAAGCTGCGAGATCGGACCGCGCCCGGCAGCACCGACAATTACTTTCCACAATTCTCCACTGATGCCGGCGATGCCGGAGGCGGGCTCGGCGAACGAACGCGTTTCAGACCGCCGGGAAATCAGATTGATTCGGTATTGAGCCGAGCGCAGCTGTACGGCGGAGAGCGCCGGCCGGCCTGCACGCGGGCGCCGCAGACCCGCCGCCCACACCGCCCCCGGGCCAGACGCTGACGTCATCTGACCGGCCCGGGGACTGAACACGGCAACAGGCGGCCGACGGCGGGTCGTGGATGTCACCGGCGAGTGGCAGCGTATCCAGACATCGTGACTGTCCACTCAGCCGTCAAAATTCGTGGGGCATCAACAAGGGTCGTTTCGTTAATGGATGTCTGATGTCATAGTCGCGTAACAGCCACGATGAAATTCACGGAGGTTACAACAAAGTCCGGCGGGAAATAGGAGCCCGATGCCAGAAACTGCACTTTTCATCGCTGACAAACCACCCCAACATAAATCGCACATTACGACAAGGAGCACCGGGCCAATTACACGCCAGCTCTCACAGCACATCTGAACGCAGCACGTCATCTCACGCTGACGCAGCACGGCCCTCCGGTGCCACACGGCAGCGCCGGCCGACGGTCGGCCCGGCTCACCTGTGCTGTTGTCGAACCCGGCGAACGTCTCAGCCCGCTTCGGCAGCACCGGCGACACGTAGTCGTTGCTGTGGTGCTCGCCCACCGAGCTGGCCGAGCGCGCCAGCGCCCCCTGGGGCGGAAACAGCACGCCCGCCAGCCTGGAACGACCACGCGAGTCACTCGCCCGGACAGTTAACGGTGGCTCATCTCAAGCCCGCCCTACTGCTGATGGGATATTGACGTGTCTTAGCGGCTGGACTTATAAAAGGAGAACGAAGAACAGAACGATCCACCAACGACTTGAGGGTGCTCCAAGGCGACTGTGTAAAACCACAACGTAATCGAAGCGGAAATCAAATCATTTGGCAGCATGGCGGTGCACGTAAAATCCAATCAGCTGCCGTCGTAAAAAGGCGACAACAGACAAATAGCAGACCCGGCAGTGACCAGCAAAACCCGAGTCCGCACGACTCCGTCCTATCTCCGGCCGTCCGCCCGGTGGGCCTCACCTGGTGGCCTCCTGGACGGCGGTCTGCAGCATTTGGCGGGCGTCAGCCGGGTCCAGGCCGTCGTCCACCAGGTGCGTGCAGGAGAACGTCATGCTGCCCAGCGCCGCCTGCAGCCGCTGGTCCTCCGGCTGCACCAGCTCGACAATGTCCGCCTGGATGCGCAGCTTCTCCTCGCAGAGCAGTGCCATCTGCAGGTCCTTGTCCTTGAGCAGTTTGCTCAGCTGGCGCACCTGACGGCCCCGGCATGGGGGGTCACTGGTAAGGGGACCGACCGAGTGTCGCGTGGTCACGGAAAAGCCGCAGGCAGAGGTCGCGGACCAATATCGCAAGCCAAAGCAAAAACCAAGCGGCGACGCAACACGTCAAAGTTCACTAAAAACTGTACCGACGTTATTTCTGTGCATGTTGAACACGTAATGATTATTCCAAACAATGAAGTGTGACCGTCTTCGTTTCAAGTGACAACCGAACAGAAAAACATTTCTCTGCACTTACCACACCCCCAATATTACTCTGCTGGTCAGCCATTACGTGACGCACCACCACTGCCCTGTGAATTCTGCCCTGCCCGACTGTGCTCGGGTGTAACAGGTTCGCCGTGTTCCCCGGCTGACAGCGGGTCCGCCGGGGCTCTGTAACAAGAGCTGACGATCGACCAGCAGCCGACTCACCTGCGTCAGCTGAGCCTCTGTCTGCGCCCGCGACTCCTCGCCCTCGGTAGCGTCCACGGCGTCGTACGGACACTGCTTCACCGCCTCGCTGCAACACAACGGGCCGTCCTCGATCCATGGACAACTCCTTCCGGCCGGCACACTCCGACTGGTATGGATACCCCGACAGCAAAAGCTGCACGCCACGGAACGCGGGGGTACCATACCAAAAAAAGAAACTGCCGAGCCGTGAACGTTTCTCTTTCGACGTGAGGCAAGTTACCCTGTGCCCTTATTGCAATGCAGGGGCACAGTGACCACGCCAACAGCGTCTCGCGATGTCAGGGGCATCCGGGAATGTTTCACAAAGATCGATGACATTCTGGGGCCCTCCAACTTCAAGAGCGGCGGGAACGCTCAATACAGACAAATTTCAACCGCCACAAAAGGACATTTCGGAATGCATGATGCAGCTCTTCAGTTTAAACCACACCCGCCTCCGACCTAAACGGCATTTCGAAAAAATCAGTACTGTTCAATAACGCAACATTATGCAACCAGTACCGGACTTAGGATTTAGGTCCGATCGACCAATTACTAAGGACCCGCTCTACAATGAGATTCCACTGCGACCGCCACCATCTAGACCTGCCGGAATTATTCAATAACCCGGGACAGGCAGTCGATAATCTATAATGGTAGTGCGGATATTCCAATAGCGCACAATTGCGCACCAAAGGCGCAATTATGCCCCGCCAGTCCACATAAAAAATGCGACGCTATGAGATACCAGTGCTGTGTTAAGGTGGTTTGCTCGTACGCATTCAACAAGACTTATTTTCCACTGTCATATAGCCGCATATCAGGCTTTAGCAAACTCCAAATTAAATCCTTTGTCAAAACTGCGCCACTAACATTAAACAAAGGCTCTTCTGATTACACACCCATGTAGGAAATGACAATCGCACAACAACAAAACCATACTGAGCGTAGATTAATCAGCACCAGCGCACGGACGCCTCGAAGGCGCACTCCGAGAAGACTGGCGCCGCCCAGCGCGGAGAACTCTGACAAGTCTGTACAGTCCTGAGCGCGCCCACAACGCAGCGGAGGGTCGGACGTCGAGCGATCAACGTCAAACAATCGAGCGGCCCGAACTCGGGGCCCCAGAAGACCGGGCCAGCCTACCGCTGAGACCCACCGTCTCACCGCCCAGACTGCGTCAGATCAGCTGTCCAACAGTCCCCTGCGCTCACGTTGCGCCGTCGGCTCGCTGGTCGAGGGAGAGCCGTCGGCTCAATGGTCGAGCGGCTCAGGACGGCTCAAAGTTCGAGCGGCCCGGCCATGACATAGGGTCAGCCGTTGGGCAGCTTCCGATCGAAGCAGAGACGTGGATACAACCACAGCACTGACAGCCGGGGGCAAGTCCCGACGACCGTTACAGAGCCAGCTGGACAGAGGTCCAGACGGCCGACACAGAGAAGGCCGGAGAACGTCCAGATGGCCGTCACACAGGACAGACGTGGATTCCCAACAGGTCAGCCGGGGGATATCGCGATCCTCGTCACGTGGGCACGGAAGGCATGCGCTCCGGCCGGACACGAAGCCGTTTATCGACGCTAAACGCGCACCCAACGAGCCGCCGTCGACGGCTAACGGCGCCGGAAGGGGCGCGATCGGAGTTATTTAACGGCCATCGGCGCTCATAAGGCGAGCGGCCACGGCCGGCGTACCCCCCCGCCCCAAAGGCCGTCCGGCGGACCCGGCGCCGACCGGCCGGCAACGCAGCGGCTCCCGACCTCCGATAACGGGGGAGGTCCGGCCACAGACGCTCCAGACCTCCGAGAGCAGGCAGAGGTCCGGCCACAGAGGCTCCAGACCTCCGATAACGGGGGAGGTCCGGCCACAGAGGCTCCAGACCTCCGATAACGGGGGAGGTCCTGCCACAGAGGCTCCAGACCTCCGATAACGGGGGAGGTCCGGCCACAGAGGCTCCAGACCTCCGATAACGGGGGAGGTCCGGCCACAGAGGCTCCAGACCTCCGATAACGGGGGAGGTCCGGCCACAGAGGCTCCAGACCTCCGATAACGGGGGAGGTCCGGCCACAGAGGCTCCAGACCTCCGAGAGCAGGCAGAGGTCCGGCGACAGAGGTCCCGAGCCTCCGAAAACAGGCAGAGGTCCGGCGACAGAGGCCATAAGCTTCCGAGAACAGGCAGAGATCCGGCGACAGAGGCCCCGAGCCTCCGAGAACAGGCAAAGGTCCGGCCACCACTGGTTGGACAGAAGATGGGCAGCCCGCGGTCGGAGGTGCCGGCCGTCAGTGCTCGATTTCTACACGATTGGGGCATCTGTCGCACACTTCGGGGATTGTGTGTGTCAAGTACCTTACAAAGGATAAACCTGGGCCAAAAAATCAAGAGGCAAAAGTTAAATTATCGGGAAACATCCAGAATGACCAGTAGGCCTGATAATCAATACACAAACCGATCCTGACAATACCTGTTTTTATCGCTGACTTACGGCACCAGCCACACTGCTCTTTCCTCACAATGCTTTGGTCCAATTTCTTGCCATTAAACGATCTTCTCTTTCTTTAGACACTCATCTTTCAAACCCCTCCACTAATTCCAGTCTAATTCTGTTTCATTTGCGCAAAGCTCCAGCTCCTGTCGTTCCAACCGAGCACAAGTCGATCACCGTCTTTGCAGCCTGTTCGAGTGACGCTATCAACGATTACAGCGGACGGCTGGCCATGACACCATGCAAGGTGAAGCAAGATCAGCACACATCCAATCAGCGTGCGCGCTGGTGCGACACATTTCGATCTCCGCCCGCCTCGGAGCACCCACCTGATGGACTCCATCCAGATGCGTTTGTCCCTCGGCATCGTGCAATCCATCTCGTACATGCCCGGCTCGTTCAGGTTCGAGATCAGGTAGATGCCGCGGTTGTCGCCTCCGGCCTTGTCCCTGACCAGCAGGCGCTGCAGGGACACCACGCCCGCCTGCCGGCACCCGGACACGGACACCAGTCAGAGGTCCGCAGCTCACACGGGGGCCACGGGGGTGGTCATGCGCGTCTAAACGGGAGTCGCGTCTTGTGATCACAATCTATCTATCGCACGTGACGCACTTTACATCTATAGCCGGACGTCATAAATTAGCACCGCGGCCGCTGGCCCAACACTGTCCTGTATCCGACCACTGCGGGGAGGATTCAGCGGCCCGCTGGTCAAAACAGCGGCCCAGGACAGCCCGTGCATTGCTCAGCACTAGTTTCGTTACAGCGCAGTTCCGGGCAGAAATGGACAGGCCCTGAATGAACCTGACTGAAAGACGAATGAAGTCCGGCTGAAATCCGACCGGCAACCGGAGGGAAACGTTCATTTGACACGGCGAGCAAACAAAACTGAGACAAAAACAGAGCGGCCTGCAGGCAATATTCTGTCAGCGCCGATGGGCCCAATTTCCAGGACGTAATACACAAGGCATATCAACCTTCTTCCAGCACCAGTGCAATCCAAGTCCTCTTTCAAGACATTCAAGAGCAGATATCCATCGTTTTTGACGCTGGAGAAAGCCGGTCCACGTCTTATTGTTCCGCGAATCTCGCAAAATACGTTCCTTCGAGTGTAGCTCACTCAAGCGTGGACAGCCGCCACCATCACCTCAGCTGCGACGACGCCCATCCCCACGCTCGGCACCACCACCTCACCTTGCCCTCCTGGGAGACGAAGTGGTACTTCTGGTTGCTCTCCTGCAGGAAGAAGACCACGTCGGACATGACGACCACCTGCACGAGCAGCGGCCGTCCGCGTGCCTGCATCAGCGCCGCGCTACCCTCGAACCTGCGGGCCGCACAGAGAGAGAGCGAGCGTCAGCGGCGTCAAGCCGCGCTGACCAGGCAGGCGCCGTCCCCGACAGACGCAGCGTCAGCAGAACACCAGACACGGCCACAGGGTACACCGCAGGACCGGCCGGCAGGCGCGCATCACGGTACACAACAGAACTGAGCAGCAGGTACGCACCACACGTGGATTATCAGGATGCCCCGCCACAAATACCCGGACATCACACGACTGTGAAGTCTACGCATCGTAACTCGCAATCACGTACTACTGACAGACGACGAGTGCGGGACGAGGGAGCACAGACAGGAGCAGCGGCACCTCTTCCGCAGGTCACGACCGCGAAGCCGCACGGTGGACACGCCGGCGGGGGTGGGCGAGAAGCGAGGACGGCGCGCTGTGACCACTGGCCAGCTCAGCACGGGCGGATGGCGCCGCAAAGTTGTATTCATCCGACATCATCCCACGACTCCAGGCCTACGTCAGCAGCGACGGCAACTTTCGCTGACAGATACGCTCTGGACATCGCAGGCGAGGATCCGCCGACTCACCAACGATGACCAACTGAGTGGCACGAAACTACGCAATCACAGCCATAAAAACAGAAACACGCCGGGACAGCCGTCCGTCAACTTGGCAATCCGCAGAAGTGCGGAACAGATTCCCCGTGAAAATTCTTTGCACAGAAGTCGGAACGATGGCTGAAGGCCATTTTCAGTAACGGCCTCTGAGGAAAGCTTGACATCTGTAGTAGCATTTTCATGAAGTATTTATTAGTTCCTGCGTTTCAGACGACCGGGATTTCACGATCGACCCAAATACCGTCGCAATCGTCCAGCGGGCGTCTGCCGAACCCGACCCAAATCCTGAAACCCTGAAGAATATTCACCAATAAAACAGCCAGTCGGGCTCCACTGCCGGACGTCTACGTGTGAATTCAATAACTAAATCGAGTTTGGGGAAATTCAGTTCCGAATATCTGGCAAAAGAGACAGGTCGTTTATATTACCACTGCTCACTCACGTCGATTCGAACGAAAGACTGCATGCAAAGAATAGAAAATAATCATCCTGAAAGCATCCTTATTTCATGACATCTTTAATCGGGCATATTTTATGCAAAAGGCATATTTTATGCACGTTCAAACGCTGCTGGCTTTCCTAACTACTACCCAGGCCGAATATTTATTGGCGACTGGACGCAACCTACAAGGTCGACACGAGAAGGTCCGTCTGAACGAACCGAGCGCGGCCGGGGCAAGGACGGGGCGGGAGCGGGCGAAATCGCGCCTGAAGACCGAGGACGAACCGCAGGGCAGATCAGAGCTACCGGGTGAACGTCATAGTCGAGGAAAAGTAAACGCTGCGTTGCCGAACAGATGAGATACAGAAGTGGGACTGTTCGCGGTCCAGCCGTCAGAGGCAAAACGACGGTCGCATTCAATGCCTGACTTCACTGTACTGGAATCAGGGCGGCGTCCCGTCACACGGAGGCCACGCGGCGTCACGTCACACGGAGACCACGCGGCGTCACGTCACAAAGATCGCGCAGTGTCACGTCACACGGAGACCACGCGGCGTCACGTCATAAAGACCGCGCAGTGTCCCGTCATGCGGAGATTGCGCAGCGTCACGCGACACGGAGACCGGGCGGCGTCCCGTCACACGGAGATCACGCGGCGTCACGTCACAAAGACCGCGCAGTGTCCCGTCACACGGAGACCGGGCGGCGCCCGTCACACGGAGACCGGAGCAGAGGGGAGGGGGCGGGGGAGGGCGAGCTATTGGAGACGGCGCGGCGCCGGGCGGCCCGCTCTGGTGATGGATGGCGACCCGGCGGCGGCGGCCGCACACCGTCTATTAGTCCAGCAGGGCCCATTATCGCCGCGCCGCCGAACGGGGCTAACGGCATCCGTCCCCGCCGCGCCGGCCGGCCACGCCCGCCCGGACCGGCCGGCGACGAGGCGGAACACAGGAGGACGCTCAGGAAAAACACGGCGACCGAACGGACCGGCTAGTGACGGAGCGGAACACAGGGGGACGCTCAGGAAACACACGGCGACCGAACGGACCGGCTAATGTCGGAGCGGAACACAGGAGGACGCTCAGGGAACACACGGCGACCGAACGGACCGGCTAGTGACGGAACGAAACACAGAGGGACGCCCTGGGGCCACACGACTGCTCGGCTGTATCCACAGCTGCTCGGATGTGTCCAGCGCAGGGGAGGCACAACATTCCGATTACGACGGCCAGCCGAAACTGCGCGGAGGGACAGACCCTACTGGAGACAGAACGGTGCGGGCAAGCGAGAAACGAGACGTCCATTCCACGAGCCAAGAGAAAGCATTCAGCCTTTCGAGATGTTCGTGTCTGCCTGCGAGAGCAGCGCACTGCATTTCCAAAGGCTGTTTCGTGGTTCCTCGGACATCATGGATGCAATATGAGACGTCTAAGCATTATCTACGTAGCATGTTACATTACTGACTAATCCCATCATACACGAGATCCCTCACTGCTGGTCACGCTGCATGGACCACACTGATCGTACAGCGGACAATTTTTCACACCGATTGGCGAGTGAGTGGCGAAATATGCGTGGCAAGCTAGTCCCAACTCCCCACTTTCGTTCCCAGTACCTGTCCGCTGTCCAGCGCCTTTCAAAGCCTACACAACACTCCTACCAGGAATACTCAAAATCGAAATGGCCACGGCAAGCATCCGAACGCAAAGCCCACTATCAACATTCCGACACTGTGGACTTACATGAGCACCCTGTTGCCGCTCAGAAGGTCGGACTTTTTGAACTTCTTCCCCTTGTAGAAGGCCGTGGACTTGGCGTCGATCTTGTTGTAGATTTCCAGCAGGCGCGCTTCCTTCTGTTTCTCAGCCACCTGGGCATTGACGTCCACTAGGATTTCCTGCGAACGAAAATATCGCGATCTGCGACAACAAGAAACGATACCGAAGCAACCTTTTTTGCAAAATAATGGCAAGTGTGTAGTAAGAGAACTTCGCCGACGCGGCGGTCACGCTGCCACCCCTTCTAGTCTGCACCAGTCTACACTGTCCGGTGTCGTATGGCAGCCGGCCCTCTGAGGCTGCTGACATGTGAGTCTGCCCTAGCCTCAGTCCTCTCGGCTCCTCTGATGGGCGGACGTCGCACTCTGCGCGTCCGCCATGCGGTAGTCAGCCGTCTCGGGTCTTTCGTCAGGTGAAAGCCGATTCTCTCGGCTTGTCCGTCAGGTCAGAGTCGGCTCTCGGCTCGTTTGTCCGTTGAGAGCGGGACCTCTTCGCCCGAAATCAGGTGAGAGAGGGGCCCCTCCGCCCGCCTTCAGGTGAGAGCGGGGCTTCGCTCGCCGTCAAGTGAGAGCAGACCTCTCCGTTCGCCGTCAGGTGAGCGCGGGCCTCTCCGCTGCCGTCAGGTGAGCGCGGGCCTCTCCGCTGCCGTCAGGTGAGCGCGGGCCTCTCCGTTCGCCGTCAGGTGAGCGCGGGCCTCTCCGCTGCCGTCAGGTGAGCGCGGGCCTCTCCGCTGCCGTCAGGTGAGCGCGGGCCTCTCCTCTGCCGTCAGGTGAGCGCGGGCCTCTCCGCTGCCGTCAGGTGAGCGCGGGCCTCTCCGCTCGCCGTCAGGTGAGCGCGGGCCTCTCCGCTGCCGTCAGGTGAGCGCGGGCCTCTCGGCCAGCGCCGGCTCCCGGAGGCCGGTCCGGTCACGGTCAGGCGATCGATGCCGCCCTCCCAGCGGGTCCGCCGGCCGGCCGGCCCCGGCCGGGCCCGGCGCCTCTCCGTCCGCACCGCCAGCTGCGCCTCGCCCGGCCGCCGCCGAACGTTCCGGCTCCGCGCGGAGCGCCGGCGGGCGGAGCGCCGGCCGCGGCCGACACCCGGTCAGCAGGGTCCGGCGCTCCGCGGCAGGGACGGCGGCCGTCACCGGCAGGACGCTGGTCGTGACAGCGCCTGTCCTGGCCTTATTACGACCGCCGACAATGGGCCGCACGCGCCGCATACTGATGGCCGCAGATTAAATAACGCGCTCGGAGAGGGCGCTTAGTGCAGCCACCCGCCCTCGCCTGCGGCAGTTTGGCGGTGTACGGAGGCGGCGTGTTCTTGATGAGCCAATACGCCGGCATGACGTGGGATAATGGGAAGTGCACCGTTTACGTCCGAGAACACCTGTGTGCCGGAAGAACGCCGACGCTGGTAAATTATCTTCTCTGAGCTTCTCTCGATCGCTTGCAGGCTCACAAACAGACGGGGGGGGGGGGGGTGAGGGCGCAGTCACCCGCCTCCGTCCGCTCACCTTGACCAACTGAAGGGCCTTTGTGAGATTGGTGATCTCTTGCTCCTGGTCGCGGCTGGTCTTGATGAGCGGCTCGATCAGCAGAGGGTACTTGGTGACGCGGTGCGTCACAAACAGGATGCACTCGGGCACGCCCTTCTTCTTCAGCAGCGGGTGCAGGCTGCACCGCCGGATGAACTCCTGGAACCTGGCCAACCACAGCGTGCATATGTCACAACTGGATTTTGGCTGACCACAGCAGACACAGGCCAGACCAGCTGGTGATAGCGAACCGTCCTGGGATGAACAGGGCACATAGCATGCCATGCTGCATCGGAACTAACACAGAAAATTGCGCTTACAGGAAACGCTTTCACCATGGCGGGAGTTTCATGGACGGTCGGTCACACACAGACTCCGACGACGTCTCGCCCACTCACCTGCGGTCGGCCTTCAGCATGTCCTTGTAGAGGGCGACGCTCTCGGTGTGTTTGGAGCAGAACTCGCCGTAGCAGTCGCGCATCTGGTCGCCGATCTCGCCGCCGAAATCGCGGAGCAACAGGTCGCCGAACTGCTCGACGTACAGGCTGCGCCGCTGCCGCTCGCGCAGGTGTCGCAGGAACGTCATGTGCACCTGGATCAGGTCGTCGAGCCGCGGGAACAGCCGGCCGACCATCTCAGGGGTGTAGCCCAGCTCCTTCCTCATGCCCTCGGCGAACACCTGAGGGACGGGCGGCCCGTGAGCGATCGGACGGCCCGGAGCACGGGGGCCGGGCCGGACACGCGGGGCGCCGTCCCGCCGCGACGGCAGGCGGTGCAGCCGCCCGACCATCAGCCGCTGGACGGGAGTCGCCGATTACGCGGCCATTGCCGGCCCGAGTCAGATGGCCGCGACGAACGACGGCAATTCGCGAGTAGGTTCATTTTGCGATGCCTCGTGATGCCGTGTCCACACTGGTCAACATTGCCACTGACAGGCCAACGCGAGAAACAACACTGGCCGCTACAGCCGGACCTCTCCTGCTCATCCTCTGCCCTCTTCTAGCCGCCATCTGTCCCCCCCCCCCCATTTCCCTCCCGGTCCGCTCCTCTGCACGCCTCGCCACCGCCTCCTAGCCATGTCCCCGTGCCCGCCACTACACCCGGCTACCATCTTGTCATTGCCGACACTTCTACTGCGCGACCTCATATCCTCCGCAAGCTCTCCAATCCTCTGTACTCTATGGGTCCCTCTTCTCTCCACGTCCCCGCCTGCCCTGTGGCAGCCGCCCCGCCGTCCCCTCCGTCCCCCGATCCAGCGCCGGCGGGCCCCAGGTGTGAACGTCTCGCCGACCGGGTCCGGCGGCCAGTAATAGACCCATTTACAGCGGCCGAATCCGGCTCGCGCCGCGTCGGCCAAATTCAGGCTGCTGGTACCTCGGCGAAACACAGGCGCCTGCCACGTCGGACGAAGGAGTCCGGCAGAAGCTTCCGCCGTTCATTCTCAGTAACTGATTCAAAGTTCAGTCGGCCAAATTCAGCGTCCATTTGACGATCAATTCTGGAAGTTTTCTCCCATACCTGATGGCCAGAGGCAAAATGCAGAAACTGACAAATGGGTAGTCGGGTTTCTAATCGAGTGCGGTGGGACGCTGAGGACCTACAAAGCATCTTCCGACGGCCTCCGGGCCCGCGGAGGCGGTGCTGAACAATGGGTTCATTTCAGGAGGCCGTCTGGAGCGCCGGGTCAGCCGGCCCTCCCGGCTGGCCGCCCCGCCGACGTCTCAGACGTCTCTGCGGAGGAGAAGAATCGCCGCGCCGGGCCCGCATATATACGGCCTCCGCTGGCCTCCGTTACGTAACAGAACCGACAGACAGGCGCGGCGGCCAGGGAAACCGGAGCGGCACTAAGCATGTTCGCGTCGCTGGAGCGGGATAGTCGAGTCCGCGCCATCTCCACTTCACCGCGCCCAATCAGAGGCGGACTTAAGCGAACCGTGGACGTGAGGCAGCACCTCACTCCGGACTTGACACTTATCACAGCAAAATCCGCGTAATGCTCGCTCCCAATGGACACGAAGGCGCGTCCTCATCAGGAGAGCACGTTTACGACTTAATCTTTTCATTACATTATTTCGATCGCCGTTGTACCGCGCGCGAGGTGACAGAGGCGAGGCTGTGTTTTTTGCCAATGTTCCATTTACCGGCCCTGAGCACGGCGTACTCACGCGCAGTGGAAGGGGGTTTCGCGCTTACGCGAACTGGAAGGGGAGGGGCATGTTATTGCCCTTCTCCGATTTCAGAAACGGCAAGAGCTAGAGACAAAATTTTAAGGCTATGGTAGGGTCGTAAAGAGTTATAATATGTGCAATGTTCTTAACCCTAGGTCAATATCTCCAAGGTCAAATGGAGTCGAAAAGTTCAACTTTGACCATATCTCGGTCCGCTCAAGCCATTCTGTACGGCTTTTCGAAAGAAATGAGAAAAAGGCGCGTCTCAGAGTTAAAAAGTGTGATAGGACAATTTCCATTCATACGACGTCTTGAATGAGGATTTTGGGTCGAGGCAATGTCAGATCAATGACCTACGAAGTCATTTTTTCAGATCACACTTAAAGCAACAAAGGATGCTGGTGTAGCTTGAGTGTAAATAAGGGCGCTAAACCCACCATTTAACGCTTCTCGGTGACGATAGCCAACATCAGTACACTTGGTCATTTCCAGCGTTCACTGACCTCCGGTATGACCTTTGGTGTGTAAAGGAAGGGAAGCGAGGTCACTGTCATTGGTGAAGTTTTTGATCCACAGGAACATCTGTCAACTATTTGCATTTAAGTTATTCCGTTATAAGGAACCCCGTAAAAAATTATATGTATACATACATACGCATAAGCGTGTAAATGCGCGCAAACGCGTTTTTCTTAGGTTCTTTGAAAACGAGTTTCATACAAGTCCACATGCTGCACAGCAAATCTGGATGAATGACCTTGACCTTCACCGACCCCGGCTTTGGTCCTGGTACATCGATCAGCTATCCCCGAATGATATCGACTGATAATGCTCAAATGGCAATCTTACGTAGAGTGCTGGTCCTCTTGCAAAGTTCCCGTTAATCTGCGCCAGCCGTTATTTTCGTTGTGTTTGTCTGATTTCAAAGACTTCAAACTTCAAAAATTTCCAGCCGATTTCTCTGCGTCATTTCTCCATTTCTTTGCGTCAATCGACGAGTTGCTGAATTGCCATCGCGTCACGAAGCGGCAGCGATCAGCTCCGATTCGTTCTCGAGATTCTCAAGAAAAACAGTTGGGGCACAAAATTGCCCCTCCCCCAGTGCGCGTATTAACGATCATCTACAGGCGATCATCGTAATGCTGGACAACAAGGCTCGTATCTGCGATATATCAACGTCACGAAAACGCGATGTTCGAAACTTCTAAGCCTTCAAACTGATGTTCGAGAATCTCAAGTGACGGGAAGCAAACAACTTTGGGTAGATAATACAACACGAAAAACACAACAGCATGACCCATTAATCGAGCACCTGAGATTTCAACTCTTGTAAGACATTTTCAAAGATTTCTGTATATTCCATAGGCGCTACATGTTTCCGATCGCTTTTAAAACATTTGTCTTGGTACAAAAATATATGTAACGTTCCAAGGTCGCCGGAAAGCCTCATGTTCATACCCCGCGACTTCCTGGAGGGGAGGGCGTCAGGCGCTCCCAGTTTCCTTCTCTGCCGCATAACAACGTAGCCCAATGGCACGGCGTCGTGAAATTTTCAGAGTCCCTTGGTACATCAGTCGTCCAAATTTTCATGATCTTTTTGTCGAGACCATCCAAGTTCATGTCAATATGGCGTCATAAAGACGATGAAGTTTTAAGAGTTTGCTTTTTTATTTAGTCTTCTACTTAGCTTGATCTTGAACGATGTAATGGTCGTGCAAGATGGCTAATAGTATGCATTGTGCGTTATGTCATGAGAGGAAGTTAGGTAACCTATGACGCCACACCAGGACATGTCAATCTATACAACTACGATTTTTAAAATATGAAGTCAATTTACTGTTACGCAGTTTGTGTACAACCAACTGACAGCCATTAAAAAATCTTATGCAACCACGAACAATTAGAGGCGTTCTATAAAACTGTTTGGTGTTTACGGAGCTTCATGGGAGAACTTTTGTTGTAATTCATCTAAATGTACAGGAGTTTCACAGTAGTATCTCCGTTCTGCGTATATGTTTGGCAAGTTTCAACAGCGTAGATGAAATGATTGTCATATGACAGTTGATTATTAAAAGGCGTTTTCCACTTAAATCAATGGTTCATAAATCTGACGTGCAATGAAAGCGTAAAAAAAACAAGATTTCGTTTTGTTCACTATTTTTTTTCGCAGCCGTTTCTGTAGTTATTGTTGTGGAAGCAGCCAAACCTTTGCAAAGCTGAATGGCACCCTTCTCATTGCGCTGTGTTGGATATCAAGCATGCCATGGTCGATCCGTGAGAAGGCATTTTAAGCAGAGCTTTACGTGAAAACTGGACCTTTCAAACACACCAAGACAATATCAAACCAACTCAACTGCAGAGACACTCCACTGAAGACCTGAATACCGAGACAGACTAACAAATTCAGGAATCACGGCTGTTTGCGTAATCTTAACGCAAACCACCAGATTTCTGCATCTTTTGGTGCGTCAGAAGCATCCAGTTTCCACGTACAGCTATGCGCAAAATGACTTCTCGCGGAATGACCATGGTATCCAAAACAGGACAATGAGTGTGCATTCAACTTTGCAGAGGGTTGGCTGTTTCCACAAAAATGACTGCAGACACGGCTTCGAAAAAAAAACAAACTTATGACCAAAAGCGAGCTCTTGGTGCTGGACGCCTTCATTGCGCTCAAACTGATGAATAATTAAGACAATTGCAAAAAAACGTTTTTTTAACAATCAACTGTCATTTAAGAACCATTTCATCTAAGCCTATGGAGATTAAGAAAACCATTATACATAGAACGGAAATACTACTGTGAAGTTTTCTGCACATAGAAGAATGGCAAGAAAAATTATCAAGAAAAACTCCGATATCGTTTTTTTTTCTTACAGAAAATCCCTGTACTAGGCATACTTAAAAGAGACATGCAAAAGACCTCTTGGCAGAATCTAGCCTATGTTGCCCTTCCTATTCTCGTCAGACAGACGCATTCTTGGTATCCTGGGTATACCAATTATTTGGTAAGTGTTTGGTAAGTATTTGGAAAGGTACCAAGGTATACCTTTCACGTATTTGGCCTAAATATTCTGTAGTCTCCGGCTTGCACGGAAAAAATGGCACAACCCAAACCGGTCAAATACTGTCATTTTCCGTGACTTGCGACCTGAGATGCAACCTTGAGGTACAACGAACTGGCATGACCGGGATCACGTCATAGAGGGCAATCGATCACTGATTAAGCAGGCAAAATCGGTTGCGGATTTAGTGAGCGGGGGAGGAGGGTCTGATGCACCCCCACCCCTAAGTGGAATGGAGAAATAACCCCACAAATGCAGGGATAATTCCCCATCCGCGATAAAGCCAATGGGACGGTCCGGACCACGACACGGGGCGTTTGGTCCTACCTTCCCCGTTCAGATCGGAGCCCGGGATCTGTCCAGACCGGTCGGCCAGCTGCTGCGCCCGGCGGCCGGGCCGCACGACCTGGGCGGGCCGGCTGCCTAACCAGGTCCAAATGCCGCCCACCGACCACCGAGGACAGCACAACACACCAGCGGCCCTGCGCGGAACGGCCGCCCGCCCCAACTCGACGCACTCACCCACTGCATGACCTTCAGCGTGACGCAGTGGTGTTTCTCGGTCATGACGAACTCGTACACGTGCTCCTGCCGCTTGATCTGCTTCTCCGTCAGCCCCTTCAGGATCTGGAACGCCAAAGACGTCAGCGCCGGGAGGGTACTACACCTGACAGATGGCGGGTTCGCGCGATGAGGCATTCAACGGCACCAGAGACGACAGACCGACAGAATAACGAAACGAAACCCGTCACGCACAGGTCATGGAGATGATAACATCCCTGGTACCGCCTTCCCAACCGATCAGTCGGCACTCCGAATCTCAATCCTCAACACCCTTATCAACCCTCAGATCGGAATGGCCAAAGTTCAAGCGTGATCCATCTCCTCGGCCTCTCGCGCCCTTCGCACGCCACAGAGCGGAGACCGTGGCCACGCCGGGGCCGGCCCGACCGGCTCTGGCCATCCGTCGGGGTCCACAGGGTCGGTCGGGGCGCCGTCCCGGGCGACCCTGACGGCGGCAGACGGCCGGAAGTCGGCCGTCGGCCGTCGGCGTCGGCCGGCGCCGGCCTGTCTGCCGCCACCCAGCGGCGGCCGTCGGCGGCGTCCATCAGCACGAAGCCGCCGGCCTCCCGCTGACAGGCCCGGTCCGGATCGGCAACTTCCGCTCGGCTGGACGCCGCGACGTCGGCGAAAAAGTCGCTGCCGGCGGCTCTGGAGTGGCCCCAGACTTCGACCGCCACTTCGGAGTCTGAGCCCCAGAGAAAACCGCCGGCTGACACGGGCAGATCGCCGCCCAGACATCCCCAGATCCGCCACAGACCTTCCCCAGGTCCTCCAGAGGGAGCCCGGGGACCGTTACAGGGATTTGTCCCGCCAGTTCGGCAGTCTCCATTTCCGTCCTCCTGGCCCGGCAGTCCGCTCCAGCTCCACTCGGACTCCGCCGGGTACCGTTGGCGCACTAACTTCATCACGTCGCCCCTCAATCGCCACAGTGAAAAACAAAGCGGAGAGCGCGGGCGGAATCGAACGCCGCGCGCCTCTAAAGCCAAACGCCGGCGCCGCCAGGCCACGGCCGTGCCGGTACAGTGCGGGGAGAGGAGCCGACAGAGTGAGGGGAGAGCCGGTGTAGTGAGGGGAGAAGGTTCGGCACAGTCGGGGGAGGAGCCGCTGCTGTGAGGGGAGCCGGTACGGTGAGGGGAGGAGCCGGTGCAGTGAGAGAAGAGGGACAAGTCAAGTAAGGGGAGAGGAGCCGCTGCAGTGAAGGGAGAGGAGCCGGAGCAGTGGGAGGAGACGAGCCGATGCAGTGAGGGGAGCAGGGCAGGTGCAGTGAGGGGAGAGGAGCCCGTAAAGTGCAGGGAGAGGACCTGGTACAGTGAGGCGGGAGAGGCCCGCTGCTCCTTCCGGCCCCAGCCGTTGAGTCTCAGATGGCCGCAGCCGGCGGGCGCAGCATCACAAAGGACCGGCTCCGATGACACTCAAAGGCGATCTGATAGGGCGGCCGCCGCTTCAGAGAGATATCGCACGGCCGTACCGTGCGCCCGTCGGCGCGCTGAAGCGACTCGCAGCCCTCTGCCAGCCTCCCAGATCGCTCCAGAAATAGCGGCTTTAGGGAGATGTTAACCAAATGTTTCTGATTTGCCGGACGTCATACGTCACGGTGAAATGCTGCAGCGGCTGTGATCGTGAAATTTATGGCATACGGGCACCACCAGTAATCCGACCATTCGGCAGGCGTTTTGAGATCAAAACAACCCACTCTCTAACAAGGCGGATACGCATACGTCACATGGGCCTAGCGCCGCCTTCGCCATAGAACCGGCACGTGCATGACCAGGCGAACCCACCGGCGCCACGAGTCGTCCGGCAAAGACGCGAATCGCGATACAGCATAGCTAATTCAGCGCGGGCCGCAGCGGACCACACGTGTCACTGGCGCAGACACCTCCTTCAGGCCCCGCCTTCTCCGGCTCCTGCCTCACGTCAGCATTGCGGCATGGCCGAAGGGAGGCGTGACGAGGCCGCGACGGCCAACGGCCAGTGCGTCACGCGTGACGCATCGACGGTTCTCGCCCGGAGAGGGACGCCAGACTGCGGCGCCAAAAACGCTGGACGGGGGCCACGCACAGGGGCCACCGCTGGGGGCGCGTGTCGGATTGTCGGTAAGCGCCGCGGGTTGGCGGGGATTATCTATCCAAAAAGCACGCACATACAAAAACCCACGCACAGGGCCACCGCCGGCAGGTGGGTGTCGGATTCTCGGTAAGCGCCGCGGGTTGGCGGGGATTATCTATCCAAGAGCTGCTTCGGCTTGCCGGCATCAAGGCCATAACGGCCAAAATACGGCCCATAAAAGGCAAAGGACACTAACACACTGACTTTTAACAGGTTATCTGACTTGCCAACGAAGTGCCTCATTTTACAACAATTTGCAACTACCGGCCCTCAGCAATTTCGACCGAAAATATTTCCTGCGACCTTATAACTCACACCGAATGTCAGTGACCCTTGACCGTGGATTACCACGAAAGTTTTAACAGGACGCACAAGTTTCCCGAAAGTAGCACGTACATGGCTTAGACGGATGTTATTAAGGAAAAACAATCTTCTGTTTTCTGAATGTCCCGCGCCACCGGTACCCAGTGCGGTCTCCCAGGCCGGAGGAGTCGTTTGCAGGCATTGCAGAGGCCACGCCACACCAGGTCGCCACACGCAGGGCACGAGCGCACGGCCCACCGCCGCCCGCCGGCACAGCGCTGCGCCCACGGCCGCGGGCCCGGCCGCCCACTGACCTTCCTGTCGACGGAGCCGCTCCAGGCCTCCGACTCCTCGTCGAGCAGCTTCAGGTCGGGGTCGTCCGCCATGTCTCCCAGCGACATGACCGGCGCTGGCGGCAGCAGGGCGGCGGTCAGCGCAGACCGACACACGCCACACACGCACACGCACTCACGACTCACACCCGCACCCGCACCCACGCTCACACCCGCACTGCCCTAGCGTGGGGCGTAATAACAGAGTGCGGCGACAGCGGGGCCAGGGGTGGGGACATTTACGTATTTACGGTCTGAGTGGGCGCTTCATCGTTAACAATGACGAAGGAGATCTTAACCGTCCCTGTAACCGTTTCAAACCCCTTGACCTTAACCGACGAGGAAAGGCCAGCACTGGCAGACTGTAGTCAGTCAGAATTCGGTCCTGGTTAACTTAAAAAGTCGTGAATTTGAGACAACTCCAAGAAACACCCGATGATCCAAATATTCCCGCCCGGGACGTGACTTCCGAGACATTCTGGAAACTGCTGGTCGGGTAACTTTCCTCACAGCGCAAAAACACTACTTCCAACAAGCCAATTGCATCAGAAAACCGCGACGTAAATGAATTGAATGTTTTCATCCACGTTCCCTGAGCGCTCGCGTCAAAATAGAACACCATCACGACATCACTAGAAAGTCATGTAAAAATTAAAAAAGCTAGTCGAACTCTTTGTCCATAACATAGGCAAGTGGAAGATGATCCGATTTCTTTTCACGTTCGCCCTACTTTTCACGCTGGACATAGGGAGAAACTTCCGCACACCGACGACGCAACAATGAACGGAGCCTTACGCTCAAACTGACAACAGCCTCCTCCCGAAAGTCACGGCGCGGACCAACACATTCACGCAGGGCGCGACCCATGCATGCAGCGGGCCCGGAGCGGCGGCGGTCGGTCAGCCTCCGCATCACTCACCGTCAAACGGGTCCGCGAAGCTGGCGGCGTCATATTGTCTGAAACGGCGGGAACGAACCCGGTAAAAACGGCACCGGAGCGGCGGGTGCGTCCGGCAGGAAACGCTGTCCGAGCGGCACCGGTGGAAGCACTGCAAGGCCGCCGGCGGACGGCTGGCATGCACGTATCGACTGAACAGCACGACCGTCTGACTTTACGACCTACGTCACCGACACAAAGACCGTGGAATGCGGATAAAAGGCGGGCAATATCTGAGAAACGGAGCACATGCCGGCGCCAGAGATGTCGCGCCGTCACATCGGCCGAAACACGAGAAAGGCGTACTCACAAGAGCGGGTCTTCCATGTCCGACGTGGATTTGCTGAAACAAACGCGATTGCTCTGTGAAATGTCCAGGTATTGGCAGACCAACGCGCCGACCACTGTAATCTAATCGGCGTCGGTATGTGGCCGCGAGAACGATTCAGGGGTTCACAAACTGCGGTGCTCACGCGATGCCGGGCCAGCAACAGTAGCGCTTTTGGCACACCCGAAGCTACGGCAATGACCGAATGACACATGAACGCAACGGCAACACACGTTGTTCACGCACACAAGGCAACGAGACGGCCGATAAAGCGAAGAAAAAATCCGACCACAAACATCGCACAGGAAAAAAGGCGCATGAACACCAAAACACAACACCTAGAATAATACCACATTTGCGTAAACCATAGCTAGTTGCCGGGAGCACAACGAGCACAGCTGGCAAGACGGGCGAGAGAAAGTGCGCAGGTAGGAACCGAAGGCGAGAAGAGGAAACGAAGCGGCGAAAGATCTCAGCCAGAGATGACGCTACAGTTCGCGAGAAAAGTACCATGAAAAGATAAAAACTACTGAGAGACTTTCTCGTGAGACTGGCTACTCGCGTCGGCCACCGGCACTGGTGAGAGTAACATCTGCCGGGCTGCGGAGCAAGGCCCCGCGCTGTCGGCGACCCGGCGGTCTCTGGGGGGTCGCCGGCAGCGGCCGGGCTCGCGGCCGGCCATCGGCCGCGGTCCAGAGGGAGGGCACATGCGCCGTGCAGGGGCCGCCCGGCCGCCGCTGTCCGCACGAGCTCCGGCCAGCGAGCGGCGCCGGGCCGCGCGCCACGGCCAGGCAGCCGGCAGCCGGCCCGGCCGAGAGCCACCCCCACTGGGGCCGCAGGCAGCACAGCCAGCCGTCTAGGGCGGCCGGACGCCGGGCGGTCGCGTGCCCCGGCCGCGCCGCGCCACTTACTTGACGCCCAGCTTGACGGCCACGCGCCGCCACTGGCTGCGGCCACCGCTGAGGCCGGCCGCCAGCAGGCGCGTGGGCGAGCTGCAGCTAGCAATGCCAGAGACAGGTCAGCGCGCCGGTCTTGTACCACGCGTCCCCGTCCCTCCCTTTCCCCGCACACGCGCCGCGCGCTGCCGGCCACCGGACCCGCTCGCGGACCGCTCGACCAGCACGTAACGCCGCCACGTCAGGAGAGGACTGCGGACGGGCCGGAGGCAGGCCAGGACGGGGACGGATCAGGATCGAAGCGCTGCGGCTGGGCACACTGATCAGCTGCGGGCTGCCACCGACGCCGACACCCAACGAGGCCAGTCCCTCCGCACGGCACAGAGACCCGGCCTGTCGGGAGCAGAGGGCGCGGGCGGCCGCCGCCGCCGCCGCCGCCGTCGCAGCGGAGATGGCCGCCGTTCCGGCCGGGAACCGAGGGAACACTGACGCCCGCATGCAACCCCATGCAGGCGTATCATACAGATGCCGCGCCAACCGCAGCACCACGACGACATCCCTCCGACCCCTCTCGGCGAGGCCCACAGAACTGAACCGGCTCCCAAACCGGGCACGTACGCTCACCAGGCGGCACAGTGGCACGGCAGTCACCGGCAAACTGGCCAACCCACGCCGTGGCCCTGATGGTCCGGGACCGGGACGAGGAAGTACAACAAATTCTCCCGCAACCACGCAAGCGCTCTGAAGGGCGTGGCAGATCCCGCCCGACGCTCTCGGAACAACAGCACACAACCTACCAGCCCACCCAGCCATAGGCCCGTCCCGTCCGTACGCCGAAGGTAACCCACTTCGCGTCCCACGAGGCGCCGTGCGTCACCACGACGCGTCGCACAGCTAGCCCCGGCAGAAACGAACGTCCATGTCTAAAACGGACGGCCGCGGAGCGCCCACCACCCCGAGGCGGCGCCCTCACCAGCCGCGAGCGGACCGCACGCGGACCCGACGCCGCCGCCGCCGCCCGCTCCCCACTCACTTTCGTCCGAAGTCGGCGATCGGCGGCGAGACCTTGGGCGCGGTCAGCGTGGTGTTGTTGAGCCAGCGGCCGCTGGCCACCGCCTGCGAGCCGCGCTGCAGCAGCGTCAGCGACTGCGTGTGCTTCTTGGCCTTCTCCTTGTCCTGCGAACGGAGCCGGGGGACGCGTCAGGGGACGAACGCCGGGAGCGCGGGCGGGCGCCCGGCGAGAGATGTAACAGAGGATGCAAGTCGGCACACTAACGATCCCGTTACCGGCACACCTTCCGGACCGAGAAGCATGGTCACAGGGGGCACTGTGCTCGGGGGCACAGCTTCCAAGACGGCGACGAGACTGATCGCAAAGCGATGGGACAGGACATCAAACTGTGGACAGTAATGAGACAATGAATGACAAGAACGTAACAGGAGCTACTGACACCGTCGAGGTAATGGCCTATGTTCGTAGAGGCGCAAAGGAAAGAGGGCAACGCCCGGAGCCCAGCAAATCCCGGAGCCGAGCACAAATAGAGCAAACACAGTGCAAACGATAATGCACCTTGGGAACTGACAACGGACAAACGACACAAGGCGAAAAGCCGCCCGGGCCGACGAGGGAAACCTCGGACAGTTCCGTCAGCGGACAGCTGTCGCCGTACCATCGTCAGCTCGCCGCCTGCCAGAGAAGCCGGCACATGGCCCGCCATCCGGCCTGGACGGCCTGACCGAGCGGCCAGAGGACGACAGCCCGCCGACAGCCCGTCGCCCGCCGGCAGACGACGGCACGTGCCCGGCCAGCCGGCCTGGACGGCCTGGACCGAGCGCGTCCCGGCGCCGTCCGGACAGCAGGGCTTCACAGACGGGCGGAGCGTATCGACCTGACGCGGCGTGTACCGGTGGGCGGCGGCACCTCTGTGCGGCCGGCGGCGGCGGAGGATTCGCGGCGCCGCGGCGGGCCCGGCCGCCGGTCGTCATCAGTCAGAGCCATTCACACGCAGCAACTCCGACCAGAGGCTCACTGTGACACTGATGAGATGACAGGGCAGAGGGGGAGGAGCAGCGAGGGAGGGAGGGAGGGAAAGGAGGGACAGAAAAGAAAGAGTAAGGAGAGGAGAGAGGAAGGAAAGAGGAGGTACAAAGAGGGAAAGATGATAAAAAGATGAAAGGAAGAAAGGAAAGCGGGAGAAGAAAAGTGGGAAGGGTGACAGAAGAACACGAAAAAGTAGAGGAGAGTGATAAGAGTGACCAAGAGGGAGCGTGAGGAGCGCGCGAAACGATAACGATGCAGTTCAGCGAGTGAAAAGATAATGCACACGTTCTCCACGGGCGGTTGGATGAGTTGGCTGCGATCAGCACGGGAAAGGTAATTAATAAACGATCCGACCGCGTATCGACAAACCCCTGGCCTTCCAGACACAACTACACGACAATGAGGACTCTCCCGTGCTCTGCAGTCTCGGAGGGAGAGGCGGCCCGTTCCCTGTCAAGGAGGGAGGGGACCCGTCCCCTGTCTGGGGCGGAGGGAGAGAGAGAGAGAGAGGCGGTCCGTTCCTTGTCTGGAGCGAAGGGATGGAAGGAGACCTGTTCCCTGACTATGAAGGGCGGAGGGAAGGAGGGAGGAGGTCTGTCCCCGTCTGGGACGGAGGGAGGGAGGCGGCCCGTTCCCTGTCTGGGACGGAGGGAGGGAGAGAGGCGGTCTCTTCCCTGCCCGTGACGTCACACAGGCTCCGGTCGGCAGCCGGCCCCGATGACATTACCGTAAGGAGCGCGGGGAGCGCGCAGTTGGAGGGGGAGGGGTACAGCGCTGCGCCCGCCAGCGGGGGACGTTCGGTTCGCCGAGCCGGCGGAGCTCCGCAGAGCGTCGCCATCATGTCAGGCCGGGTCGGAGGGTTCAGGAGCTCCGCAGAGTGTCGCCATCATGTCAGGCCGGGTCGGAGGGTTCAGGAGCTCTGCAGAGCGTCGCCATCATGTGAGGCTGGGTCGGAGGGTTCAGGAGCTCCGCAGAGCGTCGCCATCATGTGAGGCCGGGTCGGAGGGTTCAGGAGCTCCGCAGAGCGTCGCCATCATGTGAGGCCGCGTCAATGGGTTCAGGCCGGCCCGCCGCACGCCGGCGTGGGTACAGAGTATCACAGCACGACGCGGCGGGATAATGGCCACGGGTTCATCGGGGGAACTCGGCAGCTCGAGGGGGGGGGGGGCACTTGGCTGACACGCCAGGCCGTAATAATAAAGCTCGGCGCCGAGCAAGACTCAACCGAGAGGAAGCCTGCCACTGTTGTCCACTTCAGGCGCCCTCCGCGAACACGCGAGGTGTGGCGCTGAGACCGAAATGAGGCAAGTGTATCTTGCCCAGCAGCCTGCAGTATGTTATACGGTAACGTACGTCGTTACGGAAAACTCCGAAACAACAACGCAGCCGGTTATCCAAACCTGCCCGCGGAGAGTCCCAGCATCGAGCCGAACGCTCCAAAGAAGCGTTTTCCCAGTCGGACACGTGCAGCCGACTCCTAGCGACCCACTTTACGGCCGAATCCATCGACTCGCGCCCGGGAGGCGTCCCGAGCGGCGCCGAGCAGCCTCCAGAGCCGCCTTCGGGACGGCCAAGTGGGCAAGCGAGCACGTCCGCCGGCCGCTCCGACACGTGCCGCCGCCGCGACGGGCATCGAGCTTCTCTCCGCACGGCCACGCTCCGGGCCCGTCCGTCCCGTCCGAACAGGCACGGAGGCGGCACCGAGGGCAATGGGCCTCTCAACGCACGCTCCGGGCCGGTCCGTCCTCGGCAGGGACGGCCAGGGCGCTCCCAGTCTAGAGACCACGGCGCGGTCTGGACCGGCCTGTCAAGCCCGGAAGACACGGCTGCGGCGGCCCGCGACACCCTCATCGCTGACCTCCTAATGTTGCAAACATTAGGAGGAGCGACTAGACGCTGCTTCTACACACTCCCAACCGAGACTATGCACCACGGCAGCTGGACACCGGACAGACGTCGCGACTACCGGACCGCGCCGATCAACGAGTCTAGACTTCAGCAGCTAGGTGTACAAGCAGGCGTGCTGGCCGAGCAGGTACGTTCAGAGGCGTCGAATCTCAGAAGCCATGTCAGCTCAGCAGAGCTGCCGCACCAGCGGCTGATCTGGCTAAGCAGCAGCGCTAACTCAGCCAAGGTGACCGAGGTCCTGACTCGGCAGAATACGTTTGGTCAGCACTCGTGCCGAATCCGTATCGAGGATGACCAGGCAAATGCGCTGAATCAGCAGTTGCGCTGGCGCTTCAACAACCAACGACCACGATAACCCGGCAGTCGTGCCAAATCAGCAGCCGGGCTGGCTCGGTAGATGCGCCGGCTCAGCAGTCGACCTAGCTCAGCAGCTGCACTGTCTCAGCGCCCAGCGCCCCTGCCGACTCAGCAGCCGCATTCAATACAAGATCAGCTCACACACCACGACACTGTAGAGAAAGCCTGCACGGTTGCTTGCATCTGCCACGGTACGGGGAAGTCCGCGATGGGCCCGGACTCTGCCTACGTCTGCCGCTGACCGCGCCCCGCCAGCCCACAGATTACCACAATTTGGCCGGCAGGTGACGACGGCACGTCCGATCCCCATGAAAAACCCTCCTCTCGGTGACGTGGACGGCTTCTACCCAGATGAGGTCGCGGTCTTCTCCAGATGAGGCGGGGTTTGACGACCCGCGACGCCCGACAAGTCGCCACCCAGCCGTCTGGTGGAATACATCCTTCGAACGGAACGATGTCCAAAGGACTAAGCCTCCCGTATTCTTTTCGTATTCTCGTATTCTCACCCCTCAAGGGGACGGTGAACTGAACGGACGGCCGACATCCCCCGGAGGATGCCCGAAGTGATGGCGGTTGTGCAGCAGGAATCGCCCGTCTTCCGGTACTAGCGTTTGCAATTAGCACTCGTCAACGGCATTAGCACTAATCGACAGGGAATCGGAGCACGAAAAGGAAACTTCGAAAGGCCATTATATTCCAATGTTGTTCCGCTTTGCACTAGTGTTGTAAATCCCACGGGACGACCACTTTCCTTGTTCTCCAAAAGCAAAGAAGAGACCACTTCAGAAGTTCTCGACGAAGAAGCTGACATCTTTGCATTCATAAAAAGGAAACTTATGATGCAGAATGATTCCTAGTAAATCTGACAAAAGCTACGAGATGCCACTCAAAAGCAAGTCCATATTCACCCGAAATAGGAAAAAACGCCATGACAGGGGGCGGCAGCGACAGAACAGTCGTGTTTCGGTGACCTTTCGGTGCGGACAGTGTGCCGCCGGGCCGGGGGATAGCAAGGGGGGGGGGAGCGACCGGCACCCCTGACGCAGTGCGGCCGGCGGTCCTGTCGCAGCCACGCCGGACAAGACGGCGCTTAGCGGCGGCAGATGCCAACTCGGCCGCAGAAACACCACTCCACTCCGCCTCCGACGCAGCTCACCACATCGGACAGGTGACACCTCTGACGACGGCTCTTGCCGTGCAAGGTCGGGGCTTCCACCTTCGGCAGACGACATCCCACCGCGCGCAGGACGGGGTCCGCCGCGAGCGGAGCGTGTCTCTGCCGGGTCCTCGGTCCGTGAGTGACCTCTGCCAGAGCAGGGGTCAGCGGCGCTCGGCCGGGCCCGTCAATGTCCACAATTGTCCGAGCCATTCCCGCCCCCTACAGTGGGGGCTGCAGAGCTCGCCGGCCATCATGTGAGGTTTCTCCGCCGCAGACGGAAGCTGAACGGTCCGGCCGTGTGGGTCTGTATCACTGTTGCGCTATTTTCGGGCAAATGCGTCAGCTCTGACCCCTCCGCCCTGCCGTTCGGCGTTTGCGCTGCCGAGACGGCCATCCGCCGAGCGGCGACAGCGGCCAAATCCGAACCCCTCCGACGGCGAGACCGGCTGACGCCCATCTTCAGCGCCGTGAGCCGAGGAAACAGCGCTCAGGAGTGGTGACAAGGGCGTGCATTTCACCTCCGGTCTGGCAGTTGGCACTGCGAGATCCAAAACTCAAGACTCTCAAGTTATGCACCAGTCTGGTGCATAGCGCGAGTGTTTAATAATGTTGAGTACATCTATATCGGTCGAAACTAATGTTTGGCACAAGAATGATGGGAATGTAGGGTGAAAAGTCCTGCCAGTACTTAACAGTTCCCGTTCACCGTGCCAGCAAGGCTAACGGCTAACGTCACATTACATAATGAAATCAAAGTAGCATGCTACTGGTGTGGCTGACGGCGCGTACGACAGTCACGAATCCTCAGGTCGTATTTCGCCTGGCCCAACTCTGCTCAGAGGTCAGAGGGCGGGGCTTCTATGAGAGACCGGGAAAGGTGCCCAGATCTGGGCCCTCAGGTCTCTGCATCGATCCTGTGGTTAGACAGGTGCAATGCACATTGCACGAGGACGAAATAAACGTGATGACGATGATGACGGCAGACTGGCTACCGCATTTTCCATCCCCTGAAGGCACCACCAGAGGGAGGGATAAGCAGTTCCACACTGCACAGGTGGGCCGTGGTGAACGCAGCAGTCCACGGGCGGTGCCGAAGGTCAGGAGCTCGCGCACCGCCGACTACTGAACACCTGTCCGGCATCCGCTGTTTTTTTTTTTTTGAGGGACGTCCGGAGAACGATTCCTACCAGCTGCCTACGTTCGGGCCAGGGTCAATGCACCTGGTGCTTCTCAAAGCTGTATTTCATGTGCTCGGGAGTTAATGAAGTTTTAGCCTTGCGGCCGACCAAGCCCCGCCCGTCCGACTGCCATGACGTCATGCCCTGCGGCGCCACAACACTACGGGACGTCGCGACCCAGGTCGTCCCCCACGATAGTGGCCGGGAGAGACGTACCTTTTTCTTCCTGAAGAAGATGCTGCTCCTCTTGCGGCGCTGCTTCCGGTCGTCCTCCAGGAACGACGGGCTGCCGGCGGAGACGCGTGTCAGCGCGACGCTGGATCACGGACTGACACCGAGACACCCGGCCTGACACCGGGATACACACTCCGACACCGGTACACAGTATGACACGGAGACACCTCGCGCTGGCACCGGGCCTCATGACACGGACAGCGAAGCGCCTAGTTTGACGCACAGACAGCCGCCATGGCGTCAGAAGTCGTTTCCCACAGCCCGGTGAGACGTTCCATCTGCAGACCCAAATGAAGGCAATCGTCTGTGTTTAACATACACTCAAACAACAATGGTCAATACTGTCTGAACCGAAGACGTCAGTGTTGCTTCAACCGCCACTTGGGTGCAATTCAATAGTCTGAAACGGCCATCTTAACCAACATCTAAACTGATGACCTTTACCGCAAATAAGGATTCGACGTCCGACGAGATTCGGCACGCTTACTGAAAATCTCGAAGGGCATCAGCCCGCAACCGGTAGGACACTTCCAAACAAGTCCACCCGTTCTCGCCCCTGCCATCTGCCCCCACGTATTCTCAGTCACAAGACCACAGCACATTAATAGCTTTGCATAGCACAGCCAACGGACGAGCCGTTTCCCTAGCACGTCCCGGTCACGATTCGTGTAAATCGCTGCACGAGATGTGTGAGGTCTACCGCTCGAATAATCATCCCAAGGCTTCACGTCTGTATCGCGCTTTCTCCAGCCCGGTCAGCACGCGCCTCACGACCCGCTGCCCAGCGCCTGGTCTGCGCCGCTCTCGGGCCGACTGTGCGCGACCTTTCCGGCCGCCGGCGTTCGGCCCGCCCTCGGCCGCGGGCGGAGACACTCACTCTCGGATGAAGTTGTCGGCAGGCGCGGTGCGCATGGCCACCAGCTCCTGCCGGTCGTCCTCGTCGTCCGAGTCATTGCTGAGCAGGCCGCTGCGACACAGGCGGACACGCGTGCACACACTGACACCCCGGCAGCGTGCGGTGGCCTCGGCGGGCGCGGGCGGCACGGCACGCAGGCACAGAGACGGCGGCACTACAACGGTCACAGCTAGGCAGCACAACGAAGGTAAGCACACCCAAACCACGCCACGCTTTAGTCACCTACTAAGGAACACAGGTCTCAATGTCCGGGCATTCAGCTATGTCTTGTTACGGGGTCCATGACAAATCGCACAAGACATAACCCGACCCCTCTCGATTTTGATGAAGTATGGTATGTTCACAACACGTATCGAAAAATGGTCAGCTACCAAGTTTTGGCTCTGGTTGGCCACTGAGGTCAAAGTTACTGGTCATGAAAGACGACCGATTTTTGCAGACACTGCATGATTTAAATGCCCATAATTCGGTAACAGATTGTAAGAGAAAGATGCGAATGGAGCCGTTCGAAGAGAAATGTTCCAACTTTCACAAATAAGTTCATTTTCGCGGTGACCTAGAAATAACCTTTGACATTAATAGGCTACATGGAGCAATTTCGGTTTTAACCATTATCGCCCACTATGATCTTCAGGTATGCTGGCTGAAGTGCTGTCAAGTGGTGCTTGAGAAAAATGCCCTGACGCTATCCGACAAATTTTCCACATGCGTTTCACACATTAGCGTAATTTCAAACTGCATGACCAGATAAATCGAAGGTTATGACATTCCACCACAAATTGACCCGTCATCCAAATCTGACACATCTGTTCTTCACACTTGTACGAAAATAATCTGTCGGGTGTTCTTAGGCCACAAAGCCATCTGAGATAATCTTCGTCGTGCTGCGTCTCAGTTGCCTTTGGAGGTCAACCACGGTCATTAACATCGGTTGAACTCGTATGCCCTGTTTTGACCTCGGATCATTTATCTTTTTTTTTGGGGGGGGGAGCGCTGATTTCAAATTTCGCATCCATTTTGCACGGATCGAGTCATTTACATTCATCTCGTGTCCGTTAGACGGCTCACAAGTCATTCTGACATGTTAATGTTTTGACATGATTCGGCCTGCTCAGTTGGCCGGAAGCTAGGTTGGAATAAACCTTTGATACTCTCTCCGATACGTGAACAATATATGTGAAATTTGGAGTCACTGCCGTGAAAAGGCTATGAACAGTCCAACCAACAGATAACCAAGGAGGTTATCCAAGGTCAAAAGTGGTCAATGATCCCACTTAACCTTCAAAAGGCCCCGATGCCCGCCAAGATTGTCCCAATTGGCTAAAAGACCTAAGAACACCGGATACGCTCATTTCCGCGCAAGTGTGATAAACGGGTATGCCGGATCTGGATGGCAGGGTCGATTGGTAATGAAGTGTCATGACCTTTGACCTCTCGGGTACAGCAATTAAAGACTAGGCTGATTTGTAGCAGGCACACAGGACACTGCGCACATCAAATTACAGAACAATCGGACAAACGAAAATCGCGAAACCAATGAACATTCTCAAATAGCCGCAAGGCATATTTCTCAAATGCCACTTGGCAATATTAAAATCAAGGTATCTGAAAAAAAGCTTCAGTTTTACGAGAAATGCTTTTCGCCACAAGATATTTGAGAACGCATTGCGCTACATTTTCGTGACCATCACGGTGGGCAAACATGGTTGAAAACAAAGGTAAAAAAACGAAAAAATAAAAATGTTCCATGTGACCTGGTCAGGTCATCCGGTCAGGTCAAGTCATCCTGAGATCAACATGAAAAGGAACTTAAGTATGAAAGCTGGAACATTTCTCTTTCAAAAGGCGCCAATCGAACCTTTCTGTGATAATCTACCACCGAGTTATACGCATTTGAGTCATGGAATATCTGTAAGCATCAGTGACCTTTCCTGACCTGCAATTTTTATCTCAGAGGTCTCTCAGGCTAAAAATTCATGGCCGGCCATTTATCGATAGGTATTATCAGCACCTCAAAGTTCATGAAAACCGAAAGGGGTCGGGTCATTTCTTGTGTAGTCTGACGTGGAATGACGCTACTGGTAATGCCGTTTTGCTGTTTTCCATGACAGATGACAGCGCGGTGTGGTCAGGACTGAACCAGAAAAGAAATGCTGGCTTGGTTTGATCTAATGGAACGATGACAACCTCAGACTGGGAGGAAGCTGCCCGTCCGCCGGCGGTACACATTCGCTACCACCACCCTTACCCAGCGCCAAAAATAATAACACTGAACGGGGTGAATTCATTTATCCCTTTCAGTTTCAGCACGGCCGTCATCGAAAGCCTGAGCCCGCTCCAGGCCCGGCCAAGACAGCCGCAGCCCACTCCCAACGCTATCTGGCTCAATGGGCCGTCATCCGTTCCGCGGACGGCACGGCGGCCTGCGCAGAGCCGGCTCGAATCGCGCGGCCGACCGGTCCGAAAACACCGTTCTCCCGCTCCCGCCGCCGGCGTTTCCAGTCGCGCGGACAATCCTCCCGGCAGGGGGCGCCCGGCCGGAGACGAGCGCTCTGAAACGCCAGAGGCCGCCGCCCGGGGCAGCCGCTTACGGGACGGATGAGGAGGGATCCCACCCGGAGCCGCTGCAGGGGCCAGAACGCTGCGGGTCGACCCCAGAATTACTCGGATTTTAGAGGATAACAGACTTCAGCTGAGGGAACCTTTTAAGGGGCACTCCAACCAACGCTTCCGGTCTCTAGTATCGAGCATCCGGCCGCCGTGAGGAGACTGCTTCTCCTCTATTTCCTCACCAAGTATCCAGGCGCGGGAAGGCAAGCTGGATATACAAGTAACAGGTTATCCGCACCGGTGACGTCGGGAGACCAGCGGCAGGCAACACAAGCACCGGTGACGTGGGGAGACCAGCGGCAGGCAACACAAGCACCGGTGACGCAAATCTGTGGCGTCAGCGTTGGTTAGCGTAAGGAAACGAAATTGTCGATGGGTAATGCAAGGAACTGGGGGCCAGCGACAGTAACGCAAATGTCATCGGCCCAGGGTGCTTTGTTAATGCATAGGAATAAGCGGGCTAACCCGAATGCAGAAAGGCTTGCTGCATGATGCGATGTATCGTTTAAAGCCTGTTACACGACCGCGGTCTACCTGACAACCCAGTGACGCGTTGTTACAACGCCGGTGGGCCCGCAATCTCCCGATGGCATGAGCTGCCAGCCCAACACAATCGAAAAATTGGTATCCTTGGCGCTGCAGAAGCTGCAAACTCATGCTGCCGTCTGAGGATTTCCCACGATAAATCAGGACCTTGACAATATGTCCTTTGGCTGCGACGACGTGAGAGCTCAGCTGAGCAGCAGAGACCGAGTAAGACCGTATTCAGGGATGTTTGGTCACCGACGGAAAACATCGAGCGACAATCGAGACAAAATTAACGGCCCATACGCAGCAGAAACGTTTCCCCTGGCGCTGTTAAGTGAAATTTTGAGGGTAGTCCCGAAATTAAATGTACCACTGAACGCGCAGAGAACAGTTTGAGGATAGTCCCGAAATTAAATGAGCCACTGAGCGCGCGGAGAAGTCTCCCTTCAACACCAACGGGCACGCCGGCGGACTTCCGCTGCCGCCACCGCACAAACTCGCCCGAAACAAATCTGGCCAGAAACATCCGCCCGGCCGGAGGCGCCCTGCTTCGAATGGGCCGCGCAGCCCACGCACGGCCATAAGAACAAGATTAGGCGGCGCCCCTGCAATCGGCCGCGGCGGCGGCCGGCTCTGGAGCGGCCCGCGCAGTTCGGCGTCTGACTCTGAGCACGCCGAGTAACGAGCTTCGATCCGGGGAGAACTGCTATTGATCGGAACCTGGGCCGGCAGAGCCCCCGCCCGGGCTGAGGTCTCAAATGGGGGAACCCCCTATCGGCGGTGTCTGATCCGGCGGGAATACCGGTACGGGGAGATCAGGGGAGGGCCCTACCTGAGTCAAGGACAATCCTATCATGGGGTCTGATCCACCAACCAGAGCCGGCAGCCTTTGCACGCATGCACGCACCAATAGGACCCTTTCGCACGGTGCAGGACACAGAGTCGTACAACACGTGACTATGGTATGTAATCATAATGCGAGGGGAACAAGGGGCGCGGCCACTGTATAAAAATTGGCAACCGTAATCTGTCGTATGGCTAAGCATATGACATCCAGAAAAAAACGAAACCGACTGTCGTTTGACACTATCATTCCAACTACACAAAAAACGCCGGTCACATCTTACAAAAGGGATTTCATGGAGAAAGCTACCAAGAGAATACAGCGAACAGCAACCGCAGCGACCTCTACCAGGGACACAACATCTCGCACGACGAGCGCGTCAGCCGTTCCAGGCACCGCCTGGACCACATCACTTACCCTGCTCGCAGAGACCACACCCGCTCCGGGCGCTTCACACACACACACACCCAGCAGCAAGCAGACTGCGCAAACCATCGGCCGGACCAGTTCAGCGCGTCCTCAACCACGCCACTCGCGGCGGGCTTACGCCGTTCTGCCGGCGGAGCCCGGCGGCGGACTTACGTCAGTTTGCCGGCGTCCACCTCGGTGCTCTCCCGGGAGCTCAGGATGGACGGCGTCGAAATGGACTTTTGCATTTTGACGCGCGGGTCGGCGCCGGTCGAACGGGTGCTGACATGTTTCCCCTGGGGAGGACAATATGTCAGTCGGCGTGGTAAGGATCAGATGAACGCGACAAACAGCGATGGATGGCGGGCGGACGTGGATAATGCAATAACACGCCCGATGACCAGAGGACGTGGACCGACCAGGAGCAGGGGACCGGACGAGGAGTCTGACCAGGCGAACGACCACAAGCTCGAGGTGCCACGACGGACTGGGCGAACAAGGGGATAAAACGAAGCACCGAACAAGTCAGGGCATCACAGTAGCCGCCTGCGTGAACGGTCAACGCAACACAAAATGAGACACGTCCAGCGAACGCAGGGACATGGCAGACCACGCGAACGAGGACAACACATCGTAACGGGCGGAAGGAGAACCGCAGGACGCCAAAGCCGCGCCTGGCCCCGCCCGCGGCCGCAGCCGACCGTGCGGCCGCCAGCGGCCCAGACGGACGACCGCTGAGGCCGGCCACCACGACACGAGACGAGTGGCGGCCGCGGGAATACGGGGCGCGTCTCGGGGCGTCGCGGGCAGCGATCCGTCCCGGCGGCAGGTCGATGGTGCGCGGCCGGCCGGCGGTCACAGGAGGGCGGTAACCGGCGCTCGGTCGGGGCATCCATCAACGGGCGGGCGGCGCGAATTCGGCCGGCTGATGGGTCGGCACGGCCGTCCGCGCCCCGGCATCACTCACGGCGCCCGTCGGCCGCGGCAGAGGCGCCGCCGTAACCGGCCGCAGGCGGCGTGGAGAGGTGGAGGGGAGGTGTGGAACGGTGGGCAGGCGGAGAAGGGGTGCCGGGAACTCCACGGCCAGAACGGAGGGCGGACACAAGGGTGAGATGGATGGGAGGAATGTAAGTCGCGGGGAACAAATGGGCAGCGACATCCACGAATGGTGGACGACACATCAAATGAAACACGGAAGGAAGAGGCCAGGTACACCAAACAGGAACGAACTGTGCCAGGAAGGGACCGGCTATAACAGAATGAGGGAAAAACTGGCGGTAGAAAGGCGTTCGCCGAGAAACGCCACGAACAACAAGCTGGGTCCGAGAACACCTAACAGATAGCAGTCGTCCCTTCCTACAGATTCGTCACTTGCAAAGACCTCACTTCGTGCAACTAAGACATATCTCACACACCACTGCGTGACATACTGCCGCAGGACGACAGGTTCGCTGTGGCGCGCCATGACCAAAGCCGGCACGCCGGACACAGCACCCTGGGACAGGGCGGTGCCCGGGTCACGTAAACCGACAGACGGCCGGCCCCGCGGCATCGCCGGCCGCGTCCTGAGCTCCCGGCGCAGCCCGTACCTGCAGTCCGGCGCCGTCCGCCTGCGTAGAGCAGCGCAGCTCCTGGGTGCTGGCGCTGACGCCGCTGGTTGCTGAGGCGCCCAGTCGGCTCTCATCTGCAGACAGCGACTAATTTGTCGGCGACAGTGGCTCGGTGAGTGCGGGAATACTAATGAGGCGCCAGAAACTGTTAAGTATGTTCTTAATTTACAGCAAACCAGAGGCGATATTATGAACAGGGCAATCTGAGAGTATCTAAAAGACAGTGCTCCAATAACACAGTATTCTGTCAGAGCAAACTGTCCCAAACAAAAAGCAAATTAATTTCACACTGGATTCCTTCAACATGACACAGGCAGTTTCGTCTGGCGAACCGTCAGCTTCCCACGTACTTCCCTGGATAATAAAACAAGGCGCAAAAGTCACAAGCTTCACAATAATTTAGCTATTCGTGCAAAATTAAGCGTGGTGGTACACCGCGCGGTTACATCCCATGAGAATGCCAACCCTGGTCAACGTACGTCAGCTGACGCAAAAACGTACGGATCAGCGAGGCACTCAACACCCGACTGCTCCCTCAGTCATGGCGACTTCATTCAATACGCTGCTGCGGGCCGTCACCACTTGACTCCGAAAACAAGTGAGGGCCACGTTATCGCTGAGAGGCGCTGCGCTATACGCCGTGGCTCACCTTGTTTAGCGGCGTTCCGCGGCTGGCCGGCCGGACTGGAGTCGTCCGGTTCAGAGTCCAAACTGCTGAGGCTGAGACTGCGGCACAGACCAGGGACGGCCGCCGTAACCAGCCACACCTCGCCCTTCAACACACGACATCTGAGTCCACACTGCTGAGGCTGAGACTGCGGCACAGACCAGGGACGGCCGCCGTAACCAGCCACACCTCACCCCTCAACACACGATATCAGAGTCCACACTGCTGAGGCTGAGACTGCGGCACAGACCAGGGACGGCCGCAGCAACCAACCACACCTCACCCCTCAACACAAATGACATCGGAGTCCCAACTACTGAGGCTGAGACTGAGGTTAACACAAGGGACGGCCTCCGTGACCAGCCACATCTCACCAATCAGCACACACGACATCAGAGTCCAAACTACTGAGGCTGAGACCGCGGCATACACCAGGGACCGCCGCCGTAACCACCACCCATCAGCACACCCGACATCAAAGTCCAAACTGCTGAGGCTGAGACCCCGGCAAACACCAGGGACGGCCGCCGTCAGGCAGGAATCGAACGGGGGCGCCAGCCAGCCATGCCTGCCCCTCAGCAACGGCCGCAATGTCGCGGTCGCAGCTGCCGTCTACGCGGCGCCCTCATTAGCGGGCGCACGCCGCGGCGATCGTTCGGCAGGATCGGCCGGCGACCGGGAAATGTCACATCGATCGGCGCCGCCGACGGTCTCGCACCGACCACCGCGCGGCCGACGCAGTCTCCGCTTGGCATTCCGTGCGCCGCTTCCGGACGCATCTCGCGGATCTCCCAGCCCACCCATGCCGGCTCTCAACCGGGGCCAGCGAACATTACCCGAGCCGGCGCTGGAAAACTCACTTCCGGGTTCTGACGGCACCGGCAAAATTATTTACTCGGAGGCATGCTGAGAGGAATAACGTAAGACGCATGGATCAGCATTGGTACATATGCAGTATGTACTAAGTTTGTCCGTTGTAAAAACTAACACGGGACCATGTATTTCCAGGCCTGCAAAACTGCCTGCTCCCTTTCAACACCCTTCCCCTGCTTCAACGTCCAGCAGCCAGCACAAGTATCCAGTCCCGGCCTGGTCCAGCCAGCGGAGATCAGTCGCTCTCGGACGAGAGACACGCCTCCCAGCAGGCGACACCACGCCGCGGCCGGTCGGTCACGCTCCGGTGACGGCCGGCACGGCGGCCAGCCGGACCATGCTCGCTCCGTGCCGAGCGCGGCGACTACCGGACCGCAGAGTCGGGGTGGGAGGAGCAATGGCGAGAGAACCCACGGCCGGCGCGCAGCCACAGAGCTCGTAATGGGCGCCGGAGCCGCGGCACGAGGTCGATGCGCACTCGATACGTGCCCGATGGTCGGCCGGACAAGTCCGTTAGCGGGCTAATTGACATCGTCCGCCCATTACTGACGCCTGAACAACCACAGCGGCATCCTCACACCGCCGGGGGGGGGGGTAGATAGCGACGGCAGCTGCAGTAGGAGGGCACTTCTCCCTCTCTGCTAGTCACGCTAGTGAGCGTTGCTCGAAATGGCACATCGTTAGCCCTGGATTGAAGGAATCCTCCTGAATCATTGATGGGCAGACTGAAATGATATCCGGAGCTGATTTGCATGCTAACGACAAATTAATGTGCTGGCACACAAACATGGCCGACATACGAGGTCGCAAACACATGCTGCATAATCACACACCGCACGCCACGTACCAGCAAATTCCGCCCAATTGCATAGCCGTGTTCTGAGTCTCATTCCCGAGAATCTCCGCTAAGAGCGTCCCGGTTTGCCGTTTTGCTCCCCTGCCGAGCGGCGTGACGCCGCCCCGGCCGCCGTCCGGGTCCGGTCTCACCTGCTGCGGAGGCCGCCGTCCTGGAGGTCCCTGCTGCGGCCGGACCAGCTCTTCCGGCGGTCCTCGCCGGTCGCCGCGCTCACCGCCGACAGCTTCTGCGGATCTGCGGCGGAGCCGGCGCACCCACGTCACTGGCGCGCCACAAACGAGCACACACGCGGCGCTCAACAGCAACAGCCCTGACGCGGACTGCGGCCGCCGGATCCACTCAATGATGCTGCCGTGCTTTGTTGCTTTGAGAAGTGAACGGTACGCATGTGTTACTGCACGCAGACAGACCAACTGCACACTTCAGCAGGTGTAAGCGCAACAGCCCTGAGCACAAATGCTGACGGTGACCCGACGTGACCTTTCTCCCAGTCACATGCCCGCGGGAAGGTGCAATTAGCTAGGACTTGACAACAACCCAGCGTTACACTGCTCTTCTAAGGGCAAACATTCCACAGAGTTCATTGCAATTAGCCAAGTAGTTGCCGTCGCAAACAGGGGCAACTACCAGCGGAGTTTCAGCAGACACGTCGGTCCGTCTACGTCCGACCCGCGGGATCGAAGGGAAGCTGGCAGCCGCAAAACAGGATGGCCAGAGCCAATCGGCCCAACCTGACGGTTCCGAGGTTTCGCCTGATGGACCGCAGGCCGGTCCGTGCATCAGTCTGGACGCTCGAGTCAGAATGGAGCCGGTCCGGCCGGGGCGGCGTCCAGAGCGTGGCCGTCAGTGCCACCAGGTAGCAATGGACAAGGACAGCAGTACGGCGTCTGGTGAACGGACGCTGTCGAAAAGATCTCGAGGACCGCGAGTCAACGAACAAAACAAAACAAAAAGAACGACGACGACGACGTCAAATGAGGATCGACGTCGGCGCGTCGACGCCAACGACGAGCCGAAGGCAACCCGAGAGCGGACTGAATACCACAGCGTCGCGTCGGTTCCGGCACGTGACCCAATCGGCCGGTAATTCCCCGCCGGGGGCGCAGACTTTTAACGTCGCCCTCGGCTGACGGGCGGGCGGCACTGGCCGGCGCCGGCCGCCGCCGGCTGGTGCCACCCAGCATGACGTGCGCCGGGGCGACCCCGCGACAGCTGGCCACGGATCGGATCGCGGGCCGACTCGTAAACGCAGAGAAAAGTCGCCGGGACGGCCGAACCGCCGACGTGGGCCCGCCGACTCGTAAACGCAGAGGACGGCCGCCGGGTCCTACTCGGACCGCCGACGTCGTTGGCCAGCACCGGAGATGGTGCGGAACACTGCCGGGACACGGGGAAATGCTCAGCGGAGGCGTCGGGCCTGGGTGAGGGGCCGAGTGAAGAGCTGCCGGGTCAGAGAGAGGAGCCGAGTGAAGAGCTGCCGGGTCAAAGAGAGAAGCCGAGTGAAGGACTACCAGGGCACGGAGAGGGTCCGAGAGGACAGCTGCCTGGTCACGCAGAGGAGCCCAATGGAGGACTGTTAGGGCACGGACAGGGGCCCAGTGGAGGGCTGCCAGGCCACAAGGAGGGGCCGAGTAGAGAACTGCCAGTCGCGGGGAGGACAGAGGTATAAAACATGGAGCTATGCGACCCAGGACGGGGGTTGGGTCGATGAAGTCTGGGGAGACAGATTACGAATGGTTCCAAAAAATGGAGAGCCGCATGGCCTGTAGCAGGGCTAGATCGAAGTCGACATGTTTAGGCCTGCGCTGGAGCAGCACTCCAGCCGGCTCCCAACCCGGACGTCGCAAATGCTTACCGAGGGGGGAATAAATTCAAAGAACAGAAAAAACGGAACGCAACATATAGCTAGTAACAACTTAAGGCCTCCAACGACCGCATAGTTGTCAAGAAGAACGGTTGGCAACGGCAATCAAGATCATATAAAACGTATTCAGACGTCAGAGGAACAGGGAAATAAAATAAGAGAGAAGCGGTGGTCGGAGAGATAAATGCATCGGTTCCGATGAAGAGCTTTTCAAATCCACTACGGCTATGCCGCCTTTCGGCCCTGAAAGACGCAGAAATACTTATCCGTTGCCTACAGCCGGAAAATGCGCCCTGTGAAGAGCATCGCCCCAGAGGCGTACTACACCGAACAAAAGCACGCAGGCCTCAGGCGGAAAATCGAAAGCTGGAAACGGGAATCCCCGCGGAGCATAGATTTCGGAAAAATGGGGACCAGACATTCTTTGTAAGATACAATAACGTTCCCATTACGGAGGAAACGATGTAAAGCGCCTGGTGAATGCATAAACCTCAACTTCACTATAGAAATACGATGTTTAGGATTACTTCACTCCCTCAGAAAGTCTAAAATGCAGGGTTGGCACTCCGACTAGACAAGTTCTTTTCTGCCACTTGCCGCCTTCATTCTACTTTATTTCTAATTAACTAAGCGTTTTGCCAAAATAGCTTGAGGAAAATAGAGCATTTTAATGCCGAAACTCGCCACATTAAACATGAACTGGTCTACTGCAGGCAACATACTTTCTGTAAATTATTCCCAACCAGTCAGTGGAAATGTTATGCGTGGGAACAGGGAAGGACAGGGTACAACCATGAAGTAATATACAGCTAGCATACGGAGAGAACTGTGTTACTTTATACCTAACTTAACCTTTAAAACTTCTTTGTTTTAACCTTCGGAATATGTTGGAACACAAGTTGCTACGCCCCAGTCATCCTTGGCTAGGACACATTACCGTGTTGTGAAAACGGTCTTCAGTGTTTGTCTCAATGAGTAGCAATACGGCTAGGCAGATTAATTTGACTGTAAAGATTGCATTCATTAGTATGGTTTCGAGCAATCTGTAATTTGTGTTGATGAATGAACAATTTATTGGCCCATTTTCTGCATGAGAATTAAATACTTTGTTAACAACATGTAAAACATTTGTTTTAATTGTTTCGATGCGCATTTATTCACCAGACTCCGATGTGCCACTGCTCATGGGATCCTGAGACACCCTGTTCTTGCTCACCGAATGAGCTTAAACACATTGTTCTATGTCTTTAGTTTACCACAGATTTTGTATCTACCACTTTTTTGAGCGAGTTGTACAAAATATGGCCACAATTCTCACGTATTTTACATTTTACGTACAGAAGACGTGGCCATGCCATTATTTATCATGAAACGCATAAAAGGGTCCCTACCATAATGAAATTAACACTGAAATATTTTCTTCCATTTTTTGCCATTTTCTAACACCGTAACTTTTAGCCGGCCGGTTTTAACCGGCTGAAACCGGTGGTTTCAACCTGCCAACCCTGCCAAGATGCGAGCTGAACCACGCAAAACTAATGACGTAAAAGCTTCGATCGGCATTCCTAACACAAACGAGCTAGACAGACAGACAGACAGACAACCACCAGACAGAGCCCAGCCAGCCTAATATTTGACGTGGCATGCAGCGTCACCGTCAGATGAACCGGAACAAAACACAAACCTATGCAGACGTGAGTGTGCTATCTATCCTGAGCCGTGCACTGACCTGCCTTCACCGAAGGAACCAGCAAATTCAGATTCGGACAACATCTGCCCGAACAATTAAATTCTAGCCCAATGAAAATGCGCTGGAACACGACAGCTCCGCTTCACTAGGGCTCATCCCGAAATGTCCGCTCTGGCTTACCAAGAGTTTCCAAGGATCAAACGGACAACACAAGAGATATGAAGGCATACAGACAAAACAAGGAAGTAAGAGAGGAAACCACAAAAGTGGGACACGGAGGTACGTTGAGGGAAAGATGCAGAACAAGTGAGACAAAGGCAGGCAAATAGTAAAACAAAGCGGAAAGTGGCAAGTACGGGGGGCTGGGAGAAGATAACAATAGGAAAGTGGTGAGGACAAGAGGCAGAGAAGGGCGGGACAGCGTACAGCTGGACGCCAGCACAGAGGGAGACGCAGACTACGGATCTACTGTCCGTCCGATCTCAGCTGACCTCTCCCTGCGGCGTCAGGCAGGGCGGCCGGCCGGACATCGCCCGCCGCCGGAGCGGCGAAGTTTGGTCGGCTCGCTGACGCCGGCCGTCAACAGAGCGGACACCGTGCTGGGAGGCGCGGCCGAACAGTACGGACCACCCACCGGCCGGGGACGTCCCGGCCTGTCCTCGTGCAGTCAGACCGGATGAACCGGTCTGGGGACGTCCCGGCCTATCCTCGTGCAGCCAGACCGGACGGATGGTGCCCTGCTGTTCAGACGGCCGACACGGAGAGCCTCCTCGGCCGACAGAGCGCCACCTTCCCACTCGGCAGCGCGTCAGTCCTCAGCAATCTCTCCTCGACAATCTCGTTTCAGATCAGGGACGCACTTTTCATGAGGCTCGACAGTGACGGAGTGACCGGCACGGCCGTTCGCCGCGCTCCGTCCTGGATATCGGAACAGTCGGCTCCGCCTGCCGACGGCCGGCGCTCGCCGTTCAACCCTCCCCCTCCCAGGGGCGGCGTCATTTACATCCGTCCGGACGTGAATGGAGCGGCGCGGCGGCCGCGCGAACCACGGCCGGAACAACGGGCGGCGGCACGAGGCCCGGCCCCGTCCCCGGGCGGCCCGCGGCGGCGGACAGAGGCACGGGCCGCGGCGGCCGCGGGCGACGTCCGAGTCGACACAAGTCAGGCGCTGCCCGCCCGGCCTGGTTCGAGCCACAGTCATTCGCAGTCGCTAATCAATGCGTGACGGCGGCGTGCAGCCAGCGGAGTTCGTAACGAGGCGGCCTGTGGGGGCGCGTTACGGGTTTATCGGCTACTTTGGGAAAAGCGGAACGTGAACAACTGAGTTGTCTGTTAAACACGCATGCGTCAGAACGGCCTGTAAATAAGCACGTCATGCATGCGGTCTCGGAGACCTTTTCTTTCACAAACAGTGTTCCAGCAAAAAACGTTCATTTGTCTCCAACTCGAAGGTATTAGCAAATGTCACGTAATGTCTTGCTCCGCGTGACCAGGCAGCTAAGGTCTGATTCATTTTGAAAACAAACTCCTCAGTCACCTTCGCCCACCTACCATACTGTGCGATGTCACCTGGGATGACCTTCGGGAGCGCGCGAGATGACATGAGATGACCTTCTGGACCGCGCGATATGACCTAACCTGACGTACCATGTACGATGACCTGACCTGGCGTACCGTGCGAGGTGACCTGACCTGACCTGACGTACCGTGCGAGATGACTTGACCTGACCTGACCCGACGTACCGTGCGAGGTGACCTGGATGGCCGGCAGCACCTCGGCCCGGTCCGAGGTCCACGTGTCGTCGTCCGACTCCTGGTTCAGGGACGGACAGGAGGAGCTGAGCCGGGTGTAGCGCCGCTGCACCACCTGCCAGCGAGAGCGGGGTCAGTCGGCGCCGGTCCGACCGCCCGGCGTACACGGCACGACCGCCGCCACCTCGCCGCTGCAGAGCCGATAACATCCCCATGACAAGGCATGGCAGCTGGTCGCTGGGGGGGGGGGGAGAGGGGGTGATCAGTAAGCGGGTACGATTTGCCGAATGGACTCCGTTGACAAGGGTCCGGCTGTCGGTGGGAGGGTACACTCAGGACGGCAGGGGTGACGACACAGGCACGTCGAGCACAGAAGACAACCATGCACAGCGTGACAGCGATGAGTACGGACATACGCGGCAGGCAGCGGCAGGGGTTACACACGAACGGGGAGGCGGCCGGCTTGGGGCGGAGATCAGACCAGGCGGCCCCAAGTCAGGCCGGTGTTCACCCGCTGCCTGACCACGCGAACACAGCGTGCTCCGATCCGGCAGCCGGCCCCACGGCGACGGTTCCGAGAACCGCTGTCTGTTAGCTGACGGGGCCCACTCTGCGTTCTGCCCGACACGCGCTCAGCGCCGTCTGCGGCCACCAGGGAGGGCACAAGTTAGTTTGAGAAGCTACGACATGTCGACCCGGGAAGTGGCGAGTCGGCCTGAAGTCCGGTGATTACTCCCAGCACAGGCCCGGCTGCGGCAGTCAGTGCCGACGGTAACGGGTACGCCTTATCGGGACAAAAGCCAGGGAAACTGGCCATCCACAGCCAGCCGCACGCGCGTTACGCCACCGGTGCGCTGCTCTCTGTCTGAGGAATCCTACACAGGGGCAGGGCGCTGGCACTGACGGGCCGAGACCAAATTAACGTCCGGCCAGGGACCGGCCTGTCCGCCGGCAGGAGCTCCCGCGACGGGCAGATCGGAGATGATGGGTCCGGGAGTCCGCTGCACGGCAGACAACAGCCACGAGCGCCGGCAGCACCGCATACCGTGCAAAATAAACGGGCTGGCGCCAGCGGACAGGGCACGTGCTTCTCGTCTCGGAGCAGCCAGACGGCCAGCGTCACATGCAGGCCGCGTTCCGTCCGATTTGGGGACAAAGTTATTCCCTAATGCCGCTAACTTCTCCACTCAGAGTAGGGAATTTGCCAAGCCCTCCAAAGTAGTGCGATCAATCTGCAGACCGTTCTACATTCTGCAGCAGATATATTAAATCACGGCATATCGACAGACATTTGGTGAAAAGCGTTATAAGCTGCCATGTAACTCGGTCAGATAAACTAATCCCATGAACACATACACGTCAGGCAGCTATTTGAGCTGTCCTCGCGTGCGATGACATGCAGGGCGTACATATGAGCTCACTCAGATCGTGGAGCGTGCCAGGCGCACGGAAACATCCCACGACGAGCAATGTTACAATCCACGCAACTGCGCCGAGCTCTGACAAAAGCAAGACCACGGCAAAACTGAGTAAAAACACGGAACACGCAACGTCTGGCTACTACCGGGCTACAACGAGACGGAGCAGAGCCACGTCAAGCGCCGAGCTAGTCAGTGTCGAGCCAATGAGCGCCGAGCCTGCAGACGCACAGCCGTGATCAGCTGCTAGCCGGCCGGCCCAGTGCCGGGCTCCAGAGCCGGACCGGCCAGCGCCGAGCGGCCGCTCCGAGGGCGAGCGAGCCATGCCATGCAGCCGCCGGCGCCCGGCCGCCGTACCAGCGAGTCGCCGCCGCGGCGCACCGCCTTCGTGGTGACCGACTTCCAGACGAGCACGTGACGGAGCAGCTTGACGCGCTTCCAGGGGCTGCGGCGCAGTCCGTTGGCCGGCTGGTCGCGCGGCGCGTCGGCCGGCTCCCGGCCGCGCGGACTGAAGAGCAGCGCCGGCGGCCTGGCGGCCGCGCTCTGCAGCGTCACCTCCGGCGGCGGCGCCCGCTCCTGCATGGCGACGTGCCCGCTGTCCCGGCGCTACCACGGCCGGCCGCCGCTGCCGCGGCCGGCCCGCGGACGGCCGCACCGCGCCATTCGGGGCGCCGCTGCAAAACAAACGGTCGGCTGCCACAGACGCGCCGCCTGCCGTGCGGCGGACCCGAGCGGGCCCGGGGATACGATCGACATCACGGTTCACCGCCGTGGCGGAGAGCGGGCCCGCTCGGCCCGCTTTACCAGTAGAGCTTACTTCATCACAGCAGGGCAACCCAACAACACCTCTCCACACGGGGACCCGCCGCCAGGACCCTGCACCGTGCCCGCCCGTTACCTGCGGCTGTGTCAGAGGCCCGGGACCAGGCCGGCCGGCGGGAGGTGGACGGGCCCGCGCCGGCCCACTCCAGTAATGAGCCAGCGGCAATCAGACCGCCGGCTGCGGCAGTCAGATTAGGCCGGCCCGACGGCGGCCACTACCGCGTCCAGGCGGGGAGAGGAGGACGGTCACTACCGCGTCCGAGCGGGGAGAGGAGGGCGGCCACCACCGCGTCCAGGCGGGGGAAGGAGGGTGGCCACTACCGCGTCCAGGCGGGGAGAGGAGGGCGGTGGCCACTACCGCGTCCGGGCGGGGAGGAAGGTGGCCACTACCGCGTCCCGGCGGGGAGAGGAGGGCGGCCACTACTGCGTCCAGGCGGGGGGAGGAGGGCGACAGTGGCCGCCGCTTCAGTCAACGGACAGAAGAGTCGACAGGGCAGCGCGGAACTACCGCGGGCCACCATAACATTACGTACTTCTGGCTGACCTGGCAACCACCGTCAGTTTCAGACAAAATAAATCCAAAACAAAATCATTTAATCTATTTAGGCAATACGTCAACAAATTCACACGAAAATGATCGGCATCAAAACAGTTTTGCCATGGAGTTCAACGTAAAATAAAAATGCGGAAAACACTTCTTCGGCTACCACAAACTGGCACCTAACATAAGCATTTCAAAATACTACAATTCTTTTCAATGCCAGTTTTGGGGACGTGCGAATAAGTGCCCAATAAATCTGCAATTTTGGAGAGTCTGACATCGAAGTTCTGCGCCCCACTCTGATGCCGCGACACTTAGTGACGTTCCCAGCCATTGTACGGAAAATAAGGCGACAAATCCAAAACGAGCAAATGCTATTTTCAAACTCGCACAAAACTGACCAAAGCAGTTTTGGTTTGATTCCGCTGATTCCACAAAACAGCATTAAACTCAACCAACCCAAAACGATAGCACTGAAATTTCCTCAGGACACATACAGTCCCGAGCAGCTGGCAAGCTAGGACGTAGTGCAAACGGAACGAACAATATCAGAGAACAGTGCAAAAGGACCGAAAAATACCAAGAACCACAGTCGATAGCCTGCTGACATTACGCAATCGCTCCAGGACACGCCGAAAGCGCATGAGAACAGCGCACGCGCAGGCGCCACGACCCGATGCCGCGGTACAGGCACCGCTCCTGCCTCTAACAGCGCGCCGAGCGCGCCGCTTATCGGCGCAGTTACGTCGCGACTGTAACTAATCAACATGGAGTCGCGATACGGCATCGCTTCTGCTAAAAACCGGCCGTAATACGCCACGTCCTAACACCTGCTCTGCGGCCACGAGCCTGCGGCTGCACGGCTTCTCATTCAGCAACGTTTGAGGGCAACTGTGGTTGCAAGCCGTGCTGCAATCACATCTTTCACCAGCCATCTAGTGGGTGTGACGCAGTTCTCGAGCCGAACAGTCATCTCATGAGCGGTAAAATGTCACTTAATGAAACAATGTCTTTATAGGCTCGCGCAAGATGAAGAAACATGATGATGCTTACGCATGATGACGAAATAATCAACCTTTTTTATACCGGCAGAAACTTGGGCTCATATACAAAGGACACATCTTAACACTGGACTCAACGTTTCAGCTATAGGCCATCTTCAGGCCATCTTCCGGACACTATGAAGATGGCTTCGGAAGATGGGCTATGGCTGAAGCATTGAGCCCAATGTTAATATGCATCTTTTATGTGTAAACCCCAATTTCTCCAGGCGTAATGAGGGTTCGTTATTTTCATAATTTCAAGTTTATTTCGCGTAATGATACGATTCCGTGGCCTTCAAACACGTGCTTCCGCATAGACGCAAGGTATTCGGGGAATATGCCACAAGAAACTCATTTGTATACTCATTTCAACGCTACCTTCTCGATAAGGAAAGCGGCCTTTTCATCTGGGTCAGCCGTGCCAGGCACAAAGCAAATGAAACGGTGCAGTGAAAACGCTATAAAATGTAAAACCATCGGAAATGCTGCAACGATTCAAACCATCGTTCAGTTCCTATAAGTGTTCTTGTACCAAGACTTCTAAAACTTTGTGTAGATAAACTATGTTCGAACACATGAGAAACTTCCCCTGTTTTCTTTCACACTTCTGACTTCGTTTCTTAGTTGAGTGAGACGGTCCCGTCCTTGAGCCTCCACGTCCACGTCGATTGATTCCAGTTGGTACCATTGCATTCTGTCATTCAATGACGCGTTGGACTGCGGTCTTTTTGTTCCAGCTGATGACCTAAATCCATCATCAGTCAGAGGCTGTTGCAATGCGATTCCGCAGTACAATATCCGCTTCTTAACCGACCGATCTGCCGCGACGCAGACTTCCCATAAATATCCTTCGCAATATCGCGCACTGCAGAATGGCTGCATGGAACGTCAGCTTTCTCTGAGTAAAATCATCGCTTCAGCGCTTTACTCACGGCGGACAAAGACCGAGTTACGGCTGACGGCAAACTGGGGCAGTTTGCCGCTAGACTGGGGATAACTTGCTCAGTGGTTTTGAAATGTCTCGGCACCGCTTCGAAGCCCGACAGTACAAAGGAAGTGGAACGCGTTATAAGCTAAAGACGAACACGCTATGTTCACCATACTATCAAAATCCAGGCTAAGGCCGGACCTGCCACTCAAGGGCTACGGCATCACGCAGCCCATGAGTTGGTACTTGATATCATCATCCTTGGCCACCCAGACCTTCCATGCCCGTTTACCTGGCATCATCCACGAGCGTCCTGCCGAGATAACTTCACATTATGAGAGTAGTTCCTGTCGCAGTGTCAGCCTAGATTTCTTTTCGGAGCTCTCTCCTTTCATCCAGAGAAAGTTCGCCTTTGTTGTTTTCAACCAAGTCTGCATGATGCTGCAACTGCAACGTCTGGGAAACCTCTGCACCACTACAATAAAAATGGTTTTGAAAATGAAGCTCGCATTACAGACTCTTACACAAACCCCTGAATGATGACCGGTTTAACCCATCATTCTCCGCAGAAAAACTGTCCTAAAAACCTTCTCCAAACTGTCATGATAGCGACGTTCGACCGCTGTTACTCAATCGCAACAGACTCTAAAAGAAACTACCGCACAACGCAAAACATAATGAAGTCAAAAAACACAATGACAAAGAAGAACAATCTGCATGTGTTCGTCTGTATCTGGTTCATAATAAACTTTAGAAGTATCGGCACGAAAACAATTTTGTAGGAGACGAAGGTTGGTATGGGTCATGTGCATCACAGGCGATGACGGACGTCGGTTTGTTTCAGAATCCTGTCATGCCCAATAACATGTATGTCATGGCAGCGGGCCTTCCTAGCACGTTCTGCATACTCCTGATCTGCACAAAAACAACCTGCTTTGATCCAAAGTTAAGGCCGGAACCACGCCATTCCCATTTCCAGACCCATCACAAGATGCATAATGTTCACCCCTGCAAAGCCCGCATATCAATGACGCCGACGGCGACTTCCCTGGAAGACGTAAACGAGCCAGATGCCTGCTACGTCCAGGCGACTCTCCCGTAATGACCTCTGCGCCGCGGCTTCCGTCTCGGCCGACGACGTGACGACGCTGCGCCGGCGGCCGCACGGTGCAGGCCCCGCGGCCAAACCAGGCCGGCAGCTTCCTTTGCAGCGCGCCGCGGCGGCCGCCAGAGCACGCCGCCAGACGAGACCCACATAAACACGGCCACCGGCCGCCGCACCGACAACAAACCGGCCCGCCCGCTCCCACGACCAAAGGTCAACACTGACAAACAGCGCCACACCAGGTGAGCCAGGCACGTGCTGGGAGCGTCGCGCCGTGTCCGACCACGGCCAGCCAAACTCCGGATTCACGAGGCGGCGGCGGCACACGGCCGTGTGCGCCGACCCGCGACCTTCACCCGGCTGGGCAGGTCAACGCCGACCGTGGCTCTCGGCTCAGCACCACGTCGGACGGCGGTGTTCCATCGGCATCAATCAGCTTCCGGCGACCGAGGGTTCCACTGGTACGAGTCAGTTTCAGACAGCTCCACTGGGAGGAGCTCTCCCAGGACAGCCAGGGGGAGGCCCTCCAGTTAATCAAAAATGATTCCCTGAAACAGCAGCATCCCTTCCACGCCGATGCTCTACAGGAGGCGTCGATTCCTGAAACCCAGCCACATGTTTGCCTTTCACACGGTTCAAATCCTATCCAAACAGATGACCACGCGGAAGTCCAACGAGGTAGTCAAGAAAACAGCAGTGCAGCGCGGAATACGCGAGTTTGTCTGCGCTTCATTTCTCCGATAAGGCCTACCGTGAATGAGGTGGGCGCTGCATGACCACGGAGTAGGTGCACCCCTAAGCCCTTATAACTGATATCTAATAACCTATGAGTAACTAGTAAATAACCAATAAGCTAATAACTCATAACTACATTAGCTGCGACAAAGGAAGGCAATCACATTTGTTTCGCGGGCTAATGCAGAACAATATGGGATCGGAGAGACTAAATGGTAATTTCCAAATGTACATCAACGTTTACAACCGAATCACCAATCCCAAATATACGCAGCTCGGTAACGCCGGTCACCAGTGTGGGGGATTGGGAGGACCCTGGTCCAGTGAACTGGCAGATACGGCCGCCGCCACGACGGCCATGTGTGCCCTCCAGACCGTCAGCGCACAAGCCAAAACAAGACAATCAACGGATCCTGTCGTCTTACATACCAAAAGCGCTCATGCATGGTTGGAGGTGACTACGATTTTCACCGCTGCTTTGTCTAAACGTCCTCGGAACTTCTTACGGCTTCCAGAAGGCGTCCAAACAATTTAAGTCCAACAATCATCACCGCCATCTCATCTCCACAATGACCATCCTTTACCGCAAAGCCCCGCACCGCCTCGGCAGGCTGGGAGCTAGGGCCGCCCGGTCCAGGCCGCTCGAGCCGCGCGGCGGGCCGGGCCCCTCCGGCGGCGGCGGCGGGAAATACGGCCGCCGTGCACGGCCGACTCTCCGGGGAGCACGGCCGCCGCAGTCGGCCCACTCTCCGCAGAAGACGGCCGGCGCCGGCGCCTGTTCACGAGACGGCCGGCGGCCATAAACGGCTTGATAGCGGGCCGGCCGGGCGCGCCCGCTGCCGGGCGTCGGACGGCCGGGCCGAGCCCAGCCGAAACGGGCCAGGCCAGCGCCGGAATGAATTGGCGATTAGCTGGGAACAGGAACTCGCCACTACGCGATAAAGGCGACGCTCAATCCTGGCCGAATTACCGTGCTTTGTAGCCGTAGGCCGCCGTGATACGTCATGGTTTGCCGCGTACACCCTCGTGAGCATACCGCAAATGTGAGGTGAGCTCTTATGAAACCTCTGACTCATGACGTCAATCCAGCCCCAAGCGTAACAGGTGCAGCTTACCGATAACCACACGGAGAGTGAGCTTATTTGAAACGATGTAGTTCCTCACTAGTCTTAAGGCTCAATGATCTGTACCAGGAGGAGGTTTATTTTACAGCGAACAAGAAACATCAAGTCCTTTTTGGAATACAGCGTGAACTGAACATTACTGCCCCGACTCACAGTTTTCTCCGGATTCAAACAACGAAACTGCAGTTATAATACATGAACAATGATGATATCCTTACATTTATTTCACGGTTTACGTCTGACAGCGCCACGGACAGACGCCTGACAAGACAAAGAGCAGGCGACTGTTTCTCAAACGGCTCCACTTTCTCAACAACACAACATCATAAATAATGGAACGAACGCTATTCTGAAAACATGTATCGCCCCTGCAATTTTTCGGAAAGAAGCAAAAGATAAAATGGCATTGCACTCATGCTATAGCCCAAATTCGTTCCACTTCTGGTCTAATCTAGATCCCACATCCGCGCTGATCTACATGTATCAACCAATACGCATCGATCTAAGGATATCGACCGTATATCGCACATTCATATATATATATATATATATATATATATATATATATATATATATATATGGCGCGAAATTCGGGCGACCTCCCTCAAAAATCCAAGATATTTAGAGCGTCGGCAACGTCACAAACTATGCGCGTGACACAAAAACACGCGAATACAAATCGTGATGACGGCAACAATGGGGAAATTTCACCAGTCGTTCCCTGCACCACGACGGTATTGTTCAGTCTTTCCTCACAGCAAGGTTTCAGCACAAGCGCAAAGCACTGTTCCTTTTTGTCCCGGCATGCGCAACAAAACTGACCCCACAAGTCCTAACTAGCACCCCAGCACGGTGGAGGCATCCACCAGTCACATGTGATCCTGATCCGAAATCTCCCCGGCCCCCACACTTTCAGGTTCATATCCATGAGCAGTACTGCCTCCCCGACCAGACCTGATCTGACCTGTCCTGACACGGGTTCAGGACAGGTCCTCCTCCTCCTCCTCCTCCTCCAGGACAGGACCATCCAGACCTGTCCCGGCGGGCAGCTACACTTCTCTCACCCGACCCAGGCACGCGGGCGTGTCCTCTCGGGGCGGAGCGTACCTGACCTGACCTCCAAAATCCCACCGGCGCCCGCACCTACTGCCGACGGTCAGCGGGCGGACAAGCCAACACCGGTCCGCCCGGCGGCGTCGCTGACACACGCTCGGAGACCCACTGGCCGGCGGCCGGCGGCGCCGCCGCGCTGTCTGGACGGCGCCGGCGCGCGCGGCCGCGGCCGCCGGCGCCGCGTGCCGGGCCGCCGGCGCCGCGTGCCTCCAGCCGGCCCGTGCAGCACAGAGACCACCGCGGCCCGCTGACCACCGCTGGGAGGCCGCCGGCCAGGAGTCACAGCACCCAGGACGGAAAGCGCGTAACGAGCGACAGTGCCGCGTACCAACACAACAGCAGACACTGGTGGAAGCTGCCGCGCCTTTAACCCTATTCCCGGAGGGCTAGACGGTATGGTCGATTCCCGGCAGGGGAAGGGGATTCGGCCCCCCCCCTGAAATCTCGAGAACTACTTGTCCGATTTCATCGCAACAAACGGCAATCGATTTGCCGTGACGTGAACTACATTTTTATAGAAAGAAATTTTCAAAATTTTGAAATTTGTGGATGCAGGGGGGCAAATATGTCAAAATGGGGCGTACTTTTGGACTTCCTTATAACTCCGTTGTTTATGGACCGATTTTGATGAAACTGGCATGAATCGAGAGATTATAGATAGGGCTATTACCATGGGTCCGCAAATCTGAAATTTTGAGAAAATCCATGGGCATTCACAGGGTTTCAAAAATAGGAGGATTAGTTTTCTAACAACTGAATGAACAACAAAGGTGAAAATACTTTTTGGGCTTCTGCTAGTCATGCTATGCTAAAGAAGTAAAAATAGCATTACAATGTTTGTATGTTAGCATAGGCGGTGCCAGGGACATGAAAAAGGGGGAACTGTCATGGTTACACGTTCTTCAGATCAACTTGTGACCTCTGACCTTAAATGACCTCCAGTGACCTTGGGGTCGCTTGGAATGATCTCGTGTGCATTTCATACTATCTGTACACGTTTTCAATCATCTGAATTCACTCCATTCCAAAAATTTCATTTTGTGGCTATTGCGATATAGGGTACGCGCACTGACATTTTAGGTCACAGCCCTGTGACCCGACATATCAAGCTGAAACTTGGTACACAAGTAGAGGGCACCCTTCTACGTCACATATATTCCGGGTTTGGCATTTAAAAGATGGCGCCGAAATTACTGCAAAAAAAACAAATTTTGACTTTTGACTTTGACCTGACCTTGTAAAGTGACCTCAGATAAACAAAATTTTGTGTGCACATTGCCCAACTATTTAGCTATACATCCATATAAAGTTTTAAGTTCTATCTTAAAAACTCTGTTTTTGGCAGACATTTTCCTTTTACCCTGAACATGGCTTAAAATGGCCTAGGTGCCTCCCAAAAACGTTGCCTGACTTCGCTCCTGAGCAAAGTAGAATTGTGAAATTTTGTCACAGCGCGTAGAAAGAATAGCATCGAAAAGTCACCAAGTTTCGTAAAACTGCGTGAAAAAGCCTGGAATTGGCAAGCAAAAAACCCGAGGGGGGGCGGATTCAGCCCCCCTGCCGGGAATAGGGTTAAAGTCGCCCATGCCACACGTCTAATGTCGTGAACTGCGCCAACATGGTGGTGTAAGGAAAAAGGGGACCTGAAGTTTTTGTTTTGTTTTTCGTTTTGTTGTTGTTTTTGGCAGCAACAGCAATCTGGGAGAGCCCCGACTCTGCGCAGGCTGGAGATGAAGTGAGGCGGCGTGTGGGACGACGTCAGCTGGTTATTAGTTTAGTCCGTCTGCAGTCCATGCCACTGAATCACACAGGCGGGACGGGCGGAGATATCTAATTCACCATCTGCTGTCCCCGTTTTTTTTTTCGCCGAGCGCAGTGTGCTGTTTCTGGACATGCATGCAGCGGTATTCCAGCCAAATTTGCATCCAATTAGTGGAGGCTGGTAATCAGCGGCAACCGAAGGCATGACGCTCGCGCTGCATCAGTAACGTCACCATTCCGAGGCCAACTACAGGGGGTGACAAACGTCGTCGCTGTACAGTTTTGTGCTCGAGGTCATGTTACGACGTTAGTGCTCCGTGAGCTAATTATACCGCGCACACCACGCCAGTTGGTGCGGCTACTCTGAAACCGGGCTGCTGGATCCCTGAATGTATTGATCGACCAGAGACGTTACCCCAAGCCCTGGGACGAATGGAAGCAGAGTTACGAGGAACTGTCGACTGCCGGTGTGGCGAGGGATAACGTCGAAACGAAACGTCACGTCAGCGGCAGAATATGCGACAAATGAAACAGCAGTAAGGCGTAATGCGCTGGCGAACAATAACGCCTCGTTAAAACGACTGCAGGCCTGTCAAAGCACATCACATTCAGTTCTGTCAGCGAGACCCCGGTAACGAGATACTTGAGCTAGTACGCAGCCAAAGCAAGTCGTCCCCGCCGTTTTTCCTCGTCTTGCTTATTGATCTGGCTTAGCAAACCAATTATTTTCAGTGTAGACCTTTATGGGTCTCCGTCCAGAAACGAATGGGACTTTATCCGTGGCATTTAAATTTTTATTAACTTAATTTTCATATATATGTTTACATCATATGTGTGAATTAAATCATATGAATCAAATCATAAATTTACATCATTGTGTGAATTAAATCATAATATAAACCGTACAAAATGGCATATTATATTAACAAAGTATTTGTCACTGCAGAACACTTCTGAAGTTACCGAGTCTTTCCATTCATTTGAATAATTCGCTTTCATAAATCAACCTAACCGCAAAGTTAATTACACTCCTGCTCTGTCCCATGCTCAAATTCAGTGGGGCGTCGATCAAAATGTTCACAATTACCACGAAAACAATGAGCACAAATATACCGAAACACGGTCCGGCCACGTAATCGATGACCTCTAAATGCCAACATTGCTCCACCTACGCGGTCCGTTCACCATATATGTTGCAACACCCGAGGACGATCCAGCACACGCCGCCCCCGCAGCGCACCGTCCGAACAGCTGACATCACTGACAGGGCGCGCGGCAACACCGGAAGCGGGCCACTGTGACAGTTTCCGTCGCTAATACGTGCAACATCCTCCCCCCGTCTCATCTCCATACCGAAACCGGATCGCGGAAACCGAACAACGTCAGGTATGCGGCAGCTCTCTGAGCGTCTACCGCAACGCTGACGGCGCTGAAAAGGAAATCAACCACACAGAACTCGTCCATACACGACGCTACAATCATGTCTTTCTCCCACGGCGGCCTGTGCCACCGCGCGGGGCGGGCAGCCACTGGGCCGCCTCCTGGGCGTCACTGGTCCCCCTGGTGACGTCAGCGCGGCCCTGTGACGTCGCCAGACGTCAGACCGAGGCTCTTACCTTCTGCGTGGCCCGCTGTCCGGCCGCGGTCAGGTTGCGCATCTTCTGGATGTCCTCCTGGAGGGCGTGCAGGTGGCTGATGTTCTCCTCTGCGGCAACCAGCGCATCGTCAACGACGCCGAGGGGACCGCCGCACCATCAGCGACGCATCCGACACAACCGGTGGCCCAATCAGGTCAAGGCCACACCGTCAACACGACTCAGCGGACCCGGCGCATGCGGCGAACGCGCCGCGCCGGCGTCGGTACCCGCAGGGCCGGGCGGTGCCCCTGCGCGGACACGGACCGGCCGGCGTGACTGACGGTCCGACCCGTGCCGGCCCGGTCAGCGCGGGCTGCACGGCAGGACGTGTGTGGGAGTGACGTCAGCGGCGGTGCGACCTGCGGGTCAGGGGCCTCGCCCGGATGAACAGAGACCCGGGCGGCAGCACGCCCACTGCCCCCCAGAGTTAGGTGGTACTGTTCCCAGGATGCCGCCAGACGATGTCTACACCTGGACAGAAGCCAGGAAAACCGCACGACAATCGTGTTTAGTAGAGGTCGCGATGAAACGCGTCCAGCAGGTTAACCCAGCTTCTTGGACAGGGGAGGTAACGGCGAACAGATCTGGTTCGCGGTACACAATAGGTCGCAAGAAATGGACACTTTGTACCACTCAGCATGGCGATGTGAACGTCTACATCCTGCCAAATAGACCACATTGCGACATAAACACCGAAATGTTCAGAGGGGCTACTGGAAGCTGTGGAAGATGCCCATCACACCAGTTCTCACGATCCGCGTTTTTTTACCAAAACACTAAGCCACCACATATTTATGTCACATAAACGGAGTCACCAAGTTTCAGCACAATTCAAATCAATATGGACACCATAACAATCACATCGAAAGTTTGAACATAACTAGGGATGGTAGCAAGAGATGAAATCGCAAGGCTACGGATCTTTCCGGCCACCGTAGCGGTTCAACCCGAACAAAGGAGTTGAATCCAATCCTTGTCGAAAAACTGCAAGCATTTCAAGAGACACAATCAGCTGCACAGCTGTGTACGACTCTGTCCAGTGCACAATGCTAACGGGACTTAATCCTGCAAGCAATCACGACCTGCTTTATCATCCCCGCGAGTGGCGAAAGCAAACAAGATGTTTAGACAGCTCCAAGGTACACTACATCAGAGCATGACCTGGCCGTTACAGAACATAAATTGATCGATGGATCAGCGAACAAAAAATAATAACCATAAAAAACGCCAGCCGGCAGGCACGGCCGGGGTCTTAATAATCCTCACGGGCTTCGACCGGCGCGCTCCTGTAATAACCTGACCCCAACGAACGGCACCAAGTAAAACGGCGGCAATCGATGGCCATCGGCGGAGGACACCACCGAGGGGCGGCGGCCTGCCGCCAGCCCGGGCAAAGGGGGAGGGGGCGGGTCAGGAGCAACAGGTGACTCCCACGGCCCGGCTGCGGCCGACGCCGGCCGGTACTCACCTAGCAGGACCGGCACGCGGCCGTTGGTGGTCTGGCCGGCCGGCACCGACACCGGGAAGTGGGTGATCATGTCCTCCTCGCTGTCGGCGGCGCTGTCGCCCTCGTCATCTGCAACAGGCGGCGCCGGGCCCGTCAGCCGGTCCGGACGGTGACGGTGACGGCGACGCGGACCGGTCGAGCCCGCTGAGACACGGCCAGCTGCCGCGACACTATCTGGTCACGAATCACGGCAGCGCGACGCAAAACACCGCGCCGAAAGCGAGAGCGGATGAACACGGTCCCGGACCCTCGCGACGTGCGCGACGTAACGAGACCCGGCGAGGTCACCGGGGCCCCCGCAGCGCCCCGAGGGCCAAATCGCGCACCACGTCACACCGCGCGGCCGCGGGGGGGGGGGGTCGCGTCCCGGGCGCCGCGGGCAGGTGACGAGCGCACCGTGCAGGCCACCCACCGGGCACCAGCCGCCACACACGATCGATAGTGGCCGCCCGCATTCCGGAGCCGTCCGTCACCGAGCACACGGGAGCCGGGCCGCCGCCGCCGCCGCCGCCGCCGCTCTCCCGACACAGGCCGGACAAAGACGGCGGCCGCCGGCCGCGCGGGGGGGGGGGCGGGGCCGTCCACCAGGAAAACGCCGTGGCCGTTCTCCGGCGGGCACGTCCGGCCGCCGGGCACGCCGGCGGCCGCCGCCGCCCCCCTCCCCCGGCGTGACGTCAGCGCCCCGGCCCGGCGCGCCGGATTCGGTTGTGTCGGCCGCGCGGCCCGACTCGGGCAACAGCGGCGACAGCCTCGGGCCGGTTTAGCAGCGGACACATTTTCCCACGCGGCCGCGTACTTGGATTACCGGTTCCAGGACGAATGGTGCCTCTTTCCCAAGCGGTTTTCGAGCGCCCACACTCGCTTTCTATATCCACATAAAAACGGCGTAATCCGGCCATCGTGGTGAAAAATATAAATAAAACAAGTGCTTTCAAACGAGCGTGCATCTTTTACAACAATTATTTTGACTAATTTACCTTTAAACTCAAATGTCACTACAATGAACACAAAACATGAAGCCTCTTTAATTCAGGGAATGATCCTGAGTTAATGGATGCTGATTTCTTAAAAATGAAGGATAAAATACTAATCATTTATCTGGGGTTCATTCATCCACACATCATTCACACACATATTACATACATCAGTGAATGCTATTGTAATGTGCAGCTACAAGGATACTCAAAGACAAAGGAGTCAGCAATCAACGGAGGCTTAGCCCAAAGACAAAAGACAGACCCAAATGATTCATTTTCACATTCAATTCAAATGGTGCTTCACCTTCAAAGCACCTCTCAATTGTGCCATATGAGAAAGCAAATCATAACCAAAGCATTTTCACAGTAGGTGGTAGTTTCTTGCACATTACAAGCATGTCTCAGTATGATTAATGATCCTTCCAAACACGACAGCCTACCTGACCAGCTGCAAGGCTGGACCAGCTGTGCAGGACACAAACCAAGGCCCAGGGTAAGCTGGTAACTGGCAAAGTAACATCAGACTATCACAAGGCCCATGCCATTCATGATGACACATAAAGTATTTGCCTCATGACCAGCTGTTGGGTGAATATTACAAAAATGGGTGTTGACATTCAGAGTTAATGCAGCATGACATGTTAAATGCAACTCTGAGCCAAAACACACTGACAAAACTTTTGGATGATTTATATGCAAGTAGAAATATTGGCTTCAGCCTTGACAATATGTGATGCTAAGTAAGCTGTGCTCTTTAAGAATCCAAATTTAACTTGTGATATAAGTTCTTGTAATGAATATTCCAACCCCTCATGAACATTTAATGGTTTGCCACCTAAGCATGTCATGCTGCCTTACCAGTTTCCAGAGTTTTGTTGCTTTACCTAATTTACCAAATCCCAAAGCACTCTGGTTTCCTGAAGGGACAATCAAGATGAACATAGGCTCATCTGAGGTTCCATGAGGTTTTTTTTTGTTTTCCTTGTGTTTTGTTTTTTTTTGTACAGGTAGTTTCTTGGTGGGGCACACAAATCACATAGGTGCACCCATCAATAACAACATGGTCAAGCAAATCATGACAGGAAACCAATGCAGACAATGTTAACTGGGTGCAGTTGCAGCTCAAATTATAGCTAAAAATGCAACAAGGCACAATTCTAGAACACCAATAGTGAAAAGAAAAACCAAAGTCATATCAAAATCGACATAATAATAAAAGAAGTCTGTTCTGTGAAAATAATCTCAGAACCATCCACCAGGGGTGCCTCTAGGCCACCAATAACAAGTAAAAAAAGGTAATTTCCATTACATCCTCTTTGAATGCACAGCACAAGCATGCCTGATATTCAGTACAACCAAAATAGATTTACATCATGCCTTTCTTAACTTTTTTAGAAAGGTATGATGTTTCCTGACAGGAGTTCTAACAGACATCCAGTAGTTGAGTTTCCACCCACTGACTTCACCATAGTAACTGTGTCAAAATTAATAATGCTCAGGGTCTGGACTAAGCTATGTAGCCCTGGTTTGGCATGGTATGTGATGTCAAATATGCATCAGTATGTTTCTTACCAGATGAAAATACAATTTGTACTCTCTTCTTCTTCTGGTACCCAGGTGCATCCATGATCACTGCTGACCACCTATATCTTGCTTGTCTGCAAAATATCACCAGTTATCTTATGGAATTTCATCCAGCAGCATCACACACAGGAAAGCAGCATATCATCCATACAGAAATAAACTGCATGTAGTTGTAGAGAACGTCAAGCATACAAACTCAAAAACTGATTGATGTAATCATGAAATTTGTGTGTTAATTTACATCAGGTCAGTTTAAGAATATGGCAAAAAAATATGAGCAAGATTTAAGGTTCTTAGCTGTTTATTCAAAAATAACAAAATGCTTACAAAACCATGATCTATGTAAATCATGATCATGATCAATAATCTCCCTGCTTTCCTTGCTAACTCTAACATCACCTTTAAATTTGACCCTATGAATGGCACAGGACATTCTGTCTACACCTTGGAACCTGGTGAAAATTTTGAGATTCTTAACTGTTCACCCAAAACTAACAGCATGCCTACATATACATGAATGATGTAAATGATCATCATGATCAATGATCCCCTTGCTTTCCTTCCTGACTCCAACCTCATCTTTAAACTTGATCCTATGAATGGCACAGGCCATTTTGTACACATCTTGGAATCTTATGAAAATGTAGTGCACAATATGCTTCATGCTTTGATGGCCAGCACTTACCAAAGATCATATGAGTCACCATTAATGGAGCATGCAGTTACACAACAAGCCTAGGAAAACAGGTAAAGAGGTATTGATAACTGCAATCTATGACAAAGCCATGTTGCATTGTATGTACAGCCACATATGCAAAGAAAATTATCATCACACTGCTCCAAAACTGTAAGCAAAATTGCATTGGTTCAACCATTTCTGAAGACCCCCATAACCAAATCCCCATCCCCAAACTGTGAAAGGGATAATACCTAAACAGTTACTCCTGTCTTACATTTGGATCTTACTGAAAGGATCTGACTGGAGTCTCAACTACATTTACATCATAAAACAGCATTTCCCTTCAGTTCTGAGTCTCCAAAGACATTCCAAGTAAATGATGCACCAAAGCAGTAGTACAGTCAGGAACCTGTATGATGAGACCATGAGGTTCAATGAATATCTTGACATAAGCAAAATGAGGAGTGAAGTAAGCCCTCATCATTGCAAAAAATAAACAGCAAAATTATGTGCTAAATGAGGTGAACTGACTTTGTTCACCATCAGTTAGTCCTATATAATTTGGACACACTGCTCCTTGCTCTCAGTAGTTACCCCCTTCAAATCATTCATGTAATACTCCCAGATGAGGGAATCCAAAAGTTACTGAAAAGTCTTAAATGCTCCACCCACCCAGCCATATTTTGCAAAAACCCATTTGTTTTGCAATGGAAGCACCCACCCAGTGAGTCTCTGGCGTTCTCTGTTGTGAACTCTTTGGGATTATGTACGTTTTTGGAGAGTGGAGGCCATTGGTTCGTTTTTATCTTCCTTGAGTACGTGCTCACTTTGACATGTGTTGTGTGAGGATAGAAAGGGGAGCTTTTCCGTCAATGTATGTCTTCTGTCCACTGGATGGAGTTGTGTGTCAGACTAAACGTCATGTTTGATGTTCGTTTTCAGGAGCGTTGGGCAACGCCACCCCCAACTTTCGACAACATTTCATATTAATCCTATGGCATTACATGGAAAAAAGTGGGGTAAACATCATGTGTGCTGCCCCCCTTCCATCTCCACAAAGATTCCATTGCTCCTGGGTATGTTATAAAAAAGGCAGTATGGAATAAAACCTCTGCATTTTAGATGTTGTTTTGACATACTGCACCTGGTTTCATGTTTTTTTGTATTTTTATTAAAGAATCAATTTGAGGGGAAGTCTTACCTTACCTTACCTTACCAGGTACAGGCTTTATGAGGCCACTTGGCCTGGCAGACCTGCTTGTATCAAGCTCTGTCAGTAAAAATTACATCAGTCCTGGGAATGGTGTATGTGAGATATGTCCAGTGCAAGCAAGCCTAGACTAGTTTAGTATTGCTGAGGTGGCAGTTCTCAGCCATACATGACATTTTCACCAGGTGGTGAAAAACAGCATAAATGGCATAAAAATCATACAACAAACAGATTTAAGGCAAATACTTGTGATTCAGTTGCTGCATAATACCATTCCAAGATGAAGAAAGTGGAAAAAATTGCAAAATAATATTGCCACTCCATTTATCACTGAATGCTGCATCACTTGTCTGTTTGATTTCTGCTGTGATTCTACAGTAACAATGTCAAAAAAGGCAATTACCAAGGTAAATGTATTTTGGGCCTAATGACATCATCAGTACACCTAACTTAATGAACAATAAACAAGATAACTAACCTAGCCTAACTTAACCTAGCCCTAATCTAACCTAACCCAGCCTAACCTAACCCAGCTGGCCCAACCCAACCTAACTGAACCTAACCTTACTTGTCACACAACCTAACCTCTTTTGGACAGAATGAAGTCCAGTAGCAACCATTATTGGACTATGGCCTCTGGTATCCTATACCATGCTTCTGGCACAGGTTTGCACCTTTGGTGCAACATTGCACGCAGTGAACATCCATTCATTGGACTGCTGCCTATAGTGTTATTTACTGATGACATCATCAAATGTTACACAGTACATGGGGTATCCTTGGAGCTAAGGCATACCCATTCTGGTCATATTTGCTTACAGTGAAATAGAACTTCATTTCCTTCAGAAACCATACCAATAGTGTCACAGTTTCTTGCTTTCATAGGAAAGTTTATGAGTTCTTCTGTATCATATGTATGGCAAAATATATAGTATAGTATATATATAGTAGTATAGTAATGTGTATGGTGTGTGAAAAGGTGAAAAAGTAAAGTATTGCCCAATTCTGTGTGGAAGTGTAATCCAGTTGTTCATTATCCTCACACTGAAAGCTTTCTTTCTTATCTGCATCACTGCTGAGAAAACAGGTTGACAGCATTTTTGTTTTGTGGTGCTTAGGGTGTCTTCATCTTCTGTTTTTTTGTCTTTTTCATGCTACATGCATATTTCATGAAGTAGAAAATTGGGTTTAGGTCCTTTGCAGCACTGTACTACCTCAGCTTTGTACTCCTAACCTGTACCTTGCTTATTTGACCCAGTGATGTAGGTTGTTGAAAATGAGCAGTTATATGGATGCAGTTCTCTTTCAAAAATAAAACCTATAAATCACTGTAAAAAATGGGGGCAGAAGATTATTGGCCCAGGACTCTGGGACTTAAAAATGCAAGGCAGGACTCTGATACCCTTCCCTTCTGCATCTGCCAAAGTTTGTGATTGGTCTAGGCTGGGTTTGAGTAGCAGAGGAAGCAGCTGGGATATGCCACAGAACAGGCCTCTCGGCTCATGTCAGATAATTGAGCTTTGATGGGTCAACAGGAATATGTTTCAGGAAAGTCAAGGATAGTAGCTAACATTTTGCACATTAATTAGTGGGATAATTTTGAAATGGGGTGGATTTTCTATTCCCACAGCAAAATTGCTCACTCACTTGTTCACTGTTCCCTTTGCATCCCCTTTCCTCCTTCCCCTCCTTCTGATTCCCATCATGTCAGTCCATCTCTGCATCCCTTCTGCTCATCATCTTTGCTTTATTTCCCCTTTTGTCCTCTCATTTTGCCTGCTTGTTTCTGCTCATTTTCCCCTGTGTACCTTTGCCATATGTGCTTAGAGCTGAAATACCTTTCTGTGTATTGAGCCATTGAGCATTGCTTTTTTTTGCAGAAGCCATCTGACAATCATGACAGTCATGGAGTTCTTTGGATGTGGTTTTTTGGCCTTTGGTCCACCTTTGGCTATGTTCATTATAACAATTGCCAAGGATCCAGTTAGGATCATCATCCTCATGTCCAGGTAAGGTGCTTTGTGACATTGTTCTTGTATAAACATGAATTTCTGAACTGGTTTTCCAAAACCACTATATTTTTAGCCATAGAACAGAAGTTTTTTGGTCTGTACTTATTTAATACATGGTTTAAATGTCAGTCAGTCAGTCAGTCAAACCTGCAGATGTTGTCATTCTAGGATTTTCTTTCATGAGACAGACAACTATTTGGGATCTTGAAATGTGGATGTAGCACCTTAATGTATGTATTGGAAACCATAAACTATGAATTACACACTGTGTTGCAGTGCATTTTTCTGGCTCCTGTCTCTGCTCTTCTCATCAGTCATATGGTTTGCTGTGGTGCCACTGAGACAAGACCTTGCCTTTGGCATGGTGTTTTCTGTGCTCTTACAAGAGCTGTTCAGGTGAGATTTGTACTTTTCAGATGTGTTCTTCACTGTCCATTTAACTGGTGATCTCATTTTGTCTGACATTGTGTACATATTTTCATAGCTAGGTTTCTGTGGTCTGCAACAGATGGGTAATGCACATTGCATTTGATTGCATTGCAAGCATCCTAATCACCACACCTTTAATACTTTGTGTTGAGTTGTAGATTTAGATAAGGCACTTGCAGGAGCATCCAAAAGCTTTGGGTTGTGCAGGATCACAGGGGGGAATAGAAACAGACACTAATATTCTGCTGAATATAAGCTGAGAGAACATTTCCCAATGGATATCATTGTCAGGAATCAGGTAACATTGTCATCATTCTGGCTTTTCCATATGTCTTCTTCTCATTGTTCACCATAATGAAACCATATTTTAGCCCCATGGTTGTATTGCAGTAAACAAGGTGCCAGTGCAGCATACCTCATTGCACTGATTATACTGGGAATTGTTGACAGGTTTCTGCTGTACAAGCTGCTGCGCCTGGCAGAAAATGGTTTGAAAAAGGTCACAGACAATGACCAGGTTGTCAGCAATCCACACATAATGGCCTATGGTGGGTTGATGAAAAACATGATGCTGATTTTTGTATGTAGGTTTTGTAGGTGAACTGTTCATGTTGCGAAAACCAATGTTTTAAACATTGTTTTAATTGCATTTACCCAGAATGCTCCTGTGCTAGATGAAGCTTATATGCATACTCCTAAAGTTTGGTAATGTTTGTGCATAGCCTGTAGGTTTTGTTACACTGTGAAGGGCAGCTCCTTAAAAGTGTATTTGGTCCATTCATCATCCATTCATAATACTGCACATATTGTGTCAGTCCTGTGTATCTGTCTGTCTGTCTGTCTGTCCAGAAATTAATGTGTTGCATGTCCAGTTTCATTCTGCTACCTTTGATATGCAGTTACTGGAGTGCACTCATGGCAGCTTGCAACATGTACATTCATTTTGTGCAGTATTGATAAATATGTATAAATGTTTGAGCTGCATGTAAATTTATAAAAACATGGCTCATAACTTGACCTTGCTCATGATGTGCTGTCCTGCCCATGTGTGTGTGTGTGTGTGTGTGCATGTGCTGGTGTTTCGGGGCATGTCGCCTACTACGACATATTGCTCTTGTGCGCCCTGTACCCCATGAGTCATTGCAAGTGCTGTTGTCTGGGGTGCGTCGTCGTGTCCGAGCGGCACATGGCCCCGACCCCCCCCCCCTGCGGCGATATGTGACGGCCGCCGCTTCATCCGCAGTGTGCGGGCTCGGGTTCGGCATGATGTCGGGTGCGTTCTCGCTGGTGAACGTGCTGGCGGATGCGGTCGGGCCTGGCACGATGGGCCTGCACGGACACTCGTCATATTTCTTCATGACTTCGGCCACGCTGACGCTCTGCTTCATCCTGCTGCACACCTTCTGGGGTGTCATCTTCTTTCACGCCCTGGACCGCGGGCTCTACCTGCAGCTGGCCTTTGTGCTCATCTCGCATCTAGCCATCTCGTCACTGGTTAGTGAAGTGTCGTCAGCCTGTAATTTTGGGTAATATTGTTACTGCTGTGTCGGGATATAATAAGTACTTGCCCTGCTGGTGTTTTTCATGTATGAGATGGGCATCCCTTCAACTCATACTGGGTCATTTATTTTCAAACCAAATGACAAAGAAATGACAGTAATGAAATTTCTTCTGTAGTAATTTTCGAAAAGTTGTGTCTATTATGGCATGCCCATTGGCTCATGATATTATTCATGTAGTCTTAATGGTGGATGTGTTTGAATCATGGTTTTGTAAAGTGAATATCAGGAACTAGTAAGGCTTCATCTGGCCGAGTGATGTCGTGATATCAAGCTGTACGGTGCCGCCCGTCCTGTCTGCGCTCTCGCTGGGATGACGGCCTAGCTGAGCCTAGGGGATAGTGCGGCTTGTGACCTGTGTGGTCGTTTGTGACCCTGCTCCCGTCTGTCCGGCCATCTGTGACCCTGCGTCCATCCGTCTCGCCTGTGGTTCTGCGTCCGTCTGTCAGTCTGTCCGGCCGTTTGTGACCTTGTGTCCGTCTTTCCGTCCGTAACCCTGCGTCCGACCGTGCGCCCGTCTGTCCGTCCGTCTGCGACCCTGCATCCGTCCGTACATCTGTCTGAGACCCTACGTTCGTCCGTGCGTCTGTCCTTGACGCTGCCCATGTCCGGCTGGTGGCAGACGCTGCTGAACGCCAGCCAGCTATACGCGGCCACGGTGGTGCCAGCGCTGCTGCTGACGGTCGTCACCGGCTACGGAGCCCTGCTGACGACGGGCGGCTCCGGTCGCCGCCTGCTGGACTGCCTGCGGCCGCGGCCCGCCCTGCTGCAGGTGCCGGCGCCGCCGCTGCCCGCCAGGGAGTAGCGCCCCGTGCCCCAGTCCCTCCTCCATGCGCCGGCGGCGGGGCTGCCAGAGCGGCGGCCGCCGCCGCGCGGGTTCAGCTGTGGGGCGAGGCCGTGGACCGCGCTCGGGGCGCGTTGCCGGCCGACGGTCTGCTGCGCGTCAGCGGACGGGATCTGATCGGTGGCGTCCGTCACCGATGACGGGCTGCGATGCTTAGTGATTGTGTATTGGCACCCCCTGTGTCGTGCATTATTTATTGAAAGCGAATGCTAATCACGATCATGTCACGCTTTGCACTGATGGTTTCTTTCCACACGTTTTGTAGGAGGTATATTAACGTGTCCAGCTTATATGGTTTTGTTGAGTGTTTCAAAAACACCCACTTGCTTTGGGGTTGATGTTTTGGGAACAGAAAGAAATTGTGCTGTAGCGTACTTTCATTGTTAGAAATTGGTCGTTCTGCGTTAGGGGTTTGTGGTGCGATTGATGTAACATTCACGATGCAACATGTGTTCTCATTAATCCATGTCATGCCCATTTTTCAGACTCCTTCCCAGCTTATCACGTCATCGTGTGACGTCACGCTTAGCTTCCCAGAATGACCATCCTCTATCCTGGCACACCTCTTCCTGCATTGGCGCCTAGATCGAGTGATTTGAAGGATCACCTGTGCCTCTGGTCTCTGGTCCGATCTATCGTTGCTGACAGGCATTCCAAGTCATGTTTATGTGCTTATTTTGAAATATATGATGAATATTCGTTTTCCGGTGTCTGAGCCCTGATGGCGTAATGCATTGAGCTAAGAAAAGTTAATGGTGTATGTGATGGTGAGCAGGAATAAATGAGCAATAACCGCCTGCAATAGAGAGGGGCCATGTATACAGATTTCATGATGGTATGCCACCATTAAATTTGGGTGGGTCAACACTGAAGTGTCTGGACCCAGTTTGCTAGGCATATCTTTTTTATTCTCTGCTGGCAGAAATGAACCCATACAAACAACTTTGCTATGCCCCTACTCCTCTCACAGACTGTGGGAACGCGTGGTTGCGCCATCAGAAGGGCAAAAAGTAGCCTATTTCGTCAGCTTTGGATGCAAGAGAATAGACAAGATTTCTCATAGCAGACAACATCGGCATTCGTCAGAAAGGACGAGAGATTCGCCTATCGCGCAACATTTCTCTCTCCGGTTATCACGAATAATGTCACGTGGCCATGGATCATACAGTTCAAGACAGTGGAGGTGCCACGTATTCAGGACAGCGGGGAAAACGACATCTTGAAGTCCTTTCTTTTTATGTATCGCCATTGTCATAAGGTAAGCTCGCGCCACTGGTTCACGACTAGAAAACGTTCTGAATAAAAGTAGAAAATGCTTCCCTGCACAGATGCTATTGGCATAGGAAAAATGGAGACTGCTTACACCCAACTGATCTCATTATTTTATTTCTTAATGACATGTACCCTTTTGCTTACGTTTGTGTCCCAGGACAACTTATTTAGTAGCCTTGAGGGAGTGGGAATAGTAATTTCGCTTTCTAAAGTACTGCAAGCTGTAAAGTATTTTACGCTGCTATGCTGCTCTAAGCTCATGAAAAAGTCATACAAGTACTTTTGAAATTACGCATTGGAATCTACAATGGCTTTGAAAAGGCGAGATTGTGAAAGCAAGCAATCGATGTAGCAGCACGATGTACAGCTGCTGCCCTCTACCGACTACTGGTATCTGACCAAATTTGGCGCCAGATTCGATTTCATTCAATGCAGCGGATACGCGGTCCTGGTGGCGCTTGGAGGTAATGATCGCTGGTCTGCTTGTGTATAGCATCCGATTTAAAAGTTGGGGTATGAGTTAGTTTTCCATCTATACGGATTTGTCCGTATCAGTGTTTCATGTTGATTTATCTGTTTATATTGCGTAAAATGAGGCAAAAGAAGGTGAAAGGTTCTTACTTTCTTTTTTTTGCTCAGGGGTTGTTGAAAATAGTTTCTATGAAATTTGATCCTTATGCGAAAGTTACCGCATAAAGGCCCTTAGGCATGTCTTAAACTGGGCTTGCTGTTCTTGTGGCAGGTGTCTGACTATTTTTAGTTCCTCAGTGCTTTGAGGTATGGATAGATGGCAATGTCCTTGACTGCAGTCAGTCCATGGCAGTATATTTCTTGTTGCAGTGGCATGTATTTTTGCTGGCTTGTCAGTTGTAGAGTGATAGTCTTTCTTCATGCCAAATGTTTAATTATGTCTCCTAAAAATAGGGAGCAATTTAATTTAACTGTAAAAGGATAAAAATATGTTATTAGTTTGCACCTGGTCCCTGATTCATAGCACTATAGATGCTACTATGCATGTTGAAAAATGAGCAGATTTTGGTTTCTGAGATCAGACATTTTGGCCACATTGTGATAATTGCTGGTCAACATCTCATTCCATAGCCTAGGACCAAGGCATGAAGTTGTGAAAGTCTGCAGTTACTATTTATGAATGGTTGTTCTTGATGTTTTTATGCCTTATTCTTTGGTCATTGTTGTCCTGTTGTATATTGGTTTGAACACTATAGGTAGCAAATTTAATTCATCATGCTATTGTATGGTGCTGGATGTCATTTTATGTTGTATATGAACTGAACCAAAGATTCGGTCTTCAAAAATAAAATATTTGCTACCCACACAACTGCAGTATTCCAGACATGACATGTCAACTCTTACCAGCAAAAATCAGTGTTTATCTGCTGAAGATCTGAAGGCAAAGTTGTTCAATGATGATAAGTTAGTTTACCAAGCATCATTATTTGAAATGCATGTCAGATCCCCATGAGCTGGATGCTTGCATGGATGATGTATTACTGCTCAATGGTATGTTGTATTCAAGAAATTCACTTTTAAAGTCAGCCTCATTAGTGGTTGAAAGACAACTTCTAAAGTGATTTGTTTAAATATGCATTTATGAAACCAATGTTAATCTGTACGACATTAGTCCAGTCGTCTTGACAGGTGATTCTGCCTGATAAGGAGGATCCAAATTTCGATTAGAAATGCAGTAAAAAAACCCCTCTTCATATGCCTTTATACCGGCCCTACAGTTACATCAGTTCCCTCCCTTTGTTGCTGCATGTTTTAATACAATAAATCCCTTGCTTTCAGAGGCTGTTTACTCGAAATTGAGTAAATCCAATGGTGCGCACAAGGGCTGACGGCATAAAAGGTAGGCAAGATTCTAGAGATAATTCAAGGCATTATGTAACAAAGGTGTTAATAACTGGTACGTTAAATAAGCAAAGGCCTGCTAATTCTTAGTCCAAGTCATTACCCCTCCGAATGAATTTGGTCGGCCTACTAGACGGTTGTCATCAGTGTTTGAAAAAACCGTTGTTTTCTGGTGTCAAGGAGCACCAAAAATTTATACTTCAAGACAAATTTTGTACCCAAAATGGTCATTTGTCCCTTCCCAAAAGACATGGGCATGCTTATTCAACCAGAGTGAAGTTGCCCAGCGCCTTCCCCCCCCCCGTTGATGATTTTCCATTTATCCTTGGCCGTGGCCGTTGAAGTACGCTCTGAACCAGTGGCTAGCCGCCTTCCACCCCCCTCCCCTGGTCAACAACTTCGCTGATCTACTAGTAGACCCAGGAATCTGGTTTGCCCCTCCCCCCCCCTCAAATGGAGGCACTGGATCCGCCCCTGCTGGCCACATATGCTTGCAAAGCACCTAGTTGGTCCATGCTTTTCATATAACGGCATGACATTTTATACTCCAAAAGAGAATTTGTACTCCGACACCAGAAAGAAAAACAAGGTTTCCTACACTAGTTGTCATTGACCATCCAAATTCCACATTAGTTTTTGGCTGTTCACCTATGTTTGCGTAAGAGGTGCTTGGAGGATTGAGGGTCAGTTGTGTGACGTTTATTTCAGCCGTTGGGGCCAAAGCACCCCGAAAGGTAGCGGTCTCTTCTCCTAGATCCGGATTGGCAGCCAAAGGTACAGAAACGTTACTTTCCGTTAACAACGCACGGAACTACGTAAATCAATACACTATCTGTTTTGGGATTCGAAACACAAGCATTTCGGATGCCTTTCATTTTTAACTGACGACTTGTTTTTTTGTGTTCGGAGCACATATTGCTTATGCACCTTCCATTCTGAAATGTTCAGATCGCAATAGCCGTTTGTGGTTGGAACGCAACCGCGCGCCATCGTGCCCCGTGCGACGGGACCCCTCCCTCCTAAAACCCCAACAGCAGCAACAACCGTACCGCAGGAAAGGACCGCGGCGGCGGAGGCGGCAACGCCTACAACCCGCAGCCGACCCCGGCCTGGCAACGGCCGGTGGCCAGCTTCTTCGCGGCGGCGCCGTCCCCGCGGGCCGGCGGCGGCTCGTCCGACGGCGGGCGCTCGTCCGAGGGCGAGCCCTCCTCGTCCGCGGTGGACGAGGCCGCCGACCGGCCGGCGTTGCCGGCGCAGGTGCGTCGCCGGCGCCGGGCCGGGAGGACCGAGTTCGGGCCGCGGCTGCGTGGCCACCGGCTGTAAACGGTCACAGGACGCGCGTCACCGCTATTGGTTGGTCCTGCACGGTGGCACTGAGGCTGGTAGTTGGCTGAAGTTTTGCTAATGTGGGACATAGTTTGAAAAAAGTCGCGTGACTATGGGTGGGACCACGTTATACAAAATGTTATACAAAAGAGTAAAATCCGGCAAAACCAATGTAGTGCTACTACCTTGCGGCAGCACACCTTGCAGTTTGTATACCATGCTTTTCTCAGTTGTGTGACTTGACGGCAGGAGTCGGAGCCGGCCGCCGGCGGCAGCAGGGAAACGTTCTCCAGCAATGGCCTCATCTCGGACGAGGACGATTAACGCAGTCACTGGAGCCTGACTGGGACCACCGTTCAGAAACAGCCGTTCGGACCGCGTCCAGTTCAGGGACGCGACCGCCCTGAATTGGAAACGGCACCCCTAAACGGGGGACAGCCACTCCGTTGGACACCGACGCTCTTGGAACTTATCAGGAAGGAGCCCGTTGCCGTGACCATTAGCTGACTGTAGCCGGCCGGCGACTGTCGTCAGCGCTAGTTACACGTGGTATGTGCTGTGCTCGTCCGTTTTGAGTACGTGAAAAACAACTTTGTTTATACTTAGCCCAGGTGTGCTTACTGCAGGTTAATGTGTCAACGCATTCTAGTTCGGTTTAATGGCGTCTTGTAGTCAACTGTCACGTTTATCGGGTTTTTCTAACATAACATGACGTTCTTGCTTTTGCGTTTTTTTGCGTTTGCTTAAAGCCTTCCCGTAGTACACAACTTATTGGCAGGCTCCCATTTTATCGTTAGTTGTGGTTCTTTGTTTTCACATTTCGTGGCGTGTTTTACGTTGTATTATTGTTTTAGTCGTTAGATACCGGCACATGTACCATGTCAGCCGCAACCAGCCCTGCACTGCCAAGTGGTTCGATGAGCATTGCCCGTGACCAGTTGCGAAAGAAGCTTAGCTGTAGCGAGCGGTCATCCGTATGCGTGGAGTTCCATGCCCGCTGCATACCGTGTACAAGGTGCTGTGCTTGTTTTATGCGACCAATCTCGTGAATTGTAACCCAGGTAAAATGTTCGTCATAAGTCTGGGTGTACCGAATCGTTCTCTTGACTGGCCCGGGTGTAGGGCTTTGTAGCGCATGATCCCACTCCATGTTTGAGGTCAGGCGACTTAGAACGCTTTTGTGATGTTGACTGCTTGTGAAAGATGTACAGAGGCAGGCGTTTTAAGCTGCTGGAAGAATCAGCGTATGTGCGCGTTTCTGTGCATTGAGACGTTTGTTCCAATAAAATGTGGAAACTGGGAACTCTTTGGAACAGTCCATTATACGCAGCACCTGACAGTGGTGTGTGGTAATAGTACTAAGTCTGTGTGCATGCGATTCACTCGCATTCAGCTCAGTGGCTGGGCCTGCCTTTCGTAGCTCTGTAACCTGCGGATCGTGAACAAGCTGCCCTTCCGGCACATTTTCAACGTCCCAAAAAATTCATGTCAAATCAACGCCAACTAGGGATTTCGCATGAGCGGAAAAACGTCTAAGAAAAAGACAGCGGCGAAACTGCATGCGTTTGGTGTAAATTCCAAAGGAAGTGCACCGGCCCCATATTCCAGAGCTTTTAGGGATGGTAGGCAAAAGCTAGTTCTATTCGGCGCTCAGCAGTTCATCTTCTGTGTCGCAACTTCCCAAGACACGTGCCTCATTGGATTTAGTGCACGTCACAAAAATAACGAAAAGGATCCAAAGCCGTATGATCCCGGGGTAGAGTGTCAACCAAATACACATTTGTCGCCAGCCGTCAAGCCATTATTCGGTGCACGAAAGGAACAATGATTATACGCACATTTGGCTCTCGCCTCTAATGAATTCTTTCTGACAACAGAAACCAATTCGCCCTGACGTCTGTATTAGACAGTATAAAACAAGAGACTTCAGAGCAAGTTACCAGCTTCACGGCAGGGTGTACAGTCACAAAGGCGACGCTACAGGCGCGGAGCCCTCGGATTACTCTTAAGTTTGTCCCTGCGCTCCATGTTCTTCTCTAAACGTTTCAGCTCATCCAAAGTCAAGTATTTCTGGGGTAGGTTCACCGTCACGTCCAAATTTCTGACTTCTCCATCGTCATCAGCCCTGCGGTTGGACACGGGAAACTGTAGTACCTCATCGCGTTTGTAGATGGTGCTGACGGCGTTCTTCGGCACGGGGTGGCCCTCCTGTACCCGTGACATTGGCGCTGTCGAGACCACGTTCAGCAGGGCCGTCATGGGGCCACGCGGACGGGCCGCTGGCTCGGCTTGTGACGGCGGAGTCGGCGAAGTGTCCAGCGAGGGCGTCGGCAGACCCAAAGCCTTTCTCCGCCCTGCCACCTTCCGGTCGTGTTTCTGCTGCTCCTCAGGCGTGGTCGGCTCCCAGCGGCTTTTCAATAGCCTCTGTGCACGAAACAAATGGACAGCGTATTAGGAAAAGACACTATGACCACATCAGCAAGCTAGAATTACGTGCCGGAATGTCCGTGTTTATCGTCTGGCTGAGCTGATATTTGTTCCGATGACGCCGCTCGCAGGACGCAAAAACGATACCGCGGTACATCTGACGCAGCATCCACAGCGCGATATCTGGGCTCGGTAATGAAAAGTGTCCGTGAAACACGCGAAACTCCCCTGCGCACCACTGTCCTAAGTAAGTTATGAATCTGGGGTAGATGAGGCAGTGCACAGGCAGGTAGATCAAGACGATATTAACACATACTACTTACGCATACGCACATTGAGCCTTTGCTAACACACCAGCTCTTAGCATTCGCACCGAGACCGCAGCTGGCTCGGAAAGCTCCTCTACCCTGACGGCATTCTCGGCCGGCGCCGCGGGCCAGCCGGGCCTCTCAGCTTACCCAGACGGCGTCAGCCGGAATGCCGAAGGCGGCCGCCAGCCGCTGCGGCCGCCAGTGGTCAGGGTCCTCGGCGGCCAGTCGGCGCAGCTCGCGCCTCTGGCTGACCGTCAGCAGGTTCGGGTGCTGCGGGCCGCGCTCCATCGAGCGGCGCGCCTCGTTCCAGTCCAGGTGCGACTTCACCCGTAGGTACTCGCTGGTTGGGAGAGATTTCTATAGATGATATACAGGACAAATGGGCCGTCAGGGGTCTGGGTCACAGAACTGGTCCAGGTGCAGCTTCGCCCGGCGGTACCCGCTGGTGGGGACAGATGAGAAGACCACAGGTCCGGGTCGCAGGACTGGTCCAAGTTTGTCTTCACCCGGCGGAACTCGCTGGTGGGGAGAGATTTCTATAGATGATATACAGGATAAATGGGCAGTCAGGGGTCTGGATCACACGACTGGTCCAGGTGTTGCTTCGCCTGGCGGTACTCGCTGGTTGGAAGAGACGGGAAGATCAGAAGCTTCAGAAAATTACTAATACATTAGGATAGAAAGGGTGAAGGACATAAGCAAATCTTTAGACTCTGGTGGCAAGGAGAAAATGGCATAATTGCAGGCACAAGCAGGACCATTCTGAAGCATTTATGATGGTGGGAAGATGTCATGTGAGAACACCATATACATACTTTTCCTTGTGTACATATGGGACAGCAAAGGAAGATTGCAGTGATGTCATTTTGTGTGAATGACTGGGAGGCACAACCAAGGGACTGACAAGCTAACCGCCCCCCTAATGTAGGTTTCTCAATGGATTTTGATTTAACTCACTTTATTTTGGTCAACAGTGATTTTAAATCTTTTTGACCACTTATCAAGTAAAAAAATACATAACCTAAATATCCTCATATATATCACTCTGTAGTATGGAATTCATCATTTCTGATTCTATTTTTCATTCCAGCCATTTTTCTATTGTGCCTTTTACATAACACTGTGAATTGAGATTCATTTTCAAAACAAAAGCCATTGGTAAGGCCCAGAAAAACAATGGTACAGCTCAAAAGAATATTGGTAGACCCTCATCACTACTATACCTATTGAAAACAATGCCCCTGAGACAGTTTGTATGCCACAAAATGTGCCACTATTCCTTTCAAATTATTTATTCAGTGCTTTATTATATACTTCCTGCCTGTCTCCTACCTACTGCAGTCCTTCGCTGGCCATTACTGCCCATTTTCCTTGTCGAAACAGGCAGAAAATATGGCAGGGTAAAATCAACTTTGAAAGGGCCAAGATTCACATTCTGGGGAGGGGTAGGGCATGACCCCATCAAAAGGACACAAATTTATGTCTGTGATGGGTTGAACACATAAACTTACTGATACTTGCTAAAATTAAAACCTCTCAACAGGAGCTTCAATTTAAACAAAAAATTCCCTGCTGCTGACTCAACACTCAACACATGAAGAACCAAAATTTGGAAACTGATCTGGAGTGAAAGGATGTCAAATCTGTTGAATCTGTGGCACTCACAGAAGGACCAATGGGTAATATGTTGGTATAACATTGTCATTTACTCATAAAGAAATGTGTCTGTCACAGTGCCTCTATACAAATGCTGAAATACTACCACTCATAAGTCATAACATGATATGAAACATTGGCATACAAGAAATGTAGATTAAATGCCACCTGCACTATCTAGACATATATAAAGTATATCAAACAATACAAGACATGAACAAACCTTTCAATGGAATCTGCCATTTTTTCCAGTACAAACATGTCTAACTCTTCATTTTCTGGACTGAAGTCATCTGCTTCAAATGGATCTGGTTCCTTGTTTGACCACAGCAGTTTTCTGGAACCTGGTGGAAGGGAAAAATCAGACTCTTCAGTCAAGAATGAACTATACCCTAAATGGGCATTGCTATTCAAATGCTTTAAGTAGATATTTCAATGCCATATTCAGCAAATACAGTGTTCTAACCACATTCCATTGGACTTATCAACAGGTATCTATGCCACATTAACTGCTGGTAAAAAGCAGTGCATACCTTGCCTGCCTGCTTGTTTTGAATGTTCAAATTTTCTTGAAATCTTCTTGTATGATCTAGTTTTACCTGCATATGCATGTCCCTGTACAAACACACTTCTTTGCACACATAGTCTCACTATTGACATCATTTTCTTGCTAGCAGACACAATCTGAAAATTGTGAAAAGATTCATATCTAATGTGATGTGTCTGAATAATATGAAACTACTGCACCCACATGTGGCTATTCACATTCATATTTTGTGGTTATGCAAGTGGCTTCACTTGCTAAAAGATGGATTAAAAATGACTGATAAAGATGACTAGAAATAAGGTTAAAAAAGATATGGATGACCCATATGCAGGAGCATAAAACTTAGTCTGAACAATGGACTTCACAGCAGGCACCACTCCATTCTCAAGGTCACAGAAATCATTATATATCAATACATGAGACCTGTGTATCTGACCATTCATCTTTCCAGAAGGCTGTTTGTCACGACGCATCTAGTAACTTTGTTTGTGTGCTAGGACACACAGCCCCTTGGGCTCAGGTGTCCAAATTCTTGCGCCAAATCTCGTCGGGCGTCAGTCAGTCGTCTGATTCCCCATAAAGAGTGAAGTGAGAATGCGCGTCTAGTAACGTTTGTTTGTTTGTTTCTGAGTTAGGACACACAACCTCTTGGGCTCAGGTGTCCAAAGTCCTGGGTCAGGTCTTGTGTCTCGTCGGGCGTCAGACAGTCGTCTGCGTCTAGTAACTGTTTGTTTGTTTGTGAGTTAGGACACACAGCCTCTTGGGCTCAGGTGTCCAAAGTCTTGTGTCAAGTCCTGCATCTCGTCGGGCGTCAGTCAGTCGTCTGAGTTAGTTAGTCGTCTGCGTCTGGTAACGGCGCACAGAGGCTTAGGTGTCTGTCTCAGATGCATCGTAATTGTCTTTTTCAAATTACTTCCAAAAAACTAAAATCTAGAAAAATTCCTGCCAGTTAAGAGAGAGAATCCGTGACCCGTTCACGAGGAGTCGATTCGTAGCCCTGCAAAACGTATTCTACCATCGTTTCCGTATTACGTTGCTTTACTTCAGTCGCCGTTCCTCAGGGGAAAGCAGCACGAGTTTTAACCCTGCAGGCTGTCAAACGCTTGATGACTAGGGACTGAGGCAACGCAGCCGACTGAACCCGAGCAAACAAGACCATAACCTATCCAGTGGCGCAGCCAGGATTTTCTTAAGCGGAGGGAGAACAGGAGCTCAGAGCGAACTGAAATTGTACGAAAATCGTCTGCCGGGAAGACGGCATGTAAAAGTTTTCATAACAAATGAAGGCCTAGGGGGGAGGGGCGAGTCTCCCGCCCCCTTCCTTGCCTGGGGGAAGTATCGTATGGTACGTCTGCATTTTGCATTATGGTACTAATGTTTGCAATGGGTCATTGGTAAGGGTGGCATTCTGGCACCAAAAGTCAGTCTTAGATTCAGATTCTCTACAGATGATATACATTTATGGGTGTTTTTAACCCGTCCCCGACTGGGGGGGGGCAGTTGACTGCCCCCCCTGAGGTTTTTCTGGGATTGCGAGAGAACAAACACACACAGAGTCACAAAACTTTGTGTACCTTTTGCTCCATCAATTTTACGTCTCGTGTCAAAATTTTGACCTCAGGTCAGGTCAGGTGCCTGACCTAGACCAGGTCAAACAGACCTACGTCCAAAAAAGTTTAGCGCCCTCTAACTTTTTCGCAAAACAAGATATCTCAATAATACTTTCAGAGATTAGTGACCGTGATAGATGCAACAAATCTGCTATCTCAGATTCTTCAGAATTTTCCGGGTCATTGACCTAAGGTCAAGCCCATTTTTAAGACATATCGCCGTTTTTTTCTGAAATTGACGGAATATTTCCTCACATTTTTAGTGTGGAGTGAAGCAGACAACTTGTTACTGTCATTGGGCAAAGTATCGGTGACTTCCAGCCAATTGACCTGAGGTCAGGTCACGAATAACTGAAGTGGGCCAAAATGTACCACCGTCAAAATCGACGATGAATTACTCAGAATGGGTAGAAAATGGCACAACTAGCTTGCACAGACGTAAGTAATACCAGGAACCTCAAAAAGTTTGAAAAAGTAGCATATTTTGGAAATAAACAGGCTCTCGCGAATAAAGCTCCGCCAACTTTGTAGATTGGCAACTAATCAACTTTTCCAAAATTTAAACATGAGAAACCATCACAAGAACCACAAAGATCAATAAAATATACATAGATCGCCTTTTTTCGCGAAAATAAAGGAACGCTAAAATTAGTTGCCGTCAATTTGGTACTGCATACGGCAGTGGCGCACAGTGACGCCTGACGGGAGAATTACGGTGTCTTTAACTCAACGTTTCGGCGTATATATTGAACAAATCTGAGGAAATTAGACGTGTATCGGCATCCGCGGACCTTTACTTGTGCGCTGGTGCCTTTACCTATGCGTTATTAGTCACAGCCCTTGAGATTCAGGCCATTTCTCGGTCTCATGCAGTCGGCTATGAGAAAACATATATAGGGCGTAAATTGGCTTACATATTATCTAAAACTAAAAATGAGACCAGTTTCGAGCTCTACTCGTGACGGGCTTTCCAACGGTATGCTTATTTTTATCGTGCGACTAACCGTTCGTGAGTTAGAGGGGGGGCAGTCAACTGCCCCCCCCCCCAGTCGCCGGTGTTCGGGACGGACCGACGGTCGTGCGCGGGTTAAGGTGGTCGCAAAAACGCCTCGTGAACGGAGCTCATAAATCAACTACACCGAACGGGCCACTACTGGGGCGGAACTTTTGCCCCACGCAGGAACGTGGGAAAAGAGGGGCCAGTTGCCTCCCCCGACTTTCTCAAATTTAGCATTGGCCCCAAGGGTGCGGGAAACGGGAGTGGGGCAGGGGATAGCTACCCCTAACTTTTTTGGATTTTTACGTTGATCCCATGGGCGTTGACTGGAAAGAATTAAACCAACATGCTTCTCATCCCGCCCATGCCTGCCAACTGTGGAGGAGTTGCTGTGCCCCTGATTGACACTATGATCGTTGACTGGGAAGAAATTACCCAAAATGCTTCTGCGCCGCACCTCCCACCCACACCCCAACTCCTTTCCAACTGTCTCCAGTTGTGAAGGAGCTCCCGCGCACCTTGCGCTATGTGCAGATTCAGTACGCATGAGACGGTTCAGATCATTCAAACTTTCAAACCCCAATCCCAGCCTCATCACCTCGAGAAATGTCCGAAATGTTGATGTTTCCTCTAGGCCGTCCATTTAAAATAATAACACCAAATATTCATCGACGAAGGATGGGTCCGGGCTGTTCCACGAAACGAACTTTTTTAATCCGCTTTAGGGATAGAGTTTGATCGCGAGTTGTTAATGTTTGCCGTGGTGACCAAGGTTGTCCACTTTCATAATGTGCCTTTCGCGACTCCTCTGTAAAGTCAAACTTGAAATCGCAGTAGCGTTACGACACAGTGGGGAAATACCACACTGAAACGCTTTTACGTTCCCGTGGGTAAGAGACGTATTCAATGGTGTTGGAACGGGGGGCAGGGGGAGCAACCGCCCCCACAAGTTTGGGCAACACTTAAGGTTACCCCTATGGCAATGCATGGAAAAAGAGATCAAAATCACTTTACTCCCCGCCCCCCCCCCCCCATTTCCACAGAGATTCCACCGCTCCTGGGCGTATTCTTAGGCTATGTAACGACAGCATGCCCACCGCCTCGCTCCCCCACACCACACTTCGTACGAGAGGCCGGACGCGGCCAGCAGCCACCTGGGATGGCGACCACTCGCCGCTGACCGGCCGGCGCGCTGCTCCTGACGGACTATCGCTCAGCGCCACCTGGTGTCACGACTCGTTCCATCAGAGCGGCGCGCCGGCCGGTGACGGGTCGCAGCCCGCCCGCTAATGGCATGTGTGAATGTGTCACGCGGCGCCGCGTCAGGAAATAGGGCCCGCCGCCGCCTCTGTGGAAAGGACGGGAGTCCACCAATCGAGGCTCCTCTCGAGGGTTCCACGGCCGGCCGAGATAAGGCGTCATATAGGCCTCAAGGTTTGTTCTCACTGAACGTCCCAAGGCGCATCGATCGACTTCGGAGAAGTTTGGGGCGCCTCCCTGGAATTTTCCACCCGCTCTGGAGAAAAGCATTGCTTCTCTGCTAATTACTCTGGGCTTGGACGTGTCGAGACGATTGGAACAGTCTTGCTGGGGCGTTGGCTTGGCGCAACCAAAGACGGGAAAGGGTTCTGTGAGCCCATCACAAGGACTTGTGACGTGGTGAGGGTCTGCTTGGTGTATTGTAATCTCTGCCGATGGTGTGATGCGAGCGGTAACGGGGCCCAGTGTCGATTACTTGGTTTCGATTTGGTCGGATTGTGGAACTGCTCGTGGAACCATACTACGCGTTTGCAACGATTGCCATGACACATCCCTATTGATTTCGGAACAACTGCTAGGATGTAGGTACCTGTGTGTTAGCACTATTAGCAGTACATGTTAAAACGCTGGTCAAACGCTGACGAATTAACCCAGGCCTCGTTCGCTTCGCTCGCTGGAGGCACCTGCGACACGACTAAATGCGCATCGTTGCATGACGACGCAGATTTTGTGGGTTCCAGCGCAGTTCATCACCAGACGACCAAACAGCACTTTAATTTCTGAACAGCCTCTACACTTGCTGCCACTTCTCAACATCCTGTACATGTACTGTGACCTCAACTGTACCGCAGGCACTCAAAGCAAGCCGCACTGCAGTCGGAGAGGTCTCCCCTTTCTGAAACTGGCACTGCCGAGACAGATGCATTGATGCAGACTTCCAGTGACCTGTGAAAATGTCACGTCTGTAACCCTAGCCTTTGAGCCGTGGCAGACCTCTCAAGGTGCAACAGATGGACGGATGGAACAGGATTTATATCACATAAGATCAACCCTGGCAGCCAGCGCCCGCGCCCAACAGACCAGAGAGCGTCGGCGTCCCGACATTTTGTCGACCTCCTCCAGCCGCTAGCACTGCGGCGGCGTCACCTCCTCACGGCTAGAGAGCTCCCGTGTCGTAACGCCACCCGACAGCTACCAGCCGGCCAGTCCATCCTAGTGGCGTTTCCGCGCCCTGTCCTGCACCATTCAGACGGTCGGACGTTTTATGACGTTCGCCGTCCAGCGCGCGCCTCGGCCCTTCAATCAGTGTTATGTCGTTTTGCTGTGTGTGGCACGTCCAGGTGCAGCTCAGAGAATCCCATACATTTACTGGCGAATCCGTTTTGAATATGACGTGAGGCGAGGCCAGCGCAATCTCCCTCATTAGCGCTCCAGCCCCTCCAACGTCTTTAGCCTCTAGGGGTGTCGATTTTTATCCTTTTGCGAGGGCCCACCTCTCCATGCGGATTTGCCCTCCCCCATACTGGTTTTGAGCCCGCCCTCATATTTGCTGCCGGTTTAAGAGGGCAATGGGCAATAATAACGAAAAGAGAGATATAGATAGATAATACAGACAAATAACAACAAATAAATAACAGATAGAAAGAAAGCATAGAATAAGGCATAAAGTGATTTATTTGTCTATTTGTCTACCTTACACACACACACACACACACACACACACACATATATACATATATATATATATATATATATATATATATATATATATATATATATATATATATATATATGGATTGCGTGAATTCATGCATTATTTCATAAATAGTAACAAGAAACTTATAGACTTTACAAAATAAAGTGGGCTAAGTCCGTCGAGAAACACTCATTTCGGGGGAAGTTAGGTTATTTGGTCCTCGGCTTACCCCCTCCCACCAATCATTTACACCCATGTTGGCCTTCCCTCTCTCGCCAGGTGTCACTCTTCCCGCTGGTGTAACTTGAGCGTCGTCGGCGAAATTACCACCAACGTGTACTCACAAGCTGTCTCCTGCTCGACAGCTGCAGCAATTGGCGTTCCAGGGTCTCGAGTGTGCCGGGACGTGGATCTCACCACCTCGTTGCCCGCAGCTCAGGACGCTGTGGAGCCTCGCCTCGCCTCGCCTCGTCACAGCCTCGCAGGACGCTGTGGAGACCGAGTGGACGGCAGTAGGGCGAGCGGAGCGCATGACGTCACGCCCTCAGGCTGGCGGGACGATCGCGTGCAGGCACGGCCACGGGCAGGACGACGGGACACGTGTCGATACTGCCTGGCGCCTGGTCGTCATCTGGCACGCGACGGGAGTTTGGTAAGTGAATGCTGGGTAATCCAGTCGGCAAAACTGCCATCCGCAGAAACAAATGCCGTCAGAATTTAGGAAACTCATCCTCCCCTTTCTAGAAAACTTAGGAAGGAAGGGTTCTCGCGATAGGTCACAATACAGACAACACCACTGCATTGCAAGTCAACTGAATGTTAAATAATACTTGTGGAACATTACTGAAATAACTGTTGAACTAAAAGATCCTCACGCAGAGCAAAAATAATACCTGTATCCACTAGAGATTCCTTTCCCTATTCTTGACTTCTTTCCACTTGACACATTCCACCAGGTTCTTGGCTGGTGGCGCGTGGCCAAGCAACTTTGAATGAAGAGAGTTCTATGAACGACAGTTGGGTATATGGCCAGCTGGTTGGTATGTACGTGTGCTATATAAGAATATAACCTTCCATCAGTAGGCACCATTTCGTAAAAGTGCGTGGTCAATAGCGCACGAACAGTACCCGATGTAAATTTAAGTTTTTCGGTGACCTTTCGTACATCTTTGCACGAAATCACATGTTCGCATCAACAGTTTTTATACGTGTTTCATTATGCTATGCATTCTACTACATGAAGTGCAAAATGGCGGCGTTTTTGGTTTTTCGCCACATCGGTGAAATAAAAGTATGTCGAAAGTTACCTTGGGTAGCCCGCATGCCATGCAGTCATGAAATGAAACTGAAGGAAATTCGCCGACTTTTCTCACGTTTACTGGAGCAGCGACAGAATCTGACTCAAATGTTTGTGCGCATCATCATGTATTTGATGTTAATATAAAAAGATAGCGCTTTCTACATTTTTTTTTATTTAGTGCCAATCCCCGTGTGCGTCAGTCTGCATATTAGTCAATGCACGTTGATGTCTTATCGACCTACGGATAACACATCCGTGCATAGCATTCGTAGTATCTGTTCATTAGCAACGAGCTCGTTTGCCTTTCGAAAAATTCCACATATACGGGTCTTTCTCATTCCCTCCTAATACGTATTCTGGTGCGAGTCCTTTCCGAGCTCTATCACCATGCTTTCTGTTCTCCCGCCTTCTCTTCCGAGAGCCGGGCCGGATATTGGCGCCCCATCCCGTGGCCGGGACTCGTCGGACCGTGGCTGAGATATATCCCGGCAGAAGCCGACGCAATCTCTGTACTCCACGCGCTCACCGTCCAAAAATAGCCGACTTCGAATCCTGTTTTCTTTCCAACAACACACAGAAAGTCAGAGCCGGAAGAGTATGCACGGACTTTGTGGACTGCTAACATCGAAGGGGAAGGGATATCAAAAAGAATAAATTCGTTATCCATAGAAATTAATTTGCACTTCAAGCAGAACAATCGTGAAATTGGCTGATCCCTTTGTTCCGATCCTCGCAGTGTTTTTCATTGAGACGGGAACGACAGATTTCCGTACGAACAAGGGCTGCGCCTGAGGCGCAGATCTCCAACTCAAACAGCTGCGACAGAGCTAGGCTTTGATCACGTTTCGTCTGCGACTAGCGATGTTTCCCAGCGCTTGAAGTTCACCAACGTGAACGTTGTGGGCTGCTAGCGATAGAGATAAATGTCCGACGCCGGCGTTGCTGGTTTCTGGACCTAAACTTATCAATACAGAAGCCCGGGAATTTTAAACTATTTGAAATGCTTTGTCTCATCGCCATTTACCATGCATACTTCTTGCGCAGGATTCTTCTAGTTTCCTGTCGCTTTTTATTTCTATTTGATACAGATCATTTATCTTTTGATTCTTGATTATTTAATAAAGCTGTTCGCGCTTGGTTCATTTTCCTTTTACATTCATGAGCAACGCGTTAATTAGAGATCGCAAACAAGGAAAGACCTTTGACGGATGTTGCAGTCATTGCAGTGTTAACACTTGTTTTGTCCTACTCGTTTTTAGTGTCGCCTCTTAAAATGGACTGATCGCCATTGAACACTAGCAGGCTGTGCCCTTGGATTCTGTTACACTAGAGTATTCTGAGGTGTGTCAGACGACCATCGCCTGCCGCATGCTGCCCCAGGGAAGGTGACGAAAACAATCTGACGAAACCATCGCAAAAAAATCGTAAAGCAATCTGAGCAAATTGCACGCGCGGTAAAGACGTGACTTGACCTCCAGTCGGGTGGCAGGGTGCCACATTTTCTCTCAGAGAGGAGAGCCAATTTGGCCGCACTCGTACCGAATAGAAACAGATTGGCCATTGACTGACACACGAGAGGCTGAATAGGCCTTCAGCGCTTCATGTAAGAACGCAAATCGTGCCCCGGAAGGAATTGTCTGCTGGCCTCGGGCGGCCCGTCACTAGGCGTGACGTGACATCACATCCTGCGCGTCACGGACGAACGGACTGCCTCGGTCGTGGTCACTGTTTCATGTATCGTGGTCTGGAAGACCGCTCCCCTCCGTGCGCTGCCGAATCCGCACGGGGCGCTGGCATGGGGTTGGGGACGCCGCTGATAGATTCGGCTCGGTAAGTAGATTTCGATGGACCATTAACCTTTAAAAGACCAAAATTGCAGGCTGCCAAAAGGGCGCTGATGTAATTGTGAAGTTGTTTCAAGCAGAGTTAATGGCCTTTGTCGTGCTAGTCCGGATTCCGTACTTCTTTTGAAATGCCGGGCTAGACGTGCGCTTTTGATGGTCCTTTTGAGAGATTTAATATTCAAACATTCCAGCTACAACCAGCGGCAGAATAAAGCACAACGTTAGGTCCTTCTACATGGCACTATTTTTTTGATCCGTGGGATGACATGGCTAACGCCTGTTGCTGCAGCTTGTTTATCGATGGTTGTGTAACGATATTTAACGTATGCAGTAACATATGATAATTCAAGTTTGTTTGTACTTTGAAGTATCAAATGTCATGTGCGTCTCGCACAGAATGACAGTAGTTTCGTTATTAAATGATTGTATGGAATCTCACTACACCGAATTTCACGCTATGCACGACGAAGATTGTGAAGTCCGAAGCCGTGAAGAAAAAATCGCAAAGAAATATCCATAAAAGAGTTTATATCAGAAACAACGGTCGCCAAAAGGATCAGACCATCAGATCTACCATGAGATGCTCCGTTCACATGCCCTTCACCACATGAGAATAGATAACATGTGGGATAGCCGTTGGTCCCCTGAATCGCATGCGGAACATGAAGACCCCATGAAGCCTGAAAGGAAGATGTCATCTGCAGAACATGTCGTTTGTGTTGATTCCTTGCTGGTACGAAATTCCAGGCAAGTGTTCGTCCTACTAGGCGAGCGTCGATATATGTGAATGGTTGCTCGGCATGTATTCACCAGGGCAGATACATCCGTCGCAAATATTTTTTCCGCGGTAAGTATTCTCATGCGGGTGATACAACATCGTGGCCAGTTTATTGATGGCTTTCAGTCAGTGACGAGATTGACCACTTGGACAACACATTGCCAAACAGCTTTACTTTGATGTACTTATCGTGGTATTTCAGACAAGTCACGGGGTCAAAGTTTTAGCAAAAACACTCAGATAAAAGGAGCACAAGCTCAAACAGAAGCACGCAGATATAATTTCCATGACCTGGGCATTACCAACTTCAGAAACGGCATCAGGAGCGCAGGCAGCATTTTCTTAAGGGGGGCCTGGAGCTCCGTGTGAACTGAAAATACGAAAACCGCCTGCCGGAAAGACGATGTGCAATGGTCTTCGCAAAAAATGCGGGCCTAAGGGGGTGCCGGGCCTCACGGGCCCCCCTTCACTGCGCCTGTGAGCGGCATGGTCACTGCAATCATTTAACTAGTTCCAGATAATCCTGGTTTAGTTGCTGATTTTTGAAAGGCTGCGAGTCATTTCGCAACAGGTGAAACAGAAAATCAGGGCTCCAAAACTGCCAGCTGATCTGTCCGTTTGATCAGGCAAAGGTCGCCACTAAGTTCCTCCTGAACTTTCCGCAGCAGCATTGACTCTAAGCACGACCTTTTCGTGCAGGTGTTTGGTAATGAAGTGAAGCAAGGTAAAAAGCAAATAAATCATCGCTGTATCCCCAATAAAATGATAAATTTTCCCTTCAACTTTGATCCAGCAAGTAGACAGGCGCTCCATAAGTACAAACTCAACCAAGCATGGGTGCTTTTTTATGAAGAGTATGATGAAACAATCTTTGCTAGATACTAACGTCTACATCCTAAAGCTTGCCGATTGTCAGTCCTGACATTTGTTCAGGGATATTGGGTTATATAGGTATTTGCACGGAAGTTGAGCGTTTTCTTGGTGCTCCGACTCGAACGCTAAATTTTCTTGCCCAGTGCTTTTGTACTGGGGGCTCAAGGTCAATACGCAGCAAATACATCTTCACCTCACAGCTGTGGCACGCATGGCGAATAGCACGGCCTGTCGGGGAAAATCAAAGCTCATATCACGCTGAGAATCAGCAGTTGGGCCCTCTGACTGGCGCGAGCAGCGCCTGATGTCTTGCGGCGGATGACGGAGCGCTGTTTTCGGCTGTTTTCCGCCGTGGACAGGTCCGCCATTGATCGGCAAACTGGCGCAGTGGTGCGCCGCCTCTCAGAGAGATGGCACCGTTCCAAAAGCGTGCCCGGCCGACGAGCTGAGTTGAAAACAGAGCGAACCGGCCAGGCCGCCCCGCTGCAGTCGCGTCAAAGGTTTCACGAAAACAGAACTGACGATCTATCTAGCAGGAGGAACAGCCGCTAGAAAAGCGGCGCACGCAGTTGTCTGGGATATGCGGCTTCGTATGCAGCTCAGGCGTATGCACTTGCTGTACTATCCGATATATACGCTTATCTAGCATTTCGCAATCGATACATGCTTTTAGACCAATTATGTCGCAGTCTTAGTTGTTTTAGCAGGAAGCATAAAAATGTCGTCCATTTCGTTACATTTAATCGTGTGTCGTATTTTTTTTTTACACAGAGTGGCACTCCAGTTGCAGCTATGTGAAAGCCTAGATAGTACCTATTTATGATGCTCGAAACTGATGATAGGAACGTTTAGATAAAACCACCCGTGACTTCTGAGTCCTTCCACATCTCAATGATCAGCGCTGTCGGCGGTTCCTTTCATTGTCGGACAGACCGCAGAAACCCGAGCTTCGCCAGAAATCCTAAAGCTCAAAATGTACGGTTTTTGCGCAGTGCCCGCGCGGCCACAACTGTTTCAGTGTGGCGTTACCGATCGGCGGCTTGACGGTAATCCGTCGGGTTTGGGGCTGACGTTAACAGCCGTCGCCATGCTTGGTGTGCGGATGAGCGTTTGTTCCCGGTCGTCGTCCAGCGGCGGACCGGCGTTTTTCCGCAGCTGCTGCGTGAAACGAAGGCGGTACGCTGGGGCGGCAGAATCATTGAAGCGCTGGGGCAGTCTGTCACCATGATGACTGAAATTTTACGCTGCGCTGCGGAGTCGATATTAAAGAAATAATTGTAAAATGCTGCACTTCTCAGAGGACGCTTAGCCACCAGTGGCATTAACCTATTTCCTGCGTCATACACTTGGGCGATCTGGAAATTGTACAGTGATGTATAAGGCAGATTTTATATGTGACATGCATATTCATACAGTAACTTATTAATAGGCGCGGAAACTGAGCAGCAAAGTAAACCGCATTCTGCAGAAATCTTCCGTGAGGCTCAGCTCCCCAGCGCCGCTCAGACCTGTATGCTTATCTCTAGACGCCGGTGTGGACTGTGTTTGCATCCAGCCTTGCAAGTCCCCGACGCTGTAAAAAGCAATACGCGGATCAAAGTTTTGGTTACATGCTATCCCGGCAGACAACTACTTCGTCTTCTTTCTTCTGGTCTCGGACAGTACATCTGCAGTCCTCGATCTCTCTCTTTGGTGCCCAGCTCCAGCCGGCGGTGGCGACCGTTGAAGCACGAATACCACAAATTACTTGCCGGCTTGCTGATGAAGCGATCCGCGGTAGGCTAATGGTGTGATGACAGTAATAACAGGCCATTTAGGTCGTTCGCAAGCTGTAGGTTGTTTTGGCCAGCACGCATATTATGCTAACTGCGCAACGTCAGGAGATGCAGGATCAGAATGAGAATTACTGTGTAGGCTCCAGTACTTCAACACGTGATACTGGGCTTCTGTATTTAGTATTCCTTTTTGAGACGGTCACGAAAAGTTGCTATTTCACCTTTCTGTGGCAATGTGACATACGAATGTAACACATTTGTAATCGATGAAAAACTGCACACAACAAATGGCCTGCAGTGTAGCTTTCATCCACTAAAACTTCCACCCTTCCTCGGTTACCTTTCATCACGGTCGCCCATTCGGAGACTAATGTGGGGCTTTGAGCTTAGCCCTTAAACCAGCTGCGTCTTGACCAGCAAGCATGAACTTGGCTGATCCCCTTTAAGTGCCAACATCTGGGCCAGTCAGCTGGCTATCGAGTGTATACCTATCACGTCCGTGCCAAACTGAACCTAGAGCGCTGAATTCCCTGGTCGCCGGGGCAAACTACCGTCCGGCGACGATTCGCTCTTCTCAGCCGTTCAGCTTCCCCTCCCAACCCAGCTGCAGCGTCCCTGAGCTCGCTCTCAGTCCCGTCAGCCGGACGAGCAGGCCCGTGACGGACGGGAAATGACGTGGCTCAGTTTTGGTGGCCGGAGCTGTCTCAGACGGCGCGGCGCCGGGCACACGGCGGGCCGCGGCTCCAGCGCGTCCGGCGCTGATCACGGGCCGCCTCCCCGTCCCCAGACTGGAGATCCCGCGGCAGACGCTGCCAGCGCAGCCGCCGGTCACGGGCGCGCTCGCTCCAGGGGGATGTGAGGGGTCTGAATGGGGGAGCTGGGAGGGCTTCGGAGACCATCCATTTACGTTAACTTTCCCTGAATTTGCTGCGCGCTTCAATGGTAGAGCGCAGTCATTCATGGCCTGCCGCCATTGCATGCTGCGCTCTCCGAGTTATGACGGCGGTCGTCCGTAGGCCGGCCCTGAAACCGTCCAGCGAATGGTCCGCTTTATTTCACAGAATTTTTGCGGAACAGACAATACAGATACCTGCCAATAGCTACTGTATGAAAACAACATTTGCCGGGATCTCGGTCGAGTCATGGTATTCCGCTTGCTGAACACTTTACTTTGGACGACATTTCGTCTGGTATTTTCCTTCAAAGTACGACTGGGCCGTAACATCGATGACAACATCTTGAAATCGCCTCTTGCCAGAGAAAAATGCATAGTCCATCGCCATCGTCTCGCTGTTGATGATGCCGTTAGAGAAGAGCAGCCTCGATTCCGCCCTCATCGGCTTCCGATGCTCTCAGGACGGCGCTGAACACATTGGCCATCTTCGACACGGTCTGGAGACGCCAGGCGGTGTCGTGTTCGCACCGATAACGAGTGCCCCGACGGGTGAGCTGAACCCGTTGCTGAAATTATGGGCGTCAGTCGCTCTCTTGGACTTCTTTTGATGCGTATAGCTTGTTCGTGCGTATAGCTGACGCGTACAGCTCCTGCGTAAAGTTTGGCAATTGTTTGCGGTGAAATTCGAGAGTACTCCCGGACCATTCTAATTTCAAATATTCGACATCCGACATCAAATATACGACAAATATTCGACATATGAGACACTGCTTCTCGTTCGTCGCAAGCAACACAGAATCAAGAATCATATGTCTGTGCTGAGCGTCGATGTGGGGCAATCCTATTGCTGAACAGATGCGAATGGCGTTGCCTTCCTGAATCATGATGCAAAGTGGCTTCGGAAGCCTGTCAGGAATGTCGTGTGTCATGGATCAGTCTCGACAGAAGCAACTTTGGTATGAGACACGCTTTTGTGCCTCGACGGCTGGAACGATAGCGCATCGGTACATGAAACATTCTGAGGACGATTTTTTTTTTGTTTGGCATCAGGGCTTATAAAAGCATTAACATGTTTTAGATATCTGCAATGCGTTTGCACCTCTTTTTATCACAGTGACACGTCCGTAAGTAGGTGTTGTCTGTTGACGATGTTTACAGGATTCTCCCAGCTACCTATATAAACTCGTGCTGAAGGCAAGAACTGTGTAAGTGCCCGTTCAGATGTTTGTATTTTAATATCTTGTAACTGAAGCTTAACATAGCCATCTTTTCGAATGATAGACTTCTCCTGAACTGGGACGACCGCTTTTAACAAAACATCATTCCCCAAAATTTTACGAGATTATGGCTATTAATTTCATTTCATTTCAACCTTTGGAAATAACCCAGTCTTACGGCGCCACGGGGATCTAGGAGAACGTAAAAATGCCCACAAAAAGGCATATTACACAGCGGACAATTGACGGATCAAAACAAGGTAAGTACGTCAAGAGACATAATGTTTTGGGCAGCTTGTTAATATTTTTTTGAGAATCCTAAACCGTCTGATGTGTCAGCGTTTCATTTCAAATACTTGTTTGTTTTGGGGCTTCAGCGAACTAGTGTTTTTAAGTGTCCTGTTTTTCCGTCGCCGCACCCCAAGTTAAACAAGTGTTACGTGACTATGGTTTTGGGTTTTTCGGAAAAACATCCGGGTCCTGCTATACCCTCAGGTTATCCCATTCCAACCTAAGCACAGGTTTCTGCGTGGTCATCTTTGACTTATTACCACAGTGCGAAGCTTCGCGATCCTGCTCATTTGCTTGTGTGGTGTTCGCAGAGCACTTCACTGACATCGGGACGCGAAATGCTGTGGCACTCAACGTATCTGCCAGGCCCCTATTGTGAAGACTGCTAGCTGAATGAAACATGCTAGCGTTTAGCATGAACCGTAAATGCAAGATGGCGTGATGTGGGACAGGTCTAGCAGAAGGTACTGCATGCCCATCCTTTCATTTTCATCCCCCTTTTGCTTCTGGGTCGTATTCATACCTGTTTGGTTAATGCAGTCCCTTTAGCCGTCGGCATTTGTGTGGAGTTCTTCTCGGTTCTGGTGGATCTGCCCGCTGCAGCGTTTCGCTGAATTAATGCCTTCCTCATCTGCTCGTTCGTCCCTCATTCCGAAAGAATCGGTTTTCGTCAACTGAGGCCATCTGCTGGTACCTGTAGCGTAGTGGTTACGAAGTTAAACCCAGTTCAGAGATTTTCCTGCCGAATGTTCCGTGAGATTAGGGTTCATACCAGGCGGTAAAAATTTCCGTCATTATTCTGGCACCAAGTTCTTCCTATGGACTGAGGTTATTCCTTGCTGTTGTTTTGTGGGAAATGCATTACCTAACAAGGGAGCGGATCCACCCAGCTCGTAGCATTTCGTTCACCGTGGCGCTTAATTGGTATTTGGTAACCGACATTTTTTATTTCAGACCCGAAAGATCAACCCCTAACCATGGGAAATGAAGCTGAGGTCGCCGTCAAAGGACAACGGAGATGGTGAAATCAACAGTCTCTGCTTACTTGATTCTGCACGATGAACATCCCCCTACACACACATACACACAAGAATATTTGGGGCTTCATGAGATGTAACTGTCTCTCGTTAAATCCGCATCCTGCATCGTTTACCAAGTAAACATTGGCAGACATAAGTTTCTAAATATGCTACCATCCGAACTCGATGGCATGCTTTCATACCGACATCTTGAAGATTTCATGAAGAGAATTTAGACTAAGTAAGACGGGTTGTCAACGAGGTATTTGTGTTGCTTTTGGGCCTGGGGCCTCTAATATTGCTGAAATAATTTTGCCTTGATAGTCGAAAAGACCAAAATACTCAGTCGTGTTTTGTTTCCTCATCGAAGTATGTTTTTTCCTTTTATATTTTTTATAGTTTTTTTTTAACCTGTTGGTTGGCATTTGTAGTCACATTGCTGGTTAGCTGTTCACGGCTCATGGCTGTACTCTTCGGCACTCTTTTAACAGTAAACATTTCGAACAAGATTTTTTGTTTTGCATGTAATAGCTTGTGGATTTAACATACAGGTACACAACACAAATGATTTAATGAATGTACACCGAAGCATTCAAATTCTATTGAGCTGGTTTGCTTGACTCGGCAGAATATTGCATCATTGGGAACACACAGCTACGCAACATCACCGCCACGAGCGCCAGATCATCCGTCGTTATCATGTCATCACAATGATGTTTTGATGCTTCAAAATATGTCAACATTCAGTACATGTTCGATATTGCGCATCGACTGTAGTAAACGCTGCGTAGCACCAGAAACAAGAAACAAGGGAAAATATTATCATTAAGACAATCCGTGACGAAACAGGTCATTCCCAGGGCCAAACCACGGTGCAATTCATTTTTACCGTCCACACCAGCTTTCTGAAATGTCATATAAATACATAATCATAAAACCTGGCCGATAAAGCCGTTTTTGGCTGAAAATATTGGTCTTATGCTGTGTTGTCTTGTGTCTTATGTCTTATGCTCAAAGGACATTGATTTCTGGTGAAGACTCACCGAACTGCCGTTTCAAACACATTCCCGAGACAAATCATGACTGGAGAGCAGTCGGATTTGTAAAATCACTTCACCATCAATCCAAGTCATTACGAGAAAGATATCTGACATATGCTGCTAGGCGAAGCGTGCATTTTTGCCACGTGCATTCATGCTTTTAACAAGTTCTTGACTTTGCATAGGTCAAGCACTAATTTGGGTCCCCAAGAACTTAAGCAACGGAACATTTGACACTGGTATAAGCTCAAACTTGATATATTGGTAAACTGGAATATGATTTGCATTATAATGCATAATATTGCGATGCATTTCGTATCAAATACAACGCTTGAAACGGAACGAAAACAGTTAAAACAGAAGCCATAAGTGCACGAGTGGAAAAACAATGGCTGCAAAAAAGCGCATTCACATACGCGGATCTAGAATTTCGGGGAAATGGAAGCTCAGTTCGGGGGGCTCAATTATGGACGCCTCTAGGATTCTCCTGACGAACCTGAATGCATAACATTTCTGGAGGCCAGCTTCTCAAACGCCGTTTTTCGTTGCCTTATTTGGGCCCGGACACACGGCCTCCCTTTAACATGCACGTTTGAGCACAGACCTCTCGAACTCGAAATTGCCGTGGCATTTAAGGGCAGTCTTGAATCTGTAGACCTTTGACATGGGAAATGGAAACAAAACATCGAATATGGGACCACCCTTCTCCTGGAGTACATGTGGAAGGGTCTCCTATGTGATCCTCTCACAATGATCCGCGTCGGATTCTAATCACTTCAAACGTAGGATTTTCGGTACACGGATATATGCGCGTATGACAGGAGTTGTGAACAGAAAATGATGTCCGTAATCGCATCCAAATGCAGACGGAAGATCGGCTCTTAAAGCCAAAGGTAGACGATCCGAATATTTTTATTACATTTGATTGTAGGGCTAAAACAAAACATAAAATGACTGGAATAAACGCCGACTGACGGATTTTTAAGCAAAAAGACCTGAAACGTTGTCAAAACCAGCTGTTGGGCTTTCGGGTTACCACCTTCATTGTTATTTAAGGAATTGCTGTAATGATTATTTCAAGCAATAACTTACCAATTCATAAAATGCCAAAACTGTAGACTCTACATCACCTCTTCGTTTAAAGCTTTCCTGTTTATTGTATATCATCGCTAATTAAAATCCCCTGTATACGGTAGGAAGTATCTTTTGCATGCACGATGTACAACATAACTCATGCTTGCCAAATGAATTATTCATGCATTGTTAACAAAATATTTTATCATAAACCTGAAATCATCAGTGAAGCAATTATTTTGCGTTAATGATTAACATCAAATGCACCTAGATTCTTCACAATGATAAGTCGAGGTTTACAGCGATGTAAAGATGTCTCATGGGTTACACTGCTGTAGCTCAGGGGATAGTGATGAACATCTAAGAAATCAGAAAATCCAAGGAAAATGCTGATTTGGCCATTACAAAATAAATGGGGCACGAGGACTGCCAAATGATTCAAAAATTGAACATAACTGGCACTATATCACTGCAGGAATGATTGCTCGCGAGGTAGCCGTTTTTTTTTAACTTGGTGCACGCCAACTATCAGAATCGCAGCCTTTCCCTCCCACCTTTTGACACGCAAAGCCGTTCTATCTACCTCGAAAATGGCAAGAGACGCACAACCAGGGAGGCCGCAGACACCCGACCACGGCCGCCACGGCTGTCGGTCGGAGCGGAGCCGGCCCGAGGCAGGCGGCGGCCCGTCCGGCCGAGCACGGCTCTGCCGCTCACACGCCCAGCTCAGCCACTGTCCAGCTCAGCCGCTGCCCGGGTCAGCCGCTGACGGCGGCCGGCCGGCCCCGTGGAGCGCTCGGCTCCGGCAGGCTCGCCGCTCGGGAGCGGGCCGGGACCGTGTGGGCGCCGTTAGCGCCGCGTTCGGACACTTGGCCCGCGCCCGAGAGCGCGGCGGCGGATCTGCCAGGAGTTGACCCTGGTCGTGTGTCCGTCCTCTGACGGCAGACCGGGTCCAGCGGTCCGGCGCCGAGCGGCGGCGAGTCCCGGCGGAAATCGCCCGTTCCAACAGACGCGCTGTCGTTGACGTCGCTTGCATGAAGTCGCTCAGTGTTCTGGCGCCTCCACAAGTCCCGCGGCGCCGATGCAGCGTTGGCACCTCTCTGAGCGTTCGTTTGGCACTCTGTCCTCCCGCCGGCGGCGACGAGCTCTCACACCCTCGCCCGCCGACCGGCGCAAGTCCCGAGCGGCCCGCCGCCTTGAGCGGGAGGCGGCGGGCGGGATCGCGTGCCACGTCCAGCCGGCACCGTCACTCCTCCGGCCCCATCGTGTTGAGGTCGGCTCGCGCCACCTTCGACTTGAGCCGGTCGATGGGCGTGGTGTTGTCGTAGAGCGAGGGCGCCTGCAGCAGGATGGCGCACGTGCCGACTACGCAGGCCAGCGAGAAGATCCAGAGGAAGAGCCGGTCCAGCACCATGGCGACGTACTGCCAGTCGGCTTCGATCTGCAACGGACGAACGGACGTTGTGTGACGTCCGAGGTCTGCTAGAATACTGGGGAAGTGCCATGCGGCTATGCGGCTCTGTGCTCATTGATGGCAACATTAAAGAAACTAACTTTCTGTCGTTACCAGCAGCAATGAAATCCAGTCATTTGGCTTAGCGGAAAGGCCAGTTGCATTTGTGCTCTCATATGTGAGATGGGCTCTATGTTGGTGGTCATGCAGACAGTGTATCAATTTAGGTAATAACATGCCTGTTTGCTCACCACTTCCCCATGCATTTGCATACAGATCTTCCCTCAAACGCGTTAAATTTTGCGGAATAAAGAGCTTTGAGTCGTTCTGGGGTAACAGCCGTTCAGACTAACAAATCCTACTTTTGTGGCATCAACTACGCCACAACCCATGCTAAACCAGGGCCGGAGGCTGAGCAGCCCACATGTTTTATTCATACCACCCTTTCCTATGATGGAAACCCGGCCCTGGAAATCGCATGCACTCCAGCTGCTCCTGCTGGGAGGTTGGCTGGGTTTCGCTGCGCCCGTCAAGACACCAGCTGCGCTCGCCACCTCCGCCGAGTGAAAACCGTGCTTCGAGTGGAGAGGAACTGCGGGCGGTGGGGTGACGGCAGAATAAAGTGCCCACCGCAGAACGTTCGTATGCCACGGCGGAGAGACCGCTAGAAGACGACACGTCGACCAGCGACAGGAGCTAACAATACTTGGGATTTCAGTTAAATTAACCGCGTATGATCACGTTTGGATTACGTTATGACACGTTGGGTCCATGCTGGGCGAGACGTCTCCATTTTAAATCTTGGCCAACCAGGTATAAAATAGAAATGCGACATAGTACGGTTCATAAGGAACTGTGCGATAAAGTTTTGATGAATGATGCAATTTTGATGATGGCAGAGATGGAAGTAAGCACTGAAATTAAATTTAGACGAGATGAACTGGCGATGTCGGCAACGCTGTTGGATTATCTGGGAGATGTACTCCTGCGTCCAGAGACAAGAAGAAAGTAAGGCGATGCCCATGGCCACTTCCCTGAGCATCGATGTCAAAATCATGGCTAGAGATCCGGAGTGGACTCTCTATATTTTTCAGAGGTTTTATCATTAAGCCTTGAAAATGACTGGAAATGGTTTGAAATCTTATTTGGCCAACCAAATTAGTTTTTAAAATCTCCAGCCATGGTCAAAATATCCTATCTCGAGAAACCTCAGGACGATGAAAGTGGTAACTGGAAATCGTTACCAACAATTTATCACGTAAAAGACACGTATCAATCATAACGTTCCATTTGGCCCTACTCCCAGCGAAGGCTGAATCCGCTCATCTCGGGTTTTTTTGCTCGCCAATTCCAGGGCATTTGGTGCAGCTTCACGAAACTTGGTGGCTTTTCCTAACTATTTCTCTTTCTACGTACTGTGACAAAATTTCGTTATTCCATTTTGCTCAGAGGCGGGGTCAGGCAACGTTTTTGAGAGGCACCTAACGCCATTTTTGGCCCTGTTGAGGGTAAAAGGAAAATGACCGCCAAAAAAGCATTTTTAAGACAGAACTTAAAACTTTATATGGGTGTGTAGGTAAGTAGCTGGGCAAGCGTAAAGCATAATTTACTTAATCTGAGCTTATCTGACAAGGTCAGGTCAAAGTCAAAAGTCAAAATTTGGTTTCATAGTAAAAACTTCGGCGCTATTTTTCCACGCGCCAAACCCGGAATAAATATGACGTAGAAGGGTGCTCTCTATTTGTCTACCAAGTTTCAGGATGATATGAAGTGGGGTCACGGGGCTATGACCTAAAATGTCAGTGCGCGTACTGTATATCACAACAGCGGTAAAATGGAATTTTTGCAACAGAATGAATTCAAACGATTGGAAACGTTTCCAAACAATATGAAATGCACTCAACATGATTCCATGTGACTCTAAGGTCATAAGAGGTCATTTAAGGCAAAAGGTCGTAAACTGACCTGATAAACATTTATCCATGACGGTTCCCACTTTTCGTGTCCCTGGAACCGCCCATGTTAACATTATACAAACAATGTAATACGATTTGTACTTCTTTAGCATAGGATGACCAGTAAAAGCTAAAAAGGCGTTTTAACTTTTTTGTTCATTCAGTTTTTGAAAAACTAATCCCCTCGTTTTTGAAACCTTGTAAACGCCTGCGAATTTTCTCGACATTTCAAGTATATGGATCGATGGTAAAAGTTTCATCCATAATCTCTCCATTCATGCCAATTTCATCAAAATCGGTCCATAAACAACAGTTATAACAAGTCCAAAACATATTCCCATCTGGTTTTTTGCCTCCTGCATCCACCCATTTGGCAAAGTTTTGAAACCTTGTTTTCATAAAAATGTAGTTTACGTCGTAGTAAATCGATTGCTGTTTATTGAGATGAAATCGGATGGGTGGTTCTCGAGATCTCAGGAGAGGGCGAATCCGCCCCCTGCCGGCAATCGGCCATAAGGTCTAGCCCTCCACTAAAAGAGTTAATGCTATTTATCTGAAAATAAGCACTGGTGGATCCGTTGGATCCGTTGGATCCGTCGACCTGGCCATGACTCCCCTGCCGAGATGGGGGAAATAGGTATTAGGCTCCATCAGAAGAAAAACACATGGCTATTCCTACATAACCACAGTTTAAAGTAGCTGGACACTCCGAACCAATGGCCAGCGTTTTCCCACTCCCCCCCCCCATCAATCGCTTACTCGCTGATCTACCATCCATGCCTAGAAAATTCTGTTTGGCCCCCTCCCCAACCGAGCCACTGGATCCATCCCGAAAACAAGGCAACTTATACAATCATGAACGCGATGCTTGTTTTTAGCGGCAACGAAGCAGGAAGCCAGAGACAAGGACAACACATTTTAGCCGGAATAAAAACGATGACAACGTAAAACAAGGTTTGCCTCTTTGCAATTAAAGGACGTCTTCTCTTGTTTTGAGATAGTGCAAGCATCTTCGGGAAAAGAGGATTGGGTCTCCTGTATGATTTCTTTTCGATTTCGTTATCCTTCGTACATTGATTTGTTTATCATTGATGATGTCAAACCCTGCTTTTACGTACAACTGTTCTAGCCTGATTCCAATGTTATGATACCTGTAGCTGTAGCATGTTACGCTCTCCGTTGACAAAAAAAAATGTTGCCGAGTGCGCATTTTCCTCAAATGCAACACGTTTCTGAGATGACAGAGTAATTTGTGGGCCTCTGAATAATGCCACCATTCCACAGAGCTTGCAGATCAGCAGGCGTATCACACTGTCAGCCTGCACAGCGTCAAACAACTGGCCGGCGTCGCGGGGAACTACTCACGTCCTCGTACGTGTCCTTGTTTTTCATGTGCTGCGCGATGGTGCGCACGCCCATGATGGCGTTCTGGACCCGGTAGTCGAGCCGGCTGCCGCCGGGCGGCGTGGCGGCCGGCGCGTGGTGCGCGCAGAAGCCGCCCTCCAGCGGCGAGGCGAACGGCAGCGCCAGCCGGTCGCCGACGCTGGCGTCGCCGTACCTCTCCAGGTCGTACCGGCTGGGCGGCGCCGGCAGCTCGAGGTCGGTGAAGGTCGGCTCGTCGCCGTCCGGTTCCGGGTCGTCGTCGCCCTTGTCGGGCCGCACGACGAACAGCAGCGGCGGCAGGTAGTGGATGAAGAGCCGGCGCATCCAGCCCGACATCTTGTGCGTGCTTGGCGAGCGGAAGTTGACGTTGAGCACGCAGATGGTCGACATGACGGAAAGCGTGACCAGGATCATGGTGAAGAGCAGGTACTTGCCGAGCAGCGGCACCGTCAGCGACGTCGGCGGGATGATCTCGGCCAGCAGCAGCACGAACACCGTCAGCGACAGCAGGATCGAGATGCAGAGCGAGACCTTCTCGCCCGACTCGGACGGCAGGTAGAAGACGAGCACCGACAGGAAGCTGATGCCCACGCAGGGGATGATGAGGTTTACCGTGTAGAAGAGCGTCTTCCGACGTAGAGTGATGTTGAAATAAATGTCCGGGTAGGGCTCCTCGCAGCAGCTGTAGTAGCGTTCTCGCCTCTGGGCTGGCACAGACATCACGTCCCACTCCACGCTGATGTAATAGTCGTTGAGGTCTATACCGTAGTCCACATAATTTGAGTCGGGTGTTTGCTGGAGGTGCTGCAGGTCCAGCTGTAAGCAGACGGACGACATTAATTGAAATGTGAGCATTGCTGTGTGTACGGAGACGGCCACAAGTAAAGAAGACGGTGCATTGCTTTGTGATATGCATTAGCAGATCAACATGCGTTTACGCAACACTCTGATAACGACTTATTTAACCATTTTATCTTTCCATGACCATGCTACTTTTACACAGTAATCTTTAGGTACTCCCAGAACACTTGAGTTCAGCTGAGTCATGTTTTGCGGGAAGAGCCAACATGATGCAAGTCAGTTTACGTTGAAAACCAGGATTTCGAGTTATCCACGTTCCCACGTTATGACCACCTGAAAGTGGTGATGTAAGTTCTTTGATTTCAAGAGCTCTGTAGCTCAAAGCACTTGATGTCTCGTGAGAAACGACCGACGACGAACAAACTTGGCGGAATTCTTTCCTGGTGATCCATATGAACTCGCCCATCCCCATTTAATCTAGAGTTCCCAGATTTGCCATGCCGCATGACATATACTATTTCAACGGCAAAAGAGCGGAGATTAAAATACTTCATTTCACTCTTTTCGCCAGAAACTGAGAACCGCTCGGCCAGTGCCGACAGCTGCGGGACCCGGCGGCCGGCTCGGCGCGCGACGGAGCCGGCGGCGGCGCTCGAGAGCGACGATCGCGACCGGCCGTCGACCATCTGCGCCCGGCTGGAGCCGAGGCGGCGGCCGCCTCTGCCGGCCGGTCTGATTTGTGGGGCGTGCCGACGCCTGCTCGGATCGATTGCGGCGCCGGGCAGACTCCCGGCCGGCGGGCGCGTGCCCGCGCGGCGCTCTCTCTCTCTGGCGGCGCCTTTGATTGCTATAGCCCTCACGCGTCGCCAGCTGAGACGAGACGAATCGCCCGGCTTACTGATCAGGCAGCGATCGCCGACAGATCCGCCGTCCTGACCTTCGTGATGAGATATGAATCTCGCTTTGATAGTGGCTAGGAATACGTTCGAACGAGCATCAAACGAAAATAATGGCTGCGTCCGTGACTAAAAAAAAGTAGCTTGGAGTTTGGGCTGGGGCGTTTTAGGCCCGTTTAAACGGATTACCGACGGTTCGCCATTGCCGAGCAGGTTCCCCAACCACAATTGCGCATGCGTCCGCTGACATTTGCACATAACTTGTGAGTTCCCGTGGTGGATTCCAACAATGGCTAAACATCCCCTAAGCAGCACATTCTTACACAATGGTCCGAGGTCACTCAACATGGATGCCATAGTCCAATGTATTTCAAGTCGTCGCGTAATGAACAAAATCGGGTTTCTGTTCCACTCAAGGTACAGCTCACCATGTATCCGTCGTAGGTCCAACTGCCGAACTTCATGAAGCACGTCTGCTCGTCGAAGGGGAAGTACTCGACGTCGATCTCGCAGTAGGACTTGTAGATGGCTGGCGGCTTCCAGACCACGCGCCCCGTGAAGTTCAGGATCGCCTTCGTCATGATCGTGACCTCGTAATTGCCGTCCGCACTGCAAAAACAGTCATCTGACACGCTGATACACCTAGGATGGTGCGCTTGAACAGCGTAGGTGTCATAAGACGACTCACTTGAGGGCGTGAGGCGTTTGCGAGAAGCGTTAGCGAATAGTTGATGGCAAATTTTGACGACAGCGAAGGTATATGTAAATGCATCAAAGACGATGCCACCGTAATTCTGATATTTTGCATCTGCTCCGTCATATTTTTCCCTCAGTTACGGAGAAATGCTGTTAATTTACATTTCCTCCGTCATATTTTGTTTTACTTGTGTAAATGACACCATTCTCCCGTGCTTCTCTCACTCTGCCGATTAATTTGGCAAAATAAAATGTCATGGCACAGCATGACATTTTAAATACTGTCCTGCCTCTTCATTTCATCACTAATGATATCAACAGTTCAATGTCGCCATTGGAAAGAATAAACAAGGCGTAACCTAAAATGTTCAAATTCGTACGACCTAGATCGCTCATAATTTCCGCAGCTCATGCTCAGCCAGTCGCTAAAATGATGTTCCTTAAAGTCTTTTTGTACAGTTGCCAGTTCTTTTCGACATTAGCAACAGATGATTGCAATTTTCGTTGCAAAAGCTTTTCCTGATTAAAAAGGTCAGATAACCAAAAGCCAGTTAGAAGACCTCGAAGTAAACAGCCTCTCTCTCCTCCTCTCTCTCTCTCTCTCTCTCTCTCTCTCTCTCTCTCTCTCTCTCTCTCCTCTCCCTCTCCCTGTTTCGTTCTTTTCTTCTTTCTCCTTCCTCTTTTTCCCATTGTTTTCTCTATTTCTTCTTTCTCCCGTGCTTCTCTCATTATTTCTCTCCATATTCATCCTTCAATCTGTCTTTTCCTTTTTCTTTCACTCTATCACGTTTCCACTCTCACGAACTCGGACCATTTCGCTCTTGCTTTCTGTCCTTTACTCGTTTGCTTCCTCTCTCTTTTCCTTACATTTGTTCAACGACACGAAAGGGCGAGAGACAGAGAAGAAAGGGAGGGAGAGTCAGCCGAGGACGCAGATCAGGTCAGAGCATTGCCTCAGCACTGTCCGTCCGTCTCCGCCCCGCTCGGTCCGGCCTCACGTGACAGAGACCTTGTCGCGGTCTCGGCGGGCGCCGACCCGCACCGAATGGCCGCCAGCAGCCTCGTTACCGGACTTGCCGCGGCGCCGGTGACGCGGCAAGGGCCCCAGCTTGGGAATCGAGTCCGCCGCGGACGCACGCCGCCGCCATTTTGGACGGAAATTTCGGCTGCTGGCGTCACACGCCGCTAACGCACCGCCCACAACGAAACATGAGATATGGAAATAACCGGCCATTTGTTTTCCCGCGTGTTTCAAAGAAAATATGGAACGGAAATGATGTTTTGGATCTAAAGCGACGTCTGATCCTCTGTAGGGTTTCAGATTTGCTTTTTTGTGTGCTATAAATTCATAAAATGGCGTGTCCGGTGACAGACACATTATCGTTTTTAGCCTGCCGCGTTGGTCGCGACGAAGTATTACAGCGTCCAGTTATGTTGACAAAGCAATAATAAGAAAAAAGGGCCTTATAGGCAACCGATAAATTATTCGAGAGTCATCATTACAAATATTTCACACCTGATGCCGAGAGTGCAACAAAGGAAAATAAATGGCCAGCAGCAAGAGAAAAAGGGAGGAAGAAGGGAAAATAGAAAGAAAAAGGTAGCAGCTCGTAGGACAATAATCTGAGGCGGTGAGTCGAAGCAGGCGTTACCCTGTAAATAAGATTTCCAGGCTGTGTTAAACGGCATTTGCTGACTGTCGATATGTCTCGCCACCAGCGAGCCGGAGCTATGGTTGGTGGCATTTTGAAAAAAAATAGCGAATAGGAGCTCACATAGATGAATTCTAAAATGTTCCCCGACCCAGCGGAGCTCCGCTTTGACGTGCTGGTGTGACAAGAATATGGGTCACGCGTGGCTGAAACTTGGCCCCATGAAGAATTTGGTGGTACAAGGCATTATGTTAAGTTTTCCGGGGTAATTTGTATGCATTATGTTGAGTATTTCTGTGGTAATTTATAGCAACGCAATTCCAAGCCAAATGCAAAACGAAGCTGTTGACCTCCCAGGCCAGGCTAGACTGCCAGGGCCCAGAATGGATTGTTACTTCCTGATTGTTTTAGGGATTCGACCGCCAGAAGGCTAGACCATCGAAATGAATCTGACAACTTTGTAAGCTGTTTTCCATCAACGATTTATCCATTCGTAAAGTCTGTCCCGAGGCTAAGGAATATTTGTGTTACGAAACGTTACTGACGAGGTAGGGTTGATGTTAATATTTCTCGGACTAGTCCTCATCAAATGGATTGCTATTTACTCTACGTTTCGGCCGGTATGGTGTCCTGGTGCTCCTCACTTACAGCTTTCCGGATAACGACGCTTGGCGCATAATGACGAGATGGTGGTTCGAAACCCAAATGCCGCCGGATTTCCTATCAGGGACACGTATGGCGACTAACGTTTCCCGAAAAGGCCCTTCTCGGAACAAGCTTACCATGCCATCTGGCGTCGGCTGGAGCCCATTCCAGCGGACTCGTAACGCGAATAAGAACACATCTGACGCGGGCGATCAGGGTTGGAAACGTTGTTGTTTTTGGTGTTGAAGACGACCAGAAAATATGTGCTCCAACAGCAGTTTATACTCTAAAAGTCTGATCTTACGCCTCCATGAAAAAGATACATTATAAGCATGCTGGCAAACTTCTAACTCTGCAAGCAAATGACATTGTCTCCATTTAGTGAGAAGTATGTATGATGTCATAACTGCCTTACACTTTGAATGCCAACTTAAATGAGTTTTACTGTTCGCGAAATTTTGTATTCCAAAACAAAAATTACGCTTCAACACCAAGAACAAAATCAAAATTTCCAACCCAGTAATTTGTATCTGCGAACGATAGCCCGACAAATACAAATTATTTTCAATAAGCTGCTGAGATCACGTGCTTAGCCTGTTTGGGGAAAGCTGCGTTAACAGCAGCATGAAAAGATGCATTCACGACATTGCAGTCGGCTCCTGAACACCAGGCGTACACCAAAGCGTGGCCGACAATGTAAGGCCTGCGCCACCGTGACACCAGGCGACAGATGACGGCGCAGGCGGCCACTGACTTATTGTAGAGCACGATGTCGGGCAGCCAGATGTGCTCGGAAGGCACGTGCAGCGTCTGCACGCCGCCGTACTCGGACGGGTCCCAGGCCAGCTTGTAGTCGTCCCACTCCTGGAGAACAGCGCAGCGTCAGCGTCAGTCAACGTCTTCAGCGACGACAGAACCCAGGTGATGCCCGGAAAAGTCACGCTGCGACCATGGCATTGATATGCATTGTTATTTATTTTTTTAAGTCCCACTCACATGTAAGTATTTGCCCCGCTGTAAGAGAAAATTAGTAGAAATTCACTGCACTGTAGGAAGTCCAACTCTTTTGCCAGCAGATCAGCGTCAGAAGATGCGAGCTTCGTCAAGATCTAACCCTATTTTCCAATAACATCCCACCGACGTTGCCCAATGGCAGCACTTAGTATCCCCGCATGAGGTGAACAAGCGCCACTTTAGACCCCGGATGGACGCCCTTTGGCAGCGTTAGGCGCGAACTCGGTCGTCTGGCAGCTCTCCAGACTGCCATCGCCCGAGGCGTCTCGGCAGGAACCTATCTCCGCCGGCAGACACGCAGGCCGGCTTTCTCCGCGCGACACAGCCAGCCGCAGCACGGCGCGCGAGTGAATAAGCTTAGAATAAATGGCCCCACGCCGCCTTTGTGCTGATGGATGGCGCTTCGAAGAATGGTGTTCTGCGAAATCCCCGCAATAAATCCCTTTTGACTGTCGCAAAACTTCTATAAAAGCACATTTCCTCCGATATCCAGACGTTTGGGTGGCCTGTGGCTGGTCTGATAAACTTTGAACGGAAAGTGGCAATCACGTTGGACCATGAGTCTGACTTTCACAAAGGAGTAAATGTCTGTGTTGAGTCTGACGTTTTATTTTTACCTCGAAATGTTCTTATGAGACTGTTAACCCTATTCCCGTATGGTAAAGGACTTCAGCAACCCCTCCGGTTTTTCTTTTCCTGGAATTTTTGGGGTTTTCAGGGCAGCTTCATGAAACTTAGTAATTTTTCGTGTCTATTCTCCTTATGTCTTAAGCCAAATTTCAATAATTTTCTTTGCCCAAGAGTGGAGCCAAACCACTTTTTGGCAGGAACCTCCGGCAATTTTGGCACTGTTGAAGGCCGAAGTATGGCTGTCAAAAACAGAGTCTTTAAAATAGAACTGTTGTTTATGTGACGTTGTTTAAGGTCAAAGTTTGTAAGTTGACCAGATGAACGCGCGACCATGACACCTCCCCTTTTTTATGTCGTTGGTGCCGCTTATGCCAGAATCATACAAACAACGTAAATATAATTTGTACTCGTGAAGTACAACATGAATAAGAAACGCTGAAATAATATTTTTAACTTTTATGTTAATTTAGTTTCAAAATAATATTCCATCCATTTTCTACGTCTCAATGCCCTGTGAATTTGTGAATGCCCACGGATTTTCTCAAAACTTCAAACGTATGGACCAATGGCTCCCCATTGGTCCATTGGTCATCCCTATTGGTCCCCAACGAGTTCCGTCAATTAGTCCTCGATTCATGCCATCAAAATCGGCCCCAGTAAACAGTGGAGTTACAGCAAGTATACAAAATATCCCCTCTAACTGTTTTGCTCCCTGTATAAGCCCCTTTCAAGATTTTCAAAACTTTTTTCTTTAAAATTTAGTTTACGAAATGGCAGTTCAATTCCCGTTTGCTGCGATGAAATAGGACCGACAGTTCTCGAGAGCGGGGATGGATGAGAATGAGCTCCCCGATACGGAAATGCGCCATAGCGTTATGGATACGGGAATTGGACGTTATAGACGAATTGGAAGTTATTAGTGTGTTAGGTTAATTAGGACATAACTATAACTACAGGCGGGTAATTTCAGAAAGCTTTCTGCGTCGTGACCAGGGCTTAGAAAATAATGCTTTCATAGCAACTCTGATTTCTAACGGAATTATTTTTCACTTAAAGAAACTTAACTTAAAGGAACGTTTTCAGTTGGCACCATTCACCCAGTCTGTAACACTGAGGATCGTATGAGCAGGAATCAAATCCCTTGCTTCTGCCATACTCCTTCGATATCTCTGCATACAGCCCGAAATCCGCTGTTATGGCTAAACTTCGGCAGGGCAAGTGCCAAACTTTCCAGAAACTGAGCCCATCGGCTTCCGGCCCTACAGTCTGGTTCCATTCAGGCTTTCAGAGCGCTAAGCCCGGCCATTGATCGGAGCTCATTTCGGCGGCTCGAGGAGCTGACATGCCTGCCCTGATGGGGGGCTGCCGCCTGTTCGGCCGCGCTCTGACAGCCTCCGCGGCCGGCGGTGGCGCGGGCAGCGGCCGCGGCCGGCTGCGGGCTCCAGTCAGCCGGCGTCCCGGGCGGCCGGCCGCCGGGACCGATCGACCAGCGCCACCGAACCGCGGCCGCTCTCACGCCGGGCCGGCCGCCGCGGTGCAGAACTCGCGGCTGAGTCGGTTTCGGACCGCCGATCTTACGGTTGAGCCGGGCTACGGACCGCGGATCTCACGGCTGAGCCGGGCTACGGACCGCGGATCTCACGGCTGAGCCGGCTGTTGTGACGCTGATCCCACGGCTGAGCCGGCCGCTGTGAAGCTGATCCCACGGCTGAGCCGGCCACTGACGCTGATCCCACGGCTGAGCCGGCCACTGACGCTGAACCCATGGCTGAGCCGGCCGTCGTGGAGCCGGTCTCACAGCTGAGTCGGGCTCCGGCCCGCCGATCTTACGGCTGAGCCAGGTGCTGGGGTGCTGGCCTCACGGGCTGGTTGGACACCAGACCTCGGGGAACCGTCCGCTCCGCCTCCTCCCCGCTTATCTTGGCAGCGCCGCGCAGCCCACCCGAGCCACAACGCTACAGTACAGCGCAAACGGCGCGCTCGGACGCCAGGGTGGGTGGCAGAGGCGGGGCTCAGGTGAAGCAGATGGGACTCGGCTCGCCGGCTTTGCCTGATGCCGGAGGCCGGTCACGTCGGCAGTCGCCGGACACGTCAGCCGGCGCCGTCGTATTTCCTCCACCTGGCCGGACGGCTGCGGTGAGCGGTCCGCCGGGACATCGGCGGACGCGACAAACTCGGCAGGCCTGTGACGGGATTCGACGCGGCGGACACCAAGATGGCGGCCGGCCGGGAATGGATTGATGGACGCGCTCTGTCCCTGCCTAAAGAGAGGTCCGAAGCCGGCCAGTGAGTGCATCTGACACATTTGAGGAAATTTATCGCGGTGCCGAGAAACTGGGGCCGGCAGGAACACCATCAATGTTTCGACCTCTGCGGCTCACACCAGTTACACGGGTCTCATCTCTGAACGTAGTGTTGATTATGAAATGTAACACTCGACCCGAGGACTGCAGAAGTTCCACAACTTTGGAAACGCATGAACAGTTCGCATAAATTCATTTTATTTAGCAGGAAGTGCTGACTAGATGACTTCAGTGGATTCATTAGTTTTAAATACTACACAGGGTTCTGTGACTATGGAAAGGAGTCAGACTGGCAACAGATACTCCGTTCCGTAGTCACGGAGATCGCATAACTTTGTTTGACTCCGCAGACCGTACATTCCAAGCTATATTAGCACAGGGGCGTAGCCAGGATTTTCTTAGGGGGAGCTTAGATTGAAGTGGAATCATACGAGAACCGCCTGCTGGGCAGACGATGTGCAGTGGTTTCACAAAAAATGCGGGCCTAAGGGGAGAAGGGCGGGCCCACCGGCCCTCCTTTGGCTGTGCCGGTGTATTAGCATTTACTTGACGTCAGCTAATTACATCACGAAAAACCTTGTTATCACGCATGAATGCAGTTCCTGGTCCAATGTGTCATTTCACCTTAATGATACTAAAACTGTCGTCGCTTCGAGTCTACCAGATCGGAGTAAACTGAAGCCGAAAATGGGATTCACGAAGCAGTAAGCTGGAAATCGAATTCCCATTGTGTTTTGAAACCATTTGTCAGCGACAACCGTTTTTCCCGTTATGTTTGCTTGACTTCAAATGCTTGAAACTCCAAAAATTTCCGACCGATTTTCGGTTTTCCTGCATCAATCGACGAGTAATTTAATTCGCATGAACGTCACAAAGTAGCAGCAACCGGCTCTGATCCGTTCTCGAGATTTTCGAGAAATGCAGGTTGGGCATACAGAAAGACTGCCTTCCAGTGCGCGTTTTAACCTTATTCCCGGCAGGGGTGGGCTAAATCCGCCCCCTCGAGTTTTTTGCTCGCAATTCCAGGGTTTTTGACGCAGTTTTACGAAACTTGGTCACTTTTCCTTGTTATTTTTTCTACGTACTGTGACAGAATTGCATAACTTTATTTTGCTCAGGGATGGAGCCAGGCAACGTTTTTGGGAGGCACCTCAGGCCATTTTTGGCCCTGTTGAGGATAAAAGGAAAACGACTGATAAAAATAGCGTTTTTAAGACGGAACTTAAAACGTTACATGAATGTATCGCAAAATAGTTGGGCAACGTGCAAATGCAATTCTGTTTGTCTGAGGTCACTTTACAAGGCCAAGTCAAGGTCAAAAGTCAAAATTTTCTTTCATAGCAATAATTTTGGCGCTATTTTTTCAAATGCCAAACCCGGAATACATATGACGTAGAAAGACGCCCTCTACTTGTGTATCAAGTTTCAGCTTGATATCAGGTCGAATCACGGAGCAATGACCTAAAACGTCAGTGCGCATATCCTATGTCACAATAACCGTAAAATCGAAGTTTTGAAGTAAAATGAATTCAAATGATTGAAAACGTTTACAAGTAATATTAAATGCACACGGGATCATTCCAAGTGACTTCATGATCACTGGAGGTCATTTAAGGTCAAAGGTCACAAGTTGATCTGAAGAGCATGTGACCATGACAGTTCCTCCTTTTTCATGTCCCTGGCACCGCTTATACCAGTATTATACAAACATTACAATACGATTTGTACTTCTTTAGCATAGCATGACCAGTAGAAGCCAAAAAGAGCGCTTTCATTCTTTTGTTCATTCAGTTGTTGAAAAACTAATCGTCCTATTTTCGAAACCCTGTGAACGCCTATGGTTTTCTTAAAATTTGGAATGTGTGTACCAATGGTGAAAGTTTCATCCATAATCTCTCAATTCATGCCAATTTCATTGAAATCGGTCCACAAACAGCAATCTTATAAGAAGCCCAAAAGTACCCTCATTTTGCTATTTTTGCCCCCTTTGAAAATTTTGAAGTCATTTTGTTAAGTGTAGTTTACGTCATGGCAAATCGATTGCCGTTTGTTGCGATGAAATCGGACGGGTAGTTCTCGAGATCTCAGGGGGGAACCGAATCCGACCCCTGCCGGGAATCGGCCATACCGTTAGCCCTCCGGGAATATAGTTAACCCTATTCCCGGAGGGCTAGACGGTATGGCCGATTCCCGGCAGGGGGGGGGCGGATTCGGCCCCCCCCTGAGATCTCGAGAACTACTTATTCGATTTCATCGCAACAAACGGCAATCGATTTGCCGTGACGTGAACTACATTTTTATAAAAAGAAATTTTCAAAATTTGGAAATTTGTGGATCCGGGGGGGCAAAAATGTCAAAATGGGGGGTACTTTTTGACTTCTTATAACTCCGTTGTTTATGGACCGATTTCGATGAAACTGGCATGAATCGAGAGATTATGGATAGGGCTTTTACCATGGGTATGCAAATCTGAAATTTTGAGAAAATTCATGGGCGTTCACAGGGTTTCAAAAATAGGGGGATTAGTTTTCTAATAACGGAATGAACAAAAGAGGCCAAAACACTTTTTTAGCTTCTGCTAGTCATGTTATGCTAAAGAAGTACAAATCGCATCACAATGGTGGTATAATGTCAGCATAGGCGGTGCCAGGGACATAAAAAAGGGGGAACTGTCATGGTCACACGTTCTTCAGATCAACTTGTGACCTTTGACCTTAAATGACCTCCAGTGACCTTGGGGTCACCTGGAATGATGTCGTGTGCATTCAATATTATCTGTAAACGTTTTTAGTCGATTTAATTCACTCTATTCCAAAAAATTCATTTTTTGGCTTTTGCGATATAGGGTACGCGCACTGACATTTTAGGTCATAGCTCCGTGACCCGACCTGATATCAAGCTGAAACTTGGTACACAATTAGAGGGCACCTTTCTACGTCACATATATTCCGGGTTTGGCATTTGAAAAAACGGCTACGAAATTATTGCGAAAAAACAAATTTTGACTTTTGACCTTGATCTGACCTTGTAAAGTGACCTCAGATAAACAAAATTACATATGCACATTGCCCAACTATTTAGCTATATATTCATATAAAGTTTTAAGTTCTATCTTAAAAACTCTGTTTTTGGCAGACATTTTCCTTTTACCCTCAACATGGCCAAAAATGACCTGAGGTGTCTACCAAAAACATTGCCTGGCTCCGCCCCTGAGCAAAATAGAATTTCGAAATTTTGTCACGGCGCGTAGAAGGAATAGCTAGGAAAAGTGACTAAGTTTGGTGAAGCTGCGTTAAAAAGCCTGGAATTGGCAAGCAAAAAACCCGAGGGGGGGCGGATTCCGCCCCCCCTGCCGGGAATAGGGTTAAAGCGGTTAATGGTTAGGTGCAACGAGTAGTGCGGTGCAGCCTACCCAGATAAACTACTAATGACATCTAGCGAGAAAGAGAGAAATGCGTATGGAAACGTTTGAGATAAGAATAATGATGGGAATGGATGATGATCATTTATTGAGCTCATCCGCCATCTCATTCCCGTAATGCTGATCCCGTGTCGCTCTAACTCGTGGGAATTAACTACGGTCCACCACCGATACACTGGCGCCAAGTTTACTGAGTCCGAACAGCAGCGTCCGAACTATTCAAGGCTTCCCATCCACGATAATGCAGAGGGACCTAAACTCGAAGTGCAAGCATCGTGGCATGATTGGAAGTAGGCTGATTACGGTCAGGCTCCAAGTGCACCCATATACCTTTATCTCCTAGCTATAGAACATATTGCAAGGGTGGAACGAGCTCCGACCCATCTCCCCGGATGCCCAATGGAAGCATTTTTCGAATATGAGATGTAAACTGTGTTTAGAAAACAATGCACTGCTTGCAGCTCTCACCAGCATTCGGACAACATTCTGGTTTAGAGTCAGAGACAACATCTTAGAATACGACTGTCATGCAAAAGCGCATTACTCGTTTCAAAAAACAACGTGTACAATACGTCTTTACAAGGCGTAGTTTACTGATAATTTAGGTTTAGATTAGCCACAGCCAGTGTGCCCTCCCCCCTCTCCCGCCGTCCTCCACTTTACTTCCCTTCCATAAAGGCTGCAGTTCCTTAATAATGAATTCACTGACAGCAGACACGTAAACCGGCACCCGTTTGCCGGTTCTTCGTTTCCGAGACAGAATTAATGCGCGGCCGTTCGCGATAACAGGAAGTGGACGCGCCTCCATCCTGGTCATCTCCTCTGACTGCGGTCCGTTCTCTGAGGGCGGAGTCGCGTGCTGGCTCGATTATCTCCGTGACCTCGCAGTGTTTACGAGAGGCCGAGACCCGGCGGCGCGGCACGAGCCAATTACACCGGCCGGAACAGTCTGCCATGTAAACACGACTGAAGAGTCTGGAATTAACTGAGCAGCGCTCGGCAGCGGCCCAGACACCGTGGCCTGCGCAGCGTGTCAGGAAATTACATTCACCTGAATACGGTGCACAAATACGTCATTTGTCTCTGAAGCTAAAGGTCCACAAAGAAATGACTCAGTGGTCATTTTACAGACAAAGATCACGAATTTAGGTAAATATTCCTAACCAGCCAACGAATGTGGTATTTGGTGCAATTCCGTTCCCCGAGGGGAGAAGGCAAAAGTTTTCAGCCAGGATATTTCTTCACCCTAATCCCGTATTGAGGGGGCTTCACAAGCCCCCTTTCTGTCCGCTTTTTGATCGCCATTTCCTGGGTTATTGGAAGCAGGTTCATGAAACGTAGTAACTTCTTACCTATTCGTCCTATGTATTATGCCAGATTTGCATAATTCTATGTCGTTCAGGGGCAAGGCCAGGCCAAGTTTTTGGGAGGCGCCTCATGCCATTTTTGCTGATCTGAGGCCACTTTACAAGGTCTGGTCAAGGTTAGAAGTCAAAATTTGGTTTTAGGTAAATATTTTTAACGTTGGCTTTTTAAATGAGATTTCTGAAATACGTTTAGTTCAGCACAGGAATCTCTACTTTCGTTTACAGTTTCAGGCTGGTATAAGGTTGGGTCACGGAGCTGAAATGTCCGCGCGCGCATCCTATATCACGATCGCCAGAAACAGGACTTTTAGGAATGTGGTCAATCCAACCAACTGGAAATGTTTAAAAACGCTATGAAACGTTAAATGCATATATATATATATATATATATATATATATATATATATATATATATCATGTATATATATAAATATATGTACATATATACATATATAAGTACATATATATATATATATATATATATATATATATAAATACAAGGCCATTCCACGTGACTGTGAGATCATTTCAGGTTATTTAAGGTCCAGGGTCGTAGGTTCACCTCATGAACAAGCAACCATGATACTGATACAACCAGCTCTGATACATGATACAACCAACTCTTTTTCGTGTACGTGACGCTGCCTATGCCAACATTATGCGAACAATGTAGTACGATTTATTCTTTCCAAGTATAGCATGATTGGAAAAAACTTTAATTTTTTACGGTAATTCAGTTTCCGAAAAATTCTCTCATTTTCCAAGCCCACTAAACGCTTAAGAATTTCCTAAAAACGCAAACTTCTGAGCCAATGGGAAAAGTCCCATCGATCAGCTTTTGATTCATTCCAGTTGCCTTACAATCCGTCCATAAACATCGAAGTTATAACAAGTAAAAAATACCCCATTTTTGCCATTGTATCCACCCCATTCATTATTCTCCGAAACTTCTTATTAATAAAAGTTAAGTATATGCTACGGCGAATCGGGTAATTGTCGAAACCTCGGGGGGGAGAGAATAGGCCCTCCCACATACAGGAATGCGCCCTAACGCTATGGGTAAGGGAATAGGGTTAAATCACTGACCGGTTTGAATTATTCGAACCAATGCCTGTATGGTGCGACTTCACAGCATGAACTTTATCAAGTTCGATAAAGCAACGAGATCACAAGTCAAGGTGACGTCGAAAGCTATTCATTTTTTAATGATCACCTTGGCAATGTAAGATCTCATCACATTTCATTTAATTTACTCCCCGTCACTACTAAGTCGCATGCTTGAAGTGAATCATGGATATTGGTATCGTCAATATTTGTCGAGATGTAGGTCACAGATGAAGATTAATAGAGATCAACAATATCAACTTCGCGAAAACCTGGCTAAGCACATGGGCCCGTACATATGGGACAGGTGATGCTCATTGGACAGCTCAATACCCGTACGCATGCATGCTTGAAGGGCTATTTACCACCAGGAAAGAATTGTTGCCTTTAGATCCTAGGGTAGGATGAAAGGTTAATTACCCAGCAGGCAAAAATAAAAATAAACAAACATTCACGGGTGTTAAATAAACATTAAAATTAATCCGTTTCCGGTCTTTTGCTTTAATTCGGTCGGAATGAGATCGGGCAAATGCAACTTTGACCGAATGTGTTGTGGTCGTTTTCCTAGGAGCCGCCAGGTGCAAAGTGATGTGCTCGTCGGTGTTTGGGAATGGTGAAATTGCTGGAGCGCGTGGTGATCGCCTTTGTTTGGACCGAAGATTGATCTTTCTTTCTCTTTTGGTGTTTCGTGTTTTCCCCATGTCCAGAACGCCGTCTGGTTGTTTGGAACGACCACAGGCCAATTTTGGTCTCTGTTCCAAACATATTCATCATCGCTTTTGATCTTTAAATGAAAACACAAAAAACTATTCTCTTTATGTAAACAACTCAAAGGTCAAGGTCAAATATTTTGTAACCTGGTCCAGATTTGCTTTGGGACATGTTGATTTGTATGAAATATGCATTCAAAGACCCTAATAAAAGCAAGTGTGAGCACATGGATACGCTTATGTACATCAGGGTCAGTGCAGGTCAAGGTCATCAAAGGTCAAAGGTAGCTATTTTGTGACCTGTTTCAGATCATCTTTGCAATATGTCGATTTGTATAAATACGAATTCCTAGACCCTACTAAAAACACGTTTTACACATTGATACTCACATGTTTTTACATATGTACATGTATACGCATACCTAAATATAAACGCTTCAAGGAACCAAATGTACCGATGTTGGCGACCTTCACTGAAAATACGCTGAAAGATCCATATAGCGCCCTCATTTATACTCAAGCTATCCCGTGTCGTTCGAAATCTGGTCTGCAAAAGATGAAAAATGGCGCCATAGGTCAATGGCCTGACATGACCTCGGCCCGAAATCCTCAGTCAAGGCGCCGAATGAATGGAAGTTGACGTATTCCGCGTTTAACCGATCAAACGAACACCCTTTTCCTGTTTCGTTCGAAAAATCGTACGAAATAGCTTGTACGGGCCGAAAAAGTGTTCAAAGTTGACATTTTCGACCCCATTTGACCTTGAAGATATTAACCTAGGGTCATAAACATTCCACACAATATAATCGTTATGGCTCTAGCCTGTCTATAAAATTTCATGTCTCTAGTTCTTTTCGCTTCCGAGATCGGAGGGCGGCACTTTTGCGCCACCCCCCCCCCCTCCAGTGAGCGTTAGCGCGAAGCCCGCTTCCACAGCGCGGGTTAAGTTTCCTCGCGTCGTATGCGATTTATACGCTGACAGTTGTTCTGAGAGTGCGCATTGTTAATCACAAATTTACGCCAGCTCTTTTGACTTCAAACTAAGTTTCCTTTAAATAAAATCTGAAGCACAGTTCTGATGTGTTTTTTTCGGAAACGAACATCAATGTGAACAAGCTACCGTTGTCATGATGGGTGACCACAAATCACAAGGAACCTCGTAATATTCGAAAAACAATATACTTTTCGTTTCCAGCCTTTCTTTGCTGGTCCTTATTTCCGAATGCTGGTTGCTTATTACTTCATCATCACTGCATTAGTAAGTCCAGTCAGGACGACACATCGCTGGTTGGTTTTGCGGAAATATGCTTCTCGGATTCGGAAATGGAGTTCGTTTCTACTTTACAGTGGCGCTATTTTTTTGTCAGCCTCATACAAAACGTCTTTTGGCGTTACCAAGCTTAATAAGCTACAGCCGCTGACGGGAAGATACATATGGGCGCCGCGAGCGTAGCAAGGACTCCATTTTGCAGCCTCTGAAAGCCGAGACACTGGTTATCAATTCTTGCTTCCATTCAGTCGCTGGGTGCTGACAGCTCCCCGCTTTCCTCCGTCCTTGGTTTAGCCCTGTTTACGGGCTCACAAGAACCGGAAAATGCTTCTAGCGAGAAAATGACGGCCAGGAGTCGAGCGTGGAACATGCCTTCCATTTACCATATAATCCCGCACAAGATACAATCTTGCCGGACCACATTCACTCGAACTGTGTAATTATCATTCTAGAAATGGGTTTGCCAGATGTAGACTTTCGACTGAGACATTGGTCACTTGCTCCTACTCAGACAGCTTTAAAAACACCGTAGGGCTTAGGACAAGATAGTTTACACTTCGCTGCCAAGAAATGGAAAATTGCTGGATAAGAAATGGCCAACAAATGGCAACCTGCACTAAATGGCAAGTTTTTGCAGGCTCATTTGTTTTTATCTTGGGAACATTTGCACAGAACTGTCAGTGTGGTATCGATAAGCACAGAAACATAAGATGCATACGTTTTTGGAACAAAGCTGTCCGAGAACGAGTATGATCATCGATGGCTATACGCACCGCCATATTCAGTCACAGTGAAATACATATTGGTAAATAGCTGGTTTCACAGCGGTTGATTTGTCAATGTCGTCTATTATGCGATCCCAAAGGACTTTTTGAAACATTAACGTCCACCCCCAAATAAATGTAAAGTCAACCTTGAAGTTAGGCAACAATACTTCCGTAAAGATACAGCATTATGATATTTAGGACAATTCTCCTTTCGCTTTACACCAGTTTAGGAGATCACTTCAGGTCACATGTGAACCTTCACCGTTGAGGAAGCAGATAATAGATAATGTATATATATATATATATATATATATATATATATATATATATATATGTGTGTGTGTGTGTGTGTGTGTGTGTGTGTGTGTGTGTGTGTTTGCGAGTGTGTGCGATTGTGCGTACCGTGGTTTAGGCAGGGAATTACTTTTAGTGCAAACATCATCTAAAACTGATGTTCTAAAAGTGAAGTATGCTGTCATATCGTTAGACAAAACATTTACTGCAAAAGGAAAAACACCCTCACGTTATATTGTGTAGCATTGGGCTAATTTTCTTTTTACTTTAAAGCCGACTGGATAAAATTAAACGTGTGAGTGGCCCAAAAATGTACATAAATCGTTCCGATTCCTTGAACCCTGTTCTCGGAGGGCTAGACGGTATAGTCGATTCCCGGCAGGGAGGGGGGCGGATTCGCCCCCCCTGAGATCTCGAGAGCTACTTGTCCGATGTCATTGCAACAAACGACAATCGATTTGCCGTGACGTGAACTACATTTTTTAGAAGAAATTTTCAAAATTTTTAAATGTGTGGATACAGGGGAGCAAAAATGTCAAAATGGAGGGTACTTTCGGACTTCTTATAACTCCCTTGTTTATCGACCGATTTCGGTGAAACTGGCATGGATCGAGAGATTATGGATAGGGCTTTTACCATTGGTCCACAAATCTAAAATTTTGGGAAAATGCATGGACGTTCACAGGGTTTCAAAAATAGGAGGATTAGTTTTCTAACAACTGAATGAACAAAAAAGGCAAAAACACTTTTTTGGCTTCTGCTAGTCATGCTATGTTAAAAAGTACAAATCGCATTACAATGTTTGTATAATGTTATCATAGGCGGTGCCAGGGACATGAAGAAGGGGGAACTGTCATGGTCACACGTTCTTCAGATCAACTTGTGACCTTTGACCTAAAATGACCTCCAATGACCTTGGGGTCACTTGGAATGATCTCGTGTGCATTCAATATTATGTGTAAACGTTTTCAATCATTTGAATTCACTCTATTTAAAAAATTACATTTTATGGCTATTGCGATATAGGGTACGCGCACTGACATTTTAGGTCATAGCTCCGTGACCCGACCTGATATCACGCCGAAACTTGGCACACAAGTAGAGTGCACGCTTCTACGTCATATATATTCCGGGTTTGGCATTTGAAAAAACGGCGCCGAAATTATTGCAAAAAAATAACAAATTTTGACTTTTGACCTTGACCTGACCTTGTAAAGTGTCCTCAGATAAACAAAATTACGTCTGCACATTGCCCAGCTATTTAGTTATGCATCCATATAAAGTTTTAAGTTCTATCTTAAAAACTTTGTTTTTGGCAGACATTTTTTTCTTTACCCTCAACATGGCCAAAAATGGCCTGAGGTGCCTCCCAAAAACGTTGCCTGGCTCCGCTCCTGAGCAAAGTAGAATTTTGAAATTTTTCCACGGCGTGTAGAAAGGATAGCTAGGAAAGTCACCAAGTTTCGTGAAGTTGCGTTAAAACGCCTGGAATTGGCAAGCAGAAAAAACGAGGGGGGGCCGATTCAGCCCCCCCTGCCGGGAATAGGGTTAATCACAAAGTATTTCAGTCAAATTTGTCAGTTTACGCATGAATGTTATTCAAGAAATATTAACATTCACAAAACCTGCATATTTACTTTTTGAAACAACCTCATGAACCACATTTACAAACGGTGCATTCCGCATATGGATGTAAGCAGCTATCTAAAATAACAACGTCAAGCAGCTGCGCAGATCCGATGATCGTCAAATCGATATTCAAAGGCAGCGGTGAGCGCCAGGGAAAACTTCAAGAATATCTACATAACTAAAATGTATATCTGTCCAGATCATCGTAGATAATTTTGCAACGCGCAAGTGAAATTCTCCGAAACGTAATTAGGACAAAATGATTTCGTTGCGAAATCGAATGGAATTACGGTATACTTTACAGAACAATAATAACTTCAAATTCAAATCAAATTTTTGAACTTTTTTGTTTGTTTGTTTGATTGTGCAGTTCTATAACGTCGTATAGGACCACCAAACCATTGAATGGTACCTTTCAGAGGTCATCCCATAAATTTGGTTAACTATGGGCATGTTGGCTCACCTGTTCCACCCAGACGTTGGTCGTCATGATCTGGCTTTTCATGTTCTGGAAAGACGAAATGGTGTTTTAGTCAAGTCAAAGAAACGACCACAGGGCAAAATCAAATAGAATCGGACGGCACCACATTCCAGAAATATTGATGCGCAGGAGGTATTTATTATACGAGTTTTTCTTTCCAGCATTGTTGTCTTTAACACATTTTTCACTCATCTGGAAACTCGGCACGCATATATGCAAATATTTCAAGAAATTTGCGCTTGTTTTGAGTAGCCTTTAAAGTGACGACAATGTCATGCAGCAGTTATCTTGCCCAAGAAGCCCGTTACCGGTTGGGATATTCAGCTACCATGAACTTGCTGGGAAGGGGGGGGGGCTAGGGGCGTCAAGCGTCGCTTCCCAATACTCAAAAGATGGACTGACTTGGCTGATTCAGAAGATATTTCGTTGTCGGTATGGCTCTTTGAGCTTCACCGATATCATACAGCTACATTATATATCTCAAAATATTCTTACGTGCACCATATAATCTTCGGATGACTGACGAAACTGGTTTTACGACGCAAATTAACACGATCATTGAAAAAATGCAGCCATATAAATTTTGCCTGTGATGACCCTGTATGTGTGGTCGACATTGACTCCCAATGAAACTGTAAGACATACTACACATTATTGGCCATCTCGCTTACCCAGTTTATCGATGAAGATCAAGCAAACTCGGGAAAACGGCGAAACTGTAAAACATCACATTTTTAAGACGTCATGTTGACGTGATATTTAATGGTCTCAACACGTTCTCCACCACAATGGGCACAAATAATTTATCGAGGGGCGCTGAAAATCTGACGATGCCAACTCTTTGTTACAGAATTATGAAGCAACAAAACATTGGGGCCGCCGGACGGCCGCCGGACACCCCCGTCTCCCATCCCCCCCCGCAAATTGTGGGATAAGGAAACTCAGTTTAGCTGCCGACAAGACCGATCATCTTTGTAGCCTCTATTTATTTATAAGCTTGTTTATTTCGCACAAGCGTACACTACAGGAACACTGATACTACGAACGTCCTCACAAAGACACCATGTCAATACCTCACAGCCTCCGATCGACATTATCATGTCATCAGGACAAACAGAGCAGGTCTGAGCGCGGCCAGGGCCCCTTCCGTGGCCGTGACCGGGCCTCAGAGGCCCGACTGTATGCTGACCGTTATGACACGTATCAGCTCGATGCTCCTTTATATCACGTACGGCGTGCTGATGTGTCTGTTGCACCTGCTGAGGTCACATTACGTGATCTGTCCGAGAGTCCAGCGTCGTTGGCATGGTCGATCCTTTTCGCTACATGTGTATGGCATAAAAGTAGTCTCGAGCATCGTAACGCTCCTCATTATGGACGGAATGGAAACAATCGAGTCCTGGCCTATATGGCTCATAGCCAATGAGATTGGGCAAACGATAGTGCTCTCGATGGCCGACATAGATTCTGCTTCCCAGAAGAGAACTTCTGGGCCTGCAGGCTGCTCTCTGAGCTTAACCCGTCCCCGACTGGGGGGCAGTTGACTGCCCCCCTGAGGTTTTTTGGGATTGCAAGAGAACCAACAAACACAGAGTCACGAAACTTTGTGTACCTTTTGCTTCATCAATTTTACATCTCGTGTCAAAATTTTCACTTCAGGTCAGGTCAGGTGCCTGGCCTAGGTCAGGTCAAACAGACCGATGTCAAAAAAGTTTAGCGCTCTGTAACTTTTTCGCAAAACGATATCTCAATAATACTTTCAGGGATTAGTGATCGTGATGGATGCAACAAATCTGTTATCTCAGATTTTTCGGAATTTTCCGGGTCATTGACCTAAGGTCAAGCCCATTTTTAAGACATGTCGCCGTCTTTTTTCGGAAATTGACGGAATATTCCATAACATGTTTAGTGTGGAGTGAAGCAGACATCTAGTTACCGTCATTGAGCAAAGTATCAGTGACTTCCAGCAATTGACCTGAGGTCAGGTCACGAATAACTGTAGTGGGCCAAAATGTACCACCGTCAAAATCGACCATGAATTACTCAGAATGGGTAGAAAATGGCAGAACTAGCTTGCACAGACGTAATTAATACCAGGAACCTCAAAAAGTTTGAAAAAGTAGCAAATTTTGGAAAGAAACCGGCTGTCGCGAATAAAGCTCCGCCAACTTTGTAGACCGGTAACTAATCAATTTTTCCAAAATTTAAGCATGAGAAACTATCACAGGAACCACAAAGATCAATAGAATTGACAAAGATCGTCTTTTTCGCGAAAATAAAGGAACGCTTAAATTAGTTGCCGTCAATTCGGTACCGCATACGGCAGCGGCGCACACTGACAGCTGGCGGGAAAATTACCATGTCCTTAACTCAACGTTTCGGCGTATATATTGAACAAATCTGGGGAAATTAGACGTGTATCGGCGCCCACGGACCTTTACTTGTGCGCTGGTGCCTTTACCTATGCGTTGTTCGTCACAACCCTTGAAATTCATGCCATTTCTCGATCTCATGCAGTCGGCTATGAGAAAACATATATAGGGCGTAAATTGGCTTACATATTATCTGAAACCAAAAATGAGACAAGTTTTGAGCTCTACTCGTCACAGGCTTTCTAAGGTGTGCTTATTTTTTATCGTGCGACCAACCGTTCGTGAGTTAGAGGGGGGCAGTCAGCTGCCCCCCCCCCAGTCGCCCATGTTCGAAACGGACCGATGGTCGTGCGCGGATTAAATTTATCTCTTAAATTGCTTTCTTGGTCTTTGAGATGTGCGCGCGACTTACGTTCATTTAGCTGGAAATAATTTCAGACGCTGCAGTACTCCGTGCGCATCAAGGTCCGCTCAGTACATGGCCAAATGGAAGAAATCTGGTGAATTGTGACGGTGCTGACTGAAAAGCGGTATCACGGGGGAAAATTATTTGTGGACCTCTGCAGACATTTCGTTCAGATCGTGCTTGTCGATGCAGCAACAATCATTACTGGAGTCGCACTCGCTGTGGACGGACGTCGTTTAGTGTGGAGGCGGTCCTTCGGTGTTGCTTTAGGTTGGTCTTTGGACCCACGGATAGACGTCTTGGGCACCACTACATTGTGTCGTCGAATGTCGGGGGTTCACTTAAAAACGCAAGCCTACTACCTTGCTAGGAAAGTGCTCGCACTCCAGCACACTGTTGGGAGGGACTCAGGTGGTCCCGTGGGCCAAAAGCACAGTTATAAGTAAGCTGGTTAAGGGAAGATGAAATGTTCGTTTGAACTTAAAAATGGCGGAGGCGATCCTGAATATTAATTGGCTGCCTTGAGACTGGAGATAAAAGAGGCTTCCTTTATGGGTCCGAGACTCGCCTTTAATCCCGCACGATGCTGATGGGACTCTGAATCTAGTTCAGGATTAGAGATTCGGTGGGGAATCGCATATGATAATGTTTCCCACAGCCATTGACGAGGAACTTGGCGTGAAAGTGAGCTTTCAGTTCCGGTAAAAGACCTATGCAGCCAGTGTGTCTTAGAACATGACGTCCATAGTAACTGTGGGGATGAAGTCAAGGACGGGACAATAAAAGGCACTGCTGATGAGGGTCATGCTTCTTAAGTGCAGTGTGTGCCACTTGAGTGTGAGAGAAATCCACTGAAGACTTTCCGTCTGATGGGGTACCTGACCGTGGTGTTTCAGATCAGATATGTGAAAACGAAACAATCGTTCAAGGAACAAAGTCACGGTCTTTTAGAACATATCACAGTAGTTGCACTTTCGAACCCTTTGATTGAGTTCTAAACTAAACCATGACTGATCAGCGTCATTACCACTGGGTCACAAATTTCAATATGTAATGCAACTGCCCAAGCCTGAAACTGGAAATAAATCAATGAACTTTTGGACGTCAAACAAGGTCGATGCCACAAGACAACCTTTTTACCCTAGAACGTCCCTTTATTTTTCATCTGAATATGGCAAAGAAGACGATTTTAGTCCTCTTTGGCCCTAAATGTGCTATTTTTTTGTCTCAGGAGAATCAATTTTTAGTTGCCAAACACAAAGTTTAATCTGATCCAGAAGTTCACTGGCTGACCTCAAGAAGTCGACCGGAGTACCACTGGATTCCTCGGGCAAAAAAACCAAGGAGTGCTTTTTGAACCGTGACGTTGGCTTAATTAGGGGCCAAATAGAGGGGAGGCGGTGCCCATTCATCTATTTTTTAAACTTCATATGCTATATTAGCCCTGGTCGCGTGGCCGATGACGACACAGGCCAGGCAAAACGCATAACACGATGTCGGAAAAACTCACACCGGCTCATACATCATATCATCGGCAATGCTGGTCTCAGAGACTTCAACTGGGCATCAAACAAAAGGTCACGATCTTCTGCATCAGAAGTACCCCAAAATATCAATATGTGTCGGGTCAAGGTCAGCCTAGATCACGCCAAATATTGGTCTTACTTTACATGCCTAAGATCGATACTTGCTCGCAGAAGTTTTGATGCATGTGACAAAAAGGACGGAAGTGAAACTTTCTGATGATCGGTTTTTCATTACCTGCTTCTCATCCAGTCAAGGTCTTTCTAGGCCAGGTCAGATACAGTTGCATTACTTTTCCTGACAAAGAGCAATAGTTACTCTCTGCAGTTCTTAACTGTGTCAAATACAGAAGTGGAATGACGTGATAATTATATAATGATATGTGATAATTATATGATAATTATAATAAAAATATGATATAATATGTATGATAATTATATAATGATAATTATAATATCTCGTGATAATTAAATCTGCTCTGTCTGCTCCTTAGCGGTTCAAGGTCAAGCTAGGTCAGCACAAATAGTCATTTTTCATTTTCTGACAAGGAACAACAATTGCTCTCTGCTGTCACTGGACGATGTTCCACAGACAATTTTGCATTTGATTTCGTTTTGACATCAAGCTACGACGTGACCTGACATGACCTTAAGTTACATTTGGTGAACCTTGGTGAGAGGCGAATATAGATTTGCTTGTCTGGTTTGAACAATGGGGACAGTCAGCGGCAGCCACTTCTATCACTCAGAATGCAAATCAGCTCAATTACCATCGTGCATATGACATAGCATAACCTCTAATGTTGACGTGTCACGGTTGCAAACCATTTTGAGGACCGTGTCCTTTGTATATCCAAATAATCCATGTATTATATTCGCGAATGCTGTAAAAAACGAAGCATGTTCGCGCTACCGACTGAGGAGGCGAAAACATGCATGCAAGGGTTCACTTGTGACAGTATATCTCCGTGACCTGACCTACCATGGAAATGATTTTGATGTCGAAATATGTAAAACCGATTGATGAACAAATGCTGAAAGTCTGGTTGTACTAGCTCTAGCGGTTAAGTTAAGAACTTATACATGAAAAAAACGAGGGGCGTCCTATTTTACACCTCAGGCGGTGCCGGGTTAAGCCCCTTCATGCTATCTTTTCACAGACCAGGTGCCGGAGACGCTCTTGCGCCTCCTTCAGTCGTCCTCGTTGGTCACGGAGAAGCCCTACCGTCTGCCAGCCATCCTGCACAGTTGCCCGTCAGAGGGCTACACCATCTACTTGGAGAACATCTACATGGTTCGTAAAGGCACGGTAGGGAGCGCCAACTTACTACTCGTGATATTTGTATTTAACCTCAAAGCAGCTCGTGATCTCTGGAACTTCCAGAGTTCTTCGTAGAAGCCTTTAGCATGACGGTCCCGGCCCATCACAAGTGAACAAGGCTTTTGGCAGTATGGGTCATTCCACGTCAAATTGCACAAGATACAACCTGACCCCTTTCGATTTTGATGAAAGCTGGTGCGCTTATCTTGTCTAGTACCTATCAGAAACGGCCAGCCCTAAAGTCTTAAAACTGTATGGCCTCTGCGGCCAAAGTTACAGGTCACCAAAAATTCACCGATTTTTGCAGACATCGCATGATTCATATGCCCGAGCTCGGTGATATGTTGTTACAGAAAGGTTCGATTACAGCCATTCGAAAGAGAAACGTTCTACCTTTCATATACGAGCTCCTTTGGTCGGTGACATCGGGATGGCCTTTGATCTGTCTACGTCACATGGAACTTTTTTGGTTTTAACCATGTTTACTCACTGTGACCTTCGCAAAAATGCTGCACTATATGCTCTACAGGTATCTGCGACAAGCGTGGAACAAACGTTTCTGGCCAATCTGAAACTTTTCCAGATATCTCGACTTTGGTGCTGCCAAGCGGCACTTGAGAAGCATGCCCTGATGCTGTTTGACGATTATTGGTTGATTTCGTGTGTCCGATTGTTCTACGATTTGGTGTGTAATGTCTTGCGCCTGCTGCAGATCACCTGAGATTCAAATTGCCTGACACAAAGGGCAAAGGCCATGACACCCCTGCCATGACAACCAATCAACCCCTGCCATCCAGATCTGACATACCCGCTCTTCACATCTGAGCGGAAGTGAGTATATCGGATGTTGAAGTCAGCTGAAATAATCTTAGTCGAGCATCGGGGCCTTTTGAAGGCCAGCGGAGGTTATTAACCTTGAATGATCTTGGATACCTGTTTGCCTCGGACCACTGGCAGCTTTTTAGGGCACTAATTCTGAATTTCACATACATTGTTCACTTATCGGAGTTCGTTGTGCAACCTGCAATACATGCTTTATGACCTGATGCTTATTCTTTAATGCCTAAGGCAACGATGCCTATTTAGGCCCTGTCATCCTTCAACATAGCTTCCAGCCATTTAAGCAGGACAAATCAGTTCAAAACACATAACAGGCCAGAATGACATATACACCAAGGACCTCTGGCGGACGTGGAATGAACATAAATCACTTGCTGAGTGCAGCAATATTCGTAAAATTTGAAATCGGCGCCCCAAAAACATATAAGTGATCCGAGGTCAAAATACGTCATCCAAGGTAAACCGATGTCAGTGAAGTTGGACTGACCCACCAAAGACCTCGATGCACGACTAGGATTATCTCGGTTGGCTTTAGGGCCTAAGAACACCCGATAGCCTCACTTCCGTTCAAATACGAAGGACGGGTATGTCAGATCAGGATGGCAGAGATCGACTGATGATGGGGTGTCATGACAAGTATGATTAACTGGTTAAAATCCAAACATGGATAAAACCGGATATATTTTATGTGGCCTGGTCAAGTCAGACGTCGTCTCGAGGTCACCGACAAAATGAGTTTATTTAGGAAACAAACTGGAGCATTTGTCTTTCGAACGGCGCTAATGCACATTTCTGTGATATTCTGTCACCGACTTACGGGAATTTGAATCATGCAACGTCCGCAAAAACGATAATCTCTTATGACCTCTAACTTTGGCTCCAGAGGCCACTTAGGGCTAAGAATTTATAGCTGACCATTTTTTGACGGGTGCTATAAGCGGACCAAATTCCATCAAAATGAAAAGGGACGTATATTGTGTGATATGACGTGAAATGACCCCACTGCGAAAGTTCGTGCCTGTTAACCTGGCACAGACTGGGTGATGTCAAATAGGGCATTCCCTCGGTTTTTCTTGAATAACTTCTGAACCGTAATAGTTAACCCAACCAAATCTCCAGAGATTGTTCACCAATCGATTTTACATATTTTGACATCAAACTGTTTTCATGCTAGATCAGGTCATGGAAATATGACGTCATAAGTGAACTCTTGCATGCATATTTTCGCCTTCTCTTGCGGTGGAGTGAACATACTTCGTTTCTTGGATACTGTTCGAGAATATAATGCATGAGTTATTTGGATTTACAGAAGACACGACCTCAAAAAGGATATACAACTTAGAGGTTATGCTAGGTCACATGCATGATGGCAATTGGACTGATTTGCATTGTGGGTGATAACTGTAGTTGCCGCTAACCTTCCCCATCCTTCAAGCCAGAAAAGCAAATCTACATACGCCTTTTGGCAAGGTTCACCAAATGCAACGTAAGGTCATGCCAGGTAACGTCACAGGTAGATGTCAAAACTAAAAGAATTGCAACATTTTACTGAAACAAATGAATGTTGTTCAGTATCAAATGAAAACAAGCCAATGAAAATCTTTCAGCAGCAGCAGAGAGCAATTATTATTCCTAGTCAGATAAAGAAAAAACGACTGTCTGTCCTGACATAGCTTGACTTCGACCCGATAAAAACCAGACAGAGCAGATTTAATTATCGCGAGATGTCACTACAGTTCTGAGCTTGATGCAGTTAAGAATCCCAACGAGTAAATATTGCTCTTTGGTAGGAGGAGAAATACGACACTGTCTGACTTGACCTAGACTCACCCTGACCAGATGAAAATGAGATAATGCCAAACTGGTCTTCAGAAAGTTTCACTTCCGTCTTTTTTTTGCTATGTGGATCAAAACGGCTGCAAGTAAGCATCAATCCGTCGCATGTAAAGTAATAACAATATTTGACGTGATCTAGGCTGACCTTGGCCCGATATTTCTTAACATTTAGGTGTGCCTTTGATGCAGAGGATCGTGACATTTCGTTTGGTACCAAGTTGAAGGCTCTAAGACGACAGTTACCGATGACATGATGTACAAACCGATGCCAGTTTTTCTGACGTCCTGTTATGCGTTTACATGACCCGTGACGTCATCAACCACGTGACAAGAGCTACATCGCATTTTCTGGATTGCAAGACTCGGGACTATCGATTGGCGGTAGACTGGCTCAGATCCAACAGTGAGCTCCTGAGATAGCAGGGGTGCCTTTTTTCACACCCTCAGGCGGCCGCGGGTACAAAACCACGCCAGGCGGTGCAGAGTTAGTCAATCTACGCGTGGCCAGAGGCGTACCATTGCGAAATGTGTTAAGCAGAAATATTATGCGAAATGTATTAAGCAGATGTTATTACCTCGGTATGCCGGCAGCCGGTGTTGAAATGAATATTACGGACTGGAGCGGTGGGCGAGCTGGCAATGTTGGTACTTTCTGTGCAAACGACATGTACCTTAAAAGTATTGTCATTGGCAGTCCAGACACCGCTCCAATAAGGCAGTGTCTATTTCAGTACCGACTGTCGGTACACCGTAGTAGGCTGCCGGTATACTGTGGTACCAAAATATTTTATTTCTGATGTTCAGTGACAAAGAAATCTCTTTTCTATTATTTGACTTTGCCATTGCCTTCGAACATAACTGTAGAAAAACGAACTGGTGAGCGGACGGGGTGCGGGAGAGGGGGGTGAAGTCAAATCCTCCAATTGAACGGCGACTGCTGTGCCCTGAGCAGCTGGTCCCAGCTCCTTTGAGCTCGAAGACACTGCTTCTAGAGTGCCTAATAGCTCCCCTCCGCGGGGCGCAATCCGTGGACTGATGGAGCCTGCTGCAAAAGCCAGTTGGCCGCCGACTGCCCTTCTCTTTTCCCCGCGGCTCCCGGCTTCTTCCATATGGAAGACACGTGGTCTTCCATATCTATGGTCGCCGTTTTACATTCTTGTAAGATATTCGTAAAACGGCGACCTTTACTATTGAAAACCCAGCGGATTTTCCATATCGAAGAAGCTGGGGGCCGAGGCGGAAGGGAGGGCGGTCGCCGGCCAACTGACTCCTGCAGCAGCCCCACCTGTTCACAGATGAAGAGACATTGCACCCCGCGGAGGGAACTACCAGACCCTCCAGATCCAGCATTCCTCAAACTCAAAGAAGCTGGGGTAGAGCGGTCGCCGACCACTACAGGGTATCAGAACCTCCTCCGCCACCAGTCCGTGTTTCTAAATGCATTTTAAAAGCCAGTCGGAAACGTAGGCGAACGCGTGATAATATTAAAACATGTACTAACAATAACAATGTATTCCGTCCCGCATAGGATGTATGTCCGCGCCTGCTCTAACAAAAAGCTGTAATGAAATATGTGTTTTCCTGTATGCATGCATGCATTATTTAGTGAAGGGACTTAACAGTAAACAGAGAGTATTTGAAGAACATCCAAGGAGTACGGGAACAAGAGGAGAGTATTTGAGGAGTACTCAAGGAGTAATATATGGTTAAATGAAGAGTGGCACAGGGTTGGCATACCCATTAGGAGTATATATATATATATATATATATATATATATATATATATATATATATATAGAGAGAGAGAGAGAGAGAGAGAGAGAGAGAGAGAGAGAGAGAGAGAGAGAGAGAGAGAGAGAGAGAGAGAGAGAGAGAGAGAGTAATCATCGTTTACAAACAGTTATTTTAAGAGTAATCGCCGGGTATTGGATGCGTAAAGGAGGAGTGTTACGGGGCTATCGTGTGCCCAAAATGTCTTTAAGGGAGCAAAACAGAAGTAGTTTTGGAGTACTCTGGGCGTATTTGAGGTCGTAAAAGGCGAGTAAGGCGTCATTAACCTGCCTACGATTGGGGAGGGGCGATTGACTACCCCTTGAGGTTTCCCGAGATTGCGAGAGAACGAACAAACGCAGCGCCAGATTATTTTTACACCTTGTATCCAATTTTTGACCTCAGGTCAAATAAGGTGTCTGACCTAGGTCAGGTGTCTAAAAACGTTTAGCGCCCCTTAACTTTTTTTGGAAAACGTGATATCACAATAAAACTCCCAAGGGTTAGAGATTTTGATGAATGCAACAAATCCACTATCTCGGATTTCGTGGAAATGTCCGGGTTATTGACTAAGGTCAAGCTCGTTTTCCACATAAGTCGTCGTTTTTCGGAAATGGACGGAATTTTTAAATCAATTTAAGTGTGGGAGTTCCAGACATCTAGTTTCCTTCAATGGGCAAAGTTTCAATGACCTCCGACCACTGACCTGAGGTCAGGTCACGAATAACTGTTATGAGTTAAAATGCACTGCCATCAAAATCGGCGATCAATGACTCAAATCGAGTTGAAACTGACAGAACTGGCTCGCACAGTTGCGACTAGTACCATTAAGTTAAAAAAATCCAAAAACTAAACTGAAAAGATTCATACGAAACGCCAACGTTCAGGTCAATTGAATGCCGAATTCTCTTCACAGTTTCACTTCTGTGACTCACCTGCGCTTAAGTAACAGTGGCAGCAGATGCATTATCTTCAACACTAATATGTCTAACTCCACCTGTTGCGCAGGAATCAGCGTTCAAATCAGCAACTCGTTATTTTCCAGGACTACGGGTGCAAGATTTCTGTTCGCTGTCAGGATAAATCCTTGGATAACTTGTATTCACAAAGTGAATGGTTCCTCAAAACGCGCAGGATTGGTGGAGGTGCAGCACTGTGCTGACGTTGACTGTCGAGTTACAACTAGTTTTATGTTAATGCTTGGGAATGTGACAAAAGAAAACGCACTGTGTTTGCCAAGACTGCCGTTGGGAAACCGAAAATTGCCGAGATAGCTGCATTGGAGTACGATTATGGTCAACAGACAGCATTTGTGTTCTGACATTGAAACCCTCTTAGCACAAAGGTTGCGTCACAATAAGTGATGCAAAATTCTCAACACAGTTCTTCCGTTTTGTACGTACATTTTTGCACAAAAAGCTCTGCAGTTTGGCCAGCACAAATCCGTTTTTCATCACAGGTTTGTTTTTACAACATTCTTTTGATTGCCCTGTAGATAACTCTTGAACTTTAAATTACGTCGCCTGAGCCCACTCAGTACGCGTCCTCTGCCCCTCCTGCTCTCCCCGTCCGTGCGTCTGCCGAGCGTTCCCCGCTGTGAGCAGGCCGCAGTGCCGGCGGACGGCTCGGTCTGCCCGGCGGTCCCGGGTCGCTGAGCAGCGGCCGGGCGGACACCTCCGGCCGGACCGGGAGGGCCGGGCGGCGGGCCGCGGCGGTCGGCGGCGCCTCATCTCTGCCACGCCAGCCGGCCGCCGCGGTCGATGTGTCCCGGCCGGCCGCGGCCCGCCGGGCCCGCGCCGCCGGCCGCAGACCGCGAGAGGCGTTGATGGACAGCCCTATTGATCTCCGGCGGCTGAGACGCGCTTTGAGCGCCGCCAGGGCCAAACCCGCCGACTCCGAATCCGCCGGCTCGAGACGCGACGGGCCGCGACAGACCGCGGCTGTGTGCGCCGTTCTGGGCCCGTTCGCGCGACACCGGTGCTGAACTCCCCAGGCAAATGCTGGGAAAATCAGGCTGACGCCGGGTGCATTAGGTGGAGACTGTCTGCGTACGGCCTAAAACCGTAAGAATCGAGCCGTGACGAGACGTAGTTGGCCGCGGGAGAACGCCCCAAATCAAGACGTGGTTCGGAAGTGCCCCCTTGAGCGCCTTCCATTGATCCAGGCGGTAAGCTAGCATACTGTATATAAAATATAATGTATATATATATATATATATATATATATAATATACATATAATATATATGTACATATATAGGGCAATTATATATATATATATATATATATATATATATATATATATATATATATATATATATATAACTGCCCTGCCTCATTCTGAAATACGGAGGCACACAGCGGACGAGCCGTCTCCGCCTCCGTGACCCAGTTCGGTGTGCTGGGCGGACAGCCACCTGACGCGTGTCAACACTGGCTGACGTCTGCGCTATTTCGGCTCGTCGCCGGATGCCGTCGCGAGAAGTACCTGGATTTCCAGCGGCGGAAACTGAGCCTCGTCCAATCTGGGCTCGGCCGCGAGAAATTGGTGTCCCACCGGACGGCGCTCGCCTTTCAGCAGCGACGGCGCTGCGAACAGCGCGCGCGTCTCCCTGAAATCGAACACTGAGCCTCCTGCGGGGGAGGGGGGGGGCGGGCACGGTTGGCGGCCGGGCGGCCGCGACGCGTTCTAGCCTCGTGCCGTTTGTGCAGGACGCGTGTTTACTGTTTCCAATATTCCCGGCTCCCTGATGACTCCCACTTAGCCGCGCGATTGCCAATTTGGGACCGCCGCTGGAAAACGAGGATCGCGCCGACGACGCCCGGCGGGGAGCCAGAGGTAGGGCGGAACGGAACGAGGGGGGGGGGGCGTGCAGCCGCGAGCACGGTGTCGAACGCTTGTATGGTTTATATCGCTACGGAATGGGTTACTTGAGCCCACAGGGGAGCTATGACGGGAACTTCAAACTGGCGTGTGTTGGCTTTGGCGGCTGCTTGCTGCGCGTTAAAGAATGTCTGCTCACAGTTTTCAAATGCCTCACGAGCAAGTTACACGTCTTTGCTCACCCAACTGGATGAGATGGCATGGTGTGCATTAACACATTGAACTGGTAACTCAGTGCTTGATTCTGCGGGTTGTAGAAAGCGACGCTCATTTGCACGTAACAGCACTTGTTTAGAACGTTGTGGAGCACCGTGACTGGTGACTTCCGTCGTGCTGTTTCTCTGCTGGTTGTGCGTGTTGCTCCCGTGCCGGGCCTGCGTGTTGTTCCTTTGCTGGCCAAACGTGTTGCTGGACTCTGCTCGGGCGTGCGTGGCGTTCCTCTTTCGGGCATGCGTGGTGTTCCTTAGCTGGGCTAGCGTGTTGTTCCTGTGCTGGGCGTGCGCGCTGCTCCTCTGCGGGGCGTGCGTGCCGTTTCTCTGCCGGGCGCGCGTGTTGTGCTGTGCCTGGTCCGGTCGGCGTCAGCGTGAGAGCGGCCCGCACCGGACCGGACGATCAATAGACCCACTTCTGGTGCTGCTGTCTGGGGCAGCCGCTGCCAGGGTGGCGGCCGCCGCCGGCCGGTCCGGCGCCTCTCGGCGGGGGTCGCCCCTCGCCCGGCCGACCCCTGCGGCGGGATGTACCGCCTCTTCCCCAGCCCGTCGCTGGGGCCGCCTCCTCCACCCCAAACCACCCGGCGCGACAGACCAGGACTGGCTGACCGTCAGCAGGGTCGACCGGCACGGCAAAAAACCCGGCTCTGTGTACCAGCGGCGTATAACTGTGAACCTGGAAGGCGTGTCAAGTTGGGCTATGTATGACGAAAAAGATCCGATCCGTAAATTTCGGGCCATGTACATGAGTAGAGCTGGTGAGGCCAATGAGAACACGTAGACAAAAAGGCCAGCGCGGATTCAGTATCTGGCACAGTCTCGCTTAGATTGACATTTTGAGTATCAACCGCTGGAATCCGTAAATATAAAGGAATTCCCACAATAAAAGCCGATATTCTGCGTTCAGCCTGGTACTACCGTCTTTGTTTTTGGACCTCATATATCTGAACAAGTTTAATTACAAGATTATTTGCTCTTAAACCTTTTTTGTACTAGTACCTCTGTACTTTTTTGTACTAGTACCACTGACCCATCTGTCATTTGTTCAATGACAGAATGAGGTGCTCCAGGTGCATTACAAAATAAGGACGATGAAGCATGAGTTTCTCGACAAACCGTAATCATCTATGTCATTTGTCGATGAAATGGGGCTTAGATGGGACGGGAAATTGCTCGTAATCGTTTCAGTCTGAAGATCACATGCTTATCCCTCGAGCAAACCACCCTGCCAATACATTCAGTCTGGAGCTAACTGCAGCCCGTTGAGGCTAATCTCGTAAAGTCTGGCCTCTGGGAAGCCGGTGACTGGGAACAGGAAAGCCCGGCTGCCGAGCTCGCGCTCCACTCACCACGTCGATGAGCTGGGAGAGCCGCAGGCCCATCTTGACGGTGATGGTGTCCGAGTTGTTTCCGACCGGCCGGATCAGCCGGTTGTACCTGCTCAGCAGGTCGTCGTACAGCCGCTTGGCATCCGGGTTGGCGGCGACGCTCAGCCAGAGCGCGCAGCAGGCCGCCCAAAGGAAGGCGGCCCGCATCGCGGCCTCCGCGCCACCTGCCTGCTCCGCGCGCGCTCAGGCGGCCGCCGCTAGCGCATCGCGAGCTGCCGGCCGGCGCGGTGCGCCGCTCGTCACGCTGCAGCCGGCGGCGGGAAGGGACGCACTCCGGCGGCGGCCCCAGCGGCAGCCGGCTCTCGCTGCCCGGCCGGCCATGCCGCGCGCCGCCGTGCCGTGCCGCCGGCCGACGGGCGTCTGGCGGCGGCGTCGGCGGCGTCGGCGCAGCGCGGCGCGCGGCCGCCGCCGGCGGAAGCCGAGTGCTCGATACGGCCGGCCGGCGGGGCCTGGTATCGATACTGGGCCCGCTCATCTCCGGCCGGACCGGACCATACGGGGAGGCAGCGCCGAGAGCAGGGAGACGGAGCAGGGCGGAGGGAGAAGGGAGAGCAGGGAGAGAGGTTAGGACAGGGAGGGAGTACAGAGGGGTGAGGACAGATGGAAGAAGGAGAGGACGAGAGGGGGTTGAAGAATGGGCAGAAGTTAATTGGAGGAGGAGGGAAAAGAAAGGGAAGCGACGAAAAAAGGGGAGGAGGAAGAAAAGGGGAAAGCATCAAGAAGCTTCCCCTTTCCCCTTTGTAAGATGGAAGCAAAAGAGAGGGGGGAACAGAGAGGGAAAGAGAGGGAGAGAGAGTCTAGAGACCCACATGACCAGTTCCTACTCAGAGAAGGAAACACGACTCTGGGAACTAAATGATATCCATTCTTCAAAAGATGTAGATGCTAAAAACCCATGTATCCTCAGGAACGTAATAAGATAACCTGAAAACTGTGAACGCAGCAAAATCTAGCGAATTCAGTCGTAGACAACGGAACAGAGCATGTTATTTTTGCTTAGAGTTATTGACCCGAGATGTCGAAGCCCTGTTCTGTCGGATCTTTGTGGCTGGCGAAATGAACTGAAACGGCGGAGCATCTGAACAAGACTGACAAAATTCGATTCCGAAATAAGAACTCTGATTAGTCATCGGAGCCTGCACATAACCATCGCGAACGTGGCCACGAGATCGTTCAGCAGTGCGCCACGTATGTTTATTGTGCCTGCCATTCTGGCGCGCCTGCAGCTCTGTGGACACTGACGCCGCCCGAGGCCAAATCATCCGGGGAATGGTCTCCGCCAACGAGCGCAGGACAGCGTCCGTATCTTTTGTCCCGGAGCTCAGCGTCGTCCCGGGAGAGCACAGTAACTGCGGCGGGGACGCGCGTATAGACGCCGCTCGCCGGCCCCAACAGTGATATCAGGGCTGCGGCCCCGCATTGTCACGTCTCGGCTGCGCACGTACAGAGCTTTTGCGTGTGTTATGCTGATTACATAAGCATTGTCAATCATTGGAGATGAATGACCGTTAGGTAGTTTGCGGTAGATTGCGTGTGACTACCGTTACCTAATCTTGGGTCTGCGGGATTTTTTTTCTGTTGACGTGCATTGGCTGGAAAGAGACGTTCTTCGCTGCAAATGGAGAATAGTTGACCACTGCCTCGCAAAAAAGACATTTAATTACTCTCCACATACAATTCGTAGCGAACGATGAAAATTTAGCACTTCTTAGAATTTAGCCCTACTTCGCACATAAAGTTATTGGCAAGCACTGTTTCCAATGTCATCCACAACAACTGAGACGATCTCTCGATCCTTTCTCCGCAATTTTGCTTAAGCGTATTTCTCACAATGTTATCTGTTGCTTCCAGCGAGTCACAACAAAACGATATTATTTTTTTCCGCCCAATGGGTCCATGTAAGTTTGAGAATAGACTTTGTGAATGCAATGGCAAATCCGATTCATTTTTGTACCTAGTGCTTCGCTTTTAAGTCTATTCAGCACATTATCAAATTAAAACTGGACTTACAAATTTCGCTTTCCAGTTTAGCCTACATGTTGTCATAACTGACTGCAAGTAGACTACGGTTAATTCACTTCTGATTTAAACTCAAAGTAATGTACATTATAAAGAATTTACAGCGCAAGTCAAGGAACTAAACAGCATTGGCGGTTTAGTTCAAACTAAACAGTTGAAACGCCTTTCATGGTTCGATCACATCACTGGATGACCAATCTTGCGCCCTTGTTTCTTAGAAGCTGCTACGCAATTTCGTCTTGATGGACCTGATGATCATGACCGATCGGTCTGATCGGCCTGATGCTTCCCCGCGGGACAACAGAGCCCAGTAATCCGCGCTCGGCGACCGATGAACAACAATGATGCGCACGCGAGGAACGGCCTCTTCAGTCACTTTCATTTGGGCTCTGCCTAGGCAAAATACGAGTTTACAGAGATGACAAAGTGCACGATGGAGACGATGCCTAATTTATTAGATGGAAATTCCACGTTTTCATGTCATGCATTACCTCATTTTCTGATTGATCTGAGTCAGTATTATATGGTCGGTAATTACGCCTCGTCAAACGCTTTTACTCTGATGCGTTTGACAATGGCCCAATGAGTCGGCAACAGTTCAATTTTGGTCTGGAATCCTCGTTGACTAACCTATCTCTCAGTCAGCACCTCTGCTGATCAAAGATGCTTTGCACGGAGAGCAGCGGACTCTGAGGTCAGCTCGGAGGTCAGCCATATTCGGCACGCGCGTGGTCGCGGCGCCGTAAAACTGGGTCCGCGGTCTACTGGTCCGGTCGTGCTCGGGCTGCGCCGACCATCACGCGAATCCGCCCTCGGGCCGGGCCGGCCGGGCCCGGTCTCGGGAGGCGTCACGCGGCCATCAGACGCCCTGCCCGTGCCGAGGATTTGTCTAATCTCCGGCGGCAGCCCTGCGGCGCCCGGCCGGCCAGCCGCAACCTCTATCGACCGTGTCGGTATTTATACCCGCGGCGAAATTCTGCCGCCCGCACCGGCTAGCACGCAGCCGGCGCGCGGCGGCCGCACCGCGGGCGCTCGTTCATCCTGCGGCCTGCCGGAGGGTTGGCTAATGGTCGGCGGGGGCGGGCCGCCCGGTCATTTCACCGTCAGTTGGCGGCGCCGCGCTCCGGCCGGCGACAGTCGTCGGTCCCGCCGGTCCGGCGGCGGCACCATCGGTCCGCCGCGGACGTACAGCGGCCGCCCCGCCAGGGCTGTCCTGTCAGGAAGGCCCCGCGACCTGGACGGACCGTCGCGACTTGGACGGACGCATGACGGCGACGGCGAGGCGCCGCTCCATGGCGCTCCCTGTCACCACGCCTGAGGACTCACTGATCACTCGCGGAAATCGTCGATCAAGAGCAGAGCATCCAAAACACGATAGCATGATGCTTATGACGGCAAGAGACCAAAAGAGATGTTGGTTTTAACGGCATCGGTACGCAACCCCGGATTGTGAGCAATAGTGGAGGGCATGTCGCCGTCTTTTGAAAGAAGACCGGTGCTATGCACGCCGTGTTTGATATAATAGGTATACGGGCACATTGAGCACATTTCAATGCAGTATCGCAAAAGGTTGAATCAGAAGGAGGAAGTGTTTTGTTTTTTAAATCTATCGTGAAGTGAACAGATAGTTTTTCGTACCAGACGCCTTTCAAAAACGATACATGCTACACTGCGCTTAAATAGAATGCTGTTGGCAATCTACAGCACCCCTCTGCAAAATATTGCTGCTTCGATCGGAGGCCAAACCTATTTAAATTTACTAAAAACACTTGCTATGGATGGCTTTAAAACGCAGATTTTAGCAATTTTTACGCGTTTTCCGAAAAGCGATGCTGCCCATCGAAAGACACGTTTATGGCGTCTGCAAACAAACAAGGCTGTCCCGTCTCCGCAATTCCTTTAAGCACGGCGCGTGTAGGTGGACCTCAGATTGGCTATGCTATCCTGGGGGCGTTAGTTACCCACGTTGTCCGCTTCAGTCGGATCTCGTTTGTCTTGGACAAAATGGCCACCCGGCGGGGCCCAGCCCAAAGGGAATGGCGCATTGTTCTGGATGCTGTCGTTCACACAGAGTTAGGAGACGCCCTATTCGTTGGCGTGTGTGAGATGTCTCATCTGACCCTCAGTTGCATTCTGGTCGGCTTTTGTGCGTCTGCAGAGGCGTCTGTTTTGGGAACCGAGACCAGATGGCGGTACTGGTAAAAAGGGGGGTAATATAAAGGCGGGTGTTTGTGAAAGTTTTGCTAATGGAGTATACCTTCAACAATAGGAAAAGAGAGGACAAGAGGTAAGAGAATCAGATAGCGAGGAAAGAAAACATGCACATGCCATTTGGCGCACCAGACTTAACTGCACAGTAATTTTGCGTCAGAGTATTTGGCGATTGCGTGATCGTCCAATCTAGGTATTATAGGCTGACTCCTGAGGTTCAACATATTTTGTATTGAGGCCAGCAAATGAAGTAGGAACCATGGTGATTGCCAATGGAATAAAGGCTTCAGCCATTTTTGTCCCTGAGACAGAAAGAAAACAGCAAAGTTGGGCGTGATTCGCTGGCGACGAAAGAGACTGGTAGGCAAGAGGATATTCCGTTATTTGGCAGAACACGCCAGCCAACAGGTTACGATTCCCTTCAGTTTTGCAAGTCTCCTGATAAACAAGCCCGCTGACGCTGTCTCTTATTTTCTGACAGTCGGGCTCCTCCTCGATCTCTTGGCTTTCGACCACGGGCGACCATAACCTCCCACATCAGGGCTGACAGCCGTCTATCGTCTCTATCAAGAAGACAGAGTAGTTTTAAAGGAAACTCGCTCGACAAGTCGTATGCATTTTGCAGAGATAGAAAGCCGGGTATGTTCCAAGCCCCGGCCTCGAAAAGGGCTCAGAGATCCCTTAACTGAGCAACGAGCTGTCGAGAAACAAAAAGAGAAGCAAATGACGATCGACGAAAATTGTCAAATGCGCGTACTTTAAAAAAGCCCACAATGGTTGGTTGACACTCTGCAGGGGAGATGATTGGGAGGTGCGGAGATGCAGGGGAGATGCAGATGCACTGGGGAGAATCCAGACATCCAATTTCCGTCAATGGACAAAGTTTCCACGACCTCCGACCATTGACCTGAGGTCAGGTCACGAATAACTATCATAAGTCAAAATGCATTTATCATTATCAAAATGCCATTAAAATCTGCGATGAATGACTCAGAACGGGTTGAAAATGGCGGAACTGGCTTGCACAGTTGCGAAGAAAACCATGAAGTTCAAAAAGCTTAAAAAACTGCAAATTCTGGAGGTAAACTAACTTTCTCAAAGCCCCAACCATTGTGTAGATTGATAACTACTAATTTGTTTTTCTCAAAATTTAAGCACGAGAAACCATCATAAGGGCCACTAGGAGTAAGAAACAACATTTGGAAAGGCATATTTTGCGAAAATAAAAGAACGTTAAATTAGTTCCCATTAATTTTATACCGCGTTCGTCGCTGGCGCCCGTCGTGCAGCGTGCAAAAATCGTCCGTGTCTTTAACTCACCGTTTCCGCGTACATATGAAACAAATCAGAGAAATTAGACGTGTATCGGCATCTACAGACTTTTACATGTCCGTTGGTGACTTTGTCTAAAATTTGTTGGTCACAGCCCTTGAGATCCAGGCCATTTCTCGGTCTCACGCAGGCGGCTATGAGAAAACATATATAGGGCGTAAATGGATTACATATCATCAAAAACTAAAAACAAGACCAGTTTCGAGCTCGTCTTGTCACGAGCTTATTTTAACCGTAGCGATTGACTGTTCGTGAGTTAGAGGGGGCGGTCAACCGCCGCCACCCCCAGTCGGACGTGGATGGCGCCGATCGACAGTCAGGCGCGGGTGAAGTCCAAGGAAGCTTGCCTTTGAAATAGCCCTGGAGGACCACAAAAGCTGGCAAATTATCTCACATTGGTGGACATGAATATTTAAAACATCAGAATCAAAACAAAGAAGTTCGACGCAATAATGGGGTCAGAGGTCAAGGCAAAGTCCAATGTTGAAATTTTCGAGGTTTGTCATTGGGAAAGTCAAATGAAATCGAATTTTAACTGCACTCAACACAAATAATTTGGATACTTCAAAACGTATTATAGGCATAGGAATTACCAATTCTGGTACGTTCAGACCAAGGGCCAAGGCCAAATGAAGCCAATATCCTGAGGTGTATTATCTTGGAAATTTCCAAACCGATCTGATCAGATTAAGCTTCAATCAACAGCCTCGTATTATGCGATCTCCAGACATGCTTATTCCGTCATACTTATAGAATAAGGTCACAGGTCATGGTTAAATGTCGTAAATATCATGCAATCATACACTTATGACCAACATGACTTCAAAGGTGTTCTGCACTGACCTCTGATAACGCAACGACACATGCCGTAAAATATTAACATCTTGCAGCTTATCTTCATGCCCAAAGAATAAGTAAATTCGAATGAGATGGAAACACGCTTAAACAGCGCGTCGCCGTCACGAGATATTTTAACCTGCCACCGACTGGGCGGGGGGCGGTTGACCGTCACCCTTGAGGTTTTTCTAGAATTGCGAGAGAATAAACAAACATAGCGCCACGAAACTTCGTGTACCCTTTGCTTCATCATTTTTACGCCCTGTGTAAAAGTTTTGACCTCAGGTAAAGTCAAGTATCTGACTTAAGTCAGGTCAAACGGACCTATGTCCAAAAACGTCTAGCGCCCTGTAACTTTTTCGGAAAACAAGATATCACAATAAAACTTTCAGGGATTAGTGATCTTGACAGATGCAACAAATCTGGTATCTCAGATTTTTCAGAATTTTCTGGGCCATTGAGCTAAGGTTAGTCCCATTTCTAAGACATGTCGTCGTTTTTTTCGGAAATTGGCGAAATTTCTCATAACATTCTTAGTGTGGAGTGAAGCAGACAGACATCAAAGCAGACGTCAAGACATGAAGTCCAATTACCGTCAATGGGCAAAGCATTAATGACTTTCAGCCATTGACCTGAGGTCAGGTCACGAATAACTGTTGTGTACCAAAATGTACCACCGTCAAAATCATCGATGAATTACTCAGAATGGGTAGAAAATGGTAGCACTGGCTTGCACAGACGCGAAAAATACCAGGAACCTCAAAAAGTTTTAAAAAACAGCATATTTTGGAAATAAACAGGCTCTCTGGAATAACGCTCCGCCAGTTGTGTAGATTGGTAACTAATATATTTTTTCCAAAACTGAGGTATGAGAAATCATCACAAGAATCACTAAGGTCAATAAAATTTACATGGATAGACTTATGTCGCAAAAATGAAGAAACGCTAAAATTAGTTTCCGTTAATTTCTTACTGCGTACGGCTCCGGCACCCGCCGACAACCGGCGTGAAAACTGCCGTGTCTTTAACTCAACGTTTCGGCTTATACATTGACCAAATCTGAGAAATTAGACATGTATCAGCATCTGCGGACCTTCACTTGTGCGTTGGTGCCTTTATTCATGCGTTATTAGTTACAGCCCTTGAGATTAAGGCCGTTTCTCGGTCTCATGCAATCGGCTATGAAAAACATGTATGTTGCGTAAATTGCTTACATATTACCTAAAACTAAAAATGAGACCAACTTCGAGCTGTATTTGCCACAAGCTTTCCAACGGCGTGCTTATTTTTATCGTGCGACCAACCGTTCGTGAGTTAGAGGGGGGCAGTCAACCGCCTCCCGCCCCAGTCGGGCGTGATCGCTGCCGACCCACGGTCGTGCGTAGGTTAACATGGGCTTACTGGACTCCAAAATAGCATTTTCGATGTAAGAATAGGTCCTACAAATTTCACGTTGGAGCCTGTGTCCGTTAACAAGCTTACCAAAATTTGTCAAGGGCAATATTTAATCCCTCAGTCAATGGCAGCTTGTGCGCTATGACATAGTCGATATCGAGAACTATTTCACAAAAACAGGGTGAAAAATTCCTTGAAATAACATATTTTCTGCATGTCATTGCCCAGATACAAAGAGTGGTGAGCTTTGAAGGAACTGCTATTTCCATGTACAGCAATCCCAGAATTTGAAGGTAAATCTGTGTTCTCACCGCCAACTTTGACGTTTTCACTTCCGCACATGACTGGGTGTCGAAAAAATATACGTCTGTGCCCAGTAATGTAACTTTTTTGGTTTTCAATGAGGTTCCGCTTATGACATCCCCTGAGCTTAACTTTCCCCCATTTTTCGACGCGGATTCAGCCCACCTTATTTTACACCTCAACAAAAACCTCGGCCTTCAGCCTTCATGTATTGACAGCAAGCGTGGATCCTAGGGCGGGGGAGGGGTCCGTGGGAGCGATGCCCCCCCTCCCCGCCTGAGAGGGGCCCTGAAGGGGCCCGCGTAAGTCTCACGGGATCTCCGTGGAAACCTAACGGGTTCTTGATAAAGTCAGGTGGGCCTCTGGGATTGATGGCCGGGTTAGATGAACCCTGAGACGGATACAAGGGCCCATGATACCGCTAGAGGGCTCCAACACGGCAGAGTGCGCCTCAGATCGCCAGAAGAGTCATAGGACCCCTGAGACGGCCAAGATGGGGACTGAGTCCCTAGGACGGCACAGAGGCTCCTGGAATGCCATAGGGGCTCCTAATGGGTTCTACGGGTCTTTGTGAAAAGGCAAAGGTTCCTGAGGCAGCCAGAGGGCCTTCGGTAGAACCACTGAGACCCTGAGACAACAAGATGGCCACTAAGATGGACAGAAGAACCTCTGGACCTTTCCAAGGGCCCCTTGGACCGCAAGAGGGGCCCCAATACGGCAAAGGATCTATGAGACCGCTAAGTGCCATAGAGGCCCCCGAGACGGTCAGAACTTAAGATGGTGCCTGGTATGACATAAGGAGCCCATGACCAGCCAGATGACCCCTGAATTCTTAGATGATCTTCGCAACCTTGAAAGGGCCCCCGAAAGGTTACAATGCTCTTTTTGAAAACCTGATGGATTCTTAATTTAGTCAGAGGGCGCCGGGAAGGTCAGGTGAGTCCTGAGACGGCAAAAATGGGCCCGTACACGGCAGATGGTTCCTGATAACGTCAAAGAGTTCGGAGGTCCCCTACAGGGCAGAGATGATGAGAGGGCCTTAATCCTTTCCCTGGAGGGCTATACGGTATGGCCGATTCCCGGCAGGGGGGGGGGACTCGGCCCCCCGAGATCTCGAAAACTACACATCCGATTTGGTCGCAACAAACGGCAATCGATTTGCCATGAGGTAAACTACACTTCTAAGAAAGAAGCTTTCAAAATTCTGAAAGAGGTGGATACAGGGGGCAAAAATATCAAAATGGGGGGTACTTTTGGACGTCTAATATCTCCGTTTTTTATAGGCCGATTTTGATGAAATTGGCATGAATCGAAAGATTAAGAATGAGACATTATCATTTGTACGAACATTCGAAATTTTGAGCAAATTCATAGGCGTTTACAAGGTTTCAAAAATAGGAGGATTAGTTTTTCAAAAACTTTATGAACAAAAAACGTAAAAGCACTTCTTTGGCTTCTGCTGGTCATGTTATGCTAAAGAAATACAAATCGTATTGCAATGTTTGTATACTGTTAGCATAGACGGTGCCAAGACATGAAAAAGGGGAACTGTCATGATCACATGCTCTTCAGATCAACTTGTGACTTTTGACCTTAAACGAATTCCAATGACCTTGAGGTCACTTGGAATGATTTCGTGTGCATTTAGTATTATCTGTAAACGTTTTCAATCATTTGAATTCACTCCATTTAAAAAATTTCATGTTACGGCTGTTGTGATATAGAGTACGCGCACTGGCATTTTATGTCATAGCTCCGTGACCCGAACTGACATCGAGCCGAAACTTAATAAACAAGCAGAGGGCACTCTTTTACGTCATGTATATTCCGGTTTGGCATTTGAAAAAATAGCACCGAAATTATTACGCTAAAATCAAATTTTGACTTTTGGCCTTGACCTGACCTTGTAAAGTGACTTTAGACGAACAAAACTGTATTTGCATGTTTTCCAGCCATTTAGTTATACATCCATATAAAGTTTTAAGTTCTATCTTAAAAACGCTATTTTTGGCAGTTATTCTCCCTTTACCATCAACAGTGCCAAAAATGGCATGAGGTGCCTCAAAAACGTTGCCTGGCCCCGCCCATGAGCAAAATAGAATTTCAAAATCTTGTCACAGTACGTAGAAAGAATAGCTAGGAAAAGTCACCAAGTCTCGTGAAGCTGCGTCTAAAAGCCTGGAATTAGCAAGCAAAAAAACCCGACGGGGGCGAATTCAGTCCCCCGCTGGGAATAGGGTTAAAGGCGGTATGGGGGCCTTGGACAGCCACAGCATCTCCGAGTGTGTTAGGCGGACTCCTGGCATGGAAAGTTTCCCCCTGAGACTGCCAGTGAGGCCCCTGAAGCTTCAACAAAGGTCCGCCTGATACGGACAGGGGGGCACTAAGACTGCCAGGTAATCCCGCACTAAGAAAAAAGTGAGACTGGTTGGAGTTCTTATTTTTTCCTGTTCAGATCAAACCACCACCACACGTTTTCAGTTCCGTGGGAGGACTTATTTGAAAACGGTTTCACTCTAGACTGGTACCTGGTCTCATGTGAAATTACCTGGTTTCACGCAAAACCTGTTATAGATAGTTTCGCTTGAGACCAGGTGCCAGCCTAGAGTGGAAACGTTTTCAAATGAGTCCTCCCAAAGTACTGAAAACGCTTAGTCTGATTTGAATGGAGAAAATAAGAACCTCTAACGGTCTCTAAGAACATGTACGGTCCTCATTTTTTCCCAGTGAGAATCGTAACTGGTCCCAATGTCCAACCTCATTCTGAAAATATCCAGTCTTTAGGTTTCGACGCCCTACATTGCAACCATTGTGTGAGAAACAAAAGATCCCACTTTTAAATGTATTTGAGCGGAAGACGACACATTTGAGCGAAACGAGACTGAACCTAAACGAGGCTGAGCTGGCGACTCGAGCGATGACACCATTACTGCCGTACAAACGACTATAAGGAATCACAGGAATGTTACGCCAGACCACACAAATAAGGAATTACCGCCCCCGGTGTCATGTCAGGAACGCAGAAATAGAGAACCGCCATGCTGCGTTTTCGCGCTAGTAACGGAAATGTTGAATCATCTGCTGCCAATATGCAGGTTTCAGCAGCGCATTATCTTTCGCCCCGCCTGCCTGCACGGTGCACTTTGGGTTTCTTTAACGCTGCAACAATTTGAACAGAAGTGTCAATTCACTGTACATTGTTAGTAACGGAACTGCCGAATTACGCGTCTTTCCTGCATTTCCTGTAATTCTTGTTGTTAGCCACGATAAAACTTCAAAATGAGAAAACCCCTATGAAAAAAATTTCACGTCAAGCAACTTACCATCTATTTTCTTGGTCGTGGAAGGACCCCAATCGCCTGGCCCAGTTTGGTACGCCTGACTGCATCCCACAGCCTCTTCAAGCCGAACACCTCACTGAACCATCTCACCACAATCACCAATGAAAGTCAATCGTTCGTCCAATGCCCCCAATTAAAGTTCGCTAACTCCAGCTGCTGCTGGCGCGCCAAAACACGCCACGACGTGTTCTTTTGAGACCAGTGACGCGTCTTACGGTAAACCAGATGCACAACCGCGATACCAGCAGCCCCTCACACCGCGTGCCGCCTTTAGGAGCGACAATTATAGAGCATTTGCTGGTTCACAATGAACCCTGCAATTCCGCACGGGAAATTGGTTTCGCAAGAGATGCAGCAGAGGACTCAAGCCGGAATGTGAGACCTAAAACTGGTTTAAAATACGAACGTTTGTAAGATGTTTTGAAATTGTTTTCTCAGTGAACGTAACAGAGAAAACCCTTAATACGGCCATGGAGACCGCCGGGAACGTTCCGAGAATCCATGACAGTGCACGGGGGCCCTGAAATCCATAAAGTTTTTTTTTTTGTAACGACCAGAGGGGCCCCTGAAACTACGAAACCTTGAGACGTCCTGACAGGTCCTGAAATGGCCAAAGGACCTAAAGGATTGCCAGAGGCGTCTCTGTCACAGCAGAGGGGAGAGACAGAGAGAGAGAGGGAGAAAGAGGGGAGAGATAGCGAGAGAGAGAGAGAGAGAGAGAAAGAGAGTGAGAGAGAGACTTGCAGAGGGCCCTTGTTACTGTTTGAGGCGCTGCATAGACGTCATAAATGTCTCAGGGACGACGGAAAGGAACCCGAGATGGCTTAATCCGATTCCCGCTGGGCAGGGGGGGAGGGGCTGAATCCGCCCTCCTAGGGTTTTTTGCTTGCCAATTCCGGGGTTTTTGGCGCAGCCTCACGAAACTTTGTGACTTTTCCTAGCTATTTTTTCTACGTACTGTGACAAAATTTCGTAATTCTTTTGTTCAGTGGTGGAGCCATGCAACGTTTTTGGGAGGCACCTCAGGCCGTTTTTGGCCCTGTTGAGGATAAAGAGAAAACGACTGCCAAAAGTAGCGTTTTTAAGATAGGACTTAAAACTTTATATAAATGTATAGTTAAATAGTTGGGCAACATTCAGATACAATTATGTTCATCTGAGGTCACTTCACAAAGTCACGTCATGGTCAAAAGTCAGCATTTAGTTTCGTAGTAAAATCTTCAGCGCTATTTTTCCAAGTGTCAAAGCCGGAATAAATATGAAGTAGAAGGGTGCTTTCTACTTTTCTACTAAGTTTCAGCTCGATATCAGGTGGGGTGGCGGAGGTATGGCCTAAAATGTCCGTGCACGTACCCTATATCACAACAGCCGTAAAATGGAATTCCAAACAGCGTAAATTCAAATAATTTGAAACGTCTTCAGACAGTATTAAATGTACACGAGATCATTCCAAGTAACTCTAAGGTCACTGGAGGTTATTTAAGGTCAAAGACCACAAGATGATATGATGAACATATGACCATGACAGTTCCCCTTTTTCATGTCTCTGGCACCGTCTATGCTAACATTATACATTGTGATACCATTTGTACTTCTTCAGCATAGCATGACCAGGACAAGCCGCAAAAAGTGGTTTTAACCTTTTCTTAAGTCGGCTTTTGAAAAACTGTGCTCTTATTTTTAAAGCCCTATCAGCGCCTATGAATTTCCTCAAAATTTCAAATGTGTGCACCAATGATAAACGTCCCATTCATAGTCTCATGATTCATGTGAGTTTCATCAAAATCGGTCCACAAACAACGAAGTTATAAGAAGTCGAAAAATACCCGCCATTTTGACCTTTTTGTCCCCCTGTATCCACCCCTTTCAAAACTATGAAAACTTCTCTTTATAAAGATGCAGTTTACGTCATAACAAATCGATTACCGTTTGTTGCGATGAAATCGGCGAGTAGTTCTCGAGAATTCGCCGAGAATCGGGGCGAATCCGCCTTCCTGCCTGGAATCAGACGTATCGTCTAGCCCCCCGGGAATAGGGTTAAGCGACCCTGAAACTACCTAACGGATCCCTGAAATTGTCCGGGGCGCCCCTGGAACTGCTAAAGAAGCGCCTGAGACGTCCCGAGGGACTCGTGAAACTGTACAAGGAACCTGAAACCACTAGAGGACCGTGACACGGCAGACGGCCCGAGACCACCAAAAGTGCCCCTGTAACTGCAAAAGGAACCTAACCTAAGCAGGCAAAAAGTCTCTGGAAACTACGAAGAGGCAGAGGGACTCCTGGACCAGATACAGATATTACATTTCACATAAAGTAAGGGATGACGCCGCCTAAAATCCCGCCGTCTTTGCCATGTTTGGGCCACTTCACGCCGAAAAAAACGCAATTTTCCGATCATTTCATATGATAAAAGCGGAAAATGACATCAAATTTTCCCCACCGAACCCGCGCGGAACCGAGTTTTTCTCGTATATGAAAAGTTAAAAAATGGGAAGGGGGAGAGGAGGCCCCTGCGCCGACCATTCACCCCCTTCCGACCCCCCTTGTCGAAATCCTGGATTCGCCCCTGACCTGACAGGCTGTGCAGCGACGGCGAACCTGGAATCAAGCTCAGCCCATCCGCGCTGGAAGCTGACGCTTTACATGAATATGAATGAGATGAATGAGTGAATACAGACCACGCTGCCTGGGGGCATGGCAGACCTATGCATAAGCATTGGAAAAGCCAAAAGATCACACAGGACCAGAAAGTCGTATTGGGGACGCCCACAGAACGTGTTGCTGACAACATTCCCAGCACTCATTTTCTGGCAAATAGCCAGAAACACCTGAAACTATGAATAATCAAAAGCTGTTGTTTGCATTGATTCAACGATGAAGAAAAATATAGGTCTCCTGCTAATGCTCACTGGCCCGAGCCCGCTCCAAAAATTACCCAACAGATGACAACAAGACACAGTTATATAAGAAAAAGGGGAACTTCGCTGGAAAACGCTTTGAAACTCCACTGGATTAAAGTTTTGAAAAAATAATGTCCATGCAAAGTTTACGTCTGAGACTGCAATCTACACATTAATCAGTTCAACTCAAAACATGCCCTCACGGTGAAGCATTCCCTTTACTATGCGTTTGTTAGCCCCGAACAAACGGCATCGCCATAGTGCACAACAGCCTTCAGATATATCGATAAATGCGAAAATACTTTATGTGCACGAAGAAATAAATCACTACTTGAAGCGTCCATGAACGCTGAACACTGCTGCTGACGCTCAGGCGTTCACCAGATCCTATACAAACCTGCTATGTACATATAGCTTAATCCTTTACGTTGATACCTATATCTATGCATCATATATATCTAAATACAAACCTCACCATCGGTGAAAAGTAATAGCAGTAGCATTATGTGTAGGTCCAGACAACAGTTTGGCATTTTTTGTCGGATGGGGTCGCACTTGGGCCCAACGTGGTTGCGCCTAGAACCCCTTTTGTATATAAAGTTACACCGCTGACTGTGCCACGTCTCATCCGGATGAAAGATGCCCTCTCAACAGTTGAGCGATACGATTGCTGCATGCATTTCATGCTTCAGAAATCATTACCACACGTTAAAAGACGCCTCATTACAAAGTATAGTGACATTTCAGATAAATGGAATTCAATGGAAGACGTAGGATCATCAAATATTCAAACGGCATTTCATTTGTTGGTTTCAATTATGTTTACCTGACAAAGGTGGCAGTCAATCAAATGCCGCCTCATCGAATGCTGACCAGAAAGATGGTGACTATTTAACGCTGCTTTGCAACTCCGTAGTTTCCATAATGTCTATTTCAGTAATGATGTTTACGTTTGACAAAAAGCAGGTGTTATTTTTGCATGAATGTCGGATATTCGTCCTCTTGGTCCATCTGAGACCAATGGGCCGCACGGAGAAATCGCGCACCGGGGCTCCGGCGACGGGCGGCAGCGGAAGTGCTGACACCAAAGGACTATTTCTGGACAGGATTGACGCATGTTCCTTTATGTGGAGGCGACCCCGCATCATTTGATATCTCGTTGATGGAGCATCTAATGCTGAAAATTCTGCGCGCCTAACGGAAACTGATTACTTGTAGGTAATGAAAAAATGCAAACAAAAAACGAAGGAGTTAGTCCTACATTCCAATATGTATCGCATTGTTACGCCTACGCATTGTTCATGTCCACAAAGCTCTTTGGACACACTGGAAAGAGCAACGGTGGATCTAAGGTGTAACCTGCACCGAAGATTTTCTTCTTTTCCTTGACAGAAAACAAGAACACCCACAAAACGTATCAACAATGAACCTAAATAACGGTTTGCCGTCAAACGCACTGCTCAGTAAAAGGGCAGGGATAGTCGCACTGCACAGTTAAGGGCCCAAATATTTATGGCATGAAACAACATGCCGCGACAGCCACCATTGTGTTATTTTTCCTACATTCCGAAAACTGTCTGTTTCACATCAACAATTTCTTTGGGTGGACGAAATCAGAATACATCATCCATGTTTTCCACGGCAGTAGTTCAGAAAGAGTGCTTTTATTTTTTTCTGCCGTTAGTTGGATATCTACGGTCATTGCTACACGCCACCAGCATGCTGATTCGTACCTCTCGTTTTCCAGCTTTTGCAGCAGAGCGTCGGCACTGAAGATTGCCGCCAAATTATCTTTTACGCGGAGCGTCGGGGATGCCTATTTTCTCGGAGGCCGGAGTGATGAGGAAAAAGGCGATTGATTTTCCCGAACGGCCGCCGGGGAGAGCTCCTCTGGTGTCGCGGCGGACACCTTTATTGGCCGGGACACGGCCGCAGTGGCGCTGTTTGCCCGGACGTTTTGCGGCGACAGTGAGACACGATCCGGAAGATTGTCCGGAAATGGCGTGGCCGGCCGAGACCGTCTGCTGAGGCTCTCCGGCGACGATGGACGTTCTCTCTCTCCTTCCCTGGAGGCGTTTCGGGGGACGGCCGCCAGAGGGGCCAGAGGGGCCAGAGGAGACGGCCGCCAGACTGCAGGCAGGGGTGGAGAGGGGTGCAGCGTCCGAGGACCGGCCTCTCCTGTGCTGCTGGTGCAGGGACTCGGGAAGCGGGCTGTCCTCAGTACTTGGCTGCTTGGCTTTTGAACATATAGCTTGAGGTATCTCGACAATAGAAGCTAAAAATCTGGTTTGCTATTTATTCGGATCTCCTGAGTCGGACTTCCAGTGCAGTCGTCAAAAAATTGACCTTTTAAGGCCTCCGATTAAACTTGCGCTTCCGTTACGACCTACGGACGAAAAGTTAATTAATATACTTTAGTACCAGAAGTAATACACTTGAGAATAATACCTATAAATGTTGTTATAATAAATTAAGATACTATTGATAAAATAAGCCAACTGATGAGAGCTAATAGACTTAAATGCTAACACAACTGAGCCAGTGGCCGTATAGAATTACCTGTACTGGGGGAGAGGATGTATGTCCCCTACCTCTTTCTTCTGATCTATTCAACCGATTACGTCGAGGGTTTGTTTGAAGAAAGCAGGACTAGTGATTTTACAGCTCTCAGGGACTGGATTGCATAGGTGAAGTCTGAGGACAAACGAGGTCAAGTGTCGAGTCAGCAACACATTTTCCTTTCTGCTTCCCTCTCTCGGGTTACACGAGGTCAGCCTAGGTCAATACATGAAAATGTTGCATCTTTCAAAATCAAGCATTTCCAATCTGGCGGGATGTTAACAGGTAGCATACCCATACATCGCCTTAGGTAAAGTGACGTACTTAGGTCATCTGAACCACCCAGGACCGCCATCTGAACCAACCAACAAAATGCATGCTCACAAAGTCTAACTAAGATTATTTAGGTAGAGGTGGAGAAAAAGAAATGACCTTGGATGACCTAAATTGAGCTTGGAGAAGCTTCGTGATGCTTTTAGGCACCTCGATGTTCCTCATACAGTCAAAGTCAAAGTAAAACCTTACCTCGTTCACGTGTGGCCCCTTTACAAATGGTACATTGTCAAAATATGCCCTCGGGTGTCCTGGACTGACCTGAACAACATCACTTAAGCTCCAGGGCAAGTGCATTCATCTAGCAGGCTAACTTTTCACAAAGTTCCGTTGAAATCGGATGAACTGATTTGCTGGAAAAAGGCAGGATGCTTTATGATCTTCATTTGGTTTTAACATTTGATTTTGAATTCAAATGACCTGACCCAAAGGCTACTTGTGCCTTCAAATTGTAACCTCATTATGCAGACCAGCCCTCACAGTGTTCTGTAGCTGGCAGTCCAGCAAAACCTACTCCATACGCAATGTGGTGCCCGCCCTCCAGCCCAACCAGCGTGCGACCGTCCACCGTCGACGGAAGATAGGCCGCGCCACCGGCCTTCCGATTTCGTGAAAGAAATCACAAATCGGTTTTAAAATGCCGAATGGCAAAAGAATGTACTAGGAGTCCAGCAGACGATATAAGAAATTTGAGTGCTCTAGCGGCTTTACCGCGAAAGGTATGCGCAGAGATTAACAGTGGGGAAGTTTGCCTCCTCATCCAGTGCGCGAGTTAATTAAACAATGAGGAATAATCGAATTGGTCGCCCGGCTCGGGCAGGATGTTACGTTTTCTGGGAGCTAACGACGTCGCAACGACTGTGTACCGAATTGCAAAGGTCCCACCGGAAGAAAGATGGGCTATTTTTTTCTACAAAATCATAGAAATGGGCTATCATCTGTTGAAGACTTACGGAACAGATATTCAAATGGCATTTGATTTGTGTCGGCAAAAGTGCGCAACGATACAAAGAGGGCAAAGCGAGGACGACAGGACGAATTGTTTATTGGTGTACACACACGACACTTGCTTATTTTTTGTACATAATATTCAAATAGTCTTAGCCGCTGTTTTTCGCATCCAAGTTTTCGGGACGAAGTCGGGAATGATGTGCCATATCTTTCACCCTGATTTGTTTCTGTGTCATCGCAGTGCCAAATATTGCTGCGTTTATCATTCTTTTCTATTCGTAAAATTCCATTACTTGATTCCTTCGCGTTTGTCTGGATGTGGTTCTTGTGAGCTTAAAGCATCGCATACCTTCCAAGTAGGCGAGCTATTGATTCGCAGTATTCTTTCCTACTATTGCCTCCAGAAGGACTCTCGACTCTGCCTCCCTCCTCTCCGTCCGCTCATCCTTCCGAAACGAATTGCCGCCGCTTCCTCCTGTGTAGAAAATCGTCGGCAAAAGTGCCCCATTAGCCGCCGTGACCCGCTAATAACACAACTGGATTACGGTCTAGTTTGAACGGCGGCCGCTAGATGTCTCGCGCGTGCGGCCGCCAGTCGCGCGACGGCGGTCCGGGGCGGCGGAGGCGCCGTCTGCCGCTGGGATGGGCCGCGCCGTCGCCGGGCCGCAGGTGCCGCCGCCAGCCGGCCGCGGACGGTGCTCGGTGCGGTCCTGATGGCCGGGGACGTGTCGCAAGCGGCGGCGGGCGCCGGGGCCGCGGCCGGCCGCCGCTCGCACGCGCTGCTGACGCTGCTGGTGACGCTCGTGCTGGTGCCGGTGACGCGCGGAAACCCGGACGCCAAGCGGCTGTACGACGACCTGCTCTCCAACTACAATCGTCTGATCCGACCAGTTTCCAACGCCAGCGAGCGGTTCACCGTCAAGCTGGGCCTGCGGCTGTCCCAGCTCATGGACCTGGTGAGTGGTCTTGCGCCGTCCCGGCCCGCCACCCTCGCTTGTTTGGCGTGTTGGTCGGTGTCGCCACGCGATGCGACGGCCGAAAGCCGCGCCGCCGGCGTCGGCAACGCTACAGCAGCCGGCGGCCGTTCTGGCGGCGGGGTCAGTGGGAATCTTGACCTCGGCAACCCTGTCCCGGCAAATGGAGCGCAAACGAATCTATGATGGATGGTGGACAGCGCGACACAGTTGCAGAAATGCAGCGACGGCGTCGGAGTTGTTTGTGCAGTCAGTGTCCGGCCATTCTCACGGAGCGTCGCGAAATCCGTCCGCCGGAGTACGGGAAAAACAACAGCTTCCTTCAATTTATACCTGCCCGGAATTGTTTACAGGTTAGTTTATTTTTACCGGCCTCGGTTTTAGTTTTGTGCCAAATCAGCGAGCAACCCGCAGAACTGGAGTTTAATTCACTGTCTTCACAAAAGTGTGAAGAGGTGGGAAATGTGAAGAGTTATTCTGCTATCTGTACTTAAGTGTGAAAAGTCTAATCGAAATGTAATGCACCAGTTTTGCCGGCAAAACTCTAATTCTCTAGAACTGCGATTAATACCCATTTTACTTGATGTTCAGCTTGCCGATGTTCTAGCAAACACTGGTGCTTGTCAGTCGGGACAAAGTACATTTCATGCGGGATAAATACTAAGCAAATATTAGAAATCATTCGTGAAAATTGTTGTTTCAAGACGTTATTGAGCCATGCAATATAGGCATGATCAGTTCAGCAAACAGGTATTAGCTGTATTACCTTCATTTTATCCTGATTAGGGTAAGAGTTATATTAATTAGGTCAAGTTAAAATTCAGTACTCCAGTCCTAGAGAATGACGTCATAATTGAGTTTCCTGGCATGACCTGGAAACGATTTTCTCGGAGATGTTAATAGGATGCCAAATCAAACAAGAAAAACATGCAAATGTTTGCTGTAACCGCTCATGAAGAACCAAAAAGGCACCTGAGGAATGGCATTTCCTCTGAGGCTGGCGAAAGTTAACTTGCGAGTTGCTGGACATTTCCCCCTGGGGTTTTCCGGCATCACATCCGAACAACAGAAACTAGCAACCTCGAATTTCTAGCACCGCTACTTGAACAATGCAGCCGTCTTTTGGCGTACAGATAACTGATAACAGCGAAACTAAGAACAGTCATTTACTGGCATGGCACAGTGCCGATTTCTCCTCGTCCCTGATATGGATGTGGACATGTCCATTAACGTATTATAGACGCAAAGAATCAAATATGTTTTTGTAACATTGTGGCGACATTGATGTGGTTAATATCGGGCGACTCCAAAAAAATTGTCTGCTACAGAAGAAATTAGCTGAATGCTCAGTTTGCCAATTTCGATCATTTCTACTGTGTCGATGTGTCTTATGGATCATGTTCGCACGTTGCGGTCAGGGTCCTACATCTGATCCATGACGTCATCATTGCCCTTAACGATAAGGCCAATCCACTGATAAGGACATAAAAGAGTCCTGTGTGGGGACTCAGGGTAACATCCTATCGGCTATTTTATGTATGGCTGTCTGACTTTTTCTTTCTGAGATAGTTGGGGACAAAAAAATGACACCTAGTAACTGGAAGATTGAGAAATACCGTAGCTAATGTCGAGTTAACTCACTTTCTGTTTAGCAGGCAGTCATGTCTGAGGCAGTCTTTTGCGGTCTGAGATCCCCTTTTTTGTTGTTGTTTGAACTTGCTTAAGTCAATAGATGCCTGTCTGTTTTTTGAGTGTTATGTATTTATTTTCTTTTTGTACTTTTCCGTTTCTTAACATATTTTAGTTAACCACAGCCCCTTATGCTCTACCTTCGAATTTGCCTATCGAATACAATTGGCCATCCTGCGTTTAGTTCGTGAACCGGAGACATACATAGATTTACTCAAAGATGTCTCTTGAAACCCGTCTCGAGCATTTACGTATCTTGCAGGCTCAAACTAGGGTCCATTTCATCGTCTCCTTTCATCATCTTTTATTCACCTTTTCATAAATGTTGCGTGGTTGCTGCCACTAATAGGTATGCCATACCGTAAAACACATGCCTGAAGAAAAGAGAGCGTGCATGTGAGAGAGTTAAACAGGTTTTTAATTTTAAAAGGAGCACATTAACCCTATTCCTGGCAGGGGGGCAGGATCCGCCCCCCCCCGGGTTTTTTGCTTGCTAATTCCAGGCTTTTTAACGCAGTTTTACGAAACTTGGTGGCTTTTCCTAGCTATTCTTTCTACGCGCTGTGACAAAATTTCACAATTCTTCTTTGCTCAGGAGCGGAGCCAGGCAACGTTTTTGGGAGGCACCTCAGGCCATTTTTGGCCATGTTGAGGGTAAAAAGGAAAACGTCTGCCAAAAACAGAGTTTTTGAGATCGAACTTAAAAATTTACATGGATGTATAGCTAAATAGTTGGGCAATGTTCACACAAAATTTTGTTTATCTGAGGTCACTTTACGAGGTCAGGTCAGGGTCAAAAGTCAAAATTTTTTTTGTAACAATTTCGGCGCCGTCTTTTTCAAATAGCAAACCAGGAATATATGTGACGTAAAAGGGTGCCCTCTACTTGTGTACCAAGTTTTAGCTTGATATCAGGTCGGGTCACGGAGCTATGACCTAAAATGTCAGTGCGCGTACCCTATATCGCAATAGCCATAAAATAAAATTTTTGGAATAGAGTGAATTCAAATGATTGAAAACGTTTACAGATAATATCAAATGCGTACGAGATCATTCCCAGGTGGCTCCAAGGTCAGTGGAGGTCATTTAAGGTCAAAGGTCACAAGTTGATCTGAAGGACGTGTGACCATGACAGTTCCCCTTTTTTCATGTCCCTGGCACCGCCTATGCTAACATTATACAAACATTGTAATGCGATTTGTACTTCTTTAGCGTAGCATGACTAGCAGAAGCCCAAAAAGTGTTTTTACCTTTTTCGTTCATTCATTTGTTAGAAAATTAATCCTCCTATTTTTGAAACCCTGTGAACGCCCATGAATTTTCTCAAAATTTCAGATTTGCGGACCCATGGTAAAAGCCCTATCCATAATCTCTCAATTCATGCCAGTTTCATTGAAATCGGTCGATAAACAACGGAGTTATAAGAAGTCCAAAAGTACCCCCCATCTTGACATTTTCCCCCCTGTATCCACAAATTTCGAAATTTTGAAAATTTCTTTTTGTAAAAATGTAGTTCACGTGACGGCAAATCGATTGCCGTTTGTTGCGAAGAAATCGGACAAGTAGTTCTCGAGATCTCAGGGGGGGCCGAATCCGCCCCCCTGCCGGGAATCGACCATACCGTCTAGCCCTCCGGGAATAGGGTTAAGGAAAAAACAGCCGGCGTCAAGACGCTCTTGCCAATCGTATACCATTGTAATGATATATGACACTATACTCAAACCTCCTCAAAGCACATAAAAAGACAGGCTGATAACAAAAAACGTTCCTGAAAATTACTTTTAGAGCCTTCTTCACAAATATTACCAATTTTGAATTGTAACATTCACTGCTGTTCAGTCATATTTACCGCTAAAGTACAGACAAAAATGGTACGAATAGTTTTAAGCGTTGCTTTGTTAGGGATCATTAAAATCCTTTTCAAAAGGCCTTAAAAATCCGATCCAATCGCGAATCATTTGCTCCAAACGGAACGCAGTCCAATGCCCAATCACCCCAAACCGAAAGAATTGCAATCCAGTCCGCAATTCATTTCGCAGTCCTTTCATGGAATAGTTAATTTTTGCTGAAACAGCCGCGGCAATCCGCGCCACGTTGGTTATTGTCTGTGATGGCGGCTGATCGTCAGCTGTCGTACCACGAACTTTGACCCTGCCATCCCGCCCCGGCCGGGCCTCTGAATGCCCTTCACCCGGCCAAGGACGGGGTGGATACCTGTCCCCCAGGATCTCAGGTTCCTTGAGTCGCGTGGAAAAATATGAAACACCATCAAGGAGAGTCGAATGGGTACATTTTTAACTGGGGTCAATAATGACGTCATCAGGGGGCATGATAGGTCAGTCTGAGCTAGAGAGAAAGTGAGGTAAAAAAGGAAACTGACGCTGTGATTTTCGCTTTGGTGGAATAACAAGTTGATTATTGACATGTGTAACACATTCACAGCGTGAAAGGCCCAGTTACTGAAAGAGGTCAGGTCAAACCGCAAACTAATTTCATACATGTTTATGGCGTTTTACGATGGATCGCGCCTCAACTTACCCGGTGATTTGGTAATGAGTTGGATTGCAGATGATGCCCATAACATAAAGAAACCCTTGACAAGCTTTTGTCATTGCCCTGAAAGTCAGCCTTGGCCAAGCGAGGTCATCAGAGGTCACTGACTTCTGATAGCTCTGTTGATCTTAAATAGGCCTATTTTTGCGCTGAATTTGATTTAATAGTCTATTTCTACCCTAGAAAACAATATACTATTGTGTTAGGCAAACAGTTTTGGTTTTATGGAGACTGTATGTTGCAGGCAACAGATACTCATATCGAGGGTCATGACTTGAGTCAAGGTCACACGTGTTCTGGTGTTATGATGGTAACATATGTCATTGGCCATGTTTTTGACAATATTTGGGCATGAAAACCTCACGAAAATTTGCTGAAATTTAAGCAAAATCTGAAAAGTGCTCAAAAGTCACCTGGCTTAAGGTCATTGACCTTTGGTTTTCCGAAAAATGTAAAATATACAAGTTGTGGCGTTTATTACATACTGTTGCTCCTGTGAGTTTCATGCAACTCTGTCTAACCCTTAAAAAGTTATTAGGGTTACAATTTTTCCGGAGTACAATTTACACCTATGATACAAAAATGCAAAATGCAAAATACAAAAATGCAATTAAAATTCTGTACTACAAATACAATTGGCCTCTTTAGCCGAACCTGATAAAGTGGCCTGACCTGCTTGAGGCTTTAAACTTCCGCATAGGGTGCAAAATGAACAAACAAAAAGACAATGGAAATTTCGCGGCGCCGCGCGCCACCGTTTTTTGCTTCACTCGGAAAACCTTAAGGGGGAGTATTTCCTAACTCCCGGCCGAGCGAGGGTTATAAATTTGTGCCTACTTGGGGCGGAGGCATTAAGTAACAAACACTGAGAAGGACATTCGCTCATACCCGTCTTTCCTAATCATTGAGGAGTTTGGAGTTCCCTCAGAGGAAAAAAATATAATCTTGCTTTTCGTGCATTTCCTTACGTTGCGGCCAACTTCTTGAATGCATGGGATGCGGAACAGGGGGAGGGGCAGAGGAGACATATCCCTCTAACTTCTGATGAGGGGACAGTCCCTCCAACTTTTTGGCAATGCCTGCCAGCACGGTCAGCTCCGAGAGAAGTTTCTGTGCTCTAGGACGCCTGAACATGTCGCAACACGGCACCACTCGCCAATGCCGATTGCCTTTGAGGGCTGTGGTCCGTGGCGTAGTCAAGATTTGGTCTGGGTGGGAGAGAACTCGGATTTACCCTCCCCCCGACCTCAAGTAATCCGAAATTAGGAAAATGACCCAAATGTTGTTCACTTCAGTTTCATGGACCTTGATGAAATATACGAAAAACCATAAATGACACTTTTCGTACTGTTTCCGTAGTGTTACATTAACGGCCCCACGTGATAAGACAACTGAATGGAAAGGTTCTCGCTAGTCTTGCGAGGAGACCGAATTTGATTCTCGATCGTTACGTCGGGCTTTGCTATTGTGTCTGCGTACTTTTACTTTCGCCACCTTTCCTCTCTCTCATTGGCAGGCTGTTCTTTGGCGCTAAGCAGTCACCGTCCCGACTCTCTCTCGTGCGCGCCATCAGGACTATATTTTCTGGCGCGCAGGGAAAGATAAACCCCGCCACTATAATGGCCACAGCCAGGGGCGGCGACACCGAAGGGGACGTGGGAAACGCATCCCCAGCAACCTTGAAAATGTGGAGTTCTGTTTCCCACAACCGTGGAGGGAGCTTATATTTTAGTACGAATGCGCAGTCTGGCAGGAAGGCAAATGTTCGAAATCACTTACAAACATTAGTTGTTGCCCAAACTGAGAAAAGGAGGACGTATCAAAGACCTCATTCACTGTCATGCTTCTGTGCCTGGCGCAACAAACAGACCTATCGTTTAGAAAATCATTTCCGATGTTCTATTTTTTCCATAACGCAAATCCTCGCCAATGGAAGCACCTGTCGCAAACACCGACGAACAGCGCTTGCATACGCCGCTTCCTTTGTTTCCCGCCTTTCCCACGGTTCTCGATTGTCCGTATCCGAGCAAGTTGCAGGCGCGCCAGCTTGCGTAGGCATCCACATATAGAAGCATTGGTGTTTGGACGTTCTTGAAAAGAAACGTGGGAATTACATAATGTCTATCCCGATAACTCGCTTCGAAGGGGGTGATTTTGAGGTTCGTGTGGACCATCTTTAACGGGTAAACAACTTCTCTGGCCCAGTGAACGCCGAATCCAAGCCGACAGGGTCGCCGCCAGCACCCTGTTCACCAGCGAATGAGATAGTGCTGCGAAGCTGGCTACCATCGTTTCAGAGTACCTTGGTTGGCCCCAATTAAGGCTGGGTAAGAATATATGAAAACGTCTCTGCACTGCCACAACTTTAGGTGTCACATCAGATTCAGACGGACTCAGAGTCAGACAGACTAAAGAAAAAACGCCGCCTCTGGTCATGCCAAGAGTTGAAAAAATGATGGCAATAACTCTCAAAATTTACGACTCAATAAATCATCTGATTTCGTGCGTCATTGCAAAATAGCCTTCGGACTAAAAATCAAGTGGCGAAAACGCTGCATATATTTTACTTTGGGAAGGTTGGCCTTGCTCGGCCCATCTCCCACCCCCACAACCAAAGCTATGTGTCACCGCTGCTGATCACAGCTACTGGGCACGCGCAGATGGTCAGGAAGTCGACCTGAACCTTGAAACCACGGCGCTGGGTCCTTCGTATGTGTGATGCCATGTAAGTAATGACTTGCATTAAACCAAGTAAGAAATAAGGTTCAGTGAGCTGTTAAAAGGATTGCAAAAAAACAATGCACTTCGAAATCTGATATGCTCTAAGAAAAAGATTTCATTCCAACTGAAATTCTTAAAAAAAGACTGCGATTCAGAATTGCGAATCCTGCAGTCCAAATCCTCGTGATCTCTGCGCGTCATCCGGGGACATACCGCAGCACGGCACAGCTGAAAATTGGATGTTAGACATTCTGGGGATTAAGATCGACCACCTACAAGCAGGCCTCTCGCATTCCGTGCTCGAGCCCGTGACGTAGGCTGCGGCGCCGTCTGCCGGGCGGCCGGTCCGCCGCCCGGGACAGCGTCCGTCCGTCGCTCGGGTCCATCACATCAAGGAGGCTGGGCTGCGGCGGTGGCCGGCACTGCGTGCCCAGGGGAGGGACGCCGACCGAGACACCGGGCCCGTCCCCCGCCCGCCGATTGGCGCGGCTCCTCATTGTCGGCCGCCGGCTGACATATGAGGTGTCGCCGCCGCCGTCGAGGCCGCCGCTGTCCCCCCGCCGGCAGCGGCGGCAGGACCAGGGCCTGAGCTGCGGTCCAGTGCGGGCGGCGGCAGCGGCGGCGGCGGCGGCGGCGGCGCGGGTCTCGCCGCTGACGCGTCGCGGCCGTCGTATCGGCGTCCTGCCGGAGTCGATCAGACGATGGGCTCGGCGACCGGCGGCGGCGGTTGCGGCGGGCACCTGACCACACCGCGCCGGCCGATCCATTAGTTTTCCAGTCGGACCGGGCGGCGACAGCGCTAACTTTCGCCGGCCGCCGCAGGGGAGGGCGGCAGCTCCAGCTCAGCTCCGGACCGCTGGCTCGGTCGCTCTGGGCCGGCGCCGACGGCCGGGTGACGTGCGTCGCCGGGCGTCCCCGTTCGCGGGCTGCGGCCGACCCTGCCCGCTGGCACGGCCGGCCCGGCCCTAATGACGAGACGCCGGGACGGCCGGCCAGGCCATTCAGCCGCCGGTCGGCTGGCCATTACAGCCAGCTGGAGATCGCGCAGCCAATCCGTCGCGCAGTGCCAATCAGCCGGGCACCGCCGCCACACGACACCTGCCCGGGCGCGAGACGACCCAATCGCGACGGTCCGGCGGCGGCGAGCACTGCTGCCTCCGAGTAAGAGCTGAGTTTTAGCCAGGCGACTTACCGCCGCTTACCTGCGCCTTCTGCTGCAGAAGTTTGCCTGGCGACGACAGAAGTATAGGCGATGATTTGATATGACATGCGTTAGTATCGAGCCAGCAACACCGAGAGAAAAGAAGAGTTAGATGATGACAGGAATTACAAAATTATCTACTGACTTTGGAAGATAAACAACTCGTTTCGTTAGAAACAAGTAAACGCTACAGACACAAAACATTTCATTCGCTTTAGTTGTCGTGATTTTTTTCTGCATAGCTGATACTTTTCTCATCTTGTTTGGTAAGAAGTTGATTCTGTCGCAAAATTCTAAAGCTTTAAGACGCGTTTACACCCATTTACATGTCGCATAAATGCTCAGTTCTGTCCAGGGAATAGGGATGCGTAAAATGTAGGATAAGACGGACATTTTCAAGATCTCCAAACATTTTTGCTTTGGGATGCTAAAAACATCGCAATGGAACGCTGTCAGCACTGTAAAGGGAAAAACTGGAAAGGCCTTTGCGGGAAAACGACCCCATTCCAGAAAACAGGGCGTCAATGTGAAATAAGCGGGCGTGCGTTTCTTCAGCGAATATGGGTGCACTTAGCGCGATGAACGCTAAGTTTTTGGAGCGCCGTTGCGGGCCTCACACTCGAGAAACAGATCCTTTATCGGCCCGCCTGCGTGAGTGCGGGGCTTAAAATTCGCTTCGTCCCGGCTCCGACGCCTAGTAAACCTTTGTAAACAAGTCTGGCCTCCTTCGTTCCTCTCCCGACAGTGGAGCCGCATTCGCCCCGTCGACGCCGTAACGGCCGGGTCCATCATTTCCTGCAGCGCTGTCGACAATAGTCCGCCGTCTGCCAACAACACCGAGCCGTTCTGAATGGAGTCTCCCACGCTCGGAGGAATTTCGGAAGACCTGGAGAAGGTGGAGACGCAGCGTATATTGAGAGGCCGATCTTTGTGACAGCGAATCCGGTGGACCGCATGGCACGTTTTGCACAAGCGTCAGGTGACGCTACGGGAAAGATGTTTCGAACGCGTGTGGAATTTTGGCATACAATTGTGGGATTCTGACCGCCAGGAGTAGCTCAGGGTAAGGTTATTACCCACCACCAACGCCTAATTTTTTTTTCGAACGAGAGGTAGACGGACGCTAGTATCCACCAAGTCTGCGGGAAGAGCCTTCTTAACTCGAGCCGTTTTTGGCGCTGTTTTTGTCCTCGGCGTTGCCCTCATCTCGAATGGTTTTATTTCGGGGCAAATGCCGTTTACATTTTCAACATTACCGGTAGATCATTCAAATTCGGTGGCTTTTCTTCCGCCCCGTCACGTGATAGCTCTATGGAAATGAAATGCAGTCCGTGCAACTACACAGAACATGAAAAGGATAGGATCAATCAGATCTCTGAAGTAAAACCCATCGTCGCAAGAAAAACTTCTAGACTCAAAAGAACACTGTCTCTAAGCCGCCGTTAGCTCGTGGACTGCCTCTCGACCGGCGAATCACGTGCCTGCCGTCTGGCGGACGGCGCAGGAATGTTTTTATTGGCACGAGCCGCGCTGCCGCAATATCGGTCTGGGGACAGCCGGTCGCTGGTCCCCTTCGCTCGGAGTGTCGTCTGGCGCGACCAGGTGTACCCTCTCAGCGCTAGATGGCGCTTGATACTGGCGTGAAACCGTAGACTGCACCGCATGGCTTTTGTATTCCGGGACAGTCTATGGAGCCAGGCTGCATGAAGATGTTCGCGGATGAAATACAAGGGCAACAATGATTTTTGCGATATGGAGACGTTGTTCTTCATATGAAGACGGCCGAATGATTGTGTCGTCGGCTCCTATATATATATATATATATATATATATATATATATATATATATATATATAACATGTATATATATAGCAAGCTGATGTATTAATTGAGCGCCGTGATCGGTACTCAGTTCAATTGAAATAGTGCCTGCTCTCCTCATCTTCGCGAGAAAGGTTCGAATCATTTCGGTGCTCAGTAGTTGGCCCGTGGATCAGCTGGTAGCTGGCCAGTAGGGAATCATTCTGATTACCGCATGGTCCCTCCGTATCTCCGAGGGCACGTTAAAACCTTCGCAGCAAAATCAGCCATTGTTTGGAACTGTACCGTTGGGTATAGGCTTCAGGGGCCGTTCAGCAATATTTGATTACGAAGATCATAAAGATTACCCGAGAGAATCATTTTGATCAAGCTTGTAAACAAGGCCGTTTTTTGCGCCGCGCAAAAATAACGGCAAGTCAACATAATCATCAAAGCGTTCCTTTTTGTACACAGTTCGATAAAAGTCTGCGGAATTTTTATTAGTGTTTTCCGCTACTTTCGTTTCAAACTGCCCTGAAGGTATCTAGCAATAATATTTCGTGTTACTCAGTTGTTTGGCGTCTTTAATCTGACAACGTTAGTTGAACATTATCCTTCGAAATGACGTTTTTACAATAAATCATCTTCACGAACAATCTTTGCTTGATGGAAGAAGTTTCCTTCATTCCATAAACAGTGAGGAAAAAAGTTAAAACTGAAAAGTTAAAAAGTTTAGACCAAAGCATTTTAACAGAGGCCCTGGCGGCAGTAATATCAACAAGCAGTGGCTCGTCTTGGCATTTGTTTTTTCAACATCGCCACATGAAGAAGTGTGAGCGTCTGCAATAGCATTTTATGCAAGGGCAACATTAAATGACCGCCATTTTATTTTGATCTGATGTTTTTGTAACAAACGATACGCCGTTGCTTAGCTTTTAATTTCCCCTTCTATACGAAATGAAGGACTGCCTCAAAGTCTAACACAGTTGTGGTGGCCTTGTAGTTTCTAGCTTTGTAGAAGCGATTTATCTTTAGCTACATGTGCCATATGTGTGTATCCCCAACGCTGATACCTCTGTTGATATACGTTGAGACATTCTTTTTGCTACATTCAGAACAATCATTTTCGTCTCTCCCTCTCATTCTCTCTCTATCTCTCTCTCTCTCTCTCTCTCTCTCTCTCTCTCTCTCTCTCTCTCTCTCTCTCTCTCTCTCTCTCTCTCTCTCTCTCTCTCTCTCTCTCTCTCTCTCTGCCTCACTTAAGGGCATAGTATGTTTTAGTTCTTGGTAAACGTAACTATTTACCTTTTCATAAAAGCCCTCTCCACTCCAGTAAACAAAGCTGTTTGCCTAAGCACATTGCCGCCGCCGTTTACAGAAGAGTCCTTTCACTTTAAAGCATTTTACACGTCACATTTAACAAACCCTCTGCATTGTTTCCGTAAACCATTTCATACTTTCCCGTGCATTTCGACACCAGGAGCGGTGGAACCTCTGTGGAGATTCGGGGACAAACGCGATTTTTACCTCGTTTCTTTCCATGCAAGCCTTAGGGTTAATGATAAATTTTGCTAAAAGTTGGGAGGGGGGCAGTTACCCCGTCCCTCCTCCGGTTGCAGCGCCGCTGTTCGACACTGTTATCACCGCCGCTCGGTACGGTCATGACTGGGACGCTTTATCAGCGCCACTCAGGGCAGTCCGTCCCCGAGCGCCGCCGCCGGTCGTCGCCGCCTCCGCGACGACTCCGCCAGCGTCCTCCCGTTCCGCCCGCCGGCCTGCCGCGCCGGGCGCCGCCACCTCGTCACGGGCGGCGTACGAGCTCCGCCCCGAGCGGCGACGGTCGGCGCCGTCCTGCGCCCAACGCACGGTAAACATCGGTCGCCGCGATCCGGCGCCGGCCAGGCGGGCCGCGTGACTGGCGACAGCCGCTCGGCCCGGCTCCAACGCGTCCGCGGACGGGCCTGGTCTGTGGCTGGCACGTGATGAGACGTCTGGAGGCTGAGCTGGTCTGAGGCTGGCACGTGATGAGACGTTTCGCAGGATCCGTATGTTTTCGGCGGCCAGTGAGAGGCCCGGGGACATGGCTCATCTGGGAGGGGCACGTGGTGCGGTGCCGGAAGCGGGACCCATCTGAGACCGATGGGGCTGGCTAGTGATGAGCCATGACTGTGCGTCCGAACCCAGTGCCGAAATAAACGCTTTGTTGGACGTCAGTGGCCGGAAAGCTTATTTAGGACATTCATGATGCATGACATAAACTGACATATGCAAAATAAATGTTGCTGAGATGGGAAGCTGAAGTATAAAGCAAATGTGCATTTCATAAGCCTTCCGCCTTTTGAGTTATTTTTATTTCTTATTTTGTGAGTGATGTAAATGCGCTTGAAAGTTCTGGCCAGAACATAAAATGCTTGACCAGATTTCAGAAGCAGTTAAATGCAAATATTGCATCGCCTTCCAGCTACCACTACTACCACTCGTATTCTGCATGCATGACCATCCGGCCATATTCGCCGGCGCCCACTCGCCAGCAGCGTTGCCCTCGGTCGCGGCGAGTTCCGTCTGCAGTGCGGTCGTCATTACGCCTCTGACGCATAATCCGGCGAGGCGCGCCGCCGCCGCCAGAGGGCCGGCCGGCCGCCCGGCCCGAGCTGCACACATCAATATCGCCTGCAGCCGGCCGGCCGCCGGCATTATACGCTATTAGCGGTGCGTTTTGCGCCGCGCCGCGACGTCGGGCATCCCATTCGGGGCCGGCCGCGGCGGCTGGGTCCCTCTGGGAGGAGCCGGCCACGCCCGCTGCACAGTCCGGCCTGCGGGGCCGAAAAGGACAGAGAAGGGCTGCGGATGACGTGGGGACAGAGGAGAAAAAAGGATGCATGGGAACGAAGAGGGACATAGGGGGTCGTAGGAGGGCAGAGGAGGACCGAGGAAGACTGCTGAAGGGTCCAGAAGAGAATGGATGAGGACAAAGGAGGACATAGGAGAGAGGAGTGGAGCGGAGGAGAATGGAGATGGACGGACCAAGGAGGAAAGGGGAGGAGGAAGAATGAAGGACGAGGAGTGAGAACAGCGAGAACGAATTAATGCGGGAAAGGAGGAGAATGAAAGACATCAAAAGGCGGAAGATGAAAACTGGGAGGAGCAAAGAGAGGAATATTTTAAGGGAACATGAGGATGGAGGACAGAGGAGCACGGAGGATCATTGAATCGGCTTTCTGTTGATGCCCGTGCCTTGTCACCAGACCTGGACGCAACTCAACGATCCCACAAATCAACGCCAGTTTGGCAAGCAGCGGGCATTGACCCTCGTAAGCGATTCTGCACTGTCGTCAGAGGATGCGGAAACATCGTTTCGGTTTTGACCGGGATGAGGCACCACCAGCGGACGGCCCGTTTTTGGTGACCGGGCCGTTGCACATCGACATCCGGGCCCGGCCGGTGACAGATGTTCCGAGACACATCTGTACAGGGGCGGCCACAGAGTGGAAATGGCGCGTGGCGGGCGATGCCGGCCGCTGGGTGGCCCGTGACGAGCCGGGCTAGTCCGAATAGATCTGCCGTTTTCCTCCCCAGGCCGCGCGGTCCCGTAAGTACCACTGTCGTGGAAAAAACGTCCCGGCCATTTGGAAGTTTTTGCTGACGAATATTATCACGGGCCATTTGTATTCAGACGGATCGCGTCAGCAACATTTGGAAACATTCCGACCATATTTAATTGGATTAACTTTGGATGATGTCCACAATGAATCCTACACATGGTAAGATGTGCGAAAAAATATATACGAGTGAGCATGAGATTGGCCCCAATACCATGAACGAATTACGACAAGAACTTTTCCAGAGTGTTTTTTCACTGACTGACGCGTCTTTGGGAGGAAATCATGCGTGCAAAATGTGGCTTTGATCCAGCACGTTTCACCACTGTCACACGAGGTTTAATGTCACTGGCTCAAAACGTATGGGACATGCAACCATTTTCCAGATCTGATTTAGATTTTGATCAAGTTTTCGCAGGATTTTCTGCATTCCGAGCCCATTGAAGTCACGAAAGACTGCTCTATTTATCCCCAGCAAGCACACCGTTTTCCATGGATTTTTGGTCCCTGGGAGATTCAGTCATGATGAGCACAGAGTCTAGAATGCCTCCAAACATGTATCTTGTACTCCAGTTCTTTTAACCATGAACACGATATGGATAAAATGTACATCATTGCACTCTTATTGACGTGACGAGAAGACGAGAGAATATGTGAAACATTGGATCAAAAGACGTCTCACATGGTCCGTCTTAAGTCGTAGGTCACTGACTCTGTTGGCAGCAGTATGGTTTGAGTCGGAATGACCCTGCGACCCCCTTTGTGACCTCGGGGTACTGGCGACAATGCCAATCGATAATTTACAGCAGGTATTGTTTTCGTCTGTCACCTCTCGTCAGTACTTTGTTGCGCACTTGAATAAGAGCCGCACCTCGCTCGGCGGAGTCGTTCATCACTGTGATCCCGCGAAGACTTCCTCGGCGTCCTTGGAGCCAAGCGCTATCTCCCAATCAGCGTGGTCGGCGGCAAGGAACTCCGTGTTGATCCCGCAGGCCTCCAGGATTCCCAACGGTTTTGCCGTGATGATGTCCGCGATGGTCTTCCCAGCGAGAGCCTCCTTTGCCGCGAGATCCATCTGCATTCGCTAGGGTGGGCTCTCCGATCCCTGTTCCTGGAGTGCCGCGACCATCCTGTTCTTCATCTCATACGCCACGTCCTCTCGAGGAACATCAGACAAGCCAGTTCATTCTTCGTTGAGGTACCAGGAGCGACTGGCGAATTTCTTTGAGGTCACCTTCGAGATTTCAGCATCCGGGTAGCCGACCAAGCTCTGCAGGAAGGCCAGATCGCGGACGGGAGCGTTGACCGCCGATGGAGCGCAGAACCATGTCCTGACGTACAGAGCAATGATGAAAGAGACGAAGCATTTGAGTGCCTGATTCTCTGAGAGCCAGTGTAAACTGATCGCAAAGCAAGAAGATCTTGGTTCCGTAGATCATGCGTACCGTCCATCTGGTATTGTGGAGAGCACCTGATTGGAGAAAATTCACTCCTCGCGGGGGCTGTTCGCGAAAGAAGATGACCGTGAGAAAGAAGAACTCACGGTAATTATCGTGTGGATGGATTTCGTCCAGCTTCTCGCGGCAGAAGACGAAGACATGATTTATGGAATGGAGAAACATCCCTGTCACTGCTGTCTTCAGGTCTTCACCCATCATGGGTTTACGCTTGCTCCGACCAATGTGCTCCCGTCTCCTGGTAAAGTGTTTGAGCCAGGAGATCTATGGTCCCGAAGACGGATCGAAATACCTGGAGATAACTGACTATGTCACCAGTTCAGAAATATGATGACAACAAAAGAAGTAAAGGAGCTGTCGCCCAAGCTTCTGTTGAAGACGAGTGCATTCTCCCAGCGTCTGTCCAATATTGACAGAGGTGGTGTCGTAGCTCATTCCGACGACTTTATCCGAGACCTCCCAGTCTTCCGGACAATTGGCGATAGCGTCGGCTGTCTTTGCCCCAGTTCCGTTTACGAGCCTCGGAGCACCGATGAGCTGGGCGACCCTTCCTGGACCGGTTACATTGACAGAGGGGCGATCCACCGTCCCCCTTCCATTCTCGGGTAACAGTTTGCCATCCTAGTGAATCACCAGGTTGGATGCAGCGGAAAAAGAATGCTAGATTCCCTCCACAATGACCTTCTCTGCGACTCGTGCGACCCCCTAATTGAGATTCTGTTGATCGACAGTTTAGAGGACCCGTGGCAGAGCGCCGAGGCCGACGTCGATAGGAAGTGGATCGCAAAGTGATAGTTGAACTTGACCCAATCACGGGCTGCTGCCAGACCATGAGTGACGATGTTCTTGGCTCTCCTGCAGAGCTGTTTCGAAGGGAAAGGCTTGTCGAATGGCTGCCGGGTCATCCTCATCCGTCAGTGGTGTGCTGTCGGTAGACGAGGATTCCAACTCGGTAGTTTCCTCCGGCTCAGTTTGTTCTTCAGTCTGACGGCGGACCCTTTCTGTGGCCTGCTGTTGCCGTTGAAAAGCTTGCTCCTCCTTCCCAGAAAGAAACTTGCCGACTCCCACCATGAAGCCTCGGCAGCCTGGCTCCTGTTGGGCCTGAAGGAAGTCTTTGTCTTCTTGGATTCTGACGATCTTCGTGGCTCCGATGTAGGCAATGTCAAAGGGATGCTCGAGGCTGCTCCTTAATTCTTTTTCCTCCTTCGTTTGTGGGGTAGACCTCCTGCATGTGCCTTTGATGACAGCTCGGTACTGGCCAAGCTTTCTGTCAAGCTTCATTATCACGTTCCGCTCCGATACAGCGGGAATGCGGAATATGTCCCACATCCTCATCACTTCTCGGACGTTTTGTGTTTTGGCCTCCCTTTGCGTAAGCTTATCCGCAAGGTGAAGCTGAGCATATCGCTGCAGCACTTTACCCCTCCCCCTTCGTGGGTAGCTTGTTTTTTGGCACTGATTCAACCAGAGCACCGATTAGTTTAATCTTGTTTTTTTCTCGTGATACTCACCATAGTGCCAGAGGCTTCCGCCATTAATGGTACCTTCCGCATTGATGCAGATCGACGCTGGTGGTCCTTAAGTCAGACAAATAAGGTATCAGATTATAGAGGAAAGTGCCCTTGAACATGTCTTGTTGGCACACTATGGCGTTAGAAACCTGTGTGATGAATACAGCTATTTTCGGCATCCCTGCAGCATTCTCAACTTTCTTTCGCTTCAGAAGGTTCAAATTAATTTTGATCAACAGATAAGGCCATATTACTTTTGACATATCTGAATCATCCTGGGAGTACAGAAGGCTGCCGATCACACATGAATTTTCAAGGACGGACTGTTTTCTTTCGTACGAGTCTCCAGCAGGCTATACATGTATGTATATGTGTATCTGATTATGAAAATATACAGCCTCCTGAACATGGCTTATGACTGAAATGTTAAGTTTTTGTTAATGTAAACATGTTTGCGTTTAATCCCAAGTCTCTCCCGCTATAGGATGTATACTTTTATAATCATGCTTAAAATCCAAAAGCATGTACAGACCAATTTTAGCTTATATTTATTTGATCTAAAATTGTGTTGGACTGCTGGGGTGCAGACCGAAAGGAATCACACGACGCTAGAAGTTGCAGCGTACTTGAGAACGGCACCATAACCAGGTGACATGGCGTAGGGTTTTGTAAAGACGCGAAAATGTAACATCATTTACATCTGTGATGTAACTCGTCGTGACTATGGAAATGCATAGGTAGCTGAACATTTGCAATCCATTTTTTCTCATCTTTACTTTATTTTCTTTCAAAGCCCAAGGTAATCTCAGCGGCTTTTAAACAGTGATTCAGACGCCGACAAGGAAGGCGGCACTTTGTAGCGGGCATAAACAAATGACGGCGTGCACGGCACGGCCCCTGCATCTGCCAGGAGCTCAGGGCCGCTGAGAGTTCGTCGAGGTCGCTCCATCGCGCAGCGCTGCCGCGCGGCGCGCCGCCCGGGACTCCAAACGTCACTTAAACCCCGCGGCTGGCATTTCAGAGCCTCGACATTGCCCGGCGGCCGGTGAATTCGGCCGGCGTTGCCGATCTGCAGGCGACGCGGCGGCCGGCCGGCGGCGTGCGTCACTCCAGCGGCGGGCCGCGACGAACGAGCCGGCCCGCGAGCGTGCTCGGCCGACCGTCCGCCGCCGCCGCCGATCTGTCACGCGCTGACCGCCGTCCGAGGCGGCCGCCGCCGCGCCCGGCCGCCAGGCGGCCCGCAGTGTGTGCACGGCGGCGCGGCGCGCCACGGGAGAAGATGAGCGAGCCGCTCGCCGCCACTGACGTCTGAGCTCTGCGAGATGTCGCGGCAAAAACGGCGCAGCGTCCCTGGAGAAATTAACGGCGCCATTCGCCGCGCGCGGCGCGTCGCGAACGACGCCCGAAAATGCATTCAGTGGCAGTAGACGTTTTGCGCTCCAGTACCGGAATGCTTAGCGGGGATTGGGCGGCGCGACGTTGCCCAGCGCGTCTCAGACGGTCCGTCGGGTTTCATTTTGGCCAGGGCCGTGACCATTTGCTGCTTTATTCAGGTCAGGCCCGGCTTCAGTCGCTCCACGGCCGCTGGAACTTTATCCGAGGCTTGAAGACTCGGCTGCTGCATTTCAGTTAAAGATGTAAATGTCGCATGGTTTGTGCATGACAGCCTCCCACGCTAGATGATTTATGTTCCATTGCAGCGTTTGAAACATTAGTCTTTTACAAACCAATTCATCCAAGTCATCATCTGCAAATTTACGATTTACACTGATTGGCAGAGTTTGTAATCATGCGAAAAACGCATTAATAACAGTTACCACTAGGTGAGTCCACAACGCGACGTGTGAATGTCCGGGACATTTTGCTGTGCAGAAACGTGCTCTTAATTTAGTTTTCAGTTTTCCTTTGAAACTAATGTACAATCTGCATTAGTTTTAATTACACGCATTTTCCGCAGCGCAGTCCACTTTGCTGGATCTGATGCTACTTCGTTAGATCTGACAACGTAAAAATATTAATTCTCTGTTTTCAGAACCTGAAGGATCAGATCCTGACGACCAACGTATGGGTGGAACATGTGAGTAGTGGAGCACGTCCTGCCGTTGTGGAAACACCCGCACCGGAGTATGCATGGAACTACTGCGATATTTTTTTTTCTTTTGGCAACAACACAAGGTGTCCTTGCTCGTTATTGGTTCGTGTCATGCGCGAACATTTCAACTTTGTTACGTCGTTCTTTGAGCTCTGATCTTTAAGAACTTTTAGACATTGGAATATTCACGTTGTTCCTGCTTTTTTCGCTCTGCTACCTGCATCCTTCGTCTCGTCTGCTTTGGTTTTTTCAGCAGCTGCATCGTAAAATTACGGGGCTGACGCTAGAATGGCGTCAGGGGAAAACCTTGATGACGTTACTGTCGTCTTTCAATTGATCCAAGTGATTTATGCAGTGGTGAATTGTGTGTGTGGTGGGACATCTTTAGAACGCCAGCGGAAAGATGCGAAGCGAACGAGAGAACAGGAGGGCAACGATATTTGGCATAGCTGGTCGCGCTTAAGCACGATTTCGACTGGGTTATTTCACATCTTTCAGCTGAAAGGAAATTGTTGTACCCCCTCCCCGTACCTATATGGAAAAACAATGTGTTTTTTTTCGTGGACTCAAACGACAGTCAATATCCCGTCACTATGAGGCCCCAGGATGTTTACTTTGATGGTTTCAAGGTCACTTATGACGCAAAAAAATCAGCAATCAAATATGACTGAAAAGTAAGAAAAACAATTGTAATGGAAGAAATGAAAAATTAAGAATGTAAAAAATATGTCAAAAGCGAAGTCTCAACTTCGACGCTGTTTCCCGACCTCCATCAGCACATTTAATCAAGCAAGAATGGTCTTTGTGGACAATATGTGGCACGAAAGTTGATTTACGTTAACGAACCACTTGTTTAAGTTTGTTTCTATATTTCTTTATATTTTTTATATTTGATATAATTAGGTATCAAATATAATTAAGTTGAAGCGAACCACTTTGCTGTAAAAAGTGGCATGATGCTAATCTAAAAAACAAGTTCAGAGTACGTCATGCTTTGAACTTTGAGGTTTTACATGCCACGGTGTAAAACCGCATGAGTAGTCCACAAATGCATTTGCTTTTCTGCATCTGCCATACTTTTATTGCTAAACCTGTCTGCATACAAAAGGAAGCTAAATCGACACTGTGCGAACGTGACAAATAACCGTCGTTGACGTCGCTTGAGATCACCCATGGCTTGCGTAAAATGGCATTTAGCCTTCACACTGATGAGCTTCTTATAAGTCATCTTAAAAGGAAACGATAAGTTCCTAAGTCCTAACAGGTCTTACAAACCGCTTCTTTTACATGGGCGACTCTCCCATACAAGCAACTTAAACATTGGCTGACCGGTTCCACCAGTAATTTGGGGATGAAATCTGAACATTGGGCTTTGTTTCGTCCAGCTAGATTCGAATAAAAAATTATAAACAATACGAGAATAGCAAAAGGCAAATATCTAGCATCCGGAAACATTGCAGTTCAGCGCACGCATACCTTATGACTGTCCGCCAGGTCGTGAACGCAATTCGTAGCCTTATTCCATATGTCTGACCAGGCCTCCATGAACGTCTATAGCGACCCCTGGCGGTCACTGCCACATCCAGCACGTGACTTTCCTGACAGCTTTTGATAATGTAACGTGATCCTGGCAACGCCAAGCCTGAATGTTGACTAAAGCCATAACTTTCAAGATTATGAATTTTATTTTAAAACACGAAGCTAAACATGATTCATGATGTGACCCATGACATGAAAATTGTTCAGTGATTTTGAAGTCAAGATCTCCATGCTCGCCTTTATGTCGACAGTTACCAATTTGTGATGCGATAGTGACACAGCAACGGCAGCAAGTCCACAACAGTCCTGCAGCGAGTTCTGTTTCCTATACATCCAGCACTATCTTGCCTACCAGTCATTTCCCTACGAAACGTAAGCTTCGGCGAAACTTTCCGTAACTCTGCTAGCTATTACCCTGGGCGCACTTACGACACGATACGATGTATTCCCTCGGTCACTAGCGGCGGAACGTGTTGCGACAATGGGGTGCACCGGCTACTTTTCGAACCATTTTTTCCACGCAAAGACGTAAGGTTAGTGCTAAATTTCGTCAGTTCAGGGGTGGGTGGGGGAAGGGGGTGAAGGGGCGTGTTTCCGTCGCCCATGCCCTCGGTAACTGCCGCCTTCAAGATGTATTCCATTCCATCCTGTGTGTCTTATCTCTTCCAGAACTCCGGAGCCGCCCCTGCTCTTTTATCCAACTTACGATGCCATTAATTTGACCTTCGGTGGCCTGATTAACCATTTTTTGCCCAAAGGCAGCTGTGTTGCTTAGCCGATGCAGCTGCTCCTGCGCATATCCAGATTGGAGCTGATTATTGCCCCGCGGTACTGGAGCTGAAATCACTGGAAAATGATAAACGTTATTCGGCAGGCTTCATTCGGCACGTTTGCATTAAAGGAGATGAAACATTTCCTTTGGTACGCAAACTGCCTTCAAAGAAACTGTCGGCCATAATACACGCAACTTATTTTACGGGCCTCTTCTTCACAAAATTTAACTAATGCCATGCTGCCCTAAAACAATATAAAAATGAGATATTGGAAAATGATCCCAATTTGCTGGCAGTCAAATGGAAACATAGTTTCATTGGACATTGAAAAATAAGTTAAAAAAATGCATCACAAAACCCGACTTGGCTGACCTCAAAATTTGGAACGATTTAACACATATCCCTCTGGAACGCCTTCAAATTAATATTCGAAAGATAAGTGTCTGTAAGCGTTAGATGTACTGATATGCGGACTTCTAAGAGGGGGAGGGGGCAGCAGAAATTGCACATCTCTCATGTTTTTGCACACTCATTTCGAAATAAAACGTTCGAATAACATAATAGCATGTTTTAATCTCTCTTCTGCTGTATGTTTACCACATCTCATGCTGTTCGTATCTTAAAATTAGATATCGAGTTTGTCGCCTGCGAGACAACAAAGTGGGTGGCCGGTCGCGAGGTCAATTCATCGTCGGACGCACAGTCGCGTCCGATAACGCCTGGCCCCTAGTGCCTGTCCGACCTGACACGCCAAGGGCAAATGTCCGACGACGCGTGACCATGTGGACGGATATATAAACACACGCACGCACTCACGCATACGCACACGCGGACGCACACTCGCGTACTTGGCTGGCGGACGGGCGATTGATTGCTTGAGCAGAGACTGCAGCCAGACTGCAGCCAGACTGCAGAGCAGAGTCCGACAGCCAGTGGCACAACTTTGTTTTCTCTGTGCGATGAATCTGAATACCTCAAGTAGCAGGCAACTTAGGTTATCTCTACTGAGTTTAACCTTTGTCAGACATTTAATATGAAGTGTTTTCCCCCATAATTATGAATCCCATTCCCGAACCCTCGACGCTAGTACGCATTCCCGTTTCGAGGGCGTTATTTGCCCCCCCCCCCGAAATCTCAAGAACTGCTATCCGGCCGAACTGATCGCAACAAGCGGCAGTCGATCCGCCATGATTAAACTGTATTTTCGTAAAAAGAAGTTTTCGAAATGTTTTAATGGGTGAATAGAGGGGGGCAAAATTGCAGAAAGTGGCACATTTTTTGCTTGTTATAACTCCATTGTCTAATGACTGATTTTGATGCAGTTGGTGTGAATGGAGAACTAATCGATGAGACTTTCCCTTTAGCCCATACATTTAAAATGTTGACAAAAATCGTATGTGGTCGCAGGAAGAGAAAAGATCGATATCGATGCAAGAATCGAAACTGGAGTATTTTGTAAAAATGTGGAATAAAGGGATTCGAAAAGGAATTTTTGCTGCATGATAAACCCACATGGCACAGAAATTAAACTAAGCCAGGTCAATCAAAATTAACATAGTTTATCTTGATTGTGTGCAGCAACAACAAGAATATACCATACAACAAACGGCATACAACATAAAACATCATTCGACTGCAATCCAGTTCTGTGTTGATGCATTCTAACACTTTATCCCAGGTGATATAACCTCTTTTACTTGTATTTTGAATATGTAAGTTTGTTCTACCTGTTGACACCCCAAGGAACTTCTTTGTTATGCTGCATTTTGAAAACAATGCATTTTCCAGTCACGATTTACGTCGATCTTACCTGTCTTGACCTAGGCCAATTAAGCCTTGAGGCATATAACCTCGTGATGCAGACTGATTCTCCTCAAAACTTCAATAAGATCAGTCGAACAGATCTGGAGGAAAACGGAGTGCTCCATATCTCACCCCTCACCCAGTTAATCTCATCCGACCGCACCTAAATTACTTGTTCTTTGAGGTATGCAAATTACATTGTGTAATTTAACAAGCTATATAATTTCTTTCGGCTCGGTTGGAAAAACACACAAATAGGCGAGGAAAATTTTGCCCCCGCACCAAGTTGGATAACATCCAGAGTCGTCAGAGCACGCGTTAACACACGCAGTGGGAGGGACTTCGCGCCAAGGCGCATTGCAAGGGGGGAGCACTTTTGTACCTCGAAAACGGAGAGAGCTAGAGACATGAAATTTGAAGAGTAGGGTGGGGTCATAAAGATTTACATTGTGTACAAATTTTACGACTCTATGTCAATACATCCAAGGTCAAATGAGGTCGAAAAGGTCAACTTTAAACACTTTTCTCGGTACAGGCCCTTCCGAGCGAGTTTGCGGATGAAATGTAGACGGGGTGAGTGTTTGAGAGTTAAAACGTGGACCACGACAATTTCACTTTATCGGGCGTTTTGAGTGAAGATTTCGGGTCGAGATCATATCAGGTCACTGGCCTACGACGTCATTTGTTATCTTTGGAGATCAGACTTCGAGCAACACCTGATACTGGTGTAGCCTGAATGTAAATAAGGGCGCGAAACTCATCATTTAGCCATTGGTACATCTGGCCACTTTCAGCGTCCTCTGACCTTCACAAAGTCAAATTAAGCAAAGCCAGGTCATTGACCTTGGATGAAGTTTTTAATCCAAAGTAGGTTCTATGTCGGCTATTTGAACTAAAGTTATTTCGTTGTAATAAACCCAGTTGTATGATTTAATTCTTGGACAACGTAGACATATATATATATATATATATATATATATATATATATACAAGTTTGCACAGAAAATCTGGATTTGGTCACAATTCTGGTCACAAATCTGGTTGACCTTAACCTGCGATGACCTTGAACTTCAGTGTTTCTGGCTTTGCTCTTGGCAAATCCGTCATCCTCGGTCATCCCCAAATGATGTCGGCTGGTAATGTTTTAACGGTAATCTTACGCAGAATGGTTGTTCTCTCGCAAAATCCCCATTTGTCTGCGACAACCATTATTTTCGTTATGTTTTGTTGTGCTTCACATGCTTTAAAGCTCAAGAACGTCCGGCCGGTTATCGATTTCCGCGCGTCATTCGACAAGTTACTGAATTGTCATAAATGTCACAAAACAACAGCGGCCAGCTCCGAGCCGTTCCCGAAATTTTCAAGAAAACAGGTGTGGGAGGTGGCACAAAAGTGCTCCCTCTTCCAGTGAGTGTTTGAGGTCTTCAGAATTCGTCTTACGTATTCATTACCTTGTTTCACGTTCGTGCGATATCTGGCCATCGTGCAGGCTGCACCATTTTTGGAACAGGTACACTTTTTGAAGCCAGAACTTCCTGTGTTGAAATGCATCATGCCAGTCAAGTTACGAAAACAATACCATGTTATATTACTGTATCATTTTGATGATTTATGAAGCCACGCGACATTCCGCAGTGGTGAACCACTGTATTCCGAGCTTTGGAAGCGTGGCCTATTTAACGGTAATATTTGGCCGGATGTTATGAAACGCATATTTCGAGTTAGGACTGAACTGGAGACCGCCAGCATATTCGCCGATTTTCCCTCCGACGACGGTCTATGGCCCCTTCGCCGTCGAGACTTTCACACAGGCCAACGAAGAAATGTTCTCATGACTCTGACATTTCTAGCCCGGGCAGTATGTTTGACAAAGTCCGTCATAAAGTGCATCCCGCCGACATTATCCGAGCCGACGTCTGAGCAGCCGGCCGTATTTTTTGCCTGCGGCAATTTGTCGCCGAGTCGCGAGTGACTCAGATGACACAACCAAACATTTGACGGATATTTCGAGAAAATTCACGGCTCATGTCTGCAGATTGGGCAGAATCAGCGGCCATAGCACAAGGCTTCCGAGTCAAACACGTCAGGAACACCTAGCTTTCAAAAGGCCGTAATGTTCATCGTTATTATGCAATGAACTGCTATGCTTTAGGGAAGAGCCGAAGAGATACCAAATACAATGACATGAAAGATAATTCTGATCTGAAACATGTTAAGCTAGTGCGTATCAAACATACGGGATTTTTTTATTTACCGTAACGTTCCCTTTTCAGCTATATTATCGTAAGGGGATGGCAGGTTTCGAAATTCCCCCGGGTTTTTGCTCGCCATTTCCAGGATTTCCAAGAAAGGTCCGCAAAATGTGGTCACTTTTCCTTTCCATTTTTTGCATGTTTTATTTGTTTTTTCATATTTTTCTTTGTTCAGGGGTGGTGTCAGCGCAAATTTTTTGGCGCAAGGGAGGCCGGTGCCAATTATAGCATTTTTCTTGTATTTTGAATGATAACGATCGAATGGGTCAATGAATCATAATGATCAGTATATCGCGCAAATATTTGGAGTTACCCTGTGTGCCATGGTGGGATTTATTTCATGTTACTTCAATAAATCATAGAAATTTGAGATTTGAAATGTCTCCTCCACTGTTACAACTAGCCCCGTGCCTGGGGTCAATTGCATCACCCTACTGGGGCAGTTGTAGGAAAATATACAAATGGTTATATTGTTTAAAACTCGAACCAGCTTCATGGCGCCTGTAGCGCAGAAACGGAGACAGAGGCTTGTTGTACGTTTAATAGATATTTATCGATTATCTGACGTTGAGAAACGGAGATAGGAGCTTGGTATGCGTTTAAAAGTTATATATCGATTACATGACATAGCAAAGCCATACACTTTGTTTCATTTGCTTTGTTTGATAATGTTTCATTTGCTAATGTTGCGTGAAACTTTGAACTAACTGCACTTGCTATCGTTTCTACATATATCTGACCAGTTAAAAAAGACAAACCTAGGTACAAAAAACGAACGTAGGCCATTTTCCTTTTGTATCAAACACACAGCTGACGTGATGGCATCACGGATACAGCAGTATCGTCCAGGATGCTCACGTCCATGGACGTTCGGAAGTGATCATGGCATGTGTCACGTTCAAGGGTCACGCCACGCATGCCATGGTTCTGCGCTGCATGGGTGCGATCTCTGCGGGGGCTGCTGGAAGCATGTCCCCCGCAGCTTTTCAGAAGCGGTGATTTGTCCCATGTGATTTTTAAGGTATCAAATAGGTATTTCCCATTGGCGACACAATATCTTGAACTTTGAAATCCAGAAAAAGGGATTTCAGATGTACTTTGTCATGCAACGCCCGAGAAAAATGATTTTTACCTCTCCCCACGCCTACCAATTCATGGTGGATTGCAGTCGGCTTGTCCCTCCACCCCGATGTCTGAACCGTTGCTACACCCATGCCACATTGTTTTCCTTGCAGAATTTCCGGAATATTTGCAGAATTTCCGATATATGCAGAGTTTCCGAAACTTTCCCAAATACAGAATTTCCGAAAATTTCCGAGATATAGAATTTCCGAGAACACAAAAACTACAAAATTCCTTACAGAATTCTCCTTACAAAATTTGCACTGTGGCCATAACGCCACCTACCACATATGCATTGGCGCTGCCCGAATCTTGCTGGCGGACCATGCTGAAAAGGACGGAATATTATTTAATTTTCATTACAGTGAGATCAGCCACGATTTTCTGTTGAATGACTCGCTTATTCTCCGGAAATGTGAAATTTTGATGTTCTTGATGTTCATGCATACCTCTAAGATATTTCCAAACTCCCATTTTTGCAAACTGTTATTTTCCGGCCCGCATTTTGTTATGTATTATATCCATTTCTTAAAATACCTTTGCATATGCTCCATTACGTCTTATGTAACTGTTGTTGCTATTACTTTTCATACATTAATCATATAATTATTGTTAGTGTAATTGTTCTTTTTACAATATTTTTGAAATTTATTTTGTTAGTAGTGTGGTTTACGTCATGGCAAACCGATTTCCATTCTTTTTAATTGCTCAGTCAAACCGACCGAGTATTTTCAAGATATCAGGCAGTGGGGAGAAGCCGACGAATGAGCTCTCTCATAATGTAATGCGTCCTAACTTTATGAATGCGGGAATAGGGTCTATTAATTTTTCTCAGGTACAATTACAGAATAATGTTTTCAGAGTGTGGCTAGCTTGTCATTGGTGGTTGGAAAACAACCCATCATTACGAAACAGGGCAACTAAAAAAATGGCAACATCCTCCATTGGACACAGCATGCTTATTGCAACCTGTAGAGTAACTTGAAACCATTAAGAACATTTTTTGTGCAACGTCATTTGCCTTTGTATGATGATTTGCAGTTTGAAATGGCAAATAAACAATTTCCTTGCTCCAAAAAACGATTCTGTTGACCTGGCTAGTGTAGCAACAGAATAAGCCAGGGCCACGGGAAATAGTCTTCAGTTGAGGGGGAAGCATTTTCAGTCAGTTTTTTCCAGTTAACGCCAATGTCAAATTTTAAAAAAGTTGGGGGGAGCGGGCTGAAGTCCTCTGGTCCCATGGCTCCGACGCCTATGGTAAAGGCTGATTCGTAGGCCTCTGGTTTAAAACGACAACATCTGAAGCTCGTAACTGTGTTGCTGATCTGGAATACTGTTGCCGAAGATACGAGGAATGTATCTGATGTATGTAAACAAAGGTATTGGTTCTTTGCGCAACGAGCACACGTGGCTTCGGTTTAAAAAAACAATGTTTTGCATCTCTATATACCATTTGAGAAATGTGTGCCTGTCTTTCTGTCTGTCTGTCTGTCCGTCGACAAATTTTTGCTCCAAACCAGGGTCCAAACGGACTGAAGGATCGGCACCTGCCGTGCACTGTGCGAAAGGTCTCGCGTTCCACAAAAAAAAATCTGCTAATTGTCGTCGCGCTGCGACCCGACGTTGGCGCACGCCGCGCACTTCAAGGATGATTTTTAGGCCATAGGAACAACACGTAAAACGGGAAACGCTAGACACGTCAAAAATCGTTTCGGTTCCGACGAGTTTTCTCGGCAACCGTGGGTCAGATCCGCCCGAAACGCACCAACCTGCAACGGGAATTAATCGGTCAATCACATGGCACGCAGCACGTTTCAATGCACACGGCACGCGTCACGCGCGAGCGAAAAGGCTGTTTCTGGGCGTTTTTCAGGATTGGGTGTGGTGCTGGCAATCCAGAAATCGTAGCGACCCGGAAAAAGCGTCCCAGTGTCAATGTCTTTCATTCGTACCGTCTTTCATTCGTACCGACAGCCCAAAGGTTCTGTCCCACGGTTCTGGCGCGATCCCGCCTAGAAGCAAACGCTGCACTCATTCTCGAACCCCTCGCCGATTCGAGTTCAATATCAAATAGAGGCTCTTGCCTTTTTGCAATGAAAATCACATCGACATGTGGACCGTTCTTTTGTGCTTCATATAAACCTAAAAAATCATCGTATTTTATTGTACTGTATAATAAGATTTACTGCGTCTGCAGTAGCTCGTTTGGTAAAGTTCTGTATATACAAACGTGGATTTTTCGCGAAAAAATGACACGTCGGCTCCAGTTACCGGCCCAGTTCACAGCCCAATAAAATGAATGGCGCACGCTCCGCTCAATGCCTAGGATCCGCGCAGTCAAAAGCTCCCACATTTCGTCGCCAAATTAGCCTTGGTTTCAAAAGGCTGTCTTCGTCATCCAGGAACAGTGTGGACAGTGTGGCAGTGTGAACAGGACAATGGACAGGAACAATCCGCGCCACAAAGCCCGAAACCATCCAAAGATCACAAAGGCCAGACCGCTTCGAAAATGATTCTTTTGAAAACTGGGCATTTCAGTGTTCATAAACCCTGCTTAACGAAGTAAGCGGCAAGCCCCAGCACAAATCAAAAGGCGTTTAACCTGAACAGTATTATCCCAAGGCCCTAAATACCAGGTACGGTCATCGGGCCCAACGACCGTGTTCAAGCCAACGGTCCGTAACGTCATCTTTACATAACGTGGCACTTAGATGTTCCTCATCTATGATAATAAAAGATGACCAAAACCTGTCTTCGGCCGGCCGAAGGAAAGACGTGAAACGTAAACAACATGGCCAACTCTGCTGCCAGTGCAGTAGCATTAGCAATGGCGTATGCAGGGTAGGGTGCAGAGGCACATCCCACTCTTATACATGTGTATGCATGTGTATACGTATGTAAATCGGTAGACAGTTAGAAAAGTTTGTTTTTTATGTTTGATAAGTAATGAGAAATGCCGTTGAAAGCTTATCTTCTTCGAAGACCTTGTTTTTATAAATGAGGGGCATTTCTTTCACAAATCTTCCACACGCTCCTGAAAGCCGTGACGCCACTTTTAGGCGCTCAACTAATTTCTCAAAAACTGGACACGTTAATTTAATAGAGATGACGTCTCCCTGCTATCACCCCACGCAAAAGTCCATTCTGCGTTTCCTAGGAGTCATTTTTGTTTCTGAACGTCATTTCACCGAGAGCATTGCTCATCGTTAGCCCTGTAAAGCCCTGAGTGGTGAAGGCGAAAGACCAGTAGTTCGATAACAGCATGAAGTGTTTTTCGCCAGCCAGCCGTCGATACGTCTTGTGTCTCGTGTGTGTCGATGTGTCTTGATCATGCTGCCCCTCCCTGGATGATTAACCCGTTCGATGGCACGGAAGCCGGGAGCCCGAACGGCTCACACTGGCGAAGCCGGACGAGGTTACTGGCGAGATCGGGCGAGGTCACTGCCGGGGTCAGGCGAGGTGACTGGTTAGGCCAGATGAGGTGCCTGAGGATTCCACACCAATATCCCTCTTTAAACAGCCCTAAAAGGCTAAGAATCGCCAAACTTTCCACATCAGAAGTTGCGCTGAGGGCCGTCAGCGCCACCGACATCGTTGGCTCATTAGCGCGGATTGTAGACGTGACTCTGCGCCGGCGATTCACCCCGGGGCGTCGAAACGCATTCAGTCGAGCGGCGCCTTTTCATGTCGGCAATCAGCGGCCGCCAATGATGCTGACGGCGGCCGGGCGGTGGCCCGGTTCCCGGCCGTTCGCGCCCGAGGCACGTCCGCCGGCGGCGCGGCCGGCTGCGGCGGGCCCGGCCGCCACGCAGCCGCCGACCGCCATGCATGGGAAGCAGACGCCGGCCGACGAGATCGAGCACAAGGACGTGCCTGGGTGGTGTAACTGTTTCTTCGTGGGCTGATCTGGCTCGTTTCATATCTGTTAGGTTTGCCCGAGTATGCGGATACCCGGGCCGTGGATGAGTACGTGGCTTGTGCTCATATACGGTAAAGGTAGCCGGGACAGTTGTACGTAGTAAACTTTTCCAGTATCATGGTTGGCATCGTTATATATATATATATATATATATATATATATATATATACATATATACATATATACCTTTATATATGCAGATATACACGTATGTGTATATGTATGTATCTCGTATATAATAACGATTTCAGTCAGATATTTGGAAAGTTTATTGTCCGGGTTGCTGCGACGTCGATCTCACGTGGCTCCAAAGATATATGACACGGGACAGAGCTAGCTGGTGGTGGCGGTTCCGTGAATCTCCTGGTTGACGTATGGTGAATACCAGGACGCCACTGCTTCCATTGGAGCAAATTCACGTGAGACCGGCACGGCCGTACCCAGGATTAGCAGATGCATTCATGAGCTTAACCCGTCCCTGACTGGGGGGAGCAGTTGACTGCCCCCCCTGAGGTTTTCTGGGACTGCGGGAGAACGAAGAAACACAGTCACGAGACTTTGTGTCCCTTTTGCTTTATCATTTCTACACCTTGTGTCAAAGTTTTAACCTCAGGTCAGGTCAGGTACTTGACCTATGTCAGGTCAAACAGACCTATGTCCAAAAACGTTTAGCGCCATCTAACTTTTTCGGAAAACAAGATATGATGATAATACTCTCAGGAATTAGTAATCTTGATACGTGCAACAAATCTGCTATCTCGGATTTTTCGGAATTTTCCGGGTCATTGACCGAAGGTCAAGCCCATTTTTAAGACATGTCGTCGTTTTTTCGGAAATTGACGAAATATTTCATAACATTTTTAGTGTGGAGTGAAGCAGACATCTAGTTACCGTCATTGGGCAAAGTATCAATGACTTCCAGCCATTGACCTGAGATCAGGTCACGAATAACTGTAGTCAGCCAAAATGTACCACCGTCAAAATCGGCGATGAATTACTCAGAATGGGTAGAAATTGGCAGAGCTGGCTTGCACAGACGTAAGTAATACCAGGAACCTCAAAAAGTTTAAAAAATTGCATATTTTGGAAATAAACAGGCTCTCGCGAATAAAGCTCCGCCGGTTTTGTAGATTGGTAACTAATGAATTTTTCTGAAATTTAACCATGAAAAACCATCACAAGAACCACTAAGATCAATAAAATTTACATAGATAGGCTTTTCAGGCAAAAATAAAGGAACGCTAAAATTAGTTACCGTCAGTTTGTTACTGGATACGGCTGCGCCGCACGCCGACAGTGGGCGCGGAAATTGGTGTGTCTTTAACTCAACGTTTCGGCGTATATATTGAACAAATCTGAGAAATTAGTTGTGTTTCGGCATTTGCGGACCTTTACTTGTGCTCTGGTGCCTTTAACGATGCGTCATTAGTCACAGCCATTGAGATTCAGGCCGTTTCTCACTCTCATGCAGTCGGCTATGAGAAAACATATATAGGACGTAAATTGCTTACATATTATCTAAAACTAAAAATGAGGACAGTTTAGAGCTCTACTCGTCACAAGCTTTCCAACGGTGTGCTTATTTTTATCGTGCGACCAACCGTTCGTAAGTTAGAGGGGGGCGGTCAACTGCCCCCCCCCCCCCAGTCGCGCATGATCAAAACTGACCGACGGTCTTGCGCGGGTTAAGACGAAGAGTTCATATTGATCGCAAACCTACAAACTCTGAAAAGATCACGATTTTCTTTCGAACACTCAGTCCACGCAGTCCCTGTGTTTACACATGTCATCTGTAAGCGGCGAACTTGAAGGGGCTACATGGAACGAAGTAACCTTCAGTGTTACATTCTCTTGATCATTTGTCGTAATTCTGCCATCATCTCACTCCAAAAACCCTTGCATATTTCTTTTGCGATACAAGCCCTTCGCCATGTCCTTCCTTGCAGGCCGGTGGGAGTCGAAGTGACATCAGCAATGGCCAGCCCCGCTCTACTCGTATGAAAAAAGGTGATCCAGATCTACGTCATCGCCAGAATTGCAACTGGTATACGGGGGAGGGTAGGACCGGCCGGCGCTGTAGCAGCTGGGATGAGGCAGGGGTGAAGAGACTAGTTCGCGAGCTGGACATAGTTAACGTGTACCAGCTGTGCATAACGAGCATAGCCGCCGTCGATTCGCCGGATGTTTGTACCGGCGCCGTCTGAGTCGCGCCGTCTTCTCGCGCCACAGAAAAGGGGGCTGCCGGGATGAAACTGCGCAGTCTAATGTGCTCCCTAGTTTATGAAGTTAATGAAGTTCCAAACCGACTTCCCACAGTGATTTATTCCGACGAGCCCTATTGTCAGCATTTGCGTGACGACATGAGTGGAGGCTGAGCAATGGGCGTTAGCAAAAGATTCTTACGACATCATCATGGGGTGGCGTGAGACGAAACTTTTTTATAAGTAGTATTTTTTGTCATTATTTTTAAAACAATTAACGCTGAGACAGGCTTAGCGACCTTTTCCGACAAACGGTAACTAGTTCCAAAAATCCGATTTTGATAGAACATCCATTTGAAGAGAGACAGGACAGAAACAAAACGTGGTGACATAAACGCGTAGTTTATGTCGCCGTATTTTTTCCTCAACCCTCGGGCCGCCGACATCCTGACGTGGACGGCCGGGGCCGGAGGATGTTTGGCCCCCTCTTTCTCTCGAACAGGAAGTCAGAAAAATGGAGCTTAAATCATTTAAAAGTTCGCCATAAGTACGTTCCAATGTGTTCAAAATTTGAGAATATTCTGAGAAAATGCAATCATTGGGCCATATATGTTAAAAAGGACTGATTAAGAAGGAGCTTAGCTCCATCCGTAGTAAAGCTAAAGCAATGCTGAGCGTGCCAGTGAAAAGCTAATAAGATTTACATTACGGTGATATGTAATTTATAAAGTGCGTGTAATCATGATATAATGCCAATTTCCATTTCGCTATATTTGTAAGGTTTTTGAACGTCTCTGGCGAGTTATTGTCCATGTGTTTTTTGCAAAACGGAAGGAATGATTTTCACGGGCAGTTTTTAGACACTGACAGGCCAGAACGCCCATGACCCGACGTGACCTGGACCTGACCTTGCGAACTGGCCTAATATTCAGCCATTTTCTTTGCTGTATAACGTGCTCCGTCGAGGAACAGTAGCAATGCAAACAAAATGACAAAAAGTACTTTCGGACTGAACCTTTTGGGTTCCACAACCGTGACGCCATTGATCTCTGACCTCACATCTCAGTCTGGCATGATTTTTCTGCACAAGCTTACATGGTTATTTTCCAATATAATAGTGTTGTTTATACCACAGACGTCATTCCATCATTTCCAACCAGACTGAGGAAGCGTCTGGAAAGCTGCGTCACAAAAAGCCCAAGAATACATGTTATAATTGAGTGACATTCATTGAGGTGAAAAACTCGGAGTCTCAGTACCTAAATGACTTCATAAATTGCCTTGGCCCATTTATGAACTGTGGATCAGGTACTTTTGTAGATGAGGTACTTTTAGGTACTTCTATCGAATTCAGCGTCCAACATTATCTTAGAAACCCACAAAGGCTGGTTTTGGAGTATAACAAAACACTGAATCAATTTGGTGTTATATTAGCTTGGTCATGTGACCTGCCCTAGGCTCATGACCTGATTTAAAGCACGCTTGGATTTCATCTTTATGCCAGATGTCATTGTCTCATGGAATAAACCAGAGGGATGAAACCGGACATCTGGATTTAAACTCAACTTCTACCACTGTGATCTCGCATGATCTCAGGAGATCTAAGTTCACTTCACAGCTTGGAAGCATCTTGGCGCAATTTTGGACTGCAAAACCGACTTCAGTGCATATTTGCCCCCCAGAAATAATCAAAACGAGTTTCTGAACTCCTGTTTGCTACTTCACCTCAAATAAGACCTAACCTGACCTCTTGATCCTCCATGTGAGCCAGTACTATTTGTCGTGTTTAGTTAGTGACTTCCTTAGCCCAGGAATGCATTCCAGGCACCAACAAGCCGGAGAAGCGGCTAAAAACCGGTAGAAATGGGGAAATAGGGCGGAAATTGAGCAGACCTCAGATCATTGACCTTGACCTTGACAACAAATCAGGATACCACTATTCTTAAGGATGTCCTTGACTTCTACCTTTGAAAGGGTCGATCGATCGCACGATGCGGTTTGTAGATGGCTTAAAAACAATAGGAGTTTGACCTCTTTTACGCGGCGTAAATCAATGACCTGACATGGCTGGAAGCCAAATACTCTACAGGGCATGTGCAAGGAATGTAGAAAATGTACTGAAAATTTCAACGCGCTATACGTGCTGTTTTTTTTATTATCATCAAAGACTTTTAGGGCGGTGCGTCGAAACGCCACCCCAGTTGGGCGAGGGTTAACGAGCCTCATGCCGTTGGTTCTCCAAAAGCAATAGGCTTCCCGAAAGCGTTGTGTGTTACTGGAACTCGTAAACCGCCGTCATCGCCCTGAGTGCCGGCGCTGATCCTCTGTGTGGCGATGCGGACCGGATCCGCGCCGTGGTTGGCGACAGTCCTGCTGTGATGTTCGTCTGTGTGCCGTCCGACAGAGCTTGCACCCCTGCACTGGACACGTCGCCGGGAAAGCCCGCCGAGCTGTCGGTGCTGCGGAATAAGCTGACTTTGCAGCCCGCCCTGCTAGGTGCTGATGTTGCTCCCATGCAATGTTCCGACACCTTTATCTGCATTTTATCGTTGACAGGCTTCGCTCCAGCCAACTTAAGGCAAAGCCTCGTTGCTGATAGCCTGGTTAGCGGGTTACTACAAGTCTTATCATCGACAGGGTAACCAGCTAAATAGTCCCATGGGCTAGAAAGTTAGAAAATGCTTCATTTGTTCCGTGATACTACTGTTTATCCATAAACAAACTGCAGCCATTGTGTTTGGAAAACTAAAATCGCGACTAGCACTAAAAATCTGCCAACATGCGGCTTCAAGACACCACGACGAGGTAGACGCTGCGAAGGCCTCGCTGAGCCAAGGGCGACGAATCCTTGGGATCAAAGAGACAATGGCTACATCCAAGATCGTCACTTTTGGCTAAATGAATGGTTTTTTTGCTGATTTCATTTCTGCAGAATGGTATTCTCATAAGCAGTTCGTTGAACGGCGCGTAATGAATACAAGTATTTATCTGCCTTAAATACTGCATACATGTAGCGACCAAGTAACATATGTTAAGAGGCATGTTCCAAACTCATCATTTACATACCAAGCGTTGTCCCCCAAAACGGTTCGGTATTTCCTAAGATCGTGAGTCTGATCTGCATCATCACGGGGTACCTGGCATTCAGGACCAGGAATGTATCTGCCAAATATGATATGTGATATGATGTGATAATGTATATGATATATGCATATGCACATATGGATATAATGTGAAAGTGCAATGACTATTTCGTGATTGGGGAAGAGGAAAAAATATGTCTATACTCATGCCTATATATCCATGTTTTTACATACCTATCATTATAAATGTATATACTTACCGTATTTACTTATGTTTTATATGAAGTCAGTAGTGTTTTCCGAAGGATAACGCCATGTCATCATGGACGTCATGTTGATCTTATGAGCCTGCAAGGAAATACATATCAACAGGAATGGTGTGATAGCCAAGGGAACTGCGACACTCGTTCATCGTGTACGTTAATATCCGAGACAAGATGGCTCGATACTGGGGATCACTACGGCAGAGCGACAGAACGACGCCCTGTGCCAAACAGAAGCCAATCTAATCCGGCATGTACCGAACAGAGACCAGTCCAATCCACCTGTTCCAAACAGAGGCTAATGCAACCCGGCCTCTACCGAACAGAGACCAGTCCAATCCAACCTGTACCGAACAGAGGCCAGTCCAATCCGGCATGTACCGAACAAAGACCAGTCCAGTCCCGCCTGCATCGAACAAAGGCCAGTCCAATCCAGCCTGCATCGAAGCAAGAACAGTCCAATCCAATCTGCACCAAACAAAATAGAGGACAGTCAAATCCAGCCTGCACCAAACAGAGGCCAGCCCAGTCTGGTCGAGACGAACGAGGAATCTTCCATTTTATCAATCTCGTGAAATGTTTGCTCGTACTGAAACTTCTTACAAACGTGCTTGCTTCGTTGTCTTAGTTTATGTTTTGGTCCATGTCGTCAAGACGTCACATCGACCATCACCGCGTTCCCAAACAGTTGGCCAGCTATCTGTCTCTTTTCCTGCGCTTCTCATCTCACGAACTTTAGGGATTAGCCCGTCTGTGGAAGAACCGGAAACGTTTAGGCGTCTTATTGCATGACGCTCAAGGCAGCTTACTGCCCGCAGAGGTTTCAACAATTATTAGCGAAATGCCGAGAATGTTCTTTAAATCCCATCCTTATTGCAAAAGAAGAAAATGGGAAACTGTTTGACGAAAATGAAGTGTTTCATCTGTTCCCCTGCTGCCATTGCAACACGGATGAAGCAGGACAGACCAAACTCATATAGAGCTATACAATACAGGGCGAAACCAATGCACAATATGCCTGGTAAAGTGCAACGTACGAATGATCCACTACGCGTCCTCGTTTTGAACTCACATGTTTCTTATTTCAGGAGTGGATGGACTACAAGTTTATCTGGGACCCGTTCGAATATGGCGGCGTGACTGAGCTGTACGTGCCAGCTGAACACATATGGCTGCCAGACGTAGTCTTATATAATAAGTAAGTACACTGCCATTCGGAAAAGTATTGAGGAGGCGAGTATACAGCAAAGAACAAAGTTCGGGATTACCATCGCAACCGTTAAGAGCACATGGTTTCCCAACTTAGATGATACATTTTACTCTCCCCGCTCGGTTAATCCTATCCTATATGGGGGAGAGCTTCAGGAGCCTCTCCCTTGTCTTTTTCCGCTCGTCATTTTTTGGGCTGTTGAAGCAGTTGCACAGAACTTGGTGAAAAAAAAAACACCAACTACTAATTTTCTCTGCATATCACGACAAATTTTTGTACCTTTATTTTGCCCAGGGAGGAGCCAGGCCAAGCTTTTTTCGGTGACACCTGAGACTAATCTTGACAATGTTGAAGGTAAGAAGGAAATGGCTGCCAAAAGTGGACCTTTTAAGATAGAAGTTACAACTGAATATAATTATATATGTAAATGTTTGGGAAAACACCGCATACGTTTTTGTTAATCTGCGTTCACGTCATTAATGTCAGGTAAAGTCAAGAAGTTGAAATTTAGTTTTATGTAAATATTTCTGGCGACCATTTTAAAAATGCGACATTCAGAACATGTGTGATCCAGTACAGTGTCCTCTACTTACGCCTGAAGCTTCGGGTTGGTATCAGGTATTCGTGTGGGACTTAGTAATACGTGAAGTCAACTTTAACAAATGGAAACGTTCTCAAACATTATGAAATGAACTCAAAGCCACTCCATGCCACTCAGAGGTCATTTGATTATAGTGATTTGGGCTTAAGGACGCGACGACTGTTGGGTCATTTGAAGTCATTTAAGATCAAAGGTCGTAAGTTTACTTGATAAACATACCGTCATGACAGTTGTCCCTTTTTTGATCCGCCCAGGACTGGGCGGGTTAAAAAAAATTCCAAGATTGCAAGAGAACCAAAAACGCAGCGCCACGAAACTTTGTATACCTTTTGCTCATTCATTTTTATGCCTTGTGTCCAATTTTTGACCTCATGTCAACTAAGGTGCCCGACGTAGGTCAGGTCAAGCGGACCTATGTCCAAAAAGCTTAGCGCCCCGTAACTTTTTTGCAAAACATGATATCACAATAAAACTTTCCAAGATTAGAGATTTTGGTAAAAACAACAAATCTGCTATCTTGGACTTTTCGGAAATGTCCGGGTCATTCACAGAACGTCAAGTCCGTTTTCAACATAGGTCGTCGTTTTTTTCGAAAATTGACGGACTTTTTTAAAAGCAGTTTGAGTGTGGGGAGATCCAGACATCCAGTTTCCGTCAATATGCAAAGTTTCAATGACTTCCAATCACTGACCTGAGGCGAGATCACGAATAAATGTTATGAGTCATAATGCACAGGCATCAAAATCGGTGATGAATGACTCGAATCAGGTTGAAAACGGCAAACCTGGCTTGCATAGTTGCGACTAATACCAAGTAGTTCAAAAAGTTTTAAGAAATTGCATATTTTGAAGAAAAACTGACTTTAACGAATAAAGCTCCGCCAATTGTGTATAATGATAACTACTGAGTTTTTCCAAAACATAAGCATCAAAAATCTTCGGAAGAGTCACTAGAATCAAGAAACGACACTTGGAATGGCATATTTCGCGAAAACAAAATAGCGCTAAAATTAGTTCCCGTTAATTTCAAATCGCGCTGGCATATGGCGCCTGTCTTGCAGCGGTGCCAAAATCGCCGTGTTTTTTACTTGATGTTTCCGTGTACTTGTTAAACAAATCAGAGAAATTAGGCGTGTATCGGCATCTGCGGACCTTTACCTGTCCGCTGGTGCCTTTATCTAAACTCTATTAGTCACAGCCTTTGAGATCCAGGCCGTTTCTCGGTCTCATGCAGGTGGCTATGAGAAAACATATATAGGGCGTAAATGGCTTACATATTATGCAAAAGTAAATTGAGGTTAGTTTAGAGCTCTACTCGTCAGGAGGTTTTCAACGGTGTGCTTATTTTTATCGTGCGACCAACCGTTCGTGAATTAGAAGGGGCCCGTCAATCCCCCTCCCCCTCGTAGAGCCACAGTCGGGCACGGGTTAATGTCTATGGCGCCGCCTTTGCCAACATTATACAAGCAGTATAATACGACTTGTACTTGTTACGCATAAAATGTCTAGTGAAAGCCAAAAGACAATTTTAGCTTGTAAGTCAATTCATTGTTTAACGAAAATATTCCTTCCATTTTCCAAGCCTTGTGAACGCCTGTGAATTTTCCCCAAAACATATGGGTCGACAGGAAAAGTACCATGGATTACATTTCCATCCATGTCGTTTGCGTCAAAATTGGTTCATAAACATCGGAGTTTTAGCAAATAAAACGTACTCCCATCTCTGTTTTGCTCTTCTATACACACTTTTAAGATCTTCAGAACTTTCTGTTATAAAAAGGTAGTTAGCGTCGTGGCGAATCTATCGTCGTTTGTTGCGGTGAAATCGGATCGGTGGTTCGTGAGATCTCGGCGGGGGGGGGGGGGCAATTAGCATCTTTCCATACGGGAATGTGCCCTAGCGCTCAGTACAAAATAGGGTTCACTAAAGCGACCGAAATGCGACGTGAAATCGACATTTTAGAGATGTTAGGCTGGTCGCAAGGGAGACCCGCGTCTTCCCACCTCCCGTCTGACGGCTTATGGCTGAGTCCTTGGCTATTGATACATTTAAGGCAAACGCAGTTGGAGGGCTATTGCCTGTAGCCGTGGATAGAAACCGGGGTCATGAGGATCACGTTCCTTTTTTTGTGATGCGGCATCCACGATCAGTCAGACGCTACCGTCCACATCGTTACTGCACTGTGACAGGAGAAGCCCGGGCTCATCGTTGCCTGCGACACCGCAATGCGTCATGAAAAATGGGAGCCATCGCTTTCACCCTCCGGACATGAGCGCAGTGGCGCGATGGCCAGCTCCTTGGCCCTGTTGATGCTTTGCACTGACGGCCTTGTTTTATTACGTTACGAACCCGAACGTTCGTTGGATGTGCGACACGCGTAAATCATTTTTTTCATGAACAGATTGTCAAGGAGAAATAATCTTGAAAATGTTCGGGAAACTACTGATATCGTCATCTCTGGAACTCGCGTGACGATCGAAATGGCCCAGTTTTCTTTGATACCTTTAATTCATTCGATGAATGGCAAAAGGAGTCAAAGGAACATTTTGCTGCATTTTGGTCCCTCTCTACTAAAAAATCACAAGGATAAGGAGACGTAAAATGTTAAGCATTTCTACCTGAACGTGTCAGGAGCTTTTCACAAAACGCTATTGGCCATCGTGTTTCAGTTATTGTTATACAAAACGCTATTGTTGCATCGTGTTTCAGTTTACTCCGACTTAAGACCGGTATTGCTACATATGGCTGATGCCATGATGGTAGTCTGCAGATTGCTGTCAGCAAGACATTCGGTTGACTTATCGTCGTAACAATGTGGAGTAACGCGATGTCGCATTTTACTCATTCCGTCCGATTTAGCTCTGTGACTGCAGTCTTTAATCTGACCACAAAGTTCTTCTTTCCTTGCTTTTGTAACATGGCTTTTGGCGGCTTTGTTAAATTATTTCCCTTGACGTCACCAAGCAGGCTACTTTCAGACCACTAGGTGAAGCGCTGCTGGTTGAATAGCCGATGGCGTCATTCGGCCCGGTAATTGGGGACAGACAGAACAAAAGCTCTCAGTATTTCGCGAATGGCAAAGCACCCCAAAGGATGCCGGATTAGTGTGTGAGAACAGCGACAAACACTCTTCACGCCTTGTTATTGCCTGCAGTTTGGGGAAAGCAAAGAGAAATGGCCTCATTTGCGCGGGGAGCATTGCGGGATATCGACTGAGCGCGTCATACATAGCACGCATCTATTGGCTAAGAAACCGGTCTCCTCCCCGGCCTCCAACAGCCTCCAAACTCCTAAACGCAGAAAACAGCGTCAGTGGCGGCAACAGGGCCACACGTCCAGCTTATTCCATGGCCGACGGCCGGCGCGATCACTGTTGACAAGTCTGCCTTCCTTGCCAGAGCTATCCGCGTCGGCTGACGCGGTTGCGCTGGCGTGGTTGTCGCTCCAGGCAAAGGCGACCGTCGTCTGTTTTGCCCAGACTCCAGTCTCCATCGAGAGCCACGTTTCGAACGTCGGGAGTTCTATGGTGGGGACAAGTCGGTCCGGGCTGACCTTTTGACCGATTCAGTAGGAGCCTGCACGCGCTTCGTCTGGGCACCGGCAAACTTGGCCGCCTGAAAGGCACCGCTGCCCTGCGCCTGCACAGTCTTTTAGAGCGGCGCGCCACATCAGTATTCCGAGAGCGAGTCCGCGGCCTATGCCGGCACTCTTCGTCCGCGGCTCAAAATGTGCCGGGTCCTCCAGGGAATTGTCGCCCCGACAGATTCCGGATAGGCTCCGACATGAGGATATTTTGCAACTGGCAATCGATGCATTTGGTATACATTTATGCAAATTGGGAGGGGCTGATGGTTCTCGCATGGAAATATTCATTATGTAGATAGGTCTATTTCAAACGATTTCAAAAATCAACCTGTTTCGTCCATGATATCTGTGGCGGTACTGTGGAAAGATATAGTACCAATACTCAAAGTAGATCTTCGTGTTTATTTTAACGAGAGAGTCCGCTGGCAACATAAACGCTATTTGTCTACCAGTCCTTTGGAGGCCTAATTTGTACCATTTGTGCCATTTGTGCATAATTTGGTCATTTGAATGTAAGTTTGGGTCGTTTAAGACTAGGCACTATTCTAAACAAAAGTCGAAACAAAAATTATACTATGGAACTTCTAATGATCTTGGTCCTTGAAACTTAAGCGAGGGTCCATAAACTAATATACTCGTATCCTTCAAATTTAATGATCGCTTAAATCATGTAGTGAATAGGGATGATTTTTATTAGGATTGTTTGAACGTCCTCCTCTGTAGGGGTTAGGGGTCGCGTCGCTTTCGCGCTTTCATTTGCGGGGATCTGTCTCCTCAACTGAAACAGGATGTTTCTCATACACCAGGAGGCTTTTGTTTTCATTTTTTGTCCATACTCGTAAAATAAAGTTTTCAAGGAACATCAGTGTACCGAAATTTAGAGTAGGTTTGAATATGCGGAATGAAGACTTGCATTCCCGTTTCTCCAAGCCGAAACCCGTGGAGGAGCCTTTGATTTTACGAGATGTAAGTTTAAGTTTCTCATGACAAGCCACCAACATGAGGAAATTAAGGACGAATGGCAAGCAAGAACCAGAACTAACATACTTGCTTACCGGTGCACGTCGTCGTCAGACACGCCGTCTGCGGACAAATTTGGGTGGCTTTCGGATTTCAAGATCATCTGAAAGCTCACCAGTACACTGTCTCGTTGACTAAAGATCCTATCTGGAGTCATAGCACGTGCGTCATTTCTCGGAATGTCGAGCGCTGAACGATGGTCATTTATGTGTACATTTTAACGCTGCGTGCAAACTCCTCGCGCAATAGTTTTTGGGAGTACCTTGATTAAGAATCTTTCGTTCTTGTACGTGCGTTCTTCTCGGATTGTCGAGCGCTGAGCGATGATTATTTATATATGTATATTTTAACGCCACGCGCAAGCTCCTCGTGCAGTAATTTTTGGAAGCACCTTAATCAAGAACTACTTGTTTTCCCGGCATCATCCCAAATCTAGGCTCTTCCATCTCTTCTGTGATACCAAGGCCAAATATGTACTGAAATCCACCACACATCAGTATCATATATCTTCATGATACCATCAAGCTTGGCAGTTTTAAAACAGGTTGAGATTTGAATTATCCATCTCTTCGGTAAAGGAAAGCGCATGCCTATGATAACAATGATCGCAACGAGGTATAAATCATCCAAAAAACGTTTGGCTGGGCCGGTTTGGACTATGTTGGGTCGGGTCACTCAGTGAAACAAAAAGCCCAGTTTCCATGAATGTTTTCCACTTCTTGCACCTCGCTCGTGATACATTTAAGTCTACAACCAGTTCATACCGCAGCTTCGTTGTCCTCCAGAACACATTCGACAGTCAACAAGTAGGATGAACGGTGTATATTTCACACACAGGTTGCCTCTACAGTTAGGAATCACGGCCGAGGTTAAGAGGAATACACCCCGAAGCTGCCCAATGTCGTTTCTTGGAAATGAATGGAAGCCTGAACTTTGATCCTGAGTCCCCTGCCATGGGATTTATACCCGATAGCTAGATGCCAAACCTATTCCACTGAGCTTGATGCCCTCCTCTGCTTCACTGAGCTACGTTTTCACAGTTCAACGGTCTGTCAGCAGTCTACTGCTGAAGGCAGAGAGGACCAAACAGGCTCTGCCAGGCCCGTAGACCGATTAGATTATATCCTGACTCCTTGCGTTTCTGGAGCGTTTTATTATGGGCGAAAGATATTTTGTTCCGTTTGCTTTAGCCATCTTTGGAGGCATTGATAATGAATATGCATGCTGTCTGCAGAAAATTTGCCGTCATGTTCAGACCTGCTTGCCATGAATTCAGGTGTGATTTTAAACAAGACATATTCGGCACGATGCCTTTGGCTCTACGTCCTTCATGTGTCACTGCAACGACACGACGCAACGACATCATTTTATATCGACGAACGTTTCTGTCATGCTCCACGCTCCGCCAATTTAGTTATTTAAGTCTGGAAACTTTGGCCTCATAAACATTCCCAGAGGGTTTCGAACTCATGGCTGTCTGAACTTTAGCACATGACTTCGCAACCTGGAGAGCGTGACAATGTGGTGCACCGCGAAAAACGTGGCGGTGTGACATACTAATCTGGCATCATGGTCCATACATGCTGACAGCCATGCTGGACTTCTTCAGATAAATGTTATAGAGGAACCTGTGATGGCAACACGTTATTGTCTCCAGATGACAAAAGACAACGTCGCCAGTGTTCGGCGGCCGCCATAACCTTCGCAATGCTCCCCCTAAAGCTTTCGTGGCTTACCTCCAGACATTTATTTGCTTATCATTGCCTTACTCTCACCCATATCATTCGCAATTGGCGAGAACAATCGTCTTAGACCTCTTTCTTCAACCTAAATTCAAAAATTTCGCTCTAGGCGTATACGACAGGATGGTCTCCTTCACCTGCCACGCATCCGAACTGAGGATGACAGGCGACAATTCGTTTACCGAGCTTCTGTTTCATATAAGCGACTGCCGTCAGATTTAAAAAGCCGGAAACTCGACTCGTTTAAAAAGAACCCAAAGGTGTTTTTTTTTAAGACAGGACAATGTGACATAGTTCGTTATTCTGGCAGCTACTCCGCGGTTTTCCTTTCTCTTGTTTAGTATATTTGATCTGTGTAATCGTGTGGCTTGTAGCACACTGTATTCCAAGTGCCTGTAAAATAATCTGTACGACTGGAATCCCCTCCCATACCACGTCGTTTTATATCGCATACGCTGTGGTGAGAATATCCACATTTTATGTGGATTTCCCAAAGCGGTAAAATAAATAAATAAGTAAATAAATGCTCAACTCTCAGACGCACTACATTGCCGTCCTCACAACGAAAATGTCCTGCCGTCCATACAAGATGACAGTGCTGCGCTTCAGCATTCAAAAGGCCCCGCAGGAACCTGTTCGCGTATCTGTTTTGCGGGACTAACTTCTGAAATGTTGACAAAGGACATATGAAGCTGTCCAGAGCCGTGATTACGGTGCTAAGAGCGACTCACAATCCAATCAAGCCGGGCGAAGTTTGTACAGCCTGGCGGAGAGGTGGCTGAGACGCTGATTGCCGGTCTCGACACGGAAGGAAGCCAGCACCGCCTTTCGTTTCGGATGAGCGGTCGGCTGCACCGGCCGAGGACGGTGAATTCGGCCAGTGCGTCGGCGTGGGAGCGTTATTGCTCGTGTCATGGCTGCCTGTGCTGTTCGTGTTACTGGTGCCAACGAGAATCTCATTTTTACGGCCAATCAACGGGTCCGCAGGCGTAAACTGACGACCAGGCTATTCATTTCATAGCGCATGTGCTGACTGTTCGGAAATCGGTAAAGGTTCTGATTATTATCGGAAAACGACGAAATTTCACTCTGCTTATCGATCGGAGATAAATTTATCCAAAGACTGAGACCCATTATGCATTTTACGCCATACTTTAATGCGTGGGGATGGGCAGGGATAGAGCAGGGGCACGTGGAGAACTCTATAAGTAATTACGTCCTTTCAGTCAGACGGATTCAGAAAACAGGTCAAACGCATCCTAATGTTATTTTAAGGGAAGAAAGGATGCGAGATCCCATCGTTTATCTGAAGTGAGCTTTCAAGAAACACAATGCGTCCTTCCTTAAATGTGCTTCTATGTTTGGCTGGCTGCTGCTTGTCTTCGCTTTCTTGGAACTTGGCCCGTCTGTGTCTGTCTCACCGATCTGAGCCTAAAGCTTGCTCTGCAGATGATGACGTTTTTAGACCCTTAGTTGCGTTTTTGCATTTGATAATTATCTTGCACGTTTTGGGAATAGCCTCGTCGCCTCCAGGTACAAAACATCCCGTCACTTAATTGCTTGCCCTTTTATTGCGAGCGGAGGTCATAGTTTTACGCCTTGTTCGAAATCCAAAATGCTAAAAGCGCGCTCTCCGCACTTTTAGCGAGAGAGATTTCGTGCATGGCGGTTCTCGGAAACGTTCAGCTCGAGGTATTCATGCGGGCGCATGCGTGTTTTCAAGTTTCGGAGCCTCTAGCGCCCGAATGAGCCAGCCGATCGCGACACAAGTGGCACCATCGGGTACGCCGACTCGGCGGACGGGTTGTGGTGTAGGTTTCGCAGCGATTCGTGGCGCGTGACACGTACCACGCCACTCGCCACACGCCACACGCGCGGACCGGACCCGTGCAGAATTCAACTAATCACGCGTACAGGACAAGCAGCGAGTACTGTTGACTCAAGACTTGGTGACAACGTGTCCCTCCCCTTTTGCGGGTGCGCGTTTTTATGGTCGGTATCCACGCGCAATCCGCGCAGCGATTCTAAGGCATGTGTTTCAGTTTGGACTTGGCGACCTCCGAGTGCCGAAAACTGTGACCTAGGCGGCTGAAATTTGGTGGGTAGATAGGCCGGAACTAGGACTATTCGGCGGTACCTCATATGATGGGACGGCGCAACGGGTCACATGAAGTGCGCGTGCGCTGCTTTTACAGCCTTGCGCTTCCTATGGGCCAATTGCCAGGACGCAGACGGCGCAGTTTGCCGCGATGATGGCTTGGAAAGGCGGACGGGTAACTGGGCGATCAGTTGCGATGGATTCAGAGCGAAACGGAGTGCAGCTTGCGAGTGAAACGCGAGGTGCCCGATATAAACACCCCTTCTTCATTGCCGCAACATTGCTACCACTGGGATACCGAAAATTGCAGGAGCACGTGTTACGTGACAGTCGTTTCATCTGGCTGTTGTGCACGTCAATAGCTTCAGCCTCGTGTGTGAGGGACGCTCGTACTGAGGTGTATCCCTTTGCCATTCAGGCTTTTGGTTTGGAAACTGTTGATGCTGGATGCACCAAATTTTGTGGTGGGCTGAAAAGTCGCAAACGCCATCAATTACAAACAAGATTTAGGGCATCATTGGCAAGATACTAGCCATGTGGGTGTACGCCTTACTGGGCTTGGGGTCTTCCATTTGTGGGAAGATGCACGATTTATGTCTACCTGCGTAACACAAAACCACCACTGCCAGGATGCTGACTATTTGCGGGCAGGAGCACCTAATGCGTGGCAGTTGATATACGTGACTGTTTTGCATGCCATTAGCTTCAGCCTGGTGTGTGCGGGGCGCACCTGCTGAGATGTATCTCTTTGTCATTCAGGTTTTTGGTTTGGGCACCGTTGATGCTGGAGGTGTCAATTTTGTGGTGCGCTGCAAAGCAGCAAACGTCCAGGACAAGTACGTTTTAGGGCACCACTGGCATGATGCCACCTTGGTGAGCGTGCAACTTGTTGGGCTTGGGATCCTCGGATTGCGAAAAGGCTCAAGATCCAATTTTATCTGCATGACGAGGAAACATGCATGACGAACAATAATGAGTTTTTTTTTTTTTTCTGCCGTCTCAACGATGTGACAGGCAACAGAAAGAAAGGAACGTATGAAACTTTTGACCCTAAACCAACAGTGTAACGCGTTGGTTTGCCTGTAGTTCGAAATCGAAGGAACCGAAACTTTTCCAAGCGCGTTTTCAGCGAGAGAGATTTCATACATGACAGTCGCTCGGAAAAATTCAGATCGAGGTGTCCGTGTATGTGTGCGCGTTTTAAAGCCTCCGAGCCTCTGTTACCCGAATCATTGGGTGTGCCGACTCGGCGGACAGATCGTGGTGTAGGCTTTGAGGTGATTCATGGCTGTGGCACGTGCCACGTGGCACGAACTGGACCTCTGCACAGTTCAGTTAATCACGGGTACAGGTCAGACGGTGCATGCTGTTGACTCAAGACTTGGTTACAGCATGGGCTCCACTTGCGGGTACTCGCTTTTGTGATCGGCATCCACGAGCGATTCACGTAGCGATCCACAGACACGAATGTCGATTTGGAATCGGGGACCGTGCCAGAAGCATTGACCTAGAAGGCCGAAATGTGGTAAGTAACTGGACCAGCGCTAGGGCTGTCCAGCGGTATCCCATATGATGGGCAGGGTGCAACTTATTACGCGCAGCGCGCGTGTTCCTCTTTTATACCGCCGTGTTTCTCATAGGCCGATTGCCGGGACGCAACGGCGCATTTCGGCGCAATGATGGCTTGGAAAGGCGGACGGGCCGCTGAACGATCAGTTTCGATGGATTCAGGTCGAAACGGGGGTATAAAATGTCCGTGAAGCACGAGGTGCCTAGGCGAATAACACGCCTCCTTCACTATAGCAAAACTGTTACCGATGAGATGCTCAAAATTGGCGGGCATGACAATGTGAAACGTGGCATTCGATGCATATGGTTCTTTTGCATGTCGTTATTCCTCGGCCTGATGTGTGCGGGATGCGCGTGCTGAGGAGCACGTCTTTGCCGTCAAGGTCTGGTGATATATGCAGCCTGGCAAAATATGCAGTTTACCAAGTGATTCCATGTCAGACAGCCCATAGTCGCTGGTAGTCGACAGCCCATGAGCCCATAATCGCTGGTAGTCGTGGCCGAGTAGCTAGAACGTAGGTCTCGCGACAACGGGAAGAGAACAAGTTCTAACGCCGCCGGCCACGGTACGTTTCGATAGTGCGTCGTAGATTTATTTCACTGTGCTAGTGTGCAGCTGAGTGAGTCATAAAATGGCTTGCAAGTGTCTTTTACTCGTGAGTGGGGGGTAATGCGGGTTCTGAGCAGACGACAGGTCTGTGTGCGATATAAAGTTTTAATTTTGGCCCGAAACCAACCGTGTAGCGCGTTGGTTTGCCTCTAGTTACCCTAATGATGAAGCATTCTGAGCAGCCCAATGACACATTTCCTTAGAAATCGTCTTCACACCGCAGTAAAATTGTTATGAAATTGTTCATTTGCCGCATGCGTGGTAGTTCATAATCTTTCTTCATTAAGGAGATGCGAACAGGCTGGCAAAAAGAACAGGCAGCAGAAAGTTGTAACGCTTTGATGGCGAGTTAAGGAAGTAACAGGGGCACATCCAGGATTCTCGGACGGGGGTTTGGACCCGAAAAGTGTACCAGTTAAAAAAAAAACATTTTTTCGTCACCTTTTGCCCTGCGGAGTGATCTAAACCAAACTTTTCTTGCAGAGGCTGCTTAGATTTCTTGTAAAATAAAGAAAAGGCACACGTTCGATTTCATGTCGTGTTGTCGAGCATTAACGCTATTCAGTACTCCTACCCGGTAGGTACGATTCCGTTCAGGGGGGGAGGAGCAGATCCTCTCTTGCGATCTATAAAATTATTGGTGAGATTTCCTAGCGGAAAACGGTGTTCAATACACTATGAGATCTCCATTAAAAAAGTTGGGGAATTTTGAAAAACGGGATACGGGGCCAAAATGATGATATAAATCGGGGTTAACTTTAACAAGCTTTCTAGCTATACTGTGTGACCGATTTTGTTCCATTGTTCTCCTTCATGTCATTCTTCCGACAATCGATAGGTCTGTCACATATGTAAGAAAGAGGTTGATTTTCCAAAATTCATGGGGGTGCCCGGGTACGTAAAAAGAATATTCGTTTCCGGGAAATATTAATTTATTCCACGAAAAATTTTGTGGCTAGCAAATTCATTTGTGTTCGGAAAACATTCCCACATCTGTCATGTGCCATGCTATATACATATGACAACTCCCCTCAGGTGGATCCAGTTACTAGAAAAAAGAGGGACGACTTTCTTCGTGAAACTACTGGTAGTTGGCTTTTATGTGCAAAACATATTGTGAATACTTTTTGTATTGTGCTTGATCCACGCCCAACCAGCACCCTAACGTTGGAGGTTCGGCGCCCCTCCATCTTGCGAAACTTTCATCATCGAAAATCTCGCCATGAATATGTTGCAGAGCACTTAAAATGTCTGGAAAAGTATGGAAACTAAGGTAGTTTTTTGACCCACATATGCAAAATAGGAATGTTTAGGAAGAGCACTAGCTCCATCCATAATAAAGCCATATCAGCTCTGAACATAGCATGCCAATATGAAGCTAATAAAACTTACATTTCACACATTGCATCAGGTGACCTGATATGACGCCATTTTTCATTTCGGTATATTTGGGGTTTTTGACGACGCTAGCGAGTTGTTTTAATGTATGCTTCCAAAAAGATGTAAATGATTTTAAGGACGTTTTTAAATACCGGTAGACTAGAACGCCCATGACCCGACGTGACGTGACCTGTTACGTCACGTTCGGCAACTTGCGACGTTACCAAACATTCAGCCGTTTCCTTTGTTTTATTTTGCGTCCTGTCGAGCGTTCTGTCGATGACCAACAACAAACCAAACAAAAGGCAACGAGCACGTTTGGACTAAAAATCCTTGAGTTCTACAGCTATTATCAATAGAGTGCTATATAAGGTCGATCATATGACCTGACCTGACGTAGGATCATGACATGGTTTGAAGCACGCTTGGGTTCCATCTTTTCATACCTCGGTCTGCCGTCGACTCACGAAATAAACCAGAAAGATAAAGCCGGACATCTGGATATGAACACAGCTTCTGCCACGGTGATCTCGCATGGCTTCAGGTGACCTAAGGTGACTAAAGTCATTTCACGACTTGGAAGGCCTTGGTGCAATCTTGGACTGTAAAACCGACTTCATTACCAACGTTTACCTCAAGAATCATCAAAACATAGTTTTAGACTATTTTTTGCTAGGTTCCCTCAAATATAACCTGACCAGATTCTCATGACCTTTCATGTGGGTCAGCACTACTTATTTTGTTTAGTGACTTCTTGGCCAAGGAATGTATTTCTAGCACCAGGAATGCATTTCAGCTTTTACTACGGTGACTTCGCATGATCTCAGGTGACCTAAGGTCATTTCACTACGTGGAAAGGTCTTGGTATAATTTTTGACAGCAAAGTCGACTTCAGCATTTATTTTATCACAAGGGTCATCAAAACGTTGCTTTAAACTTTTTTTCTTAGTAGTTCCCTCAAATGTGACCTGACGTGACCTCATGACCCTTCATGCGGGTCAACACGATTGTTCGTTTTTAGTGACTTCTTTGGCACAGGACTACTTTTCAGGCAGCAATAAGCCGAAGAAGCAATTCAAAGCCGTTAGGAATAGAGAAATAGGACGAAAACTGAGCCGGACTCAGATCATTAACCTTCCCTTTGACAACAAACTCGAGATAGCACATTTCTTACGAACGTCCTAGACTACCACCCAAGTAAGTGTTAAGTAGATCGATGGCACGGCGTGGTTTGTAGAAAACTTAAACAAATCGGAAGACTACCTCTTTCACGTGACCTAGGTCAGTGATCTGACGCGACTGGGAGTTGAAAATTATACAGGCCATGCGCAGCAGATGTAAAAAGGTGCAATAAATTTCAGCGTGTTGCGCGCGCTTGTCTGTCGCTTGTTCTGTCTTACTGTCACCAAAAGTCCTTAGAGGCGCCTTGGACCTCCGCCCCGTTGGACGAAGGTTATAGTTCGCATTCTGAGATCAAGCGCGTCACATTTGGAAATAATTTAATCATAGGCGAAACTGGGGCAAATAAAAGGTGGTAATGTTCGGAAAATGTTACGTTTTTTGTCATATGTTCGGAGTCTGATGAGATTATATGTGTCAAGAAAACATTTCCAGGTGTGTCACATGTCATATTATGTTCACAATGCAAGTGGTCATATGCGGATCGAGGTGCTACAAAAAGGGTCAACAACTACATGGCGATACTGTGATAGCTGTGTGATATTTTTTTTTTAAATCTTGTCACGACATGTCAGAAACGTATTCAGGAAAAGTCATCAAGTTTCTTGAAGAAGCTCCAAAAGCTCTGGGAATGGCGAACGAAAAAACCGGAGGGGGCAAAATCTGCCCTCCATCACTGAATAGGGTTATGCACACCCCTTTAGGTGTGCGTTTGGACAGTAATAAGGATCTGATATTTATAATTTCTCTTGTAATCTCCCTCGAAACTTAGGATCAACTGGTGCCTTCATAAACGATGCTTTGAGGTGAAAAGGCATGTTTTTTATCGTTAACTGGTAGTTTTTCACCGATAAACGACGAGGCAAATACAGATATTTATTTTTAAGACTGATCGATAATCCCAACCCCAATGTTGATACATTTCTTGCTCCCCGTAAGCGCGCTGACGCTTCTGACACCATGCTCTCCCACCGTCTGTTGACATTGTTGGCGCCGCCGCCTCCGACCCTTGTACACGCGCCTGGCCGCTTGAGCATCAGTCCTCTTGGGACAAGTCCTTCTCGTCTAATGCAGTTGACTCTGAGTCTAGTTTGGCTTAATCTGGACCAACTGATTTGGTCTGTTCTAGGCTCAGCCGTGTAATCTAGTTAAGACCAAATGAAGCTCTGAACTCGACTGCGTCCCTCTGCGCCGGTACTTCAGTCCCAACAATGTGCACTACTAATGACATTACAATGGACTTCTGTATTTAGAATGAGTTTAGTCCATTTTACTACTGAAAACAGCTGCACCATGCTACATTGGGCTCTTTCTAGCTCAGAATTATTCCGAAAACGGTGCGATTTATTTATGACACAAAATAATGGATTAGCAAGTGATTTGGGAGATAAGTTTTTTATAGACATTAGATCTGTCGGTTTCACGTTGCTTGATAGAAAAAATAATGAATTAACAAATGGTTTGGGAGGTAAGTTTTTTCATAAACATTAAGTCTATCGGGTTTACGTTGCTGGGTAGCGTTTCTGTAGGGTGCAGTTTGCACGGTTCAGTTTTCGTTGAAATAAACCGTTTCTGAATAACTCATCGCCTCAGTCCATTGCTGTTGGCATTTGCGAAATACGTGTCCTACCGTCTTTTTGCAAAGGAGATGATAAATGGGCGTTGAAATGCTCATCGTTTCTGCGTCATGCTATGTTTCCGATCTGACTGTCCTTTCAATGCAGAGGCTGCTGCCATTTTCCAGGCACGGCATAAAAGTAACCGCTGTTTAAAAGTAGCCGCTCTTTTTTGGTTTCCACATCAAATGTTCGTTATCGGTAATTAGCAAACCACATAGGGCATCGGGAAAACAGAAGCCTCAGATGTACGCTACCGCTGAAGCGTTTTTCAGGCGTTATAATGCATCGACCATGTCAATGCATTGCGTTTCCACATGGTCTGCCCTGTGCGAGTAATCTTTTGCCGAGTAATCCAAATGGCCAGTCTCCTGCCTAGCTTTATAGTCTGTATATCGTCTGAATCCCTGCGTTCCCGCCGGATCGGGGATCAGTGCCGAATACTCTGTCTCCCCAGCTGGCGCCAGTGATCCAGGTCCCCTCCCCGCACCCGCGCGCCCGGGAGGGTCGCGGCGTCCATTAAACAGTCCCCTCCATCCAGCGCGCCCTGGGTCGGCTCCGCCGCTGACAGTCGACGCCGGCTGTGTGTTGCAGCGCCGACGGCGAGTACGTCATCACGACGCTCACCAAGGCGGTCATCCATAGCGACGGCCGGGTGGTGTGGCACCCGCCTGCCATCTTCAAGTCCTACTGCGAGATCGACGTCAGGTACTTCCCGTTCGACCAGCAGAAGTGCTTCATGAAGTTCGGCAGCTGGAGCTACGGCTCGTCGGTGAGCGCCTCAGGGCACCGCGTGTCAGGCTATGCGCCGGACGGGTTCAGCCGGCCATCCGGGGAGACAAACCGCCGGGGCATTAACTGTGGGATCGGTACCGTTTCAAAAATGTAGTATATAATTTCTGAACTTTGCGTGCCTTGAAAGGTACAGAACATTATTAAACAACCTTCAGAGCCGCTAAGCATCATTACGCAATTTCCCCTCTCCCCATTGTCAACAGTTATATCAGAAATTAGAAAAGCATTTTCGTCATTTAATCTTATACTATTAGGAAGTGGTAATGGTCCATTTATCCCCTGGATCCATCGCTGATGGTACGAATGCCTTTTGTGAGCTTGTCCTATTTTCCTAATCGTTACGTCATGCATGTGAAATATGCATGCTATGTATGCAACCCCTAATATGGACTTGACTCAGCATATTCAACTTCGGGCAGAAAAAAAGATAGAAAAACTGAGAATGATATTCGAGACAAAGCAAACCAACAGCTCTTTGATATCCTTAATGCGTGGGTCAGTCACTGAATGATGACATTCGATATCTGGGGTGCACGCTGCCATGGCTGGCAAACCGCTACATGTGGACTTGAAAGCAAATGAAAAGCTCATCAGGGCTGCTAAATTCAAGTAAAAACCAGCTGGCAGATACTTAACTTTGCGCCAAGGCCCGCCAAGTCATTACTAAATAGTTTTCTCGACTTTTAATAGGTGATGTCAGTTTTGATTACGAGGCAGAAATGCGTCACGTGGGGCCAAATGCTCTTGAGTCAAAGGCTTTCCTTAAACTGATGTAAATGCTTTGTTAGTTACCGGGAGTAGGGACGTGGGAACATCCAGAAAAGTGGGGGAGGGGAGCAGAGACGTTTTCCCATAAGGCTAATGTTAAATTTCCAAAAAGTGAAGGCCATGGCCCCCATCCCCCCTCTTCCTACGCCCATTACCAAGAGAATGGTTGGCACCATGAACCGAGGAACTGCATGTTGATATCCCAGCTGTTACGAGTGACAGTAGATCCATTTTATTTCATTCAGTAACAGCAGTCTGGGTTTATTTTGCGAGCAGGATTCTAACAACACAGCGATGAAGAGAAGGTAGCAGATCTGGAATATGGTACTCTATTTCAATTCATGTTTCCTCTTCTCTGTTATAGAATGGCGTACAGCCGTGCTCGTTTGCTTGACTTCGGAGCAATCTTGAATATCATGATCATCATTTGGCTTACTGCGCAGTTTACACTACAGCTGTTTGCTGACAAGGATCATATGTAACATGGCACAATCGATTGATTCCGGAGTGCGTCGGATATAGTTCACAGTTATTTCATTTCATTACCATGGTCTGACTAGCACTGCGTGGCTTCAAAAACTTCGGAATATAGCCGTCGCTCCCATTTTCTTTTTGTTGCGTTTTTTCTGTTGCCTAGCTCTCTCGCCGGACTTCTTTTCGTTTCCTGATTTCCTGTTTTCCTTTCGTGAAGTTCTCTCAGTCCGCAAGCTAGTTTGTTTCTGGCGCATAACACATCTGCATTCGCCTGCAAAGTTCCCTGTAAGGTTAAGGAGACATCACGTCAATCAGGGATGTTTCCTTGCAAGTTCCAACACCATATCAATGATTTCTGGACAAAACCATAGTGATAATGCAATAAAGGTTTATTTCTTCCACCTTTTTCACAGTGGCTCGTTCACTTAAACTGAAGTACGAGTATAAATGTCAACAGATTTAAAGATTAATGGTCATACCTAGGTAAAACAATGGGCACTTACGTATTTTATTGTGCGTAAAAACATGAATGTGCACAACATTGTGCTTGGTATGTATAAAGAGGGTCAGAAATTTCCGAGGCCTCGAAATGTCAGTGACCTCGTTTCGTAATTAATGGTGAAGACGACTTCTTTTAAGCGCTTTTTCAAGACATTTTGTCCGAAGGTCTGACACTAACACGCACATTTGTCAACCACAGCTCGTTTACGTTATATTCCTTGCATCCTAAAACATGCTGAGTACAAGAACATATTCCCTAAGAATCACTCATTTAAATCCGATATATTATGTGTCTGAGACTATTTAAACATGACTCGCTGTCTGGCACGGCTGGGCCATCTCTGCTGCTCTGACTTTTTTCTTGACATCGATGGATGCGCTGACTGAGGCTGTCGGGAGCCGAGACTGTCTGGGGAAAAGCATACCGACCCCCCTGGAAGGTTGAAGGGGAGGCCACACCTAGCACTTCCCCTTTTTCAGCGTCCCCTGGGCGGTTGTCTAGGAACAGTGGACTGCATCCTCCGAGGCAGCCTTCCTCCCCGCCGAGTGTCGCCGTGAGGGGGGGGGGGGGCGTCCGTGGCGTCCCCCCCTCTGGGACAGTCGGCGGCCGGAGACGTTACCCCCTCCGGGCGTCGTCGGTGTGTTTATCGCCGGAGACGGCCATCTGCCAGCCGACACGGCTCACCTGGAGACGTCCGCGCCGTGACGGCCCGTCACTGTTTGCCGGGGGCGAGGACTTCCCGCGCTGTGACGGCCCGTCACTGTCTGCCGGGAGCGAGGGCCGTCCGCACTGTGACGGCCCGTCACTGTTTGCCGGGGGCGAGGACTGTCCACGCTGTGACGGCCCGTCGCTGTCTGCCGGGAGCGAGGGCCGTCCGCGCCGTGACGGCCTGTCACTGCTGGGAGTGAAGATTTTCCGGACTGTGACAGCCTGTCGCTGTCTCTCAGGAGTGGAGACTGTCCGCATTATGACAGCCTGTCACTGTCGGAAGTGGGGCCGTCTGGCATGTAGGCCTTAACTGAGATGACTGTCTTCGTGCTGGGCTCAGAAGCTCTTGACTTGACGCAGGCTACCCATTAAGCGCAATAGACAAAACACTGCCAATACACTTGCATTACGACGTACGACGGGCTAATGATACACTAAACTGACACAACATGTCAATGTCACAAGATGAATTCTGTCGCAATGCCGGCTAAAACTATCAAAGGCATGTTGTAAGCATGTCTCTCAGACGTTGCATGTAGTACTTCCGTAGATGTGATCGCGTACGCTCGCATGATTTTACGCTTAATACTGTGCCTACTGATAACACGACATGTGTCCGCACACCCACCGCTCGCGGCGTCTCCGATGGTCACGCATTCATACCGTCCCGTTGCCATCGGCTTACCGGCCACAGACCAGGAGATCGATCGCCGATTATCTGACCGATTACCTGACAGCCGGCGAGCCGGGGGCCTGCCAGGCCCGCAGCCGTCGGCCGCGGGCGGTGGCCGTCCGACCCCGCACCCTGAGCACGGCGACCAGCCCCCCCCAGCCAGGCACGCGGCGACCAGTCCGTCCGGTACGGTGGTCTGGACCGAGCCGGTCGAGTCCCCGCTCGGCCGGACTGCTTTTTCGCGAACGTCGCCTTCTGGGAGGCCGTAAACCGGCCGTTCGGGTGTCACGTTCTGCCGTTTATATCGCGAGGCTCCGTTCGATGTGGTCCGAAATTGGGCTCGATTGCCCACCCGGGAGGCCGAAGCATTGTGTACAGTCGTCCGGCATTGTCGGACACTCGGCGTCGTTGTCTTGAGCACCGTATGATACAGTGGTAGATCTTTTCCTCAGTTTCGTCCATTCACGTCAGACCTACTCAGTTATCCAGAATGATAAATTAAACGGCGAGCACCAGACGCTGATACCGGCAGTGGAGAATGAGCCTCTGGCCATTTATTATGGCCATTAAGCGACGGGTTTGTGGTGCACATTTGATGGTGCGTCTGACTCAGAGGGCGAGCCGCAGTGCGGAGACAGCCGCCGGCTCATCTGAATGTGAATAGCTCGTGCGTGGCGGCTGCGGCTGGATGCTCAGTCCATGCTCTAACATTCCAGTGCATGCCGCGGAACTTGCCCCGTGTTTCCAGAGCTATGCAGAGATGTGAATATTCGGCGGCGCGTGTTTGGTGCCGGCGGCGTGCGCGCGGGATTATCGTCGTCCTGACGTTGCAGATTGACCTCCGGCATATCAATCAGTCAGCCGAGTCCAATCACGTGGAGCTGGGCATCGACCTCAAGGAGTACTACCCCAGCGTGGAGTGGGACATCCTCAAGGTGCCAGCCACCAGAAACGAAAAGTATTACCCTTGCTGCGAGGATCCGTTCCCAGGTAAGTGCAGCGTTTTACGCCGCACGTCCATTTATAATGGAGAGAGAGAGAGAGAGAGAGAGAGAGAGAGAGAGAGAGAGAGAGAGAGAGAGATTTCTCAGCACAGACCTCCGGCAGACTTGTCAGCTAGGATTTCGGCCGCCCGGCACCACCGTTTTGCGCACGGCGTTGAACGAAAGCCGAAGCCAGAGCGCAGGCCGACAGACCAGGTGTCGAGGCCTTCATCCGCCTGACAAATCAGCCGGTTATTGATCAGCCGCCTGCGCTGCCGACTCCTCCCCTGTTTAAACAAGTGCCGGCGCGCCCGCCGTCGGCGGCTTTAGTTCGGCTGCAGTGTTCAGACAAGTGTTGGCGACAGGCACAGCTGACGCCTGTTAGGGTGCGGCTAACATTAGGTTCGCCCAGCTCTAGCGAGCCGAGGCACCCGTTGGCCGTTCTGTTCGTCACGGTATTCGTTGTCTAGGGTTGTCAAACTCGTAAAAGACTCGCTGCTGCTGAAACATTTGTTACAGAGACGTTGACGATTCCGTTCCGATATGTAAATTAATATGCGTCGTTCATGTTCTTTGCTTGAGAAAAGGGGGACAACATCTTATTTTTTGGTGCAGCGGTATAACCGGTAACCTTTTCTCTTGGACTTTTTCTCCTTAGATCAGTTTTGCCGAATTTGTCATAACCAGTGTTATGTTATATACTCAGGTTTTAACGAAACTCGAGATGACTCACCAGTAAGTCATTTCCATTCAATGGAGCGTTGACAGTATGTGCCTAAAGTAATATATTTCGACTTAGGGTTTAAACACCTCATCTTGTTAATTCCAGGATGGGCACAATTCTTTCGACAGGGGCCGAAAGGGCAAATGTAGGCGGGGTGACTCTGGTAGCAAGGTTGGGTTCCGCACAACAAACTCGGCTCAGAACGGACCAATCCCATCGCCACCCTGTACTCCAACACGCTCAGAGTAAACTGACGTAAAAAATGTGTCCGTTTGCCTTAATCGCAAACGAGTCGGGCTCCGAACTGTGTAAAAAGCTTATGGTTTACCGATTTCGCGGTTTTAGCAATCAGCCAAAGTCCGTTCTTGCCTGTTTTTTTTTTGCGCTCAGCCTGGAGCAACTTAAACTGAATTTTCAAATTATATATATATATATATATATATATTATTTATTTAACTTAAGGAATAGTGTTTTTAGAGTAAATGCATCAAGAGTACATACTTAAAGATAGTCATATGAACGCTTCATGACCGCGCCTAATGGCGGCAACGACAAGGCAGTCGAGAGAATTTGTATAGCAGTGTACCGTATCATCACTAACAAGCTTCTCTGTGTATCCCTTCCTCTGTAAGTATGCACTCAGACAACACGGTAGGCGCTTGTTGACATCTGCTGGAATCCATGGTATTGTCTTACGTCAGTGGCAGCAAGTAATGCACTGGCGTCGGGCTGGAGTCAGATATCGCATCCAAAAACCTTCCTTCACGGAAGCCGCGTGTCGTTTATCGTGAATATAAAAGGATGTAACAAAAGTCGGTTTTTTCATGATTCGACCAGGTTTTATTGAGTGATTACAATGCACGCTAACTCGTTGGGTGACGTGCAGTGGTACACCCTTCACAGCGATTGGCTTCTCCGTGACTGGTGCGAGGCTGAAAAAGCCACTTTTAGCTTTGGCGCGACCTCATCATGGTCGGTAACCTTGCCATGTAAGACACGTGAGGTGACCTGCCACAGTAATGGATGGCTCATAGTGGAGGGCTCTTCATAGGTGCTCAACGACGGCGGAAAACGAAATGGCTAACACTGACGTTACTTTCTCGGCCGGCAAGTTACCTGATCTCAGCGAGAGTTTTCCTTTGATTGATCTCTCGTCTTCCGAATAAAATATTTCCAACAGCCTTTCATTTTCCTGACTCCTCACTATGTCATGGCCTTACATAACGAAGAGTTCATGAAATTCTTATACAAGAATTCATGAAGTTCTTATACGATTGGCCTAGCAGATTTTATGCACACTTTACCCACATAGTTTTTGGTCATAATATACGTGTGCTTTCCGTTACAGATATATATTTCAACATGACTCTGCGGCGGAAGACACTTTTCTACACGGTGAACCTGATTATCCCGTGCGTGGGCCTCTCGTACCTGTCGGTGTTGGTCTTCTATCTGCCAGCCGATTCGGGAGAGAAGGTGGCGCTCTGCATCACTATCCTGCTCTCGCAGACCATGTTCTTCCTGCTTATTTCGGAAATCATGCCGTCCACGTCGCTGGCCGTGCCTCTGCTCGGCAAGTACCTCCTCTTTACCATGATCCTGGTCAGCATCTCCGTCATTTCCACGATCGTTATCCTCAATATCCACTACCGAAAGCCGTCCACGCACAAGATGGCACCGTGGGTGCGCCGTTTCTTCATTCACAAGCTGCCGCCCTTCGTCATGATGAGGGTCCCGGAAGAGTCGCCAAAGACGTCGGCCTTTGAGGTGCAATCCAACGTCTTCCATGGCTATCAAAGGACACCAACGGACCTGGACGAGGGCGTCAGACTTCATGCGCTCAACTATTTTGACGACGATAAGCAATACCCGTACGAAATAGAACGAGCGATTCAGAATGTCAAGTTTGTCCACCACTGCTGGAAGATTCAAGATCAGTATGACGAGGTAAGTCTTGGTTTTAAAATCATTCCTCTCAAGCCACGATGCTTGTTGTAATACCTGCCCCCGTGGCTAACATAATGCTCACGAAAGTCGTCACCGTACTAAATCTCATGCTACTGAGATCAGCTGCCTAGCAGGCCGCGGAAAGTGATTCATACTCTTCCCGGCCGTGATTGGACAGGGAATAGAGGCCGACCTTCACTCGGGACAGCGCAGCGATCGCGCGAATCCCACCTGTCTGCTGTATCCAGTTCCGATGATCACAGATCGTTATTTCCCGATCGATCCGTCCGGAGCCAGTTGCGACGTCGCGCTGCGGCGGATCTGGCGCGGGCTGCGCCGGAAAGTTACGAGCGTCTAACTCGTAAAACATGGTCGTCGTTAGCCGGCGTCCGACTCGGAAGCACGCGCGTCCTGCTCCTGGCATGGGACGTGCGGCGGCCGGCACTCCAGCGCTCGAGCGCCGGCGAGACGACCTCGGACGGAGGAAATAGCGTCCTCCGGTCTGGCCGATTTGCCGACAACGGCGGGGGTCGCGTCCTCCGACAAAACTGCAATCCGCCCCGTTCTCTCCGAAACCGATCGGAATTTATGCAGATCCCCATGTTTTCCATGACAGGAAAAGCCCGGCGGGTTGTGGCAATATTGGGACAGCGATAAAGCCAATTTGCCGTTGAGAGACTGGCGGCGGGCCGTAGCGTATCGTTAGCCCGCGGCGATGGGATGGCCGCCGTCATATGCAGGCGCTGGGCGGGGGCGAAATTCATCTGCTGCAGCAATTTCAATGGCTGCCGACGAACACCATTCTGCCTACCGACGAGCCAGACAAAATGATGCCGCTGAACTATCTGGTCTTCTTTTCACCGGCTTCTTTAGGTCTATACTGTTTATTATAATGACAAGAATATCTTTGGAATAACATTAGGCTTCATGGCATCTGGTTACACAGCCTGCTACTTTTTATTATTATTTTTTGTCTAAAAGCGTGCAATGACAGTTCCACTTTCCACATTCCTCATCCGTTGCTGGGCATTATTTACAACTAATCACTTGCGTTCATTAAGAGCAACACGAGCACTGCGCATTGCTCCTTCTGACATGATATGATATGGGTATGAGTCGGGCCAGATGGGCTGCAGGCGCCGACCACTCGGACCAGACCAGGGCGCCGCACCGCCCGGCTCCTGCGCCAGTGGCAGCCGAAATGGAATAGCGGCGGCGACCCGAGCGGCGGCGGCGGCGGCGGCGGCGCGTGGGAGCGGCCGCCGCGCCGCCAGCTGCCGCCGCCGTGCAACAGCGCCCTATTGATCGTCGCCTCCGATTGCAGGAGGACCAGGACTGGGCGTTCATCGCCATGGTGATGGACCGCGTGCTGCTGCTGCTGTTCAGCGTCGTCTCGCTCCTGGGCACGTTCGTGATCCTGTGCGAGTCGCCGTTCCTGTACGACACCACGCCGGCCATCGACATCCAGCTGTCCGAGGTCGCGCACCAGATGGACATCTTCGGCGACGCGTGAGGCGCCGCCGCCCGCCGCCGCCGGCCGTGACGTGACCGTGACGTGACGGTGCAGCTCCGGCGGCAGGCTGGCTCCGTCGGGTGACGCCGAACTGCCTCGGACGGCGCCGGGGTGCGGCGAGTGCCGACCGAGATCTGAGTCGGGACGCCTGTGGAGCGGCGCGGGGACTCGAGGCAGAGTGCCACTTGCGTCTGGCCGACCAGCGGCCTGCACAGACAGTTACCGGCTCCTCTCTGCCTCAAGGAAGCGGCTGCATGGGTGCAAATGTGCACTGTTGCGTTGTTTACTTCAACGGTTGTCGTATGCGTTATCCAGGGGCTCGCGAGTGCACTCAAGGCATGTGGTAATGTAAACACTACCACCCTCAAAATGTCCCAGCGAAACAGCGAACATTTTGTGAAAGACAGACCGACTACAGTACTACTTCATTTCGTTCTGGTTTGTTTCAGACGGCTTTTGTTTGGCAGAGTTGTTGCGCTCTTTTTGAAAGTCTGGTCGCAGACGAGGACAGCGGAAGCAGACCGGCTCTGGCCCGACCTGCCGTTGGTTTTCGGAGCGGCCGAATCGCCGAACCCCAGCCCGGGAGAGCCATCCAGGCCGGGCCGGTCCCGATAATCGAGACTGATAAACTGAGACCATGCATCACGCCTGACGCCCTGGTGCCAAATTGAACGGCCGCCCCCTATGAGCCTCCCCGATAAAAGTCGATGAAGACATTGAACACTTCCGTTCAGGAGCGTTCCTGTGGAGCGCGTACATTTCAATACCGTGCATAATTTCCGCCTGCGGATTTGGCTCCGGCGGCCCGCATTTCATGGCTGGACTATTACATGCCGCTCTGAATTTCCACGTCACATCCGGCCGCCGGCCGCATCCGGGCGGCCGATCTATATTCATTGGTAGTGCGATCTCGCTTATTGGTGATCAGGAGCTGGACGGCCTGCAGAGGGACATTGGTCCCGACCACGACTGCGCATCGGTCTCCGAATGGCACGAGTGCAGACGGGCTTTTGGCTGGCGGGACATCTCGCCAGAGCCAGCTGACGGGAACGGCCCACTCGGTACCCCTCACAGTCTCGAAACTCGTTTGCGTGGCCCATCTCCAGGTGGTTCTGTCACCGAAGAAGAGCGGCAAAGGGTAGCCCTGTATCTGTGTCCTGTATGGTTATTTCCGTTTAATTCACCGGCGACTTCCTCGAGGTGAGGGCCAAAAACCAATTAAAGCAAAACAAGCGTCACTCGCCTGGAACAAGCTGGCCGCCGTTGTGATGGGCGTCTGACTGCTGGAGCAGAACATTAAGGCACGTCACGTTTCTGGCAAATTTCAGAGTGTTTTCGTCCCCGAAACGGTCTCTCAGCGCACCACAAACGTTTGTCTCGTGTTGGTTCGAAACAAAGCTGTGCTAGACGGTTTGGGTTTGTCCTGCTCTTTTGTGAAGCTAGCAGCCAAGTAATCGGTTCTTGAAATGCCAGCCGCCATGCCAGCCGTTTCCGTGGAAATGTATGCCAGGGTCTTACATCACTGTTATCTTTATCCAGCTGAAAAGCCAGGTGGGACATACCCAAGACTGCAGATCCGTGGGCTCGCAAGAACAAGACCATTTCCCTTCTCGCCGCCTGGCCTCCCGCAAAATCCCCTCATTGCTCAGTCTGTACAGAATGTGACCCAAAAAACATTCTCTCCTTGATGCAGTCATGGTACTTTCACCCAAGAGAACTGCCAAACCATGACGGAAGCAAATGTACTGAAATCGGCAGGCTGCATACTTCGTATATGCACTCCGAGTGAGCAGCGACTAAAACCTAATACACCCAATTTAAGATGTCATCGAGAAATTACTCCCATTTGTTGTGTGTGTGCTAACTCAACACGGCAGATGGAACAAAAGGACGGTGATCAAAATTGCCATCAAGGTGTGTGACTTACACGCCATTTGTGAGGTGTGGAATTAAATATGCGGGTGCATTGCTATCCGTTTCATTTGTATCAAATTTTCAGCGATTAGAGAAGACCAAGAAACGCCCCAAAAACGTACTTCCTTTGAGGAAGTGTAATTTACGTGTGGAAAAGCCCTAGTCCGGCAGATATGAGAGAATTTTTCCAACCCTGTTTTCTTCATGTCCACATAAACTGGGCGTTATCTTTTCATATGTGAGAGAGAGCAGCCGCGGCTGGCTCCGCCTCGTGCCACCAGTCATGGCTGGAGGCTATCAGTCGCCCTCTGTCCGGGCCGGGCCGGCGCGTCTGGCCGTTATTTCTCGGGCGACAAAGCGGGGATGACGTGTGTAAAATCTGCTCAATGCTCGCCGGCGTTTGGCGGCGGCGGCGCGGGCGTGGTCGGCATTACTCGCCCCGCGGCCCTCCGCCGACAATAAACTGGTCAGTACATAAGCAGCCTCGCACTGCGCCCCCGCAATAATGGTCCCTGTTCGCGCGACGCGGCGTCAAGGGCGGGTCCGCCTGCGCGCTGCGCTCAGTATTACCGGCCGGGACTGGTGCGGGGGAGTCTGCGGCGCCGAGCCGCCGCCGGCCTCCAGGACAAGTGCGCCCACAGCTGCGCCGGCAATCGGCGCCGTCGCCGCCATCGACTGTCCTCCGCGCCGTGATGTATCGAAGGCGACAGGTCCTGTCAGAGGGGTGGAGGGTCCGTCTGAGCCTGGGCGGGCAGCGCGTGTGCCGCGGCTGCGATTTCTAACGCGGGCCGCGCGCGCCGTCATGAGAATGTTTACCTTCTGGACTGTCGTTTATTTTTGTGTGTTAATAAACTCGGATGTTGTTGTTACACCTGGTGGTGAGACCATGAAGCGGTGTTGTTTGCGGATATTGAACTGCTTTACAGACACTGCCTTGAGAAGATGGGTGCGGGCTTTATTTCCCAAAGGACCAAAGGCAGATGCACTTTCAGAGTTGAATCAAACAGAAGGGTTTTTCTGATATGTTCTCGCTGACATTTTCGGAATTCGTGGGAAATGGCAACTGACACACACTCGAACTGTGAATGCTGAGCTTGTCAGACATAAATATATTTTTCTTAGTGGATCCTCTTCGTCGAAATTAAGGTCGTATATTGAAAACGCCAATGGGATTTCCTGGAAAATGCAACTGTCACAGACATCCACAACCTTTCTTTTCATTGCAAAACTTAGTTTTGTTCAGCAGAGGTGTCCCAACCAGGATCCTCGTTATTCTTGCCGCGTGAATATATCGCAAACAAAACATGGCGGAGGTTATCTACTGCAGCATGTAGGTAAGTGTTAACAGCCGGGAGTCACTCTGCTCTTTAAGACGTCCATATTACAAACATTCGGTGTCCAGTATATTTATTCACACAATAAATGGCTGATCTCATTACCTTCATATCAGTATCATTATTTCTACCAAAAACGTAAAAAAGCGGACTCAATTCAAACGAAGAGGAGACATGGGCCACCATAAAATTCGAAAAACATAATGAAATCAATCAGACATTGCATGCCATAGTCATGCTCTCTTTTTTTGGTAGTGACCATGTTAACGACATGAACGTCTGGGTAAAAATATCTTCATCTGCACGTTAAATTCAATAAGTCTTGCAAAGTAAATAAATAGCGTGAATCAAATGCATGAAATCACTTAGAGCTGAGGTAAATGGTATCTATAGGAAACGGCCCAATTCATTTTAAACTTTTCCATTGAAGGGTGCCCAAAATATCCAAGAGGCACAAAATATGTTGATCGATGCAAATGACTTAATCATTAAACTGACTGCAAAGGAGACCAGCATTTCTCGTTCCGATCTAGAGCAAATAACATATAACCTGACATGCTAGTGACCAAAGAAGACTCTTCGGTACACCTCCGAAGCATTTGCTAAGTAATTAGCCCAAGTCGAGCACGTTGTCGGATCTATCACGGCGGGCGACGCCACAGGACCACCTGAATACATAACGGCTTCTATTTCGTTCAGCTGCGTCCGTGACGACGTCAGCCCGGTTGAGGCTGGGCGTAGTGAGCCGAAGCCGCGGCCGCCAGCGCCGCCTCAGCGCCGGTAGTCGGGGTCGCTGGTGAGGATCTTGATGTTGGAGAACTGGGTGTCGATCGACTCCCGCGTGTCGTACAGCGACGGCGCCTGGAAGATGATGGCCACGGCGCCCAGCACGCAGGCCAGCGTGAACAGCCACAGGAACAGTCGGTCCAGCACCATGGCCATGTACTTCCAGTCCTGCACAATCTGGAACGGCCGGAGGCAGGTGTCAGCCGCCTGCTCGGCCGTGCGCGTCTGACCAGCTGCTTCTCCCGCGGCACCTGAGAGTCCCACTGCGGTGATGTTAGGGTTTTCACTCACGGACATCAAAGTGCAACCGACTCCGGCTTCTCTCCTTAGAGACATACAGGGAAAACACGCGGTTAACTAGGATGAGGCTTTTGAACTTTTGTAATCTTGCAGATGGTGCATAGAAAAGCATAAATATAATCCCATACATTAATTGCTTTAATACCCATTTCTGTCCAATGCTAATTAAATCTCAGCCATTAAAATCTCTGATGGAAGCTAGCAATCTATTCACATTATGTTGCCGAGCTTCAAAATAACTTGCGGCTTTCGGTGAGCGTCGGAAAACAATACCCGCCACTCAGACCATTCCAATCATCGCACATTACCAAACTTTCGGAAAACTGTTGGACGTGCTAACTATCACGACTCCGACTGTCGCCATGCGGCAAGTTTGGCGGCTATAATTTCAGCCGCCCATCATTTCCCGGTAGCGCCCGGTAGCGCCGCCGGCAGTGGGCGCAAATCACGGGAGTTTAGCTCGCATTACGGTTCGTCTCTTTGTTCTCTGTCGAGTCGCAGGGGGCGAAATGGAGCCGCTTAGCATGACGGGCCTTCCGAAGTCAACTGATAGGAGCGATTCGTCGAGCTTGCTTGTGGTGCCTCAACTGAACTCCCTATGGCGCGGCATCTTGGCTCTGTGTTCCACGTTCAGCGTCATGTGTTCACCGCCGTCCTGTGATGGTGGTTTCATTGGATAGGTGTCTGACCTGAGTGGTGGTCGCGATATGAGCTGCAGCTGGCTGTCACTTAGACAATCTGGCAACACTCACCGCTGGGTCCTGACAGCCAGCTCATGCTCACGCGCCCGTGCACGGAACAACAGCCCAGCTGATTTCTCGGAAAAAGGAGGCGTCAGCGGGACTGACGTGATGCAAGGAACATCATCCAAACTACAAACTGGCCCAGACAATATCAATCCAGCCGACGTCTGGGCCCAGGCGGCATCAACCCAACTGACGTCACAGTATGAGGAGCACAAGCACATGTTACGTCACCGTGCCAGAGGACCTAATCCGAGCCGAAGTCGCCTTGCAAAGGTCACGGGCTGGCAGACGGCACGGCGCGCCGCCCGCCCAGACGGCAGAGGTCGGGAGGTGACGCTCCCAGCGGGCGGCCGAAGCGAAGAGGAACGGGATTTGCCGTCGCAAACATTTTCCAGAACCATCAGCAGCACGCCTCAGTTCGGCAACTTATCGGCGGCCTGCTGGAGGCCACGTCCCGAGTTGGGACCCGATCAGCGACGTGGTCGACAGCACTTCGAAACGAGACCGAGACCAGATGAGCCCTCAGGCGGGATCGCCGCAGGGGCCAGATCAACCTTCAGGCAAGACCACTGCGCGGGCCAGATAGTCCGTCAGACGAGACCACTACAGGTGACAGATGGAATCTCAGGTAAGATCCCTGCATGCCCCCGACGGACCGTCAGACGAGGCCGTTGCAGATGCCAAGTCAACCGTCGTACAGGATCACCAAAGATACCGCAAGGCTTAATCGCGCGGCGAGGTATCAACTGGAGCTCACTTCAAGCATCGGACTTGCGGAGGGCTGACCGATACCAGACGAGGCCAGTGAGACCCGCGGAAAGCGGGTCTCACTGGCCTCGTCTGGTATCGGTCAGCCCTCCGCAAGTCCGATGCTTGAAGTGAGTGGGTCTCACTGGCCTCGTCTGGCTAATGAGAGCCTCTTTCTGGAGAACCTGGCCAGACCAGACCCTCCCCGACCGGGAAGCGGCGACCGGGTCCGGAGCTGACCGTCCGTCGGCGGAGGGTCTGGGTCTGGAGCTGACCCTCCGTCGGCGGAGGGCCGGTTCTGGAACTGACCGTCCGCCGACGGAGGGTCTGGTCTGCAGCTGACCGTCCGCCGGCGGAGGGTCTGGTCTGGAGTTGACCGTCCGCCGGCGGAGGTCTGGGTCTGGAGCTGACCCTCCGTCGGCGGAGGGCCGGTTCTGGAACTGACCGTCCGCCGACGGAGGGTCTGGTCTGCAGCTGACCGTCCGCTGGCGGAGGACCGGGTCTGTCAACCGATTTGACCGAGCATTCGAATTCACTTTTGCATTTTCCTGCAGAATCGGAAGAAATATATGAGCCAAATTATGCATAATGCAGCTGTTAATCGAACATTGCCTACCGTTGTTTCGGCTTCGGTACATCATTATCGCTGAGAACAATGCCGAGAGTGACACTACTAAGGTATGCTTCGCTTTCTCCCCAGCGTGGCACAGATCTGCCCATCATATTTCGTGGGGAGATGAATAGCCTCGGGAGTAAACTGACGTTTGTTCCTTGTCTGACAACGGCGGGCAGAGACGCAGGGCCGGTTTAAGTCGATGACTGAAGTTGGACGCTACAGTCAAGTGCATGTGAGCACGTTTATGCTGTCTATGCAGATAAAATTATTTTTAAACACACTGTGTTTGGCACGACTTCAACCACCATCAATTGCCCTCTTTAACAAAAGCAAGGACGTGTACGTAAACCGTTCACATAAAACATGTTTTGATGCCGATGCTGGAAATACGTGTAACGGAGTGGTTAGGAGCAATACGGAAAAACCAGCGGAACCTAGTCCTTTTTCTTTATTGTCTATGGATACGGCGGCGAGGAGCAAGAGCGGAAATTCCTACTAAAGTCAGTGCTGGGTGGATGCTTTCCCATATTAATCTCTTCTTCTCAAACTAATGATTGCGAAGCGCCGTTTCGTATGGGCCTAACGTTTTGTGCCTTCGGTTACACAGCGGCATCACTGCCAATCAAACGCCCTCTGCCGCTGACGCTGTGCCCTTCCCCTACCTCAGCAGCTCTCTGCCGCCGTCCACCCGGTGCTCGGCGCAGGCTGCAGCTTTTCAGTTCCGTAACTTGTTCATGCAACTGTGAATCTGTCTGATTTCGTATTGTTCCCACTGCACCCTCTTGGACGAAACGGCACAAATTTCAAAAGATCTGAATATTCGACACGAACATTCGAGTTCAAAAACCTATCCGAATTCTCAGCTGCAGTTCGACACCGACAGCCCGCCGCCGGCGACAGAAACGTAAATCGGTCACGCCTCCGGTCCGGCGACAGAGTGGCCGGCAGAGACTTTGTCGAACCGACCACTTACCGTGGCGCCGACGGGCCACGAGCCCCCCGGGACGGCCGGCCACATAAAGCGTCCGTATGAGGCCGCGCCGGCGGCCGGCGCAGCGCACCGGCGGCGGCCACCAATGGCGGAACCTGTGACGTCAGAGCGTCGAACGGCGGCGGCGGCGGCTGCAGCGGGGGTCGACCGGAAACATTCACGTAAAGGAGTGCAGAAAATGGAGTTTCAGAGATGGCCAGCTCAGGTGCCGGGCTGAGGAAATGAGGTTCCAGGGGTGTCATCAGGTATTTTCCTAGGCGTTTAAACTGTACGCAGCCATGGAGTCGAATTGTCTTGCAGGTAACGAATAAATTGCAGAAATGACCGGAGTTCGTGGTAGTTCAGAAACGAGGATCGTACCCTTGATGGTGAACATGCAGAGATACACATCTTCTCACAAAGAGTGCGTTGGAGTTACGACATTCCCTTACTTCTGAGTTACGATGGGCAGCGAATTTCGAGACCATGGTCATCCGCACGACTGAATGCTGCTCTATAAAACAGACATGTAATACGGCTCGTCCCCTGCGTATTTTAGTGAAATGGAGAACACGGTACGGACAGCCTCATTTCTGGCGTAAAATGGAGAGCCTTGTTACTAGTGTTATACTAGAGAATGTGGGTGTCCATTCTCTCTGGCGCTCGCCGTCTGCTTCACGGCGCCTTTATAGCCATAGCTAAATTCTTATAGACGTTTGGCGTGTCACGGGAAGTTTTCAAAATTATGCAGGAATTTTGCTGTTCTTAAACGCCTGGAAAGCATACACCAAATGGCTACCCATTCACGAATAATGCTCTAGTTGCTAGTAATTCCATACACCGTTTGCCGCCTCTGCAGACAAGGGACAAGACAGCCTTAATGGCGTCATACACAGGACCAGCATTTGCATAAGCATTTACATATCCAACTATTTGCCACAAGTAAAAATGTGGCGTCTACTTAGAGGGAAGCGATGCAAGAATGCACATAATACCTGTTTCCAGCGCGACAATTTATATTTAATATGTGATGCATCATCCCACGTTAAAAATGATGTGTACATGCTAAACGTATTTTTCATATATGTATATTACGTACATGTACTAGCTGGACGAAAACAATTGGTACGCGTAATTTTCCGCGCATGAGAAGGATGTGCAATTTACATAATACTTAAACACGATATCTTGGTTACGCTAGCAAGCCAACACAACTTTACAAGTACGAAAATGAATATAGCCGTCCCTATCTGGCTAACTTTGCTGGAACAGCTCATAATGCTGCTTATACAAACGAGCTAGGGAAGCACCAAAAGTAGGCCTCCCTGATAAATTGTCGGTGTAACTACGCGGATAACGGAGCTGTCAAGCCGTAGCAAAGACATTAATGTAGGACGGAATTGACGCTGATGAAAATTGTACGGTTTATCTAGACGTAATAGCCCGTCTCGCCCGTATTCATCCACAGCGTGCCCGGTAAAATCTTCAGATAATGTGAACCGTATTCTGACTCGCTTTAACCTCGTCTTTACACCCTGTTCTATGCTGGGGGACAGATTCTGTCCCCCCCCGGTTTTTTCGTTTGTCATTCCTGGACTTAAAAGAGCTGCTTCACTGCTTTTTTATTGTTATTTTGGTAGCATTATTTTGAAGTCATTTGTAATAACACAGACAATTCAAATGATCGGAACACTTGCAACACACTGAAGTATTTTTAAGAAAAGTGCTAGCCAATGGAGGATACAGGAGCAAGTAAAAGAGGGTGTTCATATTTTCTTATTACTAAGAATTCATGACTCACTGTAGGAATACGACAAAGCTAAGTGTGATACAGACATGTTTAGCCTAATTTACGGATATAATGCACCTACATATATCGGTAAGGGCGTCTCCAGGCATTAGTTTTCAGGCGCACACTTCGTGCAATAACATGTTCAGTGGGCTTAACAGACATCTGCATCGGTGCAATTGATTTCGTTAGTTCCAAATTTATTGCAACCAGATACCACATGTTTCAAGGGCAATAGAAATCACAGGCAGCTCCAGGGTAATGTAATAGGCAGTATTTTATTTTCTTATTCCTGACAAATTATGATTCGACTTACGAAATAAAGCATAGCTATCGCAATGTAGTTTTTTTCTGGCTCCTGTATACACCTACGAGCACTTGCAATGTGTGCATTATATAGCACGTGACACATAGGAGGAATGTTTGCTTGACGCACATAAGCTCACCAGATTCGGAATTTATGACAAAAATAATCCCTTCTATGTGCCCTGGTGATGCCTATGATTCGATATCTTCAAAAAAAGTGTACTTATGATCGCAAAATACGAACTTAAAGCACAACAAAAATAGTGTTCGCGGTACGTTTAAATATGACAAAGAGTTACCAATAATCATATCAAAAGTTACCCCACTTTTTTTGGTAACTGGATCTGCTAACTGGTATTTGTTATATGCATATGACATGACATGTGGCGCATATGAAAGTGTTTCCCGAACACAAGTAAGCTTGCCAGACTCAAAATATGATCCAAAATAAATTAACATTTCCCAAAAACGTGTACCCCTTTTTATGTGCTCTGGATACGACTACGAATTTTGAAAATCGATCTCTTCCTAACATATGTGGTAGACCTATCAATTGTAGGGAGACTGACGCAAAGAAGAATAAAATCAGAGATAGAATGTGGTCAAAAGCTCGCACAAATAAACTCCTGTTTATACCAGGATTTTATCCCCCACTCCATGCCTTTTTCAAAACTTTCGACATTTTTTCCAGAAAAGTAGAGCTTGTTAAATGTTATTGTTGTTATGCTATTAAATTATTAAATATATAAAATAAAATATATAAATAATATATAAAATAATATATAAAATAAAATATTAAATGCTATTGCTATTGTTGCTATTGTAGACCTTGTTAACGCCGCTTTCTGCTAGGAAACTGTATAAATGGTTTCCGAAATCACTGGGAGGGGGGGCGGAATCTGCTCTCCCCCCCTCCAGCACGGAAAACTGTTAACCGGACAGGGACACGGAATAGGGTTAAGCAACATCAAGAGCGAAATCAAACCATCGGGGCCACCGAGTCCTTGATACCTCGTTGGTGTCATCCTCCTTTTTGATGTGTTTGGCGATGAACTGGACGCTGTCGAGGGCCCTCTGGATCTCGGGCGGGTACTGCGTCTTGCTCTCTTCGTCGTCACCCATTGTGTCTGTGGAGCGCAAACCATCAGGCTTACTCGAACACCAGGCCACCGCACTCTGTGAGGGTGGAGTTTCGGAAGGCTGCGGGCAATGTGAACGCCAGTGCCATGTCATGCCTGGGGTGTTACTGCTGCAGAGTGTAGAAAAAAGCAGGGCAATCGATTAGACGGCCTGCTGTCTCTTGACACCGGAGTTGCAACAGTTCGCATCCAACGTCTCAAGCGCCGAAAAAAAACAGTACCCAGTGTCAAGTGCTCACTTGAGTATCTGGAGCCGCAGTCTCCTGGACTCCTGGTCTCCGAGGCCGCGGATGCTCCTGGCGTCCTCGGATCCTGCAGGAACTCCCTGCGGGGCGAAACGGTGAGTTGTTAACCGTAATCATACTTGCAGGCGATTACCTGGTCCCGGAATTGAACGCAGCTAGCAACTGGGTGACATGACTGCCAACTTTCAACGTGTCGAAACGGTGCTGAATCGCCTTCAGAAGAAACAATGCATGACGCGAATATTCATTGAGAAACGTTCGATTTTCCGCAATTCGGCTAAGTGGACGGGGCGCTTTGCAACACCCAGAAGCGATGGTAAAATTTATACAAGCTGGCACAACCGAGGGAAGATAGCACTGACCTGCTTCGAAATTTTAAACCAATGCAGAAGCATTTAACACAGCCACAGTTCACAAATGAGACTGTCGATACCCGTCCCCTCGGACAGATAGCTTGCGGTAGCCTGCTCTGTCGGCCTCCACAATCGGGAAACGTCTGCTCTAAAGCGACCGCAGCTCCAGGACCCTGAGGCGATCAGTCCGACTCCCAGACGACGTCCGACATACAGCGGCGACTGAGGACTGCCGATCACCGGCGGGCAGCCGTGCCACAGCAGACCCAGTTCGGGAACCGTCCGCCTGCCGACACGGCGTCGCGCCGCCCAGCCGGTAGACTGGCCCGCCGAACAGAGCTGGACCCAGTTCGGCGCGCCCCCATATGCTGAGCGGAGGACGTTTCAATGCGGATGCGATGGGCTCGCTCTCAGAAGCACGCCATTGAGCAGCGATGCACGAGGCGGGCGGGAGCTTCATGCAGCGGAATTCTAGGCTCCGACAACGGAACAAATTGGTTTTCGCCGGCGGTATCCAAAGTTATTCCAATGAATCAGCTTCTCGATGCCGGATGTTCCGTTTAATTAAAACGACTGCAGGCAGCCGACGCCAGACCCGTACTCTCAGACTAGATCGCAGCATAGCATCCAATTTCCGTCAACTTCGTGAGAGGGAAGTGACTTCTCTTAAACGCTGCACATCTCAACCATGTTGGCAACACAGGCACGACCGTATTGCATCGGTTATCACGATTATGTGAGCAGAAAAAGTGTGATATATTTCAGTACTGCGCCCAGATTTTAGTAGCGTTTTCTTTACGTCTGAAATAGGTGATAATGACCATCAACTCGCAATATACCATTGTCATTGCCGTGGCGGCGCGAAAACGGCTTAGTCGCCTCGAATGTACTGTTCGATCTGGTTATCTTTCAGGCGTTTGAAAATAGCGTAAAGATAACTTTGTGATGGGAACACAATTTTTTAAAGACTGAGTTTCTCCAATACTGCGAGTTCTTTGCATAAAGAAAGGCGTCTGGAAGATGGATTCCAGGCGCGCAGTGGTTCATCAATAACTGCACGAATCAAGCGCAAAAAGCCACGATGGCCACGATCGATAGAAATCCCGCGGATATGTAAATGAAACTTAAAAGGAGTGTACGCACGTGACGTGTGTGAGCATAATGTTCCGGAGTTAAGAGAAGTAATTAATTCTTGTTTCGGGAATATTTTTACCGCTGTGGTTCACTGACTCCAGATGTTTGGTCATTAGCCTGTAAAACCAGACCGCTTCTGTCTGGCTGCCACATTAATGTCTGACTGGAATAAATTTACAAAGAAGACCCCTATGCATCTTCATCAAAGAACTAATGTTCGCAGAGAAAGGGACAATCTTGAGCCCATAAGCGGCAGCAATCTCAACACGCACGATAGAGTTCCGAGCGTCGCTAGCGTCAGAGCCATGAAGGTCGTCAGGACCGAATGCGGACTACAGCCGGACCACAGCCGGACCACATCCGGATCACAGTCAGGCCAGAATCGGACCGGGGCCGGACCAGAGCTGGACCAGATCCGGAGCACAGCCGGACCGGAACCGGCCCAGAGCACGACCACAACTGAAGCACAGCCGGAACACAACTGGACCAGAAATGGACTGAGGCCGGGCCAGGGCTGGACCACAGACGGACCGTAGCCGGACCGGAGCCGGCAGCTGTCCTGTCGGGTCCGCTCCGGACCGTGACGGAGCGGTTGCATCCGACAGGGCCGCAGACCGGCTCTGTCCGGCGACATCTCCGACGGCCTCGTCTGACGACTGCACACACGGATCGCTTCCGATAACAGGTCTCGCCGGGCCGCGCAGCGGCATCTGCATCCGCATCTGCCGGAGCCGCGCCGCGGCAGCCAGCCGTGACGCGGACACCCGGCCCGGTTCCGAGCTGGCCGCCGCGGCGCGAGCGTCGTCCGATGACGTCACGACACGGGAGAGAGGTGACCGCGGCCCGTTCCCTGCCACCGGACCCGCGGCCCGGCTCTGAGGCGGCCCATCACGGACATGCTTTGTGGTAACGCGAGGTCCCGTATTCGAGAGCTCGGCCGTGGCGTCCGGTCTCACTTCAACGTGGACGGATGTCCGGAGGGGAAATCACCGCGGACGGAATCCAGGAGTTCCTCTTTTTTCCGGAACTGGGGATTACCTCATATGCAAGTGCAACCTCAGGGACATGCCATATCTCCATCTACCCATGTGTTTTACCCTCCTTTTTCAGTCTTGTTCCTCGTTTCCTTTTCCAGTTTCGATCCCCATCCTCTGTCTTTTTACAAGCTGGTCAAAGAAAGGAAAGTCTCGGTGTGGTGCTTACTACCGCAAAACAAAGCTCTTAAAATACGCATTTCTCTTCTCCTGTCCGCACAATGTTCATTAAGGAGTTTTCCAGCGCAGTCTCTGTTCCTGTGTTTGAAAGCCCTCACAATGAAAGCACACATTCAGAAACATTTTCTCATCAACAGACAAACATCAAACATCTCATGCTGGTCCCATCGTCACCCTAACTGTATCTCTGTAGCAGAATGCCACAGAGATACAGCCTGCTACACCGACAGTCATATGTTCGTAACGAATGACGAGGACTTTGTCCAATCATTCCAGCATTGGCATAAAAACATCAAATATGTAGCGCCGAATTTGCATTTACCAAAACGGAGTAGCGATCTGCAGTATGTGTGGACAGTTGAGTATGCGACCATTGCATGCATATGCGGCTGGATCTGGGAGTTTCAAAACTAGTGTGGGTGCAGAGAACCACAGACGGAAACTATACAGACGGTTAGCCCAGAGGCAGCTTCGTAAATCAAAAGGTAGTTGGTGATCAAAGAACTATTTAAAGAGCCACTGTGCTACATAAGTGTAATACACTATAGCGGACAGCGAACAGCGGACCGCTTTGTGCTATTCTTTTTGGCACCCAATGGAGCCCAGCGACAGAGGAATACATTGTGCGATATTGGCCTGGAGGCTCGCTGAGTACGAGATACGCAGACACCTCCGTCTCTTATCTCCGGAATACCATTTTCTTCTCCTGTCCTTATCCCTAGACACCAAAACACACTCCCCGAATAATGGAGGAAGACAAACATACGGGAGTACTTATGCACATCACCGTATTGCATTCCATATCGCCGAAGATACAGCAAGGGAGGGCCAAAAAGACAGAGAAAGAGTTGAAGAGAAGGAAAGAGAAGAAGGATACAGAAAAGAGAGAAAAACAAAATGAAAAAGAAAGGTGGGAGAAGAAAAACAAAAGAAAGAAACATATGGAGAGGTGGAGAGAGAGAGAGAGAGAGAGAGAGAGAGGGGGGGAGGGGAGAGAAAGGGAGACAGAGGCCTGACCTGGAGTCTTGCCTGCCCGCTGACGCGCTGACGTAGTTGTACAGGTGGGCGTGAGGGTCGACCGGACGGCGCGGTCCGTACAGGGGCCGCCGCATCAGCAACAGCCGCGGCATCAGGTACAGGAAGATGCGCCGCGCCCAGGGCGCCATCTTGTGCGTGGCCGGGGACCTGGAGGCGGGACGAGGAGCGTCAGCGACGTGACCGCAGCCGGTCTGTCTGCAACAGCGACGAACGAGGCCCTGTGCTGAGATGTCGGCGGCGCCGACGGCCCACTCAGAACTGCGGCAGACGGGCCCTGCGGCGGGATGTGTTGACGGAGGCGGACCTCTGTTTGGTGTCTGTCAATGAAGCGCTGTGGCCGCCGAGGTCTCGTCAAAGATGTCGGCACAAATACGCAGAAAATCGGCGGCGTTCCTATTAGCTTAGATTGTCCTGTACTTCTGTCAGACTGCCACAAGGTGAAGGAATCCTAGAATAACAACGTAATGATATTTACTTTACAGCATCGTCGGCACATAGCTTGGTAAACGCAAACACGCCCAGGGCGTCGACAGGAAGAAGTTGACAAGATGCACATAAAGTACATGCACACATACAAACATATACCAGAAGAAATGGCGTGCAGCATGCAATACCGATGGGTGGGCACAGAACTGCCGACCTACCTAAGTTCAGACACAGGAGCATGGTTCATTCTTTCCTTGGTAATGCGCCCTAAACATGAGATGAACATGTTCATCACGTCGGCTCTAGTGGTCACTGACAAGTCCCGAAAAAATGAGTCTATATTCACGCCTGATGAAAACACGATTTTGTACAAATGTTTCATTCCGCGCAGCATCACTAGTACATAATGATTTTACAATAATACTATTGCTATTCATGAGTCAGCGCATAAGCAAAAGCTGCCTACAGGCCACCGGCATGGGACACTGCAGGATTTCAAGCTCCTGACACACTAAGTGATTACGAAAGGAGCGACGGACCCTAATCAGCCTTTTTAGGCAAAAATGGTAGGCCACGCACTGCACGTGAAACGCCCTTCTCCACTTGCCACTTGCCACTCACCATGTTCCACAATTCACGGCCATAAAGGTTTGCACGATATGCATGAAAAAGTTAAACTAGCATAATTTCGTTTAAACTAAAAAGCTAAATTAGCGTCATCAGCAAAGCCGTGAGTGGCACAAAAATATTTACACAATAGTAAAGTGCTCGCGTGGTCCTCTGTGTATCAGCACTATCACTGAGGGTGTTTTGTTTATATCACTGAGGGTAAATTATTTGTCCCATGTATTTAAACTGCTGAACCCATGCTAGATGTTCACCCTTGAGGAGGATGCATGATGGCCGGGCATTAACAAGGTGTGGGGCAGTGTATGGCTTCGGGGGGGGGGATAAATAACATACAAGCAGTCTTCTTAACGCCAAGTCTGATGTCCATCCAGTTAGCAAAGGCTTCACGCATCCTCAATGGCACCTGTGGGCCGGCCCTGGTAGGAGCTAGCAGCACAATATCGTCAGAGCATGCTAAAACATTCACAGCACATCCTCCAGCATGGCAGCCCACATCTGCCGTTTCCAAACAATACAGAAGTTGGTCTATATACACGTTAAACGAAACAGGGGGAGATTCCCTCCCTGCCTGACTCAGGTCTCAACAAAAATGGGTTATATTGGCAGCTAGCCAACCTAACATCTGCCTACTGGGAGCGATACCAATTGATTAGAATGATTAAAATGCTGAGCCAAAGTGCACCGAGACACTGCTTTTGACAGAATCACTGGTAACAGGTGGCTATCCAGTTGAACATTTTTCACTAGAATGTTTCAAAACGGAAAATCTTATTAACACCAGCAATGCTTCTCAGACCTTTCTTTTTTACTGAGCTTGTCATCAATTCTCAGGCCACAACATATTGCGTTTCATCTAAGCCGTAAAGCTTAGGAAAGGCTTCGATATTACATATTCCGCCGAGCAAACCACATTAGTGGCAGCTAATTTGGCTAATCAGAGGCTTCACAGCAGTCGTGGCAAACCTGAGTCATTAACGCGCTGCCGACCAGCCGACCATGTCATTTCACCAGCTCTCAAGTCACTGCTAATACCAGGAGGGGGCGTCTGCTCGCGCAAAATATTAGAACCTCGCTTGCCCCAGATCTTCAAGTCTGAGACTTAAAGATGGACTGCTATTCCACAGCTTTTGGAGAGAACGTCTGATGTGGCTCCACGTCCGGGATCCAATAATAACGCAGTCTGGCGCTGAATAATTGCCCCCATGATGAGCACGATCTCTCAGCTCCGAGAATGGCGTCATATATAAAGACATCATATACATGTGACGGGCTTCCTGGATGTGCATAAAGAAGAATTGGGACCCCTTGGTGGAGGGCGGTACTCATTCATATTCATATTCACTCATATTCAGCCTGGTTTGCTGGACTTCATTTGCGAGTTTTAAGGCAACCTTAAGTTGTAACTCTAAGAACATTGCATGTTCATTTACGACAACAGCGTACCAGCGATAAGTTACAGAAAGCAATCGTGAGTTGAAATAGGGGAACTCGACAACTCTTCATCCGCGTGAAATTTTTCAATGTTCGATAAAGAGGCGCGTTTTGGTCAACGTGCAGCTGGGTGGCACTGCGTAAAAATTGGTTTGCTTTTCTCAGCGTCCTTCGCCAGACGGCAGCTCCCATTACATGAACGCGGGCCGCTCATCAACAGACCCCTTCCTTCTAAGGCTGCGTCGCCTGCGCAGCTGTGATTTAAACCACGAGGAGAATCACACAGAATGCTGCCAGCTCATGAATACGGGGCAATTGTCCGGACGCCATCCCCCGTCTCCTCGGCAATAGTGTGCGCGTTTCTCGGGCGGCGCTGATGCCCGCCCCAGAGATGAGCAGGCCCCGCACAGCGGCCTCGGCCGGACAGTATATCACCGGCGCTGATTTACGACCTAAGTCCGCCTGCCGGGGATATATAACCGGCAGGACGGCCGCGGCGGCCGCTCGCCCGCCGTAACGCCGCTGACGCCCCAGTGACGCATCGTCCAAGTTTTGACTGTTGTTGGTGGTGGCGGCGTCGCAGGCGACGGATCGGATTGGCGGACTGGTCGGCCGGCCCTCTGCGGCGGGAGCTGAGGCGACAGTTGACGACTGATCTTTTCGGCATGCCTGACGATTTGCCAGGTCGAATTCGGACCACCTTTGCGGCGTGCCGTTATGTTTGCCTGGGATGACTCAAGTCCAATTTACTTCGCTACTGTCAACTGACAGCAGCGCCCAGACGTAACCACAACGTTACGTACATCTACACCACTGGGTGAGCAAAAACCCGCCCACGGGACACTCGCTTGTTTACCACAGGCATTTCATTGCAGATGGCAAGACAAAAGTTACTGCTGCTTTGGATATATTGACAAGACACTGTTTGGTAAAAATTTGATCAACGAAACCCACGCTCTTCGTAAACCAACTGAAACCCCTTCATCAAAACTGTCTTTCGCTTTGTCACTGCAACTGTAGCTATTGGAGACTTGTTTTTCGTTGTCTGCCATCATGCAACTAAAAAGGTTTCTGAGGAAGTTAAACATCGGACCCTTTTAAACACCAGACCCTCACGCTGCTACAGAAAATACGCCGAACTGGTGAACCCAGATCACTGGCTGCAATTTTGTTACAAACAGCGAGCAACCAGGCCGTGCGGGGAGTACAACACAGGATGACCAATTAAGCGTGCCAAACATCAGGGGCTCCGCCGCCGGTAAGAGGCATTTCGTCTAACATGCGGCTTCTCTATACAAATTTCTGTCCCCCGAGTTCACCGATATGTCAGTGGCGTGTTTCAAACGCGCTCTGAAGAGGCGTCTGGAGACAGCTTTGAGCACTGCTCGTAACGATGATGGCCGCGTGTGTTTGTGGATTCTTGACTCCACTTTTTGTGCCACCATGCCGATCTCGACGCGTAACCCTGTCCATATGCATCTTATTGTATGCTATATGTTAGGCGTGCGCACGCACCTCGATTCTTCCTTACCATTTGACTCGGGCTCGAGAACAGCCCCAGTGACCTCGGTCATGATGTGAGGATGAGCCTACGAAGCGCATGAATAAATAAATAAATAAACACGAACATCAGAGTATCACGGAAAGTACCGGCAAACGCTGTTGCATAGGATTGCATGTCCAGGTACTGTGTGTCTTCCACAGCAGATTGCTTTTTCTAGAATATCAGCACCATTCAATTAACTTTATATTTAATTCTCGCTACAGTTTATATTTTATTATATTTTATGTATCTTTATCGTACCTATATATAGTTAACAGGGTTAAAGTTGACCATACATCTATCATAGTTAGGTAATCCATGACTGATCGGGGTTTTTCGCTTTGCTGGTGGTAATGTGTGACAGGAAGTGAATGTTGACATAATTTTTGTATCCCTTTGCCGAAAAACATATTTGGACGTGACGACTGTGTCATTAAGGCTATTCTGTTATACAACCACTTCTTTATATGCATGGCTGCTGTTTCTTGAACTTTCACATGTGGGCATTTCGTGAACAACGAGCACGTGTTCTATCACCGAAAGAAGCTAATGTTTAAAAAATCTTCCCAAATCTTCCGGCTTCTTTGCTGCGCTGCACCAGGAGCAACGGGACTGGTACGGACTGATGCCTCCAGGAAGCCTGTTTTGCTTAGCAATGAGGCAGTACAACACAGAGTACCACAGACTGCCGCAGCAAGACGACTAGCATAACACCTCAGCGGTCCACATAAAAAGCAGTCAGCAAATCAGCTCTATTTACAAAAGTCCTTGGAGCGCCATTCCGATGGGATGCTTGGATTGCAGGCAGCGAATAAATGGATGCGTTGCATTTCCATAAATCGTACATTATCAACCTGCTTATGCATGCAGCTTGTGCATGCAGACGTTGCGAACCCATGGTCTCTGTTCCAGAATCTGCTACGACACTCTGGAGACATGAACGACGTGGAGAAACTTTTCAATCATACACTGCGGGACGGCCATTTAAAGTTTAAACCAGGGTTTAAACAACTTTTCGGTTGGACAGGCAAACCGCTGTTCGCGTCGGCCGTCGACATCGCTGATTGCCTTTTATCTCCCGGCCATTCCGCTCGTGGGGCGGACAACACGCCGCCACCGCAAGTGGAGGGGCGGGAAAACACGGCCAGGGGAGGGGCTGAGCGCGCGATGGCCACGCGCCGGACTCCCCCCTCCCCCCACCGGCCGCCCCCTCCCCTCCCCGGCCACGAGTGGTTGCGTGTTTGTCTGGCGTCGACGGCGACGGCCGCCCTAAAAATACTTGCCGGCAAATTGCGCCGGGATATGAACGACTGCGAGCCGCGCCGGGCCGTGGTAAATAGAGGCCCGGCCGCGGACCGGGCGGCGGCGGGGGCAGAGGCGGCGGCCCGGCCGCCCGCAGGGCGCCGGTAAAATTGAGACGCGGACGCAGCGGAGCGAGTGGTCTGCTGAAAAAGTTTGAGTGCGTTCTCGATGCCGCGGCTGCCGGTGGGTTTGGTGGACTCAGAGCGCTCGGTGCTCTATCCTGGTCGTGACGCTGCCTTTCAGGCGTTTTATATGAGGCTTAGAAAGGCACCTTTTCCCACTTTGGATTACGTTCTTAGAAAAGCATAGCATATTTCTCCCATGACACCACATGAGCACACCTGTTGAGTGTATTTCGGAACAGCCCGAGTAATATCAGAGATGAGAGGGGCGGATGAGGCACGGTTCCGCCCAGCAGTCTGCGGCCGAAATGCGAGGGCGTGACGACCCAGGCCATTTCCGCGTGCCATGTTCGATGTCGCCCGCAGAGCAGCCGGGGCCGGCCTCCTTGGGACGGAGGAACTCCGGCTAACCGGACGTGCACGTCGGCGCGGGACCGGATTAGCCTCGTCCGCAGGTCAACGCTCGGAGCACGGGCTGCCCGGCACGAGAAGGCCGCGCGGCGACCGGGGTCAGCAGAGCGCCGTGAGCGACTTCAGGCCGGGAGAGCCGCCGGATTTTGCTCAGACGACCGAGGAATACGGAGAGAACAGGGAGAGCGTAGAGAATACCAAGCCTTGAGGTCCGTCTCACAGCCGCAGTCCTTGCAGATGGTTCAGCAGTGCTTATTAGTTGGCTTCCTATATTACACAAACCGGAGCGCTTTGCGTCCGACGCTGCTGACGCGAAAGCTTTTTACCAGCCTGTCTCCCACGCACTGCAGCGTGCCGCCTTTGCTGCCATCCACCGCAGAAATTCGTTTCGAAGCCTGCACAGAAAACCAGCGTGGGTCCGCGTCATGTCACAATCACTTTTTATGAAAGCCCGTCAGCAGAATCTGTCTAATCAACGTTGCTGGAGACGACAGGCCGTTAGGATCCTTTCAACAAGCTATATCACAGCTTAAGGATGTGATGTTTGTCTGCATTAGGCCGACGTGACAGGAAGAATGGTGCCACCGCTATGTCTAACAAATCTGGTAAACGACAAGCGCTTGTCAGGTGCTCAATATGGTGGCGAATTTGCCTGACAAAGTTCTTGTTACCATCAGGAACGACGACGGGCCCTCGAGAGAAAATAGCGAGTCGTCTCCGGGAAAAGGACTAACTTACGGTCTGTATTTTGTCATTTTTAGCGACGCGTTAGATTGTCGTGATCATCTAGCGTCGTGCACCCTCTCATCGCCTACTACCGCAGGGATAATCAAATCTGCGGCGTCGGCCAACACCGAGACCGGATGTCCTGACTCCGAGTCAAATATGCCACGTTGTTGACTAGTGATCGCCGCTTATGCCAATGACGACATATCATGTTCACGGCCTCAACGAGTGCAGACATTGGGAAGTTTTTTTAAACCATATTTGGGTGCCTCATCCATCCCCCGAAAGAAACAAACAGTCGGAACCACAAACGCCGCCTGGTTTTCGCAAAAAATGCCTGATTCTGCGCAATCGTGGTCATCAGAATGGGAATGAATGTGCAATATTTCCGTGACATTTCATTGATATCTTAAGTTTTTCGAGTTACCTGGTTGAACTGCAAATCTGTGAGGGTTGGACGCCAGCCACATGTTGGAAAATTCCACACAGGCATCTCGAGCAACACCACAATGTGCTCAGCTTTACGGTGGGACATGCCATTAAGAATGGATTGGTTTGGTTTGGTGTTGGTTAGCGGTCCTTGGTTCATTTCTAATGATGTCGGAGCTATGGGATCAAAGCGAGAGGATGAGTAGCAATTTATTTGTGCTGGACTGAAGGAGTTGGGGATCCAGACCGGGGTTAACGAGGATGAGAGGAAGCATGCGCGAAATGCCAAGTTGTTGGCCACTAGAGCGATCCGGTAGCGAGTAAGCCAAGCGAACGTTCCCATTCCTGGTCATAGATGGCAGCACCATGAAAGCAGCCACGGCGTGGCAGCTATTCAGTCATGATCAAAAACAGGTTTATCAAAGATCTGTACCTTCTCCTAGAACGACAGAATGAGCATGCCTTCTGGGATGAAAGCCATCGCAATGCCTCACCTGAAGTGCACGTTCAGGACGCCGACGGTGACGAGGATGGAGAACGTCACCAAGATCATGGTGAAGAGCAGGTACTTGCCGAGCAGCGGCACGGCCAGCGACGTCGGCGGGATGATCTCGGCCAGGAGGAGGAAGAACACGGTGAGGGACAGCAGGATCGAGATGCAGAGGGTGACCTTTTCGCCGGAGTCGGACGGCAGGTAGAAAACCAACACCGTCAGAAAGGAGATGCCCACACAGGGTATGATCAGGTTGACGGTATAGAACAGTGTCTTCCGGCGCATTATGAGATTAAAGGTGATATCTGCGGTCGGAGGAGAATTGTGTAATTTAGTTTGCTGTGGGTGGGAAACGGTGAACCGGGGGCTCGCAATGACCCGAGATAGTTTTCGATACAGACGGCGCTACGTACAACACACAAATTATATAGATGGCAGCACTCTGCCCAAGAAGCAATCCAATCGCGCTGAAACGATTGGCCCGGGAAGATTTGCGCACCCATGCATGCATGGTTCGTTTTAATCTTGATATGGCATTCATCGCTCTGAAAACTGTCCTTCAACAAATAACGCTCATCAAAAGTGTTCTGTCCACGTTGTAGGCACAGTGCTCTTCCATGGCCCCGCATTTCCGAATTATATCTTTCCACACATTTCAGTTTTCACAAACAACAAGATTTCTGAAACCCATCTTGGATGGACGGGAGGAAAGGAAAGTAAAAAATGACAAACTAAGTGGCAATCTCTTATGAATCGCGACCCTCTACATGCAGGCCGACAGGAGCAAACGCTGCGGCGAGGCACGAGGCCGAGGAATGACTCCGAGATATCTTCTCAGCCTGGAGCGGCCCGCGCAGGCCGAGAAAGACCCGCTCCCCTTCCTCCAGATATGAGGCCCCACCGCGCCCCGGGCGATTTCACGCGACGCCGCCGGAGATGATTCCCATGGCTGGCTGGAGCGGGCGCCGCGGGCTGGCGGCAGCCGTGGATGGCAGCCGTGGGAAGCCACGCCTCGCAGCTCCAGCGGGACGACAGCGGAGCGGAAGGGCTTAGGAATATCCACGGGTTTGATAAATCTGCTTATATAAAAAGGACACCAAATTCTCGCTGCATGAGAGTCTCACATAAATCTACAGCTACCGTATCGCAATCGGTTTTCGCCTCGACTAAATATACCTGGATAAGGTGTTTCCACGTAGAGTTCTTCGTTTCTCTTGGCGGGGATTTCCAGGATGTCCCACTCCACACTCATGTAGTACTCCTTCAGATCAATGCCGAAGTCCACGATGTTGCTCCCAGGACGCTGTTCCATAGTGCTTCAGGTCCACCTGGGTCGGAAAACCGCACGCCTCGTAACGCAGCCGTTGAAAGCCACGACTGAGCGGCCGAGGAGACAGAAATCCCCACACGGTGTCTCTGGTCCGTAGCCCCAGCTCGCGCGAACAGCTGCTGATGAGGGAGGACCGCGCTCAGCGGAGGGGAGTACTGTGGACCGACCATGACGGTCCTCTGGCGGTCAGCTTTTTGCGCTGCGTAAGGCAGGAGACGGCGATACAGCCGTCGAGCTGCAGCCGTTCTCCCGCCGGTGCTGCAGCTCAACGACCGGGGAGTCCGTTCGATGGCTCGGAACTGTGCAGAAAGAAATGTCACCGGAACAGACAAAGCGGTGCATCCGCGATGAGGGGCTGAATAGAGTCACATCCGGCAGGCATCGCGGACAGTGGTGGGTAAAGTGACTCACGGTACATCAGCCACTGGATAAATAGTACTATTAACTGCTTCACGCTACTTCACATGCACTACTCATTCCTTACCTTGCCACCTCGTGGCTACATTTTGATGCATCATATGAGACTGCGTCTGTCTGGATGAAAAAATGCGGCATATGATGACCAAAGAGCCATTTTACAATCTCACAGTCTTGAGACTGCGTTGCCATTTCTTCAAGCTAAAGCTCTAGATAGGGACACGGGAACTCCTCTTTACTTTAAGGGGGAGAGGCGTTTTGGGTCAGTTCTTTCCAGTCAGCACCCATAGGAACAATGTTAAGTTTCAAAAAAAGTATAAACTTAAAAAAAGCCCCCCTGGTCCCATGGTTCCCGCACCTGCGGCCGTAGATGAACATTTATCTGGGAATAAATTGGTATGACTTACGTACACCTAGTCCCTATAGTTACGGACAGCCTCTGACAAAATCGAAATGCTCGGCAACAAATAAGCGTCTCTTGTGGCTGTTGGAGGCCCAAAGATAAATGCACCGTTAGTAGTTCAAATTTTTCAACGTACCATTAGCTGTATGAACATGGGGAAAATTGTAATGATGCATGCAACTCGTAACTTCCGCATTTTGCCGTTTTCAACCCGGCCCCGACTGGGGTTTGTTGACAGCTCCAGCAAGGGTTTTTAAAGATTGCGGAGAGCGAAAGAAAGGAGTGCCACATCCCGGTACCTATTGCTTGATCTTTCTCACATCTTGTATCAAGGCTTTGACCTCAGGTCGAGTCAGGTCTCTGACCTAGTTCAGGTCAGTGGAACTCTGTCTAAAAACGTAGACTTCCGTAGCTTTTCCGAAAACAAGATATCACAGCAAAACTTTCAAGACTTAGAAATCTCGACCGGTGCAACAAACCGGGTATTTCAGGTATGTCGGAAACTTCCGGGTCATTGACCAAAGGTCGAAGTCTATTTCAAATCATACTGTTACTTTTTTTAATTGGCGGATTTTCCGACTTTTTGAGTACGAGTCGATGGAGACTTTCAATGAGCGTCATTTAGCAAAGTTTCGGTAACCTTTAATCATAGAACTGTGAGGTCAGGTCACCCATAACTGGCTTGAGCGAAAATGCACCACTTTAGAATCGCGATGAAGGACTTGGAACGTACAGAAAATGGCAGCACAGACTCCCAAAATTGCCAATGATACTATTAAACATAGACACGTGAGACGTGGGACCAGGGGAGTTTCAGCCCTCTCAGCTTTCAGATTGGGGGGCTCAGTCTCCTCAACTTTTCAACACCGATGATATGAGACATAACGGTTTGCCAATTGGCCGTTTTTGCGGAAGAGGAGGCATATCTAAGTGTCAAAAATGATGGAAACTAAACCTTTCAATGGAACATAAAAAGCAGACATAACGAGGACAAAATAATGCTGGAGGGCAGGGGAGGCGAGTGAGCGGGCAAAGAAAAGGGATTTGTTTACATATCTTTGGTAATTAACATCTGGAAGCTCAAGGGGCGTTGCGATGGTACCTATGTATTGATTCGTTGCAGTGGTTACTTTTGGTCGTGGTGACGGAAGGTCGTACGGCGTCTTATGGCGCTGAAGACAACGAAATGAATCGTCATCAGCCGACTCTGTCGGCTTCATGGGAAAAAAAGGAGTATTTGTGTATATATACATGTATGCTTTTATATATATGTACAAAACAAGATAGAACTTTTCACAGGCACGGATCCAAGGGGGATATAGGCGATCGCCCCCCTCCCCCTCCGCTTGAGTCTGCCTGAGCCTGAGAAGAGGCCCCTCTTGGGCCTGCTCCGGAAAAGTCCCCTTTCAGACCCAAAAAGGGCCCCGAAGGGGCCCGTATGACCTTCACGGAGCTTCTGCGAAAACGTGACGGGTTCTTGATGCGGTCAGGGGGCCTCTGTGAGGGTAAAATTACCCCTGAGACGCACAGAAGTGACCCTGGCGCTCCCAAAGGGCCCCGCGACCACAATAGGACTTAACACGGCAGGTTACCCCTGAGATTGTCAGAAGGGTCGCCAGGCCTCTGGATGAGGACTGAGTCCCTAGGACGGCTTAGGGACTCCTGGAATATCATAGGAACACCGAATGGGTTTCAGGGACTTGTGTGAAAAGCTAGAAGTTCCTGATGCAGTCACAGGGCTTCCGGGAGGGTTAATGGGACCCTGAGACGGCAAGATGGTCCCTCAGATGAAAAGAAAGGCCCCTGAAACTCTCCAGGGGTCCTCAGGATCGCAAGAGGGTCTTAACACGGTAAAGGGCCCATGAGACCGTTTGGAGTGCCAGAGAGGACCCGTGGACAGCAAAAACTTACGAGGGTGCCTAGTAAGCCATAAGGCGGCCCTGGCCAGCTAGAGGGGTCCATGAACAGGGATTCATCAATGACTTTCTCAACATCGAGAGGGGCTCCCAAATGAGTTATACTGGCCTTTTTGAAAGCCTGAAGGGCTTTTGATGCAGTCAGAGGAGCTCGAGAAGGTCAGATGTATTTGAGACTGTAAGACGGGCTCCTTCACGGCAGATGGCCCCTGAGACCGCCAGAGAGGTCCGGGAGCTCCTGCAAAGCAAAGACGATAAGAGGACCTTTAAGACGTTATGGGGGTCCTGGACGGCCAGAAGGCCCCTGAGTGTGTTAGATGGGCTCCTGGCACGGAAAAGGTCCCTCTAAGACTGCCAGCAAGGCCCCTGAAGCGTCAACAAAGGCCCCTGATACGGCTAGAGGGGCTTTACGACTGCCAAATATACCCCGTGTCACGAAGGAAGACTCTTGATATGGCCATGGAGAACCACAGGAGACGTTTAGCAGGCTCATGATACTGCACAGGGGCCCTGAAATCGCTAAGAGGTCTTTTGTAACTGCCAGAGCGGCACCTCAGACGGCAAAAATGTTCCCCAGAGACGACAAAAGGGGCAACATGTATTTGTATATGAGACAACAGGGAGTCCGCTGAGACTGCTAGAGAGGGGCCTTTGAGACTGTGAATTAGCAATCTAGCAATAGGGGTCCATGAAACTATTAAGCCTTGAGATGCCCAAATAGCTCCTGAAACGACTAAAGGATCCAGAACATTGCCAGAGGTGCCCCTGTCACGGTAGGGAGAGACTTAGAGGACCCTTGTTACTGCCTGTGGGGTTTCTAAGACTGCGAAAATTTCCCAGGGACAACAGGAGGGATGGTTGGTTTGTTATTTGGCTATTTAACGACGCCCTCGACTGCCAGGTTTATTTCGCGTCGCAACCTCCCACGCCGGTTGTCACGAGGGACGGCGAGACGTCACTTTTACCCGGAATCGAACCGGGGACCCTTCAGCCACAAGGCGAGCATGACACCCACTACACTACTACGCCCCTTGACAAGAGGAGGGAACCCGGATGGCTCAAGTGCCCTTGAAACTGCCAGATGGGTCCATGGCACTGCCCGGGGTGTCCCTGAAACTGCCGAGGGAGCGCCTGAGACGTCCTGAGAGACACGTTTGACTGCTAAAGGAACCTGAGACCACTTCTATGAGAGGGCAGAGGGCTCCTGGACCAAATACAGAAACGACATTTCAAAAAGAGGGAAGGACGCATCCGCCTAAAATCCCGCCATTGTTGCCATATTTCGTCCACTTTATGAGGGAACAAAACTCAAAACTTTCTCACACGAGGTGACGCAATTGATTTTTTTCTGTTACTTCACATGGTAAAAGACTCGAAATTACGTGAAATATTTGAGCTTGAGCCTGAGCAGATCAGCATTTTTTCATACCTATAGAGCAAAAAATGAGAGCCCAGGCGGGACGGGGCTTCGCGCTGACGACCTCCCTCCCCTCCGGCGATATCCAGGATACGCCCTGCTTTTACAAGCGCACGCACACACACACACACACACACACACACACACACACACACACACACACATATATATATATATATATATATATATATATATATATATATATATAGGCGTGTGTGTGTATGTGTGTGCATGAAAAGTGTGTAGTTCGGTATTTGATAAATTTTCAAAAATTACAAAAAATGTAAAAACTGTCTATGCTCAAAACAAAGTAGGCTATATCCATTGCAAAAATTATATTTGGGACGAACGAGGGTTGTCCAGCTCCTTCTTGGCCCTACCATTCATTCAAATAAAACAGCGTCCCGACCACTAGTGTTGGTAATCTGTTCTTGCAGTCGTTTTGTGCGCTGCCAGAATCACTGCCTTTGGGCAGCTGGAAAGAAACCAGTCATCTGCTTGCTTGACAGTAGTTACTGTTTCATTGACTGGTGATGACAGGCTCATATCCAGTCAGTGGGATAATAAGGGCAAATTTCTCCCTCTTGGGAGGGTGGGAGACGTCCACAATGGGGGCCTCTGAGGCTGAAAATCTGGTGAGAAATTTAAAAATGACTGCCCGCTAAAGGCCCATGTTAAAGAAGGTGGCATACATTCTATAAGAGAAGCGGATTCGTGGGTAGATTGTGGGGTCCCAAAGGCTCAATATCCCAATTCCCCCAAACACACCCACCTAGGCGCATAATCAGGATTTGTCTAAAGAGAGACAAAATACTCGTAAGGGCCTTTATCTGATTTTGGCGCCGTGGCGCAGACATCGCTGCATCTTTAGTTGGGCATTCCCACGTAAGTATTCAACAAATCGGTGAGTTTAGACATATATCGGCATCTGCGAACATTTATCCATCCAATGATCCCCTTCTTTGTCTTTATTAATCACAGTCCCTAAGACCCGGGGCGCTTCTCGGGTCCATGTAGTCAGATTTCAGAGCACATATATAGGTTGTAAATGGCCTAAATTGTTTTCCAGAAGTGATATTTTTTCAAGTTTTTCAGTGATCTGAGTTTCTAGCTCTACATGTCACGAGCTTTTCAAAAACTATGCTTTTTTATCATGCATCAAACTGTTCGCGAGTTAGAGAGGGTTGTCACCCTCAGGGACGCGCGTAACGTCTGCTCCCAGTCATGCGCGGGACAGCAGAATTAAACAGCTATGCCTGGAACACGAGAACGGTAACGCTTCTTGAATCGTAAGAGAGATCGGAGTGGCCAATGAATAACAAAATGAGGCGTTGTAGTAATTAGGGCCGTATGAATTCTTATACAGCACTCGACGAACTAGTACAACGCAAAGCTAAAAAGTACCAAATCAAATGGAATCCTGGATTTTTCTGACAGAAGGCACCAATGTATCATCAATGCCGGCTCACGTATCGTGCCTACGTGCAAAATATTCCAGTGACCATATGTGTAACTGTTTACTAGCATATCACCTTACGATTGTCAATAATGGGGTAGACTTATGTACACACCTAAGCTTCCTTTGTGTCATCAAACTGACAATGATTATCGTTTTTCGTCCACTACGCATAATCCAGCGATCCCAGCTGTCCGCCGACCAAGCTACGGACATCGTCAGTCCCGTTTAATGGACCGGAAAGAGACAGACGCCCATTTTCCCGGGACGTTCCCCTGGTCCAGACAGCGTGGCGATTCATCATCGGAAACTGGCGCCTATTCTGCGAACGCCACTGACAGCCAGCCTGCCAGGCTGGGTACATCGTTCCGGCTTGCCAGACCTCCACTCTGTTCCGCCTTCCAAATATCCGCTTGTTTTTTCCGACCCATCCTCTGTTCCGACTAAAGGCATTCTAAATTGACTTTTTCTATCGCTGGCGATGCATCTGGTTCCCACTAGCTAAATGCTGCCATCGTCTAAAGGTCCGCCCCGGGTCTCTGCCGGCAGTGCCGCTGAGTGCCGGGTGGCGGGCGGGGCCGTCCGCCGCCTGACGGAGGCCCGGGCGGGCGGGGGCGGCGCCGCGGCGGCGAATTTCGGCGGCGGGTGGGTGCCGGCCCGCGGGGATCGATGGTGCCCGGGGGATGGGACGGCGCGCCTCCGGCGGCCCTGTATTGACACACACAGAGGGACGCCTCCCACGGAGATGGCAGCCGGTGTCCGTCGGCCGGAGGTGGCGAGCCGGCCGACCGGAGCGCCGGAACAACAGGCCAGCTCCGACACGGAGAGCACGGACCGCAGCCAATATCGAGCAGAGAGCGAGGACAACAGCGAATACTGAGGGACAGAGAGCGAGGACATCGCGAATACTGAGGAGCAGAGAGCGAGGACATCATTGAATACTGAGGACCAGAGAGCGAGGACATCAGCGAATACTGAGGAACAGAGAGCTAGGACATTAGCGAATACTGAGGAACCGAGGGCGAGGGCGAAGATAACAGCGAATATCGAACAGAGGCGAGGATATAAAAAAGTACCGAGAGAGGAGAGGCAACAAGGGATTACGAGCAGAGAGCAACAGAAAATACCGAGCAGAAAGAGAAAGAGACAGAGGAAGAGAGAGAGAGACGGGGGAGACAGACCGGCAAAGAGAGAGAGAGGGAGAGAGAGACAGCAAGGAATGCCGAGTAGAGGGAGGACAACAGGACTGGAAAAAAACGATTCAGGATACAGAAAGGACAAAAGAAGGGACGGAAGGGACAGAAGACAACAGACAACAACAGAAGGGACGACAAAACGGATCAGCCGGAGAGAAGAGGAAGAGCAGACTACGAAAGCACAGATAACAGACTCGGCTGAAATCGAGAAGAGTACATCATAACGGACTTGACGAAGGATGAGAGCTACAGAACAGACCAATCGGAACGTTTTTGAACTTAGAACAACTGTCACTGAGATAACTGTACCTGCTGGGCTATGGTTCTCCGTCAAACCAAAGAACATTTAACTCAAGAGACTTAAGAAACAAACGTAACAAGCAATGGATTGTATAACGTGACAGCTCTCAGTCTGTACTGCCTTTGACGTCTCCCCATGAGTCCCTTTGCAGTCAGAACTTCCCGCGTTCAAATCGTGACGAGACGACTGGGGGCCCAATTCCAGGAAACGAAAATATTCGCCAGCTCGCGGGCCGAACGAACAGTTTCTGCCGCGGATCGCCCACCAGCCGGCAACACGTCAGAAGTCTGCAACCAATTCCCTCACCTGAAAGCCGTCGTAGGTCCAGCTGCCGAACTTCATCATGCAGCTCTGCTCGTCGAACGGAAACCACTCGACGTCGATCTCACAGGAGGACTTGTATATGGCCGGCGGTTTCCAGACCACCTGGCCGTCGTAGCGCAGCGTCGCCTTCGTCATCAGCGTCACCTCGTAGTTGCCGTCGGCGCTGGCCGGCGGAGAGGGGTCAGCCGCGCCGCGGGGTACCTCGTCATCGGTGGGGCATTCTGGGCCGGAGCCGCGGCTGCTCCGGACCGGGCGGCAGTTTGTCACGGCGACAAAGCACACCTCCGTTACGGCCTCAGCGGCAGCTCGGCCGGAAAATAGAGCGCCGCCGGCGATAGAGCCACGCGATCGGCTGCGGTGCGGCTACTGCGATTCAACGATCTCACTGTTTACATAGCTTCTGGAGAAGAGGCTATACATTTGGCTTCGCGCGGACGGGAAAAAAACAAGTAGGCTCTTTGGTATTGTAAGGGCTGGACACAAACGTGACAATGATCAGCCGCAAACTGTTTTGACATCATTGTTTACATGCTTTAGGAGCTAAGGTCGCCTAGGAGTGACAGATAGTTTACATACGTTTTCTTTTTCCTCCGCTAATTGCATGTAACCGGTAAGCCGGAAGACGACTCACTGGTCCCCGTCCGGAAGGCTAGAAGTTGCAGACCCACGGAGATATGTGATCCAATTCCCTTGGCAAACATTGACCTGCATGCGTCATCAACAGTGCCATGGCAGACCCCCTTCCGGAGTCCCATTCCGTGAGACCAGGGGTGGGGAACGAATAGCGTATGGGCCCTGGACATGCAGCATTTCCGTCTGCTCTCATAAACACCACAGCAGCATCTTACCGCACACAAAGGTGGCCGTTTTTCATGGCTGAGAACAGTTCTGAAGATAAAGAAGACAAGAGACAATATAAAATAACGACCCGCCCAAATGTTTTAAATGTCAAGGTGATCTTAAGATTTCTGCGTGATATTCTTAATAGGTAAAACATTCGTAGTTTTTCTTGGGGCTCAGAGTACTGGGAAACTCTTTCGAAAAGTTGTTCTGCATAATTAATCTTGAGCGTTTTGTTCTACCTTTACCAATGTTTTAACATTAAACCATTATCTCGTAGCTGGACGTCAAAATATTCATAGTACCCGGGCAGCTTTGTAATCAACTGAATTTACTGAGAGCAAACGCAAGCATTAATTAGTATTTATTAAACTGTGTTGCCTATTCACACATCACTGATGAATGAATAATGAGGTTGCGGCGGTCGCCGGCTGTCGCTCCCAACAGAGTGCCCGTGCTCGGTGAGCCGGGTACATCGTGTCTACCTTTAACATACCCACGCAGTTATTTTAATTACGTAAAAACATAGGGATACTTTCTATTTTTCAAAAAAGCTCTTTGGTTTGGAACGACAACTAACCATCGTTGGGGATAACAATATTGAGAATATCGAGCAAACTCTGTGACGTTCCGCGTGGAACTAATCAAAAAAGAGCCAATGCAAATCTTTCACGTCCAGTAGCTGTCGCTTTGTCTCGGTAACAGTTTTCCCTCGCATTCTGAAAACAAACATCCCCACCCGGCCTCCTCACAAAACACCACCAGTGAGTGGGCAGTAAACTCTGGAGATAGAGAAGTCCGTGGCAGCAGTCTGGGCGCGGCCAGCTGACACAAGTCGCGGTCTGGACCGCGCCGAGCGGCCCGCCGCCACCGGAAGCCCCTTCATTTCCGGAGAGGCGGCGGCCGGTCGCCGTCCTAATTGGTGGGCGGAGGCTCTGCATATCATTCCTTCTGCATCGAGCGGCCTGCGGCCCGCCAGTGCCAAGGGCGTCGTGCCAAGAAAGCCCAACCGTGAGACGACGGCCGACCCGCTCACATCTCGGAGTTTCGTCCCAGTGCCGTCTGGCAATGGCCGCTTAAGCGCGGCGGGCATCTGTCTCGGTGGCGTTCTTTCGGCGAGAAAAGGCGACGGAAAATTTATGTGCCTTTTGACATGATTGTTATTGTCATCTGGGGCAGCCCCAGCAGCAATAGCACATGCCGTTATGATGTCGGGGCGAGACGCTGGCTTTTTCATAAATATTGGCTCGCTGGACAGCGGCAGTCTTACCACGTTTCGACGGTGCAAACAAAATGCTAATTCCCGGTTTATTTTTACTTCGCGATAGTTTGATATCCACAATTTCCATTTCCTTTCAGGAATATAAATGGTTCGGGGAACAAAAACGCATAACGTGACGACAAAACAAGTCAGTTGCCTTCAACGGCCTTCAACCTCCATCACGAAGAAACGGAGCAAAATAAGTGGCAAATAAACCGTCCACAATTAACTCCATTAATGCCATAAAAAACAACAAAAAGCAAACAGGTCATATTGCCTTTATGATACTCAGCCGTCTGTCATAATACATGGGCTGCAGTTATGCACAATGCATGCTTGTGGTTGTCTAATAAACCGAACAACGGTTCTTCCGTGAAAAATATATCTTACTTGTTGAAGAGGACGATGTCTGGTAGCCAGATGTGTTCCGAGGGCACGTACAGCTTGTCCACTCCACCGTAGTCCTCGGGGTTCCACCGCAGTTTGTAGTCCACCCACTTCTGGAGGTTTGAATCGGCGCGTACCAGTTAGGCAGTCCACCGCGTGCATCACCTCAGTGGGAATGCGTTGCGGACTGGTTATCAATGGCACGGGGCCGTTGCCGCACAAACCTTTAAGACGGACACCACTTATGTCACCTCCATGATCAACGGAGTGGCGATATGCATCCATGGCGAGCCTACAGATGTGCATATAACGATTAATGTATATTTCTCGGAAAGGAAAGGAAAGAATTGGCAGTCGGTATAATAGCTATTTAGTTTCGAAGTTAATGGTTACCAGGAATTTCAACACGGGCATATTTTGTATTATGGACACACGTGTAGAGTTGAGCTCATTTCATGAATAGAATGGAACCGCGGCTGAAGGATCATGTTCGGCCTGTTCGGCCTGATCATGACGGCCTGATCATACAGAAACAAGGAACAGACGACGAAATGTCAAGAAATAGGGACATTGTGACCGTTTGTGTCTGCAGTTAGTGCAGCTTGAAGCAACCAAAAGTGAAAGTAAAAAAGTCTTTTATATCCAGACATGGCATACGACACATGAGCATGCATCTAGAAAAACGTATGGGCGTACACTAAATAGTTGGTGAGACATAAAATATATGTGCATCAAGAAGCAATCACAAACATGCAGTGAATTAATGCAGACAAATATAAATGTCTGTTTATGCAGACATTTCTGTGTTGCTAGGCAGATGAAACCACTCGTGCTTTTACAAGGTACCTAACATTAAAAGAGTGATATCCGACAAAGTCTGTCAAAAAACGATTACATTTATCGAATTCATACACATTTGCCAGTCTTATGTATAACATATACATGGCATATGAATGCAACGTATTTTGCGCAATAACAAAACCAAGTAGCACTTGTGGAAAACATAAAAATGATTGATATAAAGAGAATATTCCACCGGATTCGAAGCAATCTACGAAAACCAGTCAATGACCTTTTTTACAATAGCGGTGCTTCTTGTTACAAGTGTGGTCCAAAATGCCCCCTTGGATGCTTTGTATCTACAGCGCAAATAAGGATTTCCCGACATCGTAACTGTATACAAGTGTTGTGCGTTTAAAAAAAAGGCTAATTTCGCAGGGGTTCACTGGTCAACTTAAAAATTCAAAGGGCGAATTCAGGTCACAAGTGGGGTAACATTTACAAAGTCGCCGCTGTTAAAAGGTCAGATAGTAGCCCCTACTACCCAGACGTAATAAGGGCGACGTGTCACGTCTGAGAAGAGTAAATCGGTCATTTCCGGCGCACGAGGCACCAGCCGTTGTCAGCCGAGGACGCTGCAACGCCGGGCCAGCCGACCATCGCCGCCTGACGCGAGGCTGCCATCAGTCGCGTGTCTGCGGTCACGTGACACCGGCCTGGGGCGGCAGCGTCACGCCGCACCATTGCCGCACTAACGCCGACCGATCGAACTACAGCGGGAGCCAAGGCGCGGACGTGAGAACGTCCGAGGAAAGCCGACAGAAACAGTAGAGACATTCTGCGATGAGTTTACATTGAACGAAAATGATATAAAGTGTTCCAAACGTCAACGGCTCAAGATCCATAACTTAAACGCAGTTGTCGATTAAGTGTCGTAAAGCCGACCAAAACGCACGTATAAAGTCAGGAAGTGCCAAACGGGAGAGAATAAAACTATAAGAGAATTGTCCAAAAACACACCTTTTCGTTTAGTCTTCCGACGCATGGAATAAAAAATCAAACTTTTGGCACGCGTTATTGCAGCTGTTACTGCAACAGCGCGGCTGGTGCAAAGTTCTGCCATTGAATGGTTTCTCATTATGTCACCTGTGTTTATTATGTAGTCACGTGACAGCGATCAAAATCTAAAAAGGATGGGGTATCCGGACATGGCAAGTGGGGTCGCCTAATGTAATTCAGGCATTTTCAAGCCAAGAGATGGGGGCTGAGCCTCTCCCTGTTCCCGCCCCCGGCCCTCGACGTCCTGGTCACGTACGACTGCGGTGGTACGCCGAACTACCCATGTTCAGGTCATTTCAAATTTTAACAATCAAAACAAGCTAATATCAGCATTCGGACAGACAGCTTTCACATTCGGAAACGGACGAGAGTCAACAGTTCTCGCGACAGAGAAAAACTAGTGTGTATATTTAACATGCCTTGCGTCCAAAATTTTCAATCTTGATCAAAGCACACTGAATGGTGATGCAACACCAGGATGTGCTACCAGGATTTGGATAAGATTGGTTTTACAACTAACAGGGAAAAAATCGGCGGTCCGGCCCGGCCATAACGCGTTTGGTCGGCAAACAGCTTCGCAACCATTGCGAACTGAACCATAAGTTTTCAAAGAAGTGATTGTTACTAAATTTTTGGCCAGTAAATTGTTCTTAACAATTTTGCGCTTCTGTCTAAAAATGCGTTAGCGTGCGATCTCTTTTTAGATAACCATTCCGGGAGTGGTGTTTCCGCCTTAAACATTTTTTTAGTGTTCTTGAAATGTTCATTACTGACAGCGAACATTATCAGTGGCGAACGTGATGTTTAAAGTTGCAGTTTTCGGGATGCAGAATACTGAAAGAGAACGGCAAATACCTGTCTGCATTGCAAAATACAAAAAAAGAGAGAAACACAGCAGGCCGTGCTCGCCATGCGCTCTATGAGGCGTCTTTATGGAATGACACGCAAAAAGCAATGCTGTTCACACACTCGACAGTTTCGGTACTAACAGTGTCAAGTGCGAAAAACTATCATTGCAATCCTCATAGTCTTTTACGACAATGCTGGCAGCGGCGTTACTTTCTTGTGTCTTCAAATAACGCAACGAAGGTTTTCATGCGCGGACAATTTTCATGCAGTTTAGTGAATAATAGTGAAGGTTCTAACCTGTTCTACCCAGACGTTTGTAGTCATGATCTGGCTTTTGAGGTTCTGAAAACGGATACAGCATGACGTCACGAAGAATACGGTACTTGACATTCCGTTTGCATTACGCTATTGTTTTCTTCATAGATTAAACCGTTACATTCCGAATACGTTGCGCCAAAACTATGAAGGAATTCGAGTCCAATAAAGGCCGCTACAGAACACCCATGAAATATTTCCTCACAAGTGCACCAAAATATTCGAGTAACCGCACATCGCTTAGAATGTTCTGCCCATTAATGTCTCCATAACCTGATCGTATATGACTGATAGTAATCTGGCATCACTCTGTCAGCAGTCGAGAGTATGCTGCTTCCTCACCACGTCGATGAGCTGCGACAGCTTGAGTTTGAGCCAGACGGTGAGCTTCTCCGTGTTGTTGCCCACAGGGCGAATCAGACGGTTGTAGTTGCTCAGAAGGTCATCGTAGAGTCGCTTGGCAAACGGGTTGGCCTCCGCTACACCTGCGCGGTGGACGTTTGGGTCATTTCCTCTAATCTGTTCGCGGAAGGCAGCACATGGAAATAATGCGAGCACCACGTGCCAGAAACAAAAGAAATGAGATGGCTTTTCAGGCGGTACGCTCTCCGAAGCATAGGTTTGCGAGAACATACGCTGCGTGTAAGTGCCAGTACAAATACAGCGTAGAGCATATTAAGAACGTACCCCGGAGGAGGCAGGCAATGATGCTGTGTTCCTTATTCGAGATTTTCCTCATCTGGCGTCGCCTTAGCAATCGCCTTACAGCCAACCCTACAATTCACAGACTTCGAACGTAGACTGATAATGCTTCTCAAAACTTGAAATTGGAGCAATGAATAGGGAAAAATGGAAAAAAGGAAAGTATTTGCACTGGAAAAGATCCGCAACTTACTGAAACACGTAAAAATGGGCAAACGCTAAAACCCATTACAGATTCGGGTCACAGGGAGTTCTTATCGCAATTCCAGTCAGTTTTTCTTATCACCAAAAACAGCGTTTTTAAGATGGAACTTAAAACTTTATATGGCTGTATAGGTGCATACAAGCAAAAAGTTGAGCAAGCACATAAATATGGTTTTATTAATCTGAGGCCACTTTCACAAGGTCAGGTCAAGGCAAAAAGTCAAGATTTGGTTTTATAGTGATAATTTTGACGCTACTTTTTCAGATGCTAAACTCAAAATATGTTTGATCTAGAAGGGTACCCTCTACTTGTGCGTCAAGTTTCAGGTTGATATTGGGTCGGGTCACTGAGCTACTATCTAAAATGTCAGTGTGCGTACACTATATTACGATAGCCGTAAAATGAATTTAGGAATAGAGTAAATTTGGAATATTTGGAATATTAATATAAATATTTGGAAACGTTTTTAGAGAACATGAAGTGCACTTGAGACCATTCTGTGTTACTCTAAGATCATTGGAGGTCATTTCAGGCCAAAGGTCGTAAGCTGACCTAATGAACATGTAACCATGACTTTTTCATGTCCCTAGCATTGCATATGCTAGCATTATACGACCATTGTAATACGATTTGTACTTCCTCAGCATAACATGGCTAGTAAAAGCTAGAAAAGTCTTTTCAACTTTTTTTAAGGATTCAGTCTCTGAAAAATAATCCTTTCGTTTTTGGAACCCTGTGAATCCCCATATGTTCCCTCAAAATTTTCAACGTAAGGATTTAAGGTAAAAACCCCATTCGCACAAGCTTCTTGATTCATGCTAATTGCATTAAAATCGGTCCATAAGCAGCAGAGTTATAACAAATCCAAAAATATCCCCATTCTGACTTTTTGCGCCCCCCCCTGATATCCAACCCTTTCAAAATTCTGAGACCTTTTTTTACGAAAAAATGTAGTTGACGTCACGGCGAATAGATTGCCTCTAGTTGCAATGAAATCGGATGTGTAGTTCTCGAGATCTCGGGGGGGGGGGGCGGATCCTCCTTCCCCTGCCGGGAACCGGCCATACCATCTAGCCCCCCGGGAAAAGGGTTACAGTTCGTGAGACCAGAGCTGTGAGTTTTTCATTGCAAGACTACAGAGCTCACATAGAAATAAATATACCACACATGTAGAACTGTCCTAAGGCCTTCCACTGATGTCCGTGGCGAACGAATGCGCGAAATCGTTAAACCTATATTTTTGGAAAATGTTCCTCCTGCAATTACGTTTAGAGTAAGTTGTTACTAACAATTTATGTGTTCGCCAAAAAGGCACAGTTAAGTATCAATATCACATCTTGACAGTGTGTCTCGATATTACGTCTCGTATGTTAATTTTAGTAAATGACTAACGGGTCTTAAGTCACTTTAAATATTAACTTTGCTCGTGTCGGGCACCATAAGCTGTCAACGGTAACTGAAAAAAATGCACCCATTCATGCCTGTATGCATGCCCATATCTTAAACGTCGTAAATTTAGCAGCAGCAGTTATTTAAACCATGACCATTGAGAGCTACTTGAGGTTACAAATGTGGAAATGTGGTCTGAACTGGTAACTGATGGGTAGATTCTGAACGATGACCTGTTTGTAGTTATCCTGCTTTTTCATCGCTCTTACTGTCTGTATGTTGCACTGCAAGTATTCTTATTGAATGTATTGCTTGGAAATTTGTAAGCGCTGGCAAGGTAACGGTGTAACCGCCCATACAGATCCCGACTTCGAAATAACTCTGCACTTTAAACATTAATTAAGGTATTGGAGATTCTGCCCCGTCCCTTTTAAAAAATTGGAGGCGACAACCACTTTTTAAATATTTTTTCCGAACGATCCCGCTATAAAACGCGGAGCTGAGCCCCTAGATTCGATTGTATCCAAAGACAAGGCATGTGTGGGTCTGGGTGACGGTTTCCCGATGTTTACACACAAAATACCTCACGTGGAAAACTTTGAGATATATTGCCATTTTCGGGACGGACTTCACAAAAAACTAAACAAACAGTAGAGACCCATCCACTTTAGAACAGCTTTAATATCATTTAAAGTCCTCGCTAAATGCTCCGGTCTCCAACCGTCCGCTGGGGCGCACTTCCCACAGCTCAGCGGCGCAGCCGTTATCAGGCGAAGCTATCTCTATCGCCCATCCTAAACCGGCAGGTCGGAAGGAGATATCAACACATGTCGGAAGCGTCAGTTTCACTCAAAAAACTGAACGGGCTTTGTTGACGATTTAGAGCCGTAAATGGGAAGTCGAGGAAACTGCACACAAATCAACAGATAATGTCTTTTTAATAAGCAGACATATTATGTAATAACGCCACATGATTACACGTATCTGATACCCTCTGGCCGACGGAACTGTGCTTGCTGTGGAAACATAGATAACTTTTCGCTCCTGAAAGAACGTACTCCATAAGATCAATCAGTTTCTCTTTTTGAACATCGGGCAAGACTATTCAGTTGCAGGTGCAGCTAACGGGCGTATGATCTGGAAACTTGTCAGGCAGCCAGAGTGAGGGGAAGGTAGAGGATGCAGAGGAGCAACGACGCAGCCATCCGCTTCCGTGCTCTGCTTCAGATTTTTACCAAAATGTTTTGCAAAAGATGTTCCCCGTTGAAGGGCCTTGCCAGCTTATTCAGTTTTCGCTGGACTCATGATACTGGGAAATATCACAGGATGGAGACTTTGCTTCGATGCCAATAGCACGTGCCCCTGAAAGTTTCATAACGTAAGTCCGAGGGCGCGGGAAGCTGGGCGACAGGGACACAGGGGCAGCTGCCTCCCTAACTTCTTTGACATTTGACTTGAACCCTCGGGGCGTTGACTGGAAAGAACTGACCCGAAATGCTTCTTTGCCTCCCCCACCCCCTCCTCCCGGTTGTGAAGGAGCTCCCGCTCGATTCCTTACTACGTGTTCACAAAATAAAAATTGCCAAAGTCATACGTCTTGGAAAAAAAAGATTGCCTCGTTGTTTCTCTAAAATAAACCACAACATGGCGCAGGTTTTTCTTCTTTATATCAGTAGCGTCCAAAATAACAAAAAAAAACAAAATTTCAAATTGGCAATACCTCAATGCATCCACAAGGCCACGACGCCGCGGCGACAGCCGCGGCGACAGCCGGCGCTCTCACCTGCGACACCGAGGACCAGGCCGAGCGCCAGCAGGCCTCGGCCGACGTGCCTCTTCATGTCAGGGTGGCAGCCGGGGTGTCCCCTGACGCCGTCGCCGGCCGGCCCGCCGGAACAGCCCGCGCCGTCCCGCTCGGCCCGCTGGGCGGCCGGTCCGCCGACAGATGGCAGCACCTGACATCGATCTGGCCGCCGCGCGGGCGGAAAGCCATTCTTCGGCGGCGGCCGGCGGCGGCGGCGGGGAGATGGACGACATTCGCATGCCGCGCTCGTCGGCGGGATCTGGCGGGCCGACAGACGGCGCCGCCGGGCCGACAGATGGGCCCACCGGCCGGCCTCCGATCGCCAGCAAGCGGCCGACAAGCGGCACACGGCGGCCGCTTGTCGGCCGGGGACAGGCGGCTGGCCCTGAGCGCCGCTCCGACAGGGCGGCCGGGGAAACTTGTCCCGTCCTCTGGGCAGGACGGAGCGCCGTTCCGTCCGCCTGCCTCACGCTGTGTTGGGCCTTTGATACAGTCTCTGCTTACATAGCTTTTATCGGTTTAGGCTGGACGACATCGCGCATAGTTTGCACATCGTCATCGTGTTTCTGTCTTGAGCACAAACAGCATCAACCTCTCGCGCTCCGAAGACAATTTTTAGCCGATCACCAATGCCCGTACTTCTCAAAACCACATTTAGCTTCATCGGCTTCGGTACTAGTATGCTTACCAATGAATATTCTACTGAGGTTTGTATTTATATATCTGGTATCCACTCGACTAAACATTGTTATTTGCCCCGCATCTATATCATTTCCATATACGAAAGCTTGTCCACGTATGCTTTCTATTCTCCGTCCCAGTGATTCCTTGACCAGGATACAAGTCACAGAGAATCTGCCATCCAGAAGTTTAGCTGACGCAGCTCAAAGATTTGACAGTCTGCTGAACAAATAGCCATTTTCAAATGACATGAATTTCAATTCAAATAAACGACTGAACTACCCAAAACTGCAAGATAATGACGATCGCCTTGGCCCATACGTAACTACGGAACGCAAGGCTTTTTCGGCTTTCGGAACGCAACTTTTTGTCCGCAGTGCGTTTACCAGCAAGCATAAAACCCATCCAGCACAAATAATTACCACAGGCAAGATATAGAAAATGGAGACGATGCATTTGCTTTCTCGCTCGCCACTCGCACGACACCTCTACCTTTGATACTCGACCGGAAACACGTATCAATGCGGGTAAATATTTATTTCGCCTGCAAGCCAGCTCTTGTAACAGGACCGCATAGCAAGTCATTGAGGCAGAGCCGATCTTACGCTTCTTACAATGTCGCGGAAATATAAAATCACTTGTCAAAATTGACGCAACAGCCTCGCTTAATAGCACACACCAAGCAAAAAAGCATGCACATTTAAGGCACGAATCAGGCCTTAGACTTTTGAAGTCTTGCAGAATGCACACGCGACCTTCACGTTTCGTGCTGAGTCTTAACACATAAATCACCGGGGGAAGGAGATCCTCACTGTGACTTTCCAAGCCGCCGCACCTCAATACGGGAAATCCCAAACAACCAGCGTTGTCACGTTTCACCTGATCAGCACCTTTCCCAGACAACTGTCTTATGCACAGTCAAAGAGGAGATCAAGGCGGGGTTCAAAACGACCATGGGTCTGCTCAAAGGACATGGCACCCTTGCCGGCAAGCTCGTTCCAATTCATACAACCAGGAGCATCAGTCCGTCAGCACGCTGAAAGCTTTGGTTTCAGCTCAAGCAAAAATGTGAACAGTCTGCGCAGCAAACGCTAGCTGCATTTCTGCTCACATCCTGATTAGAAACATTCTTCGTAGCAAAACATTTTCACAAAATACAAAAACTTGACCATACTACATAATCTGAATCCAATATTGTCCTCAGTAAGACATCCACGAGCACGGTTGATTCTAAAATTGACTAATTCTCGCAATAAGCGTACATGAGAATACAAAAGGTTTTGATCTCAAGCAAGGCTATATACGGGAACTGGCCGAGGCCAGGTGCAGCAGGACAAAACGCCGCTGACGCTACCTTCAACCAGAGGCTGAAAGCATTTCTTCAACACAACCCAAACTAACTCATCTGTGGATGAGTGTTTTGCACAGCACAATGTGGCCATTGCCGCTTCTCCCGTGACGAGCATTGCCAGCGACGCACCAGCGCAGTGTAGGCCTGTTAATCCCAAGATTGGACAAAGCACTCATTAAATGCCTGAAATAACAGTGATCGACTCAAATCCATAACTAATCTCGGTAAGGCAAGGCATCATCAGGCAAGGCAAAATCACAAACACCGATTCCATAAATGGAGTTCGGTCTCAGCTGCGTACAGCACGCAGGATCTTCGAGCTAAGCCGAGTCCCGCCGGCCGTCCGGCCATCGCAGCAGGGGAACCTTGCCACCCTCAGAAGATAGGGATCTTGTCGCGGGGCGTGCTCAACAGGTCATCATCCAGCGTGAGGATGCCGGTCAGCGTGAAGAAGAGCCCCCCCGCCGAGAGGAAGTGCCACACGTCGTGGGCGTCGAAGAAGCCCATGTTGACGCAGGGCGCGTTCGCTGTGCGCGAGAGCGCGGCCGACGCCTCCGTGTTGTACGGGTTGTAGAAGACGAACACGACCAGCGCCGGCACCACGAAGGCGAGTCCGACCAAGAGGAAGGTCATCGAGAGGTACGACGGCCGCTCGTGGTGGCGCACCTTCTTCATCACCAGGTAGAAGATGGTGTAGAGGCCCGAGTTGAGCGTGAAGAACAGCAGCGCGTACAAGGTGAAGTCGGTGAAAGCGGACGGCGCCGCCAGCCCGATGACGCCCAGCGTCAGGTTCAGCACCAGGTGGGCGAGGGCGATGCGACGCGTGCGCCGGTCCACGGCGCCGGCCCGCCGCCGGCACGGCCAGAACATGCCGAAATCGCCGTGTAGGTACATATAAACGGCCCAGACGGACGACGCCACCATGTGCACAATCACCACGGTCGCCCACCAGGCGTAGCTGCGGCCGGCCACGAACTGCAGCGAGCCCAGCAGCGTGATGGCGGCCACGAGCAGCGCCGGCGTGTAATGGAACCGCGCCGTCACGCCGCGCCGCGTCTGGAACAGCTTGGCGCCCAACACGCCGTACAGGTAGTAGATGAAGAAGAAGTCGATGAGCGAGTTACGGCTGTTGGGGCAGAAGTGGTAGAGGCCGCTGGTGATGCCCTCCAGCATCAGGGCCACGCCCATCGACGCGAACAGGTCGAAGTCGTGCGGCACGCCCAGCGCCACCGTTCCGCCCTGGGTCGCCTCCAGGTAGGCGAGCCGCTGCGCGGCGACCGCCAGCAGCAGGCCGATGCCGGCGCCCATGTACGGCAGGTTCGAGAGCACGTGGTTCAGGTCGGGCACGCCGCCGGCGTCGTTGCGGCACAGGTCGTTCCGGTAGCAGATGTCCATGTTGCCAGTGCGCCGCTCGATGGCCAGGTCCATCGCCACGCTGTTGGCGCCGAACGCCACGATCAGGAGCGCGCACGTGAACACCACGCTGGCCGGGCTGAGCAGGATGGGCGGCGTCCGCGGCGCCGCCGCAGCCGGCGGCTCCTCCTGCAGCATGAGGCCGGGGGCGGCCGAGTCCGCACCGCCACCGCCGTCTTCACAGTCCGGACCGGCAGCGGCGCAGCTGTCGTCGCCGGCCGCCTCGGCGGCGCGGCGCCGCTTGGCGGCGACGCGCGCGCGGTGCGAGCGCAGCGAGAAGCCCAGCGAACCGATCAGCACGAACGCCACGGCCAGCGCCACCGGCACCACCGCGTACGCGAACTGGACCTGGTGCGGCGACACCGAGACGCGGACGGGCTTCAGCCGCGGCCCGGCCGCTGCACGGGCCTGGTCTGGGTAGCAGGCATCGTCATCGGCGTGCAGCAGCACCGCCGCGAAGAAGCCTCCCGGGTACTGGTCGCGGCGCACCACCATGGTGCCGCAGGCGGTGAAGGTGAGGTGGCGGCCAGCGGCCAGCACCTCGGCCACGGTTAGCGTCAGCGGACAGACCGCCGGCTGCACGGTCAGCAGCGCGCAGGCGCCCACGTCGCCGGCGGCCGCCCGGCCAGAGTCGCAGTCGGCGCCGTCGGCGGCGCAGGCGCCCGTCTCGCCGGCACAGGCTCCGCCGTCGCCGCTAGCCGCCGAGACGCGCACGGCGTGCACGGCCGGATCGTCCGGCCAGCGGTACTGGAACACGGCCGACGCGCTGGGCGTCACGTTCACGGCGCGCGGCGCGGCGCCCTCCTCCAGGAACCAGGCGTCCGCGTCCAGCACCGAGAGCCGCATCTCGTAGCCGTAGCTGACCCCGGGGCCGCCGCCGCCGGCGCCCACCGTGACGACGCAGGCGTCCTCGGAGACGGCGGACGGGCACATGACGCGCGACACGCTCATGGCCGGCTCGGCGGCGGCCGGAACCGGCTGCGGCAGCGTGAAGGTGTAGCCGCCGGCGCTGTTACGCACGCTGATGGTGAGCGGGAAGGCGGCAGTGGGAGCTGGCTCGCCGAGCGCGCGCACCTCCAGCTTCATCGAGCCACCGGTGCCCGTGCTGTAGCGCGCTGCGTAGATGTTCATCTGTGCAGCACTGACCTGTCCAGAGACGAACTGTCCCAAAGGCAGGTCCATGGTGGTTTGGGAAGAAAACCAGTCACCAGACTCGATTGGAGTCCCATACGACTGACTGACGTTTGCCAAGCTTGGCCTCTCCTCAGATACATTACCAGCGCCGGATTTCAACTCTGTCTGTGTGTGAACAACTACATGGCTGAAGGCCATCCAAACCAAGATAAGGAAATTAAGTTTTTTCATTCCCAAAATGGTCTTCAGTGTAACAGTACCCAAAATGCAGGTGCCTTTTTTTCTGCCTGAAACACAGTTACAATTCACGGTTAGTGGGAACGTAAAACATCGTGGACTTTTACTTTGCAGTTCTGCACCAAATCCAGAGAAAAAAAAACATGACAGCATACAACTACAAACCCAAAGGAATACAGAATAATATGAGAGCAGGCGTAAAGTAGCAATACAGAGCAAAATGCGCCATAATCTGTGAAGCAAATGGAACATCACATACCGATGCGTGCATGCAGCTTGCCTTTTCCTGATTGCCATGTGTCTGTTAGCTACCCAAGCCAGTCAGCACAAATTTAAGAAATATTTTCATCCGGGAAAGGTATGAATGTGGCTAAGCCCAGGGACAAATAATCCAACACCACAAATTTGACGGAAAACGAGTAAACATCACGAAAAACCCCTATAGATGGGCAGATGTCCACTAGTCTTACGCGCGAGTCGCCCGCGACGGTGGCGCCATCGGTGGCCGTTGTTACAAGCTATGAGGTCCGCCTGCTCGTACCAGCACGTCACACTTTTATTAATCCAGTGCAACTCCGCCCATCAGCCTTTTTACGTACGCCTGAATGAAGACATGTATGCGCAAAACAAAACCATCAGCGATCAAAACTTCTTCCACGGCTGTCTGCATGATGTCAAGAGCAGATTTTTAGCGGATGTGGTGATTTGCAATAATGCAAAACTGAAAGAGGTAAAACGTGCTTGACACGCTTTAAGCGAACTGAGATTTCATACATGGTGGTCGCTCGGAAAAGTCCAGATCGAGGTGGTCCTCAGTGTGCTTGTGTGTGCGTGCGGGTGGGTGTGTTGAAGCTTTGGAGCCTCTAGCGCCCAAAGGCGCCAGCCGATCGCGACACAAATGGCACCAACGGGTGCATCGACTCGGCGGACAAAATGTGGTGTAGGTTTGCTTTTGCGCTTGTGAGGCCGGCATCCACGTGTGATCCACGTGGCGATCCACAGGCACGTGTTTCGAACTGGACTCTGGGACCTCCGAAGGTCGGCAACAGCGACCTAGGCGGCTGAAATTTAGTGGGCAGACAGACCAACACCAAACCTTTTCAACGGTACCCAATATCATGGGCACGGTGCAACGGGCCACGCGTAGAGCGCGTGCGCCTCTTTTACACCCCGCGTTTCTTACGGGCCAAGTGGCGGGGCGCAAACAGCGTAGTTTGGTGCCAGAATGGCTTAGGAAGGCAGACGGGCAGCTCGACGACCACTTTTGACGGATTCAGGCCGACACGGCGGTGCAGGCTGCACAGTGAACATAAAGGTGCGAAGTGATTAACACTCTGCCTTGATTATCGCAATACTACTGCTGCTAGGTCTCTGAAAACTGGCAGGCAGGAGCATGCGATACCTGACAGTTAATATAAGAGGCTTTTTGGCGCGTTAACAGCTTCAGTGATGTGTGCGAAACGCACGTGCTCAGGTGTACCCGTCTGCCGTTTGCCTTTGATTTGGGAACCGCTGATGACCAGAGGCGTCAAATTTTGTGGTAGGCTGTAAAACCATAAACGCCATTCACAGCAAGCAAGATTTAGGCCACCAGTGGTAAGATGACATCCATGCGAATGCGCGACTTGTTCAGTTTGGAATTTTCTGTTTGCAGAACGTTTGCGATACTTGCCTTGGTACCCACATTCATGTAGATAAAGGTACTAAACAGATGCAAAGGTGTGCATGCTGTACAAAACTCCAATTATGACCCTACACACATCATGCAATGCAATGGTTTGCCTCTAATTTAATTTCAAGCAATAGCAACCGACCCCTAATGAATGACACCTGACTGGCATAAACTTCATTTGAAAAGCCATTTGGCAACCATGAATGTGAACTGAAGCTTTCTCAGGATGCTGGAGGTAGTGGGTCAAATGGCATTCCACACCATGTATTAAAACTGCATATTTTTTAGCCGGGAAACCATTCTGTATGTATAAAACTGCCAATGAGCATGGTGTAGCATGGACTTTAATTCACCTTATCACAACACCCTACTGGAAAAACTGGAAAACAGAAAAAACTGGAAAAACATGCCAGAGGATTTTTGCAAAACCTGCCATTGCAAACTGTCCTATAGAACTGTCAGAAAAAACCAACTCTGTTAGAATATCACCTAGTAAAAATGGCAGCACACAGGTCTTTTCTTCATAAGTGACTAAAAATGAGACTACACTAAGTCTTCAATTCATAAAGCATCACTTGTGGCACCACCATCACAAGTGATGGTGGCAAACCTTCCCCGAGTCAGCTGATGCCTGTCCATATGTTTTGGGGATAAATGAAGCAAACCCCTACTAGTCAATTCTTAAAGTGAGTGCAGTTTATCTTTGACTTTAAACAGCATGTGTTTTCAAGACTGAGAATGGCACAGAACCATCCACAACCCAAATTTTACTTTTTCACAAAATTATGACATACAGGCCATGCAGAAAAATTCCACTTAGTTCTATAATTCAGACAAACAAAATGGTATACAGCAAAAAATCATATAACTGATGAAACAAAGGCAAACACAATAAACCACTATTTAATGTCATTCCCAGGAAAGAATGTGAAAAAGGTAACAAATATCAGCACATTATCCAATGCTGACTGCTACACCAGTACTGGTCTGCTTGGCTTCTGCTTTGATTTCCTAACAAATTTAAAAAGAGCAATGCTGAGGTATTTTAGACCTTCCTCAAGAATGCAATCATTTACATATTCATATCAAAACCAATACAAAACAACATGATGAATAATCACAGACATATAATAGTAATTATAACAAAATAAAATTTAAGCCAGCCCTAAATCTACCATCAAATTTTATGCAGGACATAGATAGAGCATACATAGGGCATCCTTGGACCAATCAGTGTAAACAACACAGCACCTAAAGTTCCAATAAAGTTTATTTACACTGTAATATGACTTAATTTTCTTTGAAAATGATACCAATAGTGTTACCATTTTTGTTCTGAAAAAAGACTGTGTGCTCTTCTACAAGGCATATAAATATATATATATATATATATATATATATGCATGTATGTGTGGGTGTGTATGTCAGTGTGTGTGTATAAAAGTGGTCTCTAATGAGATGTAACTGACATATCACAAAAGTACAAAATCAAAAACAAAAAACAAATTGCACAGCAGAAACAGATTATGGAACAATACCATGACAACAAAGTCCTATCCAATACATTTCAAGCCATCCCTGTTCCAAAAGCCCAACAAGACCCCAAAATAGCTTGGCATCTCTCAAATCAGCTTTGAATAGGGGTGGGCTACTACATACCACTTATTAACTAAAATAACTGTGTCAACATACCATGAAACCAAAAACAGTCTATGTCAATCACCTCCCAAACAAATTTCAATTACAAGAGTACCCACATACTAAATGCCATGTTGACTTTCAGCAACAAATAACTTAAACTGTTTGTACTTCACACGAAATTTTCCTTGTTTTTCTTTTGCAGCTGGCCCATGACATAGAAGATAAGTTTGCCTGCCTCACCAGGCATTCCCAGCATCTGCGGAAAAGCTGCCAAAGAGGCGAGCTGTACACTAACCAGCATTAAGAACAGCAGTCCCCATGTCTACACACTGTATGCTACACTCTACATTGTTGGCTTACACAATGCTACTCTGTGAACCTGGGTAACTGGTAGCAGAGCAAGTCTACACCATTTTAAAGCTGCCAAAAAGGTGAGCTGTACATTAACTAGCATTAAGAACAGCAGTCCCCATATCTACACACTGTAAGCTACACTCTACATTGTTGATTTACACAATGCTGCTCTGTGAACCTGGGTAACTGGTAGCAGAGCAAGGTTACATCATTTTCAAAGAAATCAAGAATAAAGAGATTTAGATCCAGTGCAAAAATAATGGGGGGATCCAAAACTGAGCATGTGACTGGCCGGGCTGACCTTTGCCACACCAACTTTAACCTACTTAAACATCCACTTAAAAACAAGCCTCTACTCATGCAACAAGGGTCACCTATTGAGAGCTAGCGGCGTCGAGATTTCAACCCACAACCTTTCGATTATGAGTCCGAATCTCTAGCCACTACGCTAACGAAGACGGCACACAAAGAAAGCCGCATAAGGTTTCCGATACCGACTGGATTCGGCCATATGACAATTTGAAACTAGAGAGTCAGAAATGAAACAACATAGTAAGAGATCCGCCGCTATATTACAAATCCGAATCGGTTGACACCTTATCTTACCTTACTGATGGTTGTCGGCAATTTTCAAGGTCACTAGCCCTGTTGGTCCCGCTCACGTCAAACTCGTCACACGGTACCGGCATCTCTCTTAATGTGTGGCGTTGCACATGTGCTGTACCCTAAGCCTGTCTAGTCTAGATTTGAATGTCGCGATCGTGTCAGCTGTCAACGAGCTTGCTGACAGGGAATTCCAGTCGACAACTTTAATGAGCGCTAGAAACCCTCCGACAGCTGAAGGATGTTACCCGTGGCTTGCGTAACTTCTAATGGTGACCTATGTTCACATCAGAAACAACAGGAGAGAAGAAATCCCCACACTAAACGACACACCACCATGGGCCTTTATACCGCAGCAAAACTCTTGGGGGACAGGGACAGCTGATTGCATTTTCGGCTGGTGCGGGGGGGGGCCAAGCTCTATCGGATCAACGGCCGACCTCATTTGGATTACGTTCTCCCCATCAAAAAAAAGTAACTGAATTTCGTTGTTTTTGCTATCGACCAGCTTTTCGTTAAACAAACAAACTTGTCGCCAGGTTTTGGCGCTGGTGTACACTTGTGTTCTCTAAAATGCATGGTTTTTTTTATTCAGGTTCATTTACCCATTGACATTTTTCAGGTCTTTGCCCTTGGGCATCCATCTACGTAATGGCGAATGATGCAAACTTCTGTCTTTTATGTTCTTTGCGTTTACAACATGAATTCAACATTATTATGATGTATATTTGTAAACGGTTGAAAGACAGTTTCATGGCACAATATTAAATCATAACTCGAAGCTCAGTAACAAAGTTTTTACGGACTATCACACGAGAACGCAATCATTATCTCAAGCACCTGCCAAAGCAGCTTTGTCTGGGGCCCCGTCTAACATATTAACTGGAGGCTCAGCCCCCGCAGTGGAGTCGCCAGTCAGCCCCCGTCAATATGTCTGAAACAGTTTTTCTGAGGAGACGCAGCTTTTTTAAATGCTAAGTCATTGCAGAAATTCAGAAATGCACAATAAAAGTACCGAGTTTTTCGTAGTCGCATGAGATTTTTTCCAAATGCAAAGTCACTGTAAAATGCCTCATCCATCAGTTTTTCGTGCGATTAAATCACAGGTGGCAGTGTATTGAAAAACATATGCTAATACCATTGTTATGCTGAAATGACACCGAAAGGGAAAACCGAAAATAACGCAGTCGAACAATGAGGGGGGAAAGGGCGGGGTATGTAGTAGGCTAGAGGTCAAAAAACAAGATCCAAAAAACCCAAAATTATCTTATTGGCAGCCATATCCCGAAAACCAACACCGCTGTACTTCTAAGCGGTCTATTTCTGAAGAATTTACGTCTTTTTTTAATCATACATTTTGCCGTGAATATGACCGTTTTCCGCAATTACTTGCCTTCTTATGAAACATAAGCTCGTTTCAGCCACACAATGAAATAAACTCAGAGCTCACTGAAATGCAAAATAACCTGATATTTCACCCCCCATGGAATATAGCACCTCTTAGTACGATTTTGAAGTCATAGTGCCCTAAAATCAGCCACTGTCTTAGAAGAGGAATCAAATACGTTGGGATGACCTGTTCGATTACAGACAACGAACACAAAACATCGAATAATATGAATAACGGCGGGCAGAAATTTCAAACGGGAAAATACGAAATGCCGGATATCGGTACAGAATTAAGGTGGAACAGCAATTATTTCGTCGAACAAAGCATGTAATGAGAAAACATCAAATGTGAAACGTTCAACATAAATATCGCAACAGTATTAACACCAACCTGCCATTTACCAAATAACTGATGACTGAATGACAAAATGTCGGAGAAGGGATCAACAACGCATCGTATTAATATTTAAGTGATTGATGTCGCAATACGGACACCTAGTAGCACACGGGCACTGACTTTTCCCTAAAACTGTACGGGGACATCTCAGCAGGACCGCCGTGAAACCTTTCCATTGTTTACAGATAACATTCCAAGTGTCTTCGCTATTTAACTAAAATTGAAATGAATATTCCGGTTGTCCCAGGGGGTTACTGAACAGAACAGACTAGACAAATACCCTGGTTGCACCACGGGACCAGATGGTGTGGATGCAAAAATGCTGGCTTTTCACGTCATGTAGGGTAGAGGGTGCGGGTCCTGGGCGTCGAAAAATTGCCCGTCCCCTTTTTCCCAGTAGCCTTTCGAAGACAAGTTGTGACTCCTGAAGCCAGGGATCTTTCATCTTATAATAACACATGACAGAGGACTAGGAAACGTTTTTCCAGCGTCTCGGATAGAATAATCGTAGAACATACTGCCGATCTCTGGCGACGGCCCGCGCTGATTACCGTATCTGCCAACGACAGTCAGCTCGCGAAGAGCTTGAATTCCGCCCGTGATTTTGACAGACAGAAGTCCTGACCACCTCGCCATCAGGTTCATGATTTAGTATGATCTTATGAGATCTTATGATCTTATGATCTTATGATCTTATTTATCTTATATCTTATGATCTTACGATCTTATTTAGTATGACCTTTTGAGACATCAAGCTGTTACATATTGCCCCACTCCATGGTTTGTAATGCAAAAGTTGGCCATTCTATACTAGCCCATGCGCGATGCCCCTCCCTGAGACGATGATATAAAGTATACCACCGCGATTATTTGTTCATCCAATATTTCGTCCCGCAATATTTTTTTCGTTTCGATAAATATCGCTGTTAGATATTTACCCACACTGGACATCTTGTCGTTCCAAGTTTTCCCGTTTGATGTTCATGTTTGTTCAGAAGCAGACATGAACATGAACATCTTCATGTTCAGAAGCAAAGCATTAAACAATTACCCTGTTTAATGCTTTGGTTCTGACATTCTGTTTTCAAGATTTGTGAACTCGATATCCCACCATACCGCATTTTGTGGGGTAACAGTGTCATCCCTAATTCCGAAGATAAACGCGGGCTAAGAACCAATGATGTGTGGTAAAAGGCACATATAAATCACATGAGGCATGAAAGAAATGTGGTCAGTTTTGACAGTTTCTTATCCTAACCATTGCTGATTTTTCCTGCAAATGTTCTAATGCTGTATAGCTAAGTTTATTGGTCATGACATGGAGTCCACATGTCCACAGCCTTTTCCTTGCAAGTACTGTGCGTTCGTTCATTGTCTTATATTTGTCATTACTGATGTTTCATGCAGTTGTTTTAATGTTTCATATGCTTCATTAATTTTAATGCTTCATTGGTTTTGTCGCGGCATGTAGGCATATACACTCTTGTACTTGCGACTAACAGTGTTTCGTATCCCTTTACATCTCACAACGCCATCGTTTCAAAGGGTCCCTGTATCTCACGAAACTGCCTCCACCCTTGTAACCATACTAAAAACGTTTTCACCTGCGTAGGGCGAGTTAACCCTCTGTACAAAGATTCTGCATAAATTTTACCAAGCAGCCGAAGGTAACTAAGCAGAGTGTTTCCAATTAACACCCGAATTTACTCGACAGCGAATAGAAAAATACCGGCCTCGAGTGCTGTTGTCCCTGCCTCGCCGAGTTCGAACCCACGCATTATGAGTGACGCGTTTGACACGTGGAATCGGAATAGATTACCCGCCGGCATGTCTGTTTACCATTTGTCAGCCAGTAAATGACCCGATGTATTAGGGTGGATTTTGGCGCACAATGCTGCAAGAACGCCATGTTTTTGAATGATGAAACGCAAGTGAGTTGTGAGGTGCTTCCAACTGATTTGTGTATTGATCGTTCGGCAACCTGTGTAGGTAGAACAACCTGTTGAGTTGACAGAGCATAAGCTGTCACCAAAAGTATTGCTGCGAAAGTGCTGACGCTGTGCTTGGCGTAGGCGCAAGCTCAAGTGTGCAAAGCAGTGTTTCACTCTGCCCATCTTGGGCTCGTCAAAAACGCCGCACATTTTCCGACGTGGCTACCTAGTGCTCTTGATGTGAAGTTGAATTGTTGCCTGGATTCTGCCATTTTATACACCATCCCTTGTATACTTGGACGTGTATTCACTTTGTATTCATTCTGTTCCAGTATTGCACTGAAATAGTAATGCATTGGTTGTGCCGTGATGGTCACGTAGTATCCAAAGTGATGCATAATAAAATAACAAAGTATTGCACTGAAATAGTAATGCATTGGTTGTGCCGTGATGGTCACGTATTATCCAAAGTGACGCATGATAAAATAACAAAACGGAACAGGAGTAGTTTTAAAAACGAAGACGAGTCTTGAATGTACGTAGTGGTACTTTTATGATGTTGACGTTGGGTGATGAGTAATTGGTGACCGGTTGGTTGGGAAGAGAGAGCAGAGTAAGGTAAGGCGATCTTTTTGACCTTTCCCTTTCCGCTCCAGATGACCCCGATGGCGCACAACCAGTACCATTGATTTCATATAAACGGATATTGATCTGATCACTATATTTGTTTCCCTAAAGCTAACGACATGACAGTGCAACCAATGCAATGGCTGCCTATATAATTATAAACCCCCTTAAAATGGAATCTCGCCGAGCCAGAATTACCAACCATTAACTCGATCTGCTTCATACATCAATGCGTAACGTTTGTGGGCGTCTAATGAAGTTTTATCGTGGGTGTATAAAGCCATAGAGTAGGTAGGCTGGAAATGCCTTAAGTATCGAAGAATCTCAGCCCGATGGTGGTTTAAGGAAATAAATGACCTTAAAAATGGCTTCGGCTTTGTTTTATACCAGCGTTTAAGTCCTCTTAAGTCCACGATCACGATCAGTCCGAATATCATATACTTTGTAATGGCCAACTCATTTTCTGGCAAGTAAATCATGACACATGCGACATCAGTCTGCAACAATCAACAATACGGATGGGCACGTAAAACACCGCTCCGCAACAATCAACATATAGTCTCTACTTGCAAACCATCGCCCTGAGACAATCCACAGCACGTTCACGGATATCAAAGACCGCTCTGAAAGTCAGTAACAAACCGCTTTGGATGACCAAAAAAAATCACCCGTGTTTTCTCTACCTGGAGGTTAAGGCTGACTCTTATGACCCTCTGGCCGCGATTCTGTCACATACAGCACCTCTCACACGCACGCGCACACTCAGCCACACGTCCGGCTCTCCGCGGCCGGGCGACGCCAGACAGCCCTCCCTGAGCGGTGGCCGGCACGGGCCTCACTGCTGGCGGATCCACGTCGTCTCGTAGATGTACGAGATGTTGGTGCCGCCGTACTTGGCGTGATCGGGCCGGCTCTCCAGCAGTCGGAAGCCGGCCGCCTCCAGCCGGCGCAGCGACTCGAGGAAGTCGAGAGCGTCGTCCCTGCTCAGCTCGTGGCGCCGGCTCGGGTCGGCGCTGAGCGTGCCGCGCGGGAACATCAGGTGCAGCTCGACCGTGAACTGCGGCAGCCGGCGCAGCGTGGCGCCGGAGCTCAGCTGGTCGCGCAGCACGGCCCACTCGCTGCCCTCGGCGTCCAGCTTCAGGTAGTCGATGCGGCGGCCCTGGTGGCCCAGGTGGCGCACCAACTCGTCCAGCGACATCAGCCGGAAGTCGTGGCCGGAGGCGCGGTGAGTCCACGAGTGGCCGTCGATGCCGATGTAGTGCACGTGCAGGCCGGCCGGAAGCTTGGTGTCGGCGCTCAGTCGCATGGTCGGGTCGAACGCGTGCACCGTGCATCCGAAGCGCACCATCTCCGTCTCGAACGACAGGTCGTCGCGGATGCCGAAGGAGTAGACGAGGCAGGGCTGGCCGGGCCGGAGCAGACCTTCATCAAGACACACCGTCTTCTTGCCGTCCATGATCGGCACCATCATACAGTTTTCCTGGTCGCCCGGCGTGGCGTCGACGCAGCTGCACTTTCCACCCGGATATATGGTGCTCTGACAGCGCGCCCGCAGGTTCCCAGTGGAGAGCATGTGCTCCAGCTCGGCGTACACCTCCTTCAGTGAAAGGTCGACTGCCTGCTCGTGCGTCGTCTTGACTAAGGAGCTGGAACAAACGATGGCATTTGCAGTAGTCTAACCTCATGTTATGAGAAGCCCACGAGTGAGCGCGGGTGGACATATTCCGGAATTGGTTAGGTTGGTTATTGGGGCTTAGGGGCGCACCGACTGCAGGGTCATTCGGCGCCCAAATATATATTCCGGAATGTGCGCCTCTAGGTATACCCGGCAAAGCTCAACGAGGGTTTTTGTTTCAAGTTTTCATCAAAAAGCAAAGCGTGAAAGACGTGAAAACGCACGAAACACGTTGCTTTATTTCCTTAACGCTAAATAACACATGAAAACGCGGAAATACGTAGAATTCGCAAATTCGCTTTAAAGATATTAACCCGCGCACGACCGTCGGTCGGTTACGATCATGCGCGACTGGGGGGCGGCAGTTGGCCGCCCCCCCCGCTCTAACTCACAAACGGTTGGTCGCACGATAAAAATAAGCACACCGTTGGAAAGCTTGTGACGAGTAGAGCTCGAAATTGGTCTCATTTTTAGTTTTAAATAATATGTAAGCAATTTACGTCCCATATATGTTTTCTCATAGCCGACTGCATGAGACCGAGAAATAGCCTGAGTCTCAAGGGCTGCGACTAATAAAGCATAGGTAAAGGCATCAGCGCACAAGTAAAGGGCCGCACATGCCGATACACATTTAATTACTCAGATGTGTTCAATATATGCGCCGAAACGTCGAGTTAACGAATTGTACGCCGAAACGTCGAGCAGTAACAAATTGACGGAAACTAATTCTAGCGTTCCTTTATTTTTGCAAAAAAACCTATCCATGTAAATTTTTTCATCTTAGTGGTTCTTGCGATGGTTTTCATGCTTAAATTTGGGAAAAACTAATTAGTTACCAGTCTACACAACTGGCGGAGCTTTATTCGCGACAGCCTGTTTATTTCCAAAACATGCAATTTTTGAAAACTTTTGAGGTTGCTGGTATTACGTCTGTGCAAGCTAGTTCTGCCATTTTCTTCCCATTCTGAGTAATTCATCGCTGATTTTGACTGTGGTACAATTTTGGCTCACTACAGTTATTCGCGACCTGACCTCAGGTCAATGGCTGAAAGTCACTGATACTTTGTCCCATGACGGTAACTAGATGTCTGCTTCACTCCACACTAAAAATGTTATGAAATATTCCGTCAATTTCCGAAAAAACGACGACATGACTTAAAAATGGGCTTGACCTTAGGTCAGTGACCCGGGAAATTCCGAAAAAATCTGAGATAGCAGACTTGTTGCATCTATGACGATCACTAATCCCTGAAAGTATTATTGAGGTATCTTGTTTTCCGAAAAAGTTAGAGGGCGCTAAATGTTTTTGGACATAGGTCTGTTTAACCTGACCTAGGTCAGACACCCGATCTGACCTGAGGCCAAAATTTTGACACAAGATGTTAAATTGATTGGGCAAAAGGTACACAAAGTTTCGTGACTCTGTGTTTGTTCGTTCTCTCGAAATCCCAGAAAAACCTCAGGGGGCGGTCAACTGCCCCCCCCCCCCCGGTCGGGGGCGGGTTAAATAAATGAAACCAATGCTGTGTATATGATTAGCTTTAAATTTTTTGTCGTTCTGTAGTGACGGGCGGCCATTTTCCACGGAAATATCGTGCTACGTAATGACTCAAAGTTAAGGAGGCATGTTTAAGTGATGTAATCCACCATGTGATATTTGCCCGCGAGCTTTCAAAACATGCACACGTGGACACCGTCACGTAGATGACGGCGTCGGTGTCGGTGACTGTGTCTACGTGGTCACGTGGAAATGGGTGTCAGTTGAACTTACTTGGAGGTAGGGAGCCTCTCCCTGGGTGAGTACAGTACCACCAGGAAAAGAGTGGCACTGAGAACTGCGATGGACACTTGAAAGCCACGTCGATGTCGACCACAGCTGACATTCATCATAGCCATGATTTTGATGGCACCACTGAATCAGCACTGCCTGAAATGGACGATGTTTCGTAAATTCATTTGATTGTTTCCTATTTTGCTATAATCTGATTATGCCACGTTACTTACGCAGACGACGTTGCAATACTTTTTGACGATTCGGGATGTTTCCTGAAGGCGTGTTTGGACGTCTTAAGCGATTTCGAATGCGCATCAGGGCTCCAGTTAGGCCGTCAAGGAACTAAAGCCATGTGGATAGGAAGCGATGCCTTTGACAAAGAGCCTTTGCAAAGCGGTGTCGTGCTTACCTGGGTAAAGGGCGCAACTGAGATAGTCATTGTTAAAATAGCCCAAACATCACATTGTAACACTGCCGAAATTAATTATACAGAAAACCACGCATGCCCTGAAGAGACGTCTCAGGCCATGGTTACGGAGGGGTCTCATGCCCTTTTCAAATCTACCTAATTAAATCCGAAGGGATCTCGCAGTTAACCTATGTTATGTCCGTCATTTCACAACCGGGAACACACGCGATGAAAAGTATCGAAAAAATAATATTTAGTTTTGTATGGGGGAATAAGCGAGACGAGATTAAAAGGCCTGTTCTAAAAAACGGCATAAAAATGGAGGGCTTAAGTACCCGACATTGCAACGACTGCAAAATGTCTGAAAGTGGCACGGGTCAAACGTTACTTAAAGCAGCCGCAAGCCAAGTGGTGAGCGGCCGTCACATAAATGCTCTCTCTGCAAGGAGGCGCATCAGTATTTGAGTGCTGCCCAGACAACAAGCAAACATAAAGAGCGTGCTTTGGAGGGAACTGCCAAAGCCTGGCGAACAGGAGCTATGCAGGGTGATTTAGAGGCCGGGGAAATATTAAGCCAGGTCATGTGGATGAATAAGCACATTCATCTTGAGCGTCACCCTGCTACTCCTCAGAACGATTGCAGTAAAAAGGCATTGCACGGCTAAAAGACATACGATTTCGACCGCAGAGAGCTCCTTACGCCCAGTCAGACGGCAGCCAAATACGAAATCCACCCGATGCACGGCCTTGTTCTGTTGCGACCGTTGCTAGCTATATGGAGGAGTAAACTGGAAAGGCACGAGCCGAGAGCATCCGTAGAAAACAAGGCCATAGTGGCCAAAACAAGGCCAAAACAAGGCCACGATGTGCAAAAATGTGCCAAATGATCAGACTGTAAGGTACTATCCGCCGTGGAATCGCCCAGAAGTCACAGGAATGTTGGAGTGACGAACTGCGATTAGGCCCGAATTATAGTTGGACAAAGGATTTATGCAACTGCAGATGACAAAACGTTAAGATGGCCACAGTTTAGTTGTGTCGACAGGATTTTATATACCAACAGGCTTCTTTATAAACATATATGGCCTGAAAGAATCAGACAAATGTCGCTTTCCTCCCATGTACAGTGAAAGCATCTTACATCTTTTCTGGTACTGTCCCAAAAGTTCCTATTTTTTGAAAATGTGTTCCAGTGTGCTTAATGTCCCAGTTTTCGTCAGAAGTGGTCATTCTCGGAGTCAGCCGGTCGGCAGAGTCGCCAGAAAATTTGAACGAAATGCTGCTGCTAGGAAAAACTTCAATATGGAAGTTCAGAGCCAAAGACACAATCCCGAACGTGCGCGTCTTCGTCAAGAAGATACTGCAATTTCTCGAGATGGAGAAATACATTAGTACCATCGAAGAAAATAGTAAAAAATAGCGCAGTAGATGCGAAACTGTCGAAGCACAACTCGAAAGGGGACTGTCGGGGACTGCATACAAACAGTTGACCTCGGGGAGCACGCTGATCCAAAAGACAGTCTCGGTCTGTTTTCCATTGTAATCAGGCGACTCTAGAGAAAATGGTCACTTTTGGGTGCTTGACCTGAGTAGGGAGTACGTTGGGGAGCTCGGGGAGCATGTTGATAATATCAGCGTGCTATATATATATATATATATATATATATATATATATATATATATATGTGTGTGTGTGGAGATGGCACTTGACACTTTATATATATATATATATATATATATATATATATATATATATATATATATATGGAGATGACACTTGACACTTTATATATATATATATATCGCTCTTTACCAAAACACTTTTTATGTGATGGGCTTTTACAACGCGCATACAGCACTCAATATTCCTTCCCAGTTTTTGTACGTGTTCATCGTAAGCAAAAAGAACATCACTGGCTTAAACCGACCAGGTGAAAGGTCAAAGGTTATTGAAATCCAAATCTTATCACCCCCGACTGAAAAAACTTCTTTCGTATCAGACACCATCGAAATGACTCTTCCTTTCCATTTCATACGTATATGTCCTCTAAACTTTTAAAGTCCTAATGAAATATTTTACCTAAGATGACTTGGTATGGGGTAACGTGAGACGCACATCGACCTCTCGTGTCTCCATCACATACAAAGCAAGCTGCCGTTGCCATGTGGAAGAATTTTAACCGTGGCTAAGACACGAAATAAAACTGCGTGTCAAATCGCAAAACATAGTTGTCTTTATGGCGTCATATTTACATGTTACATGGCTCAGCATGACTCTGATCACTAAATTTTGTCGACATGTGTTAAATTGATGTGAAAAAGTACTGAAAGTTCCAACGCCTTGCGGTCATTTGTTCTGGAGATTTATCATCGTAACTTAACAAGGTAAAACTGTGCGTCAAATCGTCTTTATGACGTCATATTAACATGGTCCAGAATGACTTTGATCACCCAATTTTCTCAGCCCAAGAGAAATTGTTGTAAAGAAAATATTGAAAGTTGCAACGCTCTGCGGTTAATTGTTTGAGAACTACGTAAAAAAATGCGCTAGATGAGGCTTCAACGCCTACCGTTGTCAACAGCGATGTATATGCTGATCTAATGAGTTCAGTGTTATTAACGCATAAATATTTCGGCACAACTTGGTATGTTTTCGTCAGTGGCATTAAGGATTGGCGAAGGTAATAAGGGTGGTAGTTACGAAAATAAGCGCTCGATTGATGGTAAATACGTACAGGATGTCTTAGAAGTGTTAATACAATAAAAAACAAATTTATCTTTCACAAATCCCGTGAGGTTCAACCACACAGGACTACTTTATGTATCCAGAACGCTTGGGAGATTGCGGTGGTACCCAGTATTTAACAATGTAACCAACAACAGAACCCCTGTCGTGCTATGAAGTTGAGCACCTTCAAACCTAAAAAAAGCGTTCATGACGTGACCGATGAACGCTCCGTGACGTGCTAGGCAAGTGTTGATCCTGGGGGCAAAATTCTGTGTCACTCTCTTGCAAGTGGCCGCTGAAATAGGCCCCAAAAGCTCTACAACAGCTGTCTTGAGCTGATGGGCACTGGAACTTACCCCTGTAAACGTTGTCTTTTGCATAGCCCCACAAGAAAAATTCTAAGGGGCTGAGGCCGGGGGAATGAGGAGCTCAGACGTGCCCCGTCTTCAGCGAGATTATTCTCCCTTGGAGCGATTCTGAAAACATTTCTCTTGCCTCCACCGCCGTATGACAGTGGCTCCATTTCGTTGGAAGCACTGCCTACTGAAGCCAACACGACGGTTTGGGCGTGGTGGTGAACCCGCAGAGATTGTCGCGATGATTTTCCTGGTTCACGTTGCCGCCTTCCTACGGGAGTAGTTTTCTATAGGTCTGGTAGGGCCCGAGCCCTATCAATATCAATTTGAACCCTAACAACGTTCCTCTAAGCCCTACCACCTTTGTTTTTCTAGTTTGTTGTAAGTGTTTGGCATAAGCCCCAAATGGCCTATACATATATATATATATATATATATTTACTTATACATATATTCCGTTGCCCGCAATCATTTTCAACAATAAATTTTGGATTTCGGTTATTCAGAACATCGCTCGGTAATTTCGCACAGCAAACCAATATCATCGCCAGCAGCCCGCCACTCTTGCTCCTACCGTTGACTTGCCGTGTCGCAGTTACTGCTGCTGCCGTCAGGCGCCGGTGTTCGTCATGCCGCGTCAGAGCTCCTGATGTCATTTAGTGCACCTCCTTTGACTAACGGGTGAGAAGTGGGAAATGAGGCAATATTTAAAGTCACACGGTGAGCACATTTATTACCGTACGAACGTTAAACTTCTCAGAAACATAGTCATAGATGTTGCGGTAAGTTATTGCTTAGTGGATCATCTGAATCACCCCTATTTTATCGGCAGCGCGCACACGCCTTGGCACACGCACCAGCATTTTGCGTGGCACTTCTGGGTCCATAGCAGCGATCACCTGACGTATCCTGCGATTCAGGACGAGGTCGAATGTTGCATACCAGCCGCCGTGATAAACCTTGTATTAAATGATGCTCCAAAACATCCTCAAAAGGACGTAGCTGCAGCACACAGGGGTATTGGTGTCACGCGTCACATACGGCACTCTGGCTTCCAGCAATTCGAGGCACAATAAGCGCTGGCCAAGTTCGGCCAGAACAGCATATCCCTGTCGGGATAGTTCTCGTCAAAAAATGAAATGAGCACATCTCCCATGCATTTCTCATGGTACACGTTGCCATCAACATTATCTGTACCCGGCAAAATAATTGGCGAGTCACACCCCTCAGATGTCGAGCCACACGAGACGTTTAAATGGGAACTTGCTCTCTGGCCTTCTTTGTACTTCTGCTGGACATTCTCCATCAGATCCAGCATAATATCTAAAGCTTCCTATACGTAACCTACAAGGCTTCCTGGCATATGGCTCCCCTGGTAGGTGAAGCAGCTTTCGTCGTCCGTGAAGATGTCACGTTTTTCTCGATTTGACATGCGTATGCGCGACAGTTTTCGCATGCGGGTCTTTCAGGTGACAGCTTATTTTTAGGTTACCTGGGGTGCCTTCTTGCTCTTTCGGTAATGTACCATGTTTGCTGTCAATATTTTTCTCACCTACGCCCTAGAGATCCCGGACCTTCCAGGCAGGGCGTGTAGTGACACCTCTCGTTTTTCAACTGCATATCGAATCAGCTGCCGCTGTTTTTTGATGCTCATTTTGGTTGGCTGGTGGCGATTGCGAGCATGAGACACATTACCACGACTCGTGAGGGTTGCCAGCATTCTTTAAAACACTCGCTCATGGGCTCCCGAATGGTTCACAGTGTCTCTAAACAAATCATTTGGGCCGTCCGGGTTCTCCTGGGCAAGTCCCGCGATAATCTCATTGGCACCTTGCTTTGATATTGGCTCCATGACTGCAAATGAACTACATTTCCTCACAACCTCCTGTGTGATTCCGAAGCAAACGATGGGTGGCATGCACGACCAATGCCAGTGGTGAGACTCGTGATGCTCAAGAAACGTTTATGGTTAAAAGTGTCTCATTTCCCAGTGCCCACCCGTTAATGACATCTGCAGGGAGAATTTCTATGTGTGTGTTCTTTTATAAAGTACCTAATTTTATAATTAATTACGCATGAAGTCTGAAATATCAATTAAGTATGAAGTATCCAACACCATAGCTATTTACGCATGGTAGGAAGGGATGTTTTCCAGTGACACTGCAAAGTCAAGCTCTCTGTGGTCGTTAGCCACATTTATTGCACTGATAATGGCCAAACAATTGACTTTTAGACTCCTGCTACCCTAACTGCTCTTTCGTGTTCCCTTGCTTTTCCACTATAAAAATGCAGATGCGTTAAAAGCATGGAGAGCGCCACGGACCCAAGAATAGGAGGAAGGAGGGGAAGGTAGGAAGGGTCCTCCTAGGTTTCGAGGGCTTCCTTGACTACGGGGCCACTATGACTTTTGGGGACCTCCTGTAACTCTACAGGGGCCTCCAGGGTCACCGGGGAGGGGGCTCCTTTTGGTATCAGCCGGCGTTTTTTGGTGTCCAGGAAGGCTTCCCTGGAGCATGTGGTGGGCGTCTGTCGCGGTTCAGGGACCTCTAGTAGTTTCCAGAGGAGCCTCCCACCCCCAAGAGCTCCCACCTCTTGGGGGTGGGAGCCTTCTGTGGCGCTTTGGCGGCCCCCTCTTTCGCTGCAAGGTCCTCCAGCGGCGCTGAGAGGGTTTGAGGATCTTGTAGTGTCATTTATGTCTTGTAGTGACATTGGGGCTCCTGGAGAATTCAGAGGAACCTCCCGCATGCATGCGGACCTCCAGAGGGGCCCAGGAGACTTCTGTGGTGTTTGAGGGTCCTCCTAACGCCATCGTGGGCCCCCCGAACCAGTAAGGGGAGAAGTGTCTGTCTCCTCCGTTCTCCCCCTTGGGTACGCCACCGTCCGTGATGGGTAGGGAACTCCTGTTATGGGGAAAACCTCCTCGGACAGTAACGGAGCCTCCTTTGGCGATGAAATTTCCCCTTCTGGCGATTCGAGTCTCTTTATGACGAGAACGAGCCTCCTGTGTTGACAACTGCTGAATCTGTGGCGGCGAATTGGCCTCCTGTGACAGGAAGAGACTTTTTCTGTCGGTCAAGACCTCTTGGAGCGATGAAAGATATTACTCTGGTGGTGAGGAGCCTCCTGTAGCATTGTAGAGGCCTGCTCGACGTCAAAGGGCCTCCTGTGAATGTGAAATGGCTTACTGGCGGCCTCCTGGAAAGGTGAGGGGTTTCCTGTCATGGAGAGCGGCACCTCTAGACTCTGGCGGCGAGTAGACCTCCTGGAGCGGTAAGAGGCCTTCTCGTGCTAGATGAAGACTCTAGCAGTGTGAGGGCATTGAGATATGAAATGAATGAAAGCTTTTTTGTTCATACTGGACGCTGTCCGGTATTACCAGAAACGCCGTTTTTTTTCAAACGTGCAATCTGGCAAGGGGAAAGTACAGTATGCATTTAAAACCACTTATAAAACGTATGAAGCACGTCAATATGGTTTAAAAAGACAATTCCAGTCGCTCCTAATTATGTATTATTCAGTGCCATGGGATTGAAAATTGGAAGTTTTCAGAAGGGAAACAGTGACTCCGAAGGAAAAGAATATTTCAAAGATCCATGAAGCCTTCCGTGACGACAGCGCGAGACAAAAGAATAATACGCCGTTGCCAGTTTCAACCAAAAATATGTCACTGAGTTTCAAGACTGCCCATTGCCCATAAACAAGGATCTCACGAATTTCATGCCGTCCGATGTCCGCCATATATATATATATATATGTCTGTGTGTGTGTGTGTGTGTGTATAGTTCGATGATGTGTGTAAGTGTGTACAATTCGGTGTTTGGTATATTCTGAAATGATTAAAAATTACGAGAAATTTCCGTGGACAAAATGAAGTGAGCTAAATCCGCTGGGAAGCCTACATTTGGGGGAGGTTAGGTTGTCCGGCCCTCGGCTCGGCCTTACCAATCATTTATTCAAAGTGATACCCCTGCGTCTTCCTATCGTCAGGTTGGAACCAAAAGAGGCCAATTATACCGTGCAAACTTATGGTAACCCAAGCAGTGCACTTTTGGCCATGTGAGGGCCCCTGGGCGACATGATCTTTGGGGGAAACGCTTCCCCAGAAATGGTAATTTTGGCTGTTCAGGACGCCACTAAAGTGGAAATGCGCCTCGTCCAAAAACCGCACCTGATCAAGATCTCATCATCCCATTGCAACAAGGCATAGGCAATACAGGATTCGCCAACGGCTGGGGCTGAGATGTCCAAGCGTCCAAAATTCAAGTCCACAGGGTGGTCTTTCGGGCGAACTCTGAGAGGCCGACTAGTATCACCAACGTGGCTGCCGCTGCACTGGTAAGAAAACTTCAGCACAGCACCCTTGACATCTCCTTGAAGCACGGGATCACCAGGCTTGACGTACCGATCGAGCAAACTGCTAGGGCGACGTGCCATCCGTATGCCATGTCGTAGTCTAGATATAGCTTTACTCACTCTGACGTACGAAGTGAAGATGTACACTTTCCTGTTGCGTCCGGTGTTTTTGCTGTGTAGGTATTACCTTGGACTGGTGGAGGTGTCTTTCGTATCATTACCCTTTGTAAAAAGTGTTCCAGGATAGCCATTCGATAGGAAGATTTTTTATGTTCGTGGGTTCTTCTCCCAGATCTTCCTGATCACGGCAGAAGTTATGAGTCCTGTTCGCAAGGTATTTTGTATGACACATTCTCATGTCTGTTGGGTGCTTTGAATCCATATTTTAAGAATGCGTTTGGTGTCGCTGGCTTCTTGCGTTCCTTTGTTTTTAACTTGCTGCCAGCTCGATGTACCAAAGAATCGACGAATGGCACTTGTCAGTTTTGTTTGAGCTCCATAGAAAACTGGATACCTTTGCAGGCACTATACAAATTTTGATGGAAGTGCTGTCTCCTTGATTTGCTTTTTTATTTAAAACAACCGACTATTATTACCAATGGACATCACATTGAAACATCAAAACAATGAGCGATTGCCTTGAATGAGTTTTCTATCGGGTGACCTGCCTGAGAAAGTTGCTAAAGCTCTTACCTTTCTGCTTAATTAACCCGCGCACGACCGTCGGTCCGTTTGGAACATGGGCAACTGGAGGGGAGGGGCAGTCAACCGCCCCCCTCTAACTCACGAACGGTTGGTCGCACGACAAAAAATAAGCATACCGTTGGAAAGCTTGTGACGAGTAGAGCTCGAAGCTGGTCTCATTTTTAGTTTTGGATAATGTGTAAGCAATTTACGCCCTATATATATATGTGTTTTCTCATAGCCGACTGCATGACATCGAGAAATGTTCTGAATCTCAAGGACTGTGACTAAAAACGCATAGGTAAAGGCACCAGCGCACAAGTAAAGGTCCGCGGATGCCGATACACGTCTTATTTCCCAGAGTTGTTCAATATATACGCCGAAACGTTGAGTTAAAGACACGGCATTTCTCGCGGCAGCTGCAGGCGTGCGCTGCTGCCGTATGCGGTAACAAATTGACGGGAACTAATTTTAGCGTTCCTTTATTTTTGCGAAAAAAGACGATCCATGTATATTTTATTGATCTTAGAGGCTCCTGTGATGTTTTTTTCATGCTTAAATTCTGGAAAAATTCATTAGTTACCAATCTACAAAATTGGCTCGGCTTTATTCGCAAGAGCCTGTTTATTCCTAAAATATCCAACTTTTTTCAAACTTTTTTGAGGTTGCTGGTATTACTTAAGTCTGTGCAAGCCAGTTCTGCCATTTTCTACCCATTCTGAGTAATTCATCGCCGATTTTGACGGTGGTACATTTTGGCTCACTACAGTTATTCATGACCTGACCACAGGTCAATGGCCGGAAGTCATTGATACTTTGCCCAATGACGGTAACTAGATATCTGCTTGACTCCACACTAAAAATGTTATGATATATTCCGTCAATTTCCGAAAAAAACGACATGTCTTAAAAATGAACTTGACCTTAGGTCAATGATCCGGAGAATTCCGAAAAATCTGAGATAGCAGATTTGTTGCATCTATCATGTTCACTAATCCCTGAAAGTATTATTGAGATATCTTGGTTTGCGAAAAAGTTAGAGGGTGCCAAACTTTTTTGGACATAGGTCTGTTTGACCTGACCTAGGTCAAACACATGACCTGATCTGAGGTAAAAATTTTGACACGAGATATAAAATTGATGGGGCAAAAGGTACACAAAGTTTGGTGACTCTGTTTTACTTCGTTCTCTCGCAATCCCAGAAAAACCTCAGGGGGGGCAGTCAACTGCCCCCCAGTCGGGGACGGGTTAATACACTGCGTTCTCTCGCAATCCCAGAAAAACTGGGGGGGGGGGCAGTCAACTGTCCCCCCCCCAGTCGGGGACGGGTTACTGCATTGCAAGCACGGAACTTAGGCGAAAACTCCATGCCTGATGCGAAACTTTGAACACTATGGTTTTAACGCAGAGAGATTTTACATAGCGAATGGCATTTGCTGGTTCGGTGCTGGTAACAGTCACTTAGGAATAGCGAAAGGGGCAAGAGAGAAGGGGAGAAGAGGCCAATAACCAAGCGTCTGTATTTATCCTTCATCGCTCCACTGATTTTCGGGCGCCCCTTCCCCTCAGCTTTGACATCGTTCCCGCACCCCTGCAAGTATGGCATGAAGCAGACGTCGTGAGGCACCAGATACGCTAGAGCTGAGTATTCGCATGCATTTTGGGATTTGAATCCCGAGGTGGGTGGACTGAGATTCGGATTTCGATTCGAAATTTCAATAATTTTGAATGGATTCGAACCTTTGTTTCGAAATCCCGACATTTTTAACATTGTATAGTTTCCACTTTTAAACCATTTTATTGGTTACTGTGCCACTCTTCTCAACGCTTCTGCCAGTGGCGCAGTTCTCACTTGGCCAAAAGTGGAAGGGACATTGGCGGCAGTCTGTGTATGTTTCACCACCGACATATACATGTTACATTTAATGTATATATAGAACAAATTTCAGCCTAGAACAAATTTCAGTGCATTTATTTGCATATTTAAATTAAGGCTTTCAGGACTTGACTGTTGTTCATAGGACTGGAAACATTATTTTCAGGGTAACAGTCCTCATTTTCAGGATTTGAGGATTCGCGAGATTCAAATCAGTTCGAATCTATTCGAAGCCTGCAAATCCGAACCGCCAGCTCTAAAACGTACCCACCGATATATTTATGTCATAGAATCAGTCGTAATATGATAGCACATCCAAAAACATGTGCTAGAAATATCGTGACGAGCAATATTTCCAAGGGATTAAACGGGCAGGAAGATTTATGTTAAACGCATTAACCAACCCGTCATGCGGAGGTCAATTTGGCACCCCAGATGGTTTTTCTTGAATTCCTTTCAAATGATTCAACTTGCGTCTGTAAAAGTGATTGTTTCGTTCTAAAAAATAACTAGCAATTTTAAAACTGCTTTATTTTTTATTTTTTAATCGGACCGTAACTTCCTCAGATATTACGATTTAAATCCGACGCTTACCGTCCCGTCTCGCGTCGAAAGGCGGACAACCATCAGCGAAAACCGTTATCTGACATGACTTCGGATGATATTTAGGTGTCCTTCACTTGAAATCGTATCGCGTAACCTAGGGAAAGAATATCTGAACCATATTCGAGTTTCTAAGACACTCAAAGCCACCAAACCGACGAAAAAGCATCGACCACCGAAGCTAAAACATAAGCCATAGCATGCCTCCATTTGACCTGACAGCCGGAGATATAAGGCACAAAGCAGGCCAAATAGGATGATTTTAGATTAATCAAGAACGAGGCTATCTAATGTCGTCACTTCCCGACTTCAATCGCCATTAGTTGGATTTAAAGAGCGGAAATCCAACTGCCCTCCTCGCCCATGACGAGGTGCGCGAGCAAGGGCGCCATGACGGGCAGAGTTAAAGAGACTGAGAACACTACGTGAGTCGGACCCCACGCGTTGCACACACTGAAAATTGCGATTCCAGTAAGGCGTGATGGACTCGTTTCGTCCTTGGTGTCTGACCTGGCATTAACCCCAGCCTTTTATGCTAGACACGTACCGGTCACCACATAGTCCATAAGTTGCCGTTGAATCAGTTCGTGTAGTTTGGCATTTTTCCTGTGCGCATTTTTTTTTTGCTGTTTGCAGGGATGCAGATTTCGATCGAGTCATTCTGATTTTTGAATCTAATCGTAAGTTCTGGGAAAAACATAAACATGTGTTACTTTACACACTCTTGCGCGAGGCGGGTACCACGTGCAACGCACAACCTATACCAGAAGACAATGTCCGTTATAAGGTCCCTGTCAACAAAATGCGAAATTGGGCTCTAGGTGTGCTACCAAAAATAAATAAGCAATGTTGCTTAAGTCCATTTAGATCTATAATCTTAAGAACTTCGGTGATGCATGATGCATAATGCCTTACGATTGGGCGTTCAGTACCCTTCGGGACGATAGTTATTTCGAGTCGCTCCGACCTTGGGTTGTCGACATCAAATACGAGCATATGGAAGCAATATTTGGTCCCGATGTTCCGCCATCGGGATGACACCTTTCTGGTTCAGTCGCTCGCTGCGCTCGCTCCATCAATCAGTCTGAATCACGGTGAACTGGGCCGCTAGCTAATCGAACATTCTTTCCCCTGTGGTTTTCTCACCTGAATAAGACGGGATGAGACCAGATGGCACCCTCTGACCGAATCCACGGACGGCGCTCGTCGACAGCACCCGCTGACGGTATCCACCTAGCGTATCCGTGGAAAGGATCCACCAACAGCCTGCGCCGGCGAAACTGGACGAATGTTCACACCGAACGCCCGCCCACGCAGCATCTGCCGGCGGTATCCGCCGTCAGTGTCCCCGGACGGCGCGCGCGAACTGTATCGTCCGACTGGCTGTGCGGTGGCGGGGCGGCGGCTGCCCGGCCGGCCGCGCGCTGTCTGGAGGTCGACGACCCGGTCCCGCCGCCGCGCTGCCGCCGGCGGCGGGACCGGCCGGGGAGGAGAGGTACCTGTGCTCGCCGCCGCCGGCTGGCCTTGAACCGGCCAGGAGATTCGTCGGATGCTGCTTGGAGATGATGTAATTCTGAGAGCATGTGACGGCCAATTACGTTTGTTTGCTTCATCGAGTGTCCAATGCACGCGAACGCGGAACCGAGTGGGCGTGGTCAACGAAAACAAAGCGTTCTTAATTGGAACCAATGTCTCCATTGTGGACTGGGCCCACTAATGTCAGTAACAAGTGTATGCGTTCCAAGTCGATCACAGAGGCGTCAATATTTTTTTTTTTTTACGGCGTATGTGTTAATGCGTGGGAAACGAGCCAGCAGCGTGCACCTCGTGTGCTCCGTTCGCGTTGTATGAGTGTTCCCAAATCGCACGAGTGAGTGCGTAGAAAAGGATGAAGCCGCATAAAACACACGAGGGGCGACGTTCACAACGCATGCAGGTCTAACTGGTATTAGTACCATGGTTTCTGACGGATGGTACTCTTACTCTAGGTGGTAGCAGAGGAGCAAAATTTCGTAAATCATCGGGCAGCATAGCAAGTTTGTTTCCGCTTTCCAGGGCGGCGACCAAGGTAGTGCATTTTTTAAATATTTTTTCACCGGTGGGCACTTGAGCAAGACGGCGCCCAAAAAACGCTCAATGGCACCCCGGAACCGAGAAAGGACATTTCTTACTTTGAAAATGGAACTTGAAGTAAATGGACGCTTGCTTTAAAAACGCCCATGATATAGATATACCTTGCATTCGGACGTCATTATGTCATGCACTTATTGCACTTATTTTAATGGCATCGTTCACTGCTTTCTGCAGTAGAGGTCTAATTTGTTATCCGCATCGCATCGTATCGATTCGCACCAAGCGAGTCCTCGCCATAACATTAGCAGCTGGCCCGCTCCTGCGTGTCCAATATGGCTGCACGTTCCAGCAAATTCCGACAGGTTCGAGCAAGCCGGCTCACGCCGAGGTATGTGAGAAATCCAGCCTCCCATTGCGCGGTTCGTCCCGGCGGCCCCGCTCCGATCGGCGGGCGCGACCGGCCGGCCGGCGCGAGATGACCCGTATGTAAAAAATGCATTATATAAAAGATATACAAGGATTTGTGAGGTAAAGATGTTGGACATGGGCAATTTACGGCTGGATACCGGATGAACGCCAACGTGAACACGAAGTGTTTCATTTGAGGCTGGATGTACACCACGGTATACGGCAGACTTTTACCTTTAAGTACGGATCTGCACTTCAGTGTATAACGAACGCAAAAAATCGGCGGCATAGACGCTGCGGTATCTGAACCTGCTGCTGAAGGAAAAAATCTTTAGGTGATCTCTTACCACTAATCAGATAGTTACGAGTGGAAAAGCTGGCCTCGGTGACGGATGGGTACTACAGTATACATCGTTAAACGGCACTGAAATTACTGCCTGGTTGGAGACAAAGTGGGCAAAAAGCACCATCATTGCAGCAAGGAAACGTCTGTGGCAGCAAAAAAGCCAAATCGTATTAATAATATGTGGTATGGTAATTACCGGCACTCGCCGATCGACGTGGGGCCGTCATTTCGGAACTAACCTTGAAGTAGATTAATGGATTACAACCCAAAGTTTAGGGAATAGATGTGTCCAGTTGACATTCAATGCCCCCTCAACGAATAACAAAAGCTGGCGACGCCGTCATAGCGGACGTGTAAAGCCAGAAAAAAATATGTACACCACAGTATCTAAATGGACTCAAGAGGCCTCCAAAACAACGAAGTGCATGAAGGGAAATATGAAGAGCGCTTCAGGATTTTGCATCATTGTTATTACCATTATCACGGTACGATAAAAAGGTTAGCAAAAAAAAAGCAAAAAAGTTGTCTTAGCAGGTGAACAATGTTCCCGTTCTTTGCCATTGGAAACCACCTCTGAGATGAGAAGGCGGACATTCGTTAATCCATGTTTAGTTTTTTCTCGGTTTCGAAGAATGCGATCGGAACAGTTCGGTGATGATGTGTGAAGCTTGCTGACTAGGGAATTATTCAAGATGATACGCCACTTAGAAGAAAAAGACAACGTCAATAAGTACAATAAGACGACACGAGTAAAACGGATATGAAGAGACAAGAGTCATGCGGATGAAAAGTTACTGTCTGTCATTTACCGGCCGAAAATGCAGCTCGCCGTAGGGCACCGTCATATCCATCAGTCCTTCAAACCACCAGCATGTCGCAATGCGCTTTATTTCGTGCAGAAAGGCGGGATAGAATGGTCTAATAGCTTTCCGACAAAGTAAACGTTCCATGCAAAACTTGAAACCAAAAAATGCTATACTTCTTTTTGTTTCCAGTTCGCGCGTTATGGTGCAAAGCTTGAGGATTAGTCCTCAAAAATTCCGACAAGATAAACCCTCCATGCAAAACTCGAAACCCCAAACAACGTTATGCTTCTCCTTGTTTTCAGTTTCCGCTTTATGATCCAGAGCTTCAGGGTTAGTCCTCGAAAATTCCATAAGCTTGCGATAATACACAGGCGCTCACTGGCGGATCTAGCGGATAGGGGGACATTGGGGTTATGGTCGTACTTCGATTGGAAAAGGGGACCAACATATCTTTCGGACTTCTTTGGGGCGAAAAACTGCGTTTTTCATGAAAAAAATGCATTCAGAATCAAAGTTTTCGAAAACGGCGCAGCAAAGTGGCCGAAATGCGGGCAAAATGAACACTTTGGGTGCAGGTTAGGTTACACGGATGGAGATTTGGCTGTCTCTTGGCGACGGTCTGGATCCTCCTTGGCAGTCATTCATGTTGTAATGCTTTAGGTTTCGTTCTCCTAAACCTTAGTTGTTTTCAGTTGAAGTGGTGGGCTGACACGGCTCCATATGCACATCACGAATCTGAAATGGAGGTGATTAGTAGTGAACTATGATAAATGATGCCTCCTTAAACTTCAGTCTTACCACTTAACTCTATCTGTACCTTCAAAACATAGACTCATTCCCGTATGGGGGCCCATTTTAGCTCCCCCTCGTCCGAGATCTCGAGAACCGCCCGCCCGATGTGGTCGCAAAAGCGGCAAACGATTTGCCATCACGTAAACGACATTTTTACAAAACGAAATTCTGAATATGCTGTAAGGAGTGGAAACGGTCAAAAAGTGAAAAGTAACGTATTTTCACTTGTAATTCCGGTGTTCATGGACAGATTTTCATGCTAGATACTGGCAGGAATGGAAGGCTAATCCATGGGGCGCTTTTCTTAGCTCCTCAAATTTTGAATTTTGGCGAGGTGCTTTCATATGGATTGAGAAATGAGATGTATATTCCCTTTGAAAACTGGATTAAAATAAAAGTAAAAAGAATTGTTGTAATCATTATGCACTGTATACCTAACAAGTACAAACTATTTTGCTCTCTTTGCATAGCGAAGGCATAGGCGGTGTCAGGGCCACGAAAAGGAGAAACTGACATGGTCGCATTTTAACCCTATTCCCGGAGGGCTAGACGGTATGGCCGATTCCCGGCAAAGGGGGCGGATTCGGCCCCCCCCCCTAAGATCTCGAGACCTACTTGTCCGATTTCATCGCAACAAACGGCAATCGATTTGCCGTGACGTGAACTACATTTTCATAAAAAGAAATTTTCGAAATTTCGAAATTTGTGGATACAGGGGGCAAAAATGCCAAAATGGGGGGTACTTTTGGACTTCTTATAACTCCGTTGTTTATGGACCGATCTCGATGAAACTGGCATCAATCGAGAGATTATGGATAGGGCTTTTCACATAGGTCCGCAAATCTGAAATTTTGAGAAAATTCATGGGCGTTCACAGGGTTTTAAAAATAGGAGAATTACTTTTCTAACAACTGAATGAACAAAAGAGGAAAACACTCTTTTTTGGCTTCTGCTAGTCATATTATACTAAAGAAGTGCAAATCGCATTACAATGTTTGTATAATGTTAGCATAGGCGGTGCCAGGGACATGAAAAAGGGGGAACTGTCATGGTCACACGTTTCTCAGATCATCTTGTGACCTTTGACCCTAAATGACCTCCAGTGACCTTGGGGTCACTTGGAATGATCTCGTGTGCATTTAATATTATCTGTAAACGTTTTCAATCATTTGAATTCACTCTATTTCAAAAATTTTATTTTAAGGCTATTGCGATATAGGGTATGCTCACTGACATTTTAGGTCATAGCTCCGTGACCCAACCTGATATCAAGCTGAAACTTGGTACACAAGTAGAAGGCATCCTTCTACGTCACGTATATTCCGGGTTTGGCACTTAAAAGAACGGCGCCGAAATTATTGCAAAAAAAACAAATTTTTACTTTTGACCTTGACCTGACCTTGCAAAATGACCTCAGATAAACAAAATTATATCTGCACACTGCCCAACTATTTAGCTATACATCCATATAAAGTTTTAAGTTCTATCTTAAAAACTCTGTTTTTGGCAGACATTGTCCTTTTACCCTCAATATGGCCAAAAATGGCATGAGGTGCCTCCCAAAAACGTTACCTGGCTTCGCCCCTGAGCAAAGTAGAATTTTGAAATTTTGTCACGGCACGTAGAAAGAATAGCTAGGAAAAGTCACCAAGTTTCGTGAAGCTGCGTTAAAAAGGCTGGAATTGGCAAGCACAAAACCCGAGGGGGGGGCGGATTCCGCCCCCCTGCCGGGAATAGGGTTAAACATGTCGACTTACGAGTTTTGACTTCAGATGTGAACGTCCTATGACTGCGAACGACCTCATTCACCGAAAAGAGCCCTGGGTCCATTTCATAGTGTTTGAAAATGTTTCAGGTCATTTGAATCAACATGATTCCTCAATGTCCTGTTTATAACCTTCGTGATACAGGATAGCATGCAGACATTTTAAGCCGTACCTGCCTGACCTCACCGGGTATTGATCTAAAATTTGAGACACGAGACGAGGACAATGTTGTGTTCATATATATATATATATATATATATATATATATATATATATATATACCGTTTTTAAGCCTGGAAATAAGCGCCAAGAACTATTGCCTCAAACCAAATTTCAGCGTAGGACGTTGACTTGACCTTGTGAAATGACCTCAGACAAATATTTCTTTATGTTTGCCGATTTATTCATCTTTGCGCTCATATATAGTTTTATGCTCTGTTTAAAAAGCTTCAAAATATGACCCGCCCCTGGACAATACAAAATTGTACAAATTTCACATAACACATAAAACGAAAAGATATGCCAAGTGGCGGAGTTTTGCAAAGTTACTCTAAAATGCCGGAAATGGCGGGGAAAAAACGGGGAGAGATTCCTGAACACCCCTTCCCCTTACGGGAATAGGGTTAAGGCACAGTCCGGAAATGTTCCACTAGTTCATAATCGCATACACGCTCTTCCATCCTTTTCGGAAGATGGAATAATTCGATGGTTGGTCTCAATGGTCGTTCACTTTAACAATACAGCAATATTTTATGTTTTCCTGAATGTTTTATGGAAAAGAAAACCTAGATAGATTCTTTTTACACGTTCTTCATTTTAACCCGGCCCCGACTGGGGCGGCGGTTGACCACCCTCCCCTCCTCTTGAGGTTTTCCAATACCGCGAGAGAACAAATGAACGCAGCGCCACGAAATTTTGCGTATATTTTGCTAAATAATTTCTACGCCTCGTCAAAGTCTTAACCTTAGGTCAAATCAAGTGTCTAATCTAGGTTAGTTTAAGTGGACCTATGTCCAAAAACGTTAAGCGCCCTGCAACCTTTTTGGAAAACGTGATATCGCAGTAAAACTTCCCGGGATTAGAGATCTTGATATGTATATGATGGCCATTGACAAAAAATGGATCCCATTTTCAAGACGCCTTGACGTTTTTTCGGACATCGATGGACTTGTTAAATAACATTTTGGGCGTGATGTACTGTAGGCATCCAATGGCCGTCATTGGGCAAAGCATCAAAGACCTCCAGCCATTGACCAGAGGTCAGGTCATCAATAATGTTATGAGCCAAAATGCACCCCGTCCAAATCGGTCATGAATGGCTTGGAACGGATAGAAAATGACAGAACTGACTCTCACTGGTGCAAATGGTACCAAGAAGTTCAAGAAGTTTTTTAAAAATCGTATTTTGGAAATGAACAGGCTTTCGCGAAAAGACCTTTGCCAGCTGTGTAGATTGATAACCACTGAAGTGTTTCAAAATTCTAGCAAGGGAAACTATCACAAGAACCATTAGCATCAATACACACTACTTCGCAATGTCTATGTCGCCAAAAACGAGGAAGATTAAATTGGCTCCCGCTAACTCCATAGCGCCTTCGGCACCGTCGTCCGCCGTGCAACAGAGCAATTATAACTCTGTCTTTAATTCATCGTTTCCGTGTGCGTATTGAACAAACAAAAGAAATTAGGCGTGCAGTGGCATTTTCGGACTTTTGCCTGTTTGTTGATGTCTTTAGCTAAACTTTATTAATCACAGCCTCTGAGATTCAGGCCAGGGGCCCAGCCAGCCAGAAATTTCGGGGTTCCTCGCACACCGAGGGTGTGCGAGGAACTCACTTCAAGTGCCACCCCCCTTGAGCAAAAATATTGTAACATTTTACAGTGGGCTCGTAGCAGGGACACAACCAGCCAAGATTTCGGGGAGTGCATGACGAATGGTGAGCCCGTATCCTATGAGTGGACCCCTTGATTAAAAACAGCTAGTGAAAATTGTAGGAAAATGGACGCTTGCGGAGAATGGACGCTTGGGGTTCCTAAACGTTATTGGCTGCAACCAGCTGCCTCTCCTATGATTCCCGGTGATCGCGCCAAAAGGAATTTTTTCCTGCGGGTCTCCACAACTACCAGGGGCACTCTGCAGGCCGTCAGGAGGCTCCTCTGCAGACCAGGAGCCCCTTCCACGGGATGTAAGGGAGTTCAGGGGGCCCTACTGGCGGCGACAAGGGCCCCTGCATGTCTTAAGGGGCCCCTTCATGCCGACAGAGGGCCAGCTACAGGCAAGCAGGCGGCCAATTCCGACCGGCAAGTGGCCCCTGCTGGTCAACAGGACCCTACAGAATAACAGGGGGTTCTTCTACGGCCTCCACAGGTCAGCGGGGACACTCCAAAGGCTGGCAGGGGCCCACAGGCTGACAGGGGCGCTACAGACCGGGCAGGTGGTCCTTACAGGCCGATAGGGGACCCAAAAGGCCGGCAGGGGGCTCTCTACAGGTTAGCATGGGGCCCGCAGGCTGGCAGGGGGTCCCCTGTAGGCCAGTGGGGCCCCTACAAGCTAGCAGGAGCCCTACAGGCTGGCAGGGGCCTACAGGCCGGCAGGGGCCCCTAGAGGTCGTCGGGAGCCCTACAGGATGGCAAGGGGTCCACACAGGCTGGCAGGGAGATCCTAAAGGCCGGCAGGGGTTCCATTTAGGCCCATAGGCGTTCATCTGTGGGCTTGGATCTATATACTTCACTTCTTGTCTTCTCTTGTCTACCGTTCTTAGAGCATTTTGGCGACTGCTCTGATTTTTATAACAGCAATTTTATTATATCGTTGGGCCCCCTTCAGACATTTCGGGGGTCTTGGGACTCCTAGGACCTCCTGGCTGCGCCACTAATTCATGGCGTTTCCTGGTTTCACGTAGTCGGCTATGAAAAAACAAATATAGGGCGTAAATTCCTTACATATTACTAAAAATGAAATAAAATAGAATAAAAATGAGGCGTGTTTCAAGCTCCATTTGTTACGGGCTTTCCATCATTATGAATATTTTGATCGTGCGACCAACAGTTCACGAGTCGGCGAGTGGGTTGGGGAGGGTCAACGGCTCCCCTCATTTGGGCTTGTATGGCGCTGACTGCCAGTCGGGCGCGAGTTAAACGCGACAGCTTTAACCACGGCGATGCCTGTATCTTTGTGCTGTAGATATCGTGTCTTCACATGTTTCACAATACGCAGAACCCGTGTTGCCATGATACAGTGCAACAAAGTATGGTGAAGTGGCACACCGTGTGCAGATAGAACTGTAGCACAGCGCACTACACCGTTTGCATCAGCGTAGCAGATTACTGAGCAACATTTTCCGTATACTGTTGTGCACAAAGGGGAACTAGTTTTACATGTAAAGCAACAACCATATATTACCACAGCACTTCGCGCGCTGTTGGACTGTTGGTGATGACCGTCCCCTGTCTGCTGTTGGGTGAAATACAGTGTGCATGACAGATTTGCCGGCCCGTAGCACACATTTTAATGCTGCGCAGTGCGTGGCGTCATAACGACATACTATGGGACAGATTCTATGTGCGTGCCGCACCGTGCGTGCATATGGCACAATAATGTATAATGTGAGCAATGCTTTACCCTAGTCGTCCACAGGGTTTTGCGCTGCTGGTCGCGACCGTACCTGCACGTGGCTGGGAGTGGACAGCATGTAAGTGACGACATCTGCGACGTCAGCCGATTGAAGTGCGGCCGCCACCATCTCTGGTTTGTCTGGAAGCAAGCTGGCAGCCATGTCCGTGTTCACGAGACCAGGAGAAATTTGCTGAAACAAAACGCTCCCTCCTGAAAGTCCATGCCAACGTTATAACATCATAGTTCTGAAACCGGCAACGAGACAGTGTTGGTGTTTTTTTTTCTTTGGCATGCATCTGCTTGGTGCCCCTGGCACAATGTGAGGGTAAAAGAGCGTTTTTTCGTCTAAACGAAACGTGACATAAATATATCCACGCCATATGAGTCACATATAACAACGCATCAACTCACATGGAAGATCTGCTCATATCAGTGAGGGGATCAGTGAAGCATAGCGTCCACATCCTATCGTCAGCTTCTTGGATTTATTGTTAACGCAGTGTTGCAATCCCCGGAGCAGAAGTAACCGTACGTTCCCTTCCCCATTCACCCCTCTTTCCCACCCGTTCCACGGAATATCTGCCGGATATGAGTTCTGGGTTTAGATGTTCATGAACGAAAGGTGAAAATATACGGCGACTGGCGGTTTACCACCACACATGAGTTTGGGAACTTTCTTTTGGACGCCGTTTATCGAGGTGAAAAATGCGGTAGTGGTCTAAATCTTACGGGAAAACTGTGTCGGGTAGTTCAGCTATTGAAAGGAAGGGGCCTCGTTATCAGAAGTCCACGATCATGACCAAACCACATTCCCAGCATTTCTTGCGACTTGTCCAGCTGCCGAGAATAACTGCGCCGGCATCATTCAGTTAGGTTACGACGAATCGCAAACATTGTTATCACAACATCACCGCAATCCTTACCCCCACTCTGATTTTGGTGGCCTGCAACTCTGCTCGAAGTGCTTCAGTCAGTCCCGTCACCGCGAACTTGGTCGCCCCGTAGAAATGCAGATCAAAGTACGACGGGTCCACCGCGTGGCCCGACACGCTGTTGATGTTGATGATCATGCCCTCGCCGACGTTCCGTTCGCGCATACTCCTGATGGCCAGCTGGGTGCAGTGCGCCAGCGCCAGCACGTTCACCTCCAGCGTGGTGCGCCAATTTTGGATGTCACCGTCCAGCAGCGAGCCGCGGAAAAACAACGCAGCGTTGTTGACGCAGACGTGCACGCCGCCGAACCGTTCGCTGATGATGTGGAACATGGCCTCGATCTGGTCCGACTGTGCCAGGTCGCAGCGGATCGCCGTCAGCGAGCCGGGGCTGTCCTTCAGCTCAGCGGCCATGTCCTGAAATGGTCGTCGATAGAAAACGGGAGTGACCCGTTGGGGGAACGTATCCCGCTCGTGTTTCGCGGTAGACAGCGGAGACTTAAATTTTGTTCACTTCTGCGCTCTTGACGGACTCCATGTATTTTCTAAAGCTACTTGCAGTTCCAAGCTAAATTTGAAATATCTTTTGATTTCTATACAATTCAGTGTGCAAAAATTAGAGATTCACAGCACAGCAGTTTTACGCCGTTTAACATTTACCAACTCCTCAGGTCTACTCCCCGCCAGTATTCTCGTTTTGGACACCTTCGACAGTACAGGGGGTCTGGCACGCACGACCTCCCCCAGCCATTTTCATAGTTTATGCGAAAGAGCAATGGAACAAAAACGATAGCGTATCTTCTCCGAATAGCTACATGGCGATACCCCTTTTCATACATTTAACCTTATTTTCGTCAGTGTTCTTTTGAGGCCCCCTATGTTTTTTTCCTCGCCATTTCTAGGGTTTTTGAAACGGAATCGCAAAACCTGGTGACGTTCCGTACCAATTTTTCCGCGATCTATGCCAAATTTTCATAATTTTATTTTGTTGAGGGACAGAGCCAGACCGAGTTTTTGGTAGGCGACTCATAGCATTTTGGGCACTGCTGAAGATAAAAATAAAATGATTGTCAAAAATGGAGTTCCTAAAATAGAACTTTGAACGTTATTTGACTTAACTGGGCAAACATGCGAAAATATTTTTGTTAACCTGAGGTCACTTCGCAAGGTCAGGTCGAAGTCAAAAGTTAAAATCTGGCTTCATGTAAATATTTTTGGAGTTTATTTTCCAGATGCAAAATCCCAAGCAGATGTGACCCTGCTCAGCGTTCCCTATTTGTGTCAAGTTTCACATCGTTATCAGTTCGGATCATGGAGCTATAGCCTAAGATGTCCTTGTGCGTACCCTATATCATGTCGGTCATTTATCAACATGACTAGATAGTCAATTCCAATAATTGGAAACGTTTCCAAAGGTTTTGAAATGTACTTAAGGCCATTCCATGTAACTGTGAGGTCATCTGAGGGTTCGTTAATTGGCCTGATGAACATGCGATCTTGGCAGTTACCCCTTTTCCATATCCCTGGCGCTGCCTATGCCAATGTTATACAAACATTTTAATACAGTTTGCGCTTCTTAAGCGTAATATGACTAGGAAAACTAAGAGTATATTTTTAACTTGTGCGTTAATTCGCTTTTTAAAAGATATTCCTGACGCATTCCAAAACCTGTGAACACCTAAGAATTCTCCCAAAATACAAATGTATGGGTAGGTGGGAAAAGGCATATCGACCACGTCTCGACTCATGCCATTTGCATCAAAATCGGTCCTAAACTTCAGGATTATAACAAGTCAGAAAAATACCCCTTTTTGGCTTTGCTGCCACCTGTATCCACTCCTTTCAAGATTTTCGAAACTTTTTTTTGTAAGAATGCAATTTTGTCAGGGTCAATCGAAAGATCCGTGGCCTCAGTGAAAAATTTTGACCAAAAAATCACTTTGACCCAAGTAGGGAATCGGTGCAGAGGTCATTGTCGCCATGAGCGACAGCCATGCGCAAAAATGATCGTTCAAAGTACTTAAAATGCTTCTTGTACAGGCACGTAGCCAGGATTTTCCTCAGGGGAAGGGAAATGTCAAATTTTGTCAAATGCATGGAATACAACGAAATTAATAAGAAAATAACAGCGATTTTATGTAATTTACTTCATGTTTAACGCATAGGATAACGTGTAATGTTTGCTTTTGCAACACACACTTATGCATATATATGTATATATACATATGTTTGTATATATATACATACATACATATATATATATATATATATCATCACTATTCCATATTCTTGCAAAATCGCCATATATCTAGCGTAGATCTCTTGGCTCAGGGGGGCCATGGCCCCCATGGCCCCCTTGGACAACCTTGGCTACGTCCCTGTTTCTATACGATAATTACCATCGCCGTGCCATAGTTTTCCATAATAAGCGTTCGAGAAAGAGATTATAGGTACGGATCTCCACAAAAGTAATGGTACGTTTTGGCTCCTTGACAATATGAAGCGTATTTCCTGAACCGTAGGAAGCACATCGTCAGAGAACACAACGTGGTGGATGGAAATGCTTCGAATTATTCTATATAGATGCGCTCATCTGCATTGTCTCAGTGCTGCTAAATTTTTCCAAAATAATGGTTTTTGCTTCATTCGCCGGAGCTTTCGCCGCCTCCTGTTGGCTGTGCCCTTGCCAGTTACGGCCCTTGGCTGGCAGGTGGCCGGTTGTCAAGTGTCGGTGGGCATGCATGCAAGCTGCCTTTTGTGGTAGATCGGACAGCTGTTAACACGACGACCAATGAGCGGATGTGTTTCATCCGCCGTAAGAGGGAGGAGAGAACCAGTTTCCCATTGATTGACGTAGCGGCTTGTTTACAAGCAAATTGACCTACGCAGTAGGTCAATTTGAACGCACTGCGCAGCGTTCTCCGTTGGTGGAGTGGTATTGTCGTTTAGCCTGAAATGGGTGGTGCAAAAATGGGAGGTCGCATCCACGGACAACCATTCTGTTTCTTTCTTCTCTTTCTCATTTCTGAACACATTGGTTGCATGAGAACATTGGGATGTAGACTTTATGGTTCATACTGGAAATGTCGTCATACTTGATATCATCACGTAGTGTGATGATATCAAGCGACTGCAAATGACCCATCAGTTATAAATAGTGATGTCAACCTTGGAGAAGCCATGAAACCCATCCCAGCTTATCTCGGCATAGTCAGCGATGCCCTCAATTAGTATGTTATTAAACGGCATGTAGACTCGGGGGAGGGGGGAAACAAAGATCTAATTCCCAGCAGGCGGTGAAAACTATTAAATTCCTGTCTTGCGAAATGTTCGTAAAGTGAAAAATACTAGACACACCCGACATCTATCTTGTAATTATCTTTACGCGTAATTATGCTTGATAAACAACTTGTTTTATGTTTTTGCCATACGCATTGGAGGGCCTCTGAAAATTACACGCAGTGGAGGAAAGGCGATACATTCTCCACCCTCCCTCTACACTCCCCTCCCCTCAGCCTCAGAAACCAGCTAGTGACCCAAAACTTTCAGGTGAGAGGAAGACTGTAGGCGACCGCATTTGTCCAAATTTCGTAACCCTAGGGCAAGACCTTTGAGGTTAGATTGGTTCAGATGTTGAAAATTGCGTCAGTTTGGTAGCTTTGTGACTTCTTCCCAGATAATTACTTTAGTTAATGGAAAGGACGCCAAACTCAAATTTATCCCTATTTCAAGGATAGTCCACGGTGGCTGGAAAACAGGACGCAGCATTTAACTTCAGATCGATCGTACATCATCTAATGTCACCGTTGGTAACGCACAGCGAAAGGGGGGGGGGCGATCGGATGATTTTACCGCTCTTCGGTTGATTACGCGATCATATCTCCAGAAATATTCATTTGATTTTCCGTTTTTATTTTTGTTTTTGGCGACGCGCTAAAAGTAAGTATGCAAAAATAGGCAATCCGCAACAAACATGAAGTCGGAGACGGGATGAATTTCGTCCCCTTTAATGAATTCCGACCAGAAAGTTCCCACGCGAAGCCATTTTGTGACCAAATCTCATTCCAGGCAAGCGCCTGCAAGAACATTTTACAATGTCCCTGTCCTAAAGAATGATCAATATTTTGCATTACACCAAACGTATGTTTAAGCTACATCAAACGAAACATGTCTGTCGAACGTAGCAACCTCCTCCTCTCGGTCCCCAGTCAGAAAAATAATTTAACCCCTGTTCCCTCCCCTTTTATGAAACGCTCCTACGCTTCTGCGGATTTACCACATACTACTAAGGTATGGTTATCTCGCGATAGTATTACATGGCCACCAGTTTCATTCGCTTCGTTCAAATGATGCATATACGAAGGCATGCATATAATGAACCACTGGTAATCTCCGCGAACGGTTTTAAACCTAGTGAAATTGCACAGAAGTTGCAGTTATATAAACCATCCAACGGAAGACATCAGTGACATGAGTAGATCCGTCCCAGTGGTATCAAAAGTGGCGCTCCGCCTAGTGATCCTGGACTCATGGGACTAAAACGGATAGCTGACGTACCATTTGCTCTTTTCTCTTCAGGTGATCTTGACGCCACTAGACATGTGTGATATCCATGTTATGGATATCCATGTTTTCCAACATTCACAGCACAAATGCGTACGCTTCTTTAACCCGTCTCCGACTGGGGGGCGGGGGCAGTTAACTGCCCCCTGAGGTTTTTCTGCAATTGCGAGAGAACCAACAAACACAGAGTCACGAAACTTTGTGTACCTTTTGCTTCATCAATTTTACATCTCGTGTCAAAATTTTTACCTCAGGTCAGATCAGGTGCCTAACCCAGGTCAGGCCAAACAGACATATGTCCAAAAAAGTTTAGCGCCCTCTAACTTTTTCGCAAAACAAGATATCTCAATAATACTTTCAGGGATTAGTGATCGTGATAGATGCAACAAATCTGCTATCCCTCAGATTTTTTGGAATTTTTCAGGTCATTGACCTAAGGTCAAACCCATTTTTGAGACATGTCGCCGTTTTCTCGGAAATTGACGGAATATTCCATAACATTTTTAGTGTGGAGTGAAAGTAGACATCTAGTTACCGCCATTGGGCAAAGTATCAGTGACTTCCAGCCATTGACCTGAGGTCAGGTCACGAATAACTATAGTGGGCCAAAATGTACCACCGTCAAAATCGACAATGAATTACTCAGAATGGGTAGAAAATGGCAGAACTAGTTTGCGCAGACGTAATTAATACCAAGAATCTCAAAAAGTTTGAAAAAGTAGCATATTTTGGAAATAAACAGGCTGTCGCAAATAAAGCTCCGCCAACTTTGTAGATTGGTAACTAATCAACTTTTCCGAAATTCAAGCATGAGAAACCATCACAATAACCACAATGATCAATGAAATTGACATAGTTCGTCTTTTTCCGCGAGAATAAAGGAACGCTAAAATTAGTTTCCGTCAATTTGGTACCGCATACGGCAGCGGCGCACACCGACGGCTGGCGGGAGAATTACCGTGTCTTTAACTCAACGTTTGGGCTTGTATATTGAACAAATCTGGGAAAATTAGACGTGTATCGACATCCGCGGACCTTTACTTGTGCGCTGGTGCCTTTACCTATGCGTTATTAGTCACAGCCCTTGAGATTCAGGCTATTTCTCGGTCTCATTCAGTCGGCTATGAGAAAACATATATAGCGTGTAAATTGGCTTACATATTATCTAAAACTAAAAATGAGACCAGTTTCGAGCTCTACTCGTCACAAGCTTTCCAACGGTGTGCTTATTTTTATCGTGTGACCAACCGCTCGTGAGTTAGAGGGGGGAAGCCAACTGCTTCCCCCCCAGTCGTCCATGTTCGAAACGGACCGACGGTCGTGCGCGGGTTAACCCTCGCTGGACTGGAGGGATTTTCATTCGCACCGATGACATGGAGGGGAATAAGCACCCCATCGCCGTTTGGCCCCTAGTTGAACTAGCGCCTCCGGACAAAAAGAAACCAATAGCCGTATGCCCAAGGAATCCAACGGTACCAGTGTCGATCCCGTCAGGTCCGCCAATGACCTCCTAGGTCAAGTCAAACTTCATGCTTGGGAGCTATAAATCGATTTCCTTTATTTAAAAACGATGCATTTGGGGCAAAATAGGAATGAAATCGTCCCCAAAAATGGAAAGAAACGTTTTAAGGCCTTAACTTTTTCTTATTAATTACTATTTTTACTATATATATATATATATATATATATACAAATATATATATATATATATATTGCTTAAACCGCGCACGACCGTCGGTCGGTTTCGAACATGCGCGACTGGGGGGGGCAATTGGCCGCCCCCCTCTAACTCACGAACGGTTGGTCGCACGATAAAAATAAGCACACCGTTCGAAAGCTGGTGACGAGTAGAGCTCGAAACCGGTCTCATTTTTTAAGTTTTAGATAATATGTAAGCAATTTACGCCCTATATATGTTTTTTCATAGCCGACTGAATGAGACCGAGAAATGGCCGGAATCTCAAGGGCTGTGACTAAAAACGTATAGGTAAAGGCACCAGCGCACAAGTAAAGGTCCACGGATGCCGATACACGTCTGATTTCCCAGATTTGTTCAATATATACGCCGAAACGTCGAGTTAAAGACACGGCAATTCTCTCGCCAGCTGTAGAAGGGTGCGCTGCTGCCGTATTCAGTAACAAATTGACGGGAACTAATTTTAGCGTTTCTTTATTTTTGCGAAAAAGGACGATCTATGTAAATTGTATTGATCTTTAGTGGTTCTTGTGATGGTTTTGCATGCCTAAATTTTGGAAAATTCATTAGTTACCAATCTACACAATTGAAGCTTTATTTGTGTCAGCCTGCTTATATCCAAAATATGCTACTTTTTCAAACTTTTTGAGGTTCCTGGTATTACTTACGTCTGTGCAAGCTAGTTGTGCCATTTTCTACCCATTCTGAGTAATTCATCGCCGATTTTGACGGTGGTACAATTTTGGCTTACTACAGCTATTCGTGACCTGGCCTCAGGTCAATGGCTGGAAGTCATTGGTACTTTGCCCAATGACGGTAACTAGATGTCTGCTTCACTCCACACTAAAAATGTTATGAAATATTCCGTCCATTTCCGAAAAAAACGACGTCATGTCTTAAAAATGGACTGAACCTAAGGCCAATGACCCGGAAAATTTCGACAAATCTTAGATTGCAGATTTGTTGCATCTATCACGATCAGTAATCCATTAAAGTATTATTGAGATATCTTGTTTTGTGAAAAAGTTAGAGGGCGCTAAACTTTTTTTTGACATAGGTCTGTTTGACCTGACCTAAGTTAGGCACCTGACCTGACTTGAGGTGAAAATTTTGACACGAGATGTAAAATTAATGAAGCAAAAAGTACACAAAGTTTCGTGACTCTGTGTTTGTTTGTTCTCTCGCAATCCCAGAAAAACCTCAGGGGGCAGTCAACTGCCCCCAGTCAGGGACGGGTTAATTATTTTAATGTTTTAATTTTAAGGCGCTCAGGCCAAAACCTTAATCTAAGGTCATGGACCTCGTACGACTTTGACAAGGTCATTCAGCTATCTAACGTGGCCTGCTCTCATGTGGACAACCATTGTTAACCGATTTCGTGCTTGTCATTTACCGTTTATGTATGTTCACTGCCCTAAAACAGTAAGAAAGTGAATCTGGGTCGGAAATCGCTCTGCAAACTTTCAGTAATGACATCATGGTTCGATGCCCTGAGACAAGATGGCGTCATCTTTTTTTTAAACATACGCAATGAATGTGTCGTTAGTTATGCCAAATTTCGCGGCGCTGTCTTGCGCCGTTTGTCGTGGTCCCGGAAACAATGCTTGGGAGTGGCATCCGAACCCCCTCTTCCGGCGAGGGTTAAGTTCTTGTCACTGCGAACTGACAAAGTGTTAGGGGCCAACTTCCAGACTGTGAGGGTCCCAGCCCATCACTGGAAGGGAGCTCAACATTGTGACGTTAACTGAACAACTGGGAATGCCACCCCCTCCCCACCCAAAAGATATAAAGTTCCGCCCTTGGTAATATGTGTGTATGTATTGCAAAATATATTTGGGCGAGTTAAGTACTCGCATGTAAATAGACGCAATATTTGTCCGTTCAACATCGTACCATTGCCATTAATCTGCCTGGTAATGGCATTCACCGCATAATTATCATAAAGGCTTCTTCTGTACACAGTATAAACCGTTCATCTGTGTGTAAGTTACTTCCAATGCTATTACTCAGAAACTGCTCAGCCGTCATTGCTCGGGTCGAATGTTCAGATCCAGTCAGGTGAAAAACTACCTGTCTGGAAGGGACTGAAGGTCGGATACGGCCTGGTCAGTCTCCGCGGCGCCCTCACATGCTTCCGGCAGAACATGTCACGTGATCAAGACGTGCTCCCTCTTCATAGCCTCTACCCAGAACGGCAGTAACCCATCCACTACACAACTGATCTTGTCAGTTTGACAGCCGAGAGGGTTAGCTCAGTTGCGGAAGTAGGAAGCCTGCCTAACGTACCCGCCTTCTGAGCGTAAACTTGTTTTTTAGATATGAAATTAAATATGAAACACAGGTTTGAAGCTATTACGTGTTCACCTACGTCGCGGCAGACAGCAGATCAAATTGCATTACATTAGTACCACAAACACCGGAGCTATGACTGGTTTACCACAAGAACCCTAATACCTACAACTGCTCTTGCGGGTACTTGTACATACATGTCATCTTTATACTGATTACGCCTTAAGAAACCACAGTTTTGCGATTACTTCAGGCCCGGACTGTGACGTTAAAGAACTTAAACAAATCCTGACATAAACAGGAAAATTGAATATGATATAGAGCAGAAAACGAGGCGACAAAACGGACATAAACCGAACCTCAATTGGTTTGTGCCTCCTGGCGCATCCAACTACGGTCATTCCATGTTTGACCAGTTGTCGACAGATGGCAGCACCGATTCCAGTGCTGGCTCCGGTTACCAGCGCCACTCGGCCTCTCCAGCGCTCCATGGCCGGGCAGGTCCTGACGAAAGTTCGGTGAACTCAGAACACCATAAATGGAGACGAAATGGCATACGGCGGAAGCAAGATACTCCTCGGCTTGACACGTGGAGAACCGATTCCCCTATACAAAATCTGTTTCATCCAGAGCCTATTTACTGATCAATAGCCCGGAACCACACCGCAAAATAACGCCCTGCCAGCGGTTGGTGTAAGTGTGCTGGACTACAAAAATCCGGTCGAGAGCAGAACAGGGGTACATATTATCGTGCAAGTTGACCAGCAAATCATTCGGAAAAATAGCAGTTTGAATGAAGCGGCAGTACGGTGCTACGCAAGCTCCCCTGAGGCCCGAGAAGGGGCCCCTTTCGTGGGTTCCTTCTTCGAGTCCTTGAATCTTTGAGGGGACCTCGAAAGTGCCTCTCTCAGAATCAAAAGGGACCCCGTAGAAGCTTCACGGGGTCTCTGTCCAACCTGACAGGTTCTTGATGCAGTCAGAAGCCTCTCTGAGAGGGTTAGACGACCCCTGAGGCGCCTAGAGGGCCCCTGAAGCTCCCAAAGGGCCGCTGATGTCACAAAAGGGATCCAGCACAGCAGAGTCTCCCTGAAACCACCAAAAGGCCATAGGGCCCCTAAGATGGCCAAGATGAGGACTAAGCCCCTAGGGGGTATAGGGGGTATAGGGGTATAGCCCTGGAATGTCGTAATGGCCCCGAAAGGGTTTCACATATCTGCATGAAAAGGTGAAGGTTCCTGATGCAAGCAGGGGGCCTCAGGGGGGAGGGGTTAATGAGACCTTGAGACGGCAAGATGGTCCCTAAGATGGGTAGATGGGCCTATGGACCGCCAGAGGTGTTCCAGTACGGAAAAGGGCTGGAGGTCCATGAGGCCGCGAAAAATGCCAGAGAGGCCCCTAAGGCGGTAAGAACTTAACCCTATTCCCGGAGGGCTTGACGATATGGTCGATTCCCGGCAGGGGGGCGGATTCGGCCCCCCCCGAGATCTCGAGAACTACTGGTCCGATTTCATCGCAACAAACGGCAATCGATTTGCCATGACGTGAACTACATTTCTGTAAAAAGAAATTTTCTAAATTTTGAAATGTGTTGGATACAGGGGGGCAAAAATGTCAAAATGGGGGCACTTTTGGACTTCTTATAACTCCATTGTTTATGGACCGATTTCGATGAAACTGGCATGAATCGAGAGATTATGGATAGGGCTTTTACCATGGGTACATAAAGCTGAAAGTTTGAGAAAATTCATGGGCGTTCACAGGGTTTCAAAAATAGGACGATTAATTTTCTAACAACTGAATGAACAAAAGAGGCAAAATCAATTTTTTGGCTTCTGCTAGTCATGTTATGCTAAAGAAGTACAAATCGCATCACCTTGTTTGTACAATGTTAGCATAGGCGATGCCAGGGACATGAAAAAGGGGGAACTGTCAAGGTCACACGTTCTTCAGATCAACCTGTGACCTTTGACCTTAAATGACCTCCAGTGGCCTTGGGGTCACTTGGAATGATCTCTTGTTCAATAAATATTGTCTGTAAACGTTTTCAATCATTTGAATTCACTCTATTTCAAAAATTTTATTTTATGGCTATTGCGATATATGGTACGCGCACTGACATTTTAGGTCATAGCTCCTTGACCCAACCTGATATCAAGCTGAAAACTTGGCACACAAGTAGAGGGCACCGTTCTACGTCATACATATTCCGGGTTTGGCATTTGAAAAAACGGCGCCGAAATTATTGCAAAAAAACAAATTTTGAATTTTGACCTTGACCTGACCTTATAAACTGGCCTCAGATAAACCAAATTGTATCTGCACATTGCCCAACTATTTAGCTGTATATCCATATAAAGTTTTAAGTTCTACCTTAAAAACTCTGTTTTTGGCAGACGTTTTCCTTTTACCCTGAACATGGCCAAAAATGGCTGAGGTGCCTCCCAAAAACGTTGCCTGGCTCCGCCCCTGAGCAAAACAGAATTTTGAAATTTTGTCACGAGACGTAGAAAAAATAGCTAGGAAAAGTGACCAAGTTTTGTGAGGCTGCGTTAAAAAGCCTGGAATTGGCAAGCAAAAAACCCGAGGGGGCGGATTCCGCCCCCCTGCCGGGAACAGGGTTAAGAAGGTACCTAGCACGGCATGAGAAGACCCTGGCCAGCCAAGAGGGGCCCTCGAGCGGGAATTCATCGGTGACCTTCTCAACCTCGACATGGACCCCAGTGGTCACAATGATCTTTTTGAAAATCTGGGAGGTTCTTGATGCAGTCAGGGGGCCCCTGGAAGATCAGGTGGCTCCTGAGACGGCAGATGGGCTCCTGCACGGCGGATGACCCCTGAGACCGCTAAAAAGGTCTGAGGGCCTTTGCGAAGCGAAGACGATAAGAGGACCCCTAAGAAAGCATGGGGGCCCTGGAAGGCCAGAGGGCTCCGAGTGTGTCAGGCGGGCTCCTGGCACGAAAAGGTACCTGAGACTGTCAGTGAGGCCTCTGAAGCGCCATCAAAGGTCCCTGATTAGGCTAGAGGGGCCCCAAGGCTGTCAAGTATACCCCATATATCAGAGGAACACCCGTGAGATGACAAAGAGACCATCGGAGGCGTTCAGATGGTCCATGACATTGCACATGTGCCCTGAATTTGCCAAAAGACCTTTTGAAACTGCTAGAGGGCCCTTGAGACTGCAAAAATGTTCCCAAGAGACGGCAAGAGGGGCACCTGGGACAACACGGAGTCCACTGAGACTAATAAAGAGGGGTCTTTGAGACTTGAAACTAGCAGTCTCTAGCAACAGGGGCTCCTGGGACGACCAGAGGGGCGCCTGAAACTAGTCAACCTTGAGACATTCAGACGGCTCCTGAAACGGCCAAGGGATGTAGAGGATTGTAAGAGGCGCCTCTATCACGGCAGAGAGAGAGAGAGAGAGAGAGAGAGAAAGAAAGGGAAAGAGAGAGGAACTTGAGGGTCTTTGTTCCTGCCTGAGTTCCTGCCTGTTCTTTTGTGCCTTCTTAGACGGCACAAATGTCCCAGGGACGACAGGAGGGAACCCGAGATGGCTTAACCCTATTCCCGGCAGGAGGCTAAATCCGCCCCCCTCGGGTTTTTTGCTTGCCAATTCCAGGATTTTTTACGTAGCTCCACGACACTTGGTGACTTTTTCTAGCCATTCTTTCTACGCACCGTGACAAAATTTCAAAATTTTATTTTTCTCAGGGGCGGAGCCAGGCAACGTTTTGGGAGGCACCTCAGGCCATTTTTGGCTTTGTTGAGGGTGAAAGAAAAATGTCTGACAAAAAACAGAATTTTGAGATAAAACTTAAAACTTTATATGGATATACAGCTAAATAGTTGGGCAGTGTGCAGATGTAATTTTGTTCATCTGAAGTCACTTTACAAAATCAGGTCAAGGTCAAAAGTCAATTTTTTTTGCAATTATTTCGGCGCCGTTTTCTCAAATGCCAAACCCATGATACATATGACGTAGAACGGTGTCCTCTACTTGCGTATCAAGTTTCAACTTGACGTTAGGTCGGGTCACGGAGCTAGGACCTGAAATGTCAGTGCGCGTACGTTATATCGCAATAGCCATAAAATGAAATTTTTGAAATAGAGTGAATTGAAATGATTAAAAACGTTTACAGATAATATTAAATGCACACGAGATCATTCCAAATGACCCCAAGGTCACTGGAAGTCATTTAAGGTCAAAGGTCGCAAGTTGATCTGAAGAACGTCTGACCATGACAGTTCCCCTTTTCATGTCCCTGGCACCGCCTATGCTAACATTATACAAACATTGTGATGCGATTTGTACTTTTTTAGCACAACATGACTAGCACAAGCCAAAAAAGTGTTTTTGCCTCTTGTTCATTCAGTTGTTAGAAAACCAATCCTCCTATTTTTAAAACCCTGTGAACGTCCATGCATTTTCTTAAAATTTCAGATTTTTGTACCCATGGTAAAAGCCCTATCCATAATCTCTCAATTCATGCCAGTTTCACTGAAATCAGTCGAAAAACAACGGAATTATAAGAAGTCTAAAAATACCTCTTATTTTGACATTTTTGCCCCCCTGTATCCACACATTTCAAAATTTTAATTTTTTTATAAAAATGTAGTTCACGTCATGGCAAATCGATTGCCCATTGTTGCGATGAAATCGGACATGCAGTTCCTGAGATCTCAGGAGGGGCCGAATCCGCCCCCCCCCCCTGCCGGGAATCGACCATACCGTCTAGCCCTCCGGGAATAGGGTTAAGTGTCCCAGCCACTGCCAGATGGGCCCCTGAAGCTGTCTGAGGTGTCCCTGAAACTGCCAAAGCAACGCCTGAGATGTTCTCAGGGACACGTGGAACTGTAAAAGTAGTCTGAAACCACCAGAGGGCCCTGACACGGCAGACTACCCGAGACCACCAAAAGTGTCTCTTTAGCTGCAAGAGGGATCCTTACCTAAGCTGGCAAGAAAAATCTCCAGAAAACTACGAAGGAGCAGAGGGGGTTCCTGGACCAGGTGCAGACACGACATTTCAAATAAAGGGAGGGTTGCAACCGCCTGAAATCCCGTTTTGTGAAATTTTGCCGATTTTGTGCGGAAACAAATAACGAAATTTTCTTGAATAAGATGACGTGTCTGACTTTTTCTGTTTCCTTTATATGGTAGAAAATCAAAATTACATCAAATATTTCCTCTGGCTCTGCGTGTATCAGCGTTTCTTTCATATCTGAAGAGAAAAACATGGAGGGAGGAGGAATGGAAGGGTTGCGCTGACCTGAGGATTGCGTTGACCGCGCTGACCATTCGCCCCTTCCCCTTGACAAAATCCTAGATCCGCCCTTGATGCCGTTAACGGTGTCAGCGAGGTCGTTCAAATGAGTGCTTGGACCTTTGGGAAAGAAATTGCTAGAGGAACCCGTGGGAGACATGAGAAAGAGGACTACTCGAATTTAAAACTTCGACTGGGCGGGACAAATGGTACGGAAAAACAGATTCATCGAACGCTAAGATGTGGCAATGATAGAGTATTTACATTACTATGCATTATAAAGAAAGAAAACACATGAATGGGACAAGATACTGGTATGGAATTTGGAAGATCTTTGTTTGGGGATGGGGTGAACGCCGAAAACAGCCACAGACATTGGCGCCTCGGTCTGTCTCAACTACTTCCATCAGATTTTCCCTCTTCATTTGAGGTCAGATGGCCAAGCGGGAACGAGACGAAGTGCTTTGCTGGTGGAACGTGGCATTCGTTTGTGGCCATCAAAAGAGCAAAACGTTTCACCGAACTGGATATTTTCATACTCCGAAGCAACTGGAATTGTGGCGTTATTTCCCAATTAATCTCTGCAAATGCATCATCAAGGGCGCCCGGGTTAAGGGTGTCAGTATACTTATATCCAATATGCGCTTGGTATACGTATATTAGAGCATTATATTCACAGCATCGGACACTGTCGTAAAAATGGCTTTGTTACGTGCACGACAGAGGCATTCAAAACATAACCATTTTGTTCAGATTGATGGGAACTTCACCTGAAAATGGCTGGGTCAGCACATGAAACGACAATCGTGCGCGGCATGACCTCGCAGCACCAAGAACCACCCTCTGCAGCACGTTGGAAGGGCTCAGGTGACCAGCGTACCGCCTCACCAGACTGGAGCAGAATTAGACGACTAGTCCTGGATGTGTTCCGGTCTCCGGTGCTCGCCGCAGACTGTCTCCGGGTGTTGCGACGATTCCTCAAAAAGTTCGGCGTCGGCCTCCGTCGAGCTGGACTGGACGGAGGCCGCCATTCGTCTCGACGTGTTTGTCACGACAGACACACGGGCATCCGCAGCGTGCCCGTGTGTCTGTGGACGCATGGACGTGTCGCCCGCTGGCGCCGATAACCCCATCGGTGGACGGCGTGAACGGCACGAGAATGCTGCAGACGCACGAGTGCTCACAGCACAGAAAAAAATGGAACCGTTGCGTTTCGTGATCGCCTTGACCGTTTTGGGCTGGTGCCGCCCCTGACTTCGAGAGCAAACGCCAGTCAGCAACGGCAAATCAGCAACCCTGTTTACATTTGCCTACGAGGAGGCGGTGCTGCCTGCCCTCAAATAAGCAATAGTTGATTCATCGGTTGACGATAGCAATGCTGATGTGCGCTCCGCCCTCTGAGCCACGCCGGTCTCATCGGCCGGAGAAACGCTAGTTTGATGAAACGGTGACAGTCAGCAACGGCAAATGACAGGGTTAACGCTGAACGGCAGGGTTAACGATGGTGAAGCGGTGATCGCGATACTGTCCACTGTCAGACTTCCTGCCGTCAGCGCCATGCCTCTCAAACAGCGACGACTTTCCTAACCAGCCAGTAATACGGCGGCCTAAAGAGGATGCGCTCAGACGAAAACGAAAGGCATTTGTTGTATCGCAACAGAAAAGAATTAAAAGGGTTTCTATCATCTGAAATCATTTCATTTCATTTCATATCATTTTTTATCATTCACATCAGTCAGATAAAGATACCTTCATGATTTATCGGCTCATGTATGCCATTCAGTTCGCTCTCTGAAGACAAAGAACACGTCATTTTGAGGTTTTGTTTGTCAATGTTAGTTAAATGCTCAATACGTGCACCATTGGGCGGGCGTCAGTGACGCGTGGACTCATCAAAATACGTGGTTTATAAATAAGCGTTTCTTATGATTTTTTTATACACAGCGAGTTTTGCAGTTTCCGATAGCAAAATGCAGCTGGCCCATGTAGAGTAGGGCTGCGAGGTGGTGAACGGTCACTGTTCAGTACATCTGCCGCTGAAGAAGAAGAACGTGATCATGCCAGACAACAACGAAGTCGCTCTGCGAAGGCTACAAACGCGAAAGAAAAAGTTCTCAAAATATAAATTCGCCGTAGAGTACCAAAACTTCATTCAGGTATATAACTAACTACTGCCAGCAGAAAATGTAAATATGACTATATATCGTTTTCTCGCGATGAATCGCTGCGGAGGACAAATAAACGCATCTGTCATCAGTGACTCAGCCACTTTGAGATGAACCGCCCTCCAAGTCAAAAGCGTCCAGATGACGCCGTGTCTTTTGGTGTGCCTTCGTCCTCGTTTGGCTAAGAATGGTCCAAAATAGTCCACTCTGGTATTTGTGAATGTCCGTCTGCAGCAACACGATCGGGTGAACTATCAGCCATCTTCTGCTACAGAACTGATCTCTGGCGGCGACGACAGCTGAAACAATTCCCTAGGACACGGCCTACTGCGGCTCACGTCTTCACCACCCAGAATTTGTCCCGCACGATGGACAGCACGTATTCCCTTCCCTCATGGTCGGCTTTTTTCATTTACTTGGTTGATTGTGAAGTCCACCACTTCACCGTTTCGTGGATGATTGGATGTTTCCTTTCTCGAGGACTTGCGATCGCTTGTGACAGGCGTTAGCCAACTTTGATCATTCCATCCTCCAGGAAGGGTCTGGCGATTCTGCTCGAACCGTTGACACGTGCGGAGGCTCTTAAATAAACAAGCTCCGCGGAATGCGCCTTCTGTATATATTTAACCAAGGCCACCTCTGTCCTGTTGCCTTTAGCTCCTCCTGCAGGAGGCGAGGAGGCGTTCCGGTCCTGCTTCCGTCTCGAAGTCCAGCGACACTTGTTGAGCCATGTATGGCCCTTGATCTGCTCTTGAAGAGCAGAATCCAAGCGATAGCACGTCTGAGACGAATCCAGTCTGAGAAGTGACCCACCAAAATGCTGACAGGATCCTCATTAACAGTCACTATGCACAGAGCTGGTAACCGTTTCACATCTCGGTCACTATCCAGGGGACATGTCACGCCGTCCGGAATCTGAGGCCATTACCTTTCTTCTTCTCGAAGGAAGTCTGTTCCACGCAGCCACACGGCACCATCCTTCAGAAGAGCAGCGTCTGACCCCCTGGAGGCGACGCCAGTTGGGTTGATGCGAGAGGCGACGTGCCTCAAGGTGTGTCTGTCTGTGTCACACCGTACCCAGCAGCCGAGGGTACGGCACGGTATCATACCTGCGCGTTGCTAATGACAGGGGTGAGGTTCACCGTTCTTTTTTTCGGCGAGTCTCTTCTGGCGCCAGTCAAAGGTGTCAGCATACCTCGTTTGGAGCTGACGACAGCCGCACTGTCAGTGCGTGTCAGCGATATGCCTCAGCGGGCTTTGCAGTTTCCGGTCGGGAGATTTGTCAGCTGGACGGACAGTACAGCTGTTCTGCGATACATCTTCAATCAGCGTACCTGTTTCCATTCGGCCAGGGGTCGGGACGCCGCTTTGCAGAAGGGTGATGACATATGGCTCCATGGACCACACTTCCTTCGAGAAGAAAAAGAAGGGCAGTGGCCTCAGATTCCGGACGGCGTAGCATGTCTCCTGGATAGTGACCCAGAAGTGAAACGGTTACCAGCCCTCTGTGCACGGTGACTGTGTGACTGACACGGTGACGGCGTATCCTATCGGCACTTTGGTGAATCGCTCCTCAAACTGAACTCGCCTGAGACGTGCTGTCGCTTGGATTCTTCTCTTCAAGAGCGGACTCCTTTACACGGCTCGACGGATGCCGCCGGACCGCGAGAGTGAAGCACGACCGGAGCGGCTCCAGCTGCAGGCTGGAGATGCCAGGCTGCAGATGCGTCGGCATGATGATGCATGAGATTGGCGTGCTCTCGAGCGCATGCTGCCCGCATTAGAGCCAGTGTATATCTGTACATCTAAATGGTCTGTTTTGCCGCGTTGTCAGATGTGAATGGGCGTAGCCGCTGCAATTTCAGGTAGAGTTCTCGATAGGTCTATGTGGCGCACTGCGTGGAACTGCACATAAATGGCACCCGCAACAGAGGGAGGTAACAGGAGGTGAAATCGGCGCGACGGAGTCAAGCAGAGGAGGAGCTCAGGCGACGAAAAGGAAAACTGTAGGCAATGAGCTTACGCCCTCTCCCTTGAAACCTTGGGGGGCTTCAGCCAAATTTTTGACTGCAGTAAGCATCAAACGGCTATCTTGGCCGAGAGGATGGAGAGCAGTGGGAGCATCTTAGAGATGTGAACGCGAATATGCAAGAAGTGAAGGCGGGAATGGGACTCTTGATTGGAGTGAACGTTCCAACCGCTATGGAACGCTCGGGCGTCGTCGCAAGTGAAGATGTGGTCCGTTTGTCATCAAGGCCAGGCCGGGGTGGGTCATCAACGGACCGACAAGACAGCCTTCGAAGCAGTTCGTAATGAAGGCTACGGCAAAACGAATTGGTGTCGCTCAGTTATCTGCTGCCTATCACGAAGGTATCGAAAGCTTAGTGACTGATGGGTGTGGTTTGTCAGCAGAAGACACCAAATGGCTGGCCCATGTAGAGTCGGGCTGTGAGGTGGTGGACGACCACTGTTCATTACATGCCGCTGAAAAAGAATGCGCGGGAACGACTGATACGACGTGCTCGTAAAATTTTGGACGCGACTCGTAAAATCTTGACCAGCAGATGCTGACTGATGAGCTTCAGCAGACATTCCTGCGTGAGGTGGGAACTTTAATGAACAGCCGGCCCCTGTCTACGGTGTCCTTGGATCATCGAGATCTCAGGCCTCTCACCCGGAACGACCTTTAGTAGCACCGCTTGGCGTCTTTCGATCGCAAGACTTGCACTGCAACGGGAGCTCGAGGTGGTGCCGGTACTTGGCCGACGAGTTCTGACGTCGGTGGAAGAAGTGTGTGAGCACGCTCCAGGCGAGACAGAAGTGGCGCAACCCTCACAGGACCTTGTCAGAAGATGACATCGTGCTGATGGCCAGTGAAGTCAATCCGAGATGTAGCTGGCCACTTGGACGAGTGGTTGAAGTGCGGAAGAGCGATGACGGTTTGGTGCGCAGCGTTGATGTGCTGTCACAGGGAGCGGTTCTGAAGAGACACCTAAACAAGTTTGTCTTGCTCAGCGACGCTGTGTAACGGTGAAGCTCTCGGCCAGGGTAGCTATTTCATACTTATTGCCATCCAAAAGCTGAATGTGCTGAGTTCATCGTTCTCGTAGTCAGTCGTAAACTGATACGTGTATGACGTCCAAATGTGAGGCCGCAACAAACCGAAAGCAGGAAAGAAAAGCAATCTTGTTTATAGTGTTGCATGTTTATAGAAACCGGCATGATGATGCATGAGAATGAAGTGTGCTCGAGTGCATGCTGCCTGCATTAGAGCCAGGATATATCTGCATGCCTAACTGAACCGATTTGCCGCGTTGCAATATCTGAATATGTGTGGCTGCTACAGTGTGTTTGGTAAAATAAACCTGCTCAGGTATTTGCTGATCCAGAAATGCATGCTGTTTCAGGTGGTCTACATTTTCTTGTATTTTGGGCGAAAAACTCCACGTCGCCTCTTAGCTGAAATTAAGGATGCCAAAAGAGATTGTATTCATACGACGTGAATACTACGCTTGCCTGTTTGCAGTACCCCTGGGGCAGTACCCATTTAATACGCAAACCTGGCTTAAAAGCACAGGCACGGCCAAACAACTCGGATACATGTCATGAATCTGACTGATGGACGGACCCAGGATTTTGCTGGGGGGAGGGGAAATCTTTTAGGGACGCCAAAATGATATCGTAGAGGCGCCAAACTCGATCGTAATAACGCTTAGATCACGCGAAGCGTTCAGCTGCATCAGATGGGCGGCGTTTACACGAGTTAAGAGGGCGTTTTGACTCAAACGCGCTTGAAAGCGGAATGCCCACATTATATATGGGCTTACATGTTATGCGTGTACTATATATGGTCGTTACCTCCACGATGCAAGGGCGCCTTTAGCGCAGATCAGCGCCCATGTCGCACCAAAAGAGCGCACGATGTCACATGTGCGCTCTTTAATCAAAGGATGTCTGTACCCACGGCCAAAATTCGCCTGTAAAAAACGGAATCAAGCACTAGTATGAGTGTAAGCGCTGGCTCTGTGCCTATATGTGACAAGGGAGTTATTCCAACAAACAGGGGTCTGTTTCTAAAACGTTGGTTCCTCTTCGGTGTTACTAGGGCGTTCCTTTGGACAATGAGGTGTCGTAGTCCTTCACCTTGGTGCCTTTGTCTTACCAGGGGCGCCTTTTGAATAACAGGGCGCCGATGCTCTATCACAAGAGCGCCTTCTGGGTACCACAGCAACACCTTTTGAAGGACAGGCCACCCATATTCCATCACATGGGTGAATGACAGGGCAGCCATACTCTGTCGCAAGGGCGCCTTTTGATTGGCAAGTTGGCAATAAACCATTGCAGGGTGCCTCCTTGATGTCACATGAACCTTTCGAACAACAGAAAGCCCGCACTCCATCCCAGGGGCGTCTCCCTGGTGTCAAGTGGTGCGTTTTGAATGATAGAGAATGCACCTTGCACCATGCATCATGGTGCATTCATCCATGCACCATCACAGGAGCGTATCCTTGGTTTCACAGGGGCGCCTTTGGAATGACAGGGCTCCCATGTACCTTCCTAGAGGTGTCTCATATTTAATATCTCATATATATCTCAATATCTCATATTTAACGAACTGGAAAACATGTAATGTTTGCTTTTGCAAGACATATATGATCATTATTACGTTTTCCTGCGAAATCGCCAGGTATCTAGTGGCGATTTCATGGTGGGTAATGGCGCCATTACCCACTTCTCTGTTCTTGCGCTGTTCCATTTCCGTGGCTTGGGCGAGAACCTTGTCAACAGGCGGCGTTGATGCCAGATGACATTTCTCTGTGGCTTCCTGGTGATACGCAGATTTGGAGTGTGCCTTGAATGCCTCTCTCTCTCTCTCTCTCTCTCTCTCTTTCTATATATATATATATATATATATATATATATATATATATATATCCCGTCCCCGACTGGTGGGGGGCAATTGACTGCCCCTCTGAGGTTTTTCTGGGATTGCGAGAGAACGAACAAACACAGAGTCACCAAACTTTGTGTAGCTTTTGCTTCATCAATTTTACATCTCGTGTCAAAATTTTCACCTCAGGTCAGGTCAGGTGCCTGACCTAGGTCAGGTCAAACAGGCCTATGTCAAAAAAGTTTAGCGCCCTCTAACTTTTTTGCAAAACAAGATATCTCAATAATACTTTCAGGGATTAGTGAACGTGATAAATGCAACAAATCTGCTATGTCGGATTTTTCGGAATTTTCCGGGTCGTTGACCGAAGTGTTCTCGGAAATCGTCTGCCTCCTCCGAGGCTTGGCGCGATCTGGATCAGCCCTACTCGGCCACGACAATGACGGTGGGAATTTGATGGCCATGCTAGACGAAAGAAACATGACAAGCCCCGAGATGTAATGGTAGCTGCAGAAAAGGATCAATTTCTTGTCTCACGAATGCCAAGACGAGCTGATCAAAATCATGGCCTCGATGGTTCTTCGCGAAATTTTGGAAGAAGCTCGACGCAGTATGCTCTATGGAGTGATCGCAGATGGGACGACAGATCTGGCTACCAAAGAGCAGTTCAACGTATGTGTCAGATATGTAACGGAAAAGTTGATCATGGAAGAAGCCTACCTTGGCCTGTATGAGGTGCCTAGCTGGACGGCTGCAGCTCTGTACGAAGCCTTAAAGGACGCCCTGCGGCACACCATGTACGGAATGGACAAGCTAAGAGGGCATTGCTTTGATGGAGCATCTAACATGTCGGGAAAAGTGTCCCGAGTGCAGGCCAGACTGATCGAAGATCAGCCCCGCTCAGTATTCGCGCACTGCGAAACTGCACTCGACCTGACCCTCGTGTAAGAAGCCAAAGAGGTGTCCCAGGTTGCTGATGCTCTGAACACCATCGGGATGTGATGGACCACGAATGCTCAAGACCACGAAAAGGAAGCAGTTGTTTGAGGACCATCTTCTCGAATTGCGCCTGCAACACGACGAAGACGACGCGGGACTGCAACGTGCCACACCGCACAAGCTCATATCCTTCTGTCCCACCAGGTGGACTGTGAGATGCCTGGCTATCAGACGATTTCTTGAGGAATATGACACAATTCTTCTGACATTGGAAGATGTGGAAACATACAAATCCGCGTCGTCAGATGTCCTTCACAGAGTGCGAGACTATCTCTCGTATCTTCGGAGCTTTGAGACTGTGCTGTCTCTGATGATGTGTGAGTAGATGTCGGCCTATGTGAGCTCTTTGCGAAAGCACTGCAGCGCCCTCTGCCCAACTGCGGAGATGTCCATAAGGGGGCTACGATGCTGCTCAGCACGCTGGGAAATCTTCGCGAATTCAGCTTTGAAAAACTGTAGGAAGAATGCCACGACAGGATCCGGACGCTTGGCAGCCCCATCGAGCCACCAAAGGACCCAAGTCCAGTCCGCTCGCCTAAGCGACTGGAGCACCATGAAAATGCAGCAGCGCCAACAGTCTTCACCGCCAGAGACTTGTTCAGACGCCGCTTCTTCGAAGCGATGGACCTGGTAACAAATGAAGTCAGGCGGCGGTTCAAGCAGCCTGGTCTGGAACGTCTGGAGCAGCTAGAGGACATGCTGCTAGGGAGACAAGCGGACGTTAACCCTTACAATGTCAGGAAAGTTCTTGCGTCACCGCAAACCAACGTCAACCAGTCCAGTTGATATTTCAGGAGTTCGGGAGTTCAGATAGTTCAGGAGATATCGACCCTGATGTTCTGGCCATGCAGCTGGCCTCCATGCGCCGATGTGCTACAGTGCCGCAACTAGCTAACTCGATCAACCAGGTTGTGGACATCATCATGTGCCAGGGCCGCTTGTGCCAAGAGATGCTATCGGAGGTGCTGAGCCTGGCAGCGCCGATCACGGCCGTTCCCATGCGTGGTGCATCCGCGGAACGTTCGTTCAGCGCCTTGTACCGGATCAAGACGCCGTTGCGATCCACGATGAACCAGGGGAGGCTATCAAACCTGGTCGTTCTCGTCATGCACGGCGATCGCGCAAGGAGGCTGGATCCCAAGGTCATCCTGCGCGAGTTTGTGAAAAATCAATGAAAAGGTTGACACTGTTCGGAAGAGTTTGATTTGACTGGAGTTTCTGTACCTCTGGTACTGCTGCTCGACTATCGAGGTTTCGTGTTACTTAAAAAATAAGCTTATATTTATGTGGGGAGGGGAGATTAACTCTTCCCACAAGTTGGTTTGTGTTTGCATGGTACTCTGGTCATTTGAGAACGGCTTGTATAGTTTGTATATAATGCATGATACCTTTTGGAAGCGTACAGGTGGGCTTCCGTAATTTCGATGCGGATAGGTTTTTGGTACGTTTACCGTAAGTATGGACTACCACGATATACTGTGCGCGCAGTGCGCCTGGATGTGTACTTCTGCGCCAGTAAATGCGGACATTCACATTAAGTAGCAGGATTTGCGCACATCGAATGTCTGTCATCGGGCTGCTCCGCAATATTGGAGGATGACGGTCAAAAACTAACCTCATTTGCGGCTTCCTTGCACTCATCTCAAACTTAGAAAGGCAACGCAATAATTTAAGAAGGAGCTTAATTTAACGAACAGACTGGTTGAAGTATTCACCCATCTTTTGTTGTTGCAAGGCTAACGCGGGAAGATGTGCATTTCTGCACGGAAACTCCACCCATGCTTTGGGAGAAGTTTGGCCCGAGAAGTGAAAGAAGATGCGATCGCCAAATATGTTTCCACAGCTTTTATGCACGTGGTGCGAGATACTTCACTGAAATACAGGGCGACCGTCTGACCAACTAGGCAGTATGTAGCAGAACAGCCGTACTTCCTCACGTGACGGGACTTTAGATGTTCTCACGCATAACTTTTAACTTTTTGCTATTTATTATTATTATTTATATTATTAGACCGTTTGATTTTCATATACATCGTGTGTGCAAATGCTTTGATGCCATAATAAAACTGCCTTTTATTTTGTGCGTTAGTTTCGAGAACCGATGTAAATGACCCTTCTGCTATTATGGTATACAGCTAAATCGTGTTAATTAACTAGCGCCGCATTCTATTTCATGCTTGTTCTGTTGCAGGTCCTTGAAAGGTATGACGAAAAAGATAGCCATAAGTCGGTCAAGTAATTTCTCGAACGTTCCCAATACGGGACAAAGTTATGACATCATAAGTATGACGCCACATGATGCGATTTGAAGCAGCTGCGCCATAGTTGTAAAAGATTACTCTTGGGTATCAAGGTCAAGCGAACATCACTCGCTACCAGTGCTTTTTTGCTGGAGACTGGGGGTTTACTGTGGATGGTGGTGACGACTGTTGAAGTCTACACTCAACGTTGAGACAGTTTCTTGACGCTTTGTAAGTATTTTAATTTTTTTCCTGTAACTGAATGCATTATATAGCCTATTACCTAGGTTATCCCCATGAAGCACTGCATGCTACCATGACTGAACATCAAATTTTTTAGGATAATGTTCATTCTAGACCAATTGTTTCAATGCGATACCATAAAATTGGTATTTTAAAACAAAACTATTTCAGAATGGTGGGGCTATCATGGCACCTTTTCCATGGTTTGAATGCAGGGGCACAGACAGGATTTTGATAGGGGGGGGGGGCGGAGCTTAGTGTGAACTGAATTTGTACAAAAGCAGCCTGCTGATAGGACAGTATGCAGAAGCTTTCCCAAAAATGTGGGCCCAAGGAGGGTTGGACCCCCTGGGGCCCCTGGCTGTGCCTGTGCTTGAATGCAATGGTAATTTTTGCAATTGTATAGGTTGCAACCTATGATGCAATTGGTGTTGTTTTAGAACTATGTTCATGGTTGTATTTTAACACGTGTGGGCATCAGTTAAGGAAGACTTGCTGATGAGGAATGGTTGTTGTCATTTCTGCTGTTAGTGAGTTCTTTGTGTCATCACACTTACATCTGGAAGGCTGACAGCTGGATTACAGTTATGGGAATGAGGCTATAAGTGTTTTCCTTTGGGTACCAATAGCTATTTTTCCTTGTAAGTACCCTTCATAAGGGACTTTATGCTAGACACAAGGACATTGTAGATGTGGGACTGGTGATGATTATTTAGCACTGGATGCCTGGATTTCTGTTACGAGGAATTTACTGCTCATTTGTTTAGTACTCATATTAGCCTATCCAGCCAGCCAGCCCAGATAGGACCAATGTGGGCTGGAAGTGGGATAGTTGGGTATTTGTGGGCATGGGCTGCATGTGGGCCATGAACTGGGCTGCATTGGGAACCCACATGGGCTGCCCACATGGAGTCATTTTCAGCACATTACCATTTATAATGTATGGTAATATGGGGAGAGAGCATGGGATGCTCCTTCTTCCTAACAGTAATACCTACCGTGGGAAATGTACTCCCCCCAGCCCTTTTGCAACTATGATTGATGCATTTTGTGTTCACCTCCAAATGTTGAAGCCTGCTGTGCATATTTCCTGCACAAGCCCAGGTGTAATCCAGTTGATGCCCATATTAGTCAAATATAGCTGTTATCAGCTGGTGTTGGCTTCCCTGTACAGATCCCATTTGGTCCCCTGGAACCCATTCATGTGGGTCTTGCTTGGTTTGCCTATGCACATTTGAAATGGGCCCAATTTGGAAGTGTAATGTAGACTCACATTAGTATTCATATTATAACTCAGTCAATCTATATATCTATAAAGATCTGTAAAGTAACTATAAGTATCATAATCTGTAATCTGATATCCAATGGAATCAATAATTTAATCTATACAGTAAGTATGTTATATGTAAAACTGTATATCTGCAAAGATCTGTATAGTAACTATCATTATCATAATCTATGATCTAAGCTCCAACAAAATCAATAATCTAATCAGTACAGTAAGTATGTTATGTGTCTGAAGCAGTTAAGTGTCATTACTTCTTAAAGTTTTAACTTTTCCTGGAACAGGAAAAGCCATGAGCATTTTGTTTTGTTTCATCATTGTCTGGCTGAAGGTGAAATCCATAATGTCTAATGAAAAGAAATCGTCAGACCCATGATGGGTGCAAACCCAAAGGGAGCATATGTTGATTAGTTCTTGCCTTCCAGGTGGCGATGGACTCAGATGGTGAGGTTCAGTATGACGAGGACTCGGCCGAGGAGGACATGCTATACGAGGCCGACTCCGGCAACGAGTCGAGCGGCGACGAGGTGGACTTTGACGAGACCCGCGCCGGACCGTCGGCATCGCGGGCCGACGACGCCGCCGCTGACGACTATCCGTTCCAGGTGCTCTCCATCCAGCAGATCGTCGAGTTCATGGTCGAGGAGATCAACGAAGTGAAGGACGTTGCTCAGGTAGGCGCCCGTTTTCTTTCTTGTATTGTTATGATAATAATGCTTATATTGTCGCTTGTTAGACATAAAGGGATGGTTCCCCGTTTCTGCTGTTATGTCATGGTTGCCTGTACAGCCATTGGACCCCAGCATATGTTGTGCTGGGTGGCAGTTTTTTTTTGCCTCTGTTACAAAACCATTCTGAATTTCCTAGCTGCCGCGGACCACCATACGGATCCTCCTGAACCACTTCAACTGGGACAAAGCAAAGCTGCTGGAGCGGCTGTATGACACGGACCAGGAGCGGCTATTCCTCGAGGCTCATGTCGTCAGCCCACTCATCAAGAAGGCCTCCCACGTGCCCAGGGTAGGCACGACTCGCAGCAGGCTGTGTTCTGCAGCCAGCATGGTATGGCTCTGAGATGACTGCATCCAGCTGGTGTGGATGCTGTGATGGTCCAGTCTTGTGCCACTGATGCTGACAGAGTACTACCCACCATTTGGCTCTGACTGGTGACACTGGCACTATTTTGATGTTTGTGTTTGTGCAATGAGGCCCTATTGACCCTGGTACTTACCAAAGAACTTGGCGATGTCGGTCGTGTTTCTAAACTTACGCTTCGTTTTAAATATAAATTTGATCTGAGTGATCCATAGGGTAATGTTAGGGATCGGAGCCCGTCCTCAACAGAGCTAGTTGCATAGACTTCAATCCCTACACCCGATCGCGCAATTCCAGGTAATGGCTGATTTTAGGCCGAAAATTTACCGTGCCGCAAAGGGTGCGACACGGACATGTGGTAGTCAGCGTGACTCTTTTGTCCAATTGTCAGCTGACTCGCGGGCCAAATAGAGAGGGCCAGGACAACTCGAGCCCGTTTTGCCAGGACGGGGAGACCAGCGCTTTAGCAACTAAGCTACCGATCACAGTAACTTTGTCCCTGAACCTGGCATACTCCGACACGGCCGTAGTTCAACCTGGCGGCAGGCACAACGCCCTTGTCCCTGAACCTGGCATACTCCGACACGGCCGTAGTTCAGCCTGGCGGCAGGCGCAGCGCCCTTAACATCACAGCGAGCCCCGCCACTGACGCTGCGAGACGCCTGCTGCGTCGGCTGGCGCTCCCGGCCGACCGCGGCGCCGCCACTGAGCGGCCGGGCGTGTTCTGTCGGCAGGTGAACAGTCGCCGCGGCGCCGTGCCCACCGAGGAGTGCGAGATCTGCCTCACCGTCCAGCCGTCAGCGGTGAGCCCCGCCGCCCGCAGCGCCGCTGCACGCCGGCCGTGCCGCCTGTCCTAGCCTGCCGCCGTCGGAACCCGACTAGTGGCTTTTGTCGGGTCGGTGACCGGCCGTGATGTGTGGGCCGCCAGGTGGCGTGGCAAAAGAATGGCGTACTGATGCTATGGTCTGGGTGTGACTCGGGAGGCTTCACCCAGGAAAAGGTCTCACCAGGTTTATTTCGTGAACAGAACTTGTGCAGGGTAGTCTTTCCCCTTGGCACAATCGTGAGATAGTCATGGACACGAAATGAAACATTTCCGGGAAAGGGAACCGAAGTGGTGAATGTGTTCAGGCATCCGGAGGGTATGTGACCAGACATGTGCCTGGATCTCTATAAAATGCAGGTTATCCCCGTGTTGTATTGAACCTCTCGTTGACCTGGCCGGGTCACTGTGTCATCTCGGAAAGATCGTGTCCCTCCGAAGCAAGACGGTGCCCAGGTGACGCAACGCTTACCCTGGTCAGCTTAGAATCCGACGCAGAACGGATAACCCGCATTCCATGGGAATCCCGGCACATGTCTGTATGTGACCGGTGTGGGGGTGAGGCCTTTGGACACTGCTCCTGTTCGGTCGATCCCTGATACGAAGTGCCGTGGCCTGTCGTCACGACGAGACCGTTCTGCGCCCGCAGGCGATGTCGGGCCTGCCGTGCGGACACCGGTTCTGCGCCAGCTGCTGGGCCGAGTACCTGACCACCAAGGTCATGGACGAGGGCATGGGCCAGACGATCGCCTGCGCGGCACATGGCTGCGACATCCTGGTCGACGACGAGACGGTGATGCGGCTCGTCAGCGAGCAGCGCGTGCTGCAGCGCTACCAGCACCTGATCACAAACAGCTTTGTGGAGGTGCGGCGCCGGCCGGCAGCACGTTAGCTGATCAGCAGAAGATCGTGCTGGAGTGTGGTGAAAGGAGCTTGGCTATCATGCAGGCGTGAGGCGGCCTTGAATACCATTTGTGCACACCGTCGTTTTGCTTTTGAATTTCGAGGTAAAGGATTCCATTGCGTCAAAGCCAATGTCGTGTGTGCCAATATGATCTTTGCCAAGATGTCTGTGTCAGTGTGATCGGCTTTTGTCGCGGATCGGTGTCGGCGAGCCTCCCTGGTGGCGGAGTTCCTGTCTGAGCCCAGGCTGTCGGTCTGACCGCGTCCCCCGTCGCCCGACAGTGTAATCGCTGCCTGTGCTGGTGTCCGACGCCCGACTGCGGCTACGCGCTGAAGGTGCCCTACCCGGACGTGCGGCCCGTCACCTGCAAGTGCGGCCACCGCTTCTGCTTCTCGTGCGGCGAGGCGTGGCACGACCCCGTGCGCTGCCACCTCATCAAGCGCTGGCTGAAGAAGTGCGACGACGACTCGGAGACGTTCAACTGGATCTCGGCCAACACCAAGGTCTGGGGCGAGGTGGAAGACGGCCCTCGGGGCGCCGCCGGGGATAGGTCCCGTCTGTCGCCGACTTGCCAGACACTGGCCTGCTAGAGATGACGTAACAGTGTGAACCGGTACAGCTGCAGGCAGAGAATCAGAGGCTTTGCTCTCTAGATAGTGTCTGCTACTGGAAAAATCGCCGTACTAGCTGGCGTGCTGCTGATGTCCAGGTTCACAGCTGATAGGATGTTCTCTGCTTCGCTTGCAACGTGCCTGCCATTTCACGGGTGCTGGAAGGCTATATACATGCCTGACATGGCACCGTTGTGCCGGCGTGCCGCTTGATCCCTCGCGTAGTTGTTTCGCTTCCTGGTCGTGCTGGCTGCCTGCAGCGGCTGACTGGCGTGCTCGCTTTCAGGAGTGTCCCAAGTGCAACGTGACGATCGAGAAAGACGGCGGCTGCAACCACATGGTGTGCAAGAACCAGAGGTGTCGCGCTGACTTCTGCTGGGTGTGCCTCGGCTCCTGGGAGCCGCACGGCTCCTCATGGTCAGTGTTGACGAGGAATAGCCGACCGTGATCTGTGGAATAGTGCTCTACGGAAATCGGCTTCTCCCTAAGTCAGACTGGTTTACCAAAGCCAAGTCAACATTAGCTAGCCAGTAGTGGCCTTTGGAGGGTTTATGGAGATTCGTGGTTTGGCATTTTGCTATGCCTAAAATTCGGAGGTTGCATCGTAGCCTTTTCGTTCTCGGCCGGTGGTTGACGTGTTGACCGGCGACGGTCGGGCCGTGCCGTGTCCGCGGTGCGACGCTTCACCCGGGCTCGCAGGTACAGCTGTAACCGGTACGACGAGGACGAGGCCAAGGCGGCCCGGGACGCCCAGGAGAAGTCGCGCGGCGTGCTCAACCGGTACCTGTTCTACTGCAACCGCTACATGAACCACATGCAGTCGCTGAAGTTCGAGAACAAACTGTACGCCTCGGTCAAGGAGAAGATGGAGGAGATGCAGCAGCACAATATGAGCTGGATCGAGGTGAAGGCCGGGGAAAGGAAATGAAACTGCTTCAGGGAAGGGAAACTGCTCGAATCTTAACATAGGAGACTGCGTTTCTTTGCGTCCCGAAGCATCGGTGTGGTGTTTCTGTGTTGATGATTCATGGGCTGTCAGGTGTTCATCATGGCCAAGCTGCAGTTGTGAAGTTGCGAGATATTTTTCTTTTCAGTCTGGAGACGAATAACCTTACCACCTCCCAGGTGTTGCAATGAACTGTGTCCTTTAGTCAGAATGTCGGTTCCATATTGGAAAATAACACCCGTTTGCTTAATGCTTTCCATCTCTAATGGGTCTTTTGATGCTAGATAGGTGCGAGTTGACCGTTGTTTCACTGAGCCGCGGAATCGCTGTCACATGCTGGTGTCGGCTTCCCAAGGTGCAATTTCTGAAGAAGGCCGTGGACATTCTCTGCTCCTGCCGAGTGACGCTGATGTACACTTACGTCTTCGCCTACTACCTGCGAAAGAATAACCAGTCGGCCATTTTCGAGGTGAGTGCGTTGGTATAGTGCGACACATCACCACGCAGCACTTCGTCGCCTTACAAGGCTTGAGAGGCCGATTGGGGACGATTTGTACTGGTGTTGTTTGTTAAGGACTTGGTTTGGGTAACTGTACATTTCCACAATATGGGCTGGCAATGGTAGGTGAAACGACATTGGTGACTGGAGGGTGGTAGTTGACGTGGGTTTTAGTTCGCTCCGACGACATGGCCACAGGACGCGCGGTTTCCGAGAGCTGTTTTGCGTTAACGGCGACGAGCAGCGTCATGGATGTAACGGTGGCATTCTCGATGCGTCGCTGTTGTGGACCGTCCAGTAGTGTCCGGACTCCGGCGCGACCGAATCATCAGCGCTGTCGACCGCGCAGGGTGCGCTGACCTGACCGCTGCCGTAACCTCGCAGGAGAATCAGAAGGACCTGGAGCGGTGCACCGAGATTCTGTCCGAGTACCTCGAGCGAGACATCACCCAGGAGAACCTGGTGGACATCAAGCAGAAGGTCCAGGACAAGTACCGGTGAGCCTTGCAGTACCCGCCGCGGGCCGGACATGTGTGGGGACAAATTCAGGAGCCGACGACTTAAGCAGTGCTGGCCGCTTCATCTTTTGTTGTAAGCATTGTGCGCGCAAACGATCCCTGTTGTCTGTCTATCGTTCCCTGTTCCCGGTCGTCCCTGTTTTCGATTACGTCCATTTGGCGCATACAATCTGTGCTTCGTGCGATCGACCGATACCGTGCGATTGACACGCGTTTTAGCATCAAGTCGCGACTTGTTCTTTTTTTATATTTTCCGCCGAAGCAGGATCATGTGATTTATGTCCAACCAGCAACTTTCCTCTTTTCCAGATACTGCGAAGGCCGGCGAAAAGCCCTGCTGGAGCACGTGCACGAGGGCTACGAGCGCGACTGGTGGGACTACAGCGACTAGGCCGCCGTACCATCACCCCCAGGGTCTAGAGCGGCTGACAACGCCGCGGCGGACTCGTGGTCGTGCAGGGGCTAGGTTTGAAGTTCGGCAGCACAGGGTCCAAAGCAGCTGATGCCGTGAACCACAGTAGGTTCGCGGACCAGAGATGACCAGAGACCAGCCTCTCGTGCTGGACCGTCTGAGGCGACTGCTGTGTCCGCTGGCTCCGCCGCCGATCGACGACTCAGTGTGCAGGCATTGATTCGCGTTGCGGCCGGTAGGCGGCGCTGTGGTTCCCCGCTGGCGTTAGGCCGGCAGCATGGAACGCGTCTGCTGGGCACAGTAGCGGATGGCTAGTCCGGGCGTGAGCGAACGTCTGATCGTCACGCCGTCGCGCGGTGGACCGAGGTGCGTGCTCCCCCCCCCACCCCACCCCTTGCGTCCCGTCGGTCAGTGTTCGTTGGATTGGATTACAGCGCTTTCAGTGCCCGGTCCTGCTCCGCCTCGCCTTGGCCTGAAGGCTTCAGGGCGGGAGGTTCGGGCTGCGGTGGTCTTACGCAGGACTGGGGGCTGCAGGACAGGGCGGTGGCTCGATCGTCGGCAGCGCCATCCGAAGTGGACTGTTTCGGAAGTACGATTCATGGCGGTTCGCCCGGCCGGTCTTGGCGAGAGCGTGGAGCGCTTTGGCATGGTCCGTCTGGTCGGGCCAGCTCTCGCGCTGACCTGTTGTTGACTCCTGCCTGTTACGTTGTTGAGAACGTTCCGCCAGTCGCTGATGTAGCCTCGGCGCTGTTAAGCGCATTTCCCTGCGTGCAGTATTGCTTTCCTTATATGCGTGAGAGACGAACGGTATACGTGTGTCGTGTAGTTTATATTATTAGCCATGATGACATAGTCATTATACGCATTTTACCAGCCGACGTATACGCTGATTGGTCGCCTGTAGCAATACACCAGCGTAAGATATGGTCGAGTCTGTTTCGGGAGTGTTTATCTTGACGAATTAGGATTTCCCCAACTGCCTGCGGCCAGCCAAAAACAGCGCAAAAGCCGCAGCCGCATGTCGCATCACATCCACGGATGATGTCCGGACATATCGTAACTAACGCACTTCCCTGATTTCCCGCGTCTCCAGGCGATCTGACATATGCAAGGAATTTCCCCTCATCTCCAGCCGACGTGGTCTCTGGGATGTCAGGGAGTTTTCCGCGTCTCCAGCTGGCTTGATGCCTGGAGTCGTCTCTAACGCTGAGTGGTAATTCACTCACGGGTCGGCCCAGTGCAGACGATTATGGATATGCTGTTATTTATGGTATACATTATATATGTTATTGTATTATTGTTATTAATTTATGTTAATAACTTAATACACTTTTATTAATAATATTATATCCGTAATTATATACTGTTAATATATTATTGCTAATGACTATAAATGATTAATTATTACATTATGTTATTAATATTATTGTATATATTATATGTTATTCCGAGATCAAACTCGGCCGGCAGAGCGCTTCAGGGACGTACATATCGTCGATGGCGTTTGCATCCTAGGCTTATAAGCGCAGTGGCGACCTATCAGACGCTGTCGAGAGGGTATTGCGAAGACCGGCTGGCCTTATTGCGCAGTGCAATTACCCTCGTGTCAAGCCGAGTATGAACGTGAACAAGTGCTGACGAAAGTTTCCCAGTGGCAAGCAGCAGCTAGCTGCACTGTCTCGTGGGCCTCAAAAGGGGTTACAGTTTGAAGCGGGCATGATGTCACGCGAAGGCCGGGTTCGTGGTAAATCGATCACGCTGACGCGTCGTGACCATGAGTCATCCCCGCCGGCCGCCGACAAACCGGCCCACTGGCATTCGTGGCGAATATGGCGATGGATGAGAACGGAAACATAGACACGTGAACATCCCCAGCCTTTTCGCTGCCCTCGAGGATTACCGGAATCAAGCCTGCCTTGGAGGATTACTGGAATCAAGCCTGGCGTGAGAGGAACTGATGTGAAACTAAAATCACGTCGTCGGTGCACGAAGAGAAGGTGCGTCATTGCGCTCGGCATCAAAGAGCGAAGAATCAACAGCTCACAGTCTGTTTTAGCCATGAACGTCGCGGCTTACGACGCGAGCGGACGGCGTGTCCACGGCCGTGGACTGCTCTGATGCTGGTAGACTGAAGCCTCAGGTTGCTCTGACGCCGGCAGACTGAAGCTGCAGACTGCTCTGTCGTCAGCAGAGTGAGGTTGCAGACTGTTCTGACGCCGGCAGACTGGAATCCAGACTGCTCTGTCAGACTGAAACTGCGGACCGCTCTGTCGCCGGCAGACAGAGGTTATGGGCTGCTCTGACGCCGCTGACGGGCAGACTGAGCCTCAGAATGGACGTCAGAGGGCGGACAGACGTCACATCCGAGCCAGGGGTTCCCCGGCGGCTGGCCGTCCGCTGGTAGTCCCTAACGTCCGGCGCTCACACGGCGCCTGACCCCGCACGGGCTGACTTCCTCCGCCAACCGCTGCGGCCTGCGGCGCCGGCAGGCAACGGCGGTCTGTGAGCCTGCCTTCCACGGCGGTCACGGTCATTTCCGGCCGCCGGATCCGTCCGTCCCGGCTCGCTCTTCGCAGGCCGTGAATGTTGGAACACGGACGACTGGAGTGGGCAAAAGAAACCACTTCGAAGCACTGGAGTCATCAAGAGAAACCATTTCGAACTGCTGAAGGCGGCAAGAAAAACCGCTGGACGAGTCCGCTTTACCAGTGACCAGGGGCGTCGTTGTGTAAATGATTGGAGGCCGAACTGAAGGCACGACAAGCTGGCCTCCCTCAAATGTGGATTTTTCAACGGCTTTAGTCCATTTTGTGTTGGCCAACGATACGTTTATTTTTTCCTTGCCATTTATCGAACAAAAATTGTGTATATCCCAATGAATATATATATTTATAGAGGGGAAGAGAGAGAGAGAGAGAGAGAGAGAAAGAGCGATTGCTATAAATGTAGATACGGATATCGATATAGATATGCACGATATGTTCACATCTGTACTATCACTCTGTTGTATCAAATTCATGATTCTTGCTTTTATTTGGCATTCCAAGAACCTTTTTACATACAACTGTAAGATTTGTTTCTAGGAAAAAAAACATCGGTAAGGTGCAGAGAAACATTGGCAGGGCTCACATCAATATTGGTAGGCCCCCAGCACTACCAGGCCTATATAAAACAACGCTTTTAAACACTTTGCCCGTTCGACCACAAATTCTGTCACTATTTCCTTCCCAAATGTTTGAGATCATGTTATGCTTAATTCTGTACTTTCTGTCAATCTCTTATTTACTGCGGTCGTGCTCTTCGTTCTTAGAGCCTATTTTTCTTGTTAAACAGGAAAATATAGGGGGGGGGGCGAAATCGGCTTTGGAGGGACCAAGATCAACATTGGAGGGGTCATGACCCCTCCAAAAGAATACAGATGTACACCTCTACCGGCAACACCACGTTATCGACAACAGCTGGCCACTTCTCCAGCTAGGGCATTCCACGAAAAATTGACAAAGGGGTGGTACCCTGTTGTCTCAGATCGGGACCAAAATTTATGTCCAAGACTTCCTTATGACTTGTATCCACCCGTGAAAATTGTCCTTCGATCAAATTAACGGCTCAGGAGTTATAGCCTCCGGCATTTAGGTGAGGTCACGCTTCAAGGATTTGTTCGGCGGCCGAAAACTATGTGCTTCAGTTCTTTTATGTCCAGGCATGTTTGAACTCTCAAAGGTTCAGAGAAACCGTTACTGGTCAGACTTTTTACACATGATTAATAAAAGAGTTGCGGTATGACCTCAGGTCACGTGACCTTCGATGACCTTGGTACACGTGAAAATGTTAAATTTTGTTAACTCAGAATAGAAGGGCCATACATGGGCGCAGCCAGGATTTTCTTAGGGAGGGCCGCTGAGCTCAGGGTGAACTGAAATCATACGAAAACCGCCTGCCGGGAAGACGACGTGCGATGGTTTTCGCAAAACCTGCGGGCCTAAGAGGGGGTCCAGGCCTCTCGCCCCTCCCCCCCGCGTCTCTGGGCCCATATTTTGGTCTCATGTTTCATATAAAAGAAATAGAGTTTTTGTTACAAAAGCTCAGTTTGAGAGCGCAAATTTTACCATATTGAAGGTATACGAGACCACGCCCCAGAATCTCAAGAACTAAGAGAGCTACGGAGATGAGAGTGACACCAGTCGAAGGCTCGTCAAATTTCAGGAGAAATGAATGCATACTTATTGACCCTGGAGTTAATATTGTAGGATCAGAACGTCAAACAAAGTCATGCTATGACGTCCAAAACCTGGGGTCAGTTAAAGCAAATATGACGGTTCTTTAAATTCATCTTGAGCAATGAGCAGTCCAAAAACGACCAGAAACGTTTTGTTACTGTCAAAAGGATATTTTCTTCTCCTCAGGCCATGCAAGATCGGGTCAAAAGCTATTGGAACAAAGCACAGATTGGTGTCGAAACTGACACTCAAGCAAGGGTGTGGTTTTCTATCTCTTTGCGGGTGCCTCGGCTCCCACAAATTGGAAATGGGCGCCCACAATACAGTTTGGGCACCCACAACTTGAATTATGCTTAAATACTGAAATATAATTATATTCTCAGTCCCATGACGTTAACCACCTAAATTCAGCTTCGTATATAATAACTGGGGTTCATTTACTCCATTGTCATCCACCAGTTGCTTTTCCCCACCATCCTCCAAGTAACATTGTGTCAAGCCAAGTTCTGGAGAACGGTCCTCCATTAGACGGAGTGTATCTACCTAAGTCGTGATTTTTTAACTGTGCACGTACGAATGAAGAGGACATTTTTATGAATCAAAGCGTAGGTACCATTCATTCTTGCCAATTCGCTCTGGTTCATATTTCACTGGGATAGGGGAGACGCTGGCAGCATGCCCAGGTTTAATCCATTTACCCCATTTTCTTTTCAATACTAAAATCGCTGATGAATCGGGTTAGCGTATCGTTCGCCTCAGCGATGTCGAAGCTTACAGCAGTTGACGAACACTAAAATTATGGAGGCAGCCATCATGGCTTCAGGCAAGTACCGCTACTGTTCCTCGAAACTCCCTCGCAGGTATGTGTCACGTGAATAAGTTGAAATCCTTTAGTGTTGTTTGTCAAAACATTCGTCGCTGCCGTTTGTAACTGTATTTGGTACAGCAAGGCAGAGTGTTGGGTAAGCATCGGGTGCGTCCAAGGTTTACCTACGTATTTTCCGCTCGCCGATTGGCACTTTTCTCTAGTACTGTGTATGTTGTGTATTGTATTTTGCCTAACGATATCACTGTCGATAAATACAATACCTAAAATGCACGAAATATTGGTCTAAGCTGACCCAAATACACTTCTCATTCCCATGATAATTCATAATCAATCTTAAACATTCCCCGGAATGTGTTTTTGGGATACCGGAAAAACCAGTCATATTCGCTTTAAGGATGTTGCCGCCGTAAAGCCGTCTATGATTTACGGAAGTCATCCTTCCGTTATTTACCTCCCGTAATCATTTCTCTGAACTTGAGGCATAAAAGCCTGTCACGACCCCGTCCCCCCCCCCTTCGATACGCAATGTCGGGATGTCCCCATACGCGTTTTTGTCACCCACAATCATTTTCCGAAAACCTCACCCATGCACTCAAGTAAATTCACTTCGAACATACGTTTTGGAATGACAAGTGTGAGTGTTTGGTTACGAATGGAAAACTGGGAAAAAGATCAGCGTAGGTCATCTTAGGTCATATCAGGTCCACGAAGGCCGAATATGACAACATTAAATGTGAATATCAAGCAAACGTCATTTGATCGATATGAAGATGGTGATATGTTCTTCAATGGCGTGAAAGTCCGGGGCAGGTCACGTCAGGTCAGATCAAGGACGATAACATGCAAAATATTTCTATATGTCTATCTCGTTCGAAAAATCACGGTGCCATCGCGTTTGATCTCGAACGAGACAGACACATTTTGCCTGTTGTCGTCCTTGATCTGATCTAACCTGATCTGCCCTTGACGACTTCCGTGCCATTACAAAAAGCTTCAGCATGATAATGGACATCAAATGACACTTTTTTGGCATTCGCGCCTTTACTCAATCCCGAGAAACGAATTTTGTAATACCTGATCTTAGTTAACGTTAAATGACCTTAGATGACCAATATTAACCCGCCCCGGACTGGGGGGAGTTGACCGCCCCCCTGAGGTTTTTCTGGGATTGCGAGAGAACCAACAAACACAGACTCACGAAACTTTGTGTACCTTTTGCCTCATCATTTTGACACCTTGTGTCAAAGTTTTGACTTCAGGTCAGGTCAGGTGCCTGGCCTAGATCAGGTTAAACAGACCTGTGTCCAAAAATGTTTAGCGCCCTCTAACTTTTTCGCAAAACAAAATATCACAATAATATTTTCAGGGATTAGTGACCTTGATTGATGCAACAAATCTGTAATCTCAGATTTTTCGGAACTTTCAGGGTCATTTACCTAAGGTCAAGCCCATTTTTAAGACATGTCGTTGTTTTTTTTTCGGAAATTGACGGAATATTTCATAACATTTTTAGTGTGGAGTCAAGCAGACATCTAGTTGCCGTCATTGGGAAAAGTATCAATGACTTCCAGTCAATGACCTGAGGTCAGGTCACGAACAACTGTGGTAGGCCAAAATGCACCACAGTCAAAATCGACGATGAATTACTCAGAATGGGTAGAAAATGGCAGAACTGGCTTGCACAGACGTAATACCAGGAACCTCAAAAAGTTAAAAAAGAATTGCATATTTTGGAAATAAACAGGCTCTCGCGAATAAAGCTCCGCCAATTGTGTTAATTGGTAAGTAATGCATTTTTCCAAAATTTAAGCATGAAAAACCATCACAAGAACTTCTAAGATCAATAAAATTTACATGTACAGGCTTTTTCGCGAAAATAAAGGAACGCTAAAATTAGTTTCCGTTATTTAATTTGTTACTGCATACGGCTACGGCGCACGCCGACAGCCATCGCGAAAATTGCAATGTCTTTAACTCAACGTTTGGGCTTATATGTTGGACAAATCCGAGAAATTAGATATGTATCGGCATTTGCGGACCTTTACTTGTGCGCTGGTGCCTTTACCTATGCATTATTAGTCACAGCCCTTGAGATTCAGGTCGTTTCTCGGTCTCATGCAATCGGCTATGAGAAAACATATATAGGACGTAAATTGCTTACATATTATCTAGAACTAAAAATGAGACCAGTCTCGAGCTCCACTCGTCACAAGCTTTCCAATGGTATGCTTATTTTTATCGTACGACCAACCGTTCGTGAGTTAGAGGGGGGCGGCCAACTGCCCCCCGTCGGGCATGATTGTAACCGACCGACGGTCGTGCGCGGGTTAATATTTTTCGGACAGTTCCTTTTTTATGCATGATAAAACATTTGCAAAGGTGATTCCACCACGTATGCTTGAAGTAACTTTACTTGAGTGCCAGTTTCGACATAAATCAGTGCTGTGTTCCAATGGCTGTTGATGTGACCCGACATGCCCCGAGGAGAAAAAAATAACTTTTTGACAATGGGAAATCCTTTCTGGTCCTTTTTGGGCTGCTCGGCACTCAAGATGAATTTATAGGACGGTCATATTTGCTTTAATTGCCCACAGATTTTGGACGTCATGACAAGACCTTGTTTGACCTCATGACCCTGCAACATCAACTCAGGGTCAATAAATCTACGTTCCTTCTCCATGAAATTTGTTGAGTTTCCGATTGGTGTCATTCTCATCTCCGTTGTGCTTTTAGTTCTCGAGATCCTGGGGCGTGATCTCGAGAATCCTCAAATATGGTAAAATTTGCGCTCTCAAGATGAACTTTTATAACAAAAACGCTGTTTCTTTTATTTGCGATATATGATGACAAGGAGCCTTCCATTCTGGCTACACAAAATTTAGCATTTTTACGAGGTCATCGGAGGTCGCGTGATACTTTGATACCTAAAAAATGTTCGAATATTCGGATTTCAAATACAGTTTCACACAGTTATCTGACACCGAACAAACCCTTGCAGCAAGACCTCTTCGAAATGCCGGAGGCTATGACTCCTGACGCGTTGACCTGGTCATTCTTAAACTTGCACAGGTGAATTCAGAGCATACAAAACCCCATCCACAGCATTTTGGTCAAAATCCGAGACATAGGGGTTGGACAATCACCACTTTGCCGTATTGATTTGTCGTGGAATCAAACCTGGCAACCCCAGCTAGTTCTGTCCATCATACTGGAGTGCTGGACGCGGCAACACCCCACGCCCCGCTCTGTGATGTTATTATCGGCTTGTGTCGCTTGTGGAAATGCTCCATATCCACCACCGCATCACAGTCGCTGCGTTCGTCAGTGACATCAGCGATCCCTGCCAGCGGCCCCGTCCGTGGTCTTCCGGACAACTCACCACCATAGCGAGACCTCCGACGATTGCACACTGCAATCAGCGCCATGTGGCGCTGAGTCACCGGACGGAAACGCCTCCCGCCCAGCCGACGGCCCGGGACGGACACAGCTCACACCGACAGCCCGGGACGGACACAGCTCACACCGACAGCCCCGGACGGACACAGCTCACACCGACAGCCCGGGACGGACACAGCTCACACCGACAGCCCGGGACGGAGACAGCTCACACCGACGGCCCGGGACGGAGACAGCTCACACCGACAGCCCGGGATGGACACAGCTCACACCGACAGCCTGGGACGGAGACAGCTCACACCGACAGCCCGGGACGGAGATAGCCTGTGCCGGCGACACGGAAGTGACCGTGTGGAAACTCAGAGGCTCACATGACGGTACTGATGTCTCAGCCAATTGTGCCAGGGATGGGAAGCCAATAGAGGCCAGTTAGAAGAGGACTTGTGCGCATGAGGCGATAAACATTTCGTGCACGAAATTATGGTTATACAGCTCCGGAATATAAATGTTTTATCGCTTTATCCATACCCAGGAAAACCGGGAGAGTCCATGGCCGAGATAATCCCTAGCCTCGTGAATGCTTTGCTTTTCCTAGAGAAACTTGCTGTTGCTCACTTCACGAGAAACTAGCACATTAACGCACGCTAATCATGTTATGTTATGCTATGTTAATCATGTTATGTTATGGTGGATGCAGCAGTATCTTACCTTAAATGAATTAGGAGCTGAAACTGGTGCTGAACTGGACGTGGAACTGGAAACGGAATTTATCGCTGCCGACATGGGTGATGGTGATATCATCGCAACATCATGGCCGCAATAATCTCCTATGATGATGAGGGTGATGATGATGAAGATGATGTGGCAAATACGACGGGCATCCTAGTACGTAGAAGGTGAATTAAGGTCATCAGTCCTCCATTGTAGCATTTAGATAAGTTAATGATAAAAACAGTACTGATAAGGTACTCATCATTTTATTCGACGATCAAAGTTCTCCTGTCCGTTGGAGTGTATGACACTCAGCCATTTACCCTGAAGTTTGTTCAGCAAGTTTATTCGGTTGAAGATCGCCCGAAACGCTGTGCATATTGCCAGATCCGCTGTCGCAACGTTCTCATCGCCAGAATCGGGCCTATCCAAATGTGAGATCTGAGTCCGATTGCAGGAGAACGCGCCCCGTGTGGAGTTCCTGAAATGCGAGCCACGCGCCGTGCGTTTCGAGATATGTGGGTTCATCCAACGTCGGCCGGCCGGCAGCCGAGAGAAAAACATGTTTTCGCAGCTCGAGCTCCGCGCGGCTCGCAGTCGATACGACCACAGGTCTCGGCCGCCAAGTGTCGAGAACAAACGGCTCCCAGGGCTGCGGCAGCCCTTGGAGGCAGAACTTACGGCGTGGAACGGCGCTCGCCCCGGTCTGGTTAGTGCACAAAGGTACGAGAGGGGTAGAGCTGGGATTTGTTCCTGCGATTTGGAGCTCAAGGACGATGACTGGATCATTATGTATGTCTGTAGATCATTCTGATGGTAAAAAAAACACAGAACACTCAGCCCAAAGCGCCCTCCACCAAAAAGCGCTGGTGTGGGCTCCCATACCCTAAAAAAGGACGTTTTCATTTGCGGGGGCCTCCAGAAGTACAGGGGGTCTAACACGGCCTCAAATAAGTCTCTTAAAGCATCAATGGGACCTCCTATTGCATTCAGGGTGCCTCCTATAGCCTCAAGGGGCCTCCTTTGAGCATCTTATAGCTGTGTAATGTTGAAGGCCCGCTATGGCTTCAGATGTCATATTTGAGAATCCTGTAAGCTCTCAAAGGGGTCAAAGGGGATCTTTTTGTTTTCCCAATGGGGACCGCCCCCTTGCCCCCTCTATCTACGTTTCTGCTGAGAACATAACCATTGTGTTAGATCGATATAATTTTAGGGAATGTCTGGGATCAGGTAGATTGTATCATTTACGTTCATAGTTTTCGAACTGTTGTCATCGTCAGGAATTTTACTTGCCACAGAAATGTGCAAAGTACATAATAGTGTGGCAAGTGCATAGCCATACGGGCACAGGCAGGATTTTTTTAACCTGCGCACGACCGTCGGTCCGTTTCGAACATCGGTGACTGGGGGGAGGGCAGTTGGCCACCGCCCCCCTCGAACTCACGAACGGTTGGTCGCACGATAAAAATAAGCATACCGTTGGAAAGCTTGCGACGAGTAGAGCTCGAAACTGGTCTAATTTTTAGTTTTAGATAATATTTAATATTTAGGGCAATTTACGCCCTATATAGGGGAGAGTGGGGTAAGGCGCCCACTTGGGTAAAGCGCCCACCACCATCTAGCGGCGAAACTAAACGTCGTACCCCCATTTTAGAATTATTGGTAAGCAGAGGCCTTTCGGAAAGGCGGCGGGGTGGATTTTGGTGCACCTGGTGAGTTCGAACTGGTTACAACGAAGCGATGTTTGTTTTCGTACGTTACGATGTAAAAAATACAGACGTTAAGATTACGTTTGTGTATATCTGGCCGTCAGCTTACGCATAGCAACATATGGTGGCAAAAAGCCTTGTGTAAGAGCATGTGTATGGTATGATCTATTTGGGTCGTGATTGTCTCGTCATCCTGATACGTTTGAAATAGTTGCAAATGGCGCCTGTCGACAAAGCGCCCACCCCCAGGGTCGGGGTACAGCGCCCAGTGGGCGTTTTAACCGCACTTAGATGGGCGCTTTACCCCACATTCATGCAAATAAAAAAACATCCTTGCATATATGCATTCCGGAAGTCAAGAGTTAGAATCGGTGCTTGGTTGGCAGTGGAGCGAAAGTAACTATGACAAAACTGACCAAGGGGTAGGTCAGTACACTGTTTCCCCCTCTCCCCGCTTCAAAGTATGGTCTTGTTTTTTACTAATAAAATGATGCATGACGTGACGCAGACTGGTGAGAGCTATCACCTTCACCCTAGTACAGGATGATACTGCCCCTCCCCTCGCATATAATGATACGCATAAGGGCTGCGCTGATTTGTACTGATGCATCAGTACAAATCAGTGATGTCAGGGGTGTACTGTTGCAGATATCATGCCTAGAAAATACGTAAGGAAGACTACGTGGGCAAGCTATAGTACTGAAAGTCTACAAGCTGCGTTGACTGCTCTAGGAAATGGTGAAAAGCTGAAAAGCGTGTCGACCCGATACAGCATCCCCCGCAGGACGCTCCGCCGCCATAGAGACAAGGTTGTCCAATCTCCAGGACGTCCGAAGCTGGGACGTTTCAGGCCAGACATCAATGAAGCATTTGAGGAGAAGCTTAAAAATTACATTTTGGACATGGAGAAGGCATTCTTTGGCCTAACGACTACCGATGTCCGGCGCCTTGCTTACGAGCTCGCCCAGATGGAAGGCATCACTCACCGATTTAACATGGAGCAGAAGATGGCCGGGCGAGACTGGCTACGTTGTTTCTTTCAACGCCATCCTGATCTCTCTATCCGGAAGCCTGAGGTGACCAGTTTGGCTCGAGCTGTGTGATTCAACCTCCCACAAGTGAAACGTTTCTTTGACATCTACGGAGAACAGCTCGACGCGTGCAAGGCGAACCCGATGCGAATATGGAACGCTGATGAGACAGGACTGACGACGGTACAGCAGACTCTGTGTTGGCTACCAGGGGACAACTCCTAGTGGGCAAGGTAACTAGCGCAGAGAAAGGTAGGTCGGTGACAGTCATGTGCGCCGTCAATGCGTGCGGCCAGTACGTCCCACCAATGCTGATTTATCAGCGCAAGAGGATGGTAGAAACACTCTCAAAAGGTGCTCCGCCTGGTTCATAGCCACAGTAACACCCTCCGGCTTGATGGATTGCGATTCGTTCTTGATGTGGCTCAGGCACTTCGCAAGCGTCGTGAAACCCAGTGCAGAGGAAAAACACATCATCATTATAGATGGACACCAGAGCCACAAGTCACTAGCCGCTGTCGACTATGCCAGAGAGCACGGAATCGTAATGATTACTCTTCCGCCTCACTGCACCCATCGTATGCAGCCATTGGACGCAAGTATCTACAAGGCACTGAAAAGTGCCTACAACACTGCTGCAGACTGTTGGATGCACTGCCATCCTGGCAAGCGCATTACGGACTACTAGGACTAGGTCGCGGAAATCTTCTGCGCTGCCTACAGCAAAGCTGCCACCATCGAGAAAGCTACCAACGGGTTCCGGTGTACGGGTTTGTGGCCCCTGGACACTAGCATCTTCACCGACGAAGACTTCGCTCCGTCCATGCTAATTGAAGAGGAAGATCTCCACTGTTCGGATGGTCCCGCGGGTATCTGTGAGCAGCAAACTAGGACGTCCTCTGCCGTCCAGACAGAGCAGGAGCACATTTTTATCGTCCACATTTTTATCCAACAGCACCATTTTTGTCGTCTTAGGACAGCAAGCGGAGGCAACAGCGCATGCCGTGCAAAACTCGGCGACTACGAGCAGTGCAGAGAAGTGGACCTGTGAGCAGGCCCCGGGGCTCTGCGTCAACGGCTATGCCTAGCACCTCAGCTTCAGGCTTAGCTGACATCTTTTCGCCAGTCAAAGCAGCGGTCAGAACGAGAACGAGGAAGGCAGAGAAGGCCGAACTCCTCACGTCTTCACCATACAAGAGGCGTCTCGAGGAGAAGAAGAAAGTGCCAGTAGTGAAGAAGGAAGCCAAGAAAAGCACAGTGCGCAACTATAAGAGTGACGACATCACTTGCTTCGTCTGCGGCATGCTCTTTAGGCGTTCTTGTGAGCGCTGGATCCAATGCACGGAGTGCAGCTCCTGGGCTTGCGAGCCGTGCACAGATGCAGACGAAAAGCAGAAGTCGTATGTCTGTGACTTCTGCCGTTAAACCTGAAAAAGCAGCTGTAACCACCAGTAGAAGTCACTCATGTAAACAACAGGGTCGATTTTGTTCTAAAACGTAACATTTCTTCATTCTATATGACAGTCCTTCTTCGGTGATATACGATTGTAGACTGGCGGATGGCAGTGGGAAGCCACGATTCTGTTTGGTAGATACGTTGGTGCATTTCTGAGGAACGCGACATTGAGTTCTTGTCCTCGCAGGTTGTAGCGAGCGAAGAGCCTTTGGGCATTCCGTTTCTGCAGGTGGAGGGTACAGGCCTTGTTTCTACGTGCATGTATGTATTCTAGCAAATTTACTTTGCAAGAAATGCCTGCTGATAGACCTTTTGTCAAAGAATACACACTTTTTTGGATGACTTAAAGGCATGCAATTTTGCCAACACAGACTAAGTTTGTCTTTCTTGTGTTGCCAACGCGGCGTCGATAACAGTAAATTTTGGAATCAAAATAAAACCATAGCTGAATTCTCCGGCTTTCGATATCGAAGAGGTCCAAGTTAGGTGATCTTTCCGTTTTGAGATGACTAGAGTTACTGATGTGCTACTGCTCACGCATCGGTTTCATAACTCCTTTGTTTTGTTCGCAAACGTGTGCTCGGAATAACAACACGGATGGTGACTGCTCATTCACCCTTTTGAAGAAATAATATCAGGGTAAGGTACAGAATCTCGCGGTTATGGCGGAGCTTTGGTTGAGGGGCGTTTTGCCCCACACCAGCGGGCGCTTTACCCCATATAGGGGGTAAAGCGCCATTTTAAACCGGTTTGAGAAAAACGATTTTAATCTATTTTAGAATCATTCCTTCAAAACAGGTGTTTCACAACAGCTAGCCAATTTATCAGAGCTTCTTACCATACCCTTCATTCCTTTGCAGCATTGCGACCAAATATGATATTGTCGTTTTTCCTTAAGGTGTGCGCTTTACCCCTCTCCCCTACGTTTTCTCATAGCTGATTGCATGAGACCGAGAAATGGCCTGAATATCAAGGACTGTGACTAATAACGCATAGGCAAAGTCACCAGAGCACAAGTAAAGGTCCGCAGATGCCGATACACATCTAATTTCCCAGATTTGTTCAATATATAAGCCCAAACGTTGAGTTAAAGACACGGCAATTCTCCCGCCAGATGTCGGTGTGCGCCGCTGCCGTATGCGGTACCAAATTGACGGGAACTAATTTTAGCGTTCCTTTATTTTCGCGAAAAAAGCCTACATATGTAAATTTCATTGATCTTAATGGTTCTTATGATGGTTTTTCATGCTTAAATTTCAGAAAAATTAATTAGTTACCAATCTACAGAACTGGCGGAGCTTTATTCGCGAGAGCCTGTTTATTTCCAAAATACATTTTTCAAACTTTTTGAGGTTCCTGGTATTACTTACGTCTGTGCAAGCTAGTTCTGCCATTTTCTACCCATTCTGAGTAATTCATCGTCGATTTTGACGGTGGTAAATTTTGGCTGACTACAGTTATTCGTGACCTGACCTCAGGTCAATGACTGGAAGTCATTGATCCTTTGCCCAATGACGGTAACTAGACGTCTGCTTGACTCCACACCAAAAATGTTATGAAATATTCCGTCAATTTCCGAAAAAACGACGATACGTCTTAAAAATGGGCTTGACCTTAGGTCAATGACCTGGAAAACTCCGAAAAATCTGAGATAGCAGATTTGTTGCATCTATCACGATCACTAATCCCTGACAGTATTATTGAGATATCTTGCTTTGCGAAAACGTTAGAGGGCGCTAAACTTTTTTGGAGATAGGTCTGTTTGACCTGACCTAGGTCAGGCACCTGACCTGACCTGAGGTCAAAATTTTGACGCGAGATGTAAAATTGATAAAACAAAACGTACACAAAGTTTCGTGACACTGTGTTAGTTCGTTTTCTCGCAATCCCAGAAAAACCTGGGGGGGGGGCAGTTAACTGCCCCCCAGTCGGGAACGGGTTAAGGGGAGGAGACCGGAGTTCAGTGTGAACTAAGATCATACGAAAACCACTGCTGGTAAGACGATGTGCAATGGTTTTCACCAAAAAAAAACATGGGCCTGGGGAGGGCGCCCCCCTTGGCTGCACCGTTGCACGGCTGCGTGACAGGTGACAGTCCTGACGAGGACAGTAGACCAAAAAATGCTAACACCTTTTCGGTCGACTCGGAAACTGTCCTTAACATCGATTCAAAGTTCTTCTTTTCTCAACAGCGCACTCTGCAACAATCGCCAGATGCGTGCCGGTAACAACGTCGCAAGCTTCACGTCTCAAGTCTTGCGGACAGTATGATAAAACCAATGTTTCGTATCTGAGCAGATTGCAATACGAGGAGTGACATCACGCTTCGGAACGATAAATGAGGCACGGTCAGATTGCCCCATTGATAAGTTAATACAAATTGACCCTGGCTTATTTGCTTCTGAGGTTACCAGTACGACCACTGAGCAGAGTCGACAAGTGCCACCATTCTAGGTAGAAATAGTTGAAGTCTGAAGCTCGCACCGGAAATGGTCAATCTTATCAGAGACCAAGCCACAATATGACGTTTGTGTTTCGTAGAACTTGATGAGCCTTGTCACGGGAGCACCCCGTGGCACTGCAGTGAGGTAGGCGCGTACAGTGACTGGAGATATTGTTCGGGCTCGTACTGGCCCAGAATACACATGTGAAATTGTGGATTATCTCTAATACGAGCCATCCTGATACCAAGACATGAGGAGCTGATCTCGCAATTGGCCGCAGCTGTCGATTCACCCCAGAACGTACCGACTAGGCGCTCCGGCCGCGTGGTGCGTCGTCCGACGTACATGAAGTACTATGAATGCTTGTGACTCATGTGAACCCGAGATGCTGTCACGGGAGCACCCTGTGGCACTGCAGTGGTAAGACGCGTACAGTGATTGAAGATGTTCGCACTCGCACCGGCCCAGAATACACATGTAAGGCTGTGGACTGTCTCTAATACGAGCCATCCTGATACAAGCCGGCTAAGGTGAAAGCCCTGTAAATGGTGTGAAGCATCATGAAGTGATGATATGGGTCCCACTTGGCCTTTACTGATCGACCGCCCAAGCGCTCGGAGAAAAAAAAAACGTTATGTGAAGCTGGGTGAAGCTGTGACACATCCCCTTTCATCGCGAATCTGCAGCTAGGCGCCGCATGACCATGGAGTCGTGCGTCCTTAAGCCCTAATGAACGAGCGAACGAACGGCCGCCCGAAGCACTCGACGCCACACCGTTACCTAGTACCGCCAATCGGGGGCATTCCTTGAGACGTTAATGTGAGCAGTCTCGACTCGTGAGGCTCTGCTCCACGCTCCTCCCGCTCGCCCGCCGCCCTGAGATCCGTCCGGGGCCGGGCCAACCCGTGGGTTCTCGGCTCGGCCGCCGCTGCCCTTACAGCATCCGGACGGCATTCTGACCGGTGCATGCTGCGGTCGCCCCGACCGCGTGACGTCACACGACCGGTTTCTGGGAGGGCCGCCGCTCCATACATTCCAGCAGCAACGTCACGAACTCCCAGGGCTGCCACGTCTCGGCCTACACCGCCGCAGTGGTGCTCCGCCCGAGAACTGGGCGGCCACTTTGCGTCCGCGCATTGGGAATCGCTTTACTCGCAGCACTTCAACCAGCCACGTGCCATCTTCCCAGGTAACAAATACAGGCCGCGAAGTTGGTGGATTTCCATCGACTGCTAGTGGTCCAGAACTTGCCGCATTAAGGTGAAAATTTCCTCCCAGACGCGCTGGTTATAGGACCTTATGAAGAAGAGCTACCAGGGCGGCAGTAACACAGCTTCTGCTGAAAGCTTGTCACAACGACGTAAGCCGAAGACGGCGTCAGCAGAGCCGCACGTGCGGCGGTTTGACGCAGTCGTCGCAAATCGTCCTGTGACGTAATGTGGACAGTCCGAGGCCCACTACTCCCCGTAATCAACCAGAGGACAGCCGGCGAAGCAGCACTGTGGTCAGCTCACACCAGACCGGTGACGGCCAGCGGGAGTGCAGTACAACAGTGATTAGTGCACTACAGTACAGCGTCTCCGGCCCGTCGGCCGGAGACGGCCGACGGGCCCGCAGCAGCAGACACATTCAGTGCTCATGCTACAGACTGAGGGTTTTCATGACAGCTATGCCACAGCACGCAGCAGGCCAACGCCACAATCGACAGCAGTGACTAAGTTTATTTGGACTATCAAGGGCAATTATTACAAAAATAAACTGAATGAACCAATCCGATACTTGATATTCCTGTGCTTGGCCAGTTACAGCGAGCGAAGCAAACGACGCCGGCTGCGAAAGGTCCCGGCTAATAAATAACGCCCTGGACTCCCTGCCCGGACCGACTGTACTATCGCCAGGGTTCAGAAGACGGCAGGACGGTCGGGCAAAGGGGACATAACTGATCACGCATCACAGCCCACAAACATGTCAGAGGGGCGCTGTGTTGGTACGGCTAGAGGCAGAATATGGGGCACATGTGGACTCTGACGGCGGCTGGGCGCGGCGCCGGCCGGCTCCCGTGGAAGACGCTGCGGCGGGGGCGGCCTCGGCTCGGCGCCCGTCACGCCGCGCCGAGGCGCAGGCGACCTGACTAGACTACCGGTCTACGCGCTACAGAGTCGCTGTCGCGGCCGGGGCGCCGCTACCCTCCGCCGCCGCGCCGGCGCCCGTCTCCGGCGCCACGCGCGCCCGCCGGCCGTCCCGGCGCTCCGGGCGGCGCCCGCCGCCGCCAGCCAGTCTCATCACTGTCGCTCGCGTCGCTCCCGCGCTCGGAGCATCGACGTCCGCGCTTTGTACAATTGAGTCGCACAGATAAAACCCACGCCGGGCCGAGCCGTGCGGCCGGCCGACGCCGTCCCTCGGCGGCGCGGCGGCTCCGGCCGAGCGGCGGCCCGGTGCGAGCCGGCGGCCGCGGCCGCGCGGCGCTTGGTCCTTCAGCTGTTCGGCCGGACCGGCCGAGCTCAGCGGGACGAGATGAGAGACGCCGTGGCGGCGATGCCCAGGCCGACGCCCAGCTTGACCAACGTGTTCCATACCTTGCTCTCCATATCTTCGGGGTACCGGAAATGCTCGCAGAGCACCGCCTGCGGAAAGCGACGAACCCATTTACGCTCCAGCCCCGGCAACAGGTCGGGGGCCCGCACACATCAGAGGCCGTGAGAGCCCAGTTCCCGAAAGTGACACACTTAGTTGCAGTGAACCTACAGCCAGCATGTCTGCGAAAATGAAAACAAATGAGGTGGTGATGGTGAGAATACACGCGATTCTGCACACAAAGGGTTGCGACGGTCAACCCCCACCCCCTATTTCAGGGGCAATGTATTCGACTTCGAAGCGCGTTTAGGAAAAAGCTCCCAAACCTTCAGTATACAGGTCTCTGGAACGACCACAAGCAACACAATCGTTCAGGACACAAGACTGGCCATAACTATCCCGAAGTAAAACGGGCTCCCCTTTAAAATGACGAAAATGCGCATAGGTCAAGAACAAGACCAAGACACCTGGGACGCCATTCGTATGAACTAAGAGCTACCATAACGCTGAAGTGACGAAAATGCGCATAGGCCAAGGACAAACCCATAACACCTGGGAGGTGATTCGACATGAACTAAGATCTATCATAATGCTGAAACTTGAGGTGTACTGGTACAAAAGAAACCTAAAACCTCAACTTTACTGAACTAGGGCCTTAATGCTTTAAATGAGGTTTAAGTTCCTTCGACACTTAGGTATCTCAACATTCACCAAAAACACTCCAACTGGACATTACAATGGACCTATCCGACCTATGAAGAAACGACACCTGAACCCGCGTTCGAGCAGCGCCAGGTGTTTCCCGCTACCGTGCTCTGACTGCGGGCAGGCGTTAGGCGTTACACTTGGGAGAGGGCCGCCGTCGTCCACACGTCATACCCCAGCCTCCGCCGCACTCACCCAGCCGCCCTCCTGTCGCACGAACCCGGTCAGGTGCTCGGACGCGTACAGGCTCATGAAGCGCGCGATCTCCGCCACAAAGTCCTCCATCTGTTTCTCCTGGCAGTAGAGCGCCAGCCGCGCGCCGAACGCGTAGAAGGTGACGATGCGCGCCCAGGTGATGTTGCCGCGCTCGAACAACTCGTCGGCCACGCCAACGAACGTCTGGTAGCCGGTCTCCTCGCGGATCTGCAGCCGGCTCACCATGCCGGTGAACAGCGGCCGGTGCTTCACCAGGATCTCGTCCACGCAGCGGCGCAGCGTCTGGCAGACACGGTCGCCGGTCGGCTGCCGGTGCTTGCCGATCACGTAGTAGACGGTGTCGAGCGCCAGTTTCTCGGCTTCGGCCTGCACCGGGTCCCGATGCGTCTGGGTGGCCTTGTCCGTGCAGCGGTGCGGCACCAGCGCGCCCAGCAGGGGCACGCGCGACAGCAGACAGCTGGCGGCCAGCTGGTGACCACCACAGGCGGCCGATGCCGGCTCAGACGTCTCGTCGGCCATAGCGGCGGCGGCGGCGGCGGCAGCTGCCGGCGGCGGCGAAGGCGGCGCGCCGGCGGCCTTGCGCACGGCCGGCGGCGCCGGCTCCGTCTGCGTGTCGCTGTCGGTGCGGGGGCGCGACTCGGCCGACGAGGCGATCGGCGCGGGCGGCATCCGGCTGCCGGCAGGGACGGCCACTGTTCAGCGACGCTGCTGCCGGTCGGTCCCAGCGATCCTGCTGGCGTCCAGGACACTGTCAAAATGCAGCCAGCAGCATGGTGACCCAATGCAACATGGTGCATAGTGAGCAAACTGAAGGAGACTACAAACATGCTTGCATCCCATAACACAAGCCTATCCACTCATGTCCACATGGTTATGCATATGTTGGTTAACCCTTCCTTGACAAACATAACCCAATCTTGAAAATTATCCATTTCAACAACACAATGGTTATGTCTGAATGAATGTAATTCAGAATTAAAACAGCCCATACCACAACACAATGAATCAACTGACTGCAAAATGCACCAAACATTCACCTTACCTCTAGGCTGGACATTCTGGAGATTAAACAAGAAATGTATCAAAAGAAGAAAGGTACTCAGGCACTAAATTCATTTCCCATGATAGGTAACAATTTTGATGGTCATAATGTTTCTGACACAACATCACTTCACTCCCATGACATACTGAAGACAGGACAGCTAAATTAAGAGACACACTGGCACCCACCACACAAGAAGTACACCAATGTTAAAACACAGAAATAGTAACTACCAAAAAGACTTTATGCACAAATGTCATGGAGCTTCATTCAATAAAAGAAAATGGAAAGGTGCTTGAACCACCTACTGGATAAAGAGATGTTAAGATTCTAAACATGTTAAATCACAAACACAAGGCATATCCTTACCAATTCAGCCTAGGCTGACCCCTTTCTGTAATAGTTTTTAATAATTGTCAGCTACCAAGTTGTCATGTCATTTGTGGGCATCTGACAGCTGCTTATCTATATTCTCCAAAGACTTTATGATATAGCTGACATCATTTAGCCACTATGATGATACACCACTAAGGACTATCACAAGTGTCAACTTCATACCTCAGATGTGTGATAGGAAGAGATCTTTCAGATCCCATGCTTCATCTCATAGCTCAATATGATAATGGCAATGCCTATGAATTTGACATGGTGAAGCTATCTTTCCATGAAATTCTTCAGATACTGTCAAATCAATGGACCATGTCATTTCATGGTACAGTAATGTTAACATGTTCAGGAAAGGTGGCCACCCCTCCCCCCCTGAACCTTTCTTAACTTTAAAACTCTGCTGAGTTCCTCACATATATGGCATTAGAGTCTGGTAACAAACTCAAACTGGCATGAACTCTCATCCTAACAAGACCTATTCAAAACAGGTTGAAAACAAGGATTAATGCTTGAAAATGCTAAAAATCATGACCAATGTACTTAAAGATAAAGATGCATAAGCCATTGATACTATGGCATGTGTTAAGTATGGCATGGCTCAAAACTACGCCCCTTTTATTATTATACGAAAATCAAATGGAACTGTCACATCAATGTTAAAATACATAAATTACTTTGATTCAGCCACCATTTGAAATTGTTTTGTGTCATGAAAGCCATGCTATAGTCAGCAAATGCATACATATCAAGTCAAGTTGGAAACAGGCTATAAATGGATAACTCATGGGCGAGACAACACATTAATCAGGCTAACAGCCTGACCTGCAAGTATAAATTTCCACAGGATATCTTGTATTTGAACATAAGCCAATGGAAATCACTTCAGGACATCACCACGTAAAAACTTATGTGTACAAGTTCTGTTTCAGCCACAGAACTTAACAATCACAAATGAATAGAAGCTCACGCGCTCATGTGCAATTTTCTTTTGTTATTCTCACCGAGTTCGAGTCCACACCCTATGCGCTGTAATCGTCGCTCCACCTCAGTATAGAAAACAGGCAAACGAACAAGACACTCGGTTAGGCAGTGTTTCTGAAAAGCAGAAACCAAAAGACCTTTCACATTAAACGTATTTACCTTCAAAACTGCAGACACTTTAAGCACACCAAAATCGCATGGATTCACAGCGTGGACCGACGTACTCCGACACCTGCACTACACCGTGTGAACACAACGGGTGCAAGCTGTTCCAAAAGTGAAACGGACATGTCAAATGATCCATTACTAAATGCTACAGAAAGATTCCCCAATGTTCAAGTTTCATATAAATATCAGTAAATTTCAATATTCCATATGTAACAAGATAAAAAGCTTTCTTTTTAGCATCATACACAGTTTATATGTTATTATCATTATATTGTTACAGCTCTATTGCTATGAATATCACGTCACTGCCAATGTTATTCAGAATTATTCAGATACTGTCTGCTTTCAGTTCGTGGTTTTCAAAGTTATACTACGCTGAAACTCCTTTCAACGTTCTTGTTGCTCAAGAACTTCTTGAACTTCCGTTCAACTTGTTCAACGGAATACCACTAACTTTGTCGTGGTTAAGCATGTGCAACCCTTCAAATCAATATCAGAACCAAGAGCAAAAGTATAATATGAAAAAGGGCTTTTATTGAATTTCTCAATCCTTAGCTGTTTTCTTTACGCATGGTGTGCGGACCTCATAAGACGTCTTTGTGGAATGGCTGCCTGATTTTCTGTCAGAATGGCGTAAAGAAGAATTTATAAATCATACAACTTTCACATTTGGATCAAATTGAGAAAAAATAATTCCTTCCTCGCGATTCACTGACGTATGAATGCTAATTAGTGATTCTGTTCAAAGGGTGTCAAAGAAAAGGGTAGTGTCCTGATATTGTTCACATTTGAGAATAATGAAATTTAATTTTTCAACAGCGATGCACCTTTCAGCCACGATGATCAATCAATCAATCGATGAAAAGACGGCTGTCAGCACTATACCGTGAGACAGTTTCAGCGGGTTGGATACATTCTCGAAATCCACGGTTTCACGGAAAATGGTTGTGAAATTAGTACTCAAAGTAAACAGTATCAGATCACGTGGAGTGGTGCGTTACGTAAGTGGAAATTGCAAAAGCCTGTGAATACATTCTACTCGACTGTCGTCATAGAATTTGTCGGGAATTGGGGAACTGCTTTGATAGAGGATTAATGAACGTCAGACTCGCATGGGGAAACAGGCATTTTATTGGATCCATAACAAGCTGCAATAGTTTGTTACTCCCCACTCATATCCATACCCGTCTTGTACCTTATATGGACTAAAAGCGCATATGAAGTGCACAGTACCAATAGGAGACGGTTCCTCTGCTCACAGAATTCTGCTTAAACTTTGTTGAATTTACTTCTGAGGTCAGTCATACCTTGCAACAATCTCACTTCCTGAAGCTGGCTTGTGCCAGAATTTGGATTAAGACCTGTTCATCCCCTCAGAGTAACTGAAAACTGGATGATGGGATTGCTCATTGCAGTTTTTTCAGGATGATTGCATCATCAAAAGTATGAGTTGTATGGCCATTGGCAGTCTTTATGTTTCCCATGGCCACTGAAATATTTACTTCTTTTGATTTTTTGCTACACCTTGACACCCAGTGTGAAATGAATTTGGCCACACTTTGTGGAAATGGCTAAATCCAAATGAAAGCAATTGCTCATGCTGAGTCTGAGATGTTTTTGAGCTAGGAGCAGGCTTTCTATTGCCCACTTTGTGCAGTCGTTATCTGACTGGTATTGGCGATGAAGGAAATCACAGTAACTATAGACTGTTGTTTTATAATAGCTCGTTAATTTCATTGTCAAGCCCACTGTAGCATTCAGGCATATTTGCAATGAGTAATTTGTTAAAGTAATTTTGCTTCTCTACTTTGCACCAATCCATGAAATGGCTAGGTTAGGATTTTTATAGAGATTCATAAAGTAGAAACCACAAGCCACCAAGCCAAATCATTATGTTTGTCACTGTATCCACATCATGCCACAACTACATCATGTTTATCTCCTGTTTTCTGTGCTGTGCAGCCCATTGCAAGTTACATTGTCTCTTTTGAGTTGTGTTTCATCTCCTTTTTTGCTACATAACTGATCTGATTCAAGGAAACCCACTTGATGGATTAATGTCATTGGGAAGGAGCATTGGATTAGGATACATGATTCCAGTTTTCAAGGGACTCAGCAGCAGACCTCTGTAGGTCCAGTGGTAATCCATGAGAATAATAGATGTGCACAAATACTCTAGGAATCCCTCCTCAAAAATGCCCATTACATTTATGATTGGAAAGATTTTTCTCCCCAAAAAATATAATCACCTTTATGACTGCAAATCAGGTTTGCAAAACCTTATGATACTCATTACCAAGAAACACCCAGTAATGCATTGTTCAGGATATTCATGCCAGGAAATAGTTGCCTTGTACATATGAAAGCGTGGTCTTTTAAACATTCACACCTGAGGTATTTCCTTTATGGTCTTAAGGCACATGTGTGATATTGTATGTACAACCTCCAAATGTCAAGTTCCAGTGGCAGTTATATGCCTTGACACCAAGAATGAAAAAACAATATGTATAAAGCAGTATGTCTGCTGCTGCTGTATGAATGCCTTACAAAATGTCATTGAACTGTTGATAATGGGTGCTAATTTTCCACTGAATGTTGTTTCTAATATTGTTGCTAATACAGTGTAATAATACACCATCCTGAATTTTCTTCACTGACTTTCTTTTCCCCAGTGTATTTGTCACAGATTATAATGGGTGATCAATCTGGAGCAGTGGAAAGGTTTAGGACCTACCTGAGGATTAAGACTGTGCAGCCAAATCCTGATTATGGTAGGTACCCAGACATCAGTTTGATAATCTGTGCTAAGCCATGTCTCAGCAGAATCATACTTTAGTTTGGTTTTGCATGTTGGCCATTTTTGGTCTATCCATATCTCTTCCATTTTGCTGTAATGTGTTGGAATCCTGTTGTATGTGCTGGAATCACTCATAAAATCAGATAGCTAAATGCTCATAGTGTTTTGAAGGCTGTGTTTTGTTTTACCAGAGGGTGCTGTGAAGTTTCTGCGTGCTCAGGCCAACGAGATCGGCCTGTCTTGTCGCGTGGTGGAACCGGTCAAGAGCCGCCCTGTGGTGATCATGACCTGGGAAGGCGTCGACCCATCCCTGCCCACTCTGCTGCTCAACTCTCACATGGACGTCGTGCCAGTGTTCCCAGTGGGTGGAGCTGGCGGCCGACGCTGGTTACAGAAGGCGTGAGGCAGACTTATACAGAGTCGCTATTGGAAAGGAGAACATAATCGATAAATGATGACCATTAGGAACTGTATACGTTTTACAATCACATTTTCTGCTCTTGTATTCAGTATCCGCCTGTTGTGTTGCGTCGGTAACCTCAAGTGTGGAGTTCTATTTTCCATGTGCGTCCTCCGTCTGAGGTAATGCACCAAGCGTGATCCCGACCCCTCCTGATGACAATGCTTAGCTCTCAGAGAACGTGCCTACCATCTCCCGTGGCCCCTGTCCTTCCTGCAGGAGTACTGGGAGCACGAGCCGTTCGCGGCCGTGAAGACGGAGGCGGGCGACATTTTCGCCCGCGGCACGCAGGACATGAAGTGCGTCACCATGCAGTACCTGGAGGCGATCCGAGCGCTGAAGGAGCGCGGCGTGCGGCCGACGCGCACTGTCCACCTCACGTTCATGCCTGGTGCGTCCGGCCGGCAGGCCGCCATGTCTGGCTGGCTGTACAGCGGGTGACGTTGCATTGTAATTTGTACGCGATATCGGCGCGTTATTTAAAGGCACGGAGATTGGTACGAAGCAGTTATATCCGTTGGTGGCATCGGGGTATTTGGGGATCATTTTGCTGTATGTTATGGGAGTGTTTGAGGTGCTTTGATCATTATGCTGTACGAGGATTATATGGTGACACCTGGGTCCTCGAACGCAGGTGCGTTAAACAACCATCATGACTGAATTGGGCGCTTTGGCGTAAATTCCCGTCTGATTGACCATCTGAATCATTGTGCTCTTTGTCAAAATCGTACTAATAATTTCATTGCCGGAGCCCAGTTTCTTCATGTGGCATAGATGAAATTCCACAGTTAATCCGACATTCTTATGATTTCTCTTGGCTTGTCAGGCTTTCGTTTCACCGACACCCGTCTCGGCCTCGCCTTCTCCTCCGCCGCGCAGGACAGACGCCATCTGTCTGTCGTCCTAACTCTGTTCTGTAACCGGGCCTTCAGACGAGGAGATCGGCGGCGTGGACGGCATGAAGGCCTTCCTGGAGACGGAGGAATGGCGTGAACTGAACGTGGCCTGCGCCCTGGACGAGGGTTTGGCCAACCCCTCTGATCAGATGACTGTCTTCTACGGAGAACGGCACAGTTGGAGTGAGTCTGGACCTCAGGCGCGTCTTCTGAAGGGGGCATTGAGCTCGGCTGGAGGAATGCAGACTGCTGTTATGTGGCATCGGGCCGGTGGAGGGTAATTGTAATGGATGAGTTGTATATGGAAATGAACAGCAGGCAAAAAGTCCTTGTTCCTGATGTGAGCCAGGTCATTGCAGGTATCCAAATGGTGTTTAAATGGGAGAAGCTCACAATTTTCGTGCTCTGTAGAACTGGATGTGGCCTGTGAGACCTGGCAAAGACATCAGAACCTGGAAGCCCCCTGGTGACCATGCAGATAATGAGATGGCATTCCTGCTCATTACGACATGACCAAGGGAGAAATGTTGTGCAGGTAGAGGATGGCTGTTGTGATTAGTCCCACTCAGCAAAGAAACCATGACCATCGAGACTCTGCGTGCTGATTTGGAGGGAGGAGGCAGCTATGTGAGTTGGCTGTGACCCGGCAGAGGTGGAGGTGACCTGCCAGGGCCGCACTGGTCACGGGTCGCGTTTTATCGAGGACACGGCCGGCGAGAAGTTGATGAGAGTGATGAACTCGTTCCTGAGCTACCGGCGCGAGCAGGAGCAGCTGCTGGCCGAGCATCCCGAGTGGAAATTGGGAGACGTCACCACTGTCAACCTGACTGTCATCAGCGTGAGTCTGAGCTGGCACCACCACCGTCAACCTGACTGTCATCAGCGTGAGTCTGAGCTGGGACCGCCACGGTCAACCTGCTCACCATCAGCGTGAGTCTGAGCTGGGACCGCCACCGTCAACCTGACTATCACCAGCGTGAGTTTGAGCCGGGACCACCATCGTCGACCTATCATCAGCGTGAGTTTGAGCCGGGACCGCTACCATCAGCCTGACCACCGTCAGTGTGAGTGTGATCCGGGACCACCACCACCGACCCGATCATTATCGGGATGAATCGTGAAGTTGATGCCTGTTACAGTCATCAACTCCTGCTTGCATTTAAACCATTACCAGTGCGAATGCTCCGTTCCGTGCAGAGACAAAGCTTCCGCAACCGCTCGCTAGACGAAGTGAGCGAGCGGTCACGCAGCGAGCATCCCTGAATCCTGTACCGTTCATCTGCACACGGAGTCGAATTTTGATTCGTGCAATTACGTTTAGCTTTCTGTGCTACACTGAAATGGTACGCTTAATTCATCTTCACGGAATGTTTGATTTACTTAGTTAATCAGATTTTTTCCTGGCATGTACATGGATGTTCTCCAATCCTAGCGCCGTCTGGAAGCGGTCGGAGCTGTTCGCAGTGTCCGCGGGCGCGCAGACGAGATGCTATTCTTCTCACGCAGGGTGGCATCCAGCAGAACGTGGTTCCGGACAAGTTCCACGCCTGCTTCGACTGTCGCGTGGCGCAGCGCACGCCGCCAGACGAGTTCGAGGAGCTGGTGCGCGGCTGGTGCCAGCTGGCCGGCACCGATGTCACGTACCGGCTCACGGAGAAGGAGGACAACCCGGACACCAGCCCCATCTCGCCGGACAACCCGTGGTGGAACGCTTTCTCCGCCGCCCTGGACCGGCTGTGAGTCTCGTTTCCGGGATCTTGAAGAATGACGAGTTGTTTTCAGAGGACCTCTTTATCGCCTGTCGTCAGAGGCGCTGCGAGTGGACAGGAGCTGGGAAACACGAAGCGGACGTCTTGGCGTGGGGTGGGTGGGGTGGTCTCGTCGCGTGTGTTTTTTGTGCGCCTCCGGGTGTGGTTTCCCTTTATGGGCTGTTCAGTGATCACCAGTGGATGTGTGATCCAGGAAACGCACGGCATTGCTGTGGCAGTCTGGCTGACCGGTCTGGGTCGTGTCCGGCAGGGGTATCGTCACCTGTCCGGAGATCTTCCCAGCCGGTACGGACAGCTGCTTCATACGCCGAGTAAGAGATCAGCAACTTCGCGTGTTTCTCGTCAGCTTTTCCTTGCTGCCACATAATGCAACTTTTAAACGATGTTTGATGCTGTTCTTGTGCTAGATGATGTCTTTCATGTAATGCAGTTTTACATTTGCATTGAATTTTACTGCAATGGCAGAACGCAAAACCGCACCAGCTTAAGCTGACTTGATCGTTCTTTATTTTCACATGTTTGTCTTTTGATCACGGATATGAATCGAAAAAAACGTGAAGGCTTCAAATTCGGCGCGTCACAGCTTTGTGACGCGTCTAGCGTGTTTCGAACACGCACTGTCTACCTTCATTCGTCGTTGCGCACGTGACCACGACCGCCGTCGCCGGCCGGCCGCTCTCTGTGAGGCCACCGTGTCCCAGTCGTCCCCAGCCGGGACTGTCCGTTTACCACGCGCCGGTCGTCCCCAGCTGGGCATCCCGTGCTACGGCTTTTCGCCGATGAACCGTACTCCGATCCTGCTGCACGACCACAACGAGTTCATCAACGAGCTGGTCTTCCTGGACGGCATCAAGGTGTACGCCGAGCTGATCCCGAGTCTGGCCGGTGTCGTTGCCTGAGCGAGCGGAAGGCGTTGCCGCTCTCTGTTGAGTTGTGTCGCTGTCGGACGCCCTGCCAGCGTTTGGTGTCCGTCCGGTGAGTGTTTCGTCCTGACATTTCGATGCTTGCAGTGCAATTGCGTGATACTGTAGTCCGGACACAGCACATCGATCGGTTCAAACGGTTTTTCTGCTTCCGTGCGTTTGACGTTGTGTAGTGCACCAAGTGCAGCTTAACATATGGTCGGGTTACCATGCATAAGACGTCTGTCGTTGGGCCTGTATATTTTTGAAACTGCCAGTCATGATCTTTGATCGCCCAGGGTATGTTAAACTTGCAGAGAGTCGGCAGGACGGAAATTTGGCCGCTCTCTGTCCTGTACGTCGGTAGGCAGCATAGGCGGGCATTCATCTACTCGGGAATGTAGCCCCAGTGGACCTGTCTCCCTGTCTGTAGTGTCGTGTCCCGGGGGTATCGAGAACGTTGTAACCTTTCGTATTTTTGGTTTTCTAATGTTGCGTGTTTTTTGCATGTTTTTATACGGCGGAAAAAAATCCGGCCATCCTGTGCCTGAGCGGAAAACTCCGGCCAGATGTGCGACCTTTAAGAGTCTTGAACACAAATAGGTCAGATTATTTAAAGACGAAGGCCTGAGACACAAAATCATTTGATTCCACTTGAGGGGAAATCCACTCGGAATCTGACTTATGGCTTGCTGAATGGAATCTGGCTTTGACTCAATGTGAGTTTCCCAAAACTGGGTCTGTTTTGAATAATAAATAAACTAATATTAAGTAATAAGCTTGTTTATCAGCAGGTAAAATACCTGATATCAGTTATCACCGACTTCTAGATAGCCCTGTTCAAACTACTGTCACTTGTTAGTAGGCACAGCCACAAGCTGCTTTCAGATTTGAACTATTCTGATGGCATCATCAGTTGGCCAACAGGCTTATCTGCTTCTTGCCAGTTGCCCCCAAGCCTAAACTTAAGCATTTTCGCTAATTTCTGAACTGGCATCACTCTTGTGCAACACCCAAAAGGTCTGTAAAAAACAACAGGTCTGTGATAACTGCTGGTCATGTCAATAGAGTAAATCAGACAAACCCTTTATAATGGAATATGGCCATCATGCATGTATTACATACATTACATATAGTGATATAGCTACTGGAAAGTTTATTCTGTTAATGCCTGGTAGGCCAAATGCCATTTGATAAAGTCAGTAACCTCTGATCTCAAGATAGTGCCATTCAGCCTAAGGACAACATAAGCCATCCCCTACAACCAAGTTAATTCTTGTGATGTACACTTTACCATTTATGGCTAGATCTACTCAGTTATGCATTTCTTACAGCATGGTTAATGATATGGGTAGCAATGTTCAAATGTCCAACAAGCAAATAGCCACCATTATTTTGATGATGCTAGTGTCCCATGTAAATACCTATTATCTGCCCACCATTCACTGGTGAACATTATTTACATATACACAAAACATTAACCCACATACAATGGTATGTGTGACAGCCTCATTGCTGTTCATGTGCTTGAATAAGTTTAATGTAGACTTCTGTCAAGTTCTGGGGCAAGAAATCAACAAGGAATATGAGGCATGCCTTTTTGTTTGCTGCTAGGTGATGACTGGAAGGTGAATACACCAAAATGGCAAATGGACTGTGGTCCAATTTTACATTTGCCAACTAGCCATCAACAAAATGGCAGTCACTTCACTGCATGTCAACTTTTTGTTCAGGTACCCATTAGCCAGGCTTGATTATCTGCAATGGTTTCAAAACCCAGATTCAAATATTCACCACAAAAGAAAAGAACAATATAGTTAATGTCCATGTAGTGACATAAAGAATGAACAAGGAACAGCCTCACTGTTGAGCTACATAAGTGTGGTGCCAGGGCAGAGAACACAAACATTTGCAATGCAACTGTCCATATCATTCCAAACAACAGTTTGCAGCAGCCAAAGGGAAAAGAACTTACAAGCTATCATGGAATACTGATGAAAATCCCCTACCCTTGCTTCATGACTAGGATTCTTACTAAGTAAAATGCCAACTTTCATACTCACAGATTTACTTTTCAATTAGATTTGTCCTGGCATACAAAACTTTGCATCTGGCCCAGTCACAACCTGTAACACAAAATTTCCTGGAGTACAAGGACACAAACAAACATCAGTTTTTCAGAGCCTGCATGGGTAATGGTCGGGCAGGCGATTCACATGGCGTTCGGAGGACGCAATGGAAAGATTCTACGCCGATGGGTAACGGTCCGCATTTCGTGACGTCATCGAAAGAACTGAATGGGGAATGCTAATGCGGCTCGTTTTCAGCCAGTCCACCCCGATGACCTGACCCAGGGGGCAGAAAGGAAGGGCTGGGGTGGGGGTGGGGGGCAAAAAGCCAGAAAAGGTGGTATGTGTACGCATTATAACTCTGATGTTTATTGACCTACTTTGATGCATCTAGCATGAATCGATAGCTAATCGATGGAGCTTTTTTCCGTTCTTGTTTGGGATTTTGAGAAAATTCATAGGCATTCACAGGGCTTGGAAAATAGAGGGAATGTTTATCTGGAAAAATGAATTAACATAAATGTCTAAAATAGTCATTTAGGTTGTGCAGTTCAACCTATGCTTCACAAGTACAAATCATATTACATTGTTTGTGTAATGTTGCCATTAGCAGTGTCAGGGACCTGAAAAAGGGGAACTGTTATGATTGTATGCCATGAAGTCAACTTACGACTTTTGACCTCAAATGGCCTAAAATGAACTCAGGCACATAGAATAACCCTAGGTTCATTTCCTAGCGTTTAAAACGTTTTCAGCGATTCAAAGCGACTGTATTTCTGAAAGGCCTTTTTCTGACCGTCGTGATATAGGGTACACACGCGTACATTTCACATCGTACGTCCTTGACCCGACCAGATATGGGCCTGAAACTTGACACGCAAGCACACCGATACACTAATATTATGTTTTAAATTCTCCCTTAAAACTCTATTTTTGGCAGCCACTTTTCTCTCACCCTCAGCAGTGCCAAAAGTGGTCTGAGGTGCCCCCAAAAGCAAAGCGTGACTGCGCCCATCGGCAGTGAAGCTATGAAAATTAAACGTAATACGCAGTAAGAATCGGTAGGAAAAGTGGCCAAGTTTTGTGGGCTGCTTCAAAACCCCTACAAATGGTGAGCAAAAAAAAAACGAAGGGAGGGGCTTCTGGAGCCGCCTCCAGCCGCATACGGAAATCAGGTAAATACTTCAACATAGCAGCGTCCAAACTGCCTGGAATGTTGCGCCAAACCATGTAAAGGATAGCTAGTGCCACTTCCAGCACTTTGTGTCGGTGAAGTGACCCGTGACTTTCGACCTTGGGTCGACGGAAGTACGGATCTTGGAGGTACGGAGAACGCAACTGCGCCCCGATTTTCAGGCGGTGCTGAAATGAATGCAGGCCAGGTTCAAATGGATGGATCCAGAGCAGCACCAAATAAATCATGAGACGATTTTTGAGTCTGTCTCGGTGACCTGAACCGTGCTAGACGGAATTTTAACCCCCGGTGACCATTTTAAATCTTTGAGTTTGGCATGAAATATGGGATAACAGTACTGGAACGCATTAACGACCAAACTGATTAGTAGTTTTCTCCGTAAGTCATGCCAAACGATGGCTAGTGACTTAACTATACTCTGCAGCAGTAACCCGACCCATGGCCCTTTACCCTGGATCCTAAAATTGCGGTCAAAGTAGGGGAACGCTACTGCGACTGGACTTGCAGGCAGCTTTCACCCAAAACACCAGTAACAAGAGCCCACAAAGCGCCATTGACCTGAGATCAGGTCAAGACTAATTGTTATGAGTCAAAATGCACCGCCGTCAAAATCGACGATGAATTGCTCAGAACGGGTAGAAAATGGCAGAACTGGCTCGCACAGTTGCAAGTAGTACTAGGAAGTTCAAAAAATAAAAAATCCATATTTTGGAAATAAACAGGCTGTCGCAAATAAAGCTCCATCAATTGTGTAAACCGAAAAGTACTGGATTTTTCCAAAATTTAAACATGAGAAACCATCACCAGAACCACTAGCATTAACAAATATCACACGAAAAGGCTTATGTCGCGAAAATAAAGAAACGCTAAAATTCGTTCCCGTTAATTTCATACCGCGTTCAGGTGCGGCGCCCGCCGGTAGTCGGCGCGGAAATCACCGAGTCTTTAACGCAATGTTTCGGCGTATATATTGGACAAACCAGAGAAATTCGACGTGTATGGGAATCTGCGGACTTTTACCTGTTTGTCTGGTGCCTTTACCTAGACTTGATTAATTACAGCGCTCAAGATACAGGCCGCTTCTCGCTTTCATGCAGTCGGCTGTGAAAAATCATATATCGGGAGTAAATGGCTTACACATTATCCAAAATTAAAAACAAGACCAGTTTTGAGCTCTACTTGCCACGAGCTTTCCAACCGTGAGCATATTTTTATTGTGCGACCAACTGTTCGTGAGTTAGAGGGGGCGGTCAATCCCCCCTCCCGCAGTCGAGCGTGATCGGTGCGGACCGCCAGTCGGGCGCGGGTTAGGTATCGTTCCGCTTGACTTCCGGAGAGAACTACCAAACGGTTTGGTTGTTAATGCGTTCCCAGTACTCTTACCCCATATTTCATGCCAAACTCAAAGATTTTAAATGGTCACCAAGGGCTAACGTTCGGCTTAAAACGATTCGGATCACCAAGACAGGCTCAAAAATCGTCTCATGATTGATTTGGTGCTGCTTTGGATCCATTCATTGCCCCCACTCATTTCAGCACCGCCTGAAAGTCGGGATGCGGTTGCGTTCTCCGTACCTCCAAGATCCATACCTCCGTATATCCAAGGCCGAAGGCGACGGGTCACGTCACCGACATAAAGTGATGGCAATGTCATTGGCTATCCTTTGGCATAACTTCGGTGCAAACTACCGGTCACTTTGGTCGCTGCTGCGCTGTAGTACTTAATCCGATTTCTGTATGTGGAAGGGGGTGGGTTTTAGAAGCCCCCTCCCTTCAGCTTTTTGCTCGCCATTCCTAGAGGTTTTGAAGCAGTGTCACGAAACTCAGCCACTCTTCCTACCGATTCTTCTATTTTTCTTACGTATTACGTATAATTTTTGTAATTTTTGCTATCCTTGGGGAGGAGCCAGGCCACGCATTTGGGGACCACCTCAGATCATTCTGGGCACTGTTGAGGGTAAGAGAAAAATGGCTGTCAAAAGTAGGGTTTCTAAGAGGTAACTGAGCATTTTATATGCTCGTATAGGTATAACTGGCCAAACCTACAAGAAAATATTTGTTTATCTGAATCACTTAATACGGTCATGTCAAGAAAGGAGTACCGGATATCCGTCCCGGCCTGATATACAGCCGGCTATTGGAGATTATGCGGTATCCGGCACCCGGCCGGATATTTTTGTGATTCGCCTAGATATTGTCGGATATTTAAATCTCCCGGTGTACGATCAAGGCATTAGTTGCACCCAGATGCTATGATGACATTCCGCATGTTCTGGAGCCTTTACCTGCAGTGAGGGATGGTGAGCTTCGCTGTGATCGTGGTCTTCTTTGTTTCGTTTTTTTTACAATGAAACCTCACAATAACTGTAGTCACGAGACCTTCCTTTTCTTTTTCAGTTCAGTCATTTTGCGTTCCTTTTTTCAGTAAAAAGTAGTAAATAAAAATAAACAAAGATATCCGGCACCCCGTGTGCCGGTGTGCCGGTGTTCCAATCCGGTGCATGCTTTAAGTCAAGCTGAAAGGTCAAAATTTAGCCTTAAATGAATATTTTCGATGCTGATATTCTCAACGGAAAATTCGAAACACTGTAGCTCAGCCCAATGTTTCCTACCTCTGTTTCAAGTTTCAGGTCGGGTCAAGGAGCTACGACGTGAAATGTCAGCGTGCGTACCCTGCGTGACGTATGACGGTCATAAACGGGACTTTCGGAAATGTAGTCAATTTAAATCAGTGGAAATGTTTCCGAACACTATAAAATAAATCCAACGTCGTTCCATATGACTGAGGTCATCTGAAATCATTTGAATTTGAAAGTCTTACGCTGACTTGATGAGCATGCGACCATGACACTTCCCCGTTTTCATGCCCCTGACGCCGCCTATGCCAACAGTATAGAACAACGTAATGCGATATGTACACTACTGAAGTAAAGAACAACCATTGGTAGCCCATAATTATTTTGGACTTTTTGTTAATGCAGTTTTCCGAAAAATGTTCTTCCCATTTTCCAAGCCCTGTGAACGCCTATGAATATTCTCAAAACTCTGAACATATGGGTCGAGGGAAAAGTTCCATGAATTAGCTTTTGATTGATACCAACTGGATGAAAATCCGTCAATAGCCATCAGAGTTACAATAAGTAAAAAATACCACCCTTTTCTGGCTTTTTATCCCACACCGCCCCCACCCCGTCCTTTAACCCCACCCCGCCCATCTCTCTGGCGAGGTCATCGGGGCGGACTAGATGAGAACTAGCCGCATTACCATTCCCGTTTTTTCCATGTCATAAAATGCAGACCGTGATCCATCGGCGTAGAATCTTTCCATTGCCGCCTCCGATCGCCATGTGAATCGCCTGCCCTACCGTTCCCGTGTTTGCCCCTATCCAGTGTTATTGAATAGTGGCCATTCAGTAGTGGCACTTGTAATGAAATGAAAGTTTTTTGTTACTGAATTGTCGATATATAAATGATATTCAAATCTCTAATGTACATGTACCATGGTAATTCATGGCTGACGATTATAAGTAGGATAGCTGATAAAATTCACCTGACATACAGAAAACTCTTACTGGAAGAGTGCTGACTATTGTAAGTTCTTGATGACTTTCTAAAAGCAGCCCTCATGTGCAGAAGTTTTGCATTTGACTTCACCCTTGGTTTTTAATCTTTTCATGTGTTTTTGCTCCTTATTTGTTTCTGTTCGTGCTTCTCTGTTTAGGATAATCTTAAGCTGGAGTTCATATATACTAAAAATGAAAAACTGAAATGTGTGATAAAATTTAAGTTTATTTGATGTAATATCATGGTGGTATAATCTGAGATGTTTTTGAATGGTGGCATTTCTGTTCTCTTGAATGTTTCATTTTTTTTGTAATGGTTGTGGCAGTTTTTCATCACAGGCATGGCTGAAGAACCTTGCAGTCTTGACCTCTCTTTTCAGAGGTTTTTATATTGCCCCTTTGACAATGAAGGGGAAGAAATAGTCAAGTCATATCTGACAGCTCCATTGATTTTTGGCATTTTCTAGCCATGGTTATAGGAAGCAGTGATGTGTGTGCTGGGATGTACACCCTCTTGGGCCAGAATGTTGTGTCTTGAACCACACAACACCTGCAAGTGTTGGCATGCACTGCACCTGACAGTGGTGTGCAACCATTGCAGTAACCTCACAGATGTGTCTTTGGTGTTCCTAGGGTCCTCACATAGCTGTCTTGGTTTCCTACAGAGCCTACTGTACAAGGACCCTCAGAACTGGCAAGATCTGTTGCAGAACACGTGATTGCTGATTGGATTCCTGTTGAGCATATCTGTAATCACCCACACAAAGACAATGGCTGCCTGACGAATGGAAGCCAGCACTTCATTACCACTCCCCAGAAGACTCAAGTGAAAACTGAAGATGCAGTTGACATAGATAACCCTCGCCACATGAAGGAGTGGGGGGATTCAGTTGCATGTGATTTTTGTGTAGCTCCAGAATGGCCCTAAGTAGCTGGTGCGATTCTATCATGATTATCTATATATTGCCATACTATCATGATTTTGATAACGTTGGTCTTAAAATAGCCATACTTTCAAAACCTCGTAGGTTCCTCCTGCACTGTCATTGCGAGAGGAGGCTGTGCATGCTCAGGGTGTTTTAGATCTGAACTTTCATGTGTGTTGTTTGTCTGTGAGTGCATGAGAGTTTCTGAGGTCGTTGTTTTTAGACTTCATGGTGAGCGAGGCCGCCGTGCCGTCGGAAGGTGTGGTGACCCTGAACTCAGGCAGAGCCCTCCTGCCATCATTGTTATTCTAATGTCGGGCTGAGGAGCCGATCCCGAGCGCAGATCGAATTTCAGGCAGACGTTGCGGCGGCGTCGGGGCAGTCGGGAATAAACTGTGGAGACGTTGGACGCGTGTGTAAGTTTGGCGGGCGAAGGATTGTCGAGACGCAGCCGGACGAGGTGGATGTCCTTCTTTCTTACCACAGTTTATTCTGCCTGAAGAGGGTGGGGATGTTGCTAGATATCTGGGCTAGCATTAGGCAGTGGTCGCTGAACGCATGTAGCAAAATCAAGCTTATACTGTCGGTACCGAACACGGACAGTTTGCGACGCTGACAAATGGACAAGCGCTATCTTAAGAGATGAAAAACACGTATAACTTGTGGTTGACATAACTGCGACAACGTCGAAGAACTTAGAAGTAAGCTAAAGGTAAGTTTCTGCCCGACGAAATCGCACACAACCCTTTGTATAATTGCCACCAATGTAAAGAATGTATCATCCTGTTTCTAACCGTACTTTCCACTACTTGATTTTCTAAACAATAACAACAAAATCGTAACGATAACGTACCACATAGTAATACCGTGCTGCAGTCGACTGGCGGAGAACAACATTATTCCGCGGCGGAAAATGTAGTGGCGTCAAGGTTAAGGTTATTGACATCAAGGATGTGTAGACCCTGCATGCATCTTCAAGCGATTAATGACGTCTTATATAGGAAAATTCTATTCTGTTGCCACAAACTGAACTTGGAGGAACTGCTGAATTATTACGCCGTTATATTATTGTATTAGATAATAGTTGGGATGTCTGATATCAGTATTATTACATTATGACATTTAATACTCGTTAGATTAGGTTGCTAGGATGGGTTGTGCTGGGCTAGGTTAGATCAGGTTAGGTTAGGTTAGGTTAGGCTAGGCTAGGTTAGGTTAGGTTAGGTTAGGTTACTATGTTAGGCTAGGGTAAATTTTTATTTATTGTTTTATTTCACTTCCTAATATTTTCCAGTTTTGTTCCGTGATTTTTTGTGCTGGGCTACGTTAGGTTAGGTAAGGTTAGGTTAGGTTAGGTTAGGTTAGGTTAGGTTAGGCCAGGCTAGGGTAGGCTAGGCTAGGTTAGGTTAGGTTAGGTTAGGTTTGGTTGCATGTTAGGCTAGGGTAAATTTTTATTTATTGTTTTATTTCACTTCCTAATATTTTCCAGTTTTGTTCCGTGATTTTTTTTCAGATGTTTTATTTCACTGCTTTTTGTTTTTTTGTATTTTTCAAATTGCAACTACGCTTTGCCATCTTTGTAATATTTTTACTTTTTTATTATTATTGTTTATTATTATTATTATTACTATTATTATTACTATTATTATTTTTACAACGGTTAACTTTTTATTTTAAAGATAATTTATATCGCATTAGTTATTCCCCCAAAACTTTTTTATTACTCTTGATTGGACCTTGAGTCCGACCGACGACCAATCAGCGTTGAGATCTCACGTAAACAAACTATTTAACGCAGAAACGTCAAGAATCCCTACGCGAGCGTCTGGTGGTTAGCATACCAGTGACGACGCAATCTGTTTCAGGGGAAATAATGTGTGTTTCAGGTTTTTCCGGCTGAAATCGTAAGTTGTACTTATCATTATTGCATTTGAAACGCCATGCAGCCACTACTACGATTATTTTCCCTGGAAGTAAGCGCTCGGGCTGAATCTTACTGTTGACCAATCTTTTGATTTTTTGCTATACCTTGACACCTAGTGCAAAATAAATTTGGCCACACTTCGTGGAAATGGCTAAATCCAAACGAAAGCAAACTGCTCATGCTGAGACAGATGTTTTTGGGCTAGGAGCAGGCTTTCTATTGCCCACTGTGCAGTCTTCATCTGATTGGCATTGGCAGTGAAGGAAAACATAGTAATTAAAGATTATGTTGTTGTAAAATGGCTTGTTAATTTCATTGTCAAACCTACTGTAGCATTCAAACATATTTGCAATGAATAATTTGGTACAGTAATTTTGCTTTTCTGCTTTGCACCAATCCATGAAATGGCTAGGTTAGGATTTTTATAGAGATTCATAAAGTAGAAACCACAAGCCACCACACCACATCATTATGTTTGTCACTGTATTCACATGATGCCACATTTACATCATGTTTATCTCCTGTTTTCTGTGCTGTGCAGCCCATTGCAAGTTACATTGTCCCTTTTGAGTTCTGTTTCATCTCCTTTTTGCTACATAACTTATCTGATTCAAGGAAACCCAGTTGATGGATTAATGTTATTGGGAAGGAGCATTTGATTAGGATACATGATTCCAGTTTTCAAGGGACTCAGTAGCAGACGTCTGTAGGTCCATTGGTAATCCATGAGAATAATAGATGTGCACGAATACTCTAGGATCCCTCCTCAAAGAATACCCATCACATTTATAATTGGAAAGATTTTGCTCCCAAAAAATATAATCACCTTTATGACTCCAAATCAGGTTTGCAAAACCTTATGATACTCATTATCAAGAAACATCCTGTATTGCACTGTCCAGGATATTCATGCCAGGAAATAGTTGTCTTGTACATATGCAAGAGTGGTCTTTTAAACATTCGCACCTGAGGTATTTCCTTTATGGTCTTAATGCACATGTGTGATATTGTATGTACAACCTCCAAATGTCAAGTTCCAGTGACAGTTTTATGCCTTGACACCAAGAATGAAAAAACAATATGTATAAAGCAGTGTGTCTGCTGCAGCTGTATGAATGCCTTACAAAATGTCATTGAACTGTTGATAATGGGTGCTTATTTTCCACTGAATGTTGTGTCTAGTATTGCTGCTAATACAATGTAATAATACACCATCCTGAATTTTCTTCACTGACTTTCTTTTCCCCAATGTATTTTTCACAGATTATCATGGGTGATCAATCTGGATCAGTGGAAAGGTTTAGGACCTACCTGAGGATTAAGACTGTGCAGCCAAATCCTGATTATGGTAGGTACCCAGACATCAGTTTGATAATCTGTGCTAAGCCATGGCTCAGCAGAATTATACTTTAGTTTGGTTTTGCATGTTGGCCATTTTTGGGCTATCCATATCACCTCCATTTGCTGTATTGCTGGGATGTGTTGGAATCCTGTTGTATGTGCTGGAATCACTCATAAAATCAGATAGCTAAATGCTCGTAGTGTTTTGAAGGCTGTGTTTTGTTTTACCAGAGGGCGCTGTGAAGTTTCTGCGTGCTCAGGCCGATGAGATCGGCCTGTCTTGTCGCGTGGTGGAACCAGTCAAGAGCCGCCCTGTGGTGATCATGACCTGGGAAGGCGTCGACCCATCCCTGCCCACTCTGCTGCTCAACTCTCACATGGACGTCGTGCCAGTGTTCCCAGTGGGTGGAGCTGGCGGCCGACGCTGGCTACAGAAGGCGTGAGGCAGACTTATACAGAGTCGCTATTGGAAAAGAGAACATGATCGATAAATGTTGACCATTAGGAACTGTATACATTTTGCAATCACATTTTCTGCTTTCATATTCAGTATCTGCCTGTTGTGTTGCGTTGCTGACCTCATGTGCTGAGTTCCGTTTTCCATGTGCGTCCTCCGTCTGAGGTAATGCACCAAGCGTGATCCCGACCCCCTCCTGATGACAATGCTTAGCTCTCAGAGAACGTGCCTAACATCTCCCGTGGCCCCCGTCCTTCGTGCAGGAGTACTGGGCGCACGAGCCGTTCGCGGCCGTGAAGACGGAGGCGGGCGACATTTTCGCCCGCGGCACGCAGGACATGAAGTGCGTCACCATGCAGTACCTGGAGGCGATCCGAGCACTGAAGGAGCGCGGCGTGCGGCCGACGCGCACTGTCCACCTCACGTTCATGCCTGGTGCGTCCGGCCGGCAGGCCGCCACGTCTGGCTGGCTTTACAGTTGGTGAGGTTGAATTGTAGTTTGTACGCGATATCGGCGCGTTATTTAAAGGCACGGAGATTGGTACGAAGCAGTTATATCCGTTGGTGGCATCGGGGTATTTGGGGATCATTTTGCTGTATGTTATGGGAGTGTTTGAGGTGCTTTGGTCATTGTGCTGTATGAGGATTATATGGTGACACCTGGGTCCTCGAACGCAGGTGCGTTGAACAACCATCATGACTGAATTGGGCGCGTTGGCGTAAATTCCCCTCTGATAGACCATCCGAATCATTGTGCTCTTTGTCAAAATCGTTGCAATAATTTCAGTGTTGGAGCCCAGTTTCTTCATGTGGCATAGATGAAATTCCACACTTAATCTGACATTCTTATGATTTCTCTTGGCTTGTCAGGCTTTCGTTTCGCGGACACCCGTCTCGGCATCGCCTTCTCCTCCGCCGCGCAGGACAGACGCCATCTGTCTGTTATCCTAACTCTGTTCTTTAACCGGGCCTTCAGACGAGGAGCTCGGCGGCGTGGACGGCATGAAGGCCTTCCTGGAGACGGAGGAATGGCGTGAACTGAACGTGGCCTGCGCCCTGGACGAGGGTTTGGCCAACCCCTCTGATCAGATGACTGTCTTCCACGGCGAGCGGCACACTTGGAGTGAGTCCGGACCTCAGGCGCGTCTTCTGAAGGGGCATTGAGCTCGGTTGGAGGAATGCAAACTGCTTTTATGTGGCATCGGGCCGGTGGAGGGTAATTGTAATGGATGAGTTGCATATGGAAATGAACAGCAGGCAAAAATCCTTGTTCCTGATGTGAGCCAGGTCATTGCAGGTATCCAAATGGTGTTTAAATGGGAGAAGCTCACAATTTTCGTGCTCTGTAGAACTGGATGTGGCCTGTGAGGCCTGGCAGACATCAGAACCTGGAAGCCCCCTGGTGACCATGCAGATAATGAGATGGTATTCCTGCTCATTACGACATGACCAAGGGAGAAATGTTGTGCAGGTAGAGGATGGCTGTTGTGATTAGTCCCACTCAACAAAAAAACCATGACCATCGAGACTCTGCGTGCTGATTTGGAGGGAGGAGGCAGCTATATGAGTTGGCTGTGACCCGGCAGAGGTGGAGGTGACCTGCCAGGGCCGCACTGGTCACGGGTCGCGTTTTATCGAGGACACGGCCGGCGAGAAGCTGATGAGAGTGATGAACTCGTTCCTGAGCTACCGGCGCGAGCAGGAGCAGCTGCTGGCCGAGCATCCTGAGTGGAAATTGGGAGACGTCACCACCATCAACCTGACTATCATCAGCGTGAGTCTGAGCCGGGACCGTCGCCGTCAACCTGACCACCATCAGCGTGAGTCTGAGCCGGAACCACCACCGTCAACCCGACCACTATCAGCGTGAGTCTGAGCCGGGGCCACCACCGTCAAACTGACCACCATCAGCGTGAGTCTGAGCCGGGACCGCCACCGTCAACCCGACCACCATCATTGTGAGTCTGAGCGGGGACCACCATCGTCAACCCGACCACCATCAATGTGAGTCTGAGCTGGCACCACCACCGTCAACCCGACCACCATCAGCGTGAGTCTGAGCTGGGATCACCATCGTCAACCCGACCACCATCAATGTGAGTCTGAGCTGGCACCACCACCGTCAACCTGACTGCCATCAGCGTGAGTCTGAGCCGGGACCACCACCGTCAACCCGACCACCATCAGGGTGAGTCTGAGCCGGGACCACTACCGTCAACCCGACCACCATCAGCATGAGTCTGAGCTGGGATCGCCACCGCCGACCGGGTCGTTATCGGGATGAATCATGAAGTTGATGTCTGTTAGTTATGAACTGCTTGCATTTAAACCTTTACCAAAGCGTATGCTCCGTTCCGTGCAGAGACAAAGTTTCCGCAACCGTTCGCTAGGTGCAGTGAGCGAGCGTTCTTGTAGGGAGCAACCCTGAATCCTGTACCGTTCATCTGCACACGGAGTCGAATTTTGATTCGTGCAGTTACGTTTTAGCTGTCTTTGCTACACTGAAATGGTACGCTTGATTCATCTTCACAGAATGTTTGATTTGCCTAGTTAGTCAGATTATTTTCCTGGCATCCACGTGGATGTTCTCTAATCGTAGCGCCGTCTGGAAGCGGTCAAAGCTGTTTGCAGTGTACTCGTGCGCGCAGACGAGATGCTATTCTTCTCACGCAGGGCGGCATCCAGCAGAACGTGGTTCCGGACAAGTTCCACGCCTGCTTCGACTGTCGCGTGGCGCAGCGCACGCCGCCAGACGAGTTCGAGGAGCTGGTGCGCGGCTGGTGCCAGCTGGCCGGCACCGATGTCACGTACCGGCTGACGCAGAAGGAGGACAACCCGGACACCAGCCCCATCTCGCTGGACAACCCCTGGTGGAACGCTTTCTCCGCCGCCCTGGACCGGCTGTGAGTCTCGTTTCCGGGATCTTGAAGAATGACGAGTTGTTTTCAGAGGACCTCTTGATCGCCTCTCGTCAGAGGCGCTGCGAGTAGACAGGAGCTGGGAAATAAGAAGCGGACGTCTTGGCGTGGGGTGGGTGGGGTGGTCTCGTCGCGTGTTTTTTGTGCGCCTTCGGGTGTGGTTTCCCTTTATGGGCTCTTCAAGGATCACCAGTGGATGTGTGATCCAGGAAACGCACGGCATTGCTGTGACGATCTGGCTGACTGGTCCGGGTCGTGCCCGGCAGGGGTATCGTCACCTGTCCGGAGATCTTTCCAGCTGGTACGGACAGCCGCTTCATACGCCGAGTAAGAGATTAGCATCCTCGTGTGTTTCTCGTCAGCTTTTGCTTGCTGCCACTTGATGCAACGTTTAAACGATGTTTGATGCTATTCTTGTGCTAGATGATGTCTTTCAGGTAATGCAGTTTGGCATTTGCTTTGAATTTTATTGCAATGGCAGAATGCACAATCGCACCAGCTTAAGCTGACTTGATCGCTCTTTATTTTCCCACGTTGATCACGAATATGAATCGAAAAAAACGTGAAGGCTTCAAATTCGGCGCGTCACAGCTTTTTGACGCGTCTAACGTGTTTCGAACATGCACTGTCTAGCGTCATTCCTCGTTGCGTACGTGACCGCGACGGCCGTCGCCGGCCGGCCGCTCTCTGTGAGGCCACCGTGTCCCGGTCGTCCCCAGGCGGGACTGTCCGTCCGTTTACCACGCGCCGGTCGTCCCCAGCTGGGCATCCCGTGCTACGGCTTTTCGCCGATGAACCGTACTCCGATCCTGCTGCACGACCACAACGAGTTCATCAACGAGCTGGTCTTCCTGGACGGCATCAAGGTGTACGCCGAGCTGATCCCGAGCCTGGCCGGTGTCGTCGCCTGAGCGAGCGGAAGGCGTTGCCGCTCTCTGTTGAGTTGTGTCGCTGTCGGACGCCCAGTGCTGCCGTCTGGCGGTGGCAGACTGAGGGTCAGCAAAGCACGCCATGGCTGCCATCTGGTAGCGGAAAATCAGCCTGGGGATGCAATAGACGGGGTAGAGCTGCGTAGAAATGATGTTAGGCCAGCGTCGTACTCTTGCCAGATGCCCAGTCTGAGATGAACTGGGGATACATGGGATAGGTGCCTTATAGATACGTGCATCTTTAAAACTGTGTATCAGAGGGGGAAATGATTCCAGCGTTTGATGTCTGTCCGGTGAGTGTTTCGTCCTGACATTTTGACCCTGGTAGTGCAATTGCGTGATGCTGTAGTGCGGATGCAGAACATCGATCGGTTCAAACGGTTTTTCTGCTTCCGTGCGTGTGGCGTTGTGTAATGCACCAAGTGCAGCTTAGCATATCGTCGGGTTCCCATGCATAATACGCCCGTTGTTGGGCCTGGATATTTTTGAAACTGCCAGTCATGATCTTTGATCGCCCAGAGTACGTTAAACTTGCAGAGAGTCGGCAGGACGGAAATTTGGCTGCTCTCTGTCCTGTACGTCGGTGGGCATTCATCCACTCGGAAATGTAGCCCCAGTGGACCCGTCTCGTCTGTAATGTGTTCCGGGGGTATCGAGAGCGTTGTAGCCTTTAATATCTTTAGTTTTCTAATAAATGTCGCGTGTTTTTTGCATGTTTTTATACGGCGGAAAAAATCCGGCCATCCTGTGCCTGAGCGGAAAAATCCGGACAGATGTGCGATTTTCGAGAATCTTGAACACGAACAGGTCAGATTATTTAAAGACGAAGGCGTAAGGCGCAGAATTGTTTGATTCCATTTTAGGGGAAATCGACTCCGAATCTGACTTATGGCTTGCTGAATGGAATCTGGCTTTGACTCAACCCGAGTTTCCCAAAACTGGGTCTGTTTCGAATAATGAATAAACTAATATAAACTAATAAGCTTATTTATCAGCAAGTAAAACACAAATCTAGATGTAAATATCTGCGATTTTTTGCAAAACATTTGAATGATTCATGTGCAGAAAGTATCTGATTGTGATTTACGCATCACCAATAAATAGAAATTAGACAAAAAAGTGTCAGCAGTGCTCAGTGTCACAGCATACTACATTCACTTACATCAAATTAATTTTCATGACAGGCAATCTGATGCACATAAATGTCTTAGCTGTGGAATTGTCAAAAAGGTCCTTCCATGCAAACGTAACCGGTTGAGTACACACCACTACCTCATATTTTTATGAAATAATATGTATGAGGATGTGTCGTGCTCTGATCACGATTCTGATGTTTATAGATTTCTCCGATCAACCATTTGCCGTTGAAAGCGTTTTTATAATATGACGTCACAACATGCGACGCACCTTAAAATACGCTATGTCGCAGAGCCAGTGCGGATTTGACAGGTTTGAAAAAGACGTTATTTAGACACACATTGTGTTTTAGGCTGTCTGCGAGACGGTAAATGTCCAAAAAACAATTCAGCTCTGTTTTGCGTAATAAAATGAACAATTGTGATTTATAATTTATTTATTTATATATATATATATATATATATATATATATATATATATATATATATATATATTTATTTATTTATTTATATGATTTATTTATCATTTATATACAGTTGACTTTCTTCAAGCCTCGATGTTCGTAACCTATTTGTAATTCTTTTTCGGAGTCATTAGTAAGTATAGTGGCACAATGGTAGCAACATGGTGTTAAATAACCATGAAGCCGTCCGTGTCGAGCTTTGCGGGCGCGGCGACGCTTTTCTACTACTATCGCGTCGTCCACCTATGGCTGTTCTGTAAACAGGGCCAAACAACAGTAGCGTACACAGCAACTGTTCATTTGTTTTGCATATATTTGAGAAAATATTGGATTGTGCCATATTTCACAGATACGGGCATAGGCGCGGGTGCCATGGGTCCAAGGGGGCTTCAGCCCCCCAACTTTTCCGAAATTTAACATTGACCGTATGGGCATTGACGGGAAAGAACTGACCCGAAGTGCTTCTCGGCCCCCTAACTGAAGAAGAGTTCCCGTGTCCCTGGATACGGGCAACAGATGAGCACTTCGTTACCGGTCGTCGTTGTACATCCGACTCAGCATGTTTTAAACTGTATAGAAATTTCACTGGCGAGACACCAACAGGCTTTGGCCTGGAAAACGATGTGTGTGCGGGATCAGAACAGTGATAAATGTCACCATCAAAAGCGATTGATTCTGCGCAGTCTCAGAGAGGTATATCAGCAATATAAAGATAAAACTACAGCAGCAAAACGGGATTTTCAACATTCGCTAGCTTGAGTCTGACATGTGTACTGGCTGGTGCTGGCAGCACACAGTCCGTTTGCGTGTGGGTTTACCACCAAAATCTAAAACTCATGATGCGTCAACAAAACCGTAATACCAGTCTAACAACACCTGATTCCATAACAAAAGCAATGTGCTCAACACACATCGAACATTCCATGCTAGGAAAATGCGATAGATGCCTAGGCGAATCTGCTCATGTCTGTCGAGACAGCCCACGCTCAGCCCACGGTCAGCCAACGGTCAGCCCAAACTCGAGACTCCTTTAAAATCGCCCAAAACGCGTCAGGAGATAGATGTTGACTAGCTGAGCTCATTGACACCATCAGATGTCTATCGCATCTGTTATTTTGCACTCCAGAGCACAAAACACAAAACACCACAAAAATGCCGCGGAGACAAATGTACATCAAAACCCCAACAAACAGGTACTCAAAATGTTCGTCTTGTGCCGCTGAGTCCAAAAAAAAGCACATTAGTAACATTTCAACTGGAAACTTTTTGAGTTACGGCGAAACGAAACCTTGTTTCTAACCTATGCTTTATTTCCCCTTGCATTTAACATGGGACCCTATGGAACTGATTTCGGCGGACCCCTTCGATCTCACCCAATTCTACTACACTGATACCCAGAACCGTAATACACATGAAACCATCATCAGAACTCCATCGCATTGATATCACATGGTCAAATCGGGCTCCAAAAATATACTTCAAAAACACATTTTTTTAATGTTGTTCCAAATCCAGACAGACAGGTACTCAAAGTGTTCGTCTTGTACTGCTGAGTCCAAAAATAGCGCATCAGTAAAATTTCGACGGAAACTCTTTGAGCTATAGCGAAACGAAGCCGTTTTTCTACCCTATGCTGAATGTGAACAGTAGCGAACTACCGAGCAAATGTGGCCCGTGGACCGACGACCAGACTGAGACCAACCAGCAGCAGAAGCTGCTGTTCGAGGTGTTCGGCAACGGCCAGGTGTCGTTCTGTCCGGGCGGCTCGGTGGAGAACACCACTCGCCGGTACCGCCGGGTTCAGGGGGAGCTCGGATGGGTGGCCTTCATCGACGCTGTTGGCGTTGACAAGTTCCGTTAGGGGCTGGAGAAGCTGTTCAGCGCGGACGGCGTCGGCACCAGATACGTAGTGCACTTGGGCCAGCCCACGGGACGCTTTAAGAACCTTGTGTGTGGTGTGGACTGCTCTTTAGTGAACGGCATCGACGGTGCCAATTTCTGCTGACCTGAGCGCGCCTTCGTGCCGCACAGGCTAGCTCTCCTCAGTAGCGACACTTGTGGATACTCTGATGGTGTTTCGTGACGGGTGACCCGGAGACGACCTTAGAGGTGGATAGGTTCTGCTCCGAACCAGCAAACAGCCGGCGTTCAGTTTGTCGGGCACGTACTTCTGCTAATGGCACACGGCCGCTGTCTCCCAGATGCTGCCCCACGTCACGCTCCTGGTCGGTCACGCGACCCTGGCGCGCGCTGTCGGCCTCAAGGAGGACGATTTTGACGTGTCGCCGTCGGGGTTTTGCCGGCTTATCGCCGAGACTGCTGTCGTGCGACAAACGGTGGAGGCCATGACAAGAGCAGAAGAGTCGGCACCCTCGGTCAAGGAACTGCAGGATGGGAGCGTGCCAGATCTGAAGAACATCGTGACTCACACCGCCGAGACGTTGGTGCTGCTGAACGCTGTCGGCACCTTATCGGTGGCCTTGCTGACTATCTCGCCGTCTATGATCGCCGACGGGAATAAAATTGTCTGTTGTTGATGCGTTTTCTGTCATGGCTTGAGCTAGTTTGGATGCAGATTACTAAGTGTGGTTTTCACCCATTTTCTTTGGAGCCCAGTTTCACCGTTTCGATATCAATGCGATGGAGTTCTGGTGATGGTTTCATGTGTATTGCCGTTCTGGGTACCAGTACAAAAGAAATGAGCGAAATGGAAGGGGTCCGCCGAAGTCAGTTCCATAGGGTCCCATGTTAAATGCAATCGGAAATAAAGCATAGGGCAGAAAAACGGTTTCGTTTCGCTATAACTTAAAAAGTTTCCGTCCAAATGTTATTAATGCGCTATTTTTGGACTCAACAACACAAGACGAACATTTTGAGTACCTGTTTGTCTAAGTTTGGAATAACATTAAAACATGTGTTTTTGACGTATATTTTTTGGAGCCCGATTTGACCATGTGGATATCAATGCGATGGAGTTCTGATAATGGTTTCATGTGTAATACTGTTCTGGGTATTAATGTAGAATAAATGGGCGAGGTCGAAGGGGTCCGCCGAAATCAGTTCCATAGGTCCCATGTTAAATGCAATGGGAAATAAAGTCGCATAGGGTAGAAACAAGGTTTCGTTTCACTATAACTCAAAAGGTTTCCACCAAAATGTTATTGATGCGCTATTTTTGGACTCAGCGGCACAAGACGAACATTTTGAATACCTGTTTGTCCAGGTTTGGAATAACATCAAAAAATGTGTTTTTGACGTATATTTTTTGAAACCCGATTTGACCATGTGGATATCAATGCGATGGAGTTCTGATGATGGTTTCATGTATATTGCGGTTCTGGGTACCAGTCCAGAAGAAATGGGCGAAATCGAAGGGATCCGCCGAAATCAGTTCCATAGCGTCCCATGTTCTATGGACTGAGAAATAAAGCATAGGGTAAAAAACAGTTATTTTTCGCAGTAACTCAAAATGTTATGATTGAAATGTGTTGTATGCTGTATTTTTAGACTCAGCTGTCCGAGACGAACATTTTGAATACGTATTTGTTGTGGTTTTGATGTACATTTGTCTCCGCGGCATTTTTGTGGTGTTTTGTGTTTTGTGCTCTGGAATGCAAAGTAACAGATGCGATGGACGTCTGATGGTGTCAATGAGCTCAGCTAGTCAACATCTATCTCCTGACGCGTTTTGGGCGATTTTAAGGGAGTCTCGAGTTTGGGCTGACCGTGGACTGACCGTGGGCTGAACGTGGGCTGCCTTGACAGACATAATCTGCTCTAAGGCCATATCTATTTGATGTGGAACAGCTGTCTGAAGTAGATGAGATAGAGTGCATGCAGTGGGTGAGCACTGACCGGACGACTTTAGTATCCATACTTGAAAGGGTAGATGAGTACATCCACGCTCTAAGAAATTCTCAAGTTAAACTGCGTCGCCACCATCACGTTGCCCAGGCGCAAAACAGCTTCCCAAGGGACTTGAAAATAAATGTTCCTCCACATGAAGTAATGCTGAATGAGGAAATTTCGGGAAATTACCCATTTGCAGTGCAAGACGAAGTCCAGGGTTATGACTGAGAAAGCGCCCAGGCGACCATTCAGCCCTTTGTTGTAGATGTGATCACTGCCAGTGAGCAAGTAAAAGTCGGCAGTTGGTGAGTGATTTGTGTGATAAGCGACAGCACTCAACACAATACATATCCGTGTATGCATTCCAGACAGAGGTAACTAATGTAGCACAGCCACGGCCGGGTCAGTTTCGGCGATTTTGCGGAAAGGGGCTAAGACGAGAGAGAGCGCGGCGGTCTTCGTTTTCCGCTTTCTCTCTTGGTCCCGCTGGTTGGCCCGGCGCTGCGAGAGCGGCCGCGCGCGTGGGAGTCGCTGCGCGTGCCGACGCTGCGGTGGCCGGTGCCTGCAGAGCGGCTCGGTTCCGCCGAAGCTTCCTCCGACCCGTCGACCGCCTACGGAAACTATGTACAAACTGCCGAGGCGATCAGTTCTGGTCGTGCATGTAGACAGTGAGTGACGCGGGTGCGACGTGAGAGGCGTGAGAAGGAAAAAGGCCTTCTGGGGATGACTTGGTAACGGCGGGATCCGGGAGTTTTGTACTCCTTCCCCCTCCCCCTTCGGCTACCTAGCTCGCCTCACGTCGTCCCCAGAAATATGCTGATTCATTTTATTTAAGAATAGGTCGGCACAGACTGCGTGCAGGTTCGTTTCAAAAACGATGTAACGAAATTTAATACTCCGCGACGAAATACAAATCGGCTGTGACGCACGTCGGCTAATCCTTCACAGGTCCTTAATTACTCTCCCCAGTTTCACCCCCGTGCCTTTCTGTGGTGACGAAACTCATTCCCCCCCCCCCTTCCTCTTGATCTCTCTTCCCTGGTTCCTGTGAAGTGACTACACCCGTTGTAAACGTCTGCGGTTGAGTGTTTTCGTCCGTAAGCTAAATTTTCCTCTTGTCAAATTTTTAATTCAGCCCAGCCGGCCTTTTCACATAGCCAAATGATCCAGGATCACGTGAGTGGCTGTTGGGGTCTCCCCTGGTTACCGGTGAGCCTGGGACCTTTAGAGTAACTCTCCCGCGACTCGTTTTCTGGGACGCCGTGGCCACGGCTAGCCCAGTCTTTGCCCCGGGACTTTTGGCTGGCGACCGATTCGGTCCCAGCCATTCGACCTGCCGGCTTATGTCCCAGTCTTACAGCCGTCCACGGTCCCTTCGCCCAGGTCCGGACAGCCGCCTGACACTCCGGTCACTTGCGCGAAAAAAAATGTTTACCAAACTTGCGTTCGATGACAGCTCCTTACGTCGGCGTCGCCGGGGTCCCTTCGAGGCGTCCGATCGGCCCGAGACGTTGAGGGCTACTCGCCCACGACTCCTTTTCTGAGCGGCCGTGGCCTTGGCCAGCTCGGTCATTATCCCGGACGTCTGTCTACCAATCACCGCGGTCCGAGCATTTTCCTTCATACCAGCCTGCGTCTCGGTCTTACAGTCGTCCACGGTTCCTTCACGCAGGTCCGGACGGCGCGGACGCCCCTTGTCACTCGCGATTAGGTAAACCATTTACCATTTAGACTCCACTGTATATGCCATAAGAATTTGTTTTCTGCTCGGAATCGAAATGGAAAATTTCTTTGAACACTCACTACAGGTTGTTATGGAGCCACTTAGCGTGAGAACGAGGCCACAAGTCCCAGCCTCATTGCCCGTTGGGTTTTCATATTCATCGTCCGACATCAGCGCACCTGACGCTGTTGGTACTAGTAACCTGCCGTTGTTCGGTACGCTCCGAAGTTGCCTTGTGCGCCGCGTCGAGCCCCAGCGGCGGCGGTGGCTGTCCACTCTTATAGATAATGGCGTCGTTGACGTGTCCCCTCCCCGCCTCGGGCACCAGGTATCGGGGCCGCCGGCTGCCTTATGGCTGCGGGCGGGCGGGCGGTGCCCGCTCGGACCCACCTTTGCCGGCCGCAGCAGGGGCGGCGGCAGATCTCACCCGCGCGTTCTTTGCGTGCCGCGGCTCGCATTGCGGCGCCCTTCGCCTCCGCGCTTGACCGGTGCGTTGGGCGGCAAATAGCGATGTTTGTGTCATCCCCCCCTTTGGTGGCGTTCCGGCTGTGGCCGAGCGGCTGGCGGCGGTGGGGTCCGGTAAGGTGCTTCGAGATGGGCAGCGCGTCCCCGGTGACCGCGGCCAGAGCTGACGCTAACGGCGGCCGGTCCTGTCTGTCCTGCTGCCGATCCGCTGGCCGGGCCCGCGGCGTGAGTCCAAACCAAGTAGCCTTTTCCCCGGCGAACGCCACATGTTAAATCCGGCCCTTACGGACCAGGCACGATATTCCGTCGCGTTAGCTCGTATCGCCGCGTCTGATCATATATAACCCGTCCACGACTGGGGGGCAGCTGACCGTTCCCCTGAGGTTTTTTTAGGATTGCGAGAGAACGAACAAACACAGCGCCTGATGTACCTTTTTGCTAAATCGTTTTTACACCTTGCGTCAAAGTTTTGACCTCAGGTCAAGTCAGGTGTCTGACCTAGGTCAGGTCAAACGAACCTATGTTCAAAAAAGTTTAGCTCCCTGTAGCTTTTTCGCAAAGCAAGATATCAAAATAATACTTTCAGGGAGTATATTGATAGATGCAACAGACCTGCTATCTCAGATTTTTTGGAACTTTCGGGGTCATTAACCTAAGGTGAACCCCATTTTTAAGACATGTCGTTTTTCGGAGACTGGTGGAATTTTTCATAACATTTTTAGTGCAAAGTAAAGTAGACATCTAGTTACCGTGAAAGGGCAATGTAAGGGCAAGTCAATGACTTACAGCCATTGACCTGAGGTCAGGTCACGAATAACTGTTGTCAGCCAAAATGTACCACAGTCAAAATCAGTGATGAATAACTCAGAATGGGCAGAAAATGGTAGAACTGGTTTTCACAGACGAAAGTAATATCAAGAGCCTCATAACGTTTGAAAAAACTGCATATTTTGAAAACAGACTCTCGTGAATAAAGCTACGTCAGTTGTGTAGACTGGTAACTAATGATTTTTTTCCGAAATTTAAGCCTGAAAACCATGACCAGAACCACTAAGATCAATAAAATTTACATGGATAGGTTTATGTCGCGAAAATAAAGGAGCACTAAAATTAGTTCCCGTTAATTTCTTGCTGTGTACGGCTGCGGCGCCCGCCGACAACCGGCGCGAAAATTGCCTTGTCTTTAACCCTATTCCCGGCAGGGGGGGCGGAACCCGCCCCCCTCGGGTTTTTTGCTTGCCAATTCCAGCCTTTTTAACGCAGCTTCACGAAACTTGGTGACTTTTCCTAGCTATTCTTTCTACGTGCTGTGACAAAATTTCAAAATTCTATTTTGCTCAGGGGCGGAGCCAGGCAACGTTTTTGGGAGGCACCTCATGACATTTTTGACCATGTTAAGGGTAAAAGGAAAATGTCTGCCAAAAACAGAGTTTTTAAGATAGAATTTCAAACTTTATACGGATGTATAGCTAAATAGTTGGGCAATGTGCAGATGTAATTTTGGTTATCTTAGATCATTTTGCAAGGTCAGGTCAAGGTCAAAAGTCAAAATTTGTTTTTTTCGCAATAATCTCGGTGCCGTTTTTTAAATGTCAAACCCGGAATATGTATGACGTAGAAGGGTGCCTTCTACTTGTGTACGAAGTTTCAGCTTGATATCAGGTCGGGTCACGGAGCTATGACCTAAAACGTCAGTGCGCGTACCTTATATCGCAATAGCCGTAAAATGGAATTTTTGAAATAGAGTGAATTCAAATGATTGAAAACATTTACAGATAATATTAAATGCACACGAGATCATTCCAAGTGACCCCAAGGTCACTGGAGGTCATTTAAGGTGAAAGGTCACAAGTTGATCTGAGAAACGTGTGACCATGACAGTTCCCCCTTTGTCATGTCCCTGGCAACGCCTATGATAACATTCTACAAACATTGTAATGCGATTTGTACTTCTTTAGTATAACATGACTATCAGAAGCCAAAAAGGGTGTTTGCCTATTTTGTTCATTCAGCTGCTAGAAAACTAATCCTCCTATTTTTGAAACCCTGTGAACGCCCATGAATTTTCTCAAAATTTCAGATTTGCGGACCCATGGTAAAAGCCCTATTCATATTCCATCGATTCAGCCAGTTTCATCGAAATCGGTCCATAAACAACGGAGTTATAAGAAGTTCAAAAGTACCCCCATTTTGACATTTTCCCCCTGTATCTACAAATTTCAAAATTTTGGAAATTTGTTTTTATAAAAATGTAGTTCACGTCACGGCAAATCGATTGCCGTTTGTTGCGATGAAATCGGACAAGTAGTTCTCGAGATCTCAGGGGGGGCCGAATCCGCCCCCCTGCCGGGAATCGGCCATACCGTCTAGCCCTCCGGGAATAGGGTTAACTCGACGTTTCGGCGTATATATTGAAATATTGAACAAATCTTTTGAATTTTTTTTTGAGGAATTAGAATTGTATCGGCATCTGCGGACCTTGACTTGTGCGTTGGTGCCTTTACCTATGCGTTATTAGTCACAGCCCTTGAGATTCACACCGTTTCTCGATCTAATGCAGTCGGCTATGAGAAAACATATACAGGACGTACATTGCTTACATGTCATCTAAAACTAAAACTGAGACCAGTTTCGAACTCTACTCATCAGAAGCTTTTCAACGGTGTGCTTATTTTTATCGTGCAACTCGTGAGGGGGTGCTCGAGGTCTCACCGGACAGGCCGCTGCAGTGACGACGCCTGACTCAAGAACGCGGAGCCGCCGACCGCCGAAGGGACCGAAGCTCCGAACGAGAACGCAACGTCCCCATCGCGTGGGACTCGCCGACCTCAGACTCGGACTCCGGGACGGAGTCTGACGAGTCCTATGAGATCGAAGAGGACTCGCCGGTCCCCATTTGCGGCTGCGAGACCCGCCAACTGCCCTACCGAGCCCGGCGGGGACTCCGGGATGACCGGCTTATGATGGAGCTGATGGAGGGGGGGGGGGGGCTACACCGCTCCAGTAGCCTAGGCCTCAAGGTCCGAGTCCCCGACGGGACTCGGCCAATGAATAAACTGTCCGCCATCGATGAAGTTGTTTGCTTTCGTTATTTATGTGGTCCTCGAGCGGAGAGAAAGAGGGGGGACGAGGCTGACCGGCCGAGGGAGGCCGAGGTAGCCCGAGGAACATTGCTGCGCTGACCGGCCGAGGGAGGTCGCCCGAGGAACATTGCTGCGGCTGATCATATATATATATATATATATATATATATATATATATATATATATATGCATATAGACATATACCTATATACGAAGGATATACGCAGTTTTTTGTTTGAGAAATGGTGACAAGAACTCGAAAATTTCCATTGAACAAAATAGAGTGGGCTGCATCCATTGATAAATCCACATTTGGGGGAGGTTAGGTTGTCGGGCCTACGGTTGGGCCACCCAATCATTTACAGAAATTGACGCCCCTGCTTAATTATTCCCCTTTAACAAACTCAGTACATGTAAATCACTTGATTGGTTGCCAAAATCATGTCCAATTAGCGTCTTTTCAAATTTAATTGATTTCCGATCCGAGTGGTATGGCAAATCCCTGTCTTGTTTGAATTTTCTGGTCTGGTCCAATCCGGCCCTTGGATCAATCCGCGATCCGAAGATTTATCCAGTCCATGAAGTGCCCTTTCTGCCAGCTGTCAAGATGAGTGGTATGCAGTCAGATATTTTATGTCTCAGGTATCAGTACATTGAACCATTTAATTTTCAATGTGTTCAATAAACTTTCCGATTTCGAAAAGGTAAAAGCAAACATCGCCTTTATTCTGATGCAAACCAAATCGTCAGTCTGAGTGGAAACTAACAAAAAGGTGTCGTGTCATTTTGCGCACAGGAATCGGCTTCATTGATCCAGAGGACGCAAACAGATTTCACAGAGACAGCAAGCAAGGCGAAATATTTTCGACAGTCAGGTCCGTCAAGGGCACCAGGGGATTCCACATACTCAGACCAGGAGACTCGGCCAGAGCAGCTGAGTATGAAACATCATTAACTGCATTACGCGAAACGTTGAAAACAAGTCGAATAGGACGTCCCAGCGACGACCGATGATTAAGTGCGCACCTGTTACCCGTATCTGCGAAATATGGCATAATCTAATACTTTCTCAAATACATGCAACACAAATGAACTGTGTGTTCGTTATTTTTGTTTGGCCCTATTCACAGTACAACATATGGTGCACGTAACCAGTAATCAGCCCGGCCGCAGAGGGGTCGCGAACGACGTAAGCCAGCGCCCATAGAGCATAGAGCTGTAATTTAACACCATGTTCCTTCCATTGTTTCACTATACTTATTAATTATTATGGAACAGAATCGAGCGTGGATTACGAATAAAGACGTTTGAAGAAATTCAACTGGTACTATTTCTCGTAAATCGCAATTGTTTATTTCAGTTATGTAAAACAGAACTATTATTTCTGGGCATTTATTGTCTCGCAAACAGCTTAAAACACGATGTTTTGTCTAAATAACGCCGTTTTCAGAATTGTAAAATTCGTATTGGCTCCTGAGGTAGTGCATTTTAAGGTGCGTTGCGACGTGATGTGACGTCATATTTTGACGCCATTGTCAACGGCGAATGGTTGATCGGAGATGTCTATAAGCATCGAAATCGTGATCAGGATATGAGACAACCCCGTACACATCATTTCATCAAATTATGAGTTGGTGCTGTGTACACCTGTAACTTTCACTGGTTGAGCTGGCATGGAATCATCCAAAAAGTCTTGAAACCATATTTGATAAAAGGCTCCCAAACAATTTTCATGTTCAGTAAATTGCAGCTTTAGAGTCAATGCCACTGGAATCGATTCCAGTTCTGATTCTGTAAACAGCCGTGTGACTGTAGCCCAGCTCTGATTTCGGCACGTACCAGGGAAATCGATTCCGATTCTGATGAGCCGTAACGGAACCGATTCCGGAATTTATTTTGACTCTCTTGGAATCGAGCGCAAATCTGGTGCCGTGCATTATCCAACAGAATTCCGAAAACGTTCGCCGTCTGGTGCTTAATCAATTTGCTTCAATTCGATCTACTATGTCAGATCAAGGAGCTGAAGTTCGTTCTGCCATGACTCTAGCTAGCGAGAAATGCTGCTGCTCGGCGCCCGTCCGAACCATTTCATGAACGATCAGTGCATACTACCGGCAGGTTCATTACATTATTTGGAACATTTATTGCATTGTAACGCTCATTGCTGACACGAACAACTGGTGGCCGTCCGGGGCAGTTCTGCGCAGCACTCAGCTCATGACAGTCAGCTAGATAACCTAAGACGTTCACCGCCCAAGGCTCGGCGTTTTTTTTCTTAGCTTCATGACGGAAAACAGAATTTCTCGGTTTCAATAATCACATGATTAGGTGTCCATTTAGTTTTCATTCCTTTCTATTTCAAGCGATAAACAGCTGCTTTTTCTTCTAAAAAAAAAAGGAAGAAAAACTTTCCAGCAGAGAAAATCTGCATGGAGCGTAGTGTTACTCATCCGTACCTATCTCCATGAGCATCAAATAACTCCATGTCTTAACCTTTGAGACTCAAATCAGACTGAAAAATGAGCGGGAAGATCTGCTCAACTTGCTTCAACGGGCATAATCCCAGATGACGTCATCCGGGTCAGGGATGACGTCACCACGACGGAAGACATCATGCCTGCGCACGGAACTCCGGTGATCGATTACCGTTGGCGCACCGGCCGGGACCGTTGCGCCATTGAGCGCGGTTTTCTCCGGGCGGCCGGGTCCGGGCGCTGTCTGTCGCGCGTGTTTCGATTGTATCGTACGAATTTACCCAGGAGGCCCGCGTTTGAACGCAGATTCACGGCCTGCGGAGCTGAGCGGCTGAATTTCGGCAGGGGGTCGGCCGGATGCCCCTGGCGGACAATCGGGCCCGTCGCTTACTGCGACCGCGTTTTTCTGCCATGTATTCCTTGGCAATGTAATGGATAGGTGCGGAACCACCTATGTGTCTCAGCTGTTGGAAATGCACTACCAATGGTCATGAAATCCGAGGCAAGGCCTATGGTTATGCATGAACCATAGACCTATAACGAAGAGCAATACCAATCCTCTGGGAGTGGTTGCATACCACAAATGAATACGGAGTTGGCAATTTGAGTCATTCAAAAGGCGGTCGATGGCTCTTTATCGTACGGTCCTGCAGTGCTCTAGTTGCTGCATTTATTTTCGTCGATGACGTAAACGACTCAACATGGACGACTATACACAAACAGCGCGATTATCATGCATGTAATTTTCTGTGTGTTTGTGGGTGTTTCGCTATCCCAAAAATTAGCTGGGCACCCACAAAGGTTTATGGATTTAACATGTGACCCTAATGAATGGACACCAACAATCATTTGGAACGCACAAGATAATGCATGTGTCAACACCCTCAGTTCATTTGGAATAGTTACATGTCTAACAATTAGTACTGTAGGTGCAGGAAAGTCTCAGAAAGCGGGGAACCAAAGCCAGTTTTGAAGTCGATTCTTTCCATGCATCGCCAAAGGATTAATGTTCAGCAATCTCGGAAAGTGGGGTATCATGGCACCCAACCCCCCCCCCCCTCTTCCTACGCCTATGACGAGTATAAAACGGAATAAGCGACTGATGGCTTTGCCGTGGTTATCGTTATGTTACATACACGGTCACGGTCATGGGTATAAACTGGGAAAAATTTTGGTAAGTAAAAATAAATTCATCGGACTCTAAAATGTGACATTGATAACGCATTTACAAAAATTTATTTTATGGAGGAAGAAAACACAAGCATGGGACAAAATGTTGGTATTGAATTTCAAACCAATAATTTCCTTTGTTATGGAAGGCTCCAGACGTATTTTGTCTCCTATATGGAGATATACCACATTCCCAAAGTTACGCCCCTAGCCACGGTAATGTGTTTCACTGCAAGTGGCCCTAATCATTTGCAGAAAGCGGAACTCCGCTCAAGAAAGAAGAGGGATGTGGAGTCACCCAGTGTCCTTTGTTGGAATCGTAAGCAAACACGGTCCCGAGGTGCCGTCGCCGTTTCATGGGGATAAAAAAAAACGGACAGCAGAATTCGGTGTGTGGCAGGCACTGCGTTTATGTCCAATGACGTGCAATTGTATTTGGTCGGAGAATAAAAGTGTGAGCGCTCGCGGGGTGGTCGCGTCGTGGAGTTGCAAAGAACGACAAAGATCTTGCGTGTTTTGATTCAGTGCCTGGCAGTGGCGTGGCCAGGGTTAGGTCCAGGCGTAGGGGGGGGGGGGGCAACCAGGCACGTAGCCAGGAGTTTCTTCGGGGGAGGGGAGGCAAATGTCGAATTTTGTCATAGGCCACTAGCATATGACGAAATTTATAGGAAAAAGCAGCAGCAATTTTACGCGACTCAGCTCATATTTAGCGTACAGGGAAACATATGCTTGAAATTGTAACACATATGACTATTCCGTATTCGTGCGAAATCGCCATATCTAGTGAGGGCTGCTCGGCCCAGGGGGAGGGGCATGGCTCCCATGGCCCCTGGGGGCAACCCAAATTTAGGACCCCCAGCCAACCCCAAACCCCAAACCCAAAGTTTGCTCACTTCATTTTCAGGGTACTTAAGGTAAAATCGGACCAGGTCAGGGACGTGGTTAGGTGGGCACAGGGGGCAGTAGCCCCTCACTTTTTGGAATTGAACATGGACTCTATGGGCGTTGGCTGGATAGAATCGACCCTAGCCTCTGCCCTCCCATGGCCCTTCAGCTGTGGAGGACTTCCCGCGATCCTAGGCCAGGCCCTTCCCTCACCTAGAAATTCACGAAGTATAATAAATGGAATAGTCTGCGTATAGTTTTTCCCAAGGTCTTTCACATGCGTCCGTGCTTGAGAAGATGGTTGAATGGTAGGATGTATATAAAATACATGCAAACAATCTGTGTTAGATTGCCGGCCTTTGCGCTGGGTACTGCTAGTGGCTTTATACGTTTTTTACTTCCGCCCCTTTTTTGCTACCTTCCTTTGGCCGGCTAACCTTTCGCCATGTGATCCCGAACTGACATCAGTAACAGACAAGCGGGGGATAGTCGGCTTCCCTTCATTCCCTGCGCGTCCGCTTAGGGCTTAGTGTTCCCTGAGGCGCACTCCTGTTGCCTACCCATCGCTCGCTCGCTCGTGGCAGCTCTCTGAGGCGTGCTCTGTTTTCTTCTGGTCCCCGCGCGCTGCCCGATCCTCTCTGAGAGGCAGCTTTGTCTTTTTTTCTGCATATGTGTTTTGCGGTAAGGTGGAAGCCGCCTTCATCTATGTGGTTGGATTATTACTGCATCACGTATCGTCGTTTACTTGTTCGTCACGTTTCTGTTAGCTATTGGGTTAGGCAGAGGACAGTGGTGTAACTTTATATATAAAGGGGGATGTAGGTGCAGTACCATTGGGTCCAAACAGGGGTGTAGGAGCGCGACGAAAAGGGAGGGAGGAGGACCATTCGTCCTCTAAACCAACCTCTAAGGGGGGCGCCGATCTCCAGCAGTGGTGCCATTCATTTATAATGAAATTAGTAGTTTACTTACATGTTTACCAATTTAAAAGCGCATATATCAATGCAATTTTTTAGTTAGATGCACGTACGAGTCCCGTACGAGTGCCTGGTCTGTAGACGGGGCACCAAATTTATGAGGCGCGCCTTATCTGTAAGGGTGACGGGTCTGATCCGAAAGGAACGCCTGTGTCGTAGACTTGTCTGGTCTGTAAAATGTCCCCCACGAATGCCTGATCTGTAGAGGGACCACCAAATATATGAAGGATGCCTGATGTGTACGGGGCGCCTCGTTCGCCAGAGGTACCGAGACCCTGAGGGGCACCTGATCTGTACGGGGAAGGGGCGCCTGGCCTGTAAAAGGTGCCAGCATCATAGACGTGTCTGGTCTGTAAGGTGCTCCGTACGAGCGCCTGGTCTGGGGGGACGAAATGTATGAGAGGTGCTTGGTGTGTACGGGGCACCCCGATCGCCATTGGCGCCGAGCCCCCGAGAGGCGCACGATCTGCACCGGAGCCCCTGACCTGTTAGGATCGGCTGTATCGCAGACGTGTCTGGTCTTTGAGGTGTCCTGTAAGGGCGCCTGGTCTGTAAAATGACGCAAAATATATGAGGTGTGCCTGGCGTATACCGGGCGCCCCGCCCGCCAAGAGCGGCGAGCCCCCGAGAGGCGCCTGATGTGTAAGGGGTGTCTCGCTCGTCAAGGGTGCCCAGCCCCCGAGGGGAGACTGTACTGAGGGCGCCTGGCCTGTAAAGGGCCCGGCATCATAGACGTGTCTGGTCTGCGAGGGTAGCCAGAGTTTTTAGAGACGTCTCATCTGTGCAAGAGGGGGCACCTGGCCTACATGGGGCACCGAGCATTTCAGAGTTAACTGGCCTGTACGAGAGCGCTTACCTGCAAGAGACGCCGTGTTCACGAGGAATGGCTGATCAATGCATGGGAGAGGGGCTCCTGGCGCATGATTGCTGCTTACGATTTTAAAAGGCCCTCGCTTGGCAAAAAAACAAAAATAGAAGAACATACTGGATTCGGTATTTATTAGGGCTTAAGAGATGTCTTTTTCCTTCGAAACCTGTTTTGCTGTGGCGTAAATGAGGCGCCCGCACCACGGGCCAAAAAGTGGGACAAATATCCTCCTTCCCCGCCCCTCCCCCTTTCCCGGTAATTACACCCACTGGTCCAAATTCAACACCAGCAAAGAAAATGCCGAACTGGTATTTGCACATAATTTACATAACATGCACATAATTTACTGCGGGTACGTTTACTGGTTACTGTAGGACTTCATACTGTTCTTTTAACTGTGAGAGGTGCTCTAAGCAAAGTACTTGCTTGCACTTTTGAGCCGATTGCCAATGTTATTCTAACGTATTACATGTTATGTTAGCATATTCCGAAAACTGATGATAATAATGATGGCAGGCTTAAAGTATACATCCCTGGAGCAGAGGTTTGGAAAATAGTGTATATTGAAAAACGGATGCATTTTTTGCGTATTTGAGAGTTAAAGGAAAACCGCGCTTCAGTAACAAAATATACTCCTCCATTCGCACCCAAAATGAATAAAACGCTTTCGCTTCAAGGGCCTTGACTCCAAGGCAACATCATTCAGTCGGCAAAAGGCGGCAAGGTTTGACATCTTGTTGAGGTCATCATGTGTGCCTGCGTGTGTTCGTGAGCGTGCACAACACGATTTTCTGGCTTGTGATCTCGCTTTTTCAATGTTCATGCATAGGACCGCCATGACCCCAGCCAGTGTGGTCCGTATTTATTTATGTTGTTCATTCATGCACATAAAGAGCGTCAGCTTGGAGCGCGGATGTGTTGAGCTTGACTCCAGGCTCTCCCGACGCTGCAAAGCCTGTCAGTACGTGACGGCTGAAGGTCGAGGTTTTGGCTGGAGTGCAAAATAAGGTGAACCAAATCTGAAGGGGGAAAATGGGGATAGGTTAGGTTAGGTTGTTAAAGGGTTTCGTAAGTGCATCCACACTGGAAACCAAAAAGTTACCCCACTGCAGAGGATGGTAACAAAAGTACTTTTTGAATCCAAGTGTCATTTTAATCCGATTTTCTCTGAAGAGAGGGCTGTTTTTTGTTCTGTTTTCTTTTTGTTTCTTTTAAGCGGACTGCGAAAGAGGAGCGTTACAATATCTTCGCACGTCAAGCCTGATAGCACTAAAATGCGCTGTGGGGCGTGTAACGAACAAGGTTCTCGTCTTCACCCTTGTAGTTATCGGTATGGTTCGCATACTGTAGCATTTTCTACCACGCAACGGCACATTGGATACTTGGTTCAACGCTTCACGAGCAGTGCATTTAACCAGTCTGCTTTACTGCCACACTTATATTACATTACACCTCTGTCTCAGCCAGGGGAGCAGCCGGGATTTTCTTATGGGGGGGGGGGCGGGGGAACTCAGTGTGAACTGAAAGCATACAAAAGCCTCCCGCTGGGAAGACGATGAGTAATGGTTGTCACAAAAATGATGGCCTGCGGGAGGGTGCAGCCCCCCCCCCCCTCCTTTGGCTGCGTCGGTGGTCTCAATGCTTCTGACTATCCCAAGACCCCAAGGGCTCGTGACTGTACCAGAGCGGCAGGGTCCTGATTGCCTCAAGGACTACAACTGTTCCAGGGACTCTGACTGTTCGAAAGTCTCTGGCCGTCTCAGGCCCACTGACTGTCTCAGGGAATCTGGCCATCTCAGAGCTCCTAGCTGTTTCAGACCCATGACTGACCTATGGTCCTTGACTGTCCTAGGTTCTGGCCGTCGTAGGTTCCTGGCCGTCTCAAGACTCATCACTCAGCCGAGACGCCTGACTATCCTTAGGACCCTGTCTGCTCCAGGGCCCTGGCCATCCCCGGGCCTTTGTCGTCACAGGATTCTTGTTCATCTCAGGGCCTCCTAACGTCCCAGGCCCCTCACTGGATCAGGGCTCATCGTTTTCAGGGCCTTCGACCGTCCTAGGGCCCACAACCTTCCCAAGACCGCTGACTGTCTCAGGGTTCATGACTGTCCCGGGCCCCGACCATCCCGAGCCCTTGCCCGTTCCAGGGCCTCTGACCGCCCCAGGACCCCTGAATTTCTCAAAGTTTCTGGCTGTATCAGGGCTTCTGACCGTCGCAGAGTTTATGGACGTCTTAGGTCCCCTCGTCCCAGTACCCCTGGTCGTTAGAGGGTTAAGCAGCCCCTAGCCGCTACATGCTCATGGCAGTCTCGGGGCCCCTGGCCGTCTTAAGATCCCTGACAGCCCCCGAAGGTGTCAAAAATCCCAATGTCCTCGATCATTGCGGTACCCCTATCTCACCGCCCTGGTTGTTTCAGACCCTCTGACCATCGCAGAGCCCCCGGCCGTCTCGGAGCCGCTGGTGGTCTCAGGGCCCCTGGATGACGCCCAGGAGGGAACGGTCGCCCCCGTCGCACCCCCCCCCCCCCAGACTACGCCACTCGTGCTTGGGCCAAAATTACTTCATGACTTGATAACATTTCGCTGGCTAGGTCAGGGCAGACACGTAGTCAGGATTGCCCTGGGGGGGGGGGCAAATTTCAAATTTTGTCATCTGCCACTGGCGTATGACAAAGTTTATATGAAAAGCAATAATTTTATGTAGCTGACCTTATATTTAACCTTCGGGAATACACATAATATTTGCTTACATATCATGCAACAATAAATGACCACTATTCCATATTCGTGCGAAATCGCCATATATCTAGTGTAGACAGCTTGGCTCGGGGGGGGCCATGCCCCCATGCCCCCTCTTGTCTACGTCCCTGGGTCAGGGTCAGGCAACAAGCTGGGCTTGGCAGGGATTCTGATTCCAACGCTACGCAGTTCAGCACGCTAAGGCTACTTATCGAAAAAAGTGTCAACGGAAGCGATATGTAATGGACCTAAACAGCGTGATCTGTAATTTTTTTTTTTTTTGTATTCGCAGCCGGCAAACTGATTTCCACCCAGACAGAGCCGAACTATTTGGCGCATAAACAATGACTACCAACAATTGTTGCGAAGCCCATATTTTAGATGGGGCCTTAAAGCCCTGTCAGAGCTTATTAACCTGACGTCAGGTCGCAGTCTTGGGCATTGTTTTACGCGCAGACCATTGCATGGAACAATATCTTAACTCCATCCAACGGCTGGTCTAGACAAAAACTTTCCCATAAGCAGAGTTCCATGTTTGTACGTTGAATACTTTCAGCGTTCCCTGTCGTCGCGGATGTCTTGCCAGAGGCCGTCGTGAGCTTGACGAAAGTGATAAATCATGAAATATTTCTTTTCTACACATTTCCCTTCTATTCTATAATATTTCCATTGTCCTATACTGCATGTATTTCTTCCTCTTTTTGATTGAGACCGCCCGTCTATTGATCTGCGGCTAGCTGCTAACATGTTTCCCAGTGGTGCTGTATCTGATCTAGTTCGGCTGTCCGTCGGCCGTATTCATGTGCGAACGCTGGTCCCTGGCGGGCGCGTCTCGTTTCTGTGGGCCGTTTATCTCACTGTCGATGCTCGGAAACCCCGCGGCTTATCATCGGCCCGTCACGCGGCTCTGATCTCGAGCAATCGCGCGCACAAGCTGCGAGTCACGTGACGCCACTAACGGCCGGAGAGAGGCGGCGCCGGCGCCGAGGCGTTCACGGCGCGGCGGCGGCGCCCGTAATCGGTCTGGCGCAAGAAACCAAACGGCCGTCGAGCGCCTGCGCCGCTGACAGCCCGACGACTGAGAGGTGTGCCATCGTCCGCCAGTGACGTAACGGCATCGCAGCTGCGGCCAGTAACGTTATAGATGACGTAACGCCGGAGCCGCCGCTGCTGCTGGAGGATGGCAACAGCCTTGCGTCGTCACCGACATTTCCGCTGTCGTCTCTAGGACCACTGAGAACGACGTGGCAAATATTGCACAGATCCAGTCTTTGGTGTTACTTTTGGTAAAAAAATCGGTCTAAATGTTTGTGCGGCAAAAACTAGATTTATTGTCGTCAAAAAAAAAAAAAAGGCACCGTAGGCTGCGGAAATGTCGTTGACAGCTTTTGTAGACTGTTTTTTCTCGGAATCCACTTTTCTTGAAGCTGCGCAACTCCATCTTTCTCTGTCTCCATACCTATTGGCAGCATAGTCTCGAGCCAAGATAACGTTACTTCAGAGGTCGGTCAAAACTACACTGACGATACAAACTTTACACCGCAGATCCACATGGTCGTTTCAGATAAACACACATTCAAGAGATTTCCAAAAACTGTCCACTGGTGTCGAAGTACACGACCGATCAGACCAGATATGAGGTGACATCGGCGCCTCCGAATTTACGTCATGGCAAAGCCAGGTGTGTGAGAGCTGAAAATTCCCCCGGCTTCTATACAGGCTTCCTGAGTCGAAAATGGCAAAAACATGTTATTCTGAGGCGTGTTTTACAAATCAGATAAGGTTTTTTGATACGCACTTGGCGTGTTGTTCATACAACATTTGCCATATACCTGTACTTAATTATGAGCTCATGCTTATGAAAATATGCATCAAAGTACAGGAGTAGGAACGTAACCATACCACCTCCTGCGGAGGCTGGTATGGCATGAAACTCCATCTCATTGGTGCCACAGCTACTCCAGCGGCCGTGAGCAGATGGTTCGGATTGGTTCCGAGGTCTGAACCGTGGTTCCATGGCGTACCACAGATATCCAACGTACCATTGCGCACATACTCTTAAGCATCGTCGTAGCTGACCTTTAGAGCTTTCTTCCCCACGGTCGTCTGCTCCGTTATGCGGATGACACGCAGTTCCTCTACAGCTCGCCGCCTGTCAGCGATAGTTTTAAGCTCAAAATTCGCCTAGATGTGTCAATGGCATTGACGCACAACTGTTTCAGAAACAACGTCCCGAAGATAAACGCGTCAAAAACCGGTTTCATTGTACTTGATACTTAAAAGCCTTCGTAAAAGAACGTTAAATATTTGCTCAAATTTTTCCGGCAGCTCATTCCGGCCGTCAAACACGACCAAAATGTTGAGAGTGGCCGTGGACCAATCACTGACCTAAGACCGGGATGTCTCCACAGTTGTGGATTGGAGCCACGGCATCCTCATCTCCTTGAATAGATTTTGACGTCATTTCATAACAAAAGTCCTCATCGTGAGCATTCAGGTCCTTGTTTCCCCTCGAACCATTTACTGCTTGCCAGTCTGGAGTGGAGCAGCCGACGTCAATTAAATCACATCCAAAAAGTCATTACCTTGGCGGCTCGGGTAGTGACCGATGCAGGGCGTCGCGATCACATCACACCGGCCCTAAACTCGTTTCACTGGTCAAGGATCGGCGAGCTTGTCGTGGAGCGCAACTGCCTGAAGGTGTATCGCGCTTTCCTCATGCGCCCCGGTGGCCGCTCAGACCATGTTTACGCGCCGATGTGACCTGGCTGTGCGCTATACCCGTCAGAACGGCTCCACCTGCCGAGAATGCGGCTTACCAGTACCCAGAGGTGCTCTGTGTGCCGGGCCCCATTAAAGTCTAACAGTCTGCCCCAGCGAGACACTGGGCGCTCCCAGTGTTTGTGAGTTTAGGGCGGCAGTCCGCCAGCGGAGGACCTAATCTGCGAATCAGGTCTGGTCTGTTTGCCATTTACTTGGTTTTAATGCGTAAGTTTTTCGCCTGTTGCATTTCAGCGGCGTTTTGTTGTGCTTTTGTATGACGTGATTCCTGAAAAACTGTGCTCGCACGGATGGACATTGAAATAAATGAAACGAAACCGGGGGGGGGGGGACATGGAGCATGCCCTCCGCTTTAGGGAAATTTAACATTGGCCCTGTTCGGAAAAAACTCCTTTGACTCACCCAGTTTTTGGTTGCTCCTTCGCTCATACATCAAAAGAAACATTAGATGGGCACTGACATGCCGGAGAAAAGAAGGCATAGGATTTACAAACACCTCAGCTCTAGTGGATGGCTGACATAAATAGCGAACAGTCTGCGTGAGGGACGTTTCATTGTGTTCCTCGTTCTTCTTTCTAGTGTGCAAAAACTGCGAGACTACTTGTTCCATATATAAAATGCCTTTTCATTTCACTTTGCTCGTGCCTACTGAATCTCTGCATCCGAATGCTCTGCATGAATGCTCTGCAGATGAAGGCCGAAAGTAGACCCCAATATCTGTATTTGGTATTTGTTGTGGCTTGCGGCCTACCGTTGCCCTTTTATCTAATAATGTGGTGTCTGGATACATCGACATATTCCAGTGGTGCTAGTTATACATGAGGAGCGGTTTTCGATTATTTAGGAGATGTTTTTCCACACCATATACCTAATGCTTCAGTGTCATTTCATACCAGTCTTCCTCCCGGTTTGATTTCACTCCACGTCTCGACCCTGGTTCCTTGTAAACGCGACTCTCTTCTTGCTTCTGTGTTACTTGCTCGGCCCGTCTTTTACTTGATTTGGTGTCTTCGTGTGGTCGTTTTACCTATGTATGTGACGAGAATAAAATATGAATCCATGATCTGGTATTATTCGTAAAATGCACGGACTGACATATATCGATGTCGCATCACCCCTTCATATGTTTTCCTGAATAGCGCTGAATGTGTTATCCAGTGACCGTCTTTCTTCACAAGTTTAACTTACTTTTAAACCACTTGTTCGTGGATATAAGTTTAACGAACAAAGTAAGCAGCTGTAAAATATTAACCTTTGCTGGGCCAAGGAGAGGGCGGGTCCAAGAGAATCCTCCTCCGGTTTTCTGACGCTAGTCAATGAACGGAAAAGCGCAAAGATACGAAACTTGGAGCACCTTTTTATACATCATTTTTTCACTTTGTGTTAACATGTTAGTTCAAAGTCACCTTAGGCCATTGACCTAGCCCAGCTCAAATAACACCGTGTGTCAAAAAATGAAAGTGACGTCATGCCACTTTCCTTTTTTTGGGTGTTGCGAGATTTTACATCTATTTTTGTTTTGCGGAAATTCATTATCCCCAGGCAGAAATGCGTTGAATACTTCAGTAGCATTTCGTGAAATGCATTGGTAGACTACGTATTGATGAAACAAAAAAAAAAATGGAGCAATCCTACTATCTCGGATTTTTCGGAAACATCCAGGTCATTTGCCTTAAGTCAGCCGAACTTTCGGTCTTTTGTACGTTTGCTATTGAGTTTGTGGAACTGGTTCGGCGGTTTTAAAGTTTGGAAATGCACCCTAGTGCTTCTCACATCACGGGTGGTGGGCGGCCTGAAAATAAAAATGAAAAATAGCGCGAAGTGGTGTGACTAAACAGGAATGGGTTCAATACATTCCTCCAACTTGAATGACTGTTCAAGTTGGGCACTGAATGGCACGTCTGCCTATCCATTAAGGGAAAGGGAACTTAAAAAAAATTGGGTACAGGTAATTGTACTCTTTGACCCATGACCTGGGGTCAGATTACGTTTTATACCGAAATTTCAGACGCTCATCGCGTACAATTCTTTGGTTTGCAGCCTTGGAATGTCTGTTGATAGCCACATGTGCTTCGGAAGCACTAATATATGATAGGATTGTATTTGCCAAGGGCGACTCAGCCCAGACTAACCTGATTTAACCTTTCAAAATATTATGTTGGTTGTCAATGCGAACATACTCTGCATGGCCACAAATGATGAAAACCATGCCTATGCTTTCCTTATACACAGTCGGTGCTGCCCCTAATTTTCAGCAGCTAATATAAAAACCCTCAATCTCATATATATATATATATGTATATATATATATATATATATATATATATATATATATATACAAATATATATATATATATATACATATATATATATATATATATAATATTCCCGCCAAATAGGAAAATTGTCAATGCGGTCGTCCCCGCCGCCCGGTATCTGAGTGACTTATGTGATAATGCTTTGGGACACGAGTTTCATGATGTAGAAGGTGCCGTATCGTGCTGGACCAATGGTGACGTAGTAGACGATACGACAGAAACGTACGACGTACAACGTATCAATGCTTTGAAATAGGTTGACCTTGTTCGACTTAGATATGATAGGTGCAGACTTCATATGCGAGCCAGACACATTTGCGACGTATTCCTGTCAAAACACATACTTAAACATTCGGAGAAAATAAGATTCCCGCCCTTAGAAAAAGACAGTTGTTTTTGCATTCATTTTCCGCTTTCTTTGAATTGTTCAAATCTGTCCTCATAAACCTTTTTCCGCCCCACATAGGTCAATCAGATCTATTTTTACTGATAAAGCACTTAAGAGTAACGTAGAAGCCTTGGGTTACCAATGTTGTCTTCCAGAAATGTCAACAGGATAATTTAAAATATGATAACCTGAGGTGACCTTAACCAGGGACATAGCCAAGGGGGTCATGGGGGTCATGGCCCCCCTGAGCCAAACCGTCTACGCTAGATATATGGCTATTTCGCAGGAATAAGTAACAGTGATCGTACATATGTTGCAAAAGCAAACGTTACAAGTTTCCCTGTGCGTTAACCCTATTCCCGACAGGGGGGGGGGGCTGGATCCGCCGACCTCGGGTTTTTTACTTGCCAATTCCAGGCTTTTTGACGCAGCTTCACGAAACTTGGTCACTTTCCCTAGCTATTCTTTCTACGTACTGGGACGAAAATTTTGTTATTCTATTTTGTTCAGGGGCAGAGCCAGGCAACGTTTTTGGGAGGCACCTCAAGCCATTTTTGGCACTGTTCAGGGTAAAAGGAAAATGACTGCCAGAACTAGCGTTTTTAAGATAGAACTTCAGACTTTATATGGATGTATAGATTAATAGTTGGGCAACGTGCAAATGCAATTTTGTTCATCTGAGGTCACTTAACGAAGCCAGGTCAAGGTCAAAAATCAAAATTTGGGTTTATATTGATAATTTCGGCGCTATTTTTTTTCGTGTCGAACCCAGAATCGATATGACGTAGAATGGTGCCCTCTACTTGTGTATCAAGTTTCAGCTTGATATCAGGTCGGGTGACGCAGCTATGACCTAAATTGTCACTGCGCGTGCCCTATATCACAATAATCGCAAAATGTATTTTTTTTTTAAATAGAGTGAATTCATTTGATTGAAACGTTTAGAGATAGTATTAAATGCACAAGAGATCATTCCAAGTGACTTCAAGGTCACTTGAGATTATTTAAGGTCAAAGGTCAAGAGATGTTCTGAAGAACATGTGCCCAAGACAGTTCCCCTTTTCCATGTACTTGGCACCGCTTGTGCTTCACTATACAAACATTGTAATACGATTTGTACTTCTTTAGCATGACATGACTATCAGAATCCAAAAAGGTGTTTTTGCCTTTTTTGTTCGTTCATTTGTTGAAAAACTAATTCTCCTTTTTTAAATCCCATGAACGCCTATGAATTTTTTTCAAAATTTCGAATGTATTAACCAATGGTAAAAGTCTCATCCATAATATCTTGATTCATGCCAGTGTAATCAAAATCGGTCCATAAACAACGGAGTTATAAGAAGTCCAAATTTATCCCCAATTTTGACTTTTTTGCACCCTTATGTCCACCCTTTTCAAAATTTCGAAAACCTCTTTTCATAAAAATGTAGTTTACGTCATGGGAAATCGATTACCTTTTGTTGCGATGAAATCGGATGTGTAGTTCTCGAGATCTCAGGGAGACCGTATCCCCCCTACCGGAAATCGACCATACCGCTAGCCCTCCGCGAATAGGGTTAAACACGGCGTAAGTTACATAAAACTGTTGTTTTTCCCCAAAATTTCGTCATGTGTCAGTACCATATAACAAAATTTGACATTTGCCCCCCTGACGAAAATCCTGGCTACGTGCCTGGCCTTAGCATTGGCGTTATTTAGAAAAAAAACAAATCTAGGTTCTTTCTTCCTGTTTTGCCAAGGGCTTTCCAACGGTGTTTTTTTCACTTTCTGTAAAGCTTATAATTCTCGCGATTTTGGGGGAGAGGATTTCACGAGCCTCCCGGCCCGGCAAAGGTGGATCCGGAGGCCAGCCCGGCGAGGGTAAGTGCAGTGTATTACATAAATTTGAGAATATCGTCTTTCTTAATTAAATGTTGGGACGACATATACTGAACGGCCCCAATGGCAGAACAGGCAACCTGTAGGAATGTGATTCTTGAAAAGACGAGCACGGTGACATGCGTCGTAGCACCGCGATCCATGCTATTTCAGCTTGTGAACCATCCTACAGAAACAAAATATGAATAAACCGTGGGAACCATTTTGGTGGTGAATCCGTTGGCAATGAACAAGCTATTTCCTCACCGGGAGCTTGCCAACAGGCGTTTGAGTCAAGTTCTTTTGCGCAGTGCAATTGTGAAACAGGCTGCCAAAAAGTGATATTTTGCGATCGACAACCAAAGCATGCCGAAACCAAAAAAACGAAAACTTGTACAAAACAAGGCATTGTATATTGTACATTCTGCACACAATTTGTATGCGATTTGCGCAATTTCCATTCAATTTCAGTTACATTTCTGCATACGATTTGTACAGTTCTTCATACCTGTGACCTTTTGACGTATTTAAGGAATGAAAAAGCGGTATTATTGAATCTATTGAAATCCCGTAAATAGGAAATTCCGGGCTGGTCAACAGTGTGAGAAAACCACCGGGGACAAATGACAGGACAGAGAGCGTTATAGAGCAGTATCAAAGACAGCTTTCGTGCAACTGCGGGTTTTGGACATGTCCTGGGCACTTTTAGAGTGGAATGTGACTGAGACTAGCATTCATGTCATGCTAACAATCATGGCAGACCATTCGAACCCTTTTCTCGGACGAATGTTCTCTTGCGGTTCCATCCACCAAGTTTTCGAGCTGTTCTGCCTAGAGACGTGTCGGTAATGCAGCTCGGCCAAGTTCGTCACGCGCAACGTGATTGTTGCCTCTCCATGCCACGCGGTTCTGCCCGTCTTCATGGCGACCCCCTGAGCGCCCCCGCGCACCACGTGGTTGGCACGGCGGAACGAGGAAATCGTTGCCCCGGCTGCCAGCGCCTGGGACAAGTCGTGCCGAGTCGAGTCGAGTTTGTCGCGTTCGTCGACAGCGGCCAAACACAGTCACCCGCGGGACGCGAATCAGCTCGTTCACAATGGCTGACGTCTTGACACGGCCGCCCGAGCAATACGACTCACCCCCGACCCGAGAGCAGGTCGGGTTGTCTCCCGACGCCGGCGGAAGCGGGAGACACAGACAGCGGGCCGGTGAAAGTGCGCCATCCTCGCACACACGGCGGCAATACAAGGAGAATGGAGCGGGATACGACGCCGCCCGAGAGAACGGCCCGCTATAAAACTGCCGGTCTCCGTCGTGCCGGCTCACAGCCCGCTCCGTTCCTCCACCGGTGAGTGTGTTGGTGGCATCGGCTCTGACAGGCCGCTCCGCAAGGTTTGCGATGCATCCGTTTTCAACCAGTCTGCCTCCTTTCTTTTTTCTCTGCCCACTCCCCTTGCTTTTTGTTCTTGTTTTATGTGCAGCGACTTGTCGTTTCCGTTGTGTACTGGTGAGAGTTTTGGTAACGTTCGATGGTGAGAACTCCGTTTTTTGTTTCCTTTCAGCCGGCGCGTTTACTTGCGGCGTATCCCATGGCCTGTCAGTTGTCATCTCATTCTGGTCTTTCCATTACACTCAACAAAACCATATTTTTGGTTGGCTTCATTCTCCTTTCGATCGTTACGAAGCTGTAGTGCTTTCCTTGCCCGAACGAGAGACTGTTGCCTCAAATCTGACATTTGTATCGGAGTGGTTATCATTTACGAACGACTGCTTTAGTGAATGATGTTCTAGCGCCGTCAAACTAATGATCCTAAAGCAACAAAAAATGGCCGCATTTCCAGACGCCACCCTGCATCGAGTTCTCAGGACTTGTTCACTGTGTGCTCCACGTCTTGATCTGGGAACAGGTTGGCTCTGTGCCTGAGGGTTTGGCCCAATTTCCCCAGACATGAAGTTCGTTCTTCTCTTCGCTACTTTGGTGGCTGCTGCTGTGGCCCAGGACTACAACAAAGGGTACTTCCAGTATATCAACGTCAAGGGCCCTAAGGAGTACGATCATGGCTACAACCGCGGAAATCCTCATCACTTTCGCGTCCATCACCAGAAGAACAAGGACCACAGATTTCAAGCGAAGGTACGATTGTCCCTCGTACCAAACCCCTCGCATCGTACCTAGGTATTATTTCATGCTAATTACCGTTCGTTTGGAGTGAGATGCTCAAGTCCGTCAATGCCTGTTGAATGCTTGTCTCGCAACGACTGTGGATTAGTACTTGTAACTTCTTTTTATAAAACAATTTAAAGTGAGCATCATGAAACTGGGATTCATTCAGATCAAGACAGTCTTCATTCTGTTTTAATTTACACCCTTACACAGTACCCTTTACGTGTCTCGGTTGACTAGATTTGGTCTGGCCGATTACTTCTGCGTCCAAGATTTGTCCTTGGGTCATCTTACGGGTTTTGCCAGCTAATCTTACCTCTGTCCCTATTTCCTGATGATCCGACTACCGCCTAGTTCAACTGGTTGTCTCCATATCACCCGACTTTGTCACTAACCACCACTAATGGCCTGACTACCTCCCCAGTTAACTGGGTATTCCCATATAACCTGGTCTCTGTCAACTGAAACCAATGAAACGCTCCCTAGTTACGGCGACTGAATCAGTTGGCTATGGCGGCTCTGGGGTCTCCGCCTCAGACTAATGGCCTGCCTCTCCAGGTGACCTGGGGAGACTACGCTGGCGGTCAAGGGGAACACTACTACGAGTACAACCACGGCCCCAAGCCGACCGGCTACAAGGAGCCGGCGCCGTACGCGCCGCAGCCGTACAAGCCGGTGGGCTACGGGAAGCCGGCGCCGTACGCCCCCCTGCCGTACTAGCCGGCCTGCGTCGAGCAGCAGCGCTGGGCCGGAGCACTCGCCACACGTCTTTCACGGCCGCCGCCCGGAGCGGCACGTCTGTGACGTCACTACCCGAAGACGCCGAGTGACAGCAGACGAAAGGCGGCCTTTGTTTGTTGTTGGGCGGTTTTGCTTTACGTTGGAGGTGGTGATGTTTGTCCCGATCGTCCGCGGTTGAAGCTGAATATGCGTTGATATTCTCGTTGCTGTCTGTGTTTTCAACAAAGGTATCGTTTTTTACGAAGTCCTACTTTTGAGGGTTTCAGCTGCTCAGTGCTCGCCTAGTCTCCAATAATTCACAACACAAAGCTAAGACCTATGAAACATCTTAAATGGATATATACGCCTTCAAACAATATACGTGAGTCATCGACCGATGGCATTGGATTATCGTCATGTCTTATGTTACTTTCATGTGACAGCTGTCCCGGACCGGATTCGTTTTCGGAGAACACATATGATACACTTGTCAAATTCTACTGTTACTGTCAGCCACGCAGAAATGCTCAATTGAATAGTTTGACATCTGTTTTGGAATTACGACAGTCGCGCTAATAAACGAAAAGCAATCTTTCACATGGTAAAACAGCCATAGCCATGTTTTGGCATTTTTGGATTTTTAACATGTTTTAACATCTTAAAAAATGACAAATTTTTACGCATCAAAAAATATCCCCGACGCAAATGTTACGACTTAGAATTCAGCAAACTGGCCTGCGGCTGTTTTTCATGCATAAAGGTCTAATAATTATGTACTAACAAACATATTGGTAAGGAAATGCCAACATGGCAATCGAGAACTTTGGCCTTTGTTAGCTCGAGACACTGAAATGCCAAGTCGCGACGTTTTGTTATGTATATATTTCACTCGTCCTTATTTTACTGACTTCCTTTGACGCACCGAGATATTGCTTCGGATTGTGCCAGCCACGAGGTTCAGGCACCAGTCTCGTTACCATCCGGCTCCATCTGAGCTGTCAGCTTCTTATCCGCAAACATTTCATGCGGCTATCAGTAAACGTTCAGAGGTTACAGCTCTTATCCGGCAAGTCACAAGTTCCCATTGAGGGACATATGATAGCCGTTATCGACAGAGAGGCGACGAGGCGACGCAGGCGAAACCCTCCGTCAGGCCTTCTTTCCAGCCACCATGAGGCTAAAAGAATGCAAAAATGTTATAAATTTATTCAAATCAGCAACAGCTGTGTGCTGAACGATATGGAAGAATTTAGCTGGTTTATCGGTACAGCACCCAATGCGCGAGAAAGATGCATTTGATTAATGCGTGTTTTTCATGACGTGTACTTTGGAAGCAGATTATTTAATTAACGCCAAAGATAACAGATAATGCTGAAAGATAACAGCAGCTTTGTTGTTAACAGTCTTATTAAGGTTTTTCAATCTTGCGGGTCAAACGCTTGTTTTCTGGGTTGTGTTTGCTGACAACTGAGGAAAAACTCATCACGGCAAGAAGAATGTATGTAGTAAACCACATAGTTCATCTCACGTATCTTGTATTTCTGTCGACGTTTCATCAAACATTTGACATTATCGACACATAAAATGACCTGAGTAACACTAGATAAAATAATATATATACATAAAATAACCTGAGGAAGACTAGAGTAACACAAAACAACATCAGATAACACCAAGCATGGCTTGTGATGTGATATGTGATAATTGATGAATTACACAACTCTAAAACGCATTACCGTAGTTTCTGAGGAAGAATGTAAGACACCAGAGCACTTCATTTCGTTTTTCACGAAACACGATGCGCGCTTAGTGTCCATAGGGGATTTGAAGGTAAAAACTCGGCGAACCTGTTAATCCAATCCAAATAAATCGTCCCTTGCTACCGTCTTCATCTGGGTCTCTGTACTACCCGTGGGCCCAACGGGGCTCCTTCGTAAAGGGCTAGGGTTCCCGGCACATTAACCTGTCCGTTAATGGATGGGTCCATGTCACGTATATAGACGTCCTCGAGCACATACTGTAGTCTTACACCGTGGCATCTGTCCATGATCGTGGTGTTTTCTATCCTTTGTTGTCTGGTGAGTCGCAACAAATGATAGAAAACACAACGGTCATGGACAGATGTCACGATGTAAGACGACTGTATGTGCTCCACGACGTCTATATACGTGACATGGACCCATCCATTAACGGACAGGTTACGCGCGGGGAACCCTAGCCCTCTACGAAGGAGCCCCGTTGGGCCCACGGATAGTACAGAGATGCAGATGAAGACGGTAGCAAACGGCGACTTATTTGCATGCCATATGTTTGCCAAATTTCTACTGTAAGACTCCCTATGGACACTAGCACTCATCGTGATTTGTGAAAAACAAAATGAAGTACTCTAATGTGCTATATTTTCCCTCAAAGCTGCGGTAATACGTTTAAGTGTTGTGTAGTTTCATTAAAATAATGAAATCGCAAGCCATGCTTGGTGTTATCTGATGCTGTCCTGTGATATCGAGTGCTACTCAGGTCTTTTTATGCCTTGCTTATGACAAATGTTCGACGAAACGTCGACAGAAATACAAGATACGTGAGATGAACTGCGTGGTTTACTACATAAACTCTTCTTGCCATAATGAGTTTCGCCTCAGTTCTCATCACAGTCCAGAAAACGCTTGATCCGCAAAACTGAAAATATCTCTAGCAAGATTATTAGCAACGAAACTGCTGATGGCGCTTGGTGAAGTCCACCAGCGAGGCGCGTACTTGATACGACCGAGCGCACTCCATCGCGCTCGGTAGATGGCCAAAACTATCTACGCAATCAAGCTCCACCTGTTCCGGCTCGACATTACGGCTCGCGTGAACTTTGCATTGCACGCTTGCAGTCCGGCCTGGTTCACCGCTCCCTTTTCTGCCGCTGCCCTTCGAAATGATCTGTCATTGCTCAAGGACAACTACAAGGTGGACATGCGCGTGTCCAGGGCCACCTCCCCTGTGTTTGAGCGCCATGTCTGGTACATGAGTGAGCACTTGGCCGCCCTCGTTGTATTCAGTGACGACACCCCGCTGGAGGCGAGGAAGCGAATGACCACGGCAATCGAAAAGGCCGAGGGCACCGATGAGCCCCCAAGTGCATGATCCTGGACGTTCCCCAGAGAAGCTCGAGACAAAGACAATACCCGACTTTTGCACTTTTGCGCGGCATACAGCAAGCTTCTTTTCGAGCGGCTCGCGATCAACACCTTCCCCAAGTTGGAACCGGCTACCTGGTCGAACAATGCGTCCTACCTGACGGGGAAGCGCCGCATCTCGGCGTCGTCAACGTTGAGCGTCGTCAACGACCGGATGGAACGAGGGATCGAGCTGATGCAGAAGTGCAGTCTCGCGCTCATCAAGGACGAGGAGCAGCGGTGGTACTTGATGCAGTTTGTTAATCGGCACCGGAAAGAGCACCCGGGCGCCAGCATCGGCAACCCGCGAAGGACGGCCCGTTCCCAAAAGTATCATGAGTGGCGCAGACAGCCAGTGGACATGACCCCCTTGGAGGGCATGGTACTCATCTTGTATGAAAGGGGACCTTCAGGTGTATGTGGGGAGTGGTGCTGAAGTACGTTGTGCACAAAGAATACAATGATTACACGCCTCCTGGGGAAACTCATTACTTCGTACACAGAGTACGGCGGAAATGGTCGATAAGGAACCCCTCAATATTCCTCGATTAAGCTGCAATTTCATGTGTGCGGTTTCCTCTCCCAAGCTAATCCCACCAAGAGCCGTCCTAAAAATAAAAAATACGAATTTTATGTGACACTCTGATGTATATATATACATGTATATATACATACATACATATATATATATGCATATATACATATATGTGTATATATATGTATATATATATATATATATATATATATATATATATATGTGTGTGTGTGTGGATGTGTGTGTGTGTGTGTGTGTGTGCTGGGGCTGCGGAACCAGAAACCACATTCTTTATATGGCGTGATAAGCGGACTGCCCTGACGATCTAAAGTGCTGCACGTTGCCTAAAACTACAGCTGTATTGGAACTTTAGTTCGTTGTATTTCTTTTGCAATGGGGTTCAAGGATATCGTCAGTTTAAGACTAAAATTTAGCGCATGTTTTTTTCTAGGCCGGAGGACCAAGGTTTTTTTGCTGTAAACCAGGCACGTAGTCAGGATTTCCCGGGGGAGTGTCAAACTTTGTCTTATGCTAGTGACATATGACGAAATTGATAAAAAAACAGCAATTTTATGTGATTTGCCTGATATTTAACGCACAAGAAAACATATCATGTTTGCTTTCGCAACATGTATATCATCACTATTACGGATTCCTGCGAAATCGCGACATGTCTAGTGTAGACCGCTTGGCTCAGAAGAGGGGCCATGGCCCCCATGGCCCCCCTTAGCTACGTCTCTGTTGCAAACATTGTGTTCATTGCGTAGTGTGATTAAATCGAGACTATCTACAATGGTGGCACGTTTACTGAAACTGCCAAAGTTCTCCCTGAGCCTGAGTTCGTTACATTGCATTCAAGTTGTGACAAAAAGTGTAGCTTGACTGATAACTGACAAGTATTAACTGCATAGCAAATATGTGGCAGTTGCAGGAACATCCTATCAGCATAGATGGGTAACATTGGATTACAGGACTGCAGATTCTGGGGTGCAATCCCCATTATTTAGAAAAACACATTTGGTTATGTTTTTGAATATTTTGTATTGATGTGAACGACCTGAGAGCCTCGAGCTGGACACCAGTCACTACTCCCTGAGGTGTGTGAGTCGTCTAAAACCATTTAGATGAAGGCGCTGTGCCACGGTGCCAGTCACGTTCGGTCGTCTGGTGCCCGAGATGAATCTCATAACAGAGATGGTGAAGGCGCCCGAGCACGTTGCGACATTAGCAGGCGAGAGTCTGAAGTACCAGTGGTTTTGAAACAGCCGGGTAACTTTATATGGACCCAGAACTGACCAGGGTCAACTCAGCGAGTTGGTCCTCATTGCGGTCGAGGCACCTTTGCATGGGCAGCACCCGAGCCAATATCGAGTCGGCCACTAGACGATCATAAATCCTGAAACCATGCGACGTTGGCGCAATTGGCTCGCGCTATGAGTGCCAACGGAGCAGAACGTGGACCATCAGCCGGAGCGTTGAGCTGATTGATTACCGTTATTATTGGTGACTGACACTTATTGACACAGGCGCAGCCAGGGTGCGGGGGCCCGGCCTTCCCCTCCTACCCTCCCTTAGACCTGCATTTTTGTGGAAACCATTGCACATCCTCTTCCAGGCAGGCGGTTTCCGTATTCCAGTTCACACTGAGCTCCCCCTTAGAAAATCCTGACTGCGCCCCTGCTTCTTGATGATTGATGACATGTACCTTGAATATTACACAACATGGCTTTCCTTTACAAGTTTAGGAACACCAAATGCAACGAGTCTCTCACAGACGTAGATAACAAGTTACATCAGGTTTCATTTACCGTGAACAGATTATCACTGCTGGCACCTACGCCACAAAACATCGTGACATACGGGTCACAAGGCTGGCAAACGGGCTGTGTCACACGGGTCACAAGGACTGTGCTAGTACGTGTGGCCTCTTTGGACCGTAAGACGTCTGACTGACGTCTCTTGCGCAGAGTAGCTTGACCACGACAGGCGTCCGAAGTTCTCGTCCTCCCAAGAGCTTCTGTTTCCTGAGGACGTTTGTGACACTTAGATATTAATGGTGACTGCGGCTGAACTTTGGCATTCCGGAGAAGCTACAGCTCTTGGGTTCCTGGTAGTGTAGGCTCTGAGGAAACCGTGGGAGTCGTGATCACTGGCGGATCGCGGGGGATCTGGGCCATCCCCCCAACCGCAATTAGGGGAGCGGCGGCAAGTAGGCATATATCCCTCCCAAAAAACGAATGCCTATTATTACACAGCCAGAGTTTGAAGTCGCTCGATACTCCGAATCCACGGTCAGCGTCCTCCCCCCCCCCTCCCCCGTTGTTTACCTACCATCCACACGCAGCGAATTCTTGCTTGCCCCCCAAACCGTGCCTCTGGATTCGCCTCTGGTCGTGATTTGTTCCATCTCTCTTAAGCTGCTTCGTGTTCGGATGGACGTTGCTAAATCCCGGTGAGGGTCTTGTCCACCCCAGCCATGGCGCTTCGACCTTTGTTTCGTTTGGCAAGAAGAAAGTCGCGATCCTCAAACGATTTTAACGCTTAAGCACGAAAACCCCCTACGGACCTTTAAACATGTGCCAGATCACCAGTCCTTCTTTTCGCCTACACGGACAGCATGCCTGGGGATTCCGAAAACTATTAGGCGGTCCACATAGAATTCCAGACAGTTTCTTCCCAGTCACTGCCATAGACCAAATGTTTGAATCCCTGAAAACTGCAGGGGAAGGGGGTTCCAGAGACCCTGACCCCCGGTATTGCCAGCCATGATAGATGGCATATAATGAAAGGCTGACCAGTTTCGCAAACAAAGATGGCCGCCACCTACAAGCAATTTAGAGGCTCACGGCGTCCGAAAACGCTGGCGGCCGGCGGCCGGCCGTTTTTCGTAGGCGGGCGTCGAACTGTGGAAATGAAAATCCTCTCAACTTCCATCCACATGTTTTCCTTACAAAACTCCAGGCAGGTAAGTTGGGATAACAACGATGTACCACGTTTAATGCAATTCCGAGCAGCAGTTCAAATGCTAGAAAATGGGGGTTTCTAGCAGGCCTATCATCGATTCACGAGTGCTAAAGGCGAGAGTTAAAGACGACATTTGGAGCACAACTTGAAGAATTGAGGATTTAGCTTCCACAATTTGATGCCCGTGAACGAAATTCGAGTCGACCGCCTGATGTTGGTTTCGGCTTTCGGGTGTCCTGAGCCATTCAGTTCGGCTACATGCAAAATAGTGCTAGTTTCGTGTGCATCGCAAGTGGGCAGTTTCACTAACAAAAAAACGCCGTCCTTGATCATCTAGGTTAAGCGAAAAACATCGCTGTCCGCTGAATAGTGGCGTTCGGCACGTGACGGTCAATGTCCCACAATGTGCCAGATTTAAGGGAAACCTTAAACCATTCGAGTCTACGCCAAAAATATAACTGTGGTCATGTTGGCTTCTGTCACCGACAAGCAAAGCAGCAAACCCTCGTGCGTCTTGTGATAAGCGCGAGCACTTATTCCTTTTTTCATTTATTTAGTGCACAGCACTTCATGTTTACAGATACCCTGGGCATCATTTCGGTACAGCACGACCTAGATGACCGTCACAGATAGCAAATCAGAACAGATAAGGTGGCCCCGCAGCAATATAGTATCTGTTGGCAGCGTGTTGTGCCTCAGTTGTCTATGGTTGTCCGCTTCGTCGTGGTGTGGTAGGGCTGATATCCGGTAATCCTCGAAGCAAGCGGAAGATTCCAGTCCAGACATGGACGCTGTCTGGGGAATAGTTTATGCATTCGCAGCAGGTACGTTTATGAAAATCAGCTGGTATTCCTATGGTCTTAGTTCCATGACAATTTCAGTGGGTTTGTTTAGGAAATGTAAACGACCTGCCTTGTAGCGGAGACTCTCAGTCAGGGTGCCATCGAAGGGGAGGGGAAGGTGGGGGCAGCTGCCCTTTCCCTTAGCTCGGGAAAATTTATCATTACCCCACTGACGATGCACGAAAAGAGATGACACGAAATGTCGTTTGTTCCCGCCGTCCCGCGTCATCACTGGCGAGGCGGGCTGTGTATTCATACGAACATGCATATACACCACTCGATGTTGCGGCGCTCAGCCAAGTCCTGAAGTCAGATGGTCTTCTGCCATATTTTGAACTCGTCTATTTGCACATGTTCAGTACAAATAAAGAACGGCCTCTCACGGTCCAAGGAATGCTTTTATTCCTCGCTAATGTCAAAAGATTGGAAGCCCATTGAGGCCAATGACTTTATTAATTTTATTAGGGCGTACAGAGTTCGCTCTCCATCGGTCAGTGGTATGCTTGCCGTTTTTTGCGGGACGCAATGCAGAAGTGGCCACCGGCGCAGCCAAAGAGCGGGCCTGCCCCCCCCCCCCCTTAAGCCCGCATTTTTTATGAAAACCATTGCACATCGTCTTTCCGACAGGCGGTTCTCGTATGATTTCAGTTCACACTGAGCTCCGGGTCCCTCCTTAAGAAAATCCTGGCTGCGCCCCTGGTGGCGGCGGGACGTGATCCGGCGGGAGGGGGTGGGGGCACCGGCTTCTTTTCGAGACATTTTTTCCGTGCAACACCATGGGGTTAATGTCAAATTTTGACAGTTTAGGGGAGCACTGGGCTTCCGTTCCTCCCTGCCAACACTGGCGTAATGTTATGGTTTCTCTGGTAACGAATACAGTTTTTCCGCGTTATTCAGACCCCTGCCGTGAACATCTCTATTATTATGTTGTTCGACGATCCATGGGGATTGGTTTAGCCATACCGCAGACGGTTTGTGGCTGTCGCAACCGTCACAATACCATCACAACGGGAGTCACAATTAACATATTCATGTACACAGATGAGGAACTTTTAGGTAATTTATTGCCGACCTTGTTGAGAAATGTATCATTCTTTACATGGCATTTTCGATGCACTCAAACCAGTCAGTTTCAGTCTTCAACAGGGTATCTAATGTCTTATCGGTTCATGATAAACCAACGAACAGGTTGTGCCAGAGAACCAAAAGGCAAAGATAAGAATAAAAGCATACATACACGCCATTCTACGGCACCTATAGGTAGGACTTTGGCCAGGAGAGCGTCTTACTGATTATACCGTGCACTTCATGGTGACACGCTGAAAAGGATCACCATACGTGCTGATAACATGAAATGACGTAATCGTTTGTGTTGTTAAATCAGTACGCAATGTGATTTTCTTTACATGTACTTGTTCCTAAAACTTTACATGTACTTGTTCCCGACCAACGTATTTGGACCACATATAGCATGTGGATACGCTTAAGGCAGCGAATTTCCCAGCGAACTGAGGGAATAATGCGAAATGTTAAAAACGGACATTGTACGATTTCAGCGTTGCTGGCTCTGGTGGTCTACGTGGTCGTGGACCTGGCTACCCTTCCAAAATCGAGGTTTCATACTACCAAAACGCTACTCACGATGTACTTGATGAAAAAGCTGTTATGGATCCCAGCTGCGCTCGCATGGAGAAGTCTGAAGAAGGACGTTCAGCAGTTCGTAAAGGTAATGTCTGCAGCGGATATCTATTCTTACATAATGTTGACAAGAACTTGGATTTCATTTTTCAGATATCGCGTTTCTGACATGACGTAGATAAAATAGCTCAAGGAAATGCTAGATTTTATGCTTCTTATTTTAATGCAGTCGTCATCGTTTTCACGTTCATTCAGTTCACATGGGAGCATAGCGAGATTCAATGTTATCGTGATAGCACATTAAGAGGCACAATAGCCGTTTTCATGATGGCTAATTTTGCGTTGGTACTCTCCGAAAGCTACCAAAATTCCACAGGGAGCAAAAGTAGGCTATTTTTTAGTTTAATGGTAGCCTTTTATGGATTACTCGACACATGTTACAGGTTACAACTTAACATTACAGAAATTAAGTTTTAGGCCCAATAAAGCACTTGCATGTGGATTTCGGAGCTATATTTGTCTGTTGCACGAAACCATATTTGGTATCCTACTAGACGTTTGTAAACTGGCAACTGCAAGTGTAATACAGTGATAGCGCAAGAGGTTCTCGCGACGTGTGCAAGGTGGGCGACATGAAAACCGAAGGAAAGATCGAGGGCGAATCCAGGCAACCGTTTCGCGAAATTTGATTCGCAAATCATGGTGCAGTGTGTGCAGAATGCTTCGAAATGAGGTGTACATCATTATAAAATTCAGTCCCATTCACATCACAGCATGAAAATGTTAAAGACATTTGACCTGTCCGTACTCTTGACCCCTTGCTTTGTCAGTACGCCAATGCAGAAGACCAAAAGATGAGAATGCATTTAGCATCTCCAAGAATAGCTTTGACATACTTCTGGTTTTTAGACATGGTATATGAGGTATTTTGATATATATGAAACAATATGTTTTGCATCAGACAATATACATAACTGTATTGGCAGCAGCAGTGAAACCTCTGTGGAGACACGGGGAGGACGGGGCAAACATGCCTTTTATCTCATTTTTTCAATGCACCACCATAGGGCTTTTGCTTAATCTTGTCCAAAGTTGGAGGGCAGCTGCCTTCCCCTCGCCTGGGTTCCAATACCCCGGGATATTGGTACATGTCAGATAAACATAAATTCCATGTACCTCTGATCTGCAACTGATTCATATAACAATACGTCTCCTGGTATATTCGTGACCGTAAATTAATCGAATAGATACGACTAGCACACAAGCAATTATGAGCTACTATATCAATCTGATATTAACCAGAGTCAGCGGCGAACAAAATCAAGCTACTTGCACAAAATAAAACATTCCATACCAATACTTACCAGCCATATCTCCCACTATCTTCTATGAGCTTCACGAAGGCAAAATGCAAAAACTGGGGCTGACTCTAACTCAAAGCACAGGAGCTCAAAGCACATGTCTCTTCACCAGTCGGGGCTCCGGAATCTTTATCAATCTAAGCTCTGATTCGCCGAAATTCGGCGGCGACAAGAATACTAACAGGCTCTAAGGTGAACCCAACGAACGATCAGCGGCTTCATAACAGGGGCGCTGATTGGCTGGTACGGGATTTTAGATAGTTCATGCGGTTGGTCCCAGCCGCATTCTATTGGAAGCAAGCTGCCAGATCGGATTTGGTCCAACGTGGCGAGTGGGACCAAACATTTGGTACCCTCGAACTTCGAATGTAGAATACGGGCATCGCAGCAAGCAACGGTCCTCTAGTGTTAAATCTGTCGAATATTTTGATGATTCCGAGAACTTTACACGTATTTATCTCGAGTTTAACGAACTTTCCATGCGTTTTCAATAAGGTCCCTGAGGAATTTACGCGCGGTACTTTCTGAAATTAACCATCGTGAAAACGGCCATTCTGTAATTTTCTTCGCGAATTGAAGGACCAAAGTTTATTTTTCGATATAGACCTTGTTAATCTCATTGAAACGTATTGTCACTGATCTTAAAGATATCCAGCATAAGATCTGGGTACCGAGGAACATTGCGACAAAGTTATGCCCAGTCCATGCAATCATGCATGACTTGCGGGTAACCGATCAAATATAACGTGCTCGAGTGAGGGATCGATTTCACCCCCTAAGATCTCGAAATCTAACGGGCCGGAGCCACAGAATTTCCAACATAGATACAGCGGTAATGAAACTATTGTGCAGAAGTGTAATGTTTCTAGAGTGTGGCCTTCACCATTGAATGCGGTCAGAGGGCGTCAAAGTCGGTGCGGCTTGCCAGACTTTTGCTTGTGCGGTGAAAACGTTAACCCTATTCCCGGCAGATGGCTGAATCCGTCCCCCCTGTTTTTTGCTTCCCAATTCCAGGCTTTTTAACGCAGCTTCACGAAACTTGGTGGGCTTTTTCTAGCTATTCTTTCTACGTGACATGACAAAATTTCAAAATTCTATTTTGCTCAGGGGCGGAGTCAGGCAACATTTTTGGGAGGCACATCAGGCCATTTTTGGCCATGTTGAGGGTAAAAGGAAAGTGTCTGCCAAAAACAGCATTTTTAAGATAGAATTTAAAATGTCATATGGATGTATAGCTAAATAGTTGGGCAATGTACAGATATCATTTTGTTCATCTGAGGTCTCTTTGCAAGGTCAGGTCAAGGTCAAAGTCAAAATTTGGTTTTATTGCGATAATTTCGGTGCACTCTTTTCAAATGCCAAACCCGGAATACATGTGACGTCGAAAGGCTCCCTCTAGTTTTGTATCAAGTTTCAGGTTGATATCAGGTTGGGTCACGGAGCTATGACCTAAAATGTCAGTGCGCGTACCCCATATCGCATTAGCCATAAAATATTTTTTTTTTTTAAATAGAGTGAATTGAAATGATTGAAAGCGTTTACAGATAATATTAAATGCACGCGAGATCATTCCAAGTGACTCCAAGGCCACTAGAGGTTATTTTAGGTCAAAGGTCACAAGTTGATCTGAAGAACGTGTGACCATGACAGTTTCCCCTTTTTCATGTCCCTGGCACCGCCTATGCTAACATTATACAGACATTGCAATGCGATTTGTACTTCTTTAGCATAACATGACTAGCAGAAGCCAGAAAAAATGTTTTCATCTTTTTGTTGATTCAGTTGTTAGAAAACTAATCCTCCTATTTTTGAAACCCTGTGAACGCCCATGCATTTTCTCAAAATTTCAGATGTGTGTACCAATGGTAAAAGTCCTATCCATGATCTCTCAATCCATGCCAGGTTCATCGAAATCGGTCGATAAACAACGGAGTTATAAGAAGTCCAAAAATACCCTGATTTTGACATTTCTGCCTCCCCCCTGTATCCACACCTTTTAAAATTTTGAAGATTTCTTTTGATACAAATGCAGTTCACGTCATGGCAAATCGATTGCCGTTTGTTGCGATGAAATCGGATGTGTGGTTCTCGAGATCTCTGGGGGGGGGGGGCCAATCCACCCCCTCCTGCCGGGAATCGACCATACCGTCTAGCCCTCCGGGAATAGGGTTAATCAAAGCACTTAAATTCATGAACCATTTTTGTACGGCACACAAAACTGCAAGATATGACATATAATTTGGTACAACTGAGTCGGTAATTATCCTTAGAATTGGTGTTTGGTGTTTCAGCTCACTTAACCTTATTCCCGGAGGGCCTGACGGTATGGCTGATTCCCGGCAAGAGGGGGGATTCGGTCCCACCCCTGAGATCGCGAGAACTACATATCCAATTTCATCGCAACAAATTGCAGTTGATTTTCCATAATATAGACTAGATTGTTATACAAATAAGTCCCAAAAATTTTGAAAGGGGTGGATATGGGGGAAAAGGCCCAAATGAGGGATATTTTTGAACTTGTGATAACTCTGTTGTTTATCAACCGATTTTAATTAAATTAGCATGAATCGAGAGATTATGAATGGGGCTTTTACTGCTGCTACAGACATTTGAAATTTTGGGAAAATTCATAAGCGTTCACAGGGTTTCGAAAGGAGGAGGATTAGTTTTTCAAAAACTGATTTACCAAAAAATGCAAAAAAGCTTTTTAGCTCCTGCTAGTCATGTAACGTTGAAGAAGTACAAATGGTATTACATTGTTTGTATTATGTTAGCATTGGCGGTGCCAAGGACATGAAAAAGGGGAACTGTCGTGGCTACATGTTCTTTACGTCAACATACGACCTTTGACTTTAAATGACTTCCAGTGACCTTAGAGTCGTTTGGAATGATAGTGTGCATTTCATACTGTTTGAAAACGTTTCCAGCCATTTAAATTTACTCTATTTCTAAAATTCCATTTCACGGCTGTTGTGATATAGGGTACTCGCACTGACGTTTTAGGTCATAGCTCCGTGGCCCGACCTGATATCAAGCTGAAACTTGGTACACATTTAGAGACTACCCTTCTACGTCATATTATTTCCGGGTTTGGCATTTGAAAAAATGGCGCCAAAATTATTACTATGAAAACATATTTTAAATTTTGACCTTGACCTGACCCTGTGAATTGACCTCAGATGAACAAAAGCATATCTGTGCGTCTGCCTAATTATTAACCTATACATTGTTACAAATGCCGTTTTTTGCAGACATTTTCCTTTTACCCTCAACAACGCCTTTTGGCTCAGATGCCTCCCAAAAACGTTACCTGGGTCCGCCCCTGATCAAAATAGAATTACGAAACTTTTTTATAGTACGTAGAAAGAATGGCTAGGAGAAGTCATCAAGTTTCGTGAAGCTGTGTGGAAAACCCTGGAATTGGCAAGCAAACAACCCGAGGGGGCGGATTCAGCTCCCTGCCGGGAATAGGGTTAAGCCACGTAACTCTAATTGTACGAAGCGTCATAGACCTTGCTTTGTGGGCAGTCGGGTTAAATTCTGACGCCGAATTCGAATTTGGCACCCAAAAATACCTCACCGATCCAGCTTTTGGCAACAAGGTCACCCAAAGCCACCTGAAGTCAACCTAGGTCACGGACCTAAAGTCGTCTCAAAAAGTGAAAATTATGGGTCTATGCTTCACAGAACCAACTACCGTCATCTGTGTAATTTTACCGCAAAATCAAACACACATAAGTAGATACGTACTGGTAAGTAAAATCCCATTGCACCCCCGGTTTCCGCAGAATGGTACCTGTGCACAGCACGGAACGCTAGACCGAAGACGAAACCCATCCGATCCTCTCTTTGGCACTTATTTACCGCAGCTTGTACCACCTTGGCAAGTTTAAACGCTGTGTTCGAAATTATCGCCAATTTTTTGGCGACAATTCGGTATTTTTGGGGAGAAGGTACATCACGGTCAAAACAGTTCATCTTAGGTCAGTGTCCTCAGATGACCTCGAAGAAATCAAAACCATCGGAATGTGTGTTCGACCATCTAGCACTGTTTTGTACCATTTTAGCGTTGAATTAGGCACTGAACAACAAACTGGCCTCTGCAGGAAACTGGTACGCGCAGGCGCACTTTGGTCATCTGCCCATGGCCTGACCTAATATCGACCTGAGACCTAGTGACTCGGTAGAAGATGAAGCGGCTCTTTACACCTGTGCCGTGTTTTTGGCTGATTTGATTAGAACTGAAGTTCTATGGTCTGAAATAGTGTTTGACTTGACTTTGGCCTGGTCTGCTGACATGACATCAGACAAAATAAACTGCTTTCGTATTTTGTCGGCTGGTTTATCTGTGCACGCATCACAAGTCTGATCGTCTGTCTTTAAAACGCTATACGTGGCGGCAGTTTGAGGTTTACCCCAAAAATGATCATTTCTGAAAACCATGGTCTAACTGACCCGCCCTCACTCGGTGGTCTTGAACGACCTTCACATTTTTCAACACCAAAAGATCTGCCATTCAGTTCTGTACATCTAAGCCGAATTCAGTGCGGCTGGGACCTATTTCGGAAGACCCTACGGGGTCAAACTGATCCCTCACCTGAACGAATGTTAAAGTCAGTGGTGTCGTCACGATTTGGTTGTCGGGGGTGGAATTTAAAAGAAAGACGGATCAAGCTTTTCGACACTCCGCTTTTTTGTTGATTTCGACGTGCATGTTTTTCCCTGTGCGTCTGTTTCTTCCTTTCTACGCAATGATCTCTCTAAGTTGCACCATTTTCCGAGCCACATGTTGTGCGATGCTTGCACAGGCTGGTTGTTGTTCCAAGCGAGGCTGAATTAGAAAAATTAACCAGCACTCTGCACAGGTGTTTGCGTCTGCATTTTCTGGGTTCTTCCTGAGTTGTGTGACATCTGTCTGTCGGTCTGCATTTAATACATATCGTAGGGGCGAGAACAGGTAGAAAAGCACCGGCGCAGCCAAAAGGGAGCCCCCTTCCCCCTTCCTTAGCCCCGCGCTTTTTTATGAAAACCTTTATACATTGTCTTCCCAGCAGGCAGTTTTCGTATGATTTCACTTCACATTGACCGCCAGATTCCCCCCCCCCTGAGAAAATGCTGGTTGCGTCACTGCAGAAAAAGCTCTTATTTCTGGCCTATTGTACGGTCCTTACACCACCATTTCGGCCTCGTACGACGTGAGCTAACCGCCGGCTGTAATGTTTTTCTGCCATAACCGGGCGGGATGGTAGTTAGATGCACGGCCTGGAAAATTCTCCAGATTTCCGAATAAATGTCCTCATGTCTCCAAAACTCATCAAAGCCAGCGACGTGAGGAACGTTGGTTGAATTTCTTGCGATTTACGAAATTGGTGAAGACTTTTGGGAATTTTGCTACTGAGGACATTTATTCATGATGAAGTGCAGGTTCTCCTCCCTTCCACAAGATCGCGACATGCGACCCAAATGACCGTCTGGCTGCTGCATTGAAGCACGATGCATGTGCATTGGTAGGCAGCTAGTGATGTCATAGTCGGTACGTCTGTGGGCGCGCCACATAAGTCACGCTTGGAGAGTTATGGATAAGTCCAGGTCAAACTAACTTTATGAAGCTGATATTCAAGATGTTCGTCGATATCCATGGGAGGATGGCATGAAGAAACGCACAAGTAAAGGATTTAGACTCCGGCAGCAACTGTTTCATAGAGGATCTTAAAAAAAGAAGGTTAACAAATAGGTGGACTAGTTAACCATTTTCCCATATGGGGGAGAGGTTTCAGCAGCCCCCAGATACTGACCTGGCGTTTCTGTCTGTCATTGCCAGTCACGTACCAAATGCCAGATTACTCTCGGGACTACTCATCCCCCATGCAATGTCATGTGCCACTGTGGGGAGGGGATGGAACAAGTATCGGTGTCACGCTCAGGATTGCTCTGAGCCATACGTGATATGCAGGAACCAAAGCAACGCTAGGCAACGCCCCAGTTAGCATTTTGCTTGGTTATGCATGATTTGGCTCACAGATATCTTCAGATTTTGCAGCGAAATACGAGTATTCTAATACTCGGTTGATATCCGAATATGCAGCCAATATTCGCAGGAAAAATGGCTAACTGAATATTCGCCGATTAGATTACTTTGAAAATGAATGTGAAAATATTCCTCGAACACAAATTTTCGGCCGAATATTTGGATCATCCGAATCCGAATTATCAGAGAGTGGAACGCGGTACTACATACCTGAAAAGTACAAGCGGCTTCCGCTTTATCCTACACTCCGTTTGATCGCATTCCGGGCACTGGCCTTCGAAAACCCAACCTCCCCCTCTCCAAAAAGTCTCCGGATCTGGAATCATCTTAAAAAGTCATTGACACTGGATCATTGACACTGGAACCAAATGGAACCGCTGGTCCGCGGCGACGCCGCTGGATAACGTTGTACGCTACCATCATTTCAGGTTAGAGGTTTGCTTGCATCGAGGAGTAGAGAAAGTTAGAAGGAAGATAGAGACATGAGGAACAAACAAGAGACAAGAGAAATAAACAATACTGGTTTGAGAGTGATCTGGACTGTTTTCACACCCAGCAGCCCAAGTTTGAAATGCCGAGGCCTTGAAGGCGCCAAAGAAATTATAAACAAACGGGGAAAAAAATTATGTTACAACACATAGAGAAGCATCTCTTTGGTCACAAAACTGTCAGTTTTTGCCGTTTGAATAGTAATTGTCTGTTATTGAGATGCTGTTCAAGGCGCATATATGTTACAGCCACGACGTAACGAAACAGTCAAGTATCTGCAACCGAGGTTTTCTGCCGGACGTGATATGTGTCTCTTGGCGATCTCGTTTGTGTCAGGGATCGACTTCTTCAGTCAGCCTTTCTGCCGCATCCAGAGAGCTCTCGCCCACAAGTCTGCAAGATATCCACACTTGCAGCGCTCACACAGTCTTCCACCACCGTACAAAACCGCCCGCCCGAGAGGGAGAGAGAGAGAGAGAGAGAGAGAGAGAGTCGCAGAGTCAGAGCAGTATATAGAGAGAGCTTACGAGAACCGTAGATCTGCACCGAGAGAGAGCGAAATAACGCCCTGCAGCCTCTGTACACGGCCTAGAGACGGAGACCAGGGCTTCGTCCAAGAAATTCTGACTGAAGGGTGGGAGGCAGGTCTTCCAACCATGTAAACCAGTAACTTCTATTAAAAATGTGCAGTGTAAAATGAAATCACGAGAATCCGCATAAGGATTAATTCAGCCCTAGAAGCAAGATATTTCTCGCTTTTTTGTTTTGGAGAGGTTTGCAATGCGGAACTGGCCGTTTTCAAATCATTCAGGTTTGCCTTGAAAACAGCCGTTTTTTCCCAATTTCTAACCTTCCCATGAGCCATAACCTCGTTAAAACCACACCAGCCCTGTGTTTTGTCTCCAGTCAGTTCAAAAGTGGCCTTGCATGTTGCGCTCGATGGCTTCATTGACCTTAACCCTATTCCCGGCAGGAGCGCTGAATCCGCCCCCCTCAGGTTTTTTGCTTGCCAATTCCAGGCTTTTTAACGCAGCTTCACGAAACTTGGTGACTTTTTCTAGCTATTCTTTCTACGCGCTGTGACAAAATTTCACAATTCTACTTCGCTCAGGAGCGGAGCCAGGCAACGTTTTTGGGAGGCACCTCAGGCCATTTTTCGCCATGCTGAGGGTAAAAGAAAAATGTCTGCCAAAAACAGAGTTTTAAGGTAGAACTTAAAACTTTACACGGATCCATAGCTTAATAGCTGGGCAATTTTCATACAAAATTTTGTTTATTTGAGGTCATTTTACAAGGTCAGGTCAAGGTCAAAAGTCAAAATTTGTTTTTTTGCAATAATTTCGGCGCCGTTCTTCCAAATGTCAAACCCGGGATATATATGACGTAGAAGGGTGCCCTCCACTTGTGTACCAAGTTTCATTTCATTTCATTCATTTCATCAGGTCGGGTCACGGAGCTATGACCTAAAATGTCAGTGCGCGTACCCTATATCGCAATAGCCATGAAATGAAATTTTTGGAATAGAGTGAATTCAGATAATTGAAAACGTTTACAGATAATATAAAATGCACATGAGATCACTCCAGGTGACCCCAAGGTCGCTGGAGGTCATTCAAGGTCAAAGGTCACAAGTTGATCTGAAGAACGTGTGACCATGACAGTTTCCCCTTTTTCATGTCCCTGATACTGCCTATGCTAGCATTATACAAACATTGTAATGCGATTTTTACTGCTTTAGCATAGCATGACTAGCAGAAGCCAAAAAAGTGTTTTTACCTTTTTTGTTCATTCAGTTGTTAGAAAACTAATCCTCCAATTTTTAAAACCCTGTGAACGCCCATGAATTTTCACAAAATTTCAGATTTGTGGACTAATAATAAAAGCCCTATCCATGATCTCTCGATTCATGCCAGTTTCATCGAAATCGGTCCATAAACAACGGAGTTATAAGAAATCTAAAAGTACCCCCCATTTTGACAATTTTGCCCCCTGTATCCGCAAATTTCAAAACTTTGAAAATTTCTTTTTATAAAAGTGTAGTTCACGTCACGGCAAATCGATTGCCGTTTGTTGCGATAAAATCGGACGAGTAGTTCTCGAGATCTCGGGGGGCCGAATCCGCCCCCCCCTGCCGGGAATCGATCATACCGTCTAGCCCTCCGGCATGCCGTTAATACCCAATTCGAAAGATAATCATGGACTAGATAACAACGTGTGCCATATAATGCACATCCTAACCGCATGCGACATGAAGCAGGGGATATCGCACAATGGCACCATTCCGAGTGTCATGATCACGGACGGAGTTCAAGGCCCGGTTGCTGAAAATTTTTCCGTTCCCTCTTCCCAAATTGCGACTGTTGTTGACGGGTGCGGTAATTAGCACGGGCCGTCACCGGAGGCCAGCGGTATTTTCTACCGTTATTATGTTCGAGACGCTGGGGAAAAACATTTTCTAGGCAAGTGTCATGCGTTATTATGCTAAAGGAAGCGCCCAGGCATGAATAGTAACAGCTCAATCTCAGAATATCACTGGGAGATGATTTTTTTTTTTACTCTCAGGACTGGAACCCCGTATACTGTTTGGCGTAAAATGCCAGTATTTTTTCTCCACACCATCAGGTCCAGTGGCGCAACAAGGATTTGTCTGGTTGGTTCAGTTCAGCAAACACTTAAAACAATCGCACTATTCATCCAAAGAAAATGGCAGAATGCCGGATTCCAGCGGAGATGAATTAGTTTGATTTACCATGTCGCAATCGCGGTCGTTTTTAGTAAAAACAAAACAAATGGGATCAGAAATCAGTCATGCAAGAGATCCGCGAGTGAAGACATTTCAGTTGTTTCCATAAACACGGGAGGTGTACGGTAAAAGCAGCGCCAGCGCAGCCTCTACAAAAACAGCCTTCTGGTCAAGATGGCGCCAGTGTCGGACGCTAGAGGTACTCACGTCAGTTCACAGCCACGACTGTACCGTACACAGTCACTCAGATGGGCATCAGTAAATACAACGAGCGTGCAACTGGCATCGGAAATAGGCCTGGGAAGAATGAGGATGCGATTTAAAATTGACGATGTTACATCAGTGACTGTCAGTGTTAAAGGTGAAAACTGCGCGTCTAATGCTAGTACAGCATCCCGATATATTGTCCAGTATCCAGTATCTGGGATTTATTTCGTGGTCGTACCGGACGCAGCACAGAAAGCGCTGCACCGCCTCTGCATTGCAGAAACAGTTTCGCAAATTCATCGGTCTAATTCACTTGCCTGCTGGAATCCTGAACACTATTTACACCGTCACGGCCTGACGCATTTTTATGCCCGCGACCGTCTAGGAGGGTGTCAAAAAGGACGCCCCTGCTATCTCGGGATTTAATCGTCGGATCTGAACCGGACTACCACCAGTCAATAGCCCTGAGTCCTGAGATTCATAAATTACTCTGTTAACCCTGATCACGTGGCTGGTGACGTCACAGGTCACTCAAAACACATAACACGACGTCGGCAAAACTGACGCATGTTCGTACGTCATATCATCCTGGTCTTAGAACGTTCAGTTCAGCATCAAACAAATGGTCACGATCTTCTGCATCAGAAGCGCACTAAAATGTAAAAAATGTCGGGTCAAGGTCAGCCTAGGTCAGGCGCAGTATTGCTCATACTTTACATGCCAAAGATTAATGCCTATTCGCAGCCATTTTGATTCACGTGACAAGAAGGACGGAAGTGAAACCTGATGATCAGCACATAACCACCACCATTTCTTCAACAGGGGCCGTACTAAGGCTGGAAGTTGTTAACGTTTTCTGCTGTTAGTTAACAATAGAATTTTACGTTTCCCATCAATCATCGATAAATTTATCGATAAAGCGGGGTTCATTATAAATTCAATGTCATACACTTATGGATGGGGATGGCGGATGCAGAGTAGAAGGGGGTAGAGGAGGAGGTACGTGGAGAACTCATCAGCTCATAAAACAATTATATCCTTTCAATCAGTCGGATTCAGAAGACACGTCAGACGCATCCCAATGCTGTTCTAAGGAAATGGATGTGAAGTTACAACAAAGTTAGACACGTTTTTTTTTTTAATTTCGTCATCACCGACGCTCCGTTAGTAGTCACAGAAACCATGTCGCTTTCCATGGATAGTCTGAACTCCAACAGAATTCTTCACGACTCCCACAGCTGTTTTGACACTCAATGTGGCACATCTCTAACTGCCTGGCGTGATAGTTTGACTATTGGCGACCTCCTTTGCGCCAGTCTTTTCTATCGTCTCGGTTCTTGCAGCCTTCACCGTTAGTCAGTCACTCGGCACCGGACCAGAGACGAATATATGTTCCTCACTAACATTATATTGTCTTCTTTCACACACTGGCACTAGATGCACGGCCACTTTCGCACTAACACTGTGTGCACCGTCACTCCTCACACGAACACCACGAACACCACCACGGTCTTCCACGCAGGATATCGCTGAGTCTGAGCTTGAGCCTTTACATACTGGGCAAAAACCGGTGCTGCTTATATACTACCTACAAACGGAAATGATGAAAGGGAATGGTGTAATTATGATATCATATACAGCCAATCAGGAGGCGTTTTGTAATCCGAATATTCTGGAAAGACTACGCTTTAGCCATTGAGCGAGGGTGAGAACGCTCAGCATTCATAGAACTGGCTGATGTGAGGCGGATGCAAGAACTCAGAAGTTTCCGCGGATGTAAGCTGTTTTAAGGTTAGAAAAAGGAAGTACGGCGTGATTGATCTACCCGAGGCGTTAAGGCGTTCTCAGGCGTCTTTGCCTGATTCCCGTCGGTGCCGACTGTGGGAACTAGAGCTGAAGGCATCTGGTAGCCTTAGACAGTCTTCACCAACCAAAGGATTTTGAAGGGAAACCTCTACGATTTAGAAAAAAAAATTAGAAGACATTGAAATTTGGAGGTTTCCTGATACGGTAACTTTAAAGCCATGACGTGAATATTGTTACACTCAAGCTACCAATGACTCTCACCATACCCGAATCCCTGTTGGTTTTGTTCATGAACATGAATGTTCATATATCGTTTGTTCCTCTGACTAGTGCGCTCATCAGATGCATGTAGCCAGGATTGTCCTCAGGGGAACCGAATGCCAAATTTTGTCATATGCTTCTGACATATGACGACTCATCAATGGACAAGGAAACTCGCTTACCGATCCTCGGCTTCTCTTTCAACTCCTTGGTAACGTCTTCCTTCAATTTAGCAGCATATTTCAGCACAAGCTGGGTCATAGGTTCGTAATCATCAGGCATACCGAAACCTCAGTCTCCTACAGCGAACCGAATAAAGGAGCGGTTTGTAATAGCGTTGAAAGCAAAACCGTCTAAAGCCACGAGTTTGTCAACATCGTGGTCTTAAACGGGTTTGGTTTCAACGTTGTTACAAACAGCCCCTTTATCCGAAGCAGACAGAGATTTCGTTATGCCTGAGGACCATAAAACAGACCCAGCTGGTGCTGAAATATGCTGTTAAAATGAAAGATATTACACAGGAGTCAAAAAAGAAACTGGGGACCGGCAAGCGGTTTTCCTTGTTCATTGATGAGTACACTAGTCATAGCGCTAATGTCATGTCAAAATCACTGCGGAAGTCGTGAGGAATTTCTGTTCTAGTCCAGACTGTCTATGGATAGCGACACAGTTTATGTGACTACTGGCAGGGTATTGGTGATAACAAAGTCTGAAAAAAACCTTGACTGTGTTTCTTGCAAGCTCATTTCGAATAAACCATGGAACGCATATCCTTTTTCCTTAAAACAGCATTAGGATGCGCCTGACGTGGCTTCTGAATCCGGCTAGTTGAAAGGATGCAATTTTTTGTGCGTCTATGAATTCCCCACGTATTCCCACTCATGGGAATTCCTCCATACCCATCCCTTCAGGTATGATGTAGAATCTATAAGTGAATGCTGCTTTATCGACGAATTTATCAATAATCGATTAGTGGAGCAAAATTGTATCGTTTACTAATAAAAGAAAAGACCTTTATCAATTTTCAACCCTAGTATGACCCCTTTGCGGTGATAAAGTATGGCTCCGTGCCTCATGGTCTACAGCTGAGAAGTGAGTTAACGTCACTCTTCTGCTCCGCTGGAGTCTCTAAGTCTAGCGCTGATGGCACGAGTCAAAGCGGCGACCTCCTAACAGCCAAACCTGAAATCAGCGCAGAACAACGAATCAAAGTATGGCGTTGCAGGCGCGCGAGCGCGAAAACATGGCGCCGACGAGAACTTTAAAATACAAGAAATTTCAACCGATTTGCGGCAAGGTGAAAGTTGCTCAAAATATGTCATGTCGCACCAAATGGGAAAGCTCTTACTAAAGGAAATGGAAAAAAACCGATTCCCGTTGTACTGGAGCAATTTCGTGCATTTTGGACCACCTTACGGAGTACGGTTGCATAAAATGTAATTGTGTTTTCGACCCCTTTCTTTGCGCCCATTATCTATCCCGGCGTTTTCCCCTCGCATTTTGGCCGCATTGTTTTGGATTTTCTTTTTCAAGTAGTATCGCTATATTAAAAAATGTGTTCAACACATGCCATTTGCATACCCTGCCGCTGGTGATTCATGCCTATGAAAAATGACAGACGGAGCATTTTTGTTGTGACTGCATTTGAAAAAAAATTAACTCGACGCCGCCTGGGGGACAGTTGACTATCCCCTCCCCCGAGTTTTTTCGAAGACTGCGAGAAAATGAAAGAACTCAGCGTCAAAAACCTTTGCGTACCTTTTGCTTCACCATTTTTACACCTCGTGTCGGAGTTTTGACCTCAGGTTAAGTCAAGCGTCTGACCTAGACCAGGTCAAGCGGACCTATCTCCAAAAAAGTTGAGCGTCCAGTAACTTTTCTGGAAAACATGATCTTACAATCAGTCACGTAGCTAGGATTTTCCCCATGGGAGGCCAAATGTCAAGTTTTGTCATGTGCGACCAGCATATGACGAAATTTAGACGAAAAAGCAGTAGTTTTACGAAATTTACCTCATATTCAACGCACATAAAACATATAACGTTTGCTTTTGCAACATATAACTGATCACTACTCCATATTCATGCGAAATCGCCATATGTCTTGTGAGGACAGGCTCAGAGGGGCCATGGCCCCCATGACCTCCCTTGGCTACGTCCCTGGTTACAACAAAATTTTTAAGTACTGGAAGTCTTGATAAATGCAACAATTTTTTATTTCGGATTTTCCGGAATTTTCCTGATCATTGACCTAAGGCCAATCCAGTTTTTAAGACATGCCGTTGTTTTTGGAATTTGACGAAATTTTTATAACACATATAGTGTGGGATGATGTAGACATCCATTTAACGTCAATGGACGAAGTCTCAATGACTTCCAGCCATTGACCTGAAGTCAGGTAACGAATAACTGTAAGGACCTTAAATGCACCGCTGTCAAAATCGGTGATGAATTAATCAGAACGGGTTGAAAATGTCAGAATTGGCTCGCACAGTTGTGAGTAGTACCAATAATTCATAAATGTTTCAAGGAACTGCATATTTCGGAAATAAGGAGGCTCTCGAGAATAAAGTTCCGCCAGGTGTGTAGACTGGTAACGACCGATTTTTTTTTCAAAATTTAGGCATGCGAAACCATCACAAGAACCGCTACGATAAAGAAATACGACATGGAAAGACTTACGTCGCAAAAATAAAAAAAAAACGTCAAAATTAGTGGCCGTTAATTTCATATCGCGTTCGGCTACGACGCCCTCCGGCAGTCGGCGCGAAAGTTGCCGTGTCTTTATCTCATTGTTTCGGCGTATATATTACACAAATCGGAGAAGTTAGGCGTAAATTGGCATCTGCGGGCATTAGTACTTTACTTCGACCTTATTGATCACGGCCGTCGAGATCTAGGCCGCTTCTCGGTTTCATGCAGTCGGCTGTAAGAAAACATGTCTAGGGCATAAATGGCTTACATATCATCCAAAGCTAAAAATGGGGCTGGTTTCGAGCTCTGTTTGTTATGAGACTCCCAACGGTATGTTTATTTTTACCGTGTGGCCAGCCATTCGTGAGCAAGAGGGGGTCTACCGTCCTCCATCCCAGTCGAACGTGATCGGCGGCGACTGCCGGTCGGGTGCGGGTTAAAGCTCCACAGAGAACTCTGTATCCATTGAGTGAATTTACCTATATGTTTTACATATTTATTTCGCTGGTATAACTTTGTCTGCATACACTGCCAGTAGCCAAAGATGAGTCTCTGAAAGTTACGTTTCGGAAGAAATGTAACGTAATGTAATCGTAAATGGTACGTTTCGAACGAAAACCTTGTACATATTCATGGACGTAGCAAGGAGGGGCGTAGGGGCCATGTCCCCTGCGCCAAGCGGTCCATGTTAGGTATGTAGCGATTTCGCAGGAATGCGTGATAGTGGTCATATATATGTTGCAAAAGCAAACATGGTATGTTTTCTTGTGCGTTAAATATAAGGTAAACGACATAAATTGCTGCTTTTTCCTGCAACTCTTGTCATATGCCAGTGGCATATGACGAAATTTAGCATTTACCCCCCTCCCCGAGGAAAATCCTGGCTACGTGATTGTACATATTAGATTTTATGATATCGAACATTCCAACCCCCCTCCCCCCAGGGACGCAGCCACTTGGGGGTGACATGGGGGTCATGCCCTCTCCTGTGCCAAATAGCCTTCACTAGATATTTAGCGTTATCGCAGGAATATGGAACAGTGGTCATATATGTGCTACAAAAGCAAACATTATATGCTTTGCCCGTGCATTACATACGAGGTTAGTTACGAAGCATTACTGCTTTCTCGTATAAATTTTGTCATATGTCAGTGGCATATGACGAAATCTGAGATCTACCCGCACCAGAAAAATCCTCGCTACGTGCCTGCACCTCCCCCCCCCTCCCAGTTTCCCAGCCATACTGGTGGGTTGGCAATGCCACTGTAGGGGCTAGGGCTCCCACGGTAAGCATGTTAGACGAGGCTCCGATGGAAATGGTTGCCAAAAGGGTGCAAGAATGACGTCATTCCGACCAATCAGATTTAGCATCGCAATCCGAAGAGGATCTTTCGATGGTCTTTTAACCAATCAGAGAGGTTGGGAGCACCCTGCGATTCTCAGAATCGTTTAATGTTAGGCTGATATAATTGTAAACCTAGACTTGTAGTTGGGAACGCTTTGCAGTGTTAAAACATCTCAAATTACCAATAAAGAATGCACGATGGCAAGGTCGCCCGATAGAATACCGTAAGTGGCTAATAAACTCGACTATTGCCAAGGTTGAAGCTCATATACAGGTGACCTCTTATGAGTTGACGTTGTAGACGTCCTTGAGAGTTATAAAGCTGTGGGATTTGGACGGAGGAATTTTAGGGACGTGGAGTAAACTTTGTTACAGTGCCATTGTCTATGCAATTATATTTTGTCGTGATTCCTGGGCTGGTATTTCGAATGTTTTTGAACTTGTTGGGACCAGGATAGTCATGAGTGGATTCTCTCCCATGCAGCATCATTGTTACAACTACCAGAATCTAAGCATCAAAGCTGCATCCATGGGCCCATTCGTTTACTGTGGTGGTCGACTGAGCAGAAAGATGTTTTTTTCTGGTTTCAGATCGTGTTGACATGATGTAGTGACCTAATTCACGTATCAAAGGTTCAACTAAATAGGTGAAGAAGGTGTCCATTGATCAAATACGAGGCCAAGAGATCATCCACAATCAAATCCACATCCGAGGCAAATGTTATATTTTTGCAGATTCCATTGGAAAATGGTGATTACGAATGTGTTTGGAATGATTTTGAGACGCAGCAAGGAGACTGCTCAGTCACCGACGACGATTTTCACGACGGCCAGTTTAGATGCAGTTTAGATGCAGCACCAGGTGTGACACACCGACTGCGTTTTGCAGGCACAGGAGAGGTTCGTCCTGCGGCAGATTCGCGACAACGAGAACACGCAGTACGGCCGGGACCACCAGTTCGGACGAATTCACAGTCTGGCCGACTTCCGACGTCTGCATCCGGTCACCTCGTACAGCCACTACGAGACGTACGTGGAACGCGCCGAACAAGGCGACACGACCGCCATCTTGGGAAAGGACAACCTGGAGATGTTTGCCTGCTCTTCGGGCACTACTGGCAAGGCCAAGCACATCCCCGTGTCTAGCCAGGTCAGGAAGTCAATGATGGGCTTGATAGGAGCTTTGTACGGATTTCACCCGGATTCGGTAGCGCGGAACGGGACGCTTTTCAAAGAAATGCAGGTACTCTGTCTGCCTCGCTGGCGGTACAGCGCTTCGGGCTTGCCCATCGGTCCGATGTCGGGCTTGTTCATGAAGTCGGAGGCGTTCATGGTGCAATGGTCCACTCCATTCAAAGCAGTCGTTATCGACACGGAGGCGGAAGCGATGTATGTGTCGCTCCTCTTCGGTCTGAGAGACCGAGACTTGTACAGAATCGAAGGCAGCTTCGCTTCCGGCCTCTTAAACATCCTCCACTGTCTGGAGAACAACTGGCAAGACCTGGCAGCAGACATCAAGTCGGGCCGTCTGAAAGAATCCCTCGACCTCAGTTGGAAGCAACGTCACATTATCAACTCCTTCCTCATTCCGGACCCCGAAAGGGCCATGGAAGTGGAGACTGAGTGCAAGAAAGGTATGGCAGTTTATCCTTCCATGTATCAGTTCAAATTTAGCAAACTGGGGCGTAATTTTGTATACCTTTGGTATGGAGCTTTTCATACCAAAGCAAATTATTGTTGTGAAATTCTATTTCAATATCTTGAACCATTCATGCGTTTTCTTGCTTTAGAAAATAAGGTACTGAGAATACATTAATACTACCATATTTTGGGCTCAAAAAATTATTTTGCTATGCCAGAATTTGGCCCAATTCTACACCCATGTTGACAAATCTTTTTTTCCAGTGTGATTCAGTAGAGGTTTTGGTTCTATGGACTAGGAATATACTTTGTGTCATACTGACATAAATTAGCGTCTGCCTCCTTCGTAATAGTAATTTTGCCGGCATTGTTCCCAACTGCGTACAGTTTTCATTATTTAATCGACGGCAATGTTACCTCTCGGTTGTTTTCATAGGAATGGATGGCATACTCAGGAGGATCTTCCCGAAACTTCAGATGGTGAGCTGTTTGAGCTCAGGCACTTCCATGTCGCTCTACAAACAACGTTGCCGTCGTTACGTGGGTGACATTCCAATGATGTCAAGTAAGTCATTCAAGGTACCCATTCCGCTACTTGTCACTCATCTAAGCGGCTTGGCCTCTCCAAGATCACTGTCTGACTCGTCCCCGACGGAGATCATCCACGTACTGTTTTCTTACACTCATTAGTTTTTTAAACATGATTTTTTAAACTGCATGATTTTTAAACATGATTCTTTAAACTGCATGATTTTTTTGTATTATGAAATGGAAGAATTCAGACTTCATGAGAATTTCATAATGAGAATACAAAATAAAATAAAGGAATAAAGTAATACAATAAGAATAAAAAATAAACGAAAATAACAAGAGAATAAAGAATAAGAAGAATTCAGTTTCAATGAGAATTTCGTAAAGTTTTGAAGTTATGTGTTGGATAGGGGAGGGTGGGGTGGGTTGTATCAGTTTTTACTCCGGGTTTATTAATTTCGTAACTACTTGGGATGGCCTCGTGATTTCCATACCATCTGGTAGCTGCATTCTTCGACTTCCTTGTGCCAAGGAATTTTTTGATAATCTTTATTACTTTGTCTCCTACCGCCTGGCGAATGGACCCTTTCACTTGATACAACTTACCCCATCGGTTGGGTGAGTTGTATCATATGGTGAGGTAATTTGTATCAGTGTGTCACGTTTCGGAGACTGTGCTTGCTACCGGTAATGAACATGAAGACAAACTTCAGCGAATTTAAAATATGATTATAAGCTTGCATTTTATTACACCAAACTATGGTCAATGCAATACGAAATTCATGGCAAAGGAAAACGCAAACGAAACATCAACCGTCCGGGTGTAAAAGTGACCCGTTTGGAACAAAGAAGCCAACACAAGGTGCCGAAACGTACAAATTCTTGACTAGACACCAGCAGACTTTAGCCAGGGCTACAGTTCTCACGATCAAAAGCTCACTTGACCTTTTACCTACTTGACACCGCTAGTAGGTAAAGTCCGAATCACCCGACTCACAGTTGTGACACATGTATACAACGCCATCTGAGTTAGTACACTGCGTGTGCGCCCAGCGTTTGCACTCCTGACACCTGATCCATTTTTCTCCTGGCCGACTGTTTCCCCACGGTGCAATACAAACCAAGCAGAATGCCTCTTCGTCCTCGGAGCCGCCATCGGAGAAGTCTAGTTTCTTCTTGCCCTTTGGCCTCGACTTTTTGGCCTGACCTTTACCGCGCCCCTTTTTTGCTTTAGCCTTCGCTTTATTTCTTGACATTTGTCTTTCTCTTGCGGCTCTTTGTTCCTCCTCCAGCATCTGTTTCACCGGTGTGTCTGTGAGTACCCTTGACTTCCTCTTCTTTCGTCCTCCCTTAATCTTTCTAGGAGAAAGCCGACACCCTAGGATTGGACGCACGTCTTTCGGCGAAAAGCTGGTATCATAGCTCGAACCCGCCTGCTGCTGCGGAGTGGAGCTTGAGCCCGCCTGCTGCTGCGGAGTGGAGCTTGAGTGCGCCTGCTGCTGCGGAGTGGAGCTCGGGCCCGCCTGCTCCTGCAGCGGGCGGTCGGTCACCAGAGACGGACTGAAGTCAGCGTCAGTGAACACGTCAGGGTTGTACGGCATGATGCCCGTGACCTGGAACCCGCTGACTATGTTCTCCGTGCACGCCAGAGGCCATATGTCCCTCAGAATACCTGGGATGTCGTGGACGGTCATTGTCCGGCCGCGGTTGTTCCGCATCCAGTTGGACTGTGCTGATCCTGCGTACGTCTTCAGGGGACCGAACACGCTTCGGTCGAGCGGTTGCAGCTGATGGGAGCAATGGGGAGGGAACGACAACATTACGATCCCGTTCTCCTTAGCGTACTCCACTCCCTCGATCCCCAGGTGGCTCTCGTGGTTGTCAAGAAGTAACAGCACAGGTCGCTGAGGAGAACACTTCGTGTGCTTGACGAAGTGCACGAGGAAGGTCTTGAAGTTCTCAGCAGTCATCCAGCCAGATGGATAGGACACCCCAAGGCATCCCGGCGGGCCATCCTTCACGAAATGCTCCTTGTATCGCGCTCTGGGGAAGATCAGCATGGGGGGAACTTTGTTTCCATATGCGTTGACAGCTGCACAGACGGTTACAAGTTCTCCCCTTTCCGCTGACGTCATTGATCCGACTTGCCTTGTTCCGGTTGGTGCCACAACTTGTGGAGGCTTTTGCACTGTTGTCAGTCCTGTTTCATCGACGTTCCAAATATCTTCTCTTCCAAATTTGTACCTGTCCATCACCTCACCGAGCTTCCTAAAAAACTCCCCCACGTTCCACTTGTTGAAACCACTCGCTCGGCTCAAACTTGTGGCTTCAGTTACTCGAATGGACAGCCGCCGTCTCTTTCGGAAGGATCTGAACCACTCCATTCCCGCCATCTTGTTCTCGATCCATGATTTCGGTACTGCGATGTCGTGACGCATCGCACATTCGTATGCCAAAGTTCGAACTTCTCGCGGTGTTAGACCGAAGAAGACTTCTGATGCTTCTCTAATATACGCTTCCAAAAGTTCTTCCTGCTCGTCCGTAACCACTATGGATCCTGAGTTTTGGTACCCCATGTTCGGATCTATACCCGCCTTCTTTTTCCTCACAAAACGATTCAGAGTTTGGTAGTTTACTCCGTGTTTCTTTGCTGCACTGCGGATGGAGACTCCGCCTTTGATTACTGCGTTACAAGCCCGCAGCAGGATATCCTTGGGGCTGTTCTTGCGCCTATCTGTTTTCCGGATGTAGTTCCGCGGCATTTCGGCTATTCAATCTGAAAACAAAGCCCAAACGTATTAGTTATGGACTTACTAAATAATCCCCTCACAATAGTTACGGGCAGACTTGTGCCAAGATCAGAAAAAGGGATCCAAGATCCAACAAGATCCCTCGACAATAATAAAGGGAAGATCCTAGATCCTTGAACAAAATTTTAGAAAAGATCAAAGATACAAAAAGATTAGGGATTCATTCTAAAAAAAAGATCCAGGATCCCAGACGATCCCGCGACAAAATTCAGAAAAAGATCCAAGATCCCAAAAGATCTGGAATCTAGATCTTAGGGATCCAGTCCTGGATGCTTTTTTCGGGATCTTGGCACATGTCTGGTTACGGGAAGGGTTGTATCAGGGTGAATTGCGTGGGCGTCGAATGTGCGAGGCGGTGGGCGGGAAGCTGTGTCGCTCTAATTTGTGTAACACAGGTGGGGATGTGGCCACACATTTTCGGCACTTGTTCGATTTTAATTTTTGCTTTTGCTTTCATTCCATGAGCGCGGCCTGTCATTCCTCCTGATGCCGCACGTTTTCAGCACAAATATTTTTAACTAATTTTTCGTTGTATCTAATGTGATAAGATTGTGTGTTTTTGGCACACACAAAAAATCTGTGGCGACACCCCTAATGAATTGTATCTACATTGGGGTGAGTTGTATCACTGTTACAACATACCCCACCTGTCCTGATACAACATGTACCACCCCTCCATATTGGAAAAAAAGTCCTCCTGCTCAACAACCAGTGGCTAGCCGAGGGTAATCCTTTCCACGCACGTAGCCTTGGAATCTACCCTTACCACTGCTACAGCGATCCTTCCAATTCGTGTACATCTGAATGACAAAAACACGTATTTCCTTACGACGAAATTTTACAGAATGACACCCCGAAAACACAATTTCTGCACTCACCGCGAGACGCGCCAAGTCAGTCAGACGACAGTACAAGGAAAGATGGCGGACCGCATGCCGCACCATCCGGTCGTGTAGGGAGCACCATCTCTTGGATACGTTTGGCACAAATCGCTCTGATACAACTTGTCCATGATACAACTCTCCCCACTCTCCCCTAACGTCTGACAAATTTCCTTCCCATGCCACACCAAGGTGATCATGAACTGATTTATGTTATCGTATTCCAGTAAATTATCAGTACTAGCCTTCCCGGTTTGCACGAGTTTGGCCATCTTCCAGTGGTGTACGGCTCGTCTGAGGCGTTCATGGGCGTGAACATGCGCTCATCGGAACACGAACCGGCCTACGTGCTGCTGCCTTCCATGGCCTTCGTCGAGTTTCTGCCAGTGGATGAGACCGGCTCGGCAGTGGAAGGCCAGGAACCCCTGCTCGCCGATCAGGTTCAGGTGAGCTCCGATCGCCGAGAGACGCGCTGGGGAAGCTGCCGGGGCTGCCGAATGCCGCCGGGAGCTGTTAAGGGCTGCCCAGAGCTGTCAGGATCTGGAAGGAGCTTCGGGGCTTTGGCAGAAGCTGCCAGAGGCTGTTGGGTATTGCTTGGAGCTAGCGGGAGTTGCTCGGAGCAGTCGGGACGTGCTGGGAGCTGGCGAAAGCTGACGGACGCCGGTAGAAATTGTCTGGCGCTGTCAGAAGCTGACATGAATTCATTGGACATGGTCGTGAGAGGAAGACGTCGCATTCAAAGCTGGGCGCATGGCGCGGGAACCGGCAGAGCTGACACACGTGGCGCAGCGAGCGATTATTTCACGGGGAGGGAATGACACTGTTTAGAGGCAAGCAGCTGCCTTGTTATAGGAAAATGCAGAGTGATTTGGAATGGAATGAAATGTGGGATTCTCGATCTGTGTGGCTAATTTTGTTGAAGAACTTAGGATATTAACGCTCCGTTGTGTCACACTGGAAAGTATTTTCACGGAGTCGTACCGACTTCACGGACCGCCAATTTTTTTTCCATTTGTCTGCACCTTTTCTGGCGACTGAAATTTCTTTGAACAATATCCGGTCTACTGGTCCTTGAACACGCACAGAAGATAGCGCTATTTTCTAGTGTCCTGTGTCTTTAACCCTATTCCCGGAGGGCTAGACGGCATGGTCGATTCCCGGCAGGGGGGAGGGGGCGGATTCGGCCCCCCTGAGATTTCAAGAACTACTCGTCCGATTTTATCGCAAGAAACGGCAATCGATTTGCCATGACGTAAACTACACTTTTATAAAAAGAAATTTTCAAAATTTTGAAATTTGTGGATACAGGGGGCAAAAATGTCAAAATGGGGGGTACTTTTGGACTTCTTATAACTCCGTTGTTTATGGACCGATTTCGATGAAACTGGCATGAATCGAGAGATTATGGATAGGGCGTTTACCATGGGTCCGCAAATCTGAAATTTTGAGGAAATTCATGGGCGTTCACAGGGTTTCAAAAATAGGAGGATTAGTTTTCTAACAACTGAATGAACAAAAGAGGCAAACACCCTTTTTTGGCTTCTGCTAGTCATGTTATACTAAAGAAGTACAAATCGCATTACAATGTTTGTATAATGTTAACATAGGCAGTGCCAGGGACATGAAAAAGGTGGAACTGTCACGGTCACACGTTTCTCAGATCAACTTGTGACTTTTGACCTTAAATGACCTCCAGTGACCTTGGGGGCACTTGGAATGATCTCGTGTGCATTTGATATTATCTGTAAACGTTTTCAATCATTTGAATTCACTCTATTCCAAAAATTTCATTTTATGGCTCTTGCGATGTAGAGTACGCGCACTGATATTTTAGGTCATAGCTCCGTGATCCGACCTGATATCAAGCTGAAACTTGGTACACAAGTAGAAGGCACCCTTCTACGCCATATATATTCCGGGTTTGGTATTTGAAAAAATGGCGCCGAAATTATTGCGAAAAAAACAAATTTTGAATTTTGACCTTGACCTGACCTTGTAAAATGACTTCAGATAAACAAAATCATATCTGCACATTGCCCAATTACTTGGCTATACATCCATATGAAGTTTTAAGTTCTATCTTAAAAACTCTGTTTTTGGTAGACATTTTCCTTTTACCCTCAACATGGCCAAAAATGGCATGAGGTGCCTGCCAAAAACGTTGCCTGACTCCACCCCTGAGCAAAATAGAATTTTGAAATTTTGTCACAGCATGTAGAAAGAATAGCTAGGAAAAGTCAGGAATTTTCGTGAAGCTGCGTTAAAAGCCTGGAATTGGCAAGCAAAAAACCCGAGGGGTGGCGGATTCCGCCCCCTCCCCCCTGCCGGGAATAGGGTTAAACGAAGTATTTGTTTGCAGATTGGACAGCTCTACGAGTTGGTCGTCACGAATTGCTCGGGCTTCTACCGGTACAGGATGGGAGATATCGTGAAAGTGGTTGACTTCTACCACCAAGCTCCTGCAATAGACTTCCAGTTCAGGTCGGTCTTCTGCCAAGCTTGCTGAAAAGAAATGTTCCACTTAGATCGACTTTTCAAAAATAAGTTTGGTAGGTCCGAAAAATGTAACCGATCACACTTTGGACATTCGGTCTCTGGGAAATACCTAGAACACTAATTTTCAACATTGTTTTTCTGAGAGATACATATCGGCACCGAGGTAATCCATGAAAAAGTGTCATTTGCATGATTGATTACCTATTGATGATGACGCAATACAGATCTTACACCAAAGTTCAACCACCTACGACGACTTAAGTGATCCTGCAACAACTAAAGGAAGCGGATGAATGATCCCGAGAAGCGAAATTCGCGAAAAATCGCTTTAAAACCTCTTGATCCGTTTTAATCCTTTTAATCCGTTTTAGAACTGTAAATGTACAGTTTTAAGACATGAAAAACACCGCAAATAAAATAGAAGACCACAGGATACAACTTGGCTATTTTGATTCAAAACGCGTGTTCAAACGCCTATCAAACGTAACACATTTTCTGGCTTTGTTGCCAGATTTTCGTTCTGGCACTGCATTGCACTGAAAATGTTTCTCGATTCCATTACAGATACATACAGTTTTACAAAAGTGTTGATGAAACATGCGGCGGGGATCACTACCTCTGCTAACGCCACAGCCTCCCGACAACAGGGCCGGCCAGCTCCTCAACGTGCACATGGAGAAGTTGTCGGAGGAGAGCTTCTTCAGCGCGCTGCAGACGGCCGCCAGCCGGTGGCCGGGAGTCACCCTGAAGGACTTCACCTGCGCCGAGAGCGTGCTGGACCCGTCGCCGCGTGCCGGCGCGCCGTACTACCTGGTCTTCCTCGAGCTGGAGGGAGCCGACATCAGCGACGAGCAGAAGGGGCTGGTGAGCCACGAGGAGCTGTCGGTCAGCTTGCTGGCCTCTGATTCGCCGGCGGAGCGCCGAGTTGTCGCAGCATTGCGAGGGGTTTGTGGTGCTAATGCTGGTAGTCCATCAATGAAGGGATTGAATGGCACCCTTAGTGTGGGTCGTAGACGACGCGTTACGAGAACGAGAAGTTATTTACTTAAAGGTCACAAGCAAGCTCTGCATGGCGCCTGGAAAAATAAACAAAAAACAAGCATACAAACTAATAAAGAACATTGATTCATATGTGTTTTGCGTGCAACGTCGTTAGGTTACGTTAAGTTTGCACATATATTTTTTGTAGTAAAGCCGTTTATCAATGGCGTGCTTATTGATGTATGCTTTTCAGCGTCATGCTCATTTAGTTAAGAAGGAAGTTTGAACCTGTATATTCAATCCTTTTGCAAAGACATCCCATAGACACTACTCCTACTGTTCCTCATTAGCTTTAGACTACCGAATTTATCCCTTTATCCCTTTTTACTTTTATAGAATATATTATAAGATATTCTATAAAAGTTAACACCAACGTAAGAAGCATGGAATCTGTTTTAACACTGCTTATACTTTCGTAACTGCACTGCCTTTCTTTCCAGATTGACTCTGTCCTCTGCGAGCAGAACTACGTGTACAAGTCGTTCCGAGTCAAGAACTCGATAGCGCCAATGAAGGTATCATGGGTCGCATCAATAACGGGAAAGGCTTTAAACTTTGTTGTCATTGTCAAGTGGAAGGTCTTCTTATTTATGTTCGTGTTGCTATTGCACTTCACAGAATCATGGGAGCCAATTTATTTTAGCCTCTTAACTACGAATTTTGAAAGTTTGTGCCAAAAAATGGAGCAATCGACTTTGCCAACATACGAGTAAAATGGATTTTTGTCCACAATTCCCTGGATTAACCATTTGCAGCACATTTAGCGGCACGATGTGCAATAAAAGATCGATAAAATCAAACGTTTTGGGGCAGATAAGAGACCAAGAAGGGTTTCCGAAATGCCCCATCGAAGCCTCAGAGAGACCAATGGAACTAAGTGAGATCATTTTTGGTTCCGGGAAGGTGGTCTCACTATCGTTCCAGAACACCCGACAGGGGAAGTTGGTCAAGCGTTTCTTGCCCAAGCTGTGTTGCCCAGCCTGCCGGAACGTTGATGTCATTTGTAGATTCAATTCGGAAAATGGGGTGAATAATGTGATGCAGACTCGATCAACAATACTTTGGCATTTCAATGGGGTTTCGGCAATCGCGGGTGTCGTTAAGCAAGCTTTAAATGAAACGGAATGACCATGGGGCTGTGGCATTATGATCAATGCGAGAAACCAGTTTTTCTGGGTATGTTCTTATTGTGCATTTTGACACTACGCATTTACGCGACATTTTTTCTTGAAAAACACCCTTTTCCAGGAAAAGTGGTTTTAGATGGGTATCATTTACTCCATAAACCTTTCGATCTAACGTCGATAAGTGATTGTCCCGATGACCCAATTGGTTTTTGTTATACTTAAGAACAATACCCGAGGGTTTCTGAGGCATCTGAAAAAAAAATTCGAAATCCAATCCCAAATTTTCGAGTTTTTCAGAACATGTCAAAACCTGGAAAAATATTCAGCGTAAACACTGTCTCTTTGAGATAACGCGCAAAAATAGTTTACGTCGGTGGTTTCGTGGAACTGAGTCACCAGTCGCCACCCAGAAAGAGCAAATACACAAATATCTTTTTCTTCCCACTCCGTATTTTTTCCAGTGCTATTTTTTATTTATTAACCAACCATCCGTCGGAACATGTAGGAAATGTTCCTTCCATTTTGGACTGAAGACACCGCTTGGAATTTTTGAGCTGATGCCAGAAACCGCCGTTAATCTTGTCATCCACCTGCTCAAGAGCAGAAAAATGCGTCATTGAACAGATTGCTGGATGGGCCTGCTGATGTCACGTCGGGCATCTGACGACGGCTAAGGCACCCTTGTGCCGTGTATCACTCGTGTTCTGTTTCCTGGACGGACCAGTCGTGAGCCCCATCCGATGGCGGTCGTTTTGTTCCGTTCCGTTTCAGGTGATGACGCTGGAGCCCGGAACGTTCACCGCGTTCCGCCAGTTCCAGTTCGACACGACCACCGCGTTCGTGCTGCAGTACAAGCAACCCCGAGTGCTGCGAAACAACAAGCAAGTGGAATTTTTCATGCAGCACGTTCTGGAACAGCCCGAGCGGTGATCTGCGGAGCCTGTCAAAGGTCGTCTGCTGATGAGAGCGGAAGTTTCTTCGTGTTTTGCGCTAGATGCGGGCAGCGTTCGCCGCAACGCAAAGTTTATCGAAACCCAACATGATTTTACAAGCATTAATGCATACGTTGGTATGTGATACCTTAAGCGGCGTAAAATCCGTAGTAGCCATTTAACAGTAATGCAGCCTAGCTTTCCGTAAGAGGAAGGGGCGACTGAGGCAAAAATAAAAAAGACTGGATACTATTCTTAACATTTGATTGTAAACATGCGGAAACTAACCCCATCGAAGAGCACAACTGCGGATTTTGAAAATAAAGATACAATACTTTTTATCTTTAAACACATCTGTCTTTTGAACAACAGCCAATTTTTGGAAACTCTGACCATAACGGGGAGGGGTCAATTGACCTTTCTGCCCCCCCCCCCCCCAGCTACGTTACCGTTCGACAGTAGCTGTTCTGCTGACTTGTGTTTTCATGATGGGTGGAACGATTTTTTGCACCGTGGCCGCGGTTCCGAATTATAATTACAACACATGTCATCCTCCGCTTAATTACAAAACGCGATGAAACCCAAATAGATATATTTACTAGATGTCGTAAAGCACCCTGAAACACGACAAAATCGTCAGCTGGTGTGCCTTGTGCTAATCCTGGGCTGGGCATGAATCACCTACGTCATCCACGTCCGGTGCCGCTGTCGCTGCGACGGCGGAAGAGCTGGCTGCCACGAACCATGCGTCGAAATATGACGACTGGACCAGGCGTCCAGTCCAGATAACATGACAAGCAGAACTGCCAACCTACCGTACACCATCACACACAAGCTCACAGCGCTGGCCGAGCAGGCTGAATGTGGTGCGATAGCCCATTTGCCCAGAGACGCGCAGTTCATTCTGATCAGTAAACTACGAGAGATGGAACAAATCACGACCAGAGGCGGATCCAGAGGCTCGGTTTGGGGGACAAGCAAGAATTCGCTGGGTGTGGATGGTAGGTAAACGACCGGGGAGGGGGGGGGGGGAAGACGCTGACCGTGGATTCGGAGTATCGGGCGACTTCAAACTCTGGCTGTGTAATAATAGGCATGCGTATTTTTTTGGGGGGGGACATATGCCTACTTGACGCCGTCCCCCTAATTGCGGTTGGGGGCATGGCCCAGATCCCCCCACGATCTGCCAGTGATCACGACTCCCACGGTTTCCTCAGAGCCTACACTACCAGGAACCCAAGAGCTGTAGCTTCTCCGGAATGTCAAGGTTCAGCCGCAGTCACCATTCATATCTAAGTGTCACATGCGTCCTCAGGAAACAGAAACGCTTGGGAGGACGAGAACTTCCGACACCCGTTGCCGTCAAGCTATTCTGCGCAAGAGACGTCGGACAGGAAGAACTACTTGCGGTCCAAAGAGACCACACGTGCTAGCACAGTCCTTGTGACCCTTGTGACACAGTCCGTTTGCCAGCCTTGTGACCCGTGTGTCACGATGTTTTGTGGTGTAGGTGCCAGCAGTGGTAATCTGTTCACGGTAAATAAAACCTGATGTAACTTGTTGTTTACGTCTGTGAGAGACTCGTTGCATTTGGGGTCCCTAAACTCGTAAAGGAAAGCCATGTTGTGTAATATTCAAGGTACATGTCATCAATCGTCAATAAGCAGGGGCGCAGCCAGGATTTTCTAAGGGGGAGTTCAGTGTGAACTGGAATACGGAAACCACCTGCCGGGAAGACGATGTGCAATGGTTTCCATAAAAATGTAGACCTAAGGGAGGGTAGGAGGGGAAGGCCGGGCCCCCGCCCCCTGGCTGCGCCCGTGTCAATAAGTGTCAGTCACCAATAATAACGGTAATCAATGAGCTCAACGCTCCGGCTGATGGTCCACATTCTGCTCCGTTGGCACTCATAGCGCGAACCGATACGGCCTACAGGTATCAGTAACAATTGCGCCAACGTCGCATGGTTTCGGGATTTGTGATGGTCTGGTGGCCGACTCGATATTGGCTCGGGTGCTGCCCATGCAAAGGTGCCTCGACCGTAATGAGGACCAACTCACTGAGTTGACCCTGGTCAGTTCTGGGTCCATATAAAGTTACCCGGCTGTTTCAAAACGATTGGTATTTCAGACTCTCGCCTGCTAATGTCGTAACGTGCTCGGGCGCCTTTACCATCTCTGTTATGAGATTCATCCCGGGCACCAGGCGACCGAACGTGGTTGGCACCGTGGCACAGCAACTTCAGTTAAATGGTTTCAGACGACTCACACACCTCAGGGAGTAGTGACTGGTGTCCAGGTCACGGCTTTCAGGTCGTTCACGTCAATACAAAATATTCAAAAACATAACCAAATGTCTTTTTTTCTGAATGATAGGGATTGCAATCCAGAATCTGCAGTCCTGTAATCCAATGCTATCCATCTATGCTGATAGGATGCTCCTGTAACTGCTACAAAGTTGTTATGCAGCTAATACTTCTCCCAGTTGTCAGTCAAGCGACACTTTTTGACACAACTTGAATGAAATGTAACGAGCTCAGGCTTAGGGAGAACTTTGGCAGTTTCAGTAAACGTGCCAGCATTGTAGATAGTCTCGATTTAATCACACTACGCAATGAACGCAATGTTTGCAACAGAGACGTAGCTAAGGGGGGCCATGGGGGCCATGGTCCCTCCTCTGAGCCAAGCGGTCCACACTAGATATGTGGCGATTTCGCAGGAATCCGTAATAGCGATGATATACACGTTGCCAAAGCAAACGTGATATGTTTTCTTGTGCGTTAAATATGAGGCAAATTACGTAAAACTGTTGTTTTTCCTATAAATTCCGTCTTATGTCAGTAACATAAAACAGAATTTGACACTTGCCCTTCCCCCTGGGGAAAATCTATGCTACGTGCCTGGTTTATAGCAAAAAACCTTTACGCCTCCGGCTTAAAAAAAAGAACATGCGTTAAATTTTAGTCTTAAACCGACAATATCCTTGAACCCCCATTGTAAAAGAAATAAAACGAACTAGAATTTCAGTTCAGTTGTAGTTTTAGGCAACGTGCAACACTGTAGCTCAAGGCAGTCAGATTATCACGCCTGATAAGGAATGTGATTTGTGGTGGTTCCGCTGCCCCAGCCCTAATCATGTCCCTAAAGCAGTCCTTGAGCAGTCAATCAATCTAACTTCACGGGCGTCAGGCACGTAGCCAGGACGGTCCTCGGGGGGGAGGGAAATGTCAATTTTTGTCATATGTCACTGGCATATGGTGAAGTTTATACGAAAAAGCAGCAATTATATGTAACTGGCCTCATGTTTAACCCACAAAAATACATATAACGTTTGCTTTCGCAACATATATATGACCACTATTCCGTATTATATGCGTTTATCCCTGCGATCTAGTGTAGACCGCTTCGCTCGGGGGGGGGGCATGGCCCCCATGGCCCCCTTTGGCTACGTCCTTGACGGGCGTGGACTTGAGTTCCTTTTTTGAGCACATGCTTCTCCAGCAGGAAGTTAGTGGTCGTGGTTTATATTGCTTGATGTATTTATTTATCGTGCTTCAGTAGGGCCTCACACTGTGAAAGTGCTTTTTTAGACCCGACGTCAACAGCGGTAATGCGTTTTAAACAATCACAGGCATTCCGGCCTTCCGGATGGGATGGATGGCGTAAGTGACAGATCATCTGTGAGCAGTCAGCAATCATCTGCTGAAGTATTGCTATATTCTGAGACTTTTTCCGGTCATGTAATAAAAACATGCGACCTCAAGCCAATGGTACGTTTAGGATAACTCAGTAACTATATACTTTGCATTTTTGTTATTATGATCATGCGCTATGTATGCGTGTAGTATCAATGTGTGGTGTTATAAGGAAGCTTCCATTTCCCACTCCTGGAAGCTTATCCTTGTGAAGCATCGCTGATATGCATCGTCTGAAGTCGTTATATGGGTTATACACTATCTTACAATGGACCGCTCGGGCCTCATCACTACCTTATTGGTGCAACCAATGTAAAGTTATGTTATGCCAATTCTGTATGCTATGTAAAGCATGTTGCTGCTACACACTTATTGACACAGATTAGGCCGCCGACCCTCCCCCCCTCTCCATCAGTCCTCGCGACCTCGTAAGCCCATTCACATCCCCCAAATCAGCAGCGCTGGAACCTCTGTGGAGACGGGAGGGGGCAGACGTGATTTTTACCTCGTTTCTTTCCATGTATCGCCATAGAGTTAATGTTAAATGCTGCCTTATGTTGGGGAGGGCAGCTGCCTTCCCCTGTCCCCCCCCCCCGTTCCTACGCTCCTGCCCAGTACCCACTTTTTGTCGCTAAAAGTGACATTCAAAGCTCTCTACTTAATCCCGAAGCTGCAAAATGACCAGCACTCGTTGAAAGAGACCAAAACTAACCTGAAAAACACCAAACAAGCCGGACCGCTGTATAGTGCAACCTGGCGCTGGTGCTGCCATCTATTTTTTTGTTCAGCCGAAGGTACCCGGGCTAACTGAAGTGCGTACCGATAGGATTAGACTAAGTAGAACTTACTGCACACACCCTCATCGTCTTACTGAGGTATTTCCAAATGTAGTGTAATTTTTCCCAAGCCCATAGCTTGCAAAATGGCGGGGGAGATCTTCATCGTCCCAGAGGGACGCGGGAGCTCATTCACGGTTGGGGGAGGGGCAGAGGCATTTTGGGTCTTTTCTTTCCAGTCGTCGCTCATAGGGTCAACGTTAAATTTCAAAAAAGCTGCAGGGGGCAGCGATCCCCTGCCCCCATCCCCGTTTCCCGCTCCCTTGTCGCCCCATGGAACTCCATACGAGCGTTTACACAGCATTATTCCCTTCACTTGTTGTTAAACATGGCAGGTGAAGTGCTGTGGAAGTGTCAAATAGCACTTTGTTGTATCTGGCACTTATTTCCTAGAGACGACTGACTGACTCACGAGATTTTAGGGCAGAAATTGGTATCGCAAAAATCTGTCGCACGAAAGTTCGTCGAACTAAAGTTCGTCAGACTAAAGTTCATCGGACCAAAGTTCGTCGTGCTGAAGTTCGTCGTGTAAGAGTTCGTCTAGGGTAAAAGTTAGTCTCGGAAAAAAGTTATCCGTACAAAAGTTCGTAGTGAAACGGTTCGTCTAGGGCAAAAGCTCGTCAAGGGTAAAAGTTCGCCGAGGACAGAGTTCTTCTAAGACAAAAGTTCGTCTTGCAGAAGTTCGTCCAGGGCCAAAGTTCGTCTAGGACAAAGGTTCGTCTGGGACAAAAGTCCTCGCAGAAGTTCTAGGACGAAAGTTTGTGTAAGGCAAAAGGCCCCATGGGGCAGAAGTTTGTGCAGGACAAAAGAACGTCGTGCAGGACTTTGTCTAGAACAAGAGTTCGTCAGGGCCAAAAGTTCGTCTGGGACAAGTTCGTCTCGCTGATGGAAAAGGTTTGTACTGCAAAAGTTTCGTACGGAAAAGGTTCGTAGGAAAAAGGCCCATAGGGGAAAACGTTCGTAAGGAAAAGGATTCTTAACTAAAGGTTCGTAAAATTTAAGGTTCGTATGGGGAAAAAGGAACGAACCTAAAATAGCAATCTAACCTAACCTAACTTTACCTCTGTTGGACCGAACCAAGTCCGATCGCATCCTTTATCGGCCTGCGGCCTTTAAGAGCCTAAATATACCGCACCTTCGGCGCAAACCCGAAACGAACGTTATCCGACACGAGCGTATGTTTACGAACCTTTGACTACGAGCATTTTCATCACGAACCCTTTCCCTTACGATCCTTTTTCATACGAACCTTTTCCATACAAGCCTTTTGCAGCTCAAACGTTTTGCTTCACGCACCTTTTCCGATACGAACCTTTTATCATACGAACCTTTGACCATACGAGCCTTATGCGTAAGAAGCTTTGGCTATGAGCCTTTTCCTACATACAAACCTTTGACTTGCGAACCTTGGTCCGGTTACCCACTCGCCTGTGACTCAGGCAGATCAATACGGTGCACAGTCGCGCGGGTTGGAATGAGATTAGTTCCGGATCCGGCCATGGGCATCAGAGCCTCATTCTCCAGCATTGTTCCACTAGCTGTCGTCTGACAGCTGGCAGTTTTTCTTGACTACACACATATTGTCCTTAAGAACTTCGTGCGAAAACCACATACACGGACAGGGTTTTTTATTGGACAAACTTTTGCCCTAGACGAAGTTTTGTCCTAGACGAAAGTTTATCCTAAATGAATTTCCGCGAGACGAACTTTTGCCCCGGACAATCTTGTCCTAGATAAACTTATGTCCTATACGAACTTTTGCTGAACGTACTTTGTCCTAGACGAACTTTTGTCCTGTGCAAAATTTAGCAAGATGAACTTTAGTCCTAGTCAAACTTTTGTCCTGGACGAACCTTGTCCATACGAACTCTCACGAGACGAACTTTTGCCCTAGACGAACTTTTGTCCGACGAACTTTGTCCATACGAACTATTACCCGACGAGCTACTGCCCTACGAACTTCAGTGTGACAATATTCTGCCCGAAAACCGACGCCCGACGAGACACAAGGTTTTGACTCAAGACACGGACGCCTGAGCCAAAGAAACTGTGCGTCCTAACTCACAACAGGCAAACAATTTATTTACAGGGAAGACGACTGATTGGCGCCTGACGAAACGCGAGACTTGACGTAAGACTGGACACCTAGACCCAAGAGGCTGTGTGTTCTGACTCGCAAACAAACAAACCTATTTACAGACCAACCTACTTCTATAGAAGCAGGCTGATCTGTTAACGCAAGGCCGTTTTTACGGTCTTGCTTAGTGATTTAGGTCAGGAATCTTGTCACAGGTATATTTTGTCAAACCAAGTCCGCATACCCACCCACTTACCTTCCTTAGGTTTCGGAAATGACACTCGTTGAAACAAAGGCTGCAGTCTGTGGCCTGTGGCAATGGCGTAAGCAAATCCTCCTCGCCCAGCCCACGACAGGACACGTATTGGGAAGTGACAGGCAGCCGTTACCTTGAACTCAAGTCAGATGCAGAAATAACGGTAAGTACGCCCGGCGTCTGACGCACCGGATCGGATACATCACAGCTTACAAGGAGTGGCACAAGAAACGTGGAGTGGTGCGCCATACACGCCTTCGCCCGCCTGTCGTACACGCGTCCTCGCTGCTCAGCGCTGTATTTCTGACTGACGAGACGACCCTGCATGCTGATGGTCGAAACCCGATCTCAACCTGGGTTCGGGGTCGGCTTCTTAGCCTTGCCATGAAGCACTGCACTGTTCTGGACGGCAGGAGCGGCCATGCTCATCAGCAAACAAACCGTTCGGCTATAAAGGCATACATCTGCGAACAAGTATCTCATAGTCACTAAGCAAGACTACGTACGAGTACAATAGTAGGCAAGGAATGAAAGAATTTTTTGTTTCCTTGCCACTCCTGCAACACTTCCAGCTGTACACCTCTTGTGAGCGGCTGACCCTTTTGGTGTCAGACCACATGCAGTGGCCCGTTCTGGTGCTCGAACCCAGTTCCTGACACACGCCATACTCCGGTTACCGGCCCTTAATCCGTCCATGGCGGCAGCCAGGTGATCTATTCATGTACGGAAGCTGATGATGTTGGTAGATGACAAAGCGGAGCAAAGCAATGATTGCAGAGGTATAAATAATTGCTCTGGGGCTATATTTTACATTGGAATTAACCGTGGACCTGTATTTGCAACATGCGCAAACATGAACGGACTCAGGATTTTGCCAGGGTGGGGGGATTCTTTAGGGGCATCAAAACAATGTAGGCGCGGCAAAATCGCATCGAAAAGACACAGTAATCGCGATGGAAGAGCGCCAAGCTTTTTTGGAATAACGCTTAAATGACACGGTGCGGTCAACCGCATGTGATGCTCGGCTTCAGAGCGACTTTTGGACTCGTACGCACTTGAAAGCGGGATGGTCATAATATATATAGGCATGTTATATCATACATGTGCTATATCATAGCAGTTTCCTCAACGTAATATGGATCTTTGGAACACCAACGAGGTCGTAGTCACTCGCATGGCACAGTCTTGGTATCACAGGAAGGGGGCACCTTTTGACCGGCGAGACATTCATATTCCATCATTTGGGCGTCTGCTTAAGGAGATGCCTATGTGACAGAACAAAAATACCAACTGGTGTCACAGGCGTTTTTTTTACCAACAGGGCACCCAAACACCATCGCAGGGGCGTCTCCTTGGTGTCACAGGGGCACCTTTTGCACGACAGGGCTCCCCTACACCATCCCACAGGTGTTAAGAAAGTATCTCAATGGCGTCACATTGGTGCATTTTAAATAACGGGGCACCCATGCCCATCACAGCAGTGCCCATACCGTATGGCCGTCTTCAGCACCTAAGGACTTTGCATTTGGCGCCTTCATCTGCCCTCGGCGGGTAAGGGTGCGGAGACGGAGGGGGTCTTCTCTTGCCCCCCGCCCTGGATCCGCCCCTGTACATCCCTGCAAATGCCATCTTTCGAGTACATGGCTATTAATCCTTGTCCCACATCGTGCGTTGTCACGCCGTATAACACGTACCTACCGGCGATCGATTTGTGGGATCGACAGCTACAAGGCCATCATTACTAGGAAGCATGTCATCTCGGTGCGTCGTCGTAGGTAAGCTGTTTTTCCGACCGATCATATCGATTTTCTGTCAAGAGATTCTGCCCTCTCTTGCATTCTTCCCAGTAATCACTTACCGATATCTGATGCATATGACTGGTTTTTCTTATGTTCTGTGGTACTATAGGTGCTATTGCTTGGTTTCCCCATGGCCATTGGTTTAAGTAGCCACCAGGGCCGTCAGTTTTTGTAAATGATTGGTTGGGCCAAGCCGTGGGCCCCCCAAAATATGTGTTTCTCAACGGATTTCGTCCACTTTATTTTGGTCAACAGAAATTTCTGAGTTTCTTTTTTCAAACACAAAATTGCATATATCCCACGTATATATATATATATATATATATATATATATATATATATATATACATATATACATATATGGAACATATATATGGATGTATGGAACTCTATGGAACATAGAAAGATCGACAGATACATCATTTTATACCTTATTGTATACTTTCTGCCTGTATTTTATTGCGGCCGTTTCTTTTGTTATTTTTGCCAATTCCCTTCAAACTGGCAGAAAATATCGGAGGGGCCCCAACCAACATTGGAGGGGCCTAAATCAACATTGGGTGGGCCAGGGCCCTCTCGAAAGAATACAAATCGACACCTATGGTAGCCATCGTGCTTCAACCTAGATTTTTAAACTCAGGCACTTGACTGCGCTGGAATGTGTTGGTGAATTTAATGCGTAGGTAACTGGTCACACAGTATGCTCTGTTTTCATTAAATTGTCGCTTTGTTACAAAACTGCGATAAGCTTTACTGATCTGCACTGCTCTGTACCGATAACGTCGAAGCAGACCAGGGGACGGAGCGCATTTAAATGTACATAACTGTGTAGGAATTTCCGCCTGATTAGCGTTTTGACAGCAGCATCCATCTGTCTCCTATCAGACCATCTACCGCTGGGACATGTTTGGAAAGACCCTTGGATATGATCAGTTTGTCAGCCTTCCATTGTGCAGCCGTCAGAAAGGGATTCGTTAAGCTGCCTTGGCTAAAAAAATGCGCACTTCGAAGTACGGCTTAGTGGTCGCCATAAAAACATCACACAATTTGCGGAACATATCAGCCAGTATAACTTCCAGCATTTACTGCCAGCAAAACCACTTTCAATCAGGTTCATTCTGTATTGCAATCGTGTGACACAGTCATGCAAACAAGTTATACTTAAAATAACATATTAACACGGTCAGGCATATCATTCGACCCGCCCATGCAACGAGCCGATCATTCTAATCTAGGTTTGTCGCATAACATCTCACGTATAACTGTCTAAAACATATTGCTCTGTATTCACACGCGGGGCGCGGCGCGAGCTCGGTACAAATACTGTCAACCACCTGCACGCCGACGGACGGGCCGGTTCACTCGCGATTGAGCACCATTTATGGAATGAGAGGAGTATTGACATATAAGTATGTACAGGCTTTGATTGTGCGGCGCGTCGGTGTTCGACAGGGTGAGGTAGCGCGTGATGACGGACACGGGGACGCCCCGGCGGCGGCCGGCGCCGCCGCACACTGACGGCTGACTTAGATTCGCGGGGGCGTGGCGCGCGCGCGGGCCGCAGCGTCACACGTACGACTCCTCGCCGTAGTTGGAGCTGCCGGCCGAGTCGGAGCGTCTGTGGCCGGGCGGCGCCGGCCGCGGCGCCGGCACCTGGGCGTACACGTCGCCGGCGGCGGCGGCGGCGGTGGCGCGGTGCAGCGGCGGGTGCCGGTACGGCGGCGGCTGGCCGTCGGCGCTGAACATGGCACGCAGCCGCGACACGGACCAGTTGATCTCGCCGCGCAGCTCGGCCGCCTCCTCGGCCGGCGCCGGCCACTCGAGCTCGGTCTCCGGCTCCGGGTCGGGCTGCGAGCGCGAGCGTAGCGCCTGGCGGTCGCGGCGCCGGTTGCGGCCGCGCCGCTCGCTCGGCCCGACCGGCGCCGGCACGCCGCCGGCCGCCGGCGTCTCGATCTCGACCAGCGTCACGTGAGGCGGCCGCGCCGGCCACGGCTCCCCGCCGCCGCCACCGCCGTCCGTCTCCGTCTGCGTCTCCACCTCGCGCTTGGACACCTTGCGCTTGGGCCGCTGCGGCCGCGCCGGCGGCGGCTCGGCGCCGATCTGGATCACGGTGCGCTCCTTGGGCGGCAGCGCCGGCGGCTGCTCGGCGCTCGGCCGCCGCGCCGCCTCGCCCACGTTCACGTGCACCGGCGGCAGTTGTTTGATGCGTCCACCGCTGGCCGGCGCGCCGCTTAGCCGCTTCAGCGGCGTCTTCTGCTTGGGCGGCAGCGGCGGCGCCTCGGTCTTGGGCGGCAGCGGCGGCGGCGTCGCGTCCTCGGCGTTCACGGCCCGCACCGGCGAGGCGTGCACCATGTCCGGGCCTGCCGTCTGCTGCGCGTAGATTCGCAGGCTCTCCTCGTACAGCTGCTTGGCGCGACTGGAGAGGATCGTCTGCTCGCGGATCACCTGCTCGGGCACGCCGTGTGCGGCGGGCCGGGCCGCGCCGCCGCCGCCGCCCGCCGGCCCGGGCGACCTCTGCAGCCACTGGCGCCGGCTCAGCGCCAGGTCGTAGCTGGGCGGCGTGCCGGCCTCGGCCGAGCGCACGGTGCCCGTGCTGCGCACCGTGCTGAAGCTGCCCGTGCGCGACGACTTGAAGCTGCTGTGGCGGGACGCGTGCGAGCCGCTGTCGGAGCGGCTGTCCAGCGTGCCGTACGTGCGCTCCCAGATGTCGTTGGCCAGCGCGCAGTCCTTGCTGCGCGAGTTGGAGCGCGACACGTGCGGCGTCGAGTCGTCGTCGGAGAGCGTGGACGAGTCGTAGGAGCGGTCCACTTCGTCGATGTGCGGCGTGGAGCGGCTGCGCTGCCAGTCGCGCGGCGGCTCGGCCGGCTGGCGGCCGCCGGGCGCCGCCGCCGGCGCCGGGCCCGGTTCGCGCCGTTCCACGATGTGGTGCGCCGACTTGGAGCGCACCATCGGCGGCGACACGCTGCCGCGGCCGGCCGCTGCCGCCGCCGCCGCCGCCGGGCTGGCGCGTCTCGCCGCCGGCGGGCTCCGGCCGAAGCCGCCGTAGCCGCCGTTGAGCAGGCTCTCCTCGGAAGCGCTGCGCCGCATCGGCGCGCGGCCGTCGGCGGCCGGCCGGCCGGCACGCCGCAGCGGGTGGTGCTGGCGCGTCCAGTCCTGCCGCTTGAAGTGCGAGTTGGTGTGGCGCGCCGGCGGCCGGGCATACACGCCCTCGGCCGGACTGTAGGCGCGCGCACTGTCGGCCGCCGGCGACGAGTGCGTCGGCGCCAGCTGGCGGCGGCAGACGGCCGCGTAGATGGCGCTGGGGTTGGCCGGCGCCGGGTAGTGCCGGTAGCCGGCGTCCGAGCCGCGCCCGCTCGAGTAGACGCTGTGCACGCTCTTCTCGCCGCTGTGGCCGGACGAGGTGCTCTCCGACTCCTCGTCGTCGGGCGCGTACAGCTGCGTGTCGGAGAGCGTGAGGCCCGAGTCGCGGCTCAGGTTGGTCACGGACATTTTGTCCTTGCGCGGCAGCGGCTCGTTTTCGCCGAGCAGCTCGCGCTCCAGACTGTCGATGGACGAGTCGTCCCGCCGCACGCCGCCGGCTGTAACGGACAGACAGAGCTGGTCAGCAGCGGCCGACGGCACACGCGGAAAAGCGGCACTGAACACAGCCGCCACGGCCTCGACAAACCGACGGCGGGCCGACAAACAGGTTCAACAAGCGGAGACATACCGGCGGACGGAGACAAGCCACGGCCGCCACAGAGAGGTATGACCACAGAGACAACATGGTCGTGATGGGCAGCCAGAAAGAGACAGTGTAGCGCAACGCAAACACGACAACTCACGACGGACCGCAGCAAGTGGCAACACATCGGCAAAAGCCGGGCGACCAGGCTGCCGAAGCCAGCCGGTGGCGGACCACTCACAGCTGTGGATGCTGTCCGATTCCTCGGCGCCGCTGTCGGTGCGGACCTCGCGCTCGGGCGCCGGCCCGAACAGCGCCAGGCACTCGGGCCCGAACACGGTCGCGCACTGCTCGATCAGGAACTCGACCACGCTCGGCAGCAGCTTGGCGTTGTCCGAGGTGAGCACCTGGGCCGGGTTGGACGGCGCCAGCAGCGACGGGCCCACGCACACGGCCACGTTGGCGGCCGACATCAGGTTGTGGTCGCTGCGCCGCGCGATGTGGTAGAGCACGCACATCAGGTGCCACAGCAGCGTCACGTTGGCCGACGGCAGGCGGGAGCAGAGTCTGCGCAGCGGACAGGCGTCACGTCACGTCACGTCACGTCAGGCGCAGATCAGGCCGGCGATGCGACGACCACGCCAACTGAACGGACTCTTCCAAAATCACGCTAAATCGTCCTTGGCAGATTGGTTATCTATTCTCCCTGCAACTCTCCTTGTAACACTCTCCAACATGTAGTTCCTATCTCGTAACAACTACAGTGACGAACAACTACGTGACCTACAGGCCACGAACCACCCTTCCCCTGCCAGTTGCGTAATTCACGAAGACTCTAAGGCAGCTTTATTGTCTTGACGTCGCGCGATGTACGATACACGATGTCTGATTAGATATCGTACCAGTTATCTTGAAAGAATGAGGTAAACACATGTATAAAGGTCGTCTTGAGCATGCAGGCATTTTCCTTTCGGTTTGCACGTTTTGTGCAGTCATGACCATTCGGCCATATCGTGTAGCAGTAATGACTCGTCGGTAAATAATTTAGTCTTTGCTCTTATATAACAATAAATGCCAGGGTGCCGTTCCTTCCAATGCTTGCAAAGTGACCTAGTGTCTGATGGTTTTCCGACGTGGCTGGTCTTTTTTCAGAAAAAAACAGCCTAGCAGACAAATAACTATGCCTACCCAAGCATAATGCCTGCAACTCCCAAAACGTTCTCCAATACGTCAAACAATGCGGATGTCACTGGCATCATCATGCTCCGCGTCAAGACAATTTCTGCCCGCCACTTTCACGGAAAAACTTGAGGAATCATGTACCAGCCGACCGGCGACCAGTGTCACAGAATACTCACTCCCTGACTCGGACGATTTTCTCCTGTTCGTCCTCGATCTCGGGCACCTCCCGCCATTCGTCGTACAGATCGGAGCCCAACAGGGCGTCCGGGAGGGACCGCACAAAGTCCTTCAGCAGCGCCGCCAACACGTGAATGTTGACCGACTCCATGTTCACCTGCAAAAGCGGCAGAACACCGTGCTCGGTTCCGTGCAAAACTGTCAGCTTTTCTGCACCGCGCCGGTGCTGTGTGCGAACGCAGCACGAAGTACCTGGGAAATCGGAATGTCGCACAGGCATTTACAGAACGCTATGCCCGGCAGGCTCGTCCCCGCTCGGAACGAATTAGGCCAGCTCTGCAGGGAACGAGCGTCTGCATAAAAACAAGTCGTTCGAAAGTACTCACATCCACTTCGCTGTCGAGTTTTTCCCGCATTTCTTTCACGACACGGGCGTTGGCCGACTTGCGGAAAATGCCCACCGTGAAGGGCCCTTTCATGAACAGCTGTACCAAAATGTCCTGCAAAACAGGAGCGAGCACATTCCGCTCAGGTCAGGAAGCCTTGCACATGTGCAGTAATGTGACTGCATCGACAAGGCATTGTTGATCTCATATGGCCTCCCGCTCGACGCAGCAGGGCTGCACGGACCGGTGCAAGATCAGTCGGCCAGTGCACCTCCACATCGGCCTGCTGACCTACTCGAAACCCACGCAACAACACTAAAAAAGATCAACCAATACGTACGATCGAATACAGCGTCCAATCGCCGCTCGGCCATATCGCGTTCACCAGATGGAGACGTCCCCGTGGCGACCTGGCGGCGTCCACCTCCCGCACGCCACTCACCATGATCGGCTTGGGCATGGGCTCGTTCTCGCAGAGCCGGGACAGCGGCTGGCCGAACAGCAGGCCCGAGCTGCACGTGCTGATGGCGCTGTCGATGCTGTCCGACTTGCTGTTGGTGCGCCGGAACACCTTGTGGATGCGGATCGGCGACTTCTTCAGCGCCTTCTTCTTCTTGGCCGCGTCCGGCGACGGCGTGAGACAGTTTTTACGCGCGTGCCTGCGGGCGGTGGGACAGACCGTCAGGCCCCTGCCGGTCGTGTCGACCACACGGCCGGGCCAGGTCAGACACGAGGCGTCCGGCGCCGGCAGCGCCGCCATACGGCCCGCCCTCCGCCCCGCGTCACGCCCGTGTTGGACAGCAGGGCGCGCGCCGTTACAAACGCGCCGCCATGACGCGCCGCGATCGGGCGCGCGCGCTACAATCGGTCCTGATTAGAGTCGGTGCCGGCCGGCGGCCAGCCGGCGGCTCCACTCACCGCAAGATGAACTGGCACTTGAGGCTGGGGTCGGTGTTGTAGATGTTGTTGCAGTGGTCCATCTCGGAGCCATCCTCCGACAGGTACTCGCGCACGAAGTTCATCTTGATGGCGAACGGCAGCTCGTGGCCGATGAGCGGGTACGGCGCGTCCTCGAGGCCGGTGCGCACCCACAGCTGGTAGTCGTCCGGATTGGCGCCGGACATCTCCAGGTTGGTGAGCGCATACCGCACGCAGTCGCGAGCCGGCAAAGACGAGCCAACGCTCAGCGTCTTACACTGCAGACAGAGGCACGGCACAGTGTCAGGCAGCGGCTCGCTAAAACTGCGCCTTTTTGGTCATAATGAAGTGGCGTGTAGTCCTTCTTGCGACTTCGGCAAAAGGCGATTTTGGTCATGAAACAGCAAACGGTAATGCATCCATTACTTTTCGTTACGGTGAACAGCACGATGCTGATTGCGACGACAGCTCTAATTACGCCACATTGCTGATTTGATCTATTGTTGTCTGGCGTCCAGCCAAAACCACAAAAAAATGAAAACAAGGCCTCGATGAGAACGTCAGCGAACCAAGAGCTTAAGTTGCATTGAGCACAGAGGCCCGCCACCGGACACCCAACACACAGAGGCACACTCACGAAGTCGATGTTGTTGACTTGATCGTAGTACACCACCTGGATGGTGGTCGCCTTGGCCTCGTGCTCTCGTTCGTCGGTGATCATCTGGTTGAGCTTGTTGTACCATAGATCGCGAGTCGATGGGCAACTGCAATCAGCGAAGGCGTTCATCACCGTTTGGTCAGACCTCGGCCAACGGCAGCGGGGACAGCACGCCACGGGAACGGCAATCGCCTGTCAATAACGCTGATCTACTGCACACAACCGGACAGCCAACACAGTGATTTGCATACGGCGCCTCTGAAGTGATAAATAGGCGGCCGATATTGGCTGCAGGGACAGCGCCGGCTGCACGGCGCGCTAACAAGGCGACAGCAGGGGCCTGCAGCGGAGGGCGGGGAGCGGCGTGTCATCACCTGACGACTGGCGGCACCCTCCGCCAGCAGCCAATCCCACGAGCCGAGGCCTCGGCGAGATAAGCGTCGACCCATTCCTCGGCCAGGTCGGGGTGTCGGCGTTTGAAAAACTGTCCGGAGCGGTCGGCGAGCTCAGGGAGCGCCGGCCGCCGGCCGGAAGGCCGCTCAGATTCATCAGCGAACACGGCCGCTGCAGGGGGTCTCCAGCCGACAACGGCCTCCTCTCAGCAGGCAATTCGAACGGCCAACGGTCTCCGGCGAGCCCGCCGAGCGCCACCGGCCTCTCGGCGGACGGGCCGGCCGCCGCTCGTCTCTCTACGTCCGCCCCAGTCACCGCCGGCCGCCCAGAGCCGGGGAGCGTCACCCAGAACCGGAGACCGCAGCAGCCCGGGCCCGGGACGGCCGAGTCCGACCGGGGACCGCCTAATGAGCAGGTGGCGGCCGGGGAAGACACCGGCCGGCCGCACCCCGTCATACGTCAGCGAGAGAGCGGCGGGCGGCCTGAGCCGGACCGGCGGCGGCGCCGGCGGCCGGGCGCCGCGTCGCCACGCAAACACGGCCCGCCGCCGCCGGCGACGACCGGCGGCGGCGACGGCCGGCCGCGCCGCATTGAGACATTCCGGCAATTAGCGCTGATGAGCTCCGACGGCGGAAGGGTCCGCAGGTAGTCGGCAGCGGGCCAGACGCATTATCGACAAACACGCCACGCATAAATAACCCATCGGGCCCCGATGTTTCAATGGAACCATTATTTCCCCCTTCTATTAAGCCCAAGGTTTATTTCGCCTAACGATACGCGGGTCGATAATTCTCGAGGCCGCGGTAATTCCAGAGCTGTCGGGTGTTGTGACGGTGCACCAGCGGCGACGTGAGCCTGATTAGACCGGCCAGCCGGCCCAGACGACGAGAGAAAGTGCCCGACCAGGTATCACCGGCAGGAACACCGATATTTCATCGGCCGTAATTGCCCGTCCAATCCGTATCTCCGTGGCGCAAGCGGCGCGACGGCGCGGCCGCGCGCGCGCCCTGCAACGCTCCGTCTGACGTAACCGGCGCAGACGCCGCCGGCGCGCGCCGCTCGACCGAGGAACGGCCGCAGCGGCAGCCCGCGGCGCCGGCCTCTGAATGGCTGCGGACAACCCTGGGCCATGCCGGGCGGTGCCCGACAGCGCTGATGACGCCAAACTGCTCTGTTGTTCTGGACGGCGTGCGACAGTGCCGGGCCGCGCCAGACAGGGGAGCCGGACGGTTCCGGACTGTGCCCGGCGGCCGGGGGCCGCGCCAGCGCCGGGCCGGCCGCTTTCATTTCGTCGGCGCGTGGGAACCGGCCGCCGTGTTTGTTCAAGCTGGTCAGAGACAGACCGTTTCGCCCGGCGTTTCACTCGGCCACTTGGCAGGCAATCAACCTGATTACAAACGGCGGCGGCCGCCGCCCGGTCGCGTTGGTGGCTTCACTCCCACGGGGGCGGGGCGCCGCCGGCGGGCAAAACAATTAGTCCCGGTTCGGAGCTCGTTCCGTCATTCACAGTCTGGTGGCCACTGGCCAGGTCGGCATCGGCGGCGGCCGTTCTCCGGGTGAGCCTGAACCCGACAGATGGTCCTAATTGCAGACCACAACGGAAAACCCAAATTACGAGACGCTACGTTCGGCGCCCGTCACCTTGGTACGGGCACAAAATTCTCCTCGGTCTCGGGGCAGCCCATAAACGGGCGGCAAAATAAGCCAATAAATACCGACTGCCTGCCCAATGTTACAGACACGGTCGATAATAACTTTCTAACAGTGCCCCGCGACTGGGTGTTCTCGGCCGGTGAGGTGAGTGCCGGCACAGCCAGCGAACACGCCGACACCGACGGCATGACGGCCCGTTATCCCACTCGCCGGAAAGCCGGAGAAAGGCTTCCCACGGCCGCTCCCCGGATCGGCGCACCTTTCCAGCCGGTTTGCGGGCAGTCTGCGGCCGGCCGCCGGCCAACGGGCCCGGGGCTGACACGAGGCGGTCGCCGCGGCGCGTGGGCGGCTGCTATCATCCACGGCCGGCCGCACCCCGCGTTCAGCGCCCAGCGCCTAGCTGACAGTCCCTGCAGCCAGCCCAGCCGCGCGGCCGTCGTCTGCGCTTCGTCGGCGGCGCGGCGGAGCGGGCAACGCCGCCAGCTCTGGCCTCGCCTCCCGGCCGAGGCTGGCACTCCGAGACGTCCGCACGCAGTCGGTCTCGGCCGCGCGCGCCAGGCCGGAAACAGGCGGCCGAGCGGGCCGCGGCGCGGCCTCGCGCGTCGCGGCGCTGCGGCCGTCGTCTCACGAGCCGGCTAATTTGTTTGTACGACTGGGGCGCCGTCGCCGCCGGCGCCGGGGCGGGCCCGGTTGCGCCAGCGGCCGCGCCGGCGACCCGGCGACCCGGCGACCCCGGTGACCCGGAGCGCGACCCCCGGCGGCGGCGACATCTGGCGGGCCTGTGTGAACCGGCCGCCGGCGTCCGGCGCAGACGCCAGGCTCCTGCGAACTGTGACGCTCCTGTGACGCGGAAGACGAGGAATTTCGTTCGCGCGGGCCTTCCCGCGGTCCGAGGGGAGGCATGATGCAACCCGGCCCCGGCAGGTGGTCGCTGCTGTCCCGCCATCGTTCTGGGAGCGGATAATGCCAGCCTTCGACAAGCAGGCATCCCTGACCTATCATATGGGACAATAAATCACAGCGTGTAGAATTAGCTTCAACTACCCGCCTGATCGTGTGTGGCAAGTTCATCCATTTCACGTAGCGTACAATCTGGGAATTTTATTTACGATTCAATCCAAACTACCAGTGCACGGGCCATCTGACGTTACCAACGGGCGACCGCGAAGCCCACGTACTTGAAACGTCCCGTAATTACACGTTTCGATGTTATTCGCCGCCCGGCGCCGCCGAGGGGATGCCTTCATAAATCGAACGCTGCCATTGCCTGGACGGAATCGGCTGCAGTCGGGCCGGCCGCCCGGCCGTGCCCTGGCCCCGGAGCGGCTCCGGCCGCGCGGCCGGCCGGCGGTCATCACCGCCGTAGTCTCGCTGGTCCGCCCCCCTGAGTCTGCCTGACGTCACGGTCCGGCCCGGGCCCGACAGAGTCGTGAATGCCGCACGCTGCACGCCACGCCGCATGCTAATGTTGGGCCGGGTCGCCGGGGCCGCCACCCGAACCACCCAAACCGATCAGAACGGACAGCACATCTGTTAAAAAACAACAGGTTTGGAAAGTGGCTCGCAGTATGTTACCAGGACAACGAAACATGATTAACTTCAGTCGAAACATGCAGGTACAGCTTTTTATTGCTTGCGCGTCGGAGCCAGGCCAATTAATACATTTTACGGAGAATACACACTTTGATAGCTTCTTTAATCGGTGGACAAAAAGCGTCGGCTTTTAGGAGGTGGCCATCAATGTCAGGGCAGAACGACGAGAATGCGGCTCGGCTGACGTCAATCGACTGACGTCCGAGTTCTTGCGGCGTTCTCGGAGGAGATGCGCCGCGCCAGAAGATCGAATCTCCAGCGGAGGTCGCCAACGGCCCACATCCCGGCCGGCGGGAGGGGATCCACACGACGTGGCTCACCGTGCACGGCTCCGGGCGGCGGCGGCGGCGCGCGCCGGACCCCGGCCGTCCCCGCGGCCGCCGTGGGAACCGGCAGGCCGCGGCCGACACGCTTTCCAGCCGCGCCAGTTTCGACAATTTGGACGCGGCGCCGGTCGGCCGGCGCGGCGCCCTCAGCCGTCCTCGGCCCATTTCGGGCCGGCGCCGCGCCCAGTACCGGGTCACATCGGTCAGCCGGCCGCCGGAGGGTGACGACTCGGCCGCCGCGGAGGGAGGACAGAGCGACGGGACCACGTGAATACAGACGTCACCGGCGTCCAGCTCCCGGGCTGCCGCTCACCTGAAGGTGACGACCACGTTGGTGGTGGGCCAGCCCATGACGAACGACGTGTTCGGGTCCTTGGTGACCTCCGTGACCTCGTCCAGGCAGCTGGCCAGCCACATCTCGGAGAGGCGCACCTTGTCCTTGAGCTTGAAGTTGCCGCCCGACCGCGCCTTGGCCACCAGCAGCATGTCGGTGAAGAGGAACAGGTGGCGGTCCTGAGACTGAAGACCCTGCAACACGGCGACGCCTTCGTCAGCACCGCAACAAACACAGAGACGAGGCACAAAGATCGCCTGAGCAGAGAGCGCCTGCACGCAGCTGCAGGCGACCGCCGGATGCGTCCGACAGCGGCTGCTCCCAGAGCCGGGCATTGTTTTCGGCTGCCGAGTAGCCATGCTCCGAGCCCGCTCCCCGCTGCCGCCCGTCCATCATCCATTGTTTGGGCTCCCCGGGTGGCCATGCATGAGGGCCACCCTCCTGCCGTCTTCCAGCGGGTCAGGTCACCCATTGTTTGCTGTCCACGCCCGATCGCTCCGCCATCGGCGCTCATGAGATTCAACAGAGGCCCGCTGATCAGCCTTACGGTGCATTTAACTCGATCCGGGTTCGTGCCGGGCGGCGCGCCGGACGCCGCGCCGGGCGTAGCCGGACGTGCCGGCCGGCCGTCTCGGCGCGACCGTGGCCGGCGCCGGACGGTGTCCGCCGCGCGGCCGGCGCGCGCCGGCGCCGGCCGCTGGCGCGCCGCTGATTTACGAGCGGCCGGCCGGCGGAGCAGGTCCGAGCCGGCCGCGTCCGGCCGGAGGTCGGCCGGCGACCCGCACCCGCTCCCGGCCCGGCCGCCGCTCCCAGCCGGGACCCGACGCCCGCGAGCTGGCGCCGGAGGTCCGGCGGCGCCGAGAGAGCGCCGGCCGACGCGCCGCCGGCCTCCGACCGCCGACGACACGCAGCGCGCCGCCGCTGACAGGCGCCGGCCCCAAAAGGCGCGGCGGCCGCGGCCGGCCCGGCCGACACGTACGGCGGTCGATACGATCGGCAGCTCTGGCCTGGTTACCGGCCGATAAGCACGCCGCGGCGACACTTTTGAATAGATAACCGGCCCCGGCCGTCATGAGCGTGTCCCCATAAGACAGCATCAAGGCCGCCGGCAGGCCGCGGCCGGCCGGCCGGCGGTCCGCTGCCGTCCGGCCTTCCGGCGGCGGCCGCCCGGCCGAGCCGGCGTAGCCGCCTGCCACGGCTCCGACCGCCGCCAGCGACGGCGTCGACGACGCCCGGCGTCCGTCCCCGCCCAGGGGCCTGGCTGGGGGACGCGTGAGGCGGCGGAGATGAGCCGGCAGCTGAGCGGCCGGCGTGTGCCGCGCCTTTTTGTCGCGCCACCAGACGGGCCGCCGGGCGTGCCGTGAACTCTTGACCTTGCCCAGAAGAGCGGCGCGCGCTTTTTACCGGCGCGCCGCCTTTTTCCCGCCGCCACTCGGCCGGTTTTGTCCGATGGCCGCGTTTTTGTCCGCGACAAGAAGTCCGGCACTCGTCGGAGAATGAGCCGCGCAAATCCGGTCTTGTCACGGCGCGCCCGGCCCGCGCGCCTCCGTGCGTACGCGGCGCTCCTCCGGCCTGTACCGGGCACCGCGGCGCCGACCACACCCGGACCGCCCCGCACAGGTCCGGCCGGGGACGGCGCCGCGCGACGGCCGGCCGCGACGGAGCCCGAACGCTGGTGACGGCGCGGCGCGGCGGCTCGCCCGCCGGCCGGCGCCGGACGGCACGGTTATGGCCGGCTGACACCGCCCGGCCGGCCATCGCCGGAGAAAAACGGCCGCACGGCGGGCGGAGATGACGCGCCGCCGGAGTGATGGCCACAGCCGAGCGGCCGCGGCCCGGCGATCGACGCCCAGCGCTGGCCGGCCGGAACGGCGGCGCCGAGGAACGCTGGGGCGGGCCAGCGCGCTGGCTGGCTACATGTTGGTTCTGGGGAGCGCCGCCGACAAGGTCACGTGCCGCCCAGCAACGCCATCGTCGCGTGCTCTGAGCACGCTGGCACAGTAGTCCACTATGACTCCCCTGCCGCGGCCGCCGGGAACGTTATGCCGTCTGCGGCGCGGCGTCCTGCCGCGGACCAGCCGGTGCCGGTGACAATGCGGCCATCTGACCGGTATCCGGCGCGGCCACTTACACACCTGCCCACTTATCCGCGGACGGTGCATTAACGCATACCGCTCCACATTCTGGCCGGCCGGGCGTCAACATGGCGCGGCGGCCGCCTCCGCCGGTGCTGCGCGTGGCCGGGCCGTGGGCGCGACCTCGCCGCGCGGCCTCGTCGCCCATGACATCAGCTCGTTAGGCGGCAGGCCTTCCTGCACGCGGCGGGCGGCCCGGCGCACCCCGACAACGCCTGTTGCCGAGCACCGGCCGGCCGCGACACCGCGGTATGTCGCCACGGAGCCGACGGTATGTCGTCCCCCGCCCCGACGGCATGCAGCCGGCGAGCCGAGAGTCCCCCACCCCGTGGGACGGCGGCCCCGACCCAACGGCGAGTCGTTCCCAACCCGGCCGCATGCCGGCCCCGGCCAGGTAACACGGCCGTCCGACCCGATAATATGACCGCCGCCGGCCGAGACGGTGCGTCGACGCCGGCTCCGACGCCGCCGGCACCAGCGCAGACCCGGCGCGGCTCCGGCGTCGGGACGGCGGCGCATGCGCAGTGACAGGTGTCGCGCCGCCGCCCGCCGACCGGGCGGCCCATCTATCTTCGACGCGGGAAAATTAGCATGGCCGGGCGCGCGGCAGTCAGTGAACTCGGCCGCGATGGCTGGATACGGCGGCCGGCCGGGCGCGCGGCTCCGCCTGGGCGCCGGCCGCCGGCGAGTCCTTCACGGAGTCCGGCTCCTCCGCCGGCCGGCACCGGGCCGGACCCGACGGACGGCGGGCTCGTATCCGCCACGCGGTGGAGGCAGCGGAGGTTGTGCTTGAGCGTGACCTGTCCAGCGCCGGGCGGCGAACACCGCTCACGCATGACACCGCGCGGCCGCTCGGTCATCGACGGACAAACAAGACACGCCCACTTCGCGGGAGAGGGGAGAACGCCGGCGGACAGCGGAGAGCGAAGGGTGACCGCCACAGGAGGCACGGCGCACGGGACGGAGCCTACAGGTGCACCGCCCCGGGGCGGCGCCCGACGGCTGGGCGGCCGACCGGCGGCAGAGCGCGCCGCTGACCGGACGGACGCCGGCTATCGCGGCCGTCCATCAGCGGGCGGCGGCCGTCTCCGGGAGGGTCGTCTCCACGGACGTCTCCCCGACGACCATGAACGTCTCCCGTTTACGGCCGGCCGGGCCCGGCGCCGCGTAAAAACAGCGCCGGCCGCCGCCAGATGGCCCGGCCGGCGCCGCCGAACGGGGCGGGTGTCAGGTGTTAGGCCGGCGCCCGGGTCGCCGGCCGGGTCAGGTGTCAGCGGGTCGCATGCCAGGTGTCCGGCAGCCCGGAATTGGCGCCCGGCTCCGGGAGCCATGAGTCACAGTCGACCGAGTCACCCCGGCGGTCGGCCGCCGAGCCCTGCGGCAGTGATTCATTCAGCCGTTCCAGGACGGGATCAGCTCCCTGAAAACGCATTTCCGGCTAAACATTATTCCGCCTCACGAACGGCAGAAAGGTGGGTGAAACACGGGGCTGGCTCGCCTTTGGCTCAGCAGTGATTTGCAACAGTGATTTGCAGCAGCAGATTTGTCTGCCAGGGCACCATCTCTGATGTGCTGGCCTGTCGGACAGCGCCGCTCGTCGGACTGCAAGGCAGGTCAGACCTCGCGGCGGCGGTGCCAGCACCGCGGCAGCGTCGGTCTCCGCCGAGCGCGATGGACGGCCCGCCGATCGGCCGCTCTCCCGGGACGGCGGGCCTCTCCTTTCAGCTCCGGCCGCCGTGTCCGGTTCACACGGCGGCGTTCACACCCGACGGCGGCTGCACGGCCACAGAGGAAACGGAGCCTCAGGCCGCGACACAGGCCGGCATATGGGCCGGCCGCGGACGCCGACCGAAACGGCCGCCTCACCGCCTCACGGGTGGACGCCGCCTGAAGAAGTCGCCACAAACACGGACCAGGCCCGGTCGGCGGCTGCGCCCAGTGCCGGGCCGGTATAACCGGGCTGCGGAGCTCGGCGTGTAGCGGCGGTGAAGCGTGGCCGGCCCGGGCGGCGGCGGTAATAAGGGCTGCCGCCGGCGCCGCAGGTCCCGCCGCCGGGGGAAGCGCTGCACGAGCCGCCACGCTTTTTACCGTCATCCGCTCCTTAATATCGGGTGCGGTTTTTGAATGCCGTCCCGACAAGCGGCGGCAAAAACACAGTTGCCGATGGCAGTTCACGCACTAGTGCCCATCCGGAGCACAGTGCAGGCTGTTGAGCCATCAAAACATTGCGAGACCACGAAAAACTTCACCGCGTTTCCAAACAACGAATGACCTAGCTTCTTATGCTACAGCAGTTTGATAGTTTGCAGTAAGCTGCTGAGCTGCAGAAGCTACCTTCGATTTCTTTTCGGAAACTTCTTCATATCAAGTAGCGATTTTTATAGCTAAAGTATGTGCTGGAAGCGTTACCTGACGTCCTAATAAACACAATACGCTTCTCAAAGATCGGCTCGCCAACGGATTACATGCCTGGTCCATGATACTACACTTTGACAGTGTAAGAAGTTACAGTAAACAATGGTCGAAGGGAAAGCAACTGCTTCGGTCAGGTGATATCGGAGAAGTCTCAGAGTAAATGAAGTGCAGCTAACAACCCGCGATGAAAAGCTGGTTTCGGTCGCTAACTGTGTCAGCGCGGTCATTGAGACGATGTCGCGCCGCTGAACGCTCCAATAGGCCGGTTCAGTGTCTGCCCGACCGCCGTGACCGACCCGCCGCCGGCAGACAGACGGACAGACAGACAGACAGACAGACAGACAGACAGACAGACAGACAGACAGACAGACAGACAGACAGACAGACAGACAGACAGACAGACAGACAGACAGACAGACAGACAGACAGACGGACAGACGGACGGACGGACGGACGGACGGACGGACGGACGGACGGACGGACGGACGGACGGACATACTGAGAGACAGACTGGTAGCTTGTTGGTCCACATCTATTGGCGAAAATCACTATGACTGACAGGCTGACTGACTGTCCAATGTCTGATTGTCTGGCTGTCTGACAGACAGAGCGACTGGCCGACCGACGGACTGACAGGCCGCACCGTCGGTCAACAGGCCGACGGTCCAGCCGGGCGGCGGCTGACGGCACCAAGAACCCAGTCCGCAGGGCCGAGCGACCGCGGACGGGGCCAGTCGGCCGTGCAGGCCGCGGCGTCGCCGGCCGGCGGACCGCCCGGCGCGCAAACAGGCCGACAAGGCAAAAACGTCGCGGCGCTGCCGCCGCCGCCGCCGCTCTACGTGTCGTGCTGTGTCCGGCGCGGCCGCGACGGCGCCGGACACGCCCCTGGACACACCTGCCGCCGGCCGGACCACACCTGCCCCGACAGGCCCTGTAGTCGGGCACACCTGCCGACGGCGACTCGCTGTCCGGACACGAGCCGCTGGCAGCGACACACCCGCTCCGGCGCACTCCTGATGGCGTCACCACGCTCCGGAGCGGTGTTGAAACGGGGCGATTGTCTTTCAGAGGGAGGTAAGAACAGCCGCAATACTTTGCTCGCGTTTGCCACACGCCGTCTAAGCTTCGATTTCGCAAGAAGGCAGACTCCCGCGGATTTCGGGAACACCTCAAGATGACCCCGCATCCCACCAGAAGATTGCCTCAGTTGATCCGTCGGCGGATTAGCCGACAGCGCTCGCTGTCGGCGCTCCCAGGTGGCCGGCGGTACTCACCATGGTGAACTGGACGGCCGTCTCCATGACGAACTGGCGTTTGGGCGCGCCGTCCGGCACGTCCTGCGGCATCGTGTCGGCGCCGTCGTCGGCCGACGGCGAACGCTCCGCCGACGGCGGACGCAGCGACTTGGCCGAGAGCGCCCTCTGCAGACGGTTGGCGGGCGCAGATCGCTTCCGCATCAATCCCTTCATGCGCTGAAACGGCACGGCAAAGTCAGAAGGGGGCGGCGCAGGCCGGGAAACTAATCGACGGTTCCCGCCTCCCATCACACACGTTGATGGACCACCCCTTCGCCTGCCAATGCAGGCCCGGTCGCAAGAAAAACCCTAACCTGCCTCGGCCTAAACACCATGTGAGGAACCGGTCCACGCCATGACCCGCCTGGCACGACAGGTGCACCGCCCGACCCCGGCCTGCTGGGACGTCAGCAGGTTCCGTGTATCCAGCTCTCTGACCTGCCCTGCCAGAATGGACAGGTGCTGTGTATCCGAACTCCGACCCACCTCACGGACGGCCGCAGAGTATTCCGTCGTTTTTCACGGAAGGCCGCAGACTCCAACCCCCCCCCCCTTCCGCCGGCCCTAGCCGCTTTCGTGAGCGTGTCCGGCGGCGGCGGCAGCGGCAGATTGCAGGTACCGGCCCGCCGGCGGCGGCGTTTCGGAGGTGGCGCGCCGGTGAAACGGGCGCCGGAAGCGGGTGACGCGGCCAGCACGGCGTGATTCAGCTGGCCGGCGGTCGCCTTGTTTGTACCGGCCGGCCCGTGAATGGGCCGCGCGAGATGTCGGCCGGCAGATGGGGCGGCGATACGCGGCGCCGGGGAGCGGGGGGGGGGGGGGTCGCCGGAGCCGGGAGACCGGAGCCGGGCCAGCCGGCCGTCGCCGCCGGCCGCGACACTGCGGCGAAAGCGACGCCGAACCGGCCGCCGCACCGCGCGTCATCCGAAATAAAATAGAAAGCGCGGAAACCGTTTCCCTAGGTAAAACGACGGTGGCCGCGGCGCAGCGGCCGCTGGCGGCCGGCCGGCCGACCGGCTCCGACGGCGGCCGCTGGGAACGGATCGAACCGCAAACCCCGGGCCGGCTTTGTGACGGCGGCCGCCGCCGGCGACGGCCGCAGCGGCGCCATTCGTCCTGCGATCTGCTGCGGCGGCGGCAGCACCGCCAGAGCGACGCATCGGCCGCTAATGCATTCACGCGCCGGGGCGCGCGTCCAAGGCCGGCCGGCGGCGGCGCGCTCCAAATCCCGTCCGGCCGGTCTCGTTTACCGGCGCCCTTTGTGGGCAGAGACGGAGCGCTTTTTACGCGCGTTTGTCAAAACAATGCGGCGCGTTTGTTGACGCGTCCGCGGCGGTCGCGGCGCGGCGCCGGCGCAGGCGGTGAGCGCGCGGGCGCTGCCGCCCGGTTATGACGGCAACGCACGCCGCGGGTCGAGGACACGCCCAGGCCGTTGCGCAATCGGTGAATGTCGGAAATCAATGGCGACAGGGAGCTAACAACCAGGGACAAATGGTTGATGCGTGCGCGCTCGGCGTAAAATGGAAAGGCAAACACGAGCTCGCTAAGTGTTTAACCAACTGGAGAAGGGGAACTGAGAGAGCTGTGCACTCACCGGGTAAGACGGGTCCTTGCTGTGGAGGCCCAGGCTGTCGCTGGGGAAGAGGTCTTGGATGCGATCTAGCTCTGATAGGTCGCCTCCAGATGTTGACACCAGCTGCAAGTAGAAGATGGCCATCACTGACTGCCGCTGGTCTGCGACATTCTTCTAATCACAGCTGGGCACGACACGGTCTGTAACGCTCTCACTGTTCGGGCGACGCGAGCCCACAATCACGCCGCGCGTACGTCCCTCCCGCGCGGCCCTGCCCCGGCGGGACTGCACCGGCCGACAGCTAGCCCAGGTGAGCACGCTCGCTCTGACTGGCGCCGGTCGGCACCGGCGTCCGCCGGCTCCGCCAGCAGGTCCGCCCAGCCTCCTACGTCACCGGCTTCCCGGCGTTCCGTGTAGAGCGCCGCCACTGACTCACCGCCGCCGCACGGCCCCACCGCGCGGCCTCAGACATGGAGATTTGAGCCTTACAGCATCCGTGCCTGATTGATACCCCGAATCGCGCGGCTTCAAGGTAAACAAGCCAGGTGCCCGCAGCCGCCACGTAGGAGTGCGTTTTATTGCCGTGTCGCTAAAAATATTCGCGACTGGGGAATGAATGAAACAGCAGCCCAGTATACCAGCAAATTCGTAACGCGGCGAGCACACACGGTTCGGGGCTAACAGCTTCACAGGGACATTCGTATCGAACACCCGCGAAACCACATTTCCTACGGCAAATGTCTTCGTATCGAGCATCAAACGGACGTGAAACGGGATCACCTACAGCCTATGTCAAGTTCATCGTACGGAAACATACATTTCTGTGAAAAATGACATCAGCGCATAGTCAAAACCAATCGAACCCTGCAAATCTCAAAAACCAGTCCCAGTTCCATTTTACGAACCAAAAAGAGGATCCACCCATGCTAGCATCTAATACAAAACCGCTTTTCGTTTTCACTTTGCGAGATATTTCGACATAGGCATGCTGCTGACGCAAATTATCGACAATTGATTGCACGCGTGCACATGAATGGGCATATCCGCCATTCCGCACTGACGCAAACAGCCCATCAGTTGAATCATCCATTCTTCCAACTGCGGCGGAAAAAAACTATGGCGTGCAAATTCTGCGGGGCCTTTGATGTTGCACAGATAAGACGGCTCGAGCTGGCGTTCTGCGGTCCGTCAGGCGGCGAAATAACCCAGTCAGGCGGCGGCCGCCCTCCGAAGGTCGGCCGTCTCCGGTGACGCCAGACGGCGGCCGTCGGCGGCCGCAGAGGCGGCGCGGGTGGGCGGCGCGGGGGCCGGTGCCAGCCGCAGCCAGGGCTCACTTACCGCCGGCCAGACCCAGGCGGCCCAGTCGCGGAGCTGCTCCGACACCGCATCGCACCAGCCGCCGCTCATCGGGTCGGCCCGGAGCGCGTGCCCCTGGCAGCGCTGGTCGCCGGCGGCGCGACTCGCGGCGCGCTCCGCATGCCACGGCCCTACGGCGAGCACGGCTCGCTCACCACTGAGACCTTCGGCGGCGCGGCGGCGGGCGCGCGCGCGCGCCGTGGCCAGCCGCCGTGACGGGCGGTCGGCCGTGCCGGCCGGCCGACGTAATTGCCGGCGTCGACGGCGGCCGGCCGAGAGCGGCCGCTCTTCGGCAACCCGAGACACTTTCACGCGGGCCGCGGCGATCGGCGGCGACCACCGAACCGGCGTCCGCCGGCCGGCAGCTGCGCTGTGACCGGCGGCCGGCAGCCGCGCCGACCGGTCCGGGTCGGGTCGGCCGGGCCCGCCGTCGCTGACGGACGGGAGCCGTCGGCCGAAACGGCCGCCGGCCGCCGCCCCAATTAGGACTCGATCGGCGGTGACGCCGGCGGCGACGGCTGGAGGGCCGCCGTCGCCGGCCAGAACGGCCTTGACCCGCCGCGTTCGTCACGGGGGCGGCGTGAGGGGACGGACCAGCCCTCCTCGTCAGGACCCATCCGCCTCCCCCACGTCAAACATGTAGCCGGGCCGCTGGCGCAATCCGGCCGAGCCGGCCGGACGTCCGGCGCGGTCGAGCCGGACTCTCTGACTCGGCCCGGCACAGCCGAAATGACGACCCGACTCATCTCCGACCCGGCCTAGACTCTGCGCGGGTCGCGGCCGGTCGCGACGGCTGACCGGCCGGCCGGTCGGCCGCGTCCGGGCGCCTGCCGGTCGGTCAGCCGGACTCGGCCGGCCGGCCGGCCGTGATTGAGGTCGATCGGCAGCCGGCGGCCAGCGTCGCGCCAGGCCGCCGCCGCCGCCGCCGCCGGTGGCCGCGTCACGCGAGTGGTTAGTTTCGGACCGTCTGCAGACGGCGGCGACGGAGACTGGCGGCAGCCGCAGACGCCGCGGCAAGCGTCGCCTGCGGACCGTAGCAGCTGCAGCTCGCATCGTCTGCGGGTAGCAGCAGCTGCAGCTGGCGCCGTCTGCGGACCGCGGCAGCTGCAGCTGGCGTCGGAGGAGAGCAGCGCGCCGGCCGCCGGCCAATGTCACCTTGACCGGCCGCCGCGACACCCGTCATAAATTCTTGGCGCGTCGAAAGCGCTTCCGCCGGCCCGTCTCGACCGCCAGCGCAGGCCCGCCGGCCGCGGCGTGACCACGAGCCGGCCGCGTCACCGGCCAGGCACGCCGCCGCCGGCCCCGCCAAACCCGTATTCAAATCGGAAAAAGGTGTGTTTGCTCACAGCCGGCGGCCAGAGGCCGAGTGTGACGGCCTCACCTGCTTGACCTTTCCTCTGACCCGGGTAAGGTCATCGACATCGGGGTGGTCGGTGGCGGTCTCGGAGAGCAGGTCCTGGAAGTAGCGCTCATACTGGGCCAGGCGCTGCACCTGAAAGCGGACAAAGCTCATTAGAATTCATCACCGCCACAGCTGGACCGCAGCGGCCATTCGGGAAAACGAAGCCGTGTCGATCAATGGAGACTGACAGCCTGATTGGCCGTCACGACACGTCGCGCTGGCCGCCGCGTCCTCGGTGACTACAACCGGCCGCAGCACACTAGCACCGGCGATAGCGCGCTGGTCGCAGCTGCAGTCTCCGCTGAGATGCGGGACCGGCGCCTCGACTACAGACACGTGTTGTCCATTACAAGGCGACGCCGCGTGCCGCGAGCTCCGCGCGGTCAGCGCTGCAGCTGGCCGCCGCCGGAGCGCCGCCGGACGTCCAGGTGACGGCTCGGTTGCGTCGATCGTCCTCAGAATGCAGCCGGCTGGTCGTGTCGACACGGCGTCCGCGGCCGGGCGGCCGGCGGCCCGCCATGGGCGCGGCGGCGCAGCGGCGGTGGCGCGCTGCCAGCGCGGCGCGGCAGTCGGCCGGCGCGCGCCGCCTAACTGTTCCCGTGACCCGGCCGGCTGCGTCACGCCGGCGCGGCCGCTGGCCGGCCGGCGACACTTCCCCGGCCCGGCGCCGGTCCGGCGGCGCGTCCTGCCCTCAGAGAGCGGGCGTGTCGCCTCACCGCGCGCGCACGACGGCGGGACCGGCGGCCGGGCCCGGCAGTCAGGGCGCGTGTCGCGGGCGGACACCGCAGTCCCGGCACTCGACACTCGAGCTCGGTCCGGCTCAGGGCGGCCGGAATGCCGCCGCGACGTGCCGATCGAGTGCACCGGCCGCGCCATGAGCTGCCGACAGCGGCCGGCCAGGACCGGACCAGACCGGACAGCGCCGGCCGGCGGCCGCCGGCCGAGCTGCAGCCTTGCACAGGGCCGCCCCGCGACCGGCTCAGCTGTGCAGCCGGCGGCCGCTGCAGCGGCGGGCGGGGCGGCGGGGACGGCTGCCGCCCTCACCTCTCATTCCAGTCCCGCCCGGTCAGAAGCGTAACGGCATCCCGCGGACGCAGCTTATCCGTGTTTGGCGCCACAAAACCGCCCCGCCGTGTTATTAGGGGACGGCGCGACCGTTATAATATGCGCTGGGTGGCCGCGATTTGATGATTTTCCGGCGGGCGGTGCACGGGGCGGTGCTGGACGGTGGCGGGCCGCAGCCTCCGCCTAATGGACGGCCGGCCAACGGATTAACGCCAACGTAACGGCGCCGGACGGCCGCGGCGGCTCTCCGGGCCGTGCCGGCCACCGGCGCGTCGCCGGCCGTCCACACGGCCGCCGACAGCCAACTCTGCACCGCAGGCAGTTCGGCCCAAATCGCATATCCGGGTAGTGTGCGATGGCCACGGTTATCCTTCGCTGGAACAGATCGTGACTCGGCAGTTGCCTCCCAACAGCGATCAGCTACCGTGCACGCCGGACGCGTCCTCGGCCTACGCAGCCCGCAAACAGGCTACACGGCATGCGCCCCGAGCCGGAGTAATCGGTGAAATGCACGAGCCATCCCGGCGATGAGCGGTCCGAATAGCGGGCGTCAGCGGGGCGCCCGCGGCACGATCGGCGCGGCTGCGGCCGGCATTGGCCGCGGTCGGCCGCCGCATTCACGCGGAAGGAGATGCGAGCCGATAAGACGAGACGTGGCCCGGCGATGCCGGTGCGGTGGGCGCGCGCGCGGTGTTTGATGTTTTCCAGTTCCGCGCCGGCTCGCCGCGCCCGGCGGTGGCCGGCGGTGGACGGGTCCGACTGGTCCTCGGCGGCGGCCGCTGCCGGTCCGGCCGGGCCGGGTCGGCCGCCGCCGTTCCCCGTAAAGCTGCCGGAGCTCCCGCCGGAGCCCCGCACCGCGGCAGTTGCACGTCTTCATGCCCGGCTATTTGGGTCAAGATGAGCCCGGCAATCAGTCGACGCTCGGCCGTCTGCAGGCGGGCCAGCCAGGACGGCGGCCGCGGGCCGGCATCCCGGACATGACCCGCGCACCGGGCCCACAGCCGCCGCCCCGACAAGTGGTCTGTTGTCACCAGCGTCCGGGCGCCAGCAAATGGGGGGGGGGGGGAGGTGGTCAGAGGTCAACGGTTTCCCAGGGGCGATAATGGCGGCAGAGAGGGTGTCTGGGAGCGGGGCGCCCGCCCGCACCGCGGAGCAGTCGGGTCTGCACCTCTTGAGCCATCCGGCGGCGGGGCCGGGCCTCGCGCCGCTACAGGTACCATGTCTGGCGTTCGCAGACCCGGGAAATGCCGTCGTCACTGCCAGCCTGGTCCAGCGGACCACAGCGTCGCAGCGACTCTGCAAACGCCGTGTTCTCGCCCGTGATCCCTGGAATCGGGCCGGTTTCCTGACACCGTCGTCGGTGTCGGTCGGGCCTCTGCGCAGTTCCACGCGTCAGCGGGCCCGTTCTCGGAGTGATATGGACCCGTCCCCTCGCGATTCCCGGGATCGCGCGGGTACGGGTGCCGCGCCGCTCCGGGCCAAGTGGGCGGGCGATTCGCGGCCGCGATGCGCCGCCGCCTGACGCGCCTCACAATGACGTTTTTGCGGCCGAACACCGGCAGGCGCTATCGACAGGATCGCCGCCGCCAAATTAATTCAGCGCGTAATTGTATTCTTGTGTTGCAAGCGCGGCCGGCGCGTTGCACAAGAGGCGGCGGCCGTGACGAGGACGTCGAGCGGAGACGGCCGGCCGTCACCGGCCGACCACGTGACCCGACGGGTGGGGCCGACCGGCCGCCGCCGGCGAGCACGTGACCGGCCAACCCGCTCCGACCGGGCCGGGGACCGAGCCGCTCGCGCCGGCCCCGCCCGGCCGCCGCGAGTCGGCGGGTCGACGGCGCCGGCGGCGTCCGACGGCCGGCCGCCGTCATTGTCTGATAATTAGCCGACGGCCGGCGTCGGCATCGGTATTCAGCGCGAGCGTGCGTGCCTCGGCTAATGGCTGGCAGGGGACGGGGTCAAGGCGACGGCGGAGGCCGGGCGGCCGCGCCACCGCTCGCAGACTCCGGCAGCGTCTGATCGACGGCGGCAGCCGCTGCGGTCGCCGGCTGGAAACCCGAGCGTACTTCCTCGAGCGCGTGACACATTTTCCGCGCCATCTACCGGGCAGGGTTATTGGGAAACGCCTCCGGCAGCCACGCTCGGCCTGATGGTGGGAACGCCGCTTGCATAACGGCGCTGCACGGCCCCGGTTGCGATAGGCGCCGAGCGTCGGCCGCGGCGACGACGGTATCATGACGTCCGGCCGGCCAGTCACCGTTGCGACCCGTTTTAATCGCGGCTGACGCGGCCGCCGCAGGAACGCTGGCCACCGAAAGGCAAAGGCGAACAACGGCGGCCGCGGAGGAGCGCCGCCGAGCCCGGCCGGCCGGCAGCGGCGGCAGGAGGGTGTCCGTCCCGCTGCGGGTCGCTCGACGACCTTTCTACAGGACCGCGGCAGCGGCGGCGGCGGCGAGCCAAGCTCCGCTTCGACTCCGACCGCCGTCCGTTCCCCGTCCCACGCCGGGCTCCCCGCTCCGGCGGCCGGCGCGACCCGCCCGAAACAGCTGCTGGACGGCTGAAAGCGCTCCGCTGCGGCGGCGTGTTCGATGCAGGGCGTCACGCCGACACGGCGGCCCGGCCGTGCAGCCAGCCCGGCCGAACGCGGCGCTACACGGGGCGGGGCCGCCGGCTGCGGCTCCCCGTTGCCAGGTGTCCGCTCCCCACCACGTCCAACGGGCCCGGTTCCCGCGACGGGGGGGGGGGGCAGCCTTGATTTGCGCGCCGCAGGCCGGCCAGGTGAAGCCAGCCTTGACTGGCGTGCGTCCCGTCCGGCGCCCGGCGCGGCTGCGTCGGAAGAGGAAGTGTGTCGAGGGGCGGCCGTTTGCCCTGCGTACACACGGCGGGGCGGCGCCGCTAACGAGCGGCCGACATCGGAGCCGGCCGGACACGGCTCCGGTTCCGCTCAGGCGCCCCCGTCGCCGCCGCCGCCGCGGTCCGGCGGGTCGGCTGCCGGGCCCGGCGGCGGCGTCTGTGACGCCATCGGAGCCGCCCGGCCGGTCCCTGACCCGGCCCGTGACCTGAGCCGCGGCCCGCGCCGACGGCAGCCCGGTCGGGGGAACCGCGCCCGGACGCAGTGAAAGTAGCCGGGGCTGCGGGGCGGCGGGCGGCGGCACGGCTGCCGGCCGCCGAACCGCTGCCTGTCGTCCCCGCGCCCCGACCGAGTGGGGCCGATTAACGTCGGCGACGCGAGGCGACCGCGCGGCGCCGCGGCACGCGCAGACCGGACTCCGGCGGCCGGCCGGCGGCCGCTGGTGCTAACGGAATGGCCCAGAATGGGGACAGAACGGCGTCCGCACGGACAGCAGCCGCAGACGACCCGAAAACGTTCCGCCACCGGTCTGTACCCTGGACTGATAGCAACGACCTGGCTGGCACGCGTGACATTCGATCATGCAACATCGCGCACACAATCTGGGGTAATTAATTTGCTGCGCTTGATACAGTTGTCCACAGCCCGTCACCAATTACAACCAGCAGCGCTACTTAAACACCGGTCTGCTAATCCACATACCTGGCCAATCAAGATAATCCATTGTGACACGCCGGTCCAGAAACTTTACGCAACGCCGCGAGTTCTAGTCTGCAGATCGCGAGGGCCAAGCGGCGGCCAACACCACCGTCACGCGCCGCCCTGCACCAGCGGGCGCGGCCGCTCGTCACCACTGTCACCGGCGCCTGGAACTGGTGCGGCGCCGCCGCTAACTCTCGATCCCCCACCCCACACGCTCGGACGGCGGCGCGGTGCCTCCGCGTTCAGCCAGGCCGCGGTACTGGCGGCCGCCAGCCGCTTGGCCGGCGAGCGGCGCACCTAGACTCGCGCCGCCGCGCGCCCGCCCGCTAGCGCGCGGACCGCCGCGCCGCCGGCCAGCCAGCGAGCCGGCGCTCCGATGAATTTTAATAAATCTGAATCTCATCTATTCGAAAGCGAATTTGGCCGCCGGCGACGGGCGCTCGTGTAAGACGGGCCGGAGATAGGTCCCACGACGCGGCCCGGGGAACCCTGAAAATTCCCGGCCAGGAATCCATCACGATACGAGCGGGCAGCGATGATCGAGCATCTTCCTCTCTACTCTGCCCGCCTCAGCCCGGCGCAGTCGACAATTAATTAACGATAGGCCATCTGCGCGGCGGCTGAGGACCGAGCTCTGTCCCGGTCCAGTCTCGGAGCCGTCCGCCAGGAGCTGGGGATGTCACGCGCGTCGCTTGACCTCAGGGCGACCTCATAATTGGCCAGTCAAAACAGCCGCTGAATATCAGATCTGGCTGTCAAATCTCAGCTATTTGGGGTGAAGATTACGTCTTTTATGAATTCAGAACGAAAAGCTTTTAGGCTGCCAAGTGCGTATTATGGAGAGATGCGGAGACGAGGATAACAGTTCAATAACACTCGACACTGGACACTCGGGTTCTGCGACAGACCTGCGCCTGGTGCCAGCAAACGTGACATTTTGGTCCTCAGCAGTGCGAGTTTGTTGGTCCAATGTAGGGAATGGCTACATAAAGGACACTGCGTGATCGGTTCCCGACAGACGTGGATACCGGACGACAGGCACGAAGATTAACATTCGTCGAAACAGACATACGGGGTTAATTCATCATTCCTCCGACCTGAGACTGGGGCTCCGGCCGAGTCGGCCGTCGCCAGAGCCCCATGGCTGTTGCACCGCTGCCGGCCGGCGAGAAGGTCGCTCGGCTGGTTGTGTAACCGGACTGGAGCGTGCCGGTGACAGCGGCGGCGCGCGAGAGACGTGTCGCGGCCGCCGGCCGTCGGTCCGGTCACCGACACCGCCAGGAGCCGGCCGAGCCGCGGCCCGAGCCGGCCCGAGCCGGCCCAGGGCCGCGGCCTCAGCCGGGATCACACGGATCAGCCGGCTCGGCGGGAGACGGTGTCGGGGACTACTCGGACGGGGCGGGAAGCGGCCGCGTAAAAGTGAAACCGGCGGCTTCCAGAGCTCTCGACGCGGCGGCCCGCCCCGTCGGTCGGCCCGGCGCGGCCGCCCGATGCCGGCCCCGCGCCGCGGCACTTTCTCTCTCGCTTTTTTCGGCGTTTCGACGCCGACAAGATACCAGTAGTGAAAACCACTACGCGGGTCGGCGCTGGACGCGCGGTAGAAAGTGAACTTGGCCGCCGGCGCGGCGAGCGGGCACGCGCAGGACACGGGAGATCGGTGGCAGGCTGATCGCGGAGAAACCGGCCGACCCGCGTCGGCGGTCCGTTCGTCCAGCGGCCAGCGATCCGGCGGCCGAGGTCCAGCCCGCCGAGATCCCGCGATCCCGTGCCGTCAAATCCGGCCAGTCGGCCGTCGGCGAGCGTGGTGCAAACTAAGCCCATCCCCCGGTGGGCAGGATCAAAATAAAATAGCTGGACTTCCGTCCAGTCGAGCTGAAAGGCCGGCCGGAATCCGGTAAACATGCGAGAATGCCCGCGCACTCGGCTGATGCGCCGGCTGACAGGCGACCGGCCCGCGCCGGAGCAGCATCAAAACACGGTCGAGCGGCAGATAACGCGGCCTCCACGGGCGCCGCCGCCGGCTCGCCGGTCCCGGCGCCGGCCGCAGTACGTGAAGTGGCACGGGCGGCGCCGCCGGCCGGCTGCCGGTCGACCGCCGCCGCCGGCGCCGCTCCAGTGGCGGTGCCGCTCCGGCGGCGGCGGCGGCGGCGGCGGTGGCGCGTGCTGCTGCCGCTCGGTCGGCCGGCCCAGCGCGGACGCCCGGCGGAGCCGGCCCGGCCGCCAGCCGCACGTGCTCGGTCCATCGCTCAGCGGCGATCAGTCACGGTGTCCAGCGACCCCTCCTTGGCCACCCCCCGCCATGCCCCGGCAAACCCTCAAACCCGCCGGCTTCCCGCTGCTGAGTCGGGCACGGGGAGGGGCCGATCCTCAGAAGGGTGAAGGTGTCGGAGCCGGGCAGCGCTGCGACGCAGTGCGTCCTCTCAGGAGGACGGGAGGCCAGGAAGAGGGGGGGGGGGGGCTGCGTCGGCCGGCGTCGGCTCAGGGCCGCGGCCCGACACGCCTGAGTCCGGTCACGTCCGCCGCCCGGCCGGCGCGCCTGTCCGCCAGCCGCGCCTCCGGCCGGCGCGCAGGGCCGTGTTTACCGCGGCAGCAGCGCGCTGGAGACGGCCGACGCTCCTGCCGACGGGGCGGCGGCCGTCCCGCGCCGCCGCCCCGGCGGCCGCCGGAGTTTGCAGACCAGCGGCCGCCGGCACGGCGTCCCGCCCGGCCGTGCGCCGCCCGGCCGAATACATTAACGAACGGCTTTCAATGTCACGGGCCGGCGCCGGCTGACGGATGCCTCCTCGCCAGTCTCATCAGCCATTCAGCGGGCGGCCATTAGCCGGCGGCCGGCGGCGCTGCGCGGAGCTCGGGCGGTCGCGGGGTGTCCCTGCCGGACCCCCGGCGTAGATCCGTCCCCCGGCCGTCCCCCGGTCACAGCGGCCGGCGATTCGGTCCGAGTGGCGGGCCGTCGAACGGTTCAGGTACAAATTACCGCTCGTCACGGGCCGGCGTGTCGGTCTGACGGGCGTGAAAAGGGGCCTCCCGGACGACGGTCGGCAGAATGCGCCGTTAATTGCAGCCGGCCGTGCTTTCCAGCTGCGGCGGTGTCGAGAGGGATTAAGGGTTTAAAGCGATTAAACAAATGCCCTTTTTTGATTTCTGCCTGAAAGGGTGCGACTTTTTAATCCTTTCCGTTTACCACCTGTAGGCGTGCTTGCCAAAAGTGCAGTTATTTCCATCCCTACTTCTGGAATGCACAAATAACTCTCCCAAAATGCGCTTATTCCATGCGGAAGCTATGAAGAAAAAAACGATGCAGGCACGCTATTCATTAAATGCAATGCAAGCGCATCCTCGGATATCAGCCAGAGACAAGTACAAAGGAAAGATGAAATACTGCTTTGTTTCCAAGGCAGACCGCACAATAAAACTTCATATCCTCTTACAAGGCGCAAGCCCTCAAAGCAGATTCAAACCACCCTCGAACACACGGAATACATATTCAAAATGCTAATCCGTCCGGACGGCCGAGCTTTCAACAAACACCGGCGGCCGGAACGTTGCAAAAACCTCGACCGGGCTCGCGGGGGCGACCCTCGGCTCCGGGGAAAATTAATCAAACCGAGCCGGGCATACATCACCGTCGACCAAATTTTCAGAGCGGCGGCGTAAGCTCGCCACAAAGCGCGTATCTGCGCGGGATTTCTGACAAATGGGAGGCGTTGGACCATTCTTCTTCGGCCACGAACGAAGCCACCCAGCCACCCGAGTGATAAACCGGCGGTGGTCGGCAAGGCGGCACCGTTCGGATTCCAGTAGTCCTGAGAGAGAAACGCCCTCGTAATCGATGGAAGCGCGAATCAGCGGTTGTGTTCCAAACAAAGCAGCCACCCGGCACACAAAACGGTCATTCCAAGACGTTGTCAAATATAGCGAGGCTACTTAAGAGGTGACTTGCCCCTGAAAAGGCAAACGATTTTAAACGGAACTAAAAGGCCATGAGGTAAATCATCAGGGTTGGTTTCCAGACGCCTACATGATGGAAGATGAGTAATCGGAAGCTGCTGCGCTATTTTTCTCTGTGTTGAGGAGACTGAAGTCCGGCGCAAACTACAGCCAAAATGACCACGACTGCCATCAAACCGACACGCTGCAACCCCATACCACGCCAGGCAGGTCGGCTGACATCCAGCTGTTATTCCGATATGAATTCACTGCTGCCCTGGAATTCGGTACTATGGTGGTGCACCGGAAGGGTCCCAGTCTAATTCCACTGAACAATCGCAAAATGACATCAACACCGTTCAAATGAGACCCACACAGCCCACCTTTGTGCGTCCCCTAACCCAGATCTGAATCAATCCTCTCCTGTTTCGGCATTGGTTTGGCTTGCCTTGAGACGGTCAGTGCGTACAGCCATGGCGTACTCTTGGAAAAAATCAGGCTGAGCCGCACTTGTACCCCATCCCAGTGAGCTCAGCGGGGGATAAGTCCCCGACGGCCGTTCCCCAGGACACCGCCAGTCTAGTCCAGTGCCAGGAGTCCGAAACAACCGCCCAGCCGCCTGTACCCCGTCCCGCGAAAATACCGTCGCTGTTTGTTTTTCGGGCCGGAGCACTGAGCACCTCTCGGTGGGGGTCACGCCAAACGGCCGACACGCAGCGGGCAGAAACACACGGCGAGGCGCGACGCGGCCCGCGCGCCGCCACCTCGCGCGATACCGAACAGCGGAAAACACCGCGCAACCTGACGAAAAATTCCGGCCGCGCCATCTACATATGTCGTCGCGGCGGGGCGCCACAGTCGGCCAGTGTCGGGCGGCGGGGGAATGTGAGGGGTGAGTCCCGGGCGAGGCCTGGGGCGAGACTCGCCACCCAGAATCAAGCGCCCCCGATGCCTTTCGCCGTTCAGCCGGACCCGGCCCGGCGACTCGCCGTGCCGCTTGGTCGGCGGCGGCCGGCGGTGTCGACAACTCCGACGCATTCCGGTCGACAGCGCCGCCGGCCGCCGCCGCCGCCGAGCCGCTGACGACAGCGGTCGGCGCCGCCTGGTCGGCGCGGAACGGCGCGATTCGATGCCGACGGTGGTCGAGGTCCGACGCGTCCGCGCCATGTCCGCCACGTCCGCGGCGCGGCGCCGCGCGCGCCGCTTGTTTACGCCGGTCGGCGGGCTCTAATTGGAGAAAAGGACCTGTCGGCCGCGCCTCCGCCCGTTCCGTACACACCTCGCGGCCGTGCGGCGGCGGCTGATTCCGCGCACGGGTCGCGCCCGGGGATTACGTCGACACAGGGAGCCGAAGCGGCGCCGAAAACAGGTGCGAAGGACACCCGATCGGAGAATGAAGCAGCCGTGCAAACCTTGAGCGCTATTTTGCACGCGAATTTGCATACTGTGGGTTTCGTGGGCGCTTCGAACCACGTAAACAGGCTGGGCACCTCCGCCACGGCGCGGGGCCGGCTCCCTCTCCTCTCCGCTACCCCGCTCTCTCTAGCCAATGTCAGCCGGTATCTGAACCCAGTCGCCGCTATTCACCGTGTTTGCTGGGCATCTCCGAGCGTGAAATCGACTTAATAGCGGCCGGCCGTCCCGGCGAGCGGCGTCGATTGAGTTGTTTTCTCTGCGGGCTTCTCCACGGCCGGTGGCTCTCGCGCGGAGGTAATCGGGTCCCTGGCCGGCGCGTTGGTCAACACGTGGCGTAAAGCCCCGGCCGAACTGCGCCCGGCCATCGGACGCCCCAGAACCCTGCCAAACCAAGCAAACGCTTGCGACAGGACTGAAACCGGGCATTTTCCAGCCGTTTGGGCAACGGTTTGGGAAACCAGTCGCGCCGCCGGGGAGCGGGTCCAGCCGGCCGTCGTGTCGCCGGGTCCGTCAGCCCGGAGAAAGGCGCCGACAATTGACGGTGCTCGCCAAGCGCCGGTGGCCCGGCACCGGCAGCCGGGGAGGGGTCGGAGGGCGGGGGGGGGGGGGGGGGGGGCTTGCCCGGCCAGGTGGTGACGCCTGTCGGCTCCATCCATCTCCTTTAAATCAGTATGCGGGCCGGCAAGCGCGTGTGCGCCGTCCCTGGAATGCGGCTGGGCCCGGCGGCCGGCGGCCAGCGGCCGGCGGCGGCGGCAGCGGCAGCGGCAAACAGCCGCCCGCGGCCGTGACGTCAGCGGCCTCAGAGGAGCGGCCCCTGCCGGCGGCCGGCCGATCGACGGTCTCATCCTCTGGCCCCGCGCTACGCCCCGGCCGAAAATCACTGCTCCCCGGACAGCTGCGAGTCTGGGGCCAGGCAGTTCAATTACTCGTCACCGACAGATGTCACAACAGTGTTTTTATGTCTCTGGAGTGCCGATGCTTTCATAAACGACCGTAATCGACGTAGTACAAGATACTTTGAAGAGACCAATCAGGATCAAACGCTCATCATGTTCCCAGCTACCCCACCAATTTCGTGTTCTACTTGTTCGCTACGCACCAAAATGCTATAAAAATCCTGGGAGCACTTCAACAAAACCTTTTACAGAGTTTTCGACTGTAAATAGGAACCAACCGCCCTACTAGGAACCAAACTCCCGTCGGAAAAGATATACCTTCTATCGAGAAGACGTCGACTTTGTGTAACTAAAGACGATAATTGCTGAAAACAACTGAACAGTACGGGCAATATAAAAATTAATTGCTTCGCATTTTAAATGCTCATATACACATATTGTTTCCGTTGACTTCATTGACATGCACTCCAAAAAAGCAGGCCGAATTTCATAAAGGGCACGGAACGGAAAAACCAATACTAATCAAACATCAAAACAAGTTGCATTGGACAGTGTGTATCCTGAGAACGTAACGCTACGAAATCCAGGAATGTCACGGGATTTCCCCCGGTTATCACCCCTGAATAAAACAATGCCATACCCGTCAACTATATGTTTAACGGATGGGCCGTTCACGGTATGGAAGGGGTTACCTTAAATCCAGTGTCCAAACCCATGCAACCATTAACGTCCATCTCATCGCTGCTTGGTTTCATCACCTTTTCACCCCTTGGAGAGCCGAGTGTGTTTTCACGCTCCGGCGACCCGCCTAGCCGCAGGACCTCTACAAACCGGCTGATTACACGGCGCAACCTGCTGCAGCCTCTTTATCACCTCGCGCGGCCAATTTCCGCCCTGCCTCTCTCCGCCGCTGCCAGGTGCGCCGCCCGCGGCCGGCCGCTGCGTGAGCGCCGGCGGCCGCCGTTCGCGGGCCATCTCCGGCCGCCGCAGCGGCCCGATCGCGGGGCGCGTCCGCCGCCGGCGCCGCCCGAGCACCTGTCGACGGGCGCGCGCCGCCGCCGGCGTCCGACCCTGGAATGTCAAGGATGCGGCTAAACGGCGCGCTGCCGGGGCGGCCGCGCCGCCGGACGCCGCCGCCGCGCCATTGTCCGCCGCGCCGCCGCGAGAGGCCGAGATGGAGTGGCGTCGGGCGGCGGGCCTCCCCAGACTCCGCCGGCCGGCGTGATGACGAGCCGAGCTGGTCTAATCGCTATCCATTTCGCCGCCGACCGGGAAACGCGCCGAGATTGCCGAGATTGGACGCGGCGGCGGCGGCCGCCTCTGGTCCGCGCCGCGCCGAGACGCCGCATTCCGGCCGGCCCGGCCCGCCGCCGACGCCGCCGCTCGCCGGCGTCGCAGGGCGCCGACGTCGCGCCGCGTTCTCCGTGACTCTGCCGCGGCGGCCGCCGCCGGCGCCCGCGGCCGAGCGGCGCTCCTCGCCGGGGCTTCATCCGGCGGCCGCCCTCATCACGCGTAATGGCCTTTCAAGTGTAATAGGCGTGTCGTATTTTCGAGGCGGCGGCGCTACAGATCGGGGGATTGCGTCATCTCGTGCATCGGCCGGGGCTTCTCCCGGCGGCCGCCGCCCGCTTCCGAGTCCGAAAGCCGGCTCCCAGGCATGTTAATTGGAAGTGAAAGTCTCCGCGAAGGAAGCAGGACCATTACGGCGATTATTTCGGGCGCGGCCGCGCTGCCGTTGCGGGGTGACGCGCGGCGTGGGAGCCGGCAGCATTCGCAGGACACTGGGGCCACTGGCGGCACCATCCGCAGGACACTGGGGCCAATGGCGGCACCGTCCGCAGGACACTGGGGCCAATGGCGGCACCGTTCGCAGGACACTGGGACCACTGGCGGCACCATCCGCAGGACACTGGGGCCACACCGTGCAACGACAGGAACAGAAGGGATCGTAGAAAGGGTTGCAGCCAAAGACGATGTGATCGGAGGGACACTGCATGATACATACGGTACGGAAAAAGGGCAAAAGGCAACACAATGGACGATCGAAAAAACACTTGAGGTTACAAAACTGAAAACGACCAAAAGAAGCCGGAGGAAGAGGCAGCCCACGTGTTCATACCAGAAGGCGGAAGAGCAACGCCGATCAACAACAATAACAAAGGAAACTTTCCATTAACTTCTTTCCGCATATCGCGTTTTCCAAAGTTTTGGCACAACTTGTCTTTCCTGCCCCTCCCCTCCCCACCTCGGGACGTCTCCACCGTCCGAATGCACAGAGACGGGGTAGCCAAATGGACGCCGGAGTAACGGACGGGACAAGACAGTGAAGCGAACGAGTGTTCTGCATACCAAACCGCCGCAATACATCGACGCTACAAACAGCCAGTCTCCGAGACCTGCCGGCGGTGCTGCCGCAGACGGCAAGGACGTGGACGCGCGCCCCGTCTCCAGGCTCGTGCCGGCGTCTCGGTCGCCACAGCTGGCTGCGCCGGGACTGCGAGACCGCCTCCGGCGCCGGGCCGTCGGAGGCGGGGTCGCCGGCCGCGCGCGACCCGGACGTGCGTGACGCCCGCCCGGCCCGGCCGCAGGCGGCCGCTGCATTCACGGCTGATTTACGAGTGTCAACATGCATCGCGCGGGCCTTTTTCCTGCGGCCGTGCAGGGCGCCGGCGCCCGGCGGCCGCCGCACGTCCGGCAGCCCCGCCAAAAACAGGCCGCCTGGTATGCGGCGTGTCCTGCGCGAGGCGCGAGGCACGCGAGCCGGCAGGCGCCCTGCCTCGCCGGCCGGCAGCTGTGACGAACGGATGAAGCGCGCCGAGACGTGCCGCGCCGGCCGGCTGCCGGCACCGGCCGCAGAGGTCAGCCGGCAGGACGCTGACGGCGCCTCCGGAGACGGCGAGATGCCGGCCCTGAACCCCCGACTGAGGATGGTTTCCACCCGTGGGAATAAATCGGCATCTGACAGATCGGCTTATAGTCTGAACGAAACAGAAGAGTTCCGTATGACGAAAGACATCTGGGCCCCAAACCCGCAGCCCGGCAAAGCACATATTAAACGCGACTGCAGCGAGATCACCGCGAAGCTCAGCTCCGTCGCCATGTCTACCACCTGGGATTCGGGGCACGTCGTGCGGGGCGAGTGAGTTACTCCCCGTCGCGTGATCCGTCCGCGCGGCGACCAGCCACACCTCCGAGTATCAACCGGCCTCCGAGCATCGGCCCGCCGGACTGCAGCTCCGCGTGCGGCCCGCCCACCGGCCGCTCGCACGATCACTGCGGGCCGCGCCGGCCGCTGCAGCGCGGCCACCGGCACTGCAGCCGCGCCTCCCGCCGCCGCCCGCTCCACGGAAGCCCAAATCAAACATGCATCATGCATTCAGGCCTCCGACGCCGGCCAAGTAGGTCGTAATGAGCCGGGCCACTCCGCCCGTTGCCGAATAAATCACGGCATTCTAGGCCAGCTGGCCGGCCGGAGAAGCTCCGGTTCCGCACGCGCTGGACCGGCTGGGGGCGTTCACACCTCTGACTGTTTAGCAGCAGGCGGAGGCGGCGAGCAGTCGGGTGGAGCCCCTGGTAACTGGCAGTGGAAGTGGTAGCCCGCGGCGCCACGCCGGCTGAGGCCAGCCGGCCCTCTATCGTCGGTGATTTGATACCGCCCGCGATGCACCTAGAGCCCCTCCCAGGCGGGCAAACAATCAGCCGGCCGAGGTGACCTTCCGTGGCCGGCCCGTCGACACGGGAGCGGCCCGGTACCGGGAACCCGTACCGTGGACGGCCCGGCCGGCCGGCGTGACCCAGACAGCCACGAGACGGCCGACGCGCTCACGAGCGGCTTCATGACGTCTTTACCGCCGGCGTCTTTACCACCCGTTGCCTGGAAGACCCTGACGCAAACAAACTGCGCAGCGCCGCTTCTCGGCACGCCACGACGCGCCGTCACGAGGAAACGTCCGCACCGCGCCTGTCGCCGCCGTCGGAGGCTCTCGAGCTCTCCGGACGGCGGCGCTGCGCCCGCGGGGATTCGCCGGATCGCTGCGATCGTATCGGCGCCCATTTGTCCGGGAGGTGTTCGCGGCCGGCGGGCCGGTCGCCCGCGCCGGCGTCCCGGCCGGAGAGCTGCTCGACGCCCGGTGGCGGGATCAAGGCCGGCTCGGCCATTAGTAACGCGGCACGGCCGCAGCTAATGCGTGCGGTCGGCGCGAGGTCGGCCGCTCCGGGCTGACGCGGAGTCGGGACACCACCGGTTGCCGGCAACAGAAAGACGCCGACAAGCAGCACCGCAGGGATGTTCTCGAGTTAGGTCGGCCGCCAAAGCAAATTTATTTCCCCTTTTAAGTGCGTAAATACTGAAATATTGTTTGTCAATTGGGCAAACCAAACAATTTATGCCTCCTTCTTGGCCGGGCGGACCTGTTTTTGGCGTAGCGAAGGCTGTGCAGTAAACGAGTGCAAACGGTCTTCCGGTGCGACGCGACTCGAATTTGCAGACCATGCACCCGATGGTACCATGACGCAATACGGCCTTATGTTTAAGGTTGTCACCATACTTCGCGCGAAACGATCAGGATTTTCTGGAAGAGGCTCGCCGGGATAAACCAACTGCTCCACTGACGCAGGAGGGGGGAGGGGAAACAAGATTGGCCCCGAGGTTCCTGGAGACGTAGAGGGCTTGGCAAACGTTGGCGACGTTTGCGAAATCTACAACTGGCCTACAGATGGCAGCAGGTGCTTCGACGCTGGCGTGTCTTGGCGCTGGTGATCACGCCACGTGATATACCGAGTTCCGTGGTTATCATGAGGAAAATTGCCACAGGATCCGGTTCATCGTTGTTTAGCATGACTTTTTCGTCTGGACGGTAAATTTTCATAGGAACGTTGCGCGGCCGATGTCAGGATTTTTGAACTTCCAATCACGGAGTTAAATCGAGTCGGCCAAATTAACCATCTCCAGTGGGACATAGTATGCAACGAAACGCGCGTAACTGTCTGCAGGCAGTCTCAAAAGTTTTGCTAAGTCACAAGGACAGCTGCTGACTTTGAAGCAGAAATGGTATGAACCTCGATTTTCAGTCAAACAGCAGAGCTATCTTAGAGAATTAAACACAACGTAATCATGAAGAAAATCATTAACAATGAGATAAAAGTCCACTAAAATAGCAAATCAGTGTAATTAAACGACACGTTAAATATCCAGCTTCATAATTAAGGTTAAGACAAAGAAAACGTCCATTAATACGGCCTGTTGCGCATCCCGAGCATAAGCCCAAAAATTGGCACAGCTCACTGGGACTTTTAACATGCAGCTGGCTGCATGAATTTAATGAATTTTACAACCACCACAGAGCCATTTGTGGGCCCTAGAACTGTTCGCGTTCCCGACACGGATCTACGCATATCAGCCGCATGCGACGCTAGCAGGAAAGAATGCGTGTTGCGAAATAATGGTTCAAGTTCAAGGTCAAAAGAGCAGAGGCGCACGAACACATCCGCAGATGACAAACAAGCGTCGCTTCTTCCGGCACGCACAGGCAGAGCAGCGGGCGCGCAGCCGCCGCGCCAAGCCGCGCTTCCCTCAACCAATTTCGAACAGACGGGCTCGGAATGAAAATCAATGCACCTAGTCGCAATACGCAATGCCCCTGATACGCACGCTGGTAACAAGCATCCAGGTTTAATGCGCAGGACCAAGTTTCCCACTGCCGGCGAAGGCCGCGAACGGAGGCGTGCGCAGCGCCATCTCTAAGCGATGAACACCACCTTAGTTTTGGGTCTGGCCGCGAGTGGCGCTGGCGGTGGGAAGCCAAGCCGAGAACGCCTTTCTCTCGGTCAGAAACTGGTGGCGGGTCAACCATCCACCGCCGCAACCACTTCACAGCTGATAAACCGATTAGTCTTTCAGCTCTTTTCCCAGTTCAGTTCAGTCCTTCAGTTCAGGTCCAAGTAGCTGCGCGCAAGTAAGTGCTCCAGGTAAAACTAAACAATTTGAAAGGACCTGTGTGGTAATAGCTCGTAACAGCACATCATCCAAGACATTAAGCGAAGCGTATGCCATATAACTGCTTTCAAGTGAGCTTCAGCGTGCCACCTATCACTAAGCAGGCACAAGGCGCACCCAACATAAGAGGCATACACCAGATGTCACTTATAAGTCTAGATGTATGACATACCTGACGCATACAAGACAAACAGTCAGAACCACAACAAAATGTGAAATGATAAAGCTTTAGAAGGCGATAAGATGTAATTTTCATACAACTGATAACAAACGAACTGTTTGGTTATTTTTAAAAGACGAACTTGTTCGCAGGGTACAGATAACTGTGAGATGTGACTTTTCTGATATGTAAAAAAATTGGTTCTATACGTTAAATCTTACATTAAAAAGTGCATTTCCACACCCGGAATTTTCCCATAAATCTGTATAATAAGCCAAGACTGGACTTTTCTAGCAACTCTTACGAGAGCCACCGACTGATAATTTTGTCAAGTGGATGTTTTGCGACATCTCATGGCGCAATATAAGCAGATTGGCTGGAGATGGAAGGAACTAAAAAAGGGGTCACCATGACAACATTATCCCTCAGTCAAGCGTGTGCCACAAAAAGAGATGGGTGCCAGCACCGATCTTTCGTCATCCGTCAAGCAAAGAATCCAAACAAGTAATTAAGCGCCGTTTCGTCACAACAAGAAAAAACGCAACACAGTTGCGATGCAATGACATAGAGGATAATTTTGCGAAACGCATCAGCCCCGACCAACAAAAAATATCACGGAAAAGAACATCGCCCGCAAAGTCAGCCTGAGGACTACCGACGGTGTTTCAGGTTTGCTAGACATGCGCACACGACTGGACAGCGTAAGACACGGGCCGCGGATGTACAATACCAGCCCGCCAGGGTCGTCCGAGATGGTGCCAACTGCAGAATCTCCAACGGTTCTTACCTGGAATAAAGAGAAACAATATGAGGGTTCATGTTGCATAATCTCTGATAAAATAAGGACACGTTGGTGCCAAAAAAAGTCGGAATAGCATATTTGTGGCCAACACTTACTCGCTGAATTGATGATAGATCGAGGTGTGAAAAAACGAGTTGCGTTTTACAAACTTCTTTCTATTTTGTTGTCATTCCCTTTTGCTATCGGTTAATGAAATGCACTGTTCCGTAAATGGACGGTAGACAAAACTAAGACGAAAGGTATCGGAGGGGACGCTTACATTTGTTATCCAGCCTACTGACTTTCCACTCTGAATGGAAAATAATGAGTTTATTCATATCTCATCTTTCAACGTTTCCTGCTTCATACTGGAGTTGTTTTAGGAAATCGCCATCAAGTGACCATGTCAGCAACCGAACTAGATGAATTCTGAACATTTGGACCCCAGAAGTCACAAGGAGCGGGGGCGCTGGCACTGTCCCGGGCCGGGAGCTACCGGTCCACGTCGAGCCCCGGCCACCACCGGGAGCCCCGGCCACCAGCAGGGAGCTCCACCCCGGGCTCGGCCGGCCGCTACTCCCCGATGGATGCCGCGATAAACCGAGGAGCATTTCCTCTCCGTCAATTAATCGCGTTAACAATGGCGCCGGACGGTTCATGACCTCGCAGTCGGTCGCTGGTGAGGGCGGCCGTCCGCCGCCCCGGACGACGCTGCTGCCACCTGTCGGCGGGTGGGCGCAGCTCGCCCAGGGGCCGCGCCCGTCATTTAGCGACGTTGGCGACCCCGCCCGCGTCTGGTCACAGCCGTGCTCTGAGCCACCCCGCCCATGCTGCCATGGAGGCTAGGCCGCGCGGGCGTGTTGGTTTGCGTGTGTCTGGGTGTGTATGTGTGTGTTGGGCGCATTTCGGTGCACGACACAATACTTGCAGATAACGAGCCTCGTGTCGGCGTTTCGGGCTCGAACTCATTGATGGCTGTTTTTGGTCCGGGGAGCGAGGCAGGGGAGGGGAATCTGATCCGATATACAGCAGGCAGTGCGCTGCTTGGCCATTGAGTGGCGATGCATAAAGATAGCGTGGCGGGACAGGCCTGTGCTGGCTATTATACGACGAGAGGCTCATCCGTCAGAATGACTTTGAACAGTGATGAGCGGATATCGTACGGGATTTGTTTTTGATGGAGCAACAAGTAAATGCAGTCTGCGGCGTGAGATTTCGGCGTTGGTAATGTCTTGCCATTTCATCGACATGACGAACGTGGTGGCGAATCACGTCCCGCCCTTTCCACTCTCTCTCCTTCGTTTCCCTTCTCCCGCTCTCTTTCTCTCTCTCTCGCACTCTCTCCGATACATCCTCTCTCCAGTTCGCTGTCAAGCTCCCACCAATCTTGTCGGAGTCCTCCTCTGCCAGCCCTGACGCCGGCGGTCGGCTGCAGTGCGTGGGAATGGCGTGTCCGAGCCCCGTAAAGGGCCGCGCTATGACGCGCGAGGCCCTGTTTACTCTGCACTCGCGGCACGGAGCCAAGCAACACGGACGGCCGGACACCTGACGCAGCACGGCCCGGCACGGCCGGCGACGCCGCGATAGGACATGACTCACGCAGCCACTGGGCAACGCCACGAAACCTGCTGCGTGCTGCTGTGCACATGACTCAACGTTAAACACCTACAAAGAATAGGCACATACATAAGTATGCTCGCGTAAACGCGCAGGAGCCAAATGTGACTCATAATCTGTCAGACGGTAATGAAAAGAAAATGAAGGAACGCTTCTGTTTGTTAGCAAGCCGACATCGTTTGCGGTCACTCCGGGCGAGTTTCGCTATCCCGGCATCACGACCGTCCCCGCCCAGCGACGCGGGCGGGGCCGTCGCCCCAGGGCGTGGTAGCGGCCACGTCCGGGCCCTCCGGTGACGTCACAGCGCCGGCCCGGCGCGCCGTGATTGGCGGATTACCGGCGGCGGGTGCCGCGGGGGGTGGCGCGATCCATCAGGGCGCGCGCCGGCCATTAACGGTGCGCCGTAACGAGCCAGCCGCGCCGCCGAGCGGCTGATGAAGCGGTGAGCCGGCCGACCGATCCGGCCGGCCGGCCGCACCGCCCGGCACGGTCCTGACGGATCGGCCGTCCGCGCCCGGCGCCCGACCGGCAGACCGGCGCAACTGACGGTCCGGCGGCGGCCTGTACAGGCAAAACGGCCCAACTGACGGTCGCGGATGGGAGAGCAGAGGCAGACCCATGCCAATGTCGACTGGGCGCCGGAGGAACTGGCCAGGGACGTGGTGGACAGCAGAGAGCTCAGAAGCCTTCCTCGACACAGAAGGTGTGGCAGAGCTTCAGCACGTGCCAGCCGAACGAGCACCAGTCGAATCAAACGCCTGCTGGTCAATCCGCGGAAGAGGCCAACAAAACCGGACAGCACAGGCCAAGGCCAGCAGGCGTTGGCAAAACGGGACAACTGCTGACCCGAGCTAATCAGATTCCGATACGATCGAGACAGAGCAAACTGGCCCGCCCCTGCAGGTGCGTTTACATGAAACCGCCCTGACGCTTTTGGCGAGGAGCCCACACCAATCTGTTAAATGCCGTGATCTCTCGCTGAGCACAAGTCGTTCGATCTGGAGACGCGGCCGACCTGCCCTGCCGGCCCCGCGTGACTCCACTGACCTGTCCCGGAACGGCGCCGCCCGTCCTCCCGGCGCCGGCGCCCGGCGACGTCACCTGCCCGGCGTGCCGGCGGCCCCTGCCGCGCGCGACGGCGCGGCGCCGCAGGCCGCGGTGGGCCGTCCCGCGCCCGTGCAGCATCTCGACCGACTGGCGCCCGGTGTGACGCGAACCCGTCCCCCGGCGCCCGCTATCGTGCCGACAGAGCCGCCTTCAGATAACCGGCGCCGATCCGGACATAGTGGGGTACGCCGGAAGCAGGTTCCCACCAACGGGAGTGATCTTTGATCGGATAGTAGCGACGAACGTGCTGGGAATCACCCCATCCTAACGCCTGATACAGCTCTTTGAATCCTGCTACACACAGCCAGCCTGTAGTCACGAAAAGAGTCAAAAGTGACTGGTAGGGGCACCGGCCGGTGAAGAGTTCCAGTTGACTAGTCGTAATAACTGCAATGCTGAAGCTGCAGACGATCCCAACAAACTCGACTACCGGATTCAGAGCTTGCGACGATGCTCGGAGCTCAACATTTACTCGACGCCCATATCCAAAATAGGCCACTTATGTTCTGAGTGGTTGTTTGATGTAGCGGAGACAATCGGCTTATCTCATATGACCAACAGGCGCAACGCCTTTTGAGATGCACGCCATTATTAGCCGCGCCCCACTGCTCAACCTCGCCAGTGCGAGCACCGGAAAACATCGGCATCGGGCCACCGCCAGCGCCGCCCCGTCCACCACGCGTTACTGACCTGCAGCACGAGCGTGTCTGAGAACCGTCTCAGCTTGGCCATGGCGGGCTGCACTGCCCGTCCGATCGCAGCCGGCTGGACGCTAATTCGGCCGCCGTCTCCCCGGGTCAGATCTGGCAGCGCGGGCGGCGACGGCGAGGCTGCCATACGTCTGGTCCAGTCCGGTCCGGCTACTCCGGACAGCGGGACGCGGGCCGTGAGGTTGGCTTCACGCCAGGCCGCCTCATCACGGCAGCCCCGCGTCTCCTGGGCACAGGTCCGCAGCGGCGCCGACTGGCCGTCTCCACTCCGGGAGGGAACAGAGGCCGACGCAAGCTCCCCAGCGACGGGCAGATGATCGCGCCGCGGCGGCGGCCAGTCTTCAGAGCACGCCGGCACCAGTGTCGACACCCAAGCTCGCCGGATCACAAAAACTGGGAGGACTGGCGCGCTACCGCGCGAGCCACGCGCCGCTTCCACCTCAAGAGCGCGGGCTTGGCGTACGACTCTCGTCGCCGGCCGGAACGCTGCCGGAGCTGCTATCAGCGTTACCGGCGCTGGGCGACTATCCAGGCGGGCTGGACGCCCCTGTAAAACCTCGCGGCGCCGGCAAAAACCCTTTGTGGGTCACGTCTGTTACCTTGAGTGTCGCCGGACCGGTGAAGGTATGTACATGCATTGTGCTGCCGACTTCAACGATCAAATGACACCTGTCGCCTCTGCGCGAGGAAGCTGCTGAAACACGATAGTGTCTCTGTTGGCCAAGACGCCAAGGACGATTAAGCCGTGACAGCGGACCATTTCTTGTTGGGCAAGAAATGTTATCGCGATCGGCGAAGTGAGATGTTTTTCGATATGACAGTCCTTACTATACGATCCCGACTCGAGTTCAGTACGCGACACGGTTTAAGTGACCTACTTGACCTATTTTGTACGCGCGCGGCCATGCGGTTAACTGACCCGCGGGGCCAGTCCAACAGGAGCCAGCCGTCTTCGCCGCATGGCTCTTACCAGCAGAAACGCCGGCTGAAACTCGACAATTTATGTACAAAAGTCCGCGCCGACTTATTAAAAACCCGCCGTTCTCGCTCCCGTTCGTGTGACGTCGATTAATGAATTTCACCGGGTCGGAACGATTCTTACGTAATCGCTGGCATACCGAGGAGTGCGCCGACAACTGACGGCCGTCCGAGACGTCAAGGCGGCTTCACAGGGCCCGTGCCGGTCCATACAAAAACCATATCAGTCCATCAATCAAATGTTGCCAGGCGAGGCGGCGGAGCCCCTACCAGTCCACAGGTGCAGCCAGGGCTGGCAGCGTCAAGACTAGCCGACGACGATCTGAGTCCAAAGCAGAAACAGTTGTCTGGCTCCACAGCATTCTGCGACCGTCTGAGACAGGCCGGAACAGATGGCAGACTCCAGAGCAGCAAGCAGAGTTCCAACCCCAACACGTGGAGCAGCAGCCGAGCTGCTGAGCGGACAAGGAGCAACCCACGGTGCGGTGCGAAGACGCCACAGTTCCCGAAACCCAGCAGAAGGCTCAGCTCCGGAAGACGACGCGTCTTCCAGGCCTGGAGGGAGGAGACGACGCCACCGGAGCCGGCCGGCGACACGAAGACGCGAGCAGCGGCCGCCACCGCCTCCGAGCCACTTCCCACGGCCTATCGGGGCGGCGATCGCCGGCCGGGGCGCGGCGGGTCGGCGCGGCGGCAGCGCCGGCCGGCCTGCCCAGTATCGACCGCATCGCCGATGACGTACGGCCGCCGCCGCGGAGACGGCCCGGCCGGCTGCATTGTGGCCGCGCCGAGGCTCGCTGAATGCGGCGCCGATGGAGGTCGGATACGGCGCCGTGAGAGACGACGGGCGGTCCAGACCCGGTCGGACCACGAGCCAGACCGCTGGCATCGGACTCACCGCGCCATCGCTGTGGGGCAGATCCAGCAGACGCGGCGTGCGCAGCCTAGACATCTACAAGCCTTTCCTTAGAACATAAGCGTTCCCAGTTTTACAGACTGTGAGACCATTGTCATCTACAGCACTGCTATGCACAGGATGCTTTCCTCAGGACGAAGAAACGGCTTATGGGCCTTTCTCACAGTAATCCCTTTCTCAACCCTTTCCCTTTCCCTAAAACCCTTTCTCACAGTAATCTATATCTAAATCCCATCCATACCGTGGTAAATTTCGAAGCACTTCACTGTGCAGCACATATACACAGTGATGAAATGGTAAAGAGTGCATTCGGAACAGATGGCAGCACCATCTATGTCAAAACAGCCAACGACATAGAGGGCACCTCACTGCGTTCAAATGTCCCTTCGCGTAAATTATTAATTCAATAAAAGTAGGCTAATAGCACCCTGGCAAATTAAAACGACAGTGACAAAGCCATAAAACAAAAAGGGTAATAGCATTTCAGGTCGTTCAGCAAGAAAAGCCCACAAAAAATTTGGCCGTTTGGTTCGGGAATAATAAACTACTAAACTCGTACTCTCCAAGGTCGACGAAATTTGGTTTGCAAACCTAAACACCACTAACGACTTGGAAAAACGAGCCCTGGTCTAAGACGTGGGTTCAGTGAAAACTGGCAATGCATGCACACGAGTTGGAATCCTTCCATTTAGTTTCTGTCGTGTCAAAGGTACTTTCCAGACATGTGATGCCTACAATCAGCTCGGTGCCGCCTTTCCCAGACCAAGTCTACAGGTGTGCCGAGACCCTTGGTCTCGTGCTTTCGAGGCTTACGATGGTGCATACATGAGTCTGCACAGAACGGCGCCCTCTCGTGCAAGCGAAACGTTCCCGTGGGCATTTCGGCTTGCATGAAGGTGATCAGATCATAAATCAGGCCGGTTCGCCGCGGCCATTTAAAGTTCGATGCCGAGTTTCAGACGGCCTGTTGCGAAACACGCGGCCGACTGCTCGTCCGGGCCGACTCGCCACCTCCGCCGCCGGCCGCTCTGACGGACGACCGGCTCCGCCCGCAGAACGGCCGGCCCGCGCCCGGTGAACCGTTCTCTCCGCGCCGGCACGGCATCACCGGCGGCAGTCCGTCTCACGGGACGGACTGCCAGAGCACCGCGGCCTGCCGCTGCCAGACTACGGCCTCCGCCAGGAGGACTGTTCAGCCCACGTCCGGTGGACTGTTCAGCCCACGTCCGGTGGACTGTTCGGACCACGTCCGGTGGACTGTTCGGTCTCCGCCAGGCGGACCGTTCAGCCTACGTCCGGTGGACTGTTCGGCCCACGTCCGGTGGACTGTTCGGCCTCCGCCAGGCGGACCGTTCCGGCACCACGGCGTGGGGTCACGTGGCGGGCGTGCTCGCCCGTTCCGGGCGTCGCAGTCCGGCGCCACGCCAAATTACAGGTCTGGCGCTCCGGCCGACCGGCCGGCGCATGCCTGGCCGTGCCCGGCCGGCGTTTTTTATTTGTTCAGCGGCAGGCCCGAGGCGCGGAGCCCACTCCGCGGACCCAGCTCGCCGCGGCGTCGCGACGGGCGCTGTCGCCGGCCCGGTCCCGGCGCGGCCCCCCGCAGGCCGATTAATGGACTCCGGCGGTCGCGCGGCGGCGGTCCGGCGGGCCGACGACGGCCGGCGCGGCGGCCCGGCTCGGCTCCAGACAGGGCCGGTCCGCCGAGCGCCCGCCGAACCACCGCCTCCGCTCCTCCGACCGAGGTCGGACCTCGGCGCGCTGCATCAGGAACGCCGCTTGCTTTATTGAACCCTAAACGCTGACCGGAACAGGGCGGCCGCGGGCGGGGAACGCGCTCACCGAGACAAAGGAGATTTATCATAGTGGTCTATCTGCAGCGGTCGGCGGTGAGAGGTTCAACGCACTGCACGCGCTCCCTGCAAACAGCCCTCATGCGTGGCCCGGACGGAGCCGACGACCGCTCGAGGCGCTGGCCCGGGGACGGTGGAGGTGACGAGCTGTCTGCTGTCCGAGCCGGGTGACAACTGAGATGGCGGAGCGGCGGCGGCGGCGGCGGCGCCGCTCAGTGCAGCAGCCCGGCCCGCGGCGACTCAGCGTCCTCAGAGAAGCTGGTCAAACGACCGAGTCGGCCCTCGGGCCGCCCCGGCGACCTCAGACCAGTCTGCACGCGGCACGAGGCCGGGCGCTGGACCGGCGGACGGGCGGCGTCCGCGGCCACCGCCGGCGGGGAGAGAGTGATCGAAAGTGCACCGGTGCAGCGCACCCGTCGGCGCGTCACTTTCCACGTCTGCCGGCCGGCTCCGCCGCTGCAGGCCCGGCCGGACGGCGGACGCCGGCTCGAGGGCCGGCCGAGCCGCCGCCGCCGTCCGGGGCGCCCCGTCGCCGCCAGAGCGCCAATTACCTGCAGGGTAATTAGCACGGCCCGGCGAGGCGAGACGGCCAGCCTCCCACGCCCGGCGCTGTCCGTGGCCGCTGCCCGGCCGGTCGGCCGCCCGGCCGCCGCCGCCGCCGGGGTCGGCCGCTCGACCTGTTGGGCAACGCCGCAGCGCGCCGCGTGACCGGTCGGCCGCCGTCTCCGTGCAGCGTTTTCACCGGCAAACGCGGCACGTCGGCCGTTTCCGGCCAGGTTTTCGCAGCGGTGGCCAGCGACCCGCGGAAACTGGACCTGGCCGAGACGGCGCCGCGTCGTCGGCCGCGCCGATTTGCCGTTCGGTGGCCGCTGGAACCGCCGGACCGCGCATTCTCCCAAAGCGCCGGCACGACCACCAGAGGTGACCGAGTGACGGGGAACGCTCGGATCCGGGCGGGACAGGACGCGGCCGGGTGCGGGGCGGACCGGAGCTGACCGGAGGATCCCGCGCAGCCGGGCAGCGCTCAGCTGGGCAGACAGAGGGGGCGCATTCCGGGTCAGTAATGGACACTCGAGGCGGCGGCGCCGCTCCGGAATGCAGCCGTTTGTTTTGCGCATAACGGGGTATTTGGTTTCCGCATGCTGGAATGACGAGCGCCGCCCACCCGGGCATGGCTTTAAGCTCGACAACGGATCGATGAACCCTTTCGCAGAAAGCAGCCTCGACGACCGTAACACAGTTAGCACCACTTCCACCCGTCATCACAGGCCGAACCGGGACGCGTCTGAACAGCCATTGATCCGGACAGATTGGAGAGGTTCGCACAGGTAACTGCAGATAACAGCGCCCCACAATAGCTCATCCATTAACGTCACGTCTAGTTGTCCCGCTGCGATAGCGCGGCTGCAGACGCGATTACGCTCAGCCTACTGCGCGGCACGAGTTATCGTTTCGACATGACGCCGCACCGCCGGAACGCCCGAGGCACGCCACACAGTGCGTGCCCGCTTTGTTTCCCGTTGCGTGCCGCGCGTGAGCCGGTCTCCGCCGTTCGGACCTCCGACGGCGAACGCGCGCAGCACAAGGGATGCGCATAACTCACCGGTCAGCCGGGCAGATGGTATCGTCTTTATGAGTCGGCCGCCCACGGGGCTCCGTTCGGGGCCCTGACCCGGTTAGCAGGCTTGTTGGGAGAGCGGTGAACTCTCAGGGGGGCGCGCAGGTCGGCGCAGCGGTTCCCACAGCGCCAGTTGCGAAACGATCGCCGCGGGTTTTCGGCCGCCTCACGAGTCGCGTGGGGGGCGCTCGCCACCGACGCCGGACGGCCGAGCACCGCAGACGACCCACCGCCGCGTCCCAGAGCTCGGGCAGCGGGCGAGCCGGCCGGCAGCGGCGCTGACCCGCGCCACACGTGACTGCCCGAAGCCAGGGTGGCGCCGCGCGCGGCCCGTCGTCAACGACGACGACGCGTCGCCGACGACGGTCAGCGCCGATCGATGTCGGCGCCCGGCTGGTATCGACAAAACCGGGGCACATCAGGCGGCGGTCACCGCAAACGGGATTACAATGCCGGGCCGGGCGGCGCCCGGTGGAGCGCTCCGCCGCCGTCGCCGCTCGCTGAGGAGCGGCCCGCCGGCCCGTCGCTGACGACAGCGCTGACGTATCGGCCGCCGCGCCGCGCCGCGCCGCGCCGCGCCTGCCAGCGACGACGGCCCGAGCGGTGAGAGGATTCCCACAAAACCACGCCGATTACAGCCAGGCGAGAGCCCTGAACAGATCACCGCCAGGTCCGCTGGGACGGGCCCGCCTAATGCACAATTACAAACACCAACAAATATCCAGGTGGTCGCCATCACCGCGGAATTATCATTTACGCCAGCGCCGCCGCGTTTTCCCATGAGGTAAAAGCTCTACATCACGGTCGAACCGCCCACCTGCCTGTAAATTGGGCTTGGGCGTAGTCATTCCATTGATTTCCCGTCCGGACGCTTTTACCGCAGTGACGTCACGCCGTGCAAGCCGGCGGTCGGCCGCAGACCGCACCAGTGCCTGGCGCCCGGCCCGGGGCCCACGCGGGGCCCATCCTTCATAACTGAGTGGTTGCGGCGGGCGGCGGCGGTCTGCGGGAACCTCGGGACATGCAGACAGCAGGATCAGGGAGCGGCAGGAGCTGACGACAGCGCCGCGGCGGCTTCTGCCTCCATTGCAGGGGCGGCGGAAACGGTCGGCCCGTCCGAGCCACAGGTCTCAGGGCGTCGGAGGGCGCGGTCCTGTCAGTCCGACCCCTGGTCTCAAGGCGCCAGATGGTGCAGTCTTGTTAGTCCGACCTCCTGGTCTCAGGGCATGAAAGGACGAGGTACTGTCTGTGCGAGCCCCAGGTCTCAGGGCGTCAAAGAGCGAGGTCCTCTTAGTCCGACCCTCTGGTCTCACGGCGTCAGAGGGCGGGTCCCGCCAGTCCCACCTGGTGGCGTCAGACGGCCACAGGTGGGGCTGGTCAGGCCAGTCACGACGCTCATGAAGCCGGCGGGAACCGCCACTGCACGGCGCCGACTGCTCTGACCATATCTGTAATTTCCTGCCGTCGTTGGTGTGCTGCCTCGCCCTCCGCCCTTTCACAGGCCTGCCTTGCTGCCACAATGCTGATTTTTCTTCGAGGGAAACGTTAAGATGGAGAAGAACGGGGAAAGAGAGAGAGTTGGAATGATTTGGGCAGGAAGGAGAGAGAGAGAGAGAGAGAGAGAGAGAGAGAGAGAGAGAGAGAGAGAGAGAGAGAGAGAGAGAGAGAGAGAGAGAGAGAGAGAGAGAGAGAGAGAGAGAGAGAGAGAGAGAGAGAGAGAGAATGTGCTGTGTGTACGCGGTGCATGACCAGCGCATGACTGTGCTCTAACCAGTGCGGCGGGCTGGGCGGGGCTGGCCGTGGGACAAAAGGACCGCGCACCTGACACACAGGAAGTCGACCAAATCGGATCGGTGGGCCGTGGCGGCGGCCCCATATCCGCACCGGCCGGTCCCGCCCGCCGCCAGCCCCCCCGAATGATCCGGTGTGCGCCGCCGTCCAGTGTGCGTGTCCTGGTCGGCAGACGGCCGGGCTCCAGCCGCTGAGCCGCAATTGTAGGCGGTCTGCTCTATCGGACAGCAGCACGGCGTCACGCCCGCCACCAGGCCGGCCTCCGACAGAGCGGTCTGCTTACATGTGTATCGTTGCGAAAGTCCGGGAGGTCTGAGTCCCTCTTAGGGAATCAAGCAGACCATGCAAAATAATCCGCCAACCTTTCTTTCACTTTCGGATGCCGACACGGCGAACAAAAAGTGGCTTTGCTGATAGCTGGACAGCATGAAATAATGCAACCGCGAGTGACATTATCATGATATCTACCTGGGTAATTATTCAGCAGCACAAAAAGCAGCTCTGATTGTACGAGACAGTGCTTGTCGAGCACGAAATGGAAACAAAACCTCTCAGGGCCTGCGAGCTTTTTCAAGACGCACGAGTCATGACACCGTTCTTACAAATACATCGATAGAGCCAGAACAGCGGGCGATCGGAGATTGGGCCGATACCACATGGCTCTTTCGTTTGGGTTTTGTGGGCTGCGTCACACAACACACATCCCATAAAATCACGGAGCGGTGATAAATGTCCGAAACCACAATTGTACCTCATTCCGGTCCATTCATCAAGAGCCAAGCCATTAACCGAGTCGCCGGTGTGGTGCCTTTCAAAAGGCTGCGACTCGGCCAGAACTTGTCGTGGGAGAGTTACTGTCGGTTCATACGTGCCTGGAGGATTCACGGCCAACGGAAAAGTCAGACCGCTGAAAGTCGACAAATTGTGATAAAAGGTCAGATGGACACCTTACAGAGCACCTCACAGCCAATGTTTGGGGAAACCGATTGATATACTTCGAACGAAAACAAGGAAAGGAAGGTCAGTGTACAGCATGCAGTGAAATTCCAAGAAAAATTCACGATGTCGCCAATCCAGAAACAGGTGGCTTCGGCAATGCAACAGCGCAGCCCGATGCAAAATGACAGGTTCTGCCATTCTCTTGCCATCAATGTCGCGGAACAAGATCACGTAAGAGACAAAAAAAACTTAACACCGCGAGAAATCCGGCCAAGAATCCCCATCATCCTTGTCTCCCCGTATGTAAGTATGAGTTCGCGGAAAGAGATCAAGCAGCCACAGCTCGGACAGCGGCGGGGCTTTGTGGTGTACAGATCTCGTCAAGAAGCCGTCCACAGCAGGATTGGCGGCCGTTTTAATGCCAGACGTGCGCCGCGTCGAGCGCGACGATGCGGCAAATTCCCACACACAAGCCGCCGAGCCACCGTGGGGAAAAGCCCTGAAATGTGTTTGCGTGCGTTTGCACTGATGTGACATGCCGACGCTGAGTGCGTTTGCTGTCGACCGTCTGTTTGCGCACGATAAGCCGCCGCAGTGAGCGCCGCACTGTCTCAGTCGGCGAGCCGGCCGCCGCGGAGTCATCGTCCCGCACACAGGCTTATCGTGCCGACGCGTAGCGCGCGGACAAAGCGTCGCGCCGCCGACGGTCCCGAACTCAGCGCCCGCGGACGCCCCCCCCCCCCCGCTGGACAGCCGGGCCGAGGGGGCCGTCCGACACCTTCAGACCGGCCTGTCTCGCTGGACGCGGCCGCGGCGACCGGCCGCCCACCTGTCGACGAGGCCGACGGACCGGCGGCGAAGCATCGTCATTACCGGGCCGACCGCACGGAACGCCGACCCGGTCTGAATGGTGCCGCCCGCGCCTGGCTGCCCCCGGCCGCCCTGCCCGTGATCGCGGCCGCCGCTGGACGGGCCGGCCCCGCCCCAGCCCCACCGGAAACGGCCGCCCAGTGATTTCTACATTGAGCCGTTGCGCCGGTTGGCGCCGGATGTGCCGGTGGCGCGGCCGGGCGGGGCGGCCCGCGCCGTCCCCAGGCGCCGCGTAACGGCCGGCGGCCAGCGGACCGGCGGGACGGATGACGGCGCGGCCAGCGGTCCGGCAGAGCGGGCAGAGGCCCGGCCAGCGGTCCGTCTGCCGGTCAGCGGTCCGGCAGAGCGGCCACCGGTTCGGCCACCGGTCCGGCGAGACGGATGATGGCCCGAACAGCGACGCTCCAGGGCAGGGCCTGCCGAACACTGATGGCTCATGGCCGCTGCAGCGAGCGCTGATCACGGAGGCAGACCGGTCCGAGACCGCAAATATTCCGTCAGCCCGGACTGACGCGCTGAATGACGCCGCCAGCTGTGCGGCGGGTCGTCGGGCTCGGCGGCGGCGGAGCGCGCCCGCCCCCGGAGCCCGGCCGGCCCGGGAAGAGGCCCAGTTCGTCCGTCGGCCGCCGTCTCTGCGCTGCGCCGCTTATGCAGATCGGCGGCCGTCGGTCGCCGGCGGCTTCATTCCGTAGCGGCGGCAAACAGAGCCATTAGGCGGCCGGCCGGCGGGCCGGGTCGCGTCCGACCGTGCCGCGGGCGCGCTCCGTCGGCGCCGCGTCTAATGGCGGGTCGGCCGCCGAAGTCCCGCGCACAGCCGACCGGCCGGCGCGCCGGCGCGCTCCATTTGTATGGTAATGTCGGCCTTTTTGCGCCGCTCCAGACGTTGCCATGAATCCGGCGGCCGGTTCCGCCCGCGGAAGGAACCACGGTGGTTAGCGACGCGCGGCGGCGCTCCGGCGCCCCGGAGACGGTTTTTGCGCGCGAGCGGGGGCGAGAGCCGGGCGCGCCCCCTGCCCCGATCGTCGACGGCTCCGACCGGCCGCGCCGAGGAATGCCGCGTCGGCGCACAACGTGCACTTAGCGCGGCAAACAGCAGGGTCGCCGGGGTCGGCGGCGCCGAAAATATGGACCATTGTTTCACGGCTGGCGGCGCCGTCAGCAGGCGTTCACTTTCGGCGGGCGGCGACTTTCACACGGCATTTCCCGGAGCGCGGCGCGCCCGCGGCGTCACACCGGCCGACGCCCGGAGTGGACCCCGCCGGACCGGAGGGCCCGCAGTCGGAACTGAGCAGACAGGATATCAGGCTTGCGTGGACCGGAAGTCAGACAGGATCCCAACTGCAGCCATTCCCACGTCACATCAGAGTTGGCCTGGTCAAGATTTCTGTCCGGCCGAAGCTGGCCTAGAGACGACAGTCGGACATGTATGACCGACTGTCACAATCAGAGTCATAAACTCTGACCGGGCCCGGATCGTAGTCGTCCCAGACCCTGCCAGGGCCGGCGATGCGGACTGCGGGCCGTGCCAGACTGCAGCGGCCTGGCCGGCGCTGACGGGCGGAGGCGGCGGCGGCGGCCCGGACCCGGGGGCGGACGTGGCGTGACAGAGCTGTCTGCCCGACCGACGGCGACGGCGTCGGACCCGCCGTCCGGCCGGGCCGGAGCCGACATCGCGTGCCGGCCGCCGGCCGGCCGTCAGCGCGGACGGAGGCACGAGGCGGGCTGGATGGACGGACGGACGGACGGACGGAGCGGCAGGATCGTCTGCAGAGCACGGCAGCCGAGCGTCTGCCGCCCCGCAGACAGGAGCCGCTGCACTGCCGAGGACGGCACCAGCAGGCCCACTGTCCTCGGGGAGTAGGGTGTGTCGAGGACAGGCTGCGGGATGAGATCACCGAATCTCTGCATGGCTACTTCGCAGTCTGGCGCGGCTAGGTGGTTCATCTCGAGCCCATCTTTCCTGAGGCGATCCCAGTGAACATTGAACGTCGGTTGCCGTGACAAACCCGAGAACATTCTCGTAATGTTTTGATCTTCCCAACGATCACGGCGGAACGACAAGACAAGCGAGTATTCTGAAAAGCTGGACGTTTCTTTTTCAAAATGTCCAAGATTTTATGGGACAAGAACGACAAACGACAAACTGCAGTTGACTCTCAGAATGTTCCCATTCGGAGGGCATGCGCGCTAGAAGGGCCCACGAACCCATAACCCAAGGTCCCGAAAGTGTCACGAGAGTTCGCCAAACCCACTTTCTTCGAGGGCACCGACGTGTGGAACCTTTTCATGAGCATCGCGCTAATCTGCAGAAAGCTTTCGTGGCGAGCTAATGGAGCCGTTCAAAACTGGCGGAAAATTACGCTCGTGAGACAATCTTTCCGCGGCACAATAGCTCGCAGGGAACTCTGCAAAAATCGCGACCCAGCCTCGACAAAGCGAGTCGCGATTAGCCTTCCCGCTCTCTCTCCCTCTCTCCGTGAGGCGGCAGGTCAGCGTCGGCCCGGGGCAGAGGTCAGAGGTCGGAGGAGCGGCAGACGCGGCGAGCGCGCCGCCGGACGCAGCCAAGGCTGCAGCCGAGGACGCGGCTGTCATCACAAGAGTCATCATCGGGACGGGCTCCATCAGTTACGGGGAGCGGGTGCACGCGTCTGTCGCGTCGCGCCTGTTTAGTCACGCGGTGTCGAAACACGGCGACGGCTGCCGTCTGGCCGCACGTCGGCGCCGTCTCCGAATATGCCGAAAGCCTCGTTGAAATTCAACGCGCTCGGCTGTCGATGCCCTACGCACCGGGCATGCCCATTCATAATATCGACAAAACCGCGGAGAAAAAGACGATAAGAAAGCGGGAGCCGCACAATGGGGCGTGACGGAAATACGCGATCAGTCAGGCCGCCTTTGTGGCGTGGTCATGCAGACCGGATGGAGAGTTTCACCTCGGCCACGTGAGATGGCCGGCGTTCAGATATAATAGCAGGGCAGGATAACGATCCACCTGTTAGCCATCACACCCTCTACGTACCAGACAAACTGCAGAAAGCACGAAACACATCAGACACGTGTTCAAAGAAAGCGATGATGCAACATGGGGCTAGTCCGCCGTCGATGGGGCGGCACACCCGGAGAACTAACGCCGCCTGTTGCGACCCCCACAGACCAGCCTCGTCTCGCGTCGGCCTGGCCTGGGCGGAGCCGCCCTCTCACCGTCTCGCGTGCGCCACAAACAGGCACACTTTCGGCGCGTGGGCGGCGAATTTAATGGCCTGTTCGTCCTTCTTGTCGTGATGGATGGTCAAAATTTGACTAATAAAACAGGCGTTTAATATAGAATTCTCACCCGGTGAAGCGGCACTATTCCCGGCGGCCGGGGCCGGGCCTCACCAGAAATCCGCCGGCCGGACGAGTCGTGAGCGCCGGCCGGCCGCGACAGCAGACGTGATAACGAGCCCGAGCGCCGCCCATCAATTAAACCAATCTCCGGCCGCGATCGGCCGCAGTGTAAGAGGAACGCCCGGCGCCGTGTAATTGGCGCGCGCGGCCGTCGGTCGGCCGTCGGGCGGTGGGCCGCCGCTCGGAGCAGCGGCGTCCGGCGGCCCTCACCGCCGGCTGTCCCATTGCAACGCAGCTGCCTCGGACGCGACGGTGGCAGAGCGGGTTCCAGGCCGGGCTCCTGGCAGAGCCGAGGACGCCGGAACATCGGCCGGACAGTGGGCAGATAGATTTTGCGCGTCATCCCCGTAAATTGACTTCTCCGAGCGGGGGCGTCTCAGGTCATCATAGCGCCAATCCGAGTTTGTTTATGTGATGAATGGTGTCCCCGGTCTAGCTCCTTATTGAAGCGGCACGTGGGCCCCGAGACGGAGCTTCGTTAACAAGCTGGGTCAACCCGTTGGCGGCGGGAGATGGATTTGATTCCGTGGCCTACGCGACGCCCACCAAAGCCGCAACAGAAACGGCAGCCATTTACGCCCCAAGTTCGATCTACCTACAAGCAAGAACTGCCCACTCCTCAAGACGCAGCCATCATCCTACCGGAAACAAATTCTTCCAGACTAGTTCGAGACTCTGCATGCCGGCCCCATGCCGGATCTGACTGTGCGGTGCAACACGATGAAAGTGCTGCATCTGCATGATGACATGGTAGGCTCTGGCTGCCGGAACTAGCAAATGATGTGGCAGCATCAGAATGTTAGCAGAGTAAGCAGCAGTTTCGGTTAAACTATGGCGCAATTCACCTCGCAATCATGCATGCCGCTCTCGCAAACATGCGGCACGTCGTCATGTGAATACCCCGCCCGTGACTGTTTAACGCTTAATAGCGTTCAGCATGTTGGCCTAATATCTCCTCGGGGCGGAAGCGCAGAGAACGAACTATGAACAATCCCGGAAATCCTTAAGGGCGTGGGAAAACAACTGCGGACGTCATGGGCGCAAACAGGCAAAAAACAGGCCTTGATATGACGTATATATTAAGAGAGGAAACGACATCTGACGCTACCACCCTCGTATGGCATGGAAGCAAACGTTTACACGGCACCCAAGCGACGTCAAAAATGCGAACTAAAACATTGTCTCCAGGCCTAAAAAGGTGTTCACTACGCTTGAGCACCCAAATGTAGACGGACGTAGGCATGAAACAATTACACTGTCGTAACGATCAAGCATGCTTCAGCCAACAAAGGACCCCGGTATGGGTGTGGAACAGTCACACTATCGAAATGCCATCAGTATCCTTAAAAAGAGCGCGGGCGAATTGCGATGAATCGTTTTCAAGGAAAGTAGCGTTTTCGGCCACCAGCCGGGGCCATTTTGAAACGGCCACATTCTAAACGTTTTTTCTAGAAATAGAATCAAAGGACCTCTGTACATCTACGTTTTCCTTCTGGTCTTAATCCGGAGGCAATTCGTCATTACGTCCAGTTCGTTGACCCAAAAAGAGATAAAACACAACATTAAGCGTTGCCTCGTACAGGTACGAAAGCCAACGAAGGGAAAATTCAGGCAAACTTTTTCAGGGGTCCTTCCTGGAATGTGAAAACCGCTCGTATGTGGAGGGAGCGGGCGTGAGCAGTTCGTCTGCACCAGGCCTGATGCGTCAGCGCAGACGATGACCACACCGATGGTATGCAGGATGCCCGCAGCCTGTGGCGGATTTCCTCCAGGCTGCGGTCGGCGGGTGAGAAAATCCCCAGCGAGCGAGAGGGGAGCGGCCGTGATTTCGGTAGCGCGGTGTCGGCCGTGACGCCGCGTGATGCGGCCATATCCGCCCGTGAGAGGCCACTCCCCGGCTGGCCGGCGCCGGAGGCAGCCGTGGCCGCGCTGGAGGCAGCCGAGGCCGCGGCGGAGGAAGCCGTGACCGCGCTGGAGGCAGCCGTGGCCGCGCTGGAGGCAGCCGTGGCCGCGCTGGAGGCAGCCGTGGCCGCGGCGGAGGCAGCCGAGGCCGCGCTGGAGGCAGCCGTAGCCGCGCTGGAGGCAGCCGTGGCCGCGCTGGAGGCAGCCGGAGCAGCGCCTCTCCCCGGGCCGCGCCGCCGCGCCGGGCGGCCCGCCTCTTGCCGCCGGTTTTCCGCCGTCCGCCGCCGCCTGCCCCGCCCGGCCAACGCCACCTCAGGACGAATGGGGAGAGCCGGGCCGCCGGCAGCAGACGCAGGGGACAATGGTACACTCCGAACAGCCGCACAACAGAGGGGAAAGCAAGCCGCGCGGCCAGACGGACGCGGAGACTCGAACCGGCCTGCGCCGCAAAACGCGTCACGCACGCCGTGCGGAGCCCAGACCGTCCTCACCAGACAGCGCAGGCGGCTGATCCCCGGCCGACGGCGGACAGGTCTGGCCGGGCGCGGCGGAGGCTGCGCCGCAGTCTTCCCGGCGACAGTACCGCACGCGGGCACCGGTCGCGGCGCAGCCGGCGTCCGCCGGGCGTCACATGGGCGCCCGGCCCGGCAAAAACACGCCGCTGTCAATTACATCCGGGCCGGCGAACAGATGGCGGAGTTATGGGCCCGGCGCGGCGCGCCGGCGGCCGCCGCCGGGTCAGCGCGCGCCGCGCTCTCCCGCCAGCGGCGCCGACCGCGGCCACCGCACTCCGCCGGCCGGCCGGACCGCTGGCGGCGCGCCGCGGCGCCGTGACCCGGTCACCGCCGCACGTGACGCGGTCAGGGGTCACCGCTGACGGACGGAAGGGCGGTGGCAGCTCCGGATATGAGTCGGTCAGAGACGCGGAACAGGTCAGAGGCGGGAGTCGGCAAGAGGCGGGGAGTCGGCCAGAGACAGGGGGTCGGCTGGAGGCGGGGAATCAGCCAGAGGCAGGAGACGTCCGAGGCGGGAAGTCGGCCAGAGGCGGGGAGTCGTTCAGAGGCGGGAGAGGCGGGGAGTCGGCCTGCCGCCGCTGTGTCGACCGGGCGGAGCGGCCGCCGGTCGCTTGGTCGGGCCAAATGTCGCCGACTGATTGAAGAGTGTCTGGGACGGTGCGTGACGCACGCTAAGGTCAGCACACGGCCGACTGGGCTGGCCGCGGAGAGGCCGCGTGTTGGGCCTTAAGAGGCCGCCCACGCCAGCGGCCAGCTCCATACAAGATCTCCAGATACTGAGATCTGGACAAAAATGAAGCATTTGGGAAACAGAAAGACTGAAAGAATCGATCATCGCTTCACCAATGAGCTGAAGCGAATTGCTGTGCCAAGATATATATATATATATATATATATATATATATATATATATATATTCCTGTCCCGTTGTCCAGATCTCCAGATACTGAGATCTGGACAAAAATGAAACATTTGGGAAATAAAAAGACTGAAAGAATCGATCACTTCACCAATGAGCTGAAGCGAATTGCTGTGCCAAGATATATATATATATATATATATATATATATATATATATATATTCTTTCCATTAACGCAACATTTCGATTATATCATTCAAAAAACTTCTAGTCAGGTTTCAAACGCCCAGCGTCGGGATCGCAGCAGCCTCAAACGTGAGTATCCTTCAAGAGTTTTTTTTTTCTTAAAAGCCATTCTCCATACCAATGGATCGCGGCGCGGATCGTGGCTAGAGCACGTGCACCTGGCGTCACACTTACCAGATACCAACGCCGATGTCAGACGACAGCGGCCGACAACAGAGCCATCGTCCGTGAGGACTTACCTGAAACAGACAGGGACACGCGTCAGACAAAGGGACAGAGGGCCAGGCCCGGACGATCGTATCGGCACAGGCCGGCCGGACCAGGCCGGGCCGGGCGCAGCTGTTCACGTGCCTCCGGTCGGACGTCACGGCTGCGACCCTGCCCTATCGGCCGAATCTGGAGCGTCCAGGTGCTCTCGCGTTTCGTGGCGAGGTAGCAACCGGGCGGATGAACGTGACAGGGAGAGCCACGCATGCAGGAAGACGATTTACGTGAAATAACCGGAAGACGACAAAAGAAAGTATGCGTGCCTCCCGAGGATTTCGGGCGAATTTCTCGTGTCAGATTTAGCTGAACAGGAGGCATGTGTCCGAACAATGCTAATGAAGGGATTGTCTGGCGTCCGAACGCCCTCGAAAACCACGTATTTTCCACATGTCTTTCGCAGACTCCTCGACGACCGTTCACGTGCGGTGCGGAGTTCCCAAGTCCACGTTACCAGCAAAATCAAACTGTCCAGCGCTCCGATTCCACGGCTCTCGTCGTTTCCGGCCTGCGATATTTGAAGCCGGTCCATTAGTTGGTTCCAGTCGCGAGCGGCCTTCACTGGCCGGACGACAGGACCGATTATGGTCCGGAGTCGGTTGGCTTTACGACCGGCCGCCTGCCGGCGTGGTCGGCCGATCTGACGATGGTGCCGGCCGATTATCTCGGCCGGGCGGGTCGCAGGAAATAACGCGATCCCTTATTCGGATTCGCCGCTAGACCGGCCCGGGTTTACGGCCGCCACGGGCCGCCGTGGACATTCCGACTCAGCGGGCAGCATAGCCTCAGCGGGCAGCACAGCCTCAGCGGGCAGCGAGATCTCAGCGGGAAGCGAGATCCGAGTAAACGGCGCAAACTGGGAGAGCGGCATGACTGGCGAACAGCGCAACCTCAAGCGGGCAGTGTGATCTGAACCGATAGTGCGAGCTCAGCGAGCAGCGAGACAAGACTTAGCGAACAGCGCAAACTTAGATGGAAGGATAGTCTCAGACTTCAGGCAAGACAGGACCATAAGAGTGGCGGTGTCAGCTAATGCTGCGTTAACGGTAGACAGGAGGATGCTGGACAGTACCCCGACTGTGTTCAGGACGGTCGCAAGACAAAAGCTGGCCGCAGTCGTATTCGACAAGTTATGAGTCTCGTTGTACAAAGAAAGTCATAACTGGCACAATAAAGCTACCCGATGCTCTACTGGTAGGAGAAAAAGATGAACTGTGAAGGAGACGTCGGCCGGCATTGCCCCGTACAGCTTTCTTCAGGCGGTCAGCAGAAGAGGCTCCAATCTGGTTTACTGCAATAGGTTCAATGACCGCCGATTTAACGACCACGCAGGATTGCCTTCCCACCATTGCAAGCCACTCTGACAAGGTGAAACTTTCCGGACCAGCTCGAACAGTTCGACGCGTACAGACTGCTAAAGTGAGTCACTGTGCCGCGCGCCTCGTAAAAGTTGACTGCCGTGCGCATTGTTTCTAACAACTTACTCGGGTAATTGCCTCCGTCGGAAGAACAGCACCGCACGCTCCGTTCGCCACCATTAGGAGAAAGCTAAAGCTGTCAGTTTTTAGACCGCGATGCGTTCTCTCCCCGAACGTGTCATTGGATCTTTCCACCCATCGGTAAGTGGGTTAGCATTTGTGGAGCGCGTGGCGATACAAACACGGCGCGGCCGCCGACCGACCGACACGAACCCGGCGCACAAACACCCGACTGATTGCGCCCAGAATGCACGAGACCACCGGGAAATTGAACCAATTGTCAATGGGATTACAGAGGCGGACGGCTGACTAAGATGCCTGACCCGGATCCAAGGCCCCGGTTCACAAACAGCCGGGCTTCATTACGGCTGAGACAAATCGAAACGGCCCGAAACGACCGGCTCGCTAAGCGGCAGGCCGGCAACAAAGGGCGCGCTGTCCAGGTGAAAACGGGGAATTAGCCGGACGGCCGGTGGGCGGTCCGGCTGTAGCTCACGAAAAATCGAGGAGGTGTCGTCGGCCTCAGTAAATCTACGGCGGTCTGACTCGGAAGCACTACGCTCCCGGTGCTGCCGGCACGGCAGCCCGGAAAGACCGCCGGCCCTCTGGGCGCCGTCGCGATAAATATTTAAGGCTACCGACGTTATACGCGCAGAAACATGCAGAATTTCACCACAGCAGGCCCGGGAGATGGATGGCGGGAATCTGCATGAGAGCGAGAGCGTCACTCGGATAATGTCTTCGTCGGCGCGGCCAGGCCATGTGGCGCTCTCACGGCCATAAGAAGCCCTCCTGGATGTCGCCATCTCCGCCGCTCAGCGTAGAAACGGGGCCCGACGCCGGGCGGGCCCCGCCGGGACCGTCGACGTCGGGCAAATCTCGGCGATGCGGTTGCGTCAAATGCGGCTTTCACCGGCCATCACGCACCATTCGATTCACCACAAGACTCCGCTTTCCCGTCGAACAAATGGTGGAGGCCGGGCCGGCCTGATAAGTCGCGGGTTGTTACACCGCGGGAACAGTCAAAACCGACGCCTCGCCTCAACAACCTCGCCTCGCCGCACCCGCGCCGTTAACGTCGAGCGCGGCGCCGCGCCGTCGCCGGTCGGGCGCCCGTGTCGGCGGCCGGCCGGGTCGTCGGGTCCCGGCCGTGCTCGGCCACGCGTCGGCCAACACGACCTGACGCAATCGGCCAGCCAGCCGAGCCGTGTACGACCACCCGGTCCCCGGCAGAGCACCGCCACAAACATGCCATAAACAGGCCGCCGCCGCGCCGCGAGGCGCCCAGAGAAAGTGGTCAGCCACGAACGCGCCGCGGCACGCGCACCGTCCGCGGTGCGCAGGGGGCACGGGCGGCGCCGCGCGCCGATAAATTCGATATAAAGAGAAAGCAAATTAATAAGCGCCTGGCTGTGCCGCACGGGATCGGTGATGTATGGGGCGCGGAGGGCTGATGGAGCGATACGGTGGAGTGATTAGCGTGTCCCGGGGCCGCCAGCCGGACAGATGGCTCGACTGAACGTCTGACTCAGACTAACCCGTCTTCTTGGCTAACGCCCCGACCGACACCGAGACGCCGGCAGAGCCTCGTCCGGATAGACCGGCGACGGAGCGGGCGCGCGAGGCCCGGCCTGTCCCGTTAGCCGCCGCCGCCGCCGCGTGACGCCGCCTGATGAGGCGGTCGCGGCGCCGCCGCACTATTTGCGCCGGACAAAAGTGGCCGCGTCGCGCCGGCAGGGCCGCGGCGCCGTTTCACGGGCGGCGACGCCGGCCGCCGGCGGCCGTTCCGCCGACAGGCCCCGGCCCCACGCGGCGGCCGGTGCTTCGTCGCGCGGCCCGGCCCCCGTCCGAGGCCCGTGGAGAGGCGGCGAGAAGCAGTTCCGGCGGTGACCCGGTTGCACGCCGGCCGGCCGGCTCGTCCGCTGGCTATCGCCGCCATCGGCCGGGGCCTCTCCAAGGACTGGGCCGCGTCGGAGGCCGGACCGCGCCGGTACGAACCGGCCGGCGGCACGTCAGACCGGCAGCGGCAGCCTCAGCGGCCCGGGCGATCAACATCCGAGGGCGCCCGCACGCTCCGGCCGTCTCCGCCGCGGGTCGGCGGCAACACGCAGCCGAGCCCGCGCGCTCGGAGCCGACACGTGGCCCACAGCCGGCGCGGTGTCAAATGTCGGGCCGCCGGGCCGCGCTTACCTGCGGCCGGCAGCCGCCGCCGGCCGGCCGGACGCCGCCGTGCATGCCAATGGCCGGCGCCGGCGCCGTGTCAAGTGTTGGCCGACCTCTCATGGCGGCCCGGCGTGACCGGCAGCGTGTCGGCGGCGGCGCCGGCACACGCCCGACACGTGACGCCGGCCCGGCCCCGCGCGCCGAGGCTTACACCAGGGATCGAGGAACGCGGACTGTGCGACCGACGAGCGGGTCAAGTGGCGACGAGCCGTGACGTGGAAGAAACGACCGGAGGGATGAATGGCAGACAGCCTGGGCATTTCAAAACAGTGCGTGACTTATACACGCCATAATACACGATTCAAAACAACGGTGGCATTTGCTGTTCCCGATATCACCAGAATGTCTTGTAACACAACCATCTCAGCAGAGGGCCAGCCCTATCTCTCCGAACCGCTCTTGTGAACAGCGGAGGCTGGAGACGGTCCAGGTGTTACCGAGGACGGCGGCGGTCGGCGCCCGGGGGTGCCACCCACCGCCGCTCAGGAGTACATCTCTCTGCAGCCCGTCCCTCGGCAGCCGGCGCCCAGGTGTTCCCGAGGCCGGCGCCCGGGGGTACCGCCCACCGCCGCGGTGCGGCCGACACCGGACGGCGCCCCCCAGTCGCCCGGAGCAGGCCACTGTTTACCGGGCCCGGCTGGACAGCGCGCGGCGCCAGCCGGCGGCCGGCGGCGTCAGCCGCGCAGCGCGCGCGCGGCGCCACGTGTTTACGAAAGTCGGAGGACCACGCCGGATCACGTCCGAATCGCACCTGGGAGACCCATCGTCAGGGAGGCGGGTAATGTATGCGGCGCACTGGCCAGCTTCGTTCCCAGGCGAAGGGTGATTGCTGATAAGTAGGACGTGTTTCCATTCGGTGAGATCGGTTACGCGATCTCTGGGTTCGACGACTCTGACTGACGGCTGTCAAAGTTCAAGCCATTTCGGCGCGGCCAGGCGGCGATTCTGCACCGGACGGCCGCTTTGGCTCCGACACCGCTCCCATTGTGCAAGAGTTTTCTGGCCCAAGACCACCGACACCGGACAGAATGTGGCCCACTGGAGAAGTAGGTCCCGTCCGGCTGCCGGTTGACATCTCGCCCTGCAAAGGGCGTCGCGTATGCAGCCTCCAGCCGCAGTCCATGCCTGATTCATGACACCGCCCGATAAAATCAACACGCCGGACGGCCGCGGCGCCGCCCAGACCGAGACTTTCCACTGGAGCGGCGCCAGTCGGCGGCCGGACCGGGCTGCGGCCGGCAGGGTCACAGAAGGGTCACAGCAGGGTCGCAGGTCAACAGGCGGTGCACGCGCCGGCCGGCCAGCGGTGACTGCCGGCCTCCGTCGTCCCAGCGGCAGCTGCGGCCTGTCCACTGAGTTCCGGTCCCGGCCCGGTCCCCACGCCGGACGGCGGACGGGGGACGCCGGCCGGTCCCGCGGTCAGCCGCCGACGGGCGCGGCGTTTTTCCGGCAGTGATCGTGCTGCGGTGGCGGCTCGTGTGTGCTCGCACCGGCAGCGGTACTCGGCGGCTGACCGGCGTCCGGCAACGGCCCGCCCTCACCGCTACCGAAGCCGCGAAACTTCGCCAACCGGCAACGGACCGGCAGCAGACCAGCAGCGGACCACACCGACCGGCAGTGGGCCGCCACAGACCGGCAGTCGACCAGCATCGAACCATCACGAACATGTGCGCAGGGTATTTTTTTTTAAGCTGGCACTCCCTGAATTATTTTGGTACAGCTTCTTTCCGTGCAAAACCATATGCTTTATAAAAAGATCCAAAGCTGGCAAGCCCGTTGCTTTACTTCCTAGGGCTGCTAAACCAATGATCACGGGCCAGCAGAGGAACACCAGAGACCAGAAACGTCCGTTTCTGGTCTCACCGACCACCGACCTGCAGTGGTTTCGTGCTGAGGAAGGGCGGTTTCCAGTCACAGACAGTTGGCCACAGAATGGCGGCTGCAGTACGCCCCGCGCCAGTGAGACGCTCAGCTGCACGTATGAATGCAAAACGGCCCAGCCCATTGAGACAGATACCGTTTGAGGACGTGAATGTCAAGTGTCCTCACATCGGAGCACGGCGCCGGTGTTTCAACAAAGAGCGGCTGGCCCGACCGTCAGACTGCGCCGCGGCAGAAGCGGCTAATCCTCGGCAAACTCGCCGCAGGGTGAGTCACGGCAGAGCGGCGCCTCCCGGCTCTGCGTGCCCGAGGCCTGAGTCGGTGCCAAACAGGTCCCCGTTCAAAGGCCGGGGGATGGCAGCCGCTCACCAGCGGACGGCAGCACAAACCAGGGGACATCGGGAGGTGATGATGTGATGACATGATGACATGATGTGGCATGGGCCCAGAAGCGCTTTTAAAGTTGCGGGGTTTAAACCATTTTGAGGCACCTAATTTCTTTCTAAGCAAAGCCAAGCGGCTTAAGTAGAGATTAATCAAGGCTGGTGTAGCCATCGCTCAACTCGCCTACGGGCTCCTTCACTCGAAACGCAGCAACGTAAGACACCATGTGTGGAGTCTGGAGCCTCGATTTTGAGTCGTCCTACACAGGAGCACCAGCGAGCGACACAGCTCGGAATTCGAGAGTAAACACAGAGCACCATCACGGAGTTCCGTTTGCAAGGGAGGCTGCCGCTACCTATCGCATAGGTGCTTCCAACAACGGGAACGGAACGGCACAATTTCGCCCCGGTTCTGCCAAGCCCCGGAATTCCACCAAAGCCCGTACCTGTTTCTTCCCGTTCAGTCTGCCCAGCGTATGGCTGTGCACCTGCGCGTCGGCCGGCGCCGGCTTCCCGCGGGCCTGGGACGGCACATCGTAGTAGCTCTCGTCGCGGCCGGCGGCGGCGGCCGGCCGCGGCGCCGGGTGGCTGGTCTTCCGACGCTGCTTCCTGACGGTGCCGTAGTCACACTCGGGGTCCGACTGCACCTCGCGAAACTCCTCGCGCCGCTGCTTGAGCCGCGCCGGCGTGCGCAGGCCGAAGCGGCGCCGCGCCGGCCGCGGCGACGCGCTCGGGCTGGCCACCGGGCTGCCGATCGGGCTGAACGACTGCAGCTTCTGCTTCAGCGTGCCGAACATGGCGGCGCCGCTGCGTACCGCGCCGGCCGGTCAGCGCGCCGCCGGCGGAAGCGTCGTTCCGCTCATGTTGCCGCGCGCCCGGCTGTCGGCGCCCGCCGCGTAAACAAGCCGGTTTTTCTGCGCCGAGCCGGAAGTTGAGTCGGTGTCGGGGCACGTTCGCAGGAAAAACGGGCCCGCACCGCGCGCGCACTCGCACCGCTCCGCGAGTGGAGGAAGTTCTGACGGCACCACCGCAGCGCCCTCCCGCGGCTGAGCCCAGCTGCAGTCGACTGGCCCGGCGACTTCGACGCCGACGCCGCGGAGCTCTGCCGGCATTCAGCGCAGCCGGCCGGCCGGCAGCTAGCGCATACCTAGCTCCCTCATCCGGCAGCCAGTCACTGGAAATTCGAGAGCGGCCAGTTTCGGATGTTGTGGGAATGAGATCTGAGTCAAAGCACATGCTCAGCGAAAAAAAGAAATGAAAAAATTGTTCGAATCCGTAAGATTAATGCGTGAGTTCTTTCTGGTGGATTTGATTCCATCACAGGCATAAAGACGAAGGAGATCATCTCTGGCAAAAAGGCAAAGAGGTACCGAAGCATCGATCCGTCAAAATGGGAGCTAGTTATCGCACTTCACACGTGCCGCGCATAAACGAAGCGTCATAACCCGGACAGCTTTGCGTGCACCGTCTGGACTCGTCAAACTCCAGCCACCCACAGACTGCGCAGAAACTGGAGCCAGCTCAGCGGTGCAGCGCGCCCGGCCCGTCCGAGGGCGCGCTGGCACTTCCTCCCCGACCGACCCCTCCGGCCCCAATTACCACGTGATCGGCCGAGTGTCGGGAGGGGGTCGGCCGCCGGTCGGCGGCGCCGGCGGCCTTCGTCCTCTGCAGAGACGGCCGGCCGGTGCAGGCCCGGGCGGAGACTGCGCTGTCGACGGCGCCTGCCCGGCCACAATGCCCGGAACTGACGGCAGTGAGGCGCATGGGACGGCCGGCCGCCGCCCGGCCGACCCCCGCGCGCCCGTACAATGGCTGCACGAGATCACAATAGCCCATCAGACGGGCGCCTCGGCTCCGGTGTCCAGGACGCTGGCGGTCCGACCGCCTCTCGGCGCCCTCCCCGGGTCAGAGTACGCCACTCGGCCTCGGCCCCCGGAGACGAATGAACAGCTGACTCGAAATCTCGCCAGGAATAGATTAGACTCTCCGTTAGGGCAAACAGGAAGAGAAATGCGTGCGTTATGTATGCGGCCGACCGCAGGAAAGACCCCTGATTGAGCCGTCGCGCGCCCTTGAAGCAAAGTCGGCCGGATCATTTCTCTCTCGCGACTAAACAAGACGCATGGCGGCTCCAGTCGGTACGATTTCACAAGGCGTTTTAATCTTCATCTGCGGCCGCGCGATTTATGGTGGCGCGTATTGGCCGTGATCGATGGGTTTTCTATGCGGCCGCCGCGGCGAGTGATCGTCCCCTGGCAGCGCTCCTCCGTCCGGACGCCGCGGTGAGGCAACAGCGCGGCGCGCGGCCGGACCAGCCGCGTGACGACCTCCGCAGCCCGGTCGGCGGCGGGACGCGCCGACCTGGCTGACCTCAGGTCAAGGCCGGCGGACGACGAGCCGGCCGGGCGCCTGCTGGCCCGGGCGGAGACGGGGACGTCGATACCAGCGAGACCGACCGGCGGGCCGGACGCGAACGGCAGGTGTCAGGAGCACCTGCCCGGGACAAAGCGACAGCCCGCCAGACTGGCTTTGTGAGGAGCGTCTCCGGGCGACCGTCGCCAAAAGGAAGAGGATAAAAGGCAGCAATTAAAGGCCGCAGAGAAATGAAGAGACGCTTCGGCCACATACCACGTACAGTGTCGTACAAAGAGCGGTTTCGGGAGCAGATGGACCACCTCATTTTTGTCACGGCACCTGCTTATTAGGTGCCACTTTTCACGTCCTCTTCCACAGTCTGTTAAAAAGATATGTGAAGGACTATTCAAAACGTCAAAGGCGTACGACGTAAGACGACAGCTCGTCTGTTTACATCTGCGTTCCGGGGCTCGAGGCCAAATCGATAATTAGGAACTTTAACACATGGGCAGAGCCATTAAGCGTGAACATCATTCCACCGACTTCCCGAAACAGAGATTCTCCGAATACTCTCATGCATAATTTAAAGGCAGACGCTCCTCTCTTCCTCATCCAGTGGATGCCGCACAGGGTCGTCATTTTTAACAGTCGCAATCCGGGAACACGTGTCGCGGGTTCGGAGCGGCGCCGGCCGGCCGGCCGACCGACCTCCGCCGACCCGCACCTTCCCACGGGAACCCCGTTCTGCGCGCGCTGCGGTTCGGTTTTGCGCGAGGTGCGGCTCTGCATGGTGCCGGCGGCCGCGGCCGCGGCCATGTGGCCGCGCTGTCAAGGCCCGGACCGCTGCAGACCGGACCCAGGTCGGCGACATCGAGCCGCCACTGGGGGCCGGTGGCAAGGTCCCCGCCCGCCGCTCCGGCAGCAGAGAGTACCGCCCCGCCCGAGGAGGCGATGTCGTGCTTGTGGAGGACACTATCGTGTGGGTTAATCACCCAAAACGTGTCGAAAGCCTGAGAGGATATTCGCTGTTCGCGTGTCAACGTCAATGTTCGGCTTATCTGGGCCGTGTCGTTAGTCAAAACAAACGAATGAGTGTTGGATGGACGTGCCCATCGGGCGGCCGTTTCGAAGCGCCCTGAAGCAATATTGGGAAAGAGATTTGACACGAATAGTCGATAAAGTCCCCTAAGTATGGGCTCTGTCGAATAAATCAACCCGCGTGTTTGGACGTGTGACAAGTTGGGCTCGGCTAAATCGGGTTGGCTGCATCATAATGAAGCGGCTCGGCACCCGTCCTCCTCAGCGGAAAGCAGCCCGGGCGTGTCAGAGCGGTATCTGATGAGTCTGAGAGTGCTTTTAATGACGTGAAACGACATAAAACGATCAGGAGAGAGTGTTCATGCTCTGAAAACACGCCTGATTGCCGCAAAGCCGAGTCATCAGCTGGAAAAGCGCCGCTCGGTGCAGCTACCGTGCGTCACATGAGCTGATATCGATCATTGTTCTCGGCGGCGGCCGAGAGTTGTGGTAGCACGGACCGGAACAACACCTGTCACGGCCAGCCAGCTCCGCCACACCGCCGGCACCTCCCTGAGCCGTTACGCGTGCGGTAGCTGCCGCGGCCGCGTGACCCGTCCCCGATCGGATCCCAGAGGCCAGCCGGGGATGGCGGGGGAGGCCGCGGAGGCAGACGGGAGTCCCCCCTGCTGAGGGGGGCCGTGATCGGCCAGGTTGGACCGTCGCCGCCGGGCGTCGGCAGGCGTCTGTATGATGGAGCTGTCGGCCGGCGGTATTTGGGCCGCACGACAGCTGACCTCTCCCCGACCGGAGCTGTGGCGAAACGGGCCGACCACTGCACCGCCGACCCACAGGCGGCACGTGCCAGGAGAGACGAGGAGAGAAAAGAGCTCGAGTCTCGGAACGCGAGGCAGAGTCACTGTTATCACCCCTTCCACGGGTCACTATTCTGTGATATCTGTCTGACCAAACGAAACGCGCAACGTGGCTCACTCTGAAATGAACGCTGTGGGTTGGTTTCTGAATTCAGATAGATGTATGGATACGTGAAATTTAAAGGCATACAGAATAATTACGTCAAAGCCAAAACTGCCATTTACTTTCTCATTTGTTCCACGCATTTCCAACGTAGTCTTGATGACAATGCCATAAACTCATTACTTGGAAGCCCTCTAAGTAATTTACTCGCTAAGTTGATAAGCAGGAGTACCAAAAAAGACTGCCAGATTCCAACGCGAGGGTGGAGTACAGAGAAATCGCACTACTACTCACATAAAAATATCCGCAAAAAGTTGGACGTTGCCCGGGTAAGAAGGGAAAGTCGTCGCGCTCAGCACATATCATACACAAAGAGCCTCAACACCGCGCTATCTAAATGGTTTACTTCCGCCTGCGGTAGCCATAAATTTATGCCAACCCCTTCCTATCACAACAACAGCGACCATATGATTTAGTGGAATGCATCCACAGCAAATGTGCTTAGGTTGACGGCTGAAAGTTAACACTGCTGCAACAATGGAAAATGCTGTCCTGTTGAAACCAGACAAAAATACATCAGCGCTGGTCATTACTCTTTGTCCTCTTCAAACTAGCCAGACTGTAAATAAACCGATTTAATGTGTTACAAAGGGATAAGCATGCGTCCCATTCCTTCTTCCGAGTGGAAAACATTCCGCTAACGCAGCACGCGGTCATGAACTCGTGGATCTTCCTGGAGCGGGATCCTCACATGAACCAGATCAGGCTTCCGCTCCTCGGCGAAAACTGCGCCGTCATAAAATGGATACGCAGATTGAAGCGGATAGCGCGGCTAGCGCCTCTTCGTAATCTTAAGGACACAAGAACTCTCAGCGTCTGATAAAAAAAAATCGCATTCTCTCGGCGCCCCACACGGATCCGACTAAAACTTTCTACCGCGGTCACTCGGTGCCCATGCCCACTGGCCGCCTGCCATCGCCGTGGCCTCCGACCGGCTGCAGCCTGGCTTTGCAGCCGCAGACACGGCGGGAGTTCCATCAACGTCTGACGTCAGCCCCCCCCCCCCCCCGCAGCCGACCCTCACCGACCAGTGAGCCAAGAATGTGGAATAACCAGTCTCCAGCCCAGACAGCGGCCGACGGCCGACACGAAGGCCAGGAGGGCCAGGCAGACGCGGCGGCATCGGGGATTTGTCTCCGACTGTTGTTGGGAAACCGCCTCCGTTATAAAACTCCCACTACGGAATGCCTTCTGCAGAGTTACACGGAACCCGTCCCGGCGGATCGGCGCATCGTGCTGGAGGCCGGCAAAAATGGAAACCAAAACATCTAGAAAAGCCTGATCTGCGAGATGGTCCGGGACTTACGGCCGTTTCAACTGCACTAGCTACAAGTGAAAACGTTGAGAGACATCTAAAGCTAGCGCCTTGTTCCTGCGTGTAGCCAGGGCTACATTCTTGTCCTCCCGTCGCAGTCCGTACTACCAACGTTTTCACCATTCCTTGATTATCCAAGCGTGCAAATTTGAATTCCCGCAATTCTCACGTAAGACGGCCACCAACATGGACTCATCCTTGTCCTTGAATAAAGGGCCTCTTATCGCAATGCCTAGATAGAGAAATTGCCACGTACTCCCCATGCAACGCGTGACACAAGATACAGCTGTGTCAACCGCCTTCGGTCGCCCAAACAGCCTTACTTCCCCACTGCCTTCGCCGCCACCCACTGGGTTATTACAAAGCTGCAGGTCATCAGGGAGAACCCTGCCCCATCTCTCGGAGGCAGCCGTACCAGCCGCCGCCCCGCCCGACCGATCGTTGCCCCCGACGAGCTGACTGTTGCCAGGCGAGGGCCGACTGTCGCGAGGCCGGCGGCTGACCTCTGACCCGGCCGGCCGAGGTCACCGGCCGGGTCAGCCAGGTCTGGGCGCGGCCGACCCGGGCCCAGAGCGGCCGACCCGGCCTGCCTGGGTCCCTACCGACTGGGACGCCGCTGCTGCCGCCGAGCGGGCTTCAGCCCAGGCTGAGAGCTGTCACCGGCTGTCGGGGATAACCGTACGGCGCGAAACAGCGAACCTTGCCTCCTTTTCCCTAGCCTCTGAATCACCAGGGAAATTTCCGCACGCAGATACGAGATATATGCAACAAGACAACGCGCGGGCAGCTAAGGCAGGAACAAAAGAAACGACGCACATTTCTGCCATAGCTTTGTCCATTGTGGATATTCCAACTGGCCATTTGCAGACCCAAGCCCGTTTTTCGGCGTTTTGTTTTCCGCATAAAACCTTGCATTAAATCGCACTTCGGTGTCTACCACAAGCAAAAGTCTTTGAGATCTTTAAGCAGGGAAAGACGAGAGTCATTCCTAAAGAAAATCTCAATAATGTTAACTGGTATGAAAAGTAACCGTACAGTTATTCGTATCTCTGGGACCCTTTCATGTTGTTTGTCATATTTACAGCGACAGCGAATGCAACTCATGTCCGCCTGCGTCATGGCGCTTGTTTGCTCTCCAATGCATTTAAGGAAAATGGGTCTTGCCGGCGCATGCCACTATACCATTGTCCAGAGGTTTGCAATACTCTGAATCCCTTCCTATAATTGCAAATCATCGGGCATGCATGCTTCTTTTTTCTATTTCACTCAGTTCGAAAAATGAAACGGAGGAGGTCAACGATTTGGCATTGCAAGAGATCAACCACAGAACAGCATGTTACAAGAGAAAACCATATACCAACTTTGCCCGCAAGCTTTGCACAGCATCGAAATCTATTCTTTCCTCAGCACATGTGCAAAACGGGAACGCACATGGCAAGCCGTAAAGCTAAACAAAAACTGGGCTGAGAACTTACATCACTACGCAATGTGATGTGGTGACTGACGAATTCCGCATTTTGTGATAAGATGACAACGTACTGCGGAAACGTAATGCTCTTCCACTTTGAAATTCATACCATACCAGATCCCCTGCAGTCACAGGTATAAGGCAAGTGCCGCGCAACCAGGGGCATTGTTTACGAAGTCTTTACCCACCTATATCGACATTTTATGATTATGAGGAGTAGAAAGTCACCGTGTGGTGCAACAACTTACAGCATAAGGACAAGATACGGAACTGAAGGAGATTATTGGGTAGTATGTGACGTCCAGGAACGCGGCCAGTCAGACTCATAGCTCTGGAGGACATCTAATTTGACGGACAGACTACAACAAAACAACGTGTCTGACCTACAAAATGTCAGGAGGTCGAATGGTGTCTAACAGGCTGCCAGAATGGCAGACAGTATGTGGGTGTGGTGAAATGCACGCATGTCAAAGTGGAACCAGTTCCAAGATGAAACCTCAGGCCAAGACTGAATCTGACCACGGCAGGGTCTCTACGCCAGACACTGCGTCTGGCTTCGCCCCTATCCTGTAGACGCTGTCTAGCCTGACGTACAGAATGTGAGCGCGACAGACGGCGTGCACAGCTTGTCCTTCACGGCCATCCGTGTAGCCGTGCCGTCTCCGATGTACTTACAAGAGCTGGAGCGGAGAGAAAACGACGGCGGAGATCGGACAGCATGCAGGCGGACTCTCAGGCGAACAAAACCGCAGCATAGCTACAAGTCAGGCAGCTTAAAAACAGGCGACATAACTGTGCTCTCTTCTGAGACAACCGAGACCCTTGAGCGTGACAGTCGTCTGCTCCAAATGAAAAACCCTCCGTCATTCGGTGATCCGACAGGAAACATACATAAAGCAAGCCGAACGTCAACCACGAACATCTTGTTCACATCGCGACTTCGTCGGATTTTCGGAAGGGAGAATATAGGGGAATGCCTTAAGCGACTTTGTATTCTATTCAGTAAGCAGATTCGCGACGGTGGAGCAGCCCTTGAGTCAGTCGAACCGGACAGCGGGCGACGGCTGGTGGGCCCTCCACGCGCCACGGCCGGGCAGGACCATGTAGCGTCGCTGCACACAGCCAAGGTCAGCCGCTACTGCAGCACCTACATGCACGTGATACTTGTCCAGATTGCACGGCCGCTTGTAGAGCCATGCAGGTGCGACACGGCCATTGAATTGGAAGACGCCGCGGGTGAAAAATTCGGCGGCGGCGAAGTGGCGGCTACTCCGCGCCGGGCCCGGCCGGTATTTAGGGCCGCCGCTCGCGCGGCCAATGATCTGTCAGCCCGGCCACGGCCCACAAATTAAACGCCGTTTCAATCAAGAACAAAGGCAGACCGTAATTACGGTGGAATGTGCCGCGAATGGGGAGCGCGCTCGGCCGGCGACGCCGCGCTGGTCAGGGGCTCTGTGACCCCCGGCTGCCGCACCAGGGCCTGCTGTGATTTGTGGGCAGAAATGTATCGCAGCCATCGCCAGACGCTGTGCACTGGGCAGCGATACGTTGCAGGTACCTAGTGTGATAGATGCTCTCGACGAGAAGCGAAAGGAGACTGGCTGGACAGCTGCACGCCTCAGTCGTTCGGTTATTTATTGGCACATATAAAATCATGGTGAAGAATCACCACCTATATGGTTGGTCGCAAACGTGATCAGATTTGTTCAAGGACTAGGATCACAAAACTGGGACGCCTCCATAGCAGGACAAGCAAAAATACTGCCAGAGGTTCCCAGACAGCAGCGAATCACCGTTTCGGTGTTTGCTGGAGAAGCTGAGCGCACCACATCATAGCCGGTGAGTGGCCAGATGCTTATTGTCGTCATAACAGCAGACGTCAGTAAAAACGTCAGGAATATGAACGCGAAAGGTGTCTGACAGCAATGTGAGCCGCCAGACGCATCATTGTAGGAGGAGAACGGCAAATTAATCACAACCAAGGCCGAACCATCAAAACTGTCAGAGCAGAGTTTGGTCCGACTGAGTCGCCAAATGACAGGCCGGGAAGCCTGAGTCGCCTGAGGACAGGCCGTCTGAGTCGGCCGATGAGCGGCTGAGGCAGCGCCTTCGTCGCCAGAGGAGAGGCCGAGCCCGCCACGGACGCTGGCTCGTCACATCCGTCACGGCGCGCCTCACCCGATCGCGGCGCCGGTGCTGCCTGTCACTCACCGACCGCCGGCCGACGGTAATTACTATTTACCGTGCAAGACGCATAGCTGCTCATCGCCGGGGCGCCCCCCCCCCCGCCCCTCCGCCCCTACCGGCCGGTCGAGGTCGCTGGCCGGGCCGGCCGGCGTCCGTCCTGCCCCAACAGGGCCGCCGGCCGGAACACGCCGGGGGGGGAGAGAGAGGCGCTCGGTCAACAATGACGGAGCCGCCGGCCTCAGTCGAGGCCGGCGCCGTGTGCGAGGGTGAGTCAGCAGAATGGTGGGGCCTGGCAAACGGCAGGGCATGCGTAGGGTGCAAAGCGTGAAGTGAGACAGGTGACGGTGGTTTCTGCAACAGCTGGGGCGGGGAAAGGAAGCTAGATGCAGCTGCTTAACGCAAATGAAATGGACGGCAGAAGAGCCGTATGGGGGAACTACGTGGGAAAACGAAATAGGTTGGAGAAGAGCAAAACGGAGATTCTGTGTGTAAGGTCAAGGAACACAAATAGAATGTGCGTGGCATGACGTCCATGGGTAATCTATGAATGAGAGTAAAACGGAAGAAGACCGCGCTCCAACGGGATCAGAAAACAGCGTGAGCAGAGTACCACGCCACATTAAGCCGGCTTCCGACAGTGCCATTCGTCATAATGACCGTCTGACACACAAATCGGCCGCAGTTTGACGGCGAAGTCGGCATGGCGCCATGACGGGTCGATTTCCTGCGCCGGCCGTCCCGCTCCGGGGGCGGCCGCGGCCGCATCACGACTCCTCACAGCCGTCCGCCGGTCTACCGCCGCCGTGGACGCCGAGCATTCCATCTGGCTGCGGCCCGCTGTCCATCTCCGGCCCGGCTCCGCCCGGAGCGGGGCGGCCCGGGCTCGGCAGGGGGCGCCGCCCGACGGCCGACGGTGCTGCCGCCTACCGGCCGGCGTTCAAGGCTGCGCGTCGCCGGCGGCGGGCGCGCTCCCCGCCGCGTGTTCGCCTCTCCGCGGCGGCGGCCGGCGGCGCGGTTCTCCGGGTAATAGCCGGCCGCGCGGCCCGGACCGCCGGGAAAATGGCGCCCGACACGACAATGACAGAGCCCGACCGGCGGCCGGCCGCCGGCGGGCCGCGCCAGTTTGTACCGGCGATGATTGGTGGCAATTGGCGCGGCGTTTTTGTCCCGTTTCGCGGTTGCCGGCGGGTGCGAGATCGGCCAATTACCGGCGATCGGGCGCGTTTTCAGGTCCGAGGGCAATCTATCCGTCCGTGGCATGTTCAAGATAATAGGGTCAACAATGGGGTTAAATGGTCCCGGAAAGATTTACAGCAGTATAGGTACTGGACCCCTGAAGTACCAAGAAATAAGTGGATGCCCTCATGCCTTTAACGATGAAAGATTCCTGAGATAGCGCAATCTCGCCGAAGCTTTGCTTCTATATGATGCGCAATGGACGAGTAACCACAGATGCCATAAGATGGTCTATTTTTCCCCGTTTGTTCAAAGGCTAACATGCACATACGTACGGACAAAACGGCCAAAATCTAGTTTAAAATAGTAAATTCGGAATTTACACTGTATTGCATGTACACCAATGGGAAAACTTGAAGATGTTTTGAACAGCTTGAAACAGAGAGCCTTCGGCACAGCGACAGCACTTGAACTTATCGACACCTAGCGGCAGAAGACTAAAGTATCGTGTTCCTAACCGGCCGCCAGGGGCCCGCGATAGGTATGTGAAACGGACGCATTGGAACCATCCGTTGTCCGGACAGAGCTTCACGTCTCTTTTATGCAATTACATACGCACAGAAACAAGACTACGGGCACACGCAAGAGCATGGGAAGATCAATGCATTCACGTTATGGATTTATCTCGTTTCGTGACTATCGTCAGCCAGCAACAACACTGGTGCCCTCACTTTCTGAAATTGTGGTAGTTTGTCATCACACGTAACAACATATTTTTCTACATCACTACACTTCTTTGACATTTCCTCCAATCCTAATCTGTTTGGCGTGACTCGTGCGTTCCTACGGCGCCAGATGCACAGTATGCCGAGAGCAACAGCTGCGGCTGCGGACAGTGGGAGCGCTCATCTAGTTTGGCCCGAATCCAGCGTCAGGAACATTACTTAGGTCTGACTGAAAGGCATGCCAGACCGGAAGCTGCGTCCTGGCTGTTTTCAGAATTTTACGCTATACATGCACTGCCAGAATACATGGGAAATAGTTTCTTTTCCGGCATAACATCCCTCGCAGACATCATATTGTTGTATGCCGGAAAGTCTCAAACGGCGAACTGTTGGGAGGATTCTTTGAATGATCTGAGGGCTAAGCCAACGTATCTTGGCATCGCTTGACGTCGAAAAGGTGTACTGAAATGTTTTGTTCCATTTTAACGGCATGTGGACTTGGATTTCTTTGTCATTTGAGCTGCACTTTTTTGAAGAGTGCTCAGGGGTTGGCATTTCACTAACGTATTGTGTATACATTTTGCTCCTGACGGCCTGCTGTCTAAGTAAGATGAGGCGATCAGAGTGCAATTTGTTTGTTTTTTTTTCTCGAGCCAGCGCAGCGTTTGAAGGAAATGGAATAGCCTATTCCAGCTTCTCTGAAAGATATGCTGGCTTCGGCGAAAGATACGCATATTATGGTCGGACCATAATATGCTGTCACGTCAAGGAGTTGGCTGTTGCATTTGTTGTGTAGGTCACCTGGTGACATAAGTCTTGCCTGGTTGTGCTCGTACAGTCGAGCTATTCTGGCGATGTTGCGATCTAACAATGCGATTTTCCTTCCCCGCAAGTTAGGGTGACTGTCCAGTTTTAAGTAGGTAGCATGCCATATAATTTTACTAAGCACCAGGGGGCCAGACAATAGCTCTAAGCGTTGGAGGTTTATCCTTCTCCATGGTGTTTCTGTAACTTCACTCCAAAACTGCCCAATGCTATGCTGCTGGCGTCTGCGTTAGGATGGAATATAGGGGTTCCGTCCTTAACGTTCAATTTGCCGCTCATCGCATCCCTCATCCCACCTGACGTTGATTTCATTAACTAGATATTTCTTGACCAATGACACCCTTAGGCTATCGGCATCGACTGATATGTTACTCTAAGTCCCCCTTCGACCATATCGTTCTCCACTGCTGAGAGACGGATTCCATCAGTGGATCCTTGCCATACAAAACGATAAATGGCTGTCTCTGTTCCCTAAGTTTAATCTTTGTTAGGCTTTCCTATGACACGCACAAGATAAACAAGATGAGAAGCGCAAAAGATTCGATTAGATAGAGCATTCCGTATGGTGTTAATCCGCGCGAAAACCAGGGGATAAGGGCCTGCTTAAGACTACCTATCTCGGACGGATAGTTAAATTTTACTATATCTATGCCATTTGGGCCAATCTTTACTCCTCGCTATTCAACTGAGTTTCGGCTCCAGCAGAGGTTATAACCAGGTCAAACTGGATATCTGACCCCGGCTCGATCCACATTGGCTGGGTTTTCCGTGAGTTCAGCTCTGAATCAGATGTTGAACTGAACTCTCGAAAAGTTGTCAGCCAAGACTGCAAGAACCCGGGAGCCCCTCCAAATAAGGGCAACATCATCTGCGCAGCTGAAAATCTTGACTACGTCACCGAAGGACATTCCTTTAATGACAGCGTCTGAACGGACCCAGCGCAATAGAGGTTTTAAACAGGGGTAAAATGGATCACAGGTTTCTGGGCAGCCATGTCTTAACCCCTTATTCAGCGTCAAGCATAAATAGCTGCTTATTACAATGCCGCATGAGTTTAACTGCATGGTGCGCCACAGTACTTCAACTGTGAATGATCACGGCTCATCTAGTTAAGGGGTATCTTCGTGTTGTTCTATGTAATCGTTCTGAGCATTGGTGTGCATTGGCCTTGCCAGTATGAGCTATTGCCGGAAGCTCCACAACGAATTCCTCCAAAACTATGTGATTTTCACGTCAAAATGACGAAGACTCACATATTTCGCTCCATCATTGCATAATTTGCAATGCAACCGACCATACCATTCTGCGAAATTACAGATTACATCCAAATAAACAAACTGTACAAACTGTCTTTTCACGGGAAGTGAGCGCCCAGCTGGGTGAGACGAACAACTAACCACCCTGACTGGCTGTTTCTGGAGACGTGAATACGAATGACCGCCGCCAATGCCAGACCACAGTCGACGGTGGGGGCCGTTTTTGCGCCAGTGGGCGGTGAGCTGGCGCAGCCCAACGGGCGGCTGTACTCACCGGTAAGTAGAGCAGGGTGTCCAGCGTGTGTTTGGCGGCGCCTCTTCTCAGCTTGCAAAACTCCACAAACTCCTCGTCCGTGGTCTGCTTTTCACGCAGCAGTCTGGCGGTGAACAACGACGAGCTTCAGCTAACATAATTCACCATTTCGGTTTACCATGCAAGCCCTGGGGCCACTTCGCAGCCCCGGGGCTTTCCAAAAACACGCGTACAGATTTCACGGCGTGGTGACGCAAATGGAGCCGGCGTAACACAACCGCGTCCGATTTAGATGACATATTTGGAGCAGAAAGCGGGGACGGGAAGCTGGTCCCAGTTTTGGAAATTCAAATATGAACTCTATGGTGCTGCGTTTAAAGATCCATAAACTTCTGATATCTGTCCTCCCTGCATATGGTTTTAGTTCTTAGCAATGAGTGTCTTTTCGTGAATGTAGCTGAACCCTATAGACCATTGTCACTGGAAGAAGTTTTCCAAGGAGTAGCTGGGTCTTCAGTGAATTTTTTCTTGCGATAAATATCACTCTAAAAGGAAAATTGGCGCAGATATCTCTAATCTGCATGGAAAAAAACAATAGAACCCAAACCAAATCATGTCACTTGTCCCGTGCCAAGAGCGTTCGTGCCAGAGGCCCGGTTCAGGTTTCCGTGGGAAGTTCCATTGATACCCCGGATATAAATCAGTGACGGAGGACGATCAGGGGCAGTCGGAACCATCTCCCGCCGCCTAACGACTCCGGGCCCGTGCGATGAGCGATGGCCGACGTGACAGCAGAAGCGCCGCCGTCCGTGTCACCGTGCGGCAGCGGCGGAGCGTCATTTCACGGGCCGGTCACGCGGCGGCGGCCGCCTCATGCCGATGCGCCGGCACGTTAGACCGGCTCCCACAGCGGCGCCGACGGCCGGTCATCCAGGTCACCGCCCGGGGCGCTCCGACCGACCGAGCAGCTCGCAGCTCTCGCCGCCGGCGCTCGCCGCTCTCGCCAGCCGGACGGCGCCGAAAAAGGCCGCCTCAAATCGGCGCTCGTGAGACAATCGGCGCCGTTCGGGCGGCGGACGGCGGCGCGGCGGGCGGCTAAATGGAGCGTGTCCGCAGCCGTCGGCGCCGGCCAGTTGGCAAATGGGACGGCCGCCGAGCGACTGGGCCCGGCGGCGAAAGTTGTCGACACCGTCGGCAAACACTCGGCGCCGCATTCGGATCGAGTTTCCGTTTCGCGGCAATCTTGGGCGCCGCGAATTTGGTGTGTTTAAAGAGTCACCTCTCTTTGCATTCAACACCTAGCGCTTGATCGCCACATTCCGGTACTCACTCTCTGGCTCGGGTGTAGAATTCCTTGTAGTCTTCATACTGGGCCAGTAACTGTTTGGAGAACAGCCCACCTGCAAGAAACGAACCGAATGAGGCCAGAGGCTCTTCAAACAGGACATGGCGAGCACAGGGTCGCTCACAGGAGGCTCCAGATGAGCAGGTACCGGGCGCAAGATGATATCAGGACGAAAGGGCGCAGAAGGCTCGGATATGACGGTGCGTTCGCGCTATCAAACAGTGAAGAACGAGGCGCAAACAGGACATACACTCGAACGCATATTACTGTAGGGACAAAAAGGAAATATGTCATGACTAAAGCAAGGAACCAGGATAGCAGAAAACACGTTTATTTCTGGACGGATCCAGTTCGGTCCAGTCCAGTCCAACGTTTAGGTTCCGTTTAGGACAATTCTGCGAAAATCAATGGCCGTACTTTGAATAGTAAGGGGAACACCTTTAGAAAAGCATGGCCACGGTCGCGTTTGACTTTATTTCAAGCTTAGCCTTGCTTACACTCCACTGTGTTGGAAACAACGTTGGATCGCATTACATTATCTTAAACTAACTGTTAAATTTTCGGAAAACAGAAGATCCTAAACTTATTCTTAGACCATGGATCTATGAATCGATGAGCAGTATATTCTTCCCAACACAGCCCAGTTCACTTCGCTCATGGCACCGCTCGAACTTTGATGGGCGAAAAATAACGAATATAAATATACTCTTGGGTTCGTGGAATGAAAAGCACACGGTAAGGCGAGCCAACAATTACATGCCGCTCGGTAACCAAATTGTATTGCATCGGAATCACATAAGATCAGCGCCACAGAAGCTGGGTGGTGTCATACACTGTGAAACACCATTAATGGGTTATGCCAGATCACCAGGGTCGTGTAGACGCCTGCTGGGCTTACCAAAGCAACTGGTACTCATCTCCGCAGAGTCTCCACCTCCAAGCACGTGCCAGTCGCACACCCCAACCTCTGTCAAGTCGACCCCCGACGGGCCTTCCGTTGGCTGGCCACCGTCCACACGTCGTCTGGTCCTTCGGTCCCGTGCTCTGCGGCCTAGATTATAGCCTAGACCACCGTCCTACGGTCCCACGACTAAGACTCACTCCGCTGGAGCGTCAGCCACAGCCGCGGCGCCGCACACCGGGCCGGGCCCCACCGCCGAGTCCGTCGGCTGGCCGGCAGCCGCCGTCTCGTCTCTCGGCCCCCGCCGGTCGGCGTCACGGAGCGTCACGGCGGCGCGCGTCGTCCGTCCGCGTCCGGCCGAGCTGCGCCGCCGCACCCGGGAATTACCGCCCGGCCGTGGGCGTCACAAGCACGCCTGCCGTGACGGCGCCGCGTCACGCGACTGGACGGCCGGCCGCCGACGCCGGGCAGTCGACACCCACCGCGCCGCGCCGCCCGCCAATTACCAATTACTTCCCGTGTGAGACGCCGCGGACCGTCATTTCCCGCCACTTTCTCAATCGTCGGCTCCGGCGGCGGCGGTCGCCGCGATTGGCCGCCGCCGTCTGACGTCAGCGGCGGCACACAAACCGGCGGGAGCGCGGCCGTCGCCGCCGGCCACGACCGGGCGTCGCCGGCCGGCAGCGTGTCGACGCCATCTGGGCCGAGCGGCGCGTCACGACGTCGCGTGACGCTGACCGCGGCAGACGACGCGGCCGACGACCGCCGGCGACCCGGTCCGGCGACGCCGCGGCCCGCCGCCGCTCATCTGACCGGATATGAACTCTGACCGGATCTGGCCCCTGATCGGATCTGACCTCTGACCGGATCTGACTTCTGACCGGACCCGACCTCTGACTGGATCTAACCTCTGGCCGGATCTGGCTTTTGACCGGATCTGACCTCTGACTGGATCTGGCCTCCGACCGGATCTAACCTCTGGCCGGAAGTGACCTTTGTCCGGATCTGACCTCTGGCCGGATCTGACCTCTGACCGGGTCCGATCATCCCGCCGGCTGACCGGCCGTCAGTGCCACCGGCAGAGCTGACACACTGTCGACAGTGTAGACAGAACTGACACTGTCGGCGGCATGGCCGACCGTCGACGTCCTGGATGACAGAATGTCGGCATTGTCGACACTCGGTCATGTCGGGCACGGCGCCGTTCCCGCCGACGGCGGTCCGAACCAACATCTCTCGCCTGCGATCGTCCGAGGGACCGCCCTCGGCCTGCAGTCCAGGGGTCGTCTCCAGCCCACGACCCTGGCAGCCGTCCCCAGCCTACGGACCGGTGGCCGTGCCCAGCCGACTGCGATCGGCACTCCTGATGGCTCAGGACCGACGTCAACACTGCCGACTCCGCAGTACAACGCACGCTCCGAGCGACTGTCCCCAGGCAGCGCGCCGGTGCGGGTAGCGGTTTTCCAACGAGAAATGGGCAATGCCACGCAGGTGGGCTGAGCGTGTCGGGCCGGACGTCAACGGGTATGACGGGCGGGTCAGAAGCCGTGACGGGCGAGTCGGGCCGGTCGTGAGCGGCTGTGGCGGGTGAGTCAAGCCAGTTGTGACCGGAGGGTCGGACCGGTTATGACCCACGGGTCGAACCAGTCATGACCGATGGGTCGGACCAGTTCTAACCGGTGGGTCGGACCAGCTGCACCCGGTGGGTCGGATCAGTTATGACCGGTGAGTTGGACCAGTTGCGCCCGGTGGGCCGGACCAGTCATGACCGGTGAGTTGGACCAGCTGTGACCGGTGGGCCGGACCAGTTATGACCGGTGAGTTGGACCAGCTGTGACCGGTGGGTCGGACCAGTTCTAACCGGTGGGTCGGACCAGCTGTGACCGGTGGGCCGGACCAGTCATGACCGGTGGGTCGGACCAGCTGTGACCGGTGGGCCGGACCAGTCATGACCGGTGGGTCGGACCAGCTGTGACCGGTGGGCCGGACCAGTTATGACCGGTGAGTTGGACCAGCTGTGACCGGTGGGTCGGACCAGTTCTAACCGGTGGGTCGGACCAGCTGCGCCCGGTGGGTCGGACTTGCCGGCCGTGGTCTGCCGCTGTACAGCTCCGATCGCCGGAGTCAGCCGACCACCGCCACGCGTCCGCCGACAATGAAAGTCATCAGCCGGACGGCGGCGCCGGCCGAGGCGCGTGCTGCGGGTTTTGCTCCGGTCGCTGTCCTGATCTCTCTCTCTCTCTCTCTCCACGAGAGCCGGGTCAGCACGCCGTGTTTTGCGCCGACTAGAGAGCCGGCGAGCGCTGATTGGATGAGCACCTCGGCGCGGGTTTTTGCCCGGCGGCGGTGTCCGGGGGTGGTCAGGCTGGGTCACGTGCGGCGCAGAAGAAGAGGCGGTAACTCACCGACGCGGGTGTCGTTGGTGTCCCAGGCCGCCAGCGTGCACTCCAGCTGTAACAGAGGGCGTGCAGTGAGAGTGCTGATCACGTGAACAGCGCAACAGTTGTCAAATATCATTTCACAAACGTCATTTGGCCTGGCCCATTCCTCATTTCGACACGAATAAAAATAAACACATCAGTGTCGCAGCTGATGTGTTCAACAGTTTGCCCGTGAAAGACAAAATACGTATAGCAAAAGAAGATAAAGAACAGAACGACACAAAAAAGACAAGCAGGATCTGTGTAGCAGTGTCTTGTCATTGCGTCATTCACCATTCAGTCTGCGAACGGAAGCTTAAGTCACGTGGCTTCTGCTCCCATGCCAGTCCGCTTGTGAATGAAAGCCAATTGAGGCCACTTACGCTTAAAAAGGCCCGGGATTCACAAGGCTGTGCTACACGAAGCCCATACAAACGCATCACAGAGGCAAGGACAGCCGTATCCAGATGGGAGACTTCAGGAGTTCCACAGAGGAACACAGAACTTATATGGCGCAAAACGACGTATCTCCGATTTGTTCACACAATTTGTACAAATCTGTGCACAGAAAATGTTGCCGTGTTTCGTGGAACCATCACAGAGGTGTTACATAGGTCCACAAATGGCGTCATCAGCCAACATTAACGAACGCAGGGGTGTTACAGTATGAGTGTTACAATGACGGACTCGTTTCCATTACAAAAGTGTTCGACTAATCGGGCGTCACAGATATACCTGAGGGAAAGGATAATGTCCAACACGAAGTCCTACACAAACGCTATAACAGTGTTTAAAAGACGGCAAGCGCTTGGTCAGGAACATTGCGAGGGGCATCTTAAAGGCGGAACGTCGTTCATTAATTTCAGTCGGGATAAAACGCTCAACTAAGTCTCGCAGGGTTTGACTGTTGTACCTGTCACGCCGTACCCAGAAAGACTGCAGTGAATACTGTCAGTGGCTAGGAGGCATCAGATAATGGCCCCCACGCCGTAGGACGGCCAACAGAGGATACGAGGCTTTGGACTCGGACCACGAGCCAGAGGGCGCAACACTTGGGACATCGGATGACGTTACTAATGCATGGACCAGACTGGATACAGGGGGTGGAGAGTCGAAACAGAGGACAATGGGCGCGCTATGGAGTTGTCACGGTGCTAGCGCTAGAGCGAGGGCTGAGCATCGCAAACCCGTCTGCAACCAGGGCATGACAAAACAAGGTATTGGGACTAGGCTTTGGATGCGAAAAAAATACTGGGTCCCGCAGTTTTTCCCCACGAAAGAGAACATAGCATCGAGAGTAATTTCTAGCTGGAGAGATCCAAGAACGTTAAGAATGTTGTCATAATGCCAACAGGTTGCGTCGCCATCGGGATTAGCAGCGTGGGCGGTTGTACCCTGAACTTGGAAAGCTATCGGTAATCGCATGACCTTGCAGGGAAACAACGATTTCAAATCATGTCTGTTTCACCATCATCCGAAAAACAACCAGTCGACACTGCTCACATGGTGCCTGTGGGAATTTGTAAACAAATTAATAACAGAAAAAGCACAATAGTAAAGCGTGTCAGAGTATCACTTTCAGCGACCGCAACTGTCCCGGATTTTGGTGTACCAGCCAGAAAGCAAAGACTACCACGCCTCACAACCGCAACCGCAAGACGGACAGAAACTGAAAACAGCTGCGAAGTGGCAGTGGGACAACGACAGATAATTATGGGAAAATGATTTTATGTAGACCGTCAGCTACAGCATTCGATGTAAACGTGCTTCAGGCGTCATACCCAAGCTGTATGAAGTTAAAAAATGGCTCCTGAAGCACATATTCCCAAATGAGCGTTGCTGTCACTTTTTTGGAATGCCTTGGTATCTAAAACCCAGGCTCGTGGTAAATGTGAGTCCAGTTCAGTCGGGTTGTTCAGTCGGGTCCCCGTACAGTCGGGCAGCTCAGTGCATCCAGCAGTTTCACAGAGTCGCTTGGTTCTGCATATCATTTTTTATTCACGCCATTCCCGTACCCATCACGCTATGTCGCATTCCCGTAAGGGGAAAGGGTACATTCGTACCTCCCCTTGGGATCTCGGGAACTACCAGTCCGATCTGAACGCAACAAACGGCAATCGATTTGCCATCGCGTGAACTATTGCTGTAAAAGGAAATTTTGGGCATTTTGCAAGGGGTGGATATAGAGGCAAAATAATCCAGGAAGGGTGTAATTTTGACCTGTTGCACCTTCGGCGATTACTGATCGATTTTCATGATAATGGTAGGAATCGAGAGCAAAGCGATGGAACGTTCCCTGTGACCCATGTGTTTAGAATTTCAAAGAAATTCATAGACGTTCACAGGGCTTGAAGAATGGTGTATTTTTTCTTTTAAATGGATAAACATAAAAGTCCAAAATATTTTTTAGGCTCTTACTATTCATTCTGTACTTCAAGAACACAAATTATATGACGTTGTTCGTATGATGCTGATTTAACCGGTGCCAGGGACATGAAAATGGGAAACTGTCGTGGTCACAGGTTTATTAAGCCAACTTACGACATTTCATCTCAGGTGACCCCAGATGGCCTCAAAGTCACATGAAATGGCCTTGAGTTTATTTTATAGTGTTTGACAACGTTGCCAATCATTTTAATAGACCATATTCTTTTAAACTCCTGTCTATGACCACTGCGACACAGAGTATGCGCGTGGACACTTTAGCTCACAGCCCCCTGACCCTACTTGATAGCGAACTGAAACATGGAACACAGATGGATGGCACCGTGCTGAACTACAAATATTGCGGATTTTTGTTTACAAAAATGACGTCAGAAATCCTTACATAAAGCCGGACTTTATCTTTTTACCATAACGTGACGTGAAGTAACTCCAGATCAATAAAAAATATTCCTGCATGTTAATTAATTGCGTAAACACTTAATGCGTAAACCCAGTGAATTGCAGAAACCCAGTTAATTACGTAAACACTCATATAAACTTTTAAGTCATATCTTAAAAAGTACTTTTTGGCAGCCATTTTTCCATTACCTTCAGCGGTGCCAAAAATGACCTGAGTGGCCTCCCAAAAAAAGGAACCAAGTTCCGCACCTGGGCGGAATCAAACTATCAGATATAAATGGTGAATGGTATATGTAAACATATAGGGTATAATACGTAGGAAGACAAAATAGGAAACGTGACCGAGTTTCGTGAAGTGACTTCAAAAATTTTGAAAATGGCGCGCAAACGAAATAAAAGGGGGCTTCTCAAGCCTTCCCCTCCTCATATGGAGATCGGATTTAATTTCACGAGGCAGCGATCATTCACATTCCTTTCAAAATCCGAAACATTAAATCCAAAGAGCGGCGCTTTAATGTTTGGTTACGTCCAAGAAGACAGCATGACCTGCCACCTATCGGTCAAGAAAGAACTACTGTTTTCTCCTTCTGCCACCAAAACCACCGTTCACTTATCACCCGAGAAGCAGATCCTGACTAGCTCGTCGTCACAAATTGTAGCAAATGCACACGGTTGGGCGGGCGCGGTTGCTGTTGGCCTTTTGGAATCAAAGTATCAAAAGCATGGTGCATTTGTCTCATTGAACGAAAGGCGTTTAAAGGAGTTTAAAAACTCGCCGTGTCACGCATGCAGAGCTATACGTATCCGGCCAGCCCTGCTCGTCTACACGTGGATTAAAACATGCACAGGTGTAGCCAAAGGGGGCCCGGGGGCCCCGCCTCCTCCCCCTTGGCCCCAATCCTTTGTGAAAACCATTGCACATCGTCTTCCCAGAACGCGGTTTTCGTATCACTTCAGTTCACACTAGGCTCAAAGCCCCCCCCCACCCCTCTTAAGAAAATCCTGGCTACGTCCCTGAAAACATGTAAGCACGCCTATTCACTTAGTACTACAGGTCAGCTACAAGATTAGAGTTCTGAGCATTTTTTATACCGAGACGCCTGGTGCGTGACGATCATGAGTTGATATTGCATTTTCCTTCACTCTCTCAAGGTAGACAGTACCCGGAAAACGGCAGACCACGTATGAAAAATGTAAGTGACATTGTCATTCGCACTAAAATTTTATGGTCCTTTCTCTAGAAGGCATACTGATGGTACCAGTTTTAACTTCACTTTGCCGTCATCATGGCTCAAATTAGCACGTCGGACGCTAGCGATCCACAATGTGTCACGATTGTTTGTTGACCTACCTGCACTCATGGACATTACCAGTAAATGTTCCGAAAACTCCTAAAAAGGTTTCTGATGCTGCTACCTTTGACAAGCATTACGCCGCCTGACGTAATTTCCGTAAATGGACTAAGCAGTGCACGACAGAGCCACATTTATGCATTTTGCGCACTGAGGCGTGGATGATTATTTTGCCTCCGCGTGTACAGCACACTAGGTGTCAAGTGACTCAAATATTAATAACAAAGTAGGTTTATGGCGGGTATGGCGGGTACGGCAAGTCAGCAAGGAAACCACAAAAGCAAGCATATTGCACTTTTACATATGTACACGACAGCTGGGAAAGCTGGAACAGTTATTTACATTGTATATGACAGCTGGGAAGCAGTAAATTATCGTTTCAGCCAGGGTTTTTTTGGCCGGGTTAACTCAGCTCTTTCTGGACGGCCGGCGTTTGTTTTTACACATACGATAGAATCTCCGGCCTGCAACGCTACTTTGCATTCAAGACCTAAAATAATATGACGATGACAAGCTTGCATGCAACTAGTCTTGAACAGCCTCACAAAACCTATCGTTGCAACTATGAACGCCCCAGCTCATGGCGTCGTAACACAGCAACAATAGCACGGCTTAATGAAGTACCTGTCTGCATGGAGGTACCCATGCACCATTCCGAAAGGATGTAGTGTTAAAAACGGACATCTAAAACGTTTTACCTATACATGTAATACGTTTATACAGGCGGAAATTGTGTCATAAAGTACGCCATAATGGCGTGGTGGGTCCAGACCGCCCACTGTACTGAACATACTGTACAATTACCCACAAACCGTTGGATCATTTCCGGGGTCATGAATAATTCATCAATAGGCGTGAGTGACCAGAGGTTAGACGGCGCTATCCGAGTCCTGCCGATAAAAGCGATGGGAGATTTAGTGCGCCTAAAGATACATTGTGGACCCTGCCTGAATGTTCCATCGACAAACACAACGGCGGTGGGTCAACAATGAAGAATGGCCCGTTCCCGGAGGGGTAAATTATCCCGTGTCCCGTGAGCGGCGCGTTGCAGTCGATCACGGCGCGGTGCAGGCGGGGAGGTCTCGGCCGTCCCGCGCCGCCGCCGGGCGACCGCCGCTCCGCCGGCGTCCTCCAGCACGGGGCAACGCCGCGCGGAATCGCGCCGTAAATTCCGCGTTTTTCTTCGCCGGCCTCGCGGCGACTCTGCATCATCGTCGCCCGTGCAGCGGACGGCTGCAGGGTCCCCGCGCCCCGCCGGCCGCCGAGCACGCACCCGCTCCGCCAAACGGCGCCGTAACCGTAACGAACGGCGCACCAGAGCCGAGCGGGTGCCTGCGGGCGTCGTTCGCTCTGCGGCGGCGGCGGGGGCGCCTCCCAGACGTCCGGCAGCCGGGGCGTTTACCCTGCGCGGACGGCACCCGGCGAGACGAGCGCAGCGGCGGGGAGGCACGGGCGGCGTGGATCCGGGCGGCAGCAGTTAACGCTCAACGCCGACCCGGCGCTGACAGCTGGCGAGTCCGCGCTCTCGGACGGCGGTCCAAACAGCGTCTCACTCCGACAATCGGTGGCCGAAGTTAACCCTGCCCGAGGGCAGCGTGGCATGCCGATGGCTCTACGCTGAGGCCCGGCATCAGCCATGCTGAGACGCAGTCCATCAGTAGAGCACGCGACCTTCGCGAACCTGGAATGCTCTTACGACGCCGACCTTCGGCGGCCTTGTCTCACCGATCGACAGCGCCGAGCAGGAATGTACTCGTTGACCCGTCAAACGCGTGTCCACGTCGCACTTCGGCCAGGGGCATGCGTGCAAGATTCTTTAACGGCCGCGGCGTCCTCGACCGGCGTCCGCGTCTTCTATCGGACGTCTGCGGGACCGTGGCCGTTCGCCGGAGCGCCATACGCGGAACCGGCTGACCTTTGGCAGCCACTGCCACCCCCGCGGCCGTCCGCCGGACCGTCTCAAGTAACGAAGACGGCTGGAGGTGACGGCAGGCTGCGTCCGCGACACAGCTCGTGCCGCGCGCCGCCGACGGTGATCCGCCAACACATGTCGTGCGCCGCGGGCGTCCGCCGCTCTGCTATTGTGCACGGAAGGGTTTCGAACAGGTGCAGTGGCGGCCGCCGCTCCTGCAGCGCTCCGAGCCCGGCCGGCAGAGGGCATCCCGGCACGCGCTGCACGGCACGGCGCGGTAATTGTCGACTGCTCGGGGCCGGTCAAACCGCGCCAGAGTCCGCCTGTCACGAACAGACAGGCCGGGCCAACTTCAAAGGTCGTTCACCGCCGTCAGACGGCCGGGAGACGGCGCGGAGGAGCGGGCGGCGGCGTCGGACGGGCGCGAGCCGGCGGTCCTCCGGCGCGCGGGCGGCGCCGTCCTGTGACGGCCCGGCAGAGAGCCGCCACCGTCGGCCGGTCCGCCGGCGGCCAGAGGACGGAGCAGCGGGACTTGAGGGCGGACCGATTTACGACGTCGGGCCGAGCGGCGGACAGACAGAGCGGCCGACGAGGCGCGCAGCGGGTCGGCCGGCTCCGGGCGGGCTCGGCGGTGACGGCCGCCCGCCAGGCCGCGCAGTTTTGACACTCTCGTTTGGCCAGCGCCTGCGCTGTCAAAACCCCGCGGGGTTTTCCTCTGGGTGGCGCGAACCTAATGACCTTCTTCAGGTGCGCAGAATCGCAGGACGCCTGCCCGCCGTCTGACCGCCACCCCTCCCCTCGCCGCGGCACCGGCGCGCGGGGCTCCATCACACGTCCGGCTGTCCTTGCAGCGTCGCCCCAGCGCCCTCCAAGGCTGCCGGCGCCACAGATCATCGCCTGATGCCGGTGGCGACGACGCCTCCGCGGCGGACCACAGAGGCGCCGCCGCCGCCCGGGCCGGCAACGTCTGAGAGGGCCGCCGCCGGCGCGACGGACGCGTCGGCCGGGACCGCTGACGTCAGAGCCGCGCTGATACGCCCGGCGACACCGCCTCCACGGCTCGCCGCTTTGCATTACATGCCAGCCGGACGGCGGCGCCGCTGGCAGAAGCGGGACGCAGCTGGGGCTCATACGCGCTGCCGCGTCCGGCGGCAGACAGAGGCGGAGGCCTGGAGGCTGTGGTTCGCGTCATGGCTTCGAAAGTTTTCTCGACTTGGCGCGTTTCTGGTACAGCCACGGCGACGAGACGTTCTTGGCTATGTTCCGTTCCTTGTCACAACGTTTTTTATCCGGTGAGCATACGTAAAGCATTGCGCCTCTGTGGCAGTCACGTGACCACGGTAATCCAGATGGCAGTTAGATACCGCAAATGTAAATAGACGGGGAGATATCATAGGAAAATTAATGGGCGCCCGCACGCAAACACCTGAGACCGTTTTAATGGGATACGTTTACCACGGCTAATCGTTGGCTACCGCAGCGCTCATTACGTAGTCTTTAAAACGTACGGTACTTTTTGTCACGAACTCCATGGTAGAGGCGTGGTGCGCAGTTTACAGTAACTGCTCAACGACGCCAGATGGAAGGCCTGTTCGCAGGCAGTGGTTTATTCTAATTGAACGGCGTTATCGTCTTGATATGCTTAAGTGCAAGTCTCGAGTGCATTTGCAGCGTCGGGTTCGGATATCCGTGTCTATCAATTGGTATGTGAAGCGTTTGAATACGAATGACGCATTTGATGTTTCGAACCATTTTATATTTTTTGGTAGCACCAAGCACTGCTTTCCGAACAGTCTGATCACTAAGTGATCCGCCCAACAATAGCGCCAGTCATCGTGAATCCTCCACCTTGCACGGCAATATCGGGAAAACCTTGGTTTTAGGGTCCGGCCGGATCCAGGCAGTTCCCGCCCGGAAACCAGCACGGGGCCTACGCGTAGGAGCCAAATTACAAAACTCGGCTCTGGCCGAGCCCTGAACGCGTGCTGAGCGCCCCACAGCCGGCTATTTAACATAGGTGGGCGGCACGGGTGCGGTCCGCAATCCAGCGTGATACTGAGCTCACGGGCCTGCCAGCAGGACGAGCCCGCCCCGGCGCGCGCCGCCCGCGCCCCGCCGGCTCACCTTGTTCACGAGCATCGCGCTGACGGAGCAGATGGGCTGGATGCCGGTGAAGAGCTGGCGGTGCTGTTCGGCGCTGATGGAGCTGAGCTTGCGCAGCGGCGTGCCGTAGATCTGCTCCACGGCCCTGACCGAGGTCAGGTAGCGCCGCTCGGCCTCCAGCAGCGCCTCCGTCAGTCGGTAGCGCGCGTCACCGGCTGAAACGCGCAACAGGACAGTAATGTTACCGGCTGAAACCCAGCGATACAGGAGTGTCGCTGGCTGAAACACAGCGGACAGGAGTGCTTCCGGGCGAAACACAGCGGGGACATGAATGTCATCTGCCAAAATCTGCCATGTGCCGACATCGACAGAGACATGAGCACCAACGGCAGAAGCCCAGATGCAGTCGCCGGCTGAAGAACGGGACCAAGGGTGTGCCCAGTTGAAGCATGGGGAAAGAGAGCGCTCGGCTGAAACTCGGGAGGAAGGACGCCACCGCCCGCAAAAAGAACGGTTGAACAGTCACTTTCTAATGCGTTTAATCAACAGATACCAATGTTGTGAACGACGAACAGCTAGTTTGCGAATCCTGGTGTGAATTCTGAAACTACGAGACCTTGTCACGCGCCACCTCTGTTCGGGCTCGAAAGTGAGAAGAAAACGGATTCGCTGGGCCGTGTGGAAAAATAACCGTGATTTTGGGCAATAAATTCCATTTCAGTTTTCACCATTTTATATCATAGCACCAACAATAACTTTCACCGCGGCTTGACAGCTCTACCTGATGGAGCCAATCAGGGAGCTTTCAAACATGAGGGATTTCCCTGGAAAGAGGCGCCTGTCTCCAGGGCACCAGCCCACCCCATTGTTTTCGATTCCGATTCGTCATCCGAACAGATGGCCTTCCGTTGTACTCTGTGTCAGCCCATCGCTGCGATCGCCAACCGGCTAAGTCATCAGGCAATGGGAGGCGTAGTCGAGCATGCAGGCCGGAGAAAGTGCTCCGGTCGGATTAAACTCGCCGATGCTGGATGAGATAAAGGATCCCTCGCGGTCGTAACCAGGTAACAGTACGCCCATCACGGCAGCCGCCACGCTGGGTCCTCCCGCTGGCTCCGGCCGGCCGGCAGCCCGCTCGTGCTGCCGGCCGCCGCGCGCGAGCACGAACGCGCGCTAACGAGCCCCCGGAGCCCCCGGGAGCCGGCCGCGGACGGGCGCCGGGCTCCTGACGGCGGCCGCTCGGCCGGGGCGGTCAGGACCTCGCGCGGTTGAATGGCGGACTTATCGTGATGGACGACGGCGGGAGGACGCGGCGCGTGCGAATCGGTCCGACCTTCTGCGCCGGCAGCGGCCGCCGAAAGTGAAAGTGCGAGGCGTAAAGTGGCGCCAGTTACGCCTCCGCCGATGACGCGGCCGACCTGGCCGGCCGGACACAGGACGGCCTGTTTGGCCCGGTCGGCCGGGGCGGACCCGGTAGCCGCCCCGTTTGGGCACGGACGGACGGACGGACGGCCGCGTGAATGGCGGCCGCAAGTTCAAACGTTAGTCAAAGGCATGCCACAGGGCACGAGGGCAGGTGATGGTGCAGGAGCGACAGACCAGCAGCAAAGATGCAGCGGCTGTTCATTTTGACAGAGCATGGCCGCCACAGGTGGAGCGAGAATGGTTGCTAAGGTGTGATGAGAGTGGAAGTCAGAGGAACAATAAAGAGAGCACAGGTGAGCTGCAAAGGCGGAGTCGGGGCAGCCATCAAAGCAATATAAAAACAAACGTTTCGCGTGAAGCGGAAAGATCGGCAAAACCGGAAAGTTTTTTTCGACACCGGAAAGCTGGCCCAAACCGGACACGGGCTTAAAATGAAACGGGAGCAGCAAGGTCACGGAGTACGAACACAAACTAAGTCACGCTGCAGCGGACAAGATGGAACGACAAGGCCGGCCACGCTCGTCTGGCAATGCTGTCAGGTCGCCGGCCGAGAGGCGGAGGTCGAGACGGAGCGGAAACGGCGGCTGAACGGGAGCACATCCGGCAGCCACCGCCACCACCGAAGCCGGTACCGGGCAGCGACCGTCCAGGCGGAGGACGTCGCGGCCAAAGTCCGCGCGTCCGGCTCCGACCCTCTGTCCTGTGACCTCTCCTGGGGCGCCGGCTCCGGGACAGGTCACGGGTACGATCTCCGCCGCGCCTCACCGGCTCCGGAGACACTCCGTCAGGGCGCCGCCGCTCCGGGACAGGGCCCGGGACCGATCCCTCAGCGGCGCCGGCCGGCCGGGCCGCCGGCGGCCGCCCTCCCCGCTCGGCTGATTACTGGACCCGCCTCTCCGGCGTACTGGGGCGGAACGCTCCTTCGCCCGGGTCGAAGCCGGGTCACAGCCGGGTCGCCGCCGGGTCGCCGGCCGAGGCGAGCCTCCCAGGAGTCGCCTCGTTATCGACTCGGCAGTCGGTCGCCGACTGTTTACGGCGGCGACCGGAAAATTGTTCGGCTAACAGGCGGCGGTCAGACGGACGCCACCCGACAGGCGGGTCTGGTCCCAGCGCAAACCGGCGCCCGCCGAACTGACGGCGCCCCGTCATCCAGCGCCGGCTCCGAGGCGCCCGACTGCGGCACTAAGTAAACGGCGTTCCCGACTCGAGCGCAGCAACGGCTCAATGGAGCGCCCAGCCGCGCTAATTGGATACGCTAACTGGGATACGCTCACCTGACTACGCAAACTGGGAATTTTAATGGCTGTACAAACGGATAATGACACGAACCGGTGATCCTATTAGCATCAATTTATTTGCCGACGCCGGCGCGAAACGCATCATCAGAGACCGGGGCCGGCGCGGCGCTCGGCGGTGGTTTGGCGGCGAATCGACGCCGGTGCCGCCTGTTTACACTAACGGTATCGATCCGGGCTGACAATGCCCTGGGAGGCGGCGTCGCCGTCCCACCACGTGACAGTGTGGGCCGGCCGGCCCGGCTGTGGGAGAGCGCCCGTTAGGGTCAGCCGGGCCGGGCCGGGCCGGGCCGCCTGACCTGCTCTCGTGCGGACCGTCAGCGCCGCCAGCCGCTGGTTATCGGCCCGCTCGACCCATTATTGGCTAGTGATAGGGTGGTAGAAGAGGCGAACCCAGATTATCTCAGATTTGCTCAGCTCAGCTTAGCTCAGCGGAGCTAAGCCAAACTCAGTTTACGTCATTCAGCTCTGTCCAGCTCTGTGCTGTGTGTTCACCAGGTTGCATATCTGATTAATCGCAGTTCAGTTTAGTGTACTATAGCTTGGATGTTCCTAGCTCAGTTCAAAGTAGTTCAGCTACGCTCAGCTCAGACCAGCTTATTTCAGTTCATCTTAACGTAGTCCAGGTTTGCTCAGCTCAGATAAATCCAGCCAAACTTCAGCTCAGCTAACCTCATACGTCGCTTGCCCAAGACAGAAGCGAAGCTGGCTCCAAATAGCACGTAAATTATCCGCTAGGCAAGTTTCCACAGGCTTAAAAATACACATCTGACTTCCACTACTTTCCTGTGTGATTAAATCAGGCCCACCAATTCCGATGATTTATTGCCGCATGGTGAGTAAAATAGCAAAATCGGTTGACATGTTCAAGATTTTTCCGTTTTCTTGAACTTTTACGTTTGTCGCCATTCACTAGGAAACAGTGGATTCTGCGTAACACGACATCGTAAGGTCATCTCCTACCCGGGGATCGCGTGTTGACGGTAACTAAGAAAAATTAACGTGCGTCTGGCAAGACATGCAAAACTACGCATTACCTTTGTTGAGCCAGAGCTTCTTCAAGAGTCGTAAAAGCAATATGCCTTTTCTCCTTCCGAGGACGCGCATTTTCGCTTCTTCCACAAAAAGAAACGAAAATGCTCTGTTAATAAAAGGTGGTCTTGAAAATGGCGTTGATAGCCTAGTTTGGAGAAAACGCCGGATGCATGTATGTTTAGGAAGAGTAGTCGACTGTTTTGATCAACAGATCATAACAGGTCATGTCTCTAACAAGAGGCGAGCCAGAGGCAGGCGAGAGATCTGACAGCAGTAACTCAGATGAATATCAGTGTAAGTGCTCAGGATGCAAATGCGGACCCCAATCACCTTTACACGTGATCCCATTAGCCTCTGCGGTGAACGCAGCGACATGAGTGCTGGAAAATAGGCAGAAATGCTACCAGCGTATGCGGGCAGACTTTGCACGCGCGAGTAATGCTTCCTCGGCTACAAAGATGCAAAAATTAACAATATTTTCCTTTTCAGTTCAGTGCATCCTGCTTCACTCCAGGTCGTGGCTGTAGCAGTCCTTGTGCAGGCATGTGCCAGGATTTTCGGGTGGGGGGGGGCAAATGTCATATTTTGTCATAAGCAACTGGCATAGGACGAAATTTATAGCAAAAGGCGGCAATTTTACCTAACTGACGTCACATTTAATCTACAGGAAGACATATATTATTCTGTATTCCTGCGAAATCGCTATACATCTAGTGTAGACCCCTTGGCTCGGCGGTCGCCCCCACGCCCCCTGGGCTTGGTCCCTGCCCTTACAAGAGGTGGAGTGGAGTCCTAACAAACTTTGATTTTCAAAATTCATTAGCACCGACTGCCAAAACTTCGGCGGAAGCAAATGTGATGATGAAGCAAAGCCGGGTTGAAAGAAACCGGGCCATGCAAAATGGAATCACATGTTACCTGTTTTAACGTGAACCTCCTTCTCAGATATGGATTACCGTGCTTTCCGGTTTAGTGCGCTGTGCATCATTGTAGTTCAGCGTCCGTGTTCTGAGGTCGGCAGGGTGATGCGTCCTTTGGTTCAGGGTTCTGCCGCCGCTCCGGTTCGGTGTCCCGCTCTCAGTGTGGGCGTCTCGGCCGGCCCGTGCCCCGGGGTGTGGGCCGGTGACACGGGCCGATCGCGCCCGTTCAGACGCAGACCGCCCGGTCTCACACATCGCTCGGTCGGCCGACACGGGTCAGTCGGGAGGCTGAGACCTGGCCAGAGCCGGGCGGCCGACACGGGTCAGTCGGGAGGCTGAGACCTGGCCAGAGCCGGGCGGCCGACACGGGTCAGTCGGGAGGCTGAGACCTGGCCAGAGCCGGGCGGCCGACACGGGTCAGTCGGGAGGCTGAGACCTGGCCAGAGCCGGGCGGCCGACACGGGTCAGTCGGGAGGCTGAGACCTGGCCAGAGCCGGGCGGCCGACACGGGTCAGTCGGGAGGCTGTGACCTGGCCAGAGCCGGGCGGCCGACACGGGTCAGTCGGGAGGCTGAGACCTGGCCAGAGCCGGTCGGCCGACACGGGTCAGTCGGGAGGCTGAGACCTGGCCAGAGCCGGGCGGCCGCGGCGGCGGGCCACCGGAGTCGGCCTCACGCCGGCCGGAGATCCGCGGTCAGATAGGCGGCGGTCGCTCGTGCCGCGCCGCGGCCGGCCGTGTGCAGCCGGCGCCTCACACCGCACCGTAATCCGCCCCGCAGCCCGGACCCGGCAGTTCCATGAAGTCGCCCCGGCCGGGAGGTCCGACGGCGGGCGCGGCGCGCGCACGACATCTCAGCTTTGCCGGGAATCCGTCGCTGGACGTCTCCATCGCGTCGTCGGCCGGCCGGAGCGCGCGATGGCAGGCGATAACGGCGGCCGAGGACGACGCCGCGTTCCCGGCCCTGTGTCAACACGCCCCCCCCCCCCGCGCCGTCCGCGGGGCGTCACGTCCGGCCGCCGTGACGCGCCCGATCCATTGAGAGATCCGGCGGCGGTCACGCTCCAGCCGGGGCGGCGCCGGCGCTCGGAGCGCTCCGAAGGCATGCGCGCGATGCGCCGTCACCTTCGGCCGCCGGCGCCGACCGCCGCTGACGTCTCATGGCCGGCGTCACCCACGTACAAATGGAGCAGTCTGCTCCGGGCCGCGGGTGGGCGTAAAAACCCGGGCTCTCCGACGGCGGCGGCGGCGGCCAGGCTGATCCCCGCCAGCATGTGGGGCTGCTGGAGGCCCCCGCCGGCCGGGAGATGAGTCCGGGGGCCCCATTGTCCGCCGGATCCGGAGGGTAATCCTGTTCACGGCGGCGTGAGGAATTCGGCGGGACGTTCTAGCAGCTGAGGTGTCGTCTCCGGCGCGCTGGCCAGTTGCGTGACGCCTGATCGCACGCTGCCCGGCTGTCATGTGCGCGACACCGCAGCGCCGGCGCCAAAATTGACGAATCCCCGCCAGCTGAGAATGGTGGTCTGGCGGCTCATGCGTACAGATTAGTCCCTTCGCTGACGGGATGTGTCCTCGGAAGCAGCCATTGCGCTTCACCGTGCTTCTGACGTAATAAACGTCGAATCAATTAAGATCTCCCCGCGAAGATTTACCACGTAATGCTACCAGGAACACACAAAAAAACAGATGTGGATCAGAATGCCTTGTGCGGTCGGGGACAGCTGCGTTGGTCGCAGCGACATCAGGGGCTGGGAGCGGTCAGACAGGCAGATCGGACCTCGGTCGGAGTGAGATCAGGGGCGGGGAATGGTCAGACTGACAGACCGGACGTCTGCCGGGGTGAGATCAGAGGCTGGGAGCAGTCAAACTGGCAGACCGGACCGTGCTGCGGCGAGCAGCGACCTGAGCCCGAGAGACGTCCCAAGGCCTGCGGACCGCAGACGGCCCCTCGCCGGGCGATAAGCCGGAGCGTCTCTCGCCACAAACTGAGAGGATTCAGAGCAAAGGACCTTTACCAACAGAAATTCATTGCAGCAATAACCGTTACGCAAACAGACCTAATTAACGAACGGATTTTAATAACAACGTTGACAGAACACGCCTCCGTCTCCAGGCACTTAACGATTGCCCACATGCGCTATTACGTTCGACATCATCCCCGATTTCATGGTGTCGACCGGACCTCAGGGCGGTCAGAGGCCCAGTGGCCGTCACGCCGGCGCCGTTCAACCGCTGGTCAGTGCTGTCCGTCTGTCTGCGTGACCTCATCAGTCAGCGTAAACGCCGTCTGCAGTCCCACACCCCGCCTCGGAACGACCGGAGTCCAGGTCAGCGCGCCGCCCAACAACGCCAGACAAAACATTGGGCAAGGCGGGTTCGATCATGCATGGCATAATCACGTGTTAAACGGCCTGAATCGCTCGAGTGATGGTCACATGCACGGGCGTGGCGGCTGCGTGCGGTGGACGGTTGCGAAAGTGGCGGCCGGCCGACGGTGGCCGGGCCGGGCCGCGCAGTCCGCGGCCAGCCGGCCGGAACAGGTGGACCTCTCTAACGGCGGGGGCCAGCTCCGCCGGCCAGGCTGAACGCTACGTCGGCGACCGCGCCGTCTGTGTAATGGAGCTGAACTGCGGCATCGCTATAAACGCATCCCGGCGAGACGCGGGCGCCGGCTCCTTCATTACCGCCGAGTGTGCTGCGAACCACCGGCGATTGACCGGACGTGGTCTGCTTAACGAACCTAGCCGTTACAAATCACTTAACGACCTTCTGCACTCCACGACAACAAACAAAGGCTGCGCTCGAGCATTATGCAGCAGCATTAATGTAAGAATAACTGTGCGAGAAAGAGCGTGATAAAACGTTAACAGAATAACCATAGCCGGCCTAATGTCACGGGTCACGAGCGCTTGTGTTTTAATGAAAAGGAAAATTAGGATGACACCCAGTTAAAAGTGGAACAGCCGTGCCATACCAATTACAGGGTACGCCACCATGACTGGACACACCTACGAGGAAATAGCCGTCGTTAATCCGACAATCATGACCGGAAGCGATTCAAGAGACGCAAACCGTGCAACAAAGCATGCACAGCCTGAAATCGGAGTGGCTCTTGCCATTCCACCGCGCTTTCTCCCGATTTCCCAGCCAGTTGTCCCGTAAGAAGGCATGCGATCGAAGTCGTCCAGTTCGGTTCCACGGAGAGGTTTTCTCCTGCCGTCACGGCGTCCCCGACCCACATCCCACGCAAACAGACGCCGGTCGACACGGCCGCTTTGATATTCTGAAAGCGCGCGCTGTGCGTGTTTTCCGAATCGCCCCGCGTTTCCCAAGAGGCCGTCAGATAGGGCGTCGCTGGCGCCGCGGGCTGCGGGGGTGCGCTATCTGGCCGGCACTGGCGGCCGCCGCCTGCGGGGCGGGCCAGGTCACCGGGTCAGTCAGGAGCCACTGACGGCCCGCCAAGAGGCCGCCCCGGGCAGACGTCCCGCCGCCGGCCATCGGACGGCTTATCGTGCGACCGGCGGCGGGTCACAACAGCGCGCCGCCGGACCGCCGGCGGTGCGCCACAGCACCGCTCCGCCGAACAGCCGGCAGGGAGTCATCGCAGCCCGTCGCCGGACGGCCGGCAACGGGTCACCGCGCACCGCGGGCTCCGGAGGAGTCGCCGACGCCGTGGACGGCCGCGCGACGCGCCGGTCGTCGCGGCGGTGTCCGTCGGACGGCGGACGACGCCTCCGGAAAGCTGCGGCGTCACCGGGCCGCGATCGATCGGCGGCCGAGCAGCGCCGCTAACTGTACCTGCCGAGACGCCGCCTGCCGACGGTGGCGGCGGCCCGACACAGTCGCACTCCCGAAATGGATGGTGATGAATGAGCCCGACCGCGCTTTAAGGAGAGATGTAGTTAGTGCCGCTTAAACGCCTTGTAAGTCGCGCTGCAGTCAAAACATGGCGAGCGCTTCCGCAGATGGATGCAGGGAGGCGTTCGCCGCCGGCTCCTTGAAAGCGCAGCCATCATTAGCCGGGCTTTTTAACCTCTCGTGAATGAGCGAGACGGTGAAATAACAGACAAACGCTGAGCGGGCAGCGCGCCCGAGTCATTAATCAGTCGCCGGCCGGCTTCAAAAACAACCGGTTGCATTACCGAGCCGGTCATTACGGCGAATCCAGCCGGCGCCAATCTGTTCGGCGGCAGGTGCGGTGAGCGCGCGCGCCGCCAATCGCCGCAGCGCGGCGGCGACACTGCGCGGCGCGAGCAGCGAGCGGCGGATTCCGCCGAGGCGGAGACGCGGCCCGCGCAGCACAGGCGCCGCGCTGAATGGCTCTAATTAACGCAATCAGAACCGCATTTAGGGAGACGCCGGCCGGGGTAGCGACCGGCGCTCCGTTACGCCGGCCGGCACGCAACCGGCTGACGGCCGGCAGCCGGCGCCCGACAGCCGGAGCGGCGCCTCCGAGGCCGGCAGAGCCGGCTGGCCGTCCTGAGCCGCCGCCCGCCGGACGGGGGTCACGGCCCGTCCGCACCTCGGCCACGGTCGTGGGACCGCCGGGTGCTTAACGCCAACCGCGCAGTCCGGCGCCAGCAGGCTGGGAACGTGTCTGCACGGCGTCAGCGCCGCGTTTACGGCGTCTCGCCGCGCGCCGCCGCGGCCGCCGCTGGTCCGGTGGCGGCCGGCGGCCAGCTCCGGCCGGGTCCGGCCCGGACGCTGCCCGCTCGGCCCGACCGGCGTCCGTGCTCGGCCGTCGGCGGCGCGCCGAGAGCAGCGGAGCGGCACACTCGGGCCGGGAATGCGTTCACGAGTCACTCACCTCTCGCCTTTACCACAATTTTCCACTCGGCTAGCCACGGCCGGCCGAGTGCGATCGACACCGGGGGCGGGCGCCGCCGGACGGTGCGTGAAAAGAGCTGACGCCGGTCGAGCGGCGGCCTGCCTCTCTCCGGCCGGCCGACCGGGCCGACGTCGCCGGACGGGCCGAACGGCGGCGCAGACGGCCACAAACGCCGCGGAACGCCCCAGAAGCCCGGCTCGGTGATCCACGCTGACCGCGCACAAACCGTTTTTTCGGGATTGTCGCCCGACATTTACGATAGCACGGACAAAGCCAGAGCAGGAGTAAAGCTGGCCTCTTGGCAATGTTTATTGTACAGTTAATCTGACGGAAGTGCCGGTCAGTGACTGATATTCTGACGTCAGAAAAACTGGAGTTGTAAACCAGCCATGGAGGATGATGGACGCGAGGATACAGCTGTAATCCAGAAGGTTTTCCGATGTTCTTACATGCGTAGTGGAATCGTCTTAGGGGCTTCGAAGACTTGGATTGTCCAGGGAGCCAAGTTAGCTATTTTTGTCGCCAGTGGGCAGGATTAACACTACAGACATTGAATGAGTCATAAAGAAACAGATGCAAAGCGATCGGATCTTCCATCCCTCTAGGAGGGGCAAGGCCACCAGACATGAAACCGGCTCGGTAATTCGCCGCAGCGAATCCAGTCGGCTGGCAGGTGATTCCTGTGACAGTCCAGCTGCCCATACCCGATGTTCATGCCAACCAGCAAATACCGCAGCGGCCCGCCCGCCCGAGCAAACATCCTGCAGGCCGGCCGACCATGCAGGCAAGTGTCCGGGAACGATCATTTCCAGCGCCTGATGGCTGTTCGGCAGAAACCTCGAAAAACAACGCTTCGGTGATCAATTTCGTAGATTCGGATCGTGTGTTCTATCTGATTCGAAGCCAACAGCGAACAATATCAGAGGCACTCGGGTGCAAACAACAAAAGATCAGCGAAGCACTTAAGTGATGTCTACATGGAAGTATCATATACATGACACTGGCTTTGGACAACTGGCCACATTATCTGTCAGTTATTATAAGGCACCAGCTTCGGCAAGATAGCGTTACACTTAATCATCAGCCAGCCACAAAGACAGTAAAAGGAAGGTTAAACTTCGGTTGGCTGTGCATGATCTAATTACTGGGACTTTTGGGAAAGGCATGTTAGATGGAAATCTGTGCTGTTCGCTTTGAAATTCTGACGACAACGGGAAAACTGCCATAGGCACAGACACTTTCACTAAGAGCGTGTACTGCATTCACGCCTCAAAATTTGCTACTGGTGTAAGCGTCCGGTCGTGACAGCTTGTTCTTGTGTAAGCTAGCTGTTTCAGAATTGCCAAACACCACCGGAACAAAAAACAGGCCGACTGACGGCCTGTCAGACCTGCAGTGTGTGATGGTGAGACAACTTTCTGTAGCATGTTAGAGCTGTACTGTCTGATAGTGAGACAGACCACTATGCCTGCTGCTCTCGGACAGCCCGAATCGTCTGATCTTTCGATGTAAGTGAGGCCTCAGAGCTCTGGAGATCCATTAAAGAGTTCACTCAAAGGCCTGTTATCTGGTGCTTTTCAGGTCGGACGCTCCACTAGTTCAGCCCCTCCTCCCGGGATCGGCACCAGCCACACTTCAAGCCGAGCCTCTCGGCGGACGCTCTGTCGGGCGCAGAGCGTATCTCTGCGTCCGACAGATTCTGTCAGAGACAGAGGACCGAGCGCGCCCTACCACGCCAAACAATCCTCCTCGGAGGACGGCTAATGGCACCGGTCAGGGCGCAGCCGGCTGCGGCAAGACCGGCTCTGATCGCCACACACGGCCGTCCGTCCGAAGATGTCACACCCTGTCACCTGTCGGACGACGCCGCTCCCGGGCCCGGCCCCTTCCGCCGCCGAGCGTCAGGTCGCGTCATGTAACGTCAGACGCGCCACACCCCGGCGCTCGCTGCTGATCCCGCGATGAAAGGCCCGCGGCGGGTCTGGCCGCCCGTCATCCCGACAGGCGAGCAGCCACACCTGCGCAGAGCGAATCAGCCCCAATCTGCTCCTACAAGTCCGGGCCGTAATGCGAGCGCAGTAAAGCCGGGTTAAACTGATACACGTAATCAAATACGTCGGCAGTATTTGTGAGACCTCTGCACCGCCAATAAACATGAATAATTAATAGTCCGGCACGGCCAGTGAGGAACCGCTCATCCATGGCCATCACTGCAATTTATCGTGAGCGCGAGCTCCTCTTCCAGCGATTACGGATCGTCGAAAATGCACGTCCAGCGATGTCGGCCGCCGCGGCTCACGCAGCAGTAATGCACCGGACGCCGGTCGGGCTGACCCGGTCCACTGACATCCTGGACCGGCCCGTTAACCCCTTGATACGGGTGTCACGGTCATATTGCACCGGGCGCCGGGCGGCGTCCTGAGGCGTCACTGGCGCCGGCATCATTGTCCGCCGGTCGAACAGAGGACACGTAGCCAGCGAGACAATGGGGACGTTGGTCGTCTTAGGTGACTGGGTGAGCAGGTCCAGTGAAGGCTTGAAAAACGCTTGAGACTATTGTGAAACGTTACAGAGAGCGTACATAAGCGTAGCAGACCAAGCTTTGGCCAGTAAGCAAAAAACGGAGTTGACTGGATCTGCAGTGGGTCAGGTTGCAGTCGCAGCCCGGAGTAGTATGGTGACTGGGTAAGGTCACAGGGCACAGGACCTGACCCAGGCCGGAAGAATTTCCTTCCGACGAAACGCTAGCGGCACCGCTGGGGTCCCCTCCCAGTGAAATCCCATATGCCGGCACCCACCCGACCTTAGACAGTGTGCTGGCCAGTGGGACCCGCGCGGCTCCTCGTGGGATGTAGCAGAGGTCCGAGAACAGGCCTCCGTGGGACATAATAGAGTTCCGGGCACGTCTCCCGTGGGACGCACGCTCGGCAAGGGCCTGGGACGTAGCCGGTGCCCTGGCACGTGTCCTCGTATGACGCGGCCGAGGCCGGGGCGCGGCTCCTGGACGGATGCCACGTCTAACCGGGCTGTGGCCGGGCCGCGCCGGTCCAGTTCGGCCCACGTGCGCCGGCCGGCCCCGACCGCGTGCCGAGGACACGCGGTCACGTGCCACCGTTTCCCAACCGAGGGGGCGGAGAGGGATGAGTTAGGCCGCACTGCCGCCGCCTCAAGTTATTCAGAGGCTCCGGTTGAAAAATGGTCCGCGCCCGGCCACTTAGTACACGTCGCCACCGGCACGAAAGCGGCGCACTGGCGCTCCGGCTACCCGCGAAATCGAAAGGACACCGTTGCACGTCCGCAGACAGGAAATAAGACGAGCGCACCGCGTCCGGTGCTTCAGACGTCACCGGCGGCTCCATTATAAGATCGTCTAGTAAAATCGCTCCTTAATACCGGGAGTTAAAGGGATTGGAAAATGGAAATGCGACCGCAGCTCTCGGATCAAACGGGCCTCGGCGATGACTCGGCTCCCATCTAGGGGCGATTTCGCCGGTGGCTTCACACAATCCATTATGAGTAATGACAAAATCCATTGGCCTGTAAAATACCTGGCGTGTTCGACATATTGGACTTTTCTATGACCCGACGGGGCTTTGAGGTCTGGCAGTTTAAGTGACACCAGAGGCCCCCGGACGCTTGGGCGGAAAATGCACTGTATGAAGAGGGAGAAAGCACGTCAGGCACACAAAAGCTTTGGCAGGTACAAGACGGATAAAAACAGCATTTATTGGGCAAACATACGGCAACCTGTACGTGTCGCAACTCGGCCTGACGTCCAGCGCTGGACGGAGCCACGACAGTCTGGCGGTCGCGGCCAGTGTCAGAGGTTGGCTCAGGCGGGCCCCACGCGCCAGGGACACCGGCCCGGCCGGTGGCAAACAGGGAGCGGCCGGCGGCGCGGCGCTGCTCCGCGTGGGCGGAAAATGGATTCTTCTAATTTCTCGTAAAGATGACAGGCCGATACGGCGCAGTGATACGCGCGCCCAATGGGCAGCGCGGCTGAAGGCGCGTGCTGTTACAAATGGTGGCGCGGCCGGCCGGCGGCACCGGAGAGGCCTGTGACCCCGGGACGCCGAGCCCCGACTCAGCAGGGGCTCGGCCGGCAGACGACCCTGCGCCAACCGAGACCCGGCAGTGTGTTGCAGAGCAGCTCGGACACTGCCGGAGCCGGCGCGGGGCCGTATCGTCCTATCTGGCCCGCGGCGGCCGAGTATCGCCGGCGGCGGGCGGGCCGTTCTGACTCACGGACGCCGAGATACGGCCGGCGTCCCGGCGGCCGAGTTTCCCGCGGCCCCGCGCGCCGCCGCTGACTCAGACGCGGCGCCGTTTCGGGTCGCGCCGTGCGCCGCGCGAGGCCCCGCGCCGTTTCGCGCCTCCCGCCGTCCTGCTCTGTTATAAAACAAAGGTAGAAAGCGTGCAGCCAGGCGGCGCGGCGTTCGGCAGGTGCCAGCGGCGCGGCGGGAGTCGGCTCGGTGTAGCGGCCGCGCAGCGCCACTAACGCCGCCGACCGTCCGGTGGCGACAAATCGTGACGCGGCTCCGCTGATGGCCGTCATCTCTCTCCGGACAGACGGCGCTCTGTTGTCGCATAGATCACGCGGCCTTGGACGTCCGGCCGTACACCGTCGCCTCTCCGACTGTCGCAGCCTCTTCCTCCCGCCCTCTCTTTTCATCTCTCCCTCTTTCTCTTCCTACAGCACTCTCCTAAACACATGCTGGTCATTGCGATCTGACGCGTCCCGGTATGGTACAGGTGGGAGGAGAGAGGGCTTGGCTGAGAATTTCGCGGGGTGACAAGGTGAAAATGCCCGTGATAAGCTGGAATTTCGGTCACCGACAGCCGGCAACAATGCACACTGCGTGTAAAAGAATGATTTGGATTTGGTCGACGAGAAAAGCCGCCGATATTCCCAGTCGAAAACCCACTTTCTCGCGCCGGCACCGTCCAGCAGTGGCGCTAATGCACGGCATTGTGTTGCAATTACGCGGACCCAGGCCGCGGACAGTCGGGGCTCTAATGGGATGCGTTGTTCGCGAAGCGCCCCTAATTCATTCATTTATCACGACGTCTCTTATGGGCACGGCGTACGTGCGAGCGCAAATGAAAGCCGGTCCGTCGCCGCAACCGGTGACCAATAACCGCTCTCCGAGCTCCCACAGGCGTCCGCCTTATCTGGACACCGTCTGACGCGCCCGACAGCCACGTCCCAAACACACGCCGGCGAGCGCTAACCAGCGCGTATTTACCGACCCGAGCTGGGGAGCGGGCGCCTCCGAGCGGTGGCACCGGGACCGGGTCCGGGGCCTGTCGCAGGCCGCGCTCTCAGCCGGACCGGCACGGGGACTCTAGCCGTCATCGCGGCGGACAGCGGACGCCCGCCTGTGATTGGCAGCGTGTCCGAGCGCGGCCGTTTCCGCCGTGCCGGGCGTGTTTCTGCGGCCGCTGACTGTCGCCGGCCGGCGCTGAGCCGACTCCGGCACGGCCGACTCGCCGGCCGTGGCGGACGCCGGCAGGAAGCGCACCGCTCCAATCAGTGCGCATATTTGGCAATAATGGCTCTCGTGCTCCAGGAGCAGGAGCAGCAGCTGTTCTGTGGCGGTGAGTGGGAGCTGCGCGGGCGTTCAGGCTCCAGCAGCCGTCTACGGCCGGAGAGCAGCCCCTGATCCCCGGCTCGTCTAATGGCCGGCCGGCCAGCACGCCGCGGCGCCGGGTAAATCACGACCGCCGCCGGCCGGGACGCTGGCCGAGCAACAAAGCGCCGCCGCCGCCGCCGGGCGCAGGGGTGCACGCCGCGCCGCCGGCCACAGACGTTTCGCACGGCGTGCCGACGGCGGGAGGCGGTCCGGCTGTCAATCGTGAGGGAAAGGGGAGAGGGCTCGGAGAGCGAAGGAAAGCCAGGAAGCTTCGTGCCGGCCGGGCTCACGGCTAGTACCGAAAATTGAGCCGTAATTGTACACGAGCGGTGACGTGATTGAATCAATTAAGCGCGTTATCTACATTATTTCCCGTCAGCTGCTGATGCCAGTGGCATCAAGAGCTAAAACATTTGATTTCAAACGGAAAAATATATCACGATAATCTACGTGAATGAATAAAGACTGGGGACATGGAAATGAGAAAGGGCAGTGGCGGAAACGAAATTTGGGAAGAAACGCAAGCAGGAAAGCTCCACTGACTGCGGTAACCTATCGGGGCCGATCGCCGTACGTAGCTGACGGCGCGCACCTTGATGCAGGATTATGAATGAGGTCTAACGTAAAAATGCCGGTCCGCTCGGCGAGAGGAATGCGTTGGCTGGACGTTCCCGGAATAGATTGGATAGCGGCGCCGATTTCCCTGAGCGTTCGGCTTTCGTTCCCGGCCGGGATGCGAGCGTGCAGGGACAGATCTGTATCTGTCCCGCCACTCTGAAGGTCGAGAGATGGCCGTCCGTCACGGCCGGGCCGAGTTCACTCGACGTCGACGACGCCCGCCGAACGGCGTCGGCGGTCCGGATGTCCCAGCAGAGCTTGTCCAGCAAAAACGGGCCAGCGCCCGAGACGCATGAAGGGTGGCAGATATATGGCCAGTATAAATGGACATGAATGTACACGTTTATCATGCTGACAGTGTGGCGGGCGTCAGCTCTGTACAATTAGAAACTGAGATGCCTCCTGGGTTTTCCTCATGAATGACCCATCACGATTCCACCCAAAAGATGTAATCAAAAATGTCATCAGTACTCGCCACCGAGCGTGACATTGTTCGGGGACTATTAGGCTAGTAAACGCCTTCTTATGGGTGTCCCGGGCTGTGCAGGTGCTTCTATCGTACAATCGTCATCGACAAAAGGATGCTACGACCCGATTGGCGGGCCGGTTACACCCTGGGCGTAACCAGGTGACGAATCCAGGGCACATTTATCCCGCGTCGCGCCCGCTGCCCTCCGCGCAACGGTCCTGCGGCGCGGCGGGTAGAGAGACTCGCCCGGCTCGCGCTGGACTGGTTACCTGTGGTGACTCCGTCGTCCTGGATAATCATGTCGCCTGAGGCCGATCCGCGTCCTCCATAGCACGCTCCGCGGCCGCCGCTCGCGTTCGTTTCGCGGTCCGCGCCCGCTCACATCATCTCTGACCACGTCTCGACCACATCCACACCCGACCACACCGCGCGCGCGCGCCGCGTCGTCTCGCGCCCGCCGCCGCTCGCTCCGCGCGCCGCCACCGCCGCGCCGGTACTGCGGCGTCGGCCGCCGCCGGCGCGCCGCCGACCGGCCGCGGCCCAATCTTATCACGCGCCGAAAGCGGCCGGCAGCGGCGCGGCGCGAATCACCGGCTCAATGAATGGGCGGCGAGGGGGCGCGGGGGGAGGGTGACCGCGCCGTGCCGTGTTACCTGACGGCTCGGGTGGCGTACGTGCCTGAGCCCGTGCCCGGCTACCGGCCGCTCTAGCCCTGTTTGAACAACGAGGGGAACGGCGGGAGGGTGGCGCGGCCCGACAAGCGGCGCCGAGTCAGGATATCCGCCCTCCCGGCCGGCCGGCTCTGCCCGCGAGTCACCGCCCCGTCTGGCGCCGCCGCTCTCGGCGCCACGCCGTGCGCAGCCGGCGACTCATCGTCACGCCGCTGCTGCAGCCGCCGGACGGCTTCATTCAGGCGGCGTGACGCGCCGAGCGGCGCCCAACGGCAGGAGGGGCTGCACCAGGAGCGGCGCCGGACGGCAGGAGGGGCTGCACCAGGAGCGGTGCCGGACGGCAGGAGGGGCTGCACCAGGAGCGGCGCCGGACGGCAGGAGGGGCTGCACCAGGAGCGGTGCCGGACGGCAGGAGGGGCTGCACCAGAAGCGGCGCCGGACGGCAGGAAGGGCCGCACCAGGAGCGGCGCCGGACGGCAGGAGGGACCGCACCAGGAGCGGCGCCGGACGGCAGGAGGGGCTGCACCAGGAGCGGCGCCGGACGGCAGGAGGGGCTGCACCAGGGGCGTGCCGGACGGCACCAGGGGGCGACTGCAGGAAGGGGCACCAGGAGCGGTACCGGAAACTACTGAAGTCCCTTGTACTAGGTACCGAGCTACCGGAAACTACTGAAGTCCCTTAGGATGTGAGTGAGTGGTCCGTGCGATGGTAGCGTGGCGATCGACTTGAACCGCACTGACGAGATGACGGGACTTAACAACAGACATTATCACCCAACTGATGTTGACGTACCCGAGTTTTCCCAAAGTGCAAGAATGTGTGAATGAACATGCGGTATAATATAGTTCTGCCTTGCAGGCAGCGGATGAAAAGTGAACAAAAAATGGAAAACCTGGCAATGACTGCTGCAAAATGTCGGCTTCATATCAGTGGCGGTTAATCTACCCCTCAGTCAACGAAAGAAACGCAAACGATTTTCCGGCCTTTCGTCACTGAGCCTCCGCAATTTCAGTCGCCGTGACTACCGGTCCATGTCAGCACATGACAGATTTGATCTGACCAGCCGACAGCAACCGATAGCAGTTTCCCGCACTCGGTATTACCCAGTCTACATCAGGATAGATCTCTGTGAGACTGCAACACATGCATGCCGGTTGAATGAGCAGAGCACGAACGCCTTTCCTGGCTATCTGGCCGTAGCGGGATATAAATTGGTGCTGGTAATGATTATCTTCATGTTATGTTGTTTCTTTTCTATAAAACGTGTTTTAAACGAGCAATGCGTACCAGAAGTGTATTTAATTTTGATCCACTAGTTGCTCGTATTTGGAAATTTTCAGGCCGACGATCATTTGGGCAGTCTGTGGTCACTGCTACATGACATCCTTGATTTCACAGGTTCTGCTCAAACCAAAATGCAGCAATCAAGACTGCTTACGACAGATGATGTTACGATGCTTTATTGTTGATTTCGCAGCCAGAAGAAATATGTGCTTTCGCATCTAATCAGTCCCAATTTCACTCTGGCACTGACGATGACCCGTTGTGAAAGGACAGTGTCCCGCCTCCAGCGGCACGCACCACTCCTCAACTCGAGAAAGTCGCGCCAGGTGGGGAGCTGCACACACTGGCGCGCCGCCGCGACGATGACGGCGCAGTGTGACATCCATGACGCGGCGGTGCGCCAGAGCCTGCACGGCCGCGGGTTCGTGACCAGGGCGGGGGGAGGGGGAGTAAGCCCATACGAATCAGCTCCGTGAACGGTGCCGCAACGACCGAGCGGCCGACTCTTAAGCAGGAGGCGTCCTAGACCGAGATCGGAGCGAACCGCCAACTGGTGCAACAGTTCTCCGTGGACCGGGGCATCCATTCCTCTGTGCAGTGAGGAAATCATTCCTGTGGAGACAAAAGCACCCGCCATACTGCAAATGGAGACACCATTTCCCCACCGGCGACAAGTTTCCTATCCAGAGAAGGCTATCTCTGAGTACCTCTGACGGGCCCAAGCATCCTTTTCTCGGTGTGGTTCTCGGTTACACGCATCAGTCCTTCCGCGGACCGCACACTAATCCCGCTGCACAATGAAACGGTCGTTCTCAGCCGGCTGCATGGCCCCTTCTTCTGCTGGGTGAATCGCAATTCTTAGGTGCCTATACCGGTCACTGAAGGTTTTTTTAAACGCACCGCAATGCTTCTCCCTCACCAGGGTGACACACCGTTTTCGAATGCTGCAGCTCTATCGTCCCTGTGATGGATGAGCCACCCACATTTCCGTTGAGCGGAAACGCTCGCAGGGCGGGAACAAGCCTCTTGACATGCGTCCGTTCGCGTGGCACTTGATCAATGTGACCGCAATGATGAACCGCTTGCGAACTCAGGCACGTAACTAGGATTTTTCTCAGGGGGAAGCCAAATGTCAAATTTTGTAGTATACCACCGGCATATGACGAAATTTGTATGAAAACGCAGCAATTCTATAGCAGTGGCCTCATATTTTATGCACAGAAAAACATACAATGTTTACTTTTGCAGCACATATATGATCACTTTTCCGTATTCCCGCGAAATCGCGGAATATCTAGTGTAGACCGTTTGTTCCAGGGGGAGAGGCATAGCCCCCATGCCCCCTTGGCTACATCCCTGTGCGAACTGGAGTTCTGGGGCCGGCGGCCTGAGCAGCAGGATTGGACCGAAGACGAGGAAACTCGCCCGGTGAGCTCACAAACATCTCACCCGTATGGAATGCAGCTCCCTCTCCCGGCCACCTGGCAGGAGATGGCTTCCATTGTCGGCTGATTAATTTATTGCTCACTGGTAAACCACTCCGCCCTGTGGTACACGGGTCTGGCGACGTGACTAGTTCCCCTGTCCGTACGTGCGCGTGCCGCTTCCCGCCAGCGATTCCCAGCCTCTGGCTGGCTTTTTACCGTGCGTAGACTCTGGCCGACAGCCACGCCTCAATTGGTGAGCGTCTGCCGGCCGGGTGAGCGCCGACACGCACCGACAGCGGTAATGACACGGCCCGACAGAGCGGCCGCGCCGTTTTTGCGGAGGCGGACTAATTCGGCTGGCGGAGCGGCGGAGCGGCGGGCCGACCGCCGGCCGCCGACCACGCCTGGCCGTGACCTCGGCAAAAAACGGCCCGCCGCCGGACCCGGCTCACGGCGGCGCCGCGCGGACGCGCAGGCGCGAGTCGAGGACGTGGTCCTTGCGCCGAGGACTCGTCCGACAGGGAGGGGCTCGGCGCCCGTTTTTTCTGGTGATTTACTGACGAGCAGGCTTTGGGTGTTTTTGTCCGTTATGGCGGACGGTAACAAATGGCCAATTGCGCCGCGGACGAGCCGCCGCCGAGATCGGCTAACAGTGTCGACTTTTTTGGTGTTTCTGACAGCTGATTACCGCTATCAGCCCTACTCGATCGCAGAACGAGCTGATTAGGGACGGGTCATCTGTGAGGATACAACTTGTTGCCAAGGGAGGTTAACTGAAAGCACAAAATGGAGCAAGGCATATGATGTAATGTGAAATACGCTCAAGTCTTCTGACAAAGCATTTCGGTCCAGGTTTGTGATAGCTCTAGAGCACAGACTTAGTTTTTGTGAATGGCCTGGGCCCGCTCATACAAAGCGCATGATTTAGGCGTAGCAAACAGGTTACTATATCACAATCCGCCGCTAATAAAGACATTCAGGGAGGCATTTGTTATCCGTGGAGGAGTCGATTGACCTGGAACCACTTCACCGAGACGACCAACAATATCTATCGCGTGCTTCTCCGTGGCCATTAGGGGTAATCAGAATAACGACAAGGACAGTTAGCGTCAACGTCCATGAGAGATGTCGAAGATTACGGCCAGTTCAGCCCCCGGGGAGCGCACGAAACCGGTACACAGCTTATTTGATTGGCAAAAAGGCGCCGCAAACCCAGTGACTATCTGCAGACTAACTGCATCAGATCACCGTGTGTAGCGTGCAGTCATGTGAATTTTATGGACGCCGTCATATCCCCGAGAGTCGGCCTCGTGACCATCTGTCCCCGGCCACATGTGACATCGCGTCAAAACTGTGATGACTTCAGGCTATTCTGAGCTCAATCAGCCGTAATTACGGCAACTCTGGGACGTGAGCAATGGATCCGCAAAAATCCGCACGTCCCGTAAGTCGTAACACTCGTGGCTTTAAGGCCCAAAATAATAAAGATGACGCCTTTAACAGCAGCAAATGATAATAATTGTGCATACACCTTACCAGGAGTATTCAGGTGGGGGGAGGGCACATACTGTTATGTCGGCACTGGTTTACCGGGCTGTGCATCCGGGAAAACCCACTCCAGTGCCCATATATTCATATGAGTTACGTTATCGCGAGTTTGTGTCGCGAGTCTATATCTGGCCATACATTTACGACTCGAAAACGACGATGTACGGCAGTGCTGAGAAATAAACACACCTGGTCATCTGCGACACGCCCACATCGGCTTCAGAAGCGGTCCCAAGAAAGATGCATTGATATCACCTCTGACTTCAAATTAGACACACAGCCTGCTCCTGACGGTCTTGCATGAACTGCGGGTCTCTTGCAAAACAGTGGTTCGTTTCACTCTCTTACAACATACCTCATCTCAGATAGCGATGCCTTCTTTTTCTATTAGTTCATACCTCGCCACGGCCCCAGTGGCAGTTATTAATTGGATTCGCCGGCTCGGCGGCCGCCGGAGAGGGCAAAAAGTGAACAGATTCACCGCCACCCGGCCGTAAACTGCACCCGCCCTTTGACCGGGAGCGGACAGTGAGGGCGGCACGCCGGGTGCAGGTCGCGTCCATCACGGTGTCACCCAGTTCACGCCCGTTCTTAACCGGAATAGGCCGTAATCACCGTGCCACTGCATTCGTTAATGAAACCGTGACTGAAAGTGGCCCGCGGCCGGCGCGGATTCACTCGGCGACGGCGCCGGCCGAGTGAATCCGACGGCCGGCGACCGCTGCGGCGGAAGCCGGCTGAGTGACGACCGCAGGCAAAGTGTTACTAAAAATGCGCCGCCGCCGCGTGTAGCGCGCCATTTTTGCATCGTTCCGCGTGACCCGGCGAGATTCACACGCTCCTGACGGAGCGGCGGCCGGCCGGCGGCGCCGGCGGCGCGGCCGCTTCCCAGGGCGGCCGGCCGTCGGACGGCGTCGGCGGTGCTGCCCCGGGGCGGCCGACACCGGGGTCCGGCCGGCGCGGCGACCGGCGGCGCTCGTGGGCGAGCCGGCGCCGCGGCCCACCTGCCAATTAGCCGGCGTGGTCGGGTGACGGCCGGCGCGGCCACGTGCGGAGCGGAGACAGGTCGCGCGGGCCTGCCACCGGCGGCCGCTGAACTGGCCGTCAGCGGGGCGGCGCCGGCTGCCGCTGCCCGGCCGTCTGCCTGGACTAATTACAGGGGTGTCGCAATGTCTCGCGTCTTCTGTAGCAGTGCTGTCCCGCCACTGTTAAGATGAAACGAGCAATGCGAGCAATGCAAGGCAGCGCATTTCTCATCTAGCTCGCAAAGCTATTCATCAGACATTGCCTCACCACAGACAAATTGGACAACAAGATGGTATAGAGATGTTTAATCCTGCAGGAGCTGACAAAAGCAGCAGCGCTGAGCAATTGCAAAGCTTTTCCGGAGCAAGATCTCTGGAATGTTGAAAAGGCTACCAGCACTGTGTGAAAACTAGTTTGAAGTGCATCAGAAAGATAAGACTGTCTCACTACACAGTCCAATCGGCCCAGATCACCCACTGCGGTCGGCTCACAGCCGTTGGAGCGTATGCGATCTGGCAGCCATAAGGCTTCAGAAAGACGCCTATTGCGCCATGTCAGAAAAGCGCAAGAGAGTTTTATGGACGCCCTCATTTTTCCCATGCGACGCCGCATCGTCGGAGATTTATTCATGCAGACTGTCAACTGCGCACTTCCACACCCAAAAAAAGGGACACGCGCATGACTAAACCGTCTGCTCGGCGTATATGCAATCGGTGCTCGGTATGGGTGATGTTCTCTCACGATCTATCGTGGCGCCTCACCTGCTCGCGGATGGCGCTGCGTGCGTCCCTCCTCCACGATCAGAGTCTCGCCCTCGAGCAGGGCGGCGTCCGCCTCTGGGTCGGCCTCGGCCAGCGAGTCTCCCAGCCGCAGCAGCGGCTCCTGCACCCGGAACTCGAGCAGCACGTGCGAGATCAGGTCCTGCACCGTCTGCCGCGTGTCGCCGATTAGCTGGAACAAGTACCAACAGCGTCAGGTCAAGGTCGGGCGAGAAACTCGCGCTCAGATGAAACAAGTACACTGGAAGCTGACGCAAATCGTTCATGTCGCGTTGAAAAAATGCGTCATTCCGTAATGTCGTTAATTGTGAATCAGTTTTATGTAATCCTTTTCGGTCCACCCACATATTCCGAGAGCAGCCATTGAAACACTATGCCCATTTTCCCTGCCACGAAGTTTCTAAGAACGGACATACGGCCGCTACCTGCCTATCCTGGTTGGAAGCACCCGCCAATGGCGATAGCTCGCCCGCGCAGAATCGTTAGTCGTAACAGCGCAAGGTACCTCTCCATCCTTAAGATGAATGGCCGGATTCGACCATCACCGACAGAATCAACAGAACGAACACCCGGCACCTCTCACTCCTGAACGACAGGGCCGGGCACAATTCGCGCCTGCAGGGCACCTCTCCTACGCAGACGACCGACTGACGCCAGGCATGGCACAAGACTTGACTGAAGACTCTATACACCTGAGCCCAAGAGACTGCGTAAGCTTACACACAAACGCACAAACAAACAAGCACCTCTCCTATGTCCCTGAGCCGACAGGGCCAGGTCCGACCGTCGCCGACAGGGCACCTTTCCTATGTCCCTGAGGCCTGCGCCGACAGGCGCGACCGGCGGCGCCGGGTCAGCGGCCCGGGCTCGGGTCGGGCCGCAGAGCCGCGTTTCTCCGAGCCGTGCAACGCGGCGGCGCGGCCGCCCCGGCCGCGTCAAGGCAGAAACGTTTACCGGCGCACCGCAGGGCGTTTACCGTAGAAAGGCCCCAGTTAGCGGTCGGAGAGAACGCTCCTAAATCAGACTTCCATCCGCCTTGCGCAGACGGGGCCCGGCCGGCTCAGCGCCGGCGCCACCGGATACACCGGGCGAGGTCGAGGGCGATCCGATCACGGAGCCGGCGCCGACCGAGCCGGGGACGCCGCCAATAACAGCCAAGGGGGCCGGGGTGCCGGAGCCCCTTTCGACTTGGAAAAGCGTTAGCAACCGTCGTCGTGGAACGTTAGACGGGCAATCCTCGCACTGGACCTTCCTCCCCCCCCCCCCCCGACAGTCCTGGGTGCGTCCCTGTCGCCACGCCCGCGGAGGTCTCGACACGACCGGCGGGCGTCGTCTCTGTCCGCTCCGCCTCCACCCCGTCCCGGGCCCGGCGGCGGCGACAGCGCTCGGCAGCGCTGCCCCGGCCGGCCGGTGGGCGCCACCTGACGCGCCGCCGATCGGCCGCGCGCAGCTGTTATGCAACGGCGCACGGCGGGTCGCCGGGTGAAACAGCCGCGGCGACAGCTGGCAGCGCGCACCCTGCGGCTGCCGCGGCGGAGAAATGTGCCGCGGCCAGGTCGGCGTTGCAAGACGAACGGCACGCGCCGTGCCGACTCGTCCGCTGTCTGTCCGCCCCGTTTATGACCTCTGTGGGATTTTCTATCTATTTCAAGACACCTTATGGAAGAGGCTCAGAGGACGGCTGCGTAGGTTCGACGTGAAGTCAGATTAAGCATGCACGTGAGATGATGGTCCCAATCTGTTTTCCAAAACACACGAAGGTGACTTCAACCTCTGGCTGCATTTGCGGTCTTCCCTGTGAACTTATGAGTTATATTTAAGCAGCAACCATTAAAAGGCTGAAAACCACAGTTCAGGAGGTTCATGTTTATGCCACTCTGATTGCTTGAACAAACCTGCTTGCCCATAAAAGAATGCACGAGGTGTGGCAATCGTCTGTTCGTTATCCGGCCCAAACGGTGCACGAACGGTGCAAAGTTGACTTTCACAAGGCCAGCGTATCGCAGGCATCAGGGCCGGCAGCCCAGGTCCCGACGGCCTAATTGCAGGAAAACGGAGCCTGTCACCCGCCATCTGTGTCCGACATGGAGGCTATGATGCACGGTGACGCGGCACGCTGGAGTCCGCCGGCAGCCACGTAAGCGGAGCATCGTTCTGCGGGCGTTGGGTCTTCCAGCCATCATGGCATCCAACGAAGATTTGTCCCTTTTCGCCAACAGTGCAGCGAATCCCTATACCAGGGGCATTCGTGGAGTTAACAGCGCCACTACAGCGGATAAATGTTCAGTTGATCATCACGTGAAAAATGACAAAAAAAGTTATCAGTGGAAAAGACAATTTTTTTCTTCAGGCGGGTTATTATTGCACGTCGCAAGGCATCTACATACATATTTGTAGACGTATGCATCTACATATACATCTACATACATCAATTTGCTATAATACTGTTTAGTAAAGATGCGACAGTGCATGCATGTGTTGTGTATGTGTATGTATGTGTGTGTGCATGAAAGTGTGCATATTTGTATGCATGCATATATGTATGTGTGCATGTATGTGTGTGCGTATATCATATTACATGTATGACATGCTTTAATGAATACAGTAATACAGGCAGTGAACCTTAAACACTAAAAGAACTTGCATGTTGTAGCAAGGACAAGAAAAGGAACGAAAACGCATCCGCCAAGCCATCAGGCAATTCTCCGTCACCGGGTATACAACCCGTAATGACTGCTTCCGTCAAACTCCTTCCCAACTGTTCAAGTATAACTAATCGGCGATGCAGTTTCGTGGACGGGCACCATAGATTGTTCGGTGTTACTTGGCTCACGTTATTTTATATCGCACGTGCACGACCTCGGCGGATGAAAGCTGAATTTAAGCAGCAAAATCCAGTCCATTTACTTAACCGTCCGTGCGTAATAAGCCTTCTGCTAACTGCCAAGTGAATGATCAAATGAATTAACTCTGGCTTTTCCCAAATGTTTTATACCCAAGATTTACCAAATTGTTGCATGGAAAAGCAGCGTAAGTACAACGTGGGTTCTTAGCAATAGTCGAGACAATAACCAGATTAGCTCATTGAGCCACACTACGGAAATTCTTTACGAACTCATCGGCTCACCAGACTTGAGCATTTGAAAGAATTACGGTTATTTAATGAGTGTGCACCCTTGTCGTAAAAATACAGTAGAGTTAATGACGGATTGAAAATTGGGTAGAATCAACTAAGAAACTGAACATAAGGCTCTTTCTGGTTATCATTCCTTGCAGGATAGGAATGTATAAGAGATCATAAGAAATAGAAAAAGCGACAGCGCGGTCCGAAGAGCATCAGTCGCACTAACTGACAGACAGTAAAGAGGAAATAAGTGCCAGCGTTCTACGATTGATGGGATCTGCTTGGTTAGATCTTCGTTGCATCCACGCAAGCCCTCTGATCTTTATTAACGACACTGGGATTCTCTAATGCCGTCGCCAGCACTTCTGGTACCTTTGGTCATAATTCTGTCATCTGCAAACTGGATAGTTCATCCTTGCACGAAGGATTCATCCTCGGACGAAGCAGGTAGAAATCACCACCCATCGGTTCCTACACTCTCCTTGGTCTTTGGTTCGTGCACTCTACCGCTCAGACACAAACAGTGCAGCGTCGTCATCACCACGCCCTGTGGTAGTTTTCTATTCACGACCCATTATCCTCCTGTCATAGGTTGCACGTCGACCTCCCCGGGCGGGCGCGCCTTCCGGTCCACATAAGGGCGAGGTGGTGACAGCGCTTCACCGCGGTGACAGGCCGCAAAACGTCGTGACTCTTCAGGCCGTGCAAGTCGTCGTGACTCTCGTGACTTGACCTGTGGCTGCGGCCGAGTCATACTGGACAGGAAAGTGCCCGTTTCGAGTCTCGAACGCAGAAAATACCGGCAGGATTTGCGGCGGCCGATCACCAATCAGACAAAATTCCGTCCTGACGCCGGGAGATGAAAGAACGGTCTGAGCCGTGTTCACTCGGGAAGAAATGACGGGGAGATGTTGTCGGTTACGAATCACAATTTACGGCTTTCTTGCACTCAGATAAGCTTTCTATCTTACGTAGCACCTCGTGCAATTTCTGGCACACGATGTCATGACTGATTTCAAAACATTTGGAAATGCTACATGCTGCATCAACTGTGATACTGGGAAGGACAAATTTATATGTTCAAGATTTACTGCGAAAGGTTAGCGTAGTTCCGTGGTTCAGCAACACAGACCATATACAGGACTTGCGCAATAAAAACGGGGTACACGCAAACTCTTTTCTTCCTGAGAACCCTTTCATGGTTTCGGCATGCACGAGAAATAATTAAGATATTACTGAAGAACAGTTACGTAGTTACAGAAACCGTTTTTGCAGCCATTTTCGCAGATGTAAGTGACGTCTGATAAACGTGCTTTCAAGAGATATGTTACATAATCCACATTTCCTCTCTGAATTTGTTTCCCATGCAAACGCCGGTATCTTGGTCGATTCAGAAACGTAGGCGTTGCGTTTTAAGTAACGGTTCGGCACCTAAGTCGGTAGCCTTGGTACGCATGAGAGCACAGATAAGGCTATCAGTTTTCTGTGCGCCTGTTTCCTGACCTGGAATTGACTTACCACACTGATGTGGATCGGTGTCTGGACGGGCTGGCTAGCGTTGCTGCACAGCCAGATCCCAAAAAAACTGAGCCGTCGCAAGGCCGGTTATGTGCAATCAAACTGAGCAAGAAAAGCAGCGTCGTTAGCTCCGCGGTAATTTGCCTTACGCCGCCGGGCGTGGTGACTTTCCGGCTATGTACAGCGTCATATTCAGGATCTCCGAGGGACAGGACCTCCACTCCACCTCCACAGGACAGGACAACCAGCCTCCCGGCACGTCAACTCGCAAACTGCTGAGTCATGCCACGCAAAACATGGCCGGAAAAGGGGGACGAACGAACGCTCCCCTAGATTCGCCCTTGGCTGTAAGTTCCGTCAGAGGGTCGATCCCGAAACCGAGTCGCGACACAGCAGACATCTCACAACCTCCGCCAGATCTGCTGCACGCGCCCAGGTGTTCTGCATGCCTAAGTACAGGAATGAGCCAAACGAGTTCGACAAAACCGCATTTCTAACTGAAGCCTCCAGCTTGTGAAAACGTAACATGAGTGCTGTCCTTTTTGTTTGGGAATGATATGTCCAGATATGGTGTGAGATTTGCTTCAAAATGCTAACAGACGAATAAGGTTGATTACTATGATCAATGCCCGTTTTTTTTTTTGCAATCTGGTAACCGCAGCTATCTATTTCAGTTTTCTTACTGGAACCGTGGGAACGCTGAATTTAGTCCGTCGTCTCAGTGAGCAAACGACTTACCATCAACATTCTGACCGACGCTGAAAATTCGTTTTTGCAATTCACCAATGACATGGACGTATGTAAACCCTCAAAGGGGCTAAGGACAAAATGAATTTGAGATCACCTCTGTTCTTTCAACACCGATGACAGGACCATCACGAAAACTTCCCCACGGACTGCTACGTCCACGGCCGATCCCGTAAGCTAACTCGAAACATCACGTCAAAGGTTCGAATGAGGAGAAACTGTCATTGGTACGTGGTATCACTGCTACTGTCTTAGTGGTACCCTGCAGGTTCCTGGCAATAGCTACTAGGTAATTCCCTTGCAGCAGACTCGATAATAACCCGGCACCGCCTGGCGTGTTTTTCTACCCGCGACAGTCTGGGAGTGTGAAAAAAAGGGCACTGCCTTGTTATCTCAGGATCTAACCGTCGGATTTGAACCAGTCTACCACCAGTCAATAGCTCTGAGTCTTGCGATTAAGAAAACATTATGTAAGCCCTGGTCATGTGGCTGATGACGTCACAGGTCACGTAAAATGCATAATACGACGTCGGAAAAAGTGGCATCGGCTTGTATATCTTATCGTCAGCAATACTAGTCTTAGAACTTTTACCTGTGTGTCAAATGAATGGTCACGATCTTCTGCGTCAGACACATGACAAAACGTTAAAAAATATCGGGTCGAGATCAACCTGAGTCAGGTGGAATACCTAATGGTCTTACTTACATGCCTAAGATCAATACTTACTCCCAGCCGTTTTGATTCACGTGACAAAAAGGACGGAAGTCAAACCTTCTGATGACCAATTTTGCGTTGCCTGTCATCCAGGCAAGGTCAGTCTAGGTCAGGTCAGATATGGTTGCATTAATCTTCTTGACAAAGAGCAATACTTATTCGCTGGGATTCTTAACTGCGTCAGTAAAAAACTGGAATGACATCTCGTGATAATTAAATCTGCACTTTCTGCTCTTTGCCGGGTCAAGGTCAAGCAAGGTCAGGACAGTTATTTTTACCTTTCTGATTACGAACAATTGCCTTCCACTGGTACTAAACGACCTTCCCTGGGCAATGTTGCATTCCATTTCGTTTTGACACCTACCTATGACGAGACCTGACATGACCTCACGTTGAATTTGGTGAACCTTTCAAAGAGGCGGATACAGATCTCCTTGTCTGTCTTGTACGAAGAGGAAGGTCAGCGGCAATACTTTCATCATCTACAATGCAAATCAGTCCAATTGTCATCATGTATCTGACCTAGCATGACCTTGTAATGTTGACGTGTTACGACTGTATTTCCCTTTGAGGACCGTACCCTATATAGTTCTAAAGAATTCATGCTTTATGTTTGCGAATATTGCCAACAAAGAAGCATATTCACGCACCGTACGAAGAGGCGATGATATGCATGCCAGGGTTCACTTATGACGTTGTATCTCCATGACCTAACCTTGCATGGAAATGGTTTTGATTTCAAAATATGGAAAACCGACTGATGCCCAGGTACGGAAAATTTGACCAGGCTCCAACAGCTCTAACGGCTCTAACGGCTCAGAAGTCATTCAAGAAAAATCGAGGAGATGGCTTATTTGGCACCCCCCAGGCGGTGTCGGATCATAGGATCGATAACTTGTTGGATATGCCGTATGCGAAGAAAGAAAATAATTCTACTGGCATTTTCAGAGTGTCTGTAACATTGCTGTAAGTCCCGAGAACATGAGATACTCGATCTCTGGGTTTAGAATAGTTAAACCCATATTATTTTTAAACTTAGTGTCCCACATTACGCATGATATTGCACCAGAAACACAGCAGCAATGTCGTGTTCTGGGCTTACTGGATGATAGCGAACAACGGCTGTGATTCTTCGACCCAATAGTCTGGGATACTTGTACCGCCACCTATCAGAAAAAGTCAGAACTACAGCTTGTAGACTTGGCGAAGAAAGCCAGCTGAACGAATATGCCGCTTCACCGACTCGGCTCGTCTGGTGCCATCTAGCGGCGCAGTGTCAAACTGAAGCCTTCGGTTTTTAGCGAGAGACCTGAGATGTGAGTAACATCCACAAGTGATCCTTGCACGTAATCTTCATTGTTTCCGAAAATGAAGCTGTTTAGCAGTTAAATGCATGTCACTTCTTACGGTCAGAATCAACTTGATACAGCCAGAATCACTGAAGGGATGATGAACAGCATCTAGAAAAGTTGAATAAGATATTAAGACGTAAAATGTGCAAGAGAGAAAAAAGAGACCCATGCCCTACACGGTCACCGTGATGGTACTTACTCGTTTTACTGGGCGTTGACATGGGTACACCAGTTATAGCATGGTGTTTTAACCCGTTCACGGTCTTTCAGATGAAGGGATAAATAAGACAGGCAAATGGGTCTACGTCATACGCAGTGTCGTACGTAGTTCACTGCGCCCACTGCGTCCCACACTAAAAGGAGTTTTGAACTCCGAACACAACAGCAAAACGTTTGCTGATGAAAGTAATATGCCGCGTCCATGACTGAGATACGTCCAAAGCGACGCAGGATGTATTACACCGAGCTCGTGTCCTCCTCTGGTTCTCGTCCCAAATCACCTACATATCTTGTAATGTAATAATCATTCGACCGATTGCTTGATTCCCATCTGATGTCCTCTAGCGCTCAGTACAGACAGGCGTGGCTACTCCGGAATGCTGAGACCGTCTTGTCCGTGTGTTTTTTTACATTACTCCTGTTGAAATGACATACTGGACGACAGAACACCCATCAGTACGTTGAAATGGCTACGTGGACGGTGGCATCAGCACGTGGTCATCAGCGCAGCATCCTCGTAGCATTTACAGCGTTGATTATATCCATAACTCTGTTTCGTATGAGCTGATGTTGTACCATGTTGCTCCTTTGGCCACCGAAAGACGAATTATTTTGGAATCGGTCGCAGCCAAAAACGCATAAGTCCTATTCACCACAGTAACACCTGAAAACCTCGGCAGTGCAAACAAACACTTATACCGACATCAACAGCAAAACCACCATTCAGCATCCCTCTCCGACGTAGCCCGTCGCGAGCGGCGGAGAGGCATTCACGGCGGCCGGGCTGACCGGAGTCGCGTCGGCGGCGGCGGCGGTGTTCGACAGCGGCCGAGAGCGGCGACAAACGTGTGCGCGATGACTGATGCTCCGACAGCCGCCCGACGCGGCACAAAAGCGGCGCGGCCGCGCGCGAGATCGGCCCGGCGGTGACGCGGACGTTTTCGGACCATGTGGGCCAATCGGAAAGCGTGACAGGAGGCTTTCAGCCGGCCAGCAGAGCCGAGCGGGATTTAGTGACAAAATGGGTTTCCCGAAAACGGTACTTTTACGAACGGCATCGGTCGTAAACTTATATGGCGTGACGTTATTAATGGCGCTATTAATGGACGAGCATGAGTCTTCGATGGCTCACAAAGAACGCATTGGTGACAGCTTGAATAATCGACGCCATATTTGGTGCGCGGCTCGGCGCGTGTCCTGTTCGTAACGGCCCTGGTGTTCTGGAGACCGTCCGAGATGGGTCGGGAAACACGGCATAACGGCAGTCGCAAGCCGGCAGCCAGAATTCCCCACAAATATTTACCTGGCCAGTGATTAGTGGCCACGCATCCTTATCCAGATTCCAGTTCACTTCCTTACTGATACGCCAGACAGGTGATGATCATTTTAGAGTTTTGTCAGGTAAATTATAGGCTGCGTGTAAAAACAGGGTACTGGACGTTACATTAAAATGAAATACGTTTCCAATTGAACAGTCAGGGCTACAAAAACAACGGATGGCACGTCTTAGTGTTTGACCTAATGTAACGCGCTGCCGCCGGATTTTGACGATATGACTTTTTTAACGTATTTTTCGCATTTTGATGTTAGTTTTCGTAGCTTCCATGTGTGCTGCTTCATCTATGTTGTGCTATATCAGGCTTTTGTGACACACGTAGATAAAACAACCTACCCTGAAAATAAACAGCTTGTCCCCTTGAAGAGGATTTCTCACAATGTCCCAGTAAAATTGTGGTGTGGTCACGTCGTGGTAACACAGTACACCATACAGTGGGACCGTTTGCCTTCCCGAGACGGAGGTTATCGGCCGACGCCAGATGATTCCCACCTGACGTCATATAACAGAAAGGCTGGCCCCCAGCCTGACCACACACAGACCCCAGCTGACCATCGGCTGACCTGTAGCTGGCCGACATCTGACCATCAGCTGACCATCCACTGATCGCCGGCTGATCGGCAGCTGATCGTTAGATGATCGTCAGCTGATTTGACCTTGTCGTCATCTCACCGCCAGCTAGCAATCGGTAATCCATCAACTGCCCCTCAGCCGAGTACCAGCTGATCACCAGCCAACATTCAGCTGGCATCTTGTTGCTAGATGACTAGCAGCTGACCAGCGGCTGATAACCGGCTGACCGTCATCTCACTGGCAGCCGACCATCAGCTGACCATCAGCTGACTATCAGCTGACCATCAGCTGGTGGCCGGATGACCGCTCTCAGCTGAGCGGCCGTTTGCCCGGCCGTTGTTCCGGTCGGTTCGTCTCGGCGCAGCCGGCCGGCGGGCGGTCGGCACCTGAGTCCGGCCATCGCTCACCGGGACACCTGTTAACGTGACCGGAACACCACGGTCCCGGCGGGAGCCGCCGTGCCGGGCCGCCGAGGGAGGCCGAGCCCCGCCCCGGCGGACACGAGCCTGCCAGGGGCGTGGCGTGCCACTGGTGATGAATGTCCACGGTGGGCCAGTTGCGGGAGACTAGCGCATGCGAGTGGTGGGTAGAATGAGCTGCGCCCCACCTGAATGCCAGAGTATGTTGCCAGAGTATGTTGAACCAAAGACTGCTGGTGTCTGCGTTTGTGACTGGGGTGGATATGACGCGAGTATCTCGCCATTAAAAGGGTTTTCCAGGATCGGAGCAACTCCCAGCTTTGGTCTGTCAGACTCTGCAGCGTTGGCTGGACCAGACGCCACTCCCCTGGCCGTCCAGACCCAGCAGTGTCTGTCGCTCCCCTGACCGTCCAGACACCGGCACAGCACATTGTCTGCCGCTTCCCTGACCGTCCAGACCCCAGCACAGTCCGCCGCTCCCCTGACCGTCCAGACACCGGCACAGCACATTGTCTGCCGCTTCCCTGGCCGTCCAGGCCCCAGCACAGTGTCTGCCGCTCTCCTGGCCGTCCAGACACCGGCCCGCCGCCTGCCACCGGCCGGCCGCGCCCCAGGCCGGCCGCCGGCGCCGGCTCGTCGCCGCGGAGGACGGTCGGACCAGACCGGACACGGACCGTTTTAATTGTCGGCGCCGCGCCGGAACTGCCGCCCGCGCTCGTCGCGCGCCGCAGTCGTCAGCGCACGCCCCGCTGGAGCCGCCGCGCCGCTGGACGAAAGTGAAGCGTTGTGAGAGTTGCCCGTCAGGACCGTTGTTCTTTTCTGACCAGGGACGGGCCCCAGCGTCCCTGCCATTCATCGGGTCCGGGCAGGGCTGCCTTGCCCAGTGAAAGGTGACCCTTCTGATTCGGGAAGGACAAGAGGGTTTCCCACTTTCACCGCTTGCCTCCAAGTCAACACTTGAGGGGTGTTCAGGCAGTCGCAGCGATGCAGTTTGTATGCGCAGGCCACAAAAAGGCCCATTCGGATATGTTTTTGACGAGATGCTAAGAGGTTTAGAAAGAGCTGCTAATGAAAACAGCGGTTTGAATGTTAATGGGGTTGACTAAGACCTTCCCAATGATTGTTCGTGTTGACAGTTCGAAGGTTTCGGTGCGCCATGGCTGCTTTCACGATTCAAGGTTCTGAGATTTAATTCGGTTTTTCCCTTATTTGCACTGGATCACGAGCATGGAAGCCAACAAGATGTGATGAATTAGTGGAATGGCATTAATTACGGTGGCAAAGAATGACGGGCGCGGACGCTCAAATGCAGTTTCACTGGAATCGCTCCTCTTCATCATTACCTGTATTTACATATAAGGCATTAGAAACAAGCTCTCTTCCACCATCCTACCTGGAAAAGTCGGAAAATGTCCTCTTAAACCATGCTGGGCTGCATGAAGCGCCGCACGTAGGAGAGTTTAACTCAAACGACATCACTAGCCCGTCGACCGCAGCGGTGAATGTGTATCTACCACCACGGAGACTGCCGTGCCGTGCTGGCTCGACAGTTGCCTGTTACCAGCCGACCACATGGCACTAACGATGGACGTCTACACACAGGCCCAGCAGCTGGTCCGACCTTTACACACTGAATCGCGAGGCAATGGTGGTCAGCGCGGGACCGTGATCTGACCGCGTGATGTGCCCATCACACAGCGTTAACCGGTGTTATTCGACAAGTCAGTAGAGTATGACCGACGAACGGTACGCCGTTCAGTGCTCGCAGCGATCCTTACAGTTCCCGAGCATCCCGACAGACCAAGGGACGGTCTGGTTCCAGCGATTCTGCGCCGCCGCTCCGAACACTGTCTGACCGGCCGGTTCCCAGAGGAGGGGAGAGACGGGGCTCGGCGCCCAGCCGCGGTAGCCGCTAAACCGACGGCTCCCAGAGGACGACGGAAGCCGCAGCCGAGATCCACCCGGCCATTAACGCCGCATTACCGGAAAATTACGCATAGGGTTGAACGAACCGGGCGGCCGGGCTCGTATCCACACGGCGTGACGGATGCGCGCATGGCTAATGGGCCGATCGGTCCTCGTGGACGGCTGGGACGCAATGCGCCGACGAGATGCAAATCGTTCCCACAATCAAAGCCGCAGCGCAGACTGCGCAGAAACCCGATCCCATTGATTTGCTGGTGCGTTGAGCAAGCTCCACAGCTCCGGACGTCCACGCAGTTCCAAAATGACACAAGTCAGAGTGATACACGCGTTTCCTGGGCTGAGGCTGAATGGGTGTTCGAGTCGCAGCCTTTCTGCCGTGGCTGCGTCAATTTGTGGTCCGGGCGTTTACGACTGACCCCAGATTGTCACGCCGCTCTAACTGCCGGTGCAGCCATCCAATTCACGCAGCGAGACGAGGTCCTGAAAAGGCCTGCTGACCTCCGGCCTCGCACGCGACCCCTGAGGTCAGCGGGCATGACGGTGAAGCAGGGTGTGCGTGCCCGGCCGTTCATAAAGCCGAATGGAAGACGACTCGGCCCGGCGGAAAGGTCTGCCGCACAGATCACGACTGTCGGCCACGCTCGTGGGCAATTGTGTTTCGTGCTGGGTCGCCCGGTCCGCAATGTGCACTACAAGCGTCACGTGACGCGCGAGGGTAAAAAATCTTTTTGAGCAGAGAATCTCGGCTCGTTAAACGCCAAAAGTCCGGCATGGAGCCAGATTAAATCTAAGCCAAAGTCAAAATCAAACAGTTAAAAGCCAAAGAGATATCAAAATGGTTGTTTTGCCAACAATGCATAAAAGTACGACACCGAAACTGTGTTTTTGAGAATAAATGCAAGTTTTTTGAGGTTCTGGATCGGTACAGAAAATATAAATCTTTTGACTATAGGACGGATATAAAAAATCATGTGCGTATATGAGGTGCAGCATTCTCGTGGATATCTTTGAAAAACACGAAAAATATCAGAGTTGTATAACGTTGTGAAGAGTAACCACCTTCTCCGGAATTCAACCTCATGGAATGGAATTACCGAACATCAGACGCACAAAGCCTAGCACGGTTCACACAACAAAATTAGATAATCACATACCAGTCCAAATCGATGAGATTCCGCGCCCCTGCGCATTGTGCCTTCGCAGTTCCGGCAGACATCTACGGCCAGGAGGGCGGGGCACGACGCCCATAAGCCGGCTAGTTAATCACATTTTGCGCGAATTAGCGCTGATAGTGGGCTTTTAATTTCGGGCGATCGTTAGCGTGGCCCGGGCCGGCGCGCGTGAGGCTAATGGCGGCGGCCGACGTCGGCGCCGGCGCGGGAGAAGGACGGCGGTAACGGGTCGGCGGCCGGCCCCGTCTCCCGGCCGGCTCCGTCCTCCGGCCGCCACAAATGGGCGTAACGGGGCCCGCGATCCGTCTCAGAGCGGTGGCGACTGTTTCCCGGCCGCGGCGGAAGCCCGCGCCGGCTTCCTGGCCGGACCGGATAGTGCGCCGACCGCGTGTCCGGTGACCTGGTGAGGACCGCGCACCGCCCGGTCTGCTGGCGAGCTGGCGGACACGCGCGCGGTCCAGACTGACGGCAGGCAGGCGAACAAAAATCACCGACCACTACCGACGATGTGATTTGTAGCAGCATTGGCTGCCAAAATTCGACAAGATATCCCAGCGCGGACCTCTCCCACGGAGCGCACGGCCCGATCCAGACGGAGATCCGTGAAGGCGCTGAGTCACCTTGCCGGGCAGTGACACGCAGTGGCACTTGGGCCCGGCTTGATGACACTATCAACTCCCGAGCCGACGCTGATGACGGCCTCTGCTGGGCACCTGCCGGTGGCGGCACGAGTCGGCAGCGTGCAGCACTGGCCACACGTGCATCGTGCACGCCCCGCTGCACAGGGCCGAGCACGGCTCGGCGCAATGCAAGTGGGAGGACGGAAACAATTTCGCTATCAGCTGTTCATTGATGGCCGGTGTTGGCAGCTGTCCGGCTGAACAGCAACCCGACAGATGGCCAGTGGTGTTGCATTCAGTTGTAAAGGGTGCATTACGTCCCAAGGGAATCGTTTAGCTCTCTATCAGATTGCAGCTGGTCTAAACATAGAGGCAAATACCCGGACATAAGAGGTATGAAAAACGATGGTATTAAAACATGAAGTTTGATGGTCAGTCATGTCATGGCAACTACGGCAAAATATTCCAATACTTTTAACGGCGCAGGTCATTACCAAGCTCCAAAAAAGTCGTAGATCGGAAAAATTCATTACACTTGCGTAGGTATCTACCAACACAATGCCCGTGGATCCAATGGTTCTATTACACCGCCGCAATCGCCGCGGTTATCTAGCTGTCCGCCGCACCGCCGGAGCTCCAGATTAATGGCGGCATTGTCCTCTTGCGGCCGGGTCGCCTTCGACAGGTGTCAGGGGTCAGCGATACAGCAGGTCGGAACAGTAGCCGCCTCTGCCCGGCCGGTTCGACCCTCACCCATGTCGTGACCAACTTGTGCTCCCCTCCCCGTGCCAACGTCAAGACGAGCCTGAGCTAGCAGCCTCGTCACGGCCGGCCTGCCTCTGTTCGCCCTCGCCTCCCCGCTGCCCAGACCGGACCCCGCTCACTGTCGCGACCAGGGCCGATCGCGTCTCTGTCGTGATCGGCCCTCCCTGTCTGGCAGGACGCTCCGCCAGGCCGCCACGGCGCCGCCGGAGACCGGACGGTTCCAACGGTCCGCCTGCCGGCGAGCTCCTCCCATCGACGGTGACTCATCGCTGACGGCGCCCCGCGACTGCGGCCTCCGAGACCTGCCCAGCTCAGCGAGCTGCCCACCTCGGCGCCGTATCGGGACGGGGCCTGGGCTGGGCGCCCGGCCGTTCGCCGTTTGAAGAGAGACACCCGCGCCGCACGGGCTGCCGCCAACGGCCGAGGCTCGGCTTAAGGGCGGAGTCGGTCCGGGCCGGGCCTGCTGTTTGGAGCATCATCGAGCAGTTCAAGGGCAAAAACGCCACCGCGTTGTCATGATTGAAAGCCTCGTGGGATGAAAAACGCCACATCTTCGCATGAATATCTGCCGCTGGTTGTGGGATTCACACGTAAATCTAAATCACATCATAAATCACAATCACTAATCATATCAGTAAATCACACGTAAATCACGTAAAGCAGACTGATCGAAAGTTCGAAAAAGATGGAAATTTGTTTTGCAGCATGGGAAGAAAAGCGGCGGCTTCAATACAATGAATGCGCCACTACATGACGTTCCATTTTCAGCTGGCACACTGCCTATCATCTTCACTGCGGTCCTCCTAGCGTTCTCAACAATGACCGCGTCTCTCGGCTAGCCGGCGTTACCGAGCTCCGAAAAGTGAGCTTGGCGCGGCTGGCGGGCGGCGGTCGGCGCGGCTGGCCGCCGCCGGCCGCGGACCAGCCGGCCACCTGGCTCCGGCGGCTCCGCATGAGCGCCTCGGCGCGATTCCCCGGCCCGGACTCGCCTGCTGTTCCGGACCGGACAGCTCCCGTCCACCTCCGCAATATGCGGCTCTTAGTATCCGCGGCGAGATGAGTGGTGCAGGGCCTGGTCGATGAACCCAGCCGGCGTCCATCAGTCCTCCACGGCCTCCGGCGTGTCCGCAACGGTCTGGTCAAACCAGGCAGCCGTGTCAAAGGAAGTCCTGGTCCAGGCCAAGACCGCTTGGTTCTTCTGATAGCTAAATATGACGTCTCAAAGAGAATCTGCATAGTGATCCGGCCGTGCACCTCGGCCAGCCTGTATCCTGCCTGCAGTGCTTCACCATCCCTGCAGACGGGCCGCGCCCTCGGGCGGCAGCCACGTCGAGACGACCACACAGAGGCCGCCAGCCTTCCCCGGGCGCCGAGGAGCCTGGCTGGCCGAGCAGCCCGCAGACGGGAAACCGGCGGCCTGCTCCAGGCCTCCGGGGACCCGACGGCCGGCCCAGCGGCGCGGGGAGCCCGTCCGACCGTCCCGGGCTGCGGCAGCCCGACTAACCTACCAACCTTGCGACGCGGGGAGTCCGCGTCCCGTCCGACAGCACCAGGTCCAAGGAAGCCCGGGCTGGTCCGGTAACCCCGGGTCCCAGGGAGCCGTGGCGGCCTGCACGTGGCCGCGCCGGCCGCCGCCGCCCGGCCGCGCCAGCTGTCGTCTCGGGGCCGGCGTCGGACGCTTTTTGTCCGGCGGCCGCCTCTTCGTTTACATGCAGGCCGGCCATTAGTGCGGGACAGCGGGGCGGCGGGCCCGCCGCGTGGGACATCAGCGGCCTGTTTCCTCTCCGCCGGCCCGGCAGGGGGCGCGCTACAAAGGCACCGGCCGGCCCGGCCGCCGCGAAACAATGGGCCGGGAGTGCGCCGGTATTCGGGCGCCCACATCGAGATGAAACGAGCTCCTTCTAGCCTTTTAATATGTGGGAAGCTGATAATAAAGCTGTCAAACACTAAAATAGAGTGTTTTATGCATGCCTTACAGCATTCCAATGACAAGCAATCCCTCGAGGTATGGGATGAGTAAGCCCAATCTACTTCACATCTTCAGGACGATCGAGACAAAAAACCACTTCCGTGCCTGTCCCAGCCATTCCAAGACGTTTAAAGCTGCATGATAGCCATGAATAATGTCGACCAATAGTTCAGCCACACACAAAAGAGATGTCATAACAGATGAAATATTACTTTCAAAAGCATTGCAGCTGTCGCTAGTTGCTGGGACCGCTGCCACCAGAATGGGATCAGATAGCCTCAGTCAACATTCGTTGGTCACGGGCCACCGGGCGGCGGTGACCGCTGAACTCGGCGCCGGGCATGACCGCGCCAGGTGACCTCGTTCGTCGCAGCCGGTCGCGGGTCAGCGGGCGGCGCTGACTGGGCAGCCCAGCGCCGGGTCCAGTCGTCTTCCCGCCGCCGCCGCCGCCGCCGCCCGGGCGTGGGCGGTCAGCGGCCCCCGCGGTCGGAGGCAGGGTCGGCCGGCGGCGGCGTCACGGTTCACCAGCGCCGCACTCTCGGCCGGCACCGCACCGGCCGGCGCCGCTCGGCTGTGACGCCGCCGCCGCTGACGTCACGCTGGCCGTCAGCTGTCGCCGGCCGGCGCCGAGCCCGCGCCAGCGCCAGGATCCAGAGGAAATGCCGGAAAACGAACTAAAGATGAAGCGGCAGACGCAGGCTAGAATGATTCGGCGGCGTTCCCCAGCATCCAGGAAAAGCAGGGCGTTTGGGGCGCGCTCTGTGACGTCCGACGTCCATGCGGTGGGTTATCAGACTGGAGGACATTCCGGCTGCTTGACCAGTGAATGATGGGGGACCAATTGACCACTAATGAATGCTGCTCATGTGATGGTCATTGCCGTCGCCTCACAATCTGGTTCAATGGCCCCCAATACGGCACCAGCTCGCCGACACACCCGGCTGTTGGAGTCCAGCTGGCGCCGTCTGCTCGGACCAAGCTGGCGGAGCAGTCGGCCAGCTGGCGCACAGTGGGCTTCCACGCTCATTACCGGCCAACAGTGGTTTCATTTGATTGATCGTAAGGCTGAAAAGCGTGCTGACAACCACTTCGATGGTCGCGCATGTCTTTAGGCTGAAAAAGTGCTGTCGAATACCAACCATTGTGGCGTTTGTGAGAGAAATATGCTTGAACCTTTACTATGTATAATGAGGATATCTGCTTGTATTGCCTAAGTACGATGACTTACTGATCGCATTTTGAAGCAATAAATTGTACGCCCACTCAATATCCCTCTTGCATTCAGTGTTTCCCATCTGTATTGAATAGCTCTTCCCGTGTGTTCATACGCTGTTTTCGGAAGCTGTTTCCCGTTCAACTCCACAGTTTTCGACGGCAAAATCATGAAATTCAGTCGGCAGATTTAAGTGACACAAACCCAGCTACGTCAGATGGATCAATTGGACTCAGACAAGACCAGGTCACAGACAGGTCCAGCCAAAACAGACAGAGCTTTGTCACGAAGAGATCCAGCTGATATAAACATGACCAGATCACGGGGACATCCAGTGGATAGGGACGCAGGTTTCTTATAAGCAGATGCAGCCGACAGACAAGGCCAGATCATGAGCTGATCCACCTGACAAGAGCGCAGATCTGTCACAAACAGATCCAACTGACAGAAACACGGCCAGGTCACGGGTGGGTTCAGCCGCCACAGACGCGGCCAGATCACAGAACCCAGAAAGACCCAGCTGACACAGACTCAGGTCTGTCGCGGGCATGGCCGAATCACGAACAAAACAGCCGTTGGTCGGGACACGCCAGGACCGTTCCCAGCGTCGGGAACGACTCTCTCTCCTCGACCCCAGGACGTCAGCCGAGCTGCCCCGCCGTTCACACTCGCATGTCCCACTTCGCAGCCTCCCGCCGCTCGCGTCACAGCCTGTATGCACGCGCTCTGATGCAATTCGTCTGACCCACATAGCGGCTCGGCGTGCACGCGCGGCGCCCCTCCAGGCAGGACTGGCGGCAAGGTCGCCGGGTCGCCGCCACGAAGGGTGCCCGCCGTGGGAAGCACGTGGCCCGGTTGCGGGGCTGCCCGGCACGGACCGGATCCAGCCGGCCTGAGACAGGCGATGCCAACCGGCGCCCCGACGGCTGACTCTGGGATTAGGTTCAGCGGTTGTGATGACAGTAACGGCTGTAGAGCTGTCGGTACCTGTACGCCAGTGCATGCTCAGCATATACGTCGGTGCATGTTCAACGTCCGTTCCAAGGATGTGAGACAGCGCGAACATTGTGGTTCGAGGAAAGCCCATGCCAGCTGAACTTTGCGGTCAGTTAACCGTGACCGTTTTGGAGCCTCTGCGCCAGCTCCAGCCACGTCCATGGGCTTCGTCCAGCATGTGTACCTAGCTTCGGTCCACCGGATTCGAGGACGCTTCCGACCATCGGCGACACCATGAGCCTATTTGCGGACGCCGTCAGCTTGCAATTTCAATGGGTTCGTACCGGTCCTATCCTTTGCTTGCCGGCGTCGCACAGCTATACCCTCAGCCGCCGGTGAACAAAGGAGTATGGTTGCTCACCCTGGCGCTGCCACGTCGCGGCGCCGGCGCTGACACGCGCGAGCGGCGCGGGCGCAAACAATCGCGGTCACCTCCGCCAGCCGTGACGGCGGCGACGGGACGGCCAGGACACGGCCCGACGCGTGCCGCCGCGACGGAGACAGCCGACGGCGCCTTCCCCAGAGTCGCCGGGGGCCCGTCCACTGGTGAAGGAGGGGGCAACAGCAGGCAGGCAAACTCTTCAGCGGGTCCTGGCGGTGGGGTCATAAGCTAGCCTCGCTATCGGGGAATGTCTGCCAACTCCACAAAACTCCGTCGTTTTTGTCGTTGTTGGTCGGTGCTCAGCTCTCGAATGCATCGGTAAGCAGTTCCCCCTTCTGCCGGCAGCGGTGGCGGGCCGGCGGCAGCTCAGAGCCGGCCTGTCGCTGCCGGGAAGCGGCTCTTCGGCGGCGTCGGCCGCCCACGGAACCGAGGTCGTGAACTCGGCCGGCGACAAATGAAGACACGGCTCAGCGGGCCGGCAGGAGTCGTCGCCGCCGCCACGAGGACCACGGCTGGAGCGAGAGGAGCTGTTACGAAGCTGGAACAGGAGGAGGTCGTACGAAACTGGAGAGAAAGAGGAGTTCTTGCGTACCTGGAACGAGAGGGGGACCTCTGCGCGAGTGGAAATGGCACGATACGGGGCTGGACGGGGCTGGACGGGGAGATACCGGGCTGAATCGAGGGCTGGTTGGTGTCGGGCTGGGGTAAGTGGAGTTGGTGCAGAGTTGCACCAAATGAAAACGGCTCAGAGCTGCGGGGAATGACGGCATGGCACCTGTTCAAGTAAAAATGACTAAGAGTTGACCAGGTTGAACAAATGGGTTAGGTAGGGCGTTTTGGACGACTTGGCCGGGGAGGTGTAAATTTGTCACGGCTGAGATGGCACAGAATGGAACCAAGGGTAGTGGTAAACCAGGAAATTAGCATCGGGCTATGAACCATATATCCAGTTGTCATCATTTTGTTTGTCAATGCAATTCGCTAGTTTACTAACCATTCAGACCAGCTCTCGACACTTCCGGGTGGTTTCTCTCTGGTGCAACTGTCTCGGCAGTGCGTGCAGATCAACGCTTGGCATTATCGTGCCGATCGCCGGAACAAAAACTAGCGCCGTGCCGGCGAGCTTTGTCTGTTCCTGTGAACCGCTGCCAGTGAGCGGAACAGGCTTCAAGCCGGGCCCGCTCAGGGATTAACACACATTGGAGAAAGACGTAATTACGTGCGGGATATTGATCGGCAGAAAAGCCGTACGCCACGGATCTATCGGCATCTACCAAAGCCCGGTAATTAGGCCATTCTTCCGCGCGCCACTCAACAGAGCAGACACGTGTCCCACAATTTATCATCAATACATCAGACAGGACCTGCCTGTGCCTCCATTTATGTTACCGGGACACGGCACAGACGCAGGAAGCAACACCGAACGAAAAGGAGGCCGTTCACGCGCGATCGGCACCGGACACCGGGATCCGGGTGTCCGGAGAGACGGTGCCGGGCGTCACGGCCGCAACCGGTCCCGGCCAGTCCGGTCCGCGGCCGCGAATGGGAACGGAGACTGGCATGTCGCGGCCGGCACCGTACCGAAAATCTGACCGGTGGAGTGCATGGTCGCCCCGCCGTCCCGGCCACGGTCTTCTGGCTCTCCTGGCGACAATCCGCTGCCGTTGCTCGCGGCCAGCCCGACGTGTCCGCTCGCGAAGGTTGTGACTCGTGCTACCGACAGTGGGAAGGCACCAGGGACGTGCTAGCTCCACAGCACCTGGACTGGGGAGGTCCGCAGATGCGTTGTCGATGGAATGAGTTCCCAATATTAGTGATTTGCAATAATCGAAATGCGCGAGCAGAGGACGTTATCGAAAACAGAAGGATCAAAATGGTTCTGGACCCTCGAAACCGGTAGATGGGCCCGGATGGTCGGATATAATTATTTATTTAAGTAAAAAGAATGAATAACGGCATGTGATGGATTCGTAACATTATACGCCATCTACATCCTAATTGTATTCTTCCATGAATCAGAGCTTGCGGCGAACTGGCGTCGGAAAACGCAATTAGTTCTTGCCCCAAAGGAAAAGAAGTTCGTCACTGAGTAGAACACGAGTAGGAATTCGGGGCCGACCAGTCCAAAACACTGTGATGCCACCATGTTCCGACACAGAGTGCCTCCAACGCCAGCTCCCTCCACAATCTGTCGCGGCGCGTCGGACACGGCGGTCCCGGGCCCGCGTGACTCGGCTGTGACCAGGCTGTAACCTGGCTCCCGTGCCCCTGCCCTAAGACGGAGTATAGCGGACGGCCGAGAACTGGCCGCCTGTTCCCAGGCCGGGCCGGCGACAATGGAACAGCAGCCGCGGCACCGGAGCGGCGCATGGCCGCCGCGTTCACGTGGGAGCTGCCGCCGGCCCCGCTCGCGGGCCTCCAGAGCCGGCCGGTCAGCCATCTCGTGCCGACCCCTCCCCCCGGCCGAGCTCCGGGCCGCCTGGTTTCTCTTTGGGCCGGTGGGGCATCCTGTCCATTCGCACCACGGACATGTACCATGGACTGACGAGCCGGATTTCAAGGCGGCGTGGAAACCGTGAGCCCGACCGCTGCGGCGCGCCACATGGTCGCCACCCAGGTAGGAGCGACAGTTCGCCAAATGGTACTCCAGACCAGCACGGTTCTCGGCCTATTCACACGGCGGCCCGGTGAGGCGCTGGGCCCGGTCACACTCCGAGCCGGCCCAGCGCCCCGCCGGGCGGCATTCGTCCGCCCACGGACCGGCCGAGCGGCGCATTTTCCGCTCCACAAACGCGGCGCCGGGCGGAGCAGTCCGACACGGCGGCGACTACGGCCGCCCGCCGTGACGCGTCGGCGCGCCGGGCGGACGGCGGCTCGCTGCAGAGGCGCCCCCGCCGCGCTGCAGTCGGCGGTCGGACGGGGCCGTCCGGCTGACGCGGCGGCGGCGGCGGCGCCGGCGGCCGCGGGCGCCGCCGCCGCGCCGTCCCTGACCCCCGAAGGCCGGGTCGGCCGGCCGCGCCAACCTTATAAGGCTGCGGTCGGCGCCACCCTTGGAAACTCGTCCGGAGTTCCGCGTCTGGACCGGCGGTCTCGCCCTCCGCGCCGGCCGCCGCGCGACAGCCTGAACGGCGCCGCCGACGGCCCGAGGCGGTGTCACGGCGGCGGCGCCGACGACGCCCGCGGGCAACCGGCGGATCAGCCCGTCTGTTTATTGTTCGGAGGGGTTGGTTGCTGTTGGGCAGGTAGCTTAGTGCTTCTATTACCAAGACTTTTAAATCAGTATTTCTTCAAATCAAATGCAATCAACATCCCAATAGGACCATTTGCGATTAAAGCGTCTCAGACGTTTAGCTGTCAAGTGTTTACACCTGTCAACGTTCACGTCCATAAAACTGTCCCATCCTTTCTGACTTTCTCAGATTCTGAGCATGTTAACGCTTACGACTGCCAGAAATGATGACGTTACAGCCAAGGGTATGATGCTATCGCGATGCCGTTCCTCGTGTGAATCTATGCATTGCCAAGTTATCAGGGATCTTTGGTATTTCCCAACAGCCAGATCACGTTTAAGTAAACGTCGTGTACAGAACATTCGGGGAAGAAAACGTTTGCACCGGTACAATGTGGCATTAGATCAGCATCTCGTGATAACTTTCGTTTAGTCTGAAATTGACACATAATAGTCCAGGTACAGCAATCCTCCGGGAAATGGTGCAACTTTCCAACAACTTTGCGACAAGTTTATTTGAACCGCACGTTATTTTATGCCTTCTAGGTTCAGGTCTTAAGTCGATTACCACGCGCATAGTTTGAAAACCACTGTGGGCACCTCTGCTTTCCGTTATAGACCACACAGCGGGACTTCCATCCACCCGTGAAAAGGCAAATTTACCATGTGACACTGCGAGTTGTAATTTTATGTAGATGCTCTCTTCTCGCGCTCGATGGCGACCAAGACAAATACGGATGACTGTTTCGACACGTGGGCTCTGCTGAGAGCCTTACGAAACAAACGCTTATGAATTCCTTCTAGGCCGTCCTGCATCTTAACCACCTAACCGACGGCCGGCCGCGTTTCGTTAATGTGGCGCCAGAACTGGGCCAGCTAATAATTTCACGCCTCTGAATTCAATCGGTCCGCGACCAGGCATTCTGCCTCACGTGCACGCGTGCCCGGAATCGCGCACGCCGCTTACCGTTCGAAACGTGTAACGAACACCGCGACCAGCGTGAAACGGTCGCCGTTTGAGCGTGTTCAAAATAGCCGCGCGCCGGCAGGGCAGGGACGACCCCAGGTCGGGCCGACCTCCCCCGAGCCGCCGCCGCCGCCGCCCGGCCGACTAACGGGCTCGGCGGACCCGGCGGCCGTCGTATTTAGACGCCGGAGTGTCGGCTGCGTCTGATCACGCCGCTGATGGATTGGCGAGAGGCCGCGTCGCCGCCGGCGGCCGCTCGGTCGGCCCGGACTGATCGCATCTGACCCCGGGCGCCGTTGCGTCAACACCAATTTGTAACGCGCCGAAAACAAAAAAGTGCCTGTGTGTGGATGGGAACGGAATTAAAGCGTTTCGTCTTGTGTCGCAGTGGTTAACTCGGCACCGTTTCTATGTTTGGAATTGCGCTGGCACAAGGTCGTTCTTTCATAATAAGATTCGTGCCATTAGTAAAGAATCACACGAATCCATTCCACTTTCTGTGAATCCTGACCACACGGTGGTGAACACACAGGGCTTGTTATGTATCGTTAGCCACAAATGTTGTTTGAAGCCACCAATAGTGCTCACTTTGCTGTCTTTAATATGATCGCAGGTTCGCTTATTAGCTAGACATTATTTCCGAGTGGTACACAAATGAGGCGGTTTAAGGACGCGGTTAGTCAGCTGTGATACCGTCGTTTCGTTAATTATTACGTGGTGTGCGTCTCTAACCAAATCAGGTCAAGGCAGTTTGCAATTTTCATTTCACATAAAAACTTATTACCATCTCCTTCGGCTGCAAACATTCGATATAATCGTGCTCTGCATCCAAAATCTACTACCGGCTCCGACTACCGGCTTAGAATGAGATTGATCTCCATGTCCAGGTCATTTCACGGCAGCAATTGATTTGATTTGACTGAGGCCGCAGCGTGCGGAGAAAGCGTCATTCCCCGGCCGGCGGCCGGCAATCAGTTCCTGTTTGGTAACCCGTTTGACCGTTGCCGAGGTCCCGGTGACGCCGTGAACAGGGCCGCCCCGAACCCGTCTGATGGCCCGGCAACTCGACACCGGCTCTGGGCCATCTGGTTCGGACGAAGCGGTTCCAGTGGCGCTATAGGTTTTCGGCGGCGTCCATGGCGCGGAGTGCGCGCACCGGGCGGCCGGCTCGGAGTACGTGACGTTCCGTCGGATGTCTACGCGGATCCCTCAGGGTATCGGCTGTGCTGCTGCAGGCGGTAACGGCAAAATGTTCTCAGATCGTTATTTCTGATGATCTGATATGTCTTACTTCTCAATTACTGACGTTGTCGCAGTTTTTATGAGGGAGTTTCTGCCATGAGACGTCGTTGTGGGTAATGCAAATTTCCCAATAACATTGAGCAGCAGCCACCATAAAAGAAGCCGCGAAAAGAGCCTAAAAATAAGGTTCATACTCTGGTCGTAACTCAATCTGCAGTTTTCGCACTAGGCCAGCGTGAGCCCGGGCAGCCGCTCTTCATGAAGACCCGGACGGCAGGCGTCGAGGCGCCACCGCCGCCGGCGCCCGTCGGCCCGATGATCTGGGCCAGGAGCGGGCCGCGTCGGCCGGCCGGCAGCCGGCGGCGCCCGGCCCAGATGCGCGGGATCGCGACCGGTCCCTGGCGGCGGCCAAATGATGACTAACTGCGCCCGCCGCCGCCGAATCCAGCCTCGCAGCGGGCGTTAATAAATCGCCGCGCCATTAATCGCGCCGCGCGCCATTACCGTCGCGCCGCGCCACCTGTCCCCGCCGAGACGCGGTCGCCGCGCGCCGTCTGGGAGGTCCGCGAGAAAAAACGGCCGGCGCGCGGAGCCGCGACACACCCGACTCGGGCCCCGCCCCGCCCCGCCCCGCCGATACACGTTTTTGCCCAGCTCGTGCGGCGAGCGGGCGCGCGGCGCCGGCCCGGCAGGAAACGAGCGGCAATGAACGTGAGAAGACGGTGGTCGGACCGCGAGGGATTCCGACGGGAGCCGGCCGATGGACAACAGGGTTCTCGCGGCAACTCATGTCCGCCGCGGAGTATGTACACCGGCGGCGCGGCGGGACCTTGGACTGGTGGTTTGCGGTCGGCGAGACCGATCTTCGTCGTACGCGGTTCCTAGCTCGCTATCCAAAACGACGCAAAACTGGCTACCCCATACCCATGACGAGGCAAATGACTGGGTGTTTTTCGGTCGTTACATTAGGGCAGCAGAACGTTCTCGGTTCTAGTTTGGCGCAAATTTCCGAGCTCCTTTTTCCCAGCACGAGTAAAGATCGACATTCCTTCACACAGCGGCATGTAAGCGTCATCAGAATACTACTGTCAGAAAACTTCAGACGCCACGCGTTGTTCCTCCTCGAACATGAGAACTCGAGGCCAGACAGAACTCGAGGCGAACAGTAACTAAACCCTGGCCGGTGGGCAGGACGGGCGAGCTCGAGCTCGTGCGCTGACGGACGAGCTGGGACGCTCCGGGCACGTGCCACCGCCGGTCGCGGCCGCGGCAGCTCGGCCGCCGCCGGCCTCGGCCGTACCGCAGCCGTTCCCACGGCTCACCGCCGGCACGCCGGCCGGGGACGCCGGCCGCACGCCTGCGCCGGCTCCACAGCATCATTTGTGCGCGAAGGCAGCCCGCGGGAGACGCGGCGCCGGCCTTTAGCGGGCATTTCCGTCCGCCTTCGTTCCTTCGCGGTTGCACGTTGAATTTCCGTATTCAGTGCTTCCTGCTTCCTTCAAACGTGGGACAGCGCATGAATCGAGATGGTTGGCTACGGGCAACCCGAAATGAAGTGGAACATGGTTCGTGGCCAGGTCTCAAGGCTGTGGACTACGCACTGGTGTTTGCCTGACACTAGCCATCCGACGACTGTGACAGCTGTCTAATTAATGCTGAACAGTGGGTTTCGTCACGGACATTCCAACGTCCCTCAGCAGGGACTCCCACAGCAGAGAAATTAAAGCTAGACAACGACCAGCAGACGAATGTTTCTAGACATGTTTGTGCGCGTGTGCGTTGTTGTTGATTTCCATACGTGACTGCAGCACCTTGATGCGGCTTCCGAAAGACACTTATGACGATGAACCACGACAGATCGCAGGCAGGCTACACCGCATACGATCATCAGTACCAGCATCCGATTGCAGTTACTTAAAACGTACAAACGCTGCCTGCCGGAACGTGCCGCTCAAAAGTCGTGGAAGAATATCAGATCGAAGGCCGGCAGACTCCTCACAAACCTGGCACTGCACGAGCCGCATCGGCGGTCCCCAGCCCGTGGTCCGCACGAGGGGCACCTCACTGGAAGCCTGCCGTAACAATCTGCATCAGCGGCGGCGACCGACCAGCCCGCGCTCGCGGCTCAGCGGCGCCCGATGGTAATGGTGCCTTTCACCGGCGGACGCGAGCCTCGCGGGTGATTGAATGAATGTCACTGCGGCGACGGCGCGGCCAGAGGTGGGCGGACCGGGAACGGTCTGGCGCCGAGGCGAACCCTATTCCGAGACGCTCAGCATGGCGTCGCGGCATGGAAAAGCCATCCGGAAACTCCATTCACGCCCAGTATAAGCCCTGTTTCGGCACTTAACGTTCCGTGGAACACTCGCCACTTCTGCCGACGCTCCATCGATGTCGCCGCTTTAAATGTTTCCAATCGCCCAGTAAACACAGGTTCCCTGGACGCGATGAACAACAGCCTAACTTGATGCCTGAACGGTTGCTCCTTCTGCCATAACAACACGAAACAAAGCAAGGTTTTCAACAGTCTCGGTCCCGCCTCCGCGGCCCAGCGCCCGCCCGGGCGTCGGCCGCGCGCCGCCCGCGTCGATCGCCGCCAATCGGGACCGGGTGGCGTGTCGGCACGGCGGCGCATTGTCGCCGGCGACAGACCACAACGGGCGGCAATGTCTGGCGGCCGGCACGCCTGGCCGGGCGGCGGCCGGCGCGATCCCCGGCGGAGGCCGACGACGTGCCGCCGCCGCCCCTGACCGCTCGACGGCACGCGCCCAGACGCCCAGCGCCCGGTGCGGTCAGAAGACGCCGCCGCCACCCCTGGCCGGCCGACGGCAGGCGTCCAGACGCCCAGCGGCCGGCACCCAGACGTCACGGCGACCTGCGCGGCCTAATACCGGCAGTGCCCGGAGCGGGCGGCTAAGACGACGCTGCCGGCCGTGCCGCAGGAAATAACGGTGACGGCGCGGGACGCACCGCCAGCCCCGGGCCACAGAGGACCAGCCCGGCGAGCCAGACAGCCCCGTCGGCACTGAGACTGAGCCCGCCGCCAGGGGTCGCGGTCTCGCAGCGCTGCTGATCGCCCGGCGTCCTGCGCTGTCCACGCGGTCCGCATACAGGAAACGCAGCCTTCCTCACTCGACTCTCACAACTTGAGCCGTGCCAACGTCCTTGGCGCGAGGACCTTGTTCTTATGCACGGAATGGAGAACGCCGGTAATGCAATGAAAGTTGGCCATTCACAAGTCAGGGCCAGTGGGTGATAATTTACGTTTATCGCGATGAACTGATTGGGAATGATTACGCCAATAGATCCATCATGATAAATATCTATGAAAGCAGCAGCCTGTCCTAAAATGGAAAAGAAGCGTTGCGTACTTCCATGCAATTTAGTGATCCGAAGTTACCGATTTAACTGGACGGGAATGAACGGCACTATATTTTCTATACCCAAAACCAAAACACTAAACAGAGAACACTGACTTATGCGGGGCCTGATCATTGGCATTTTCAACCCAGACAACGTTACTATATGACAGCCTCACCGTAATCAGCTTATTCCCAGCGTACAGAAAAGGAACCATCGCGAGAGACGCATATTCGAGACAACGATGCTTAGCTCTGACGCAAATGCCTAACAAAGCTCATTAACCGTGGGAACCTTAGCCTATTATAGAGCTTCCAACCTAAGCGATAGCTTTAACACAATGGTGATGAGCTTTGAATGCCATTTTCTAGAGAACTTCGTAATAGTATGGGCAATTCGTAAGAAGTCTGACAAGGAAAAGCCGATGTTATCTTGTGTACAACCTCGAGTTACAACAATCTCTACAGTCTTGCAGTACAATACAAGTCATTGCCACATACCTGAGCAGTTGGGCACGATTTCAAATAGTATCTACAATAACAGCTTTCGATGGTGGAGCAGGTTTCCTCGTCCTCGGAAAGCGCCGTGGGCCGGGACGGGTGCTATCAGGGGGAAACTGGCGCGGCTCAGGTCAGTGGCGGCGAACGCGACGCGCCGGCGAACGGCCTTCACGCCACTTCTCGGGCCGGACTTTCCCCTCCCCGTGCCGCCGGAGCGCAGGCGACACACGCTGCACGCGGTGGCAGATACGCAGACGCCGGCGTCAGGTGGGGGAACAGGGTGGCTGCGAGGGTCCTGCGGTCAGCAGTCAGCTGCGCCGCCGGCGGGCCGCTGTGTTGCCTGCCGTTTACCGGCACGTTTGAAAATGCGGCGACTGATTCAAAGATGAACTTCTCGCGCCTGTACGCACAGAGGGGCCAGAAGTTAGTTGCTGATGTATTCAACGTGGGCTGGAACTGGATGTTCTTCGGTCCACACTACAATATTCCCAATAACTGTGCCGTGCATGGCGCAGCATGCACGGCATCGCCAAAACGGGCGAGAATGGCATCAGGTCGGGTCAGGGTCAGGGACCACATCTGGCGGTGATCCGGACCTGCGTCAAAAAGGGTTCCAGACACGTCCGAGGCCAGTCAGCCAAAGCCGGGTCAAATGGTAGATCCCTCCCGTTTCGCGGTGTTCGTTCAGATCCCATCCACCACAACAATGGACCAGGAACACGAGTCATCCGCAGCGAATCGATTCTGGTCGAGTCCCACTTGTTTGGCCTGCTCCTCCGTCCGACAGCACGACGAGGCCGTGGAAACCGCTCGATGACGCTGATATGATGCGCTTCGGATCGGCGAAGGAGTTTGAGGGAGTGTGCAAGGGTGAACAGGTTGATAAGGACTCTTTTCGGATCGACTCGCACCGGCTGCACACTGGAAAGACGGGTACTGTCATCATTATGCGCCTCCTTATCGTCGTGCTCTCTTGACACGAACTCCAGTTCAGCCTCCTCGAGCATGGCATATTTCAAACGGCTTTGATTCTATCTGACTTTCACTATTGTTCGGGGGCCATTGTTGAGCTGCGAGGCATGTAGTTAGCGCCCGGCGCTTGCTCAGCCGGCGTCGCTTGGCGTCCGCGCGCGCCGTAAAAAGTCGTCTTTCAACACGGGCCAGCCAGGTGTCGGCAGCGGGCGCGCCTGCCCCTCGTCCTGCCCCCCCCCCCCCCCTGCACTGCGTCCTGCATGCAGGACAAGACGGAGGCGGCCGCGCAGCTGCAGCGCCGACAGCGGCCGCCGCGGCCGCGTAAACACGCTCCGAATGCAGGCCGGCGCGGCGGCCGGCTGTCGCGCACGTGGCGAGGCTGCGGGGGTCGAAGGTCGCGGCGCCGCTGAGGCCGCCACAACTGGCGCCACGCCCTCTCGTCGCGGGGGAGGCGGCGCCCGCGTCCGCGCGACGCCCGGCGCCCGGCGCGCGGAAGTGAAGCGCAGCCTTGGAGCGATTAAGACGGCTCCGAGTGAAGACGATGATCGGGCCCGATCTGAGAACGGGACCCGGATAACTATATGGGAGACCGATAATGAGGCTCTATGACCGTACTTAGCGAGCGTTCTGAGTTGTATTCCGGCGACCGACACAGCTCAGAGCTCATAATTAGAGCCCGGAAGGGTCGATCGGTGGGTATTTGCCAAGTCGGACACCGGAAAACGCTCAAAATAACGCTGTATCAAGGTTCATCTTTCTGGAAGCAAGACGAATGGTTTGCACAATCTGCATTTTCTTGACGTGTCTATGTCGGCAGCTTTTTTATAAACTGTGCACCGTGACAGAAAGATTAGTTTGAAGAGCCTGGGGATGTGGATCGATAAAGATCTCGTCATAACCTGCACTGCAGGGGATACTTAAAACTAGTGAAGGCCGCACTATGTGGGCGCATGCATTCTCCAAACACGTGCTTAAATGTCGTGTGAAAATGGTCACTGTCAGTGGGCCAAGAACGGAATATGAAGGGCTTACTTGGGGTCCTTCAAAAGCTGACTGGCCACAAATCAAATTAAACAGCAACACGACCGCGTTTGCCTTATATGACACGTTTGGGCCAGTTTTGTAGAATCACTGCTCCGGGTATAGCTTAGGGTCAGGGTCAACGAGTCGTTTATTCAAAGGCTTGTAGCTCGGTCATTTGTCTGAGCACCCATCCTACTTGGAGAGAGCCGGCCAGTCACGTTCTCCCATTTTCCCGGAGCTGCCCGCCGATTGTGAGTCTGGATATGGGCGGCTGTCAGTGTTATCTGAGGCCTCCATATATGGATATCAATTCATGGCCGTCCCCTCTTGTGCCCAGACCAATAAACCTGGAATAATGCGGCCTTTCAGCCAGTTAGCATTCAAATGCTGTTTTAATGGGCTGAGAATAGGCACAGGCAAAACAGTGACGCAGCATGACTTTCGCAAGTGGAATAAAAGCCGCAGTTTTGGCAATCTTCGTCTATATGAATCATTGTGATGCATTTCCTTCTCATGTCAAACGTTTTTGCTACGGTGAACCCAGGGCTAGGAGCATGCACTTTGGCCATGTTCCAAGCAGCTCGTACTCAAAATACAAATTTATTTTCCTCCGAAAGTGAGCCACCAAGGCCTTCAGATGTTGCCAATCACGTCTGATAAAGGTGCTTTCATGCTTGCTAACAGCATGACTATCCAGCAATCCGAACTGAGTGTGACACAGCAGAGGACACAACAGCCGTCACTGTTGCTGTTTCACCGCCGCGCACCCCGCCCTCCATCCGGTCAGCGCCGCGTGAACGCCGCCCGAACCGCTGTCCGAAACACTGTCTGAACCGCCGTCTGAGCCGCCGTCTGGCCGCCGTCCGGGGGAGCCGAGTCGGGCCGGAGGTGGTGCGGCAGCCGCGCGCTGCGCTCGGGGCCGACAGCACCGGCCGGCCGGCCAGCTGGGCCGCCGGCCGGTGGCGTACCGGTCGACAGATGGTCCCAAGGCCGCCGGCCGCGACGCAGACCGCCCCGACGGCAGCGGCGAACGCGTCGACGACTGCCGAGGGATGTTCAGACGGCAGCTGACGACGTTCCTGCTGCGGCAGAAGACGCCGACACGGTGGCAGAAAACGCTCAAACGTCGCTGAAGGAGGGTGCTCAGACGTCAGTGAAGGATGAGGCTCAGGCGCCGGAAGAGGCGTCTGACGACGCCGATGAAGGCCCTGCTTCGTCGGCGAAGACTTGGAGCCTCGGTGACGGCTACGATGACGCCGGCCGGCCGGTATCAGCTGCCCCAGCGGCAACATTCACCTGTAGCTGCGACTCATCACGTGCAGGGTGGAAACTCGCACTGGCGGCCGACGGCGACTCCAGTTCATCGGAGGCAATCGGCGGAACCATTGCGGGACACTACCGGCCGGACCCGGAGAACGCGTCAGATGTCCCCGACTGGCCACTCTCCGTCCGCCTGACGGGAGCGGGCGGCAGCCCCACGCCTCGCCGGCTGCCGATATCAATCAGTGCCGGGCCCTAGCGGGGCGCGCCGTCCGCGCAGGCCGTCAGCGAGGACCGCGGCCGGACCACTGTGTCGTCCCGCCGCCCGCGGCCGGACCGCGGCGTCAGCTGCGCCGCCGCCGTGAGCCACAGCACGTGCAGGACGTCGGCTCCATCGGCGCTGATTGCGGCCAGTTACGGCGCGATTGTGGCCGGCGGCGCACGGCCGCTTCCTGACAGCGAGCCGCGCACGGAGAGGCGCGCCAGAATCACGCCTTTTCACACACGGCCGACACTAATGGATCACCTGCCCGGGCGCCGGCCGAAAATTGGCCTAATGGAATACGGAGCGGGCCGAGTCTGTTTCGCTGTTCCCACTGTTTCCCGGCTATCTGGCGCTGATCGATTCCTGGCGTTCCTCGGAGGCCGGTTCTCGGAGGCTGGACCCCTATCTGACGTCCATCTGGAGGGCGGCGCGGTGGTCCGTGGCGGGGCCGGGGCCTCCGCCGGGGCCGGGACAGGCGCCTCTCCTGGATATGAGGCCTGAGCTGGAACTGAACAGCGCCAGGGCCGGCCGCCATCGTGGATAGCGCCTAATTCGCACCGATTCGCCACGATGCACGTGATTAGGGCGGCCGCGATAACACTTCGGAGGCGGCAAAGAACGTGCCAGAACAAAAGCTCCGCGGCGGCCTCCCACCTCACACGTTCGGCGTTGCATGAGTTGGCGTGACGTGCACCAAGGCCTTTCGTGGATCTAAAAGAGTTGCGTGCATGAAGAAAGTTTTCCCATTTGGTGTACTCAGAAGAGAGGTGCCACGATTTGGACTTGGCAGTGAATAGCAATGTTTCTGGACTGGCTATGAGAGTCATACAGTAATTACCATTTATCTCAAATTCAGTTCATCGTGATGAGGTAGCGCAAAAAACATGTTATAAAATGAAATGTGCTCTCAACGCCCGCTTTGTATCTCCATGCCCTTTCAACTGAACGATAGCTCTGATGGGTAAGACAATGCAACCGCAACTTAGTCTGCCTAACTTGTGGAATAAGGATAGCACACCCCCGCTCTTCTTACACATTTATTTTTCCCTTTTCGTGTTTAAAATTCAAGCACGTATCCTCAGCCGCCAGGACGCTTTCACAGCGCTGTCACCCGTCTCCCTCTAGGCCTCGACACCGTAGCCGGCGGATCTCACCAAACACTAGCCGACAGGACCGGCGTCTGGCGGCGGACAGGACCGGCGTCTGGCACCAGACAGGACCAGCGTCTGGCGCCAGACAGAACGATGTCTGGCACCAGACAGGACCGGCGTCTGGCGCCAGACAGGACCAGCGTCTGGCGGCAGACAGAAGCGATGTCTGGCGGCAGACAGAACCGATGTCTGGCGGCCAACAGGACCGGTGTCTGGCGCCAGACCAGGCCAACACCCGCCGACAGACCCAGCGTCCGGGGGCCGACCGCACCGACACCGGACGGGCGACCCTCGGCGGCGCGCGGCGGGCGGGCGCACGCGTCGCCGCCGACCTGTTTGTTGACTGTCGCGCCGACCTGTTTGTTCTGCTGGCCGGGACGTGACGCGCGTGCGAAGGATCGTGCTGCTCCCGCCTCCGTCCGCGGCGCCGTCCGCTCCCGGCGTCGCGGCCAGCGCCGTTCGGCCCTGGAGAGGGGACTCCTGCAGCCGCCCGGGCCGCCGCCATGGAGAGCATTCGCCGCTCCTGCCGTTTTTCTCCGGCCAGGCTGGCAGCGACGGCAACAATGAACGCCCTCTCGGCTGCGGTAATCAGCGGCTGTTAGGAGGCGCTCTGCAAGCCGACAACGGCTGGGTAAACACCGCTCTCCGGCCTGATGAGTCCCTTGACGCGGCGGCGCCCGCGGGAGACGCGGCGCGCCGGCCAGACGCCCGGCCGTCCGCGTCGGCCGCCGCCACGAAGGTCGGCGGCGGCGGCCGGAAGCAGGGCGAGCTGGGCCGGCGCCGGCCGGCGAGGCTGCGGCCGGGTAAACAACGCTCTCAACGGGGGCAGAGGAGTTGGAACATGAATGGCACCGGCGAGGTCAGCGTCTGCTTACGACGCCTGGAAAAAACACTCCACACTCTGCGGGAGATACAAGAACACCTACGCTCGGTAGTGGGGCGGGAGTAGATGCGACGCTGTGGGCGCCATTTAAAACACGATGGCAGGCAATTCACTTTGCCGCCACAGGCAGGCAGTCCACACCGCTCACAATGACCCGCCGAAAGCCGCGCCGCCGTCACGGTATCGCCCGCCTCCCAGCCGGTTAAGGAAGTGGCCGGGACCGGCCGACTGGGCAGTGCCGCCTCATCTCCTTCAATGATAATCGGACGGCGGTCATTATTTCCGCCGCCCGCCCCGGAGGGCCCAGTCACGGTCAGACTCCATTGAATCCGGTACGACCGCGGCGTTTTCGTGCGCCGCGCCACGCCGCCGACGCCGAAAGCAGCGCGGCGGTTCCGGCCGTAGACGGTCGCCAGGTCCGCCTGCCGGGCACGCAGGGGTCGCCGAGGTCGCCGGCTCGCGTCGGCGGCCGCCGTGGACGGATCCTGCCCGGCCGCCGGTCCGTCGGCAGCCGATAACGCCGACGTCAGACACCTGCCACGGCCTCTTCCGCCGCCTCTGATCCGGGCGCGATAGCGTAAAAGCAGCTCGTGTGGGAGTGACGATCGCCAGCGGCTTCCCAGTTCGGGGAACGTCCGGCAGGTGCGGTGAGCAGCCAACACATGCGTTTGTGTTGGTGGTGAGTGTTTCAATATGAGGAGCGGCTAAATGAAGACATTATGCGGATCGGAATGGAAAGGCACTTTGGGAAGTGCTGACTGTTTCACGGTAAAAACGCAGCACGCTAAAACAAGCATGCGACTTTGATGTGGACACCTGAAATCGGAAGAGCATTCCAGCTTTCATCCTCCGTTTACTAGTCGCAACAGCAGAGTGGTTTCTGGCCGCCGGGCACTTGCTGCACATGAGGCGCTACGTTTTGCTTCATCATGTCGTCCTGAATGTCCTTCATGCCATCCGGTCATGCTGGGCAGCCATAAAAAACAATGGAGCATCGTCTGCCGCAGGCGTGCCCGGCGGCCGGCCGGCGGCTCGGCTCGTCCAATCAGAGCGCGACGCTCGCGCCGGGCGCCGCCGGCGGAAGCTGGCGGTGGCGCCGCGTCCGGCTCGGCCGGCTAATGGAATCACGTCTCGCGCGCCGCGCCCGCTTGTTTTTCCGTCGCGGAAGACGGCGATTTATGATTGCCGGTGCTTTAATTCCACGCCACGGTGGGCATTCTCACATTAGCGCGGGCGCGCGGTCCGGCGGACCGTTCGGCTCGGCCCGGCCCGGCGGCGCTGCACGGGGTGCGCCGGGAGCTCCGGCAGACCGCACAGTTTCCGCCCCGACTCGACGCGCTGTCGGACCGCCTCGGCGAACACCCGCCGGCCTGCTCTTGGACGGACGAAACGCAGGTCCGCCGACCCGCCGCCGCGACGACGCTTAATTTAAATACAGAGGGACGAGTCGGGCGAGCACCATTCTTTCTCACGGGCCGTGTGGCATCGCTGATAATGAGACGAAATTTTTGGTTATTCTGATCGTTAGGTCTTCTCCAAGTATGGCGCAGAGCGGACTGCGACACACACCGTCGCACGTTGCCCGATCGGGTGCAGCTTGTCCAGCAGCCTCCGCGCCAGGCTTTTCACGTGGGAGAAGCTGCCCGCCACGCCACGCCACGTGCGACCGCGTGCCACCTCGTGCCTCCAACGGCCCACGAGGAATGAGCCATCGACAGCGTATTTCGAGTTGTTAAAACTAATGTCTCAAAAGGGTTTTATATGACAGGAACGCCTGAACGAAGCCGTTCTAATTGACGACAGAATCAGATACGAAAAGCATGTCAATAAACTAAAAACATCAGATATCGACAAGACCCAGAGGGCTCATAAAACTGAAGAGTTCCTTTCAGAAATATTTTTGGACTGCAGAGAATGAAAACATATTTCCCTAATTCCACAAATTATATCGTTTTTTTCTAAATCAAGGCGTTGGTTTTTCGCGAAGCACACGTTAGTTCCGTGGCAAAACTGGAGCACCGTAAAGACTTCATTTCTACTGAGCCATGGAAGTAAGTTCCCTTTGAGCGATGAAATTTATCATCATTTCGCATCGCTCCACTAGCTTCACGGAGGTAAACCGTTAAAGCGTTTATCAGCCTTCTCTAGCACCATGCACTTGGACATGCATCCGTGTCATCAAGTAAGCAGTCTTTGTCTAGTCCGTACTGGGCAAGACCACCCGTCAACACCCCGCAATTTATGTTTACCCTCGCTCCGGTGAACGAGGCATCAGCAGAGTTGACAAACGCCCGGTCGGCGCCGGTTCACTGGCCGATTGGTAGCTCAGGCGGATCGGTTATTGACGTGGAGGATCGGGCGTCGGGCGTCGCCACACACACCGCCGAGCCGGAGGACACCGACCCGCGGCAGCCAGAATCAAAACACGCCGACATTTCCGCGCCTTCTGCCGGGGGTGAAGGGTAGAAGCAGCTGTGCGTCTGGTGCTACAAATGCAGCACGAATAATCCCAAAATTCAATATTAGGTCCATGTCAATGCATGGGAAAATGGGGCTAAAATTGTTCGCAGCAACACCCAGAAATATTCTGGCACTCCACTCTCGGCGGTGGAGGCTCGAGTTCACAAATATAACTGGGAATTCGGATTCGGATAATCCCAGTATTCGGCCGAATGTTTGGATGTGACAAATGTTCGAATCTTGATTTTAATATTCGAATATTGGGCGAATATTCGGTTGGTCATTTTCACATCCGAATATTCACCGGGTATCAGAACGTCAGCCGGGCATTCGACTATTCGTTTGCATTTCATCGCAGCACCTGAAGGTTTATTTGACCGACATCACGTAGACAACTAACTGGGGCACCGACTAATGTAGCTTCTGAACATCAGTATGACCGACAATACGCGACAATGTCACCAAAATATGTTCAGCCTATTCCCACTGTGGCACTGACCCGCCCATCAAATTTTGTGGGCCGATGCGTACATATGCGTAGCCAGAATTAAGTCGAGGAGGGGCCAAGAAAAACATGACCCTTTTCAAAACTGAGAACACCCCGGACTTTCGATCACTTCATTTCGAGTTCCGGAAGTTTTCAATTGTTTTCACTCTTGCTGTTTACAGAAACATTACATTTTCAACTTCACTGGGGCCATGACCACTTTCTCTCTTCCCTCGGTACACCCATGAATGCGTATCCCCGACGGTGACCTGACGCTTGTTCCGTGTCTGGCCCGACTGGCTTGAGGAGTTAAATTGGACGTTGCCGCAACATAAACCACAGCCTGTTTTCATCTTTACGTTTGTACTTGAATTGTTACTTATTGAGACGAATGTGGGTAAACGGCCGCTCTCTCAATACACTAACTTGCATGTATGTGCAATAAGCTCTTGTACCCATGTTGATTTCCTATGCTAAAAGTATTTTGCATAAAAACATGTGGCGAAAATCTGCTGTGGCAACGAAATATTCCATTTGGGGCGAGGAGGAAAGATGCCGTAGCAACCTCGTTGGAACTCCGTTCTCCTCGAGAATCGTAACTATGAGCTCACTCATAGCGTGACTTCGGGAACGGCAACACCTATTTGAAAAGCATCTCGGTAAACAGTTGCGATTAATAAAACAACTGTGAATGTGAATGCATCCATTTCGGGATGTTCGTTACCACACACCTGATTCCAGCGTTCCGCTAAGGTGCTATGGAATTACAGCCCGACCTAAACAGAGGTTTGTGCTAGCGGCAGGACTTTTCCCAAATTATGGGGGATGCAAACACCATTCTGAGCCGCCTTCTTTTCAGGCGGCGCCTCAAGCGTAATGTTATGATTTTGTGAAGTTGGAGATGCATCCGCATCCCTAGTTTGTTTATAAAATATCCACATAATATATTTATGTTATGGTGATATCGTTTGTACAATTTGATATAAATTGCACTGTTTATGTAACATTCCCATGATATTTAATATATATAATCCCCATAATAAATCCCCATGAGTTTCGCCCATGATCGTTGCACAGGCTCCAATCCCTACGCCCGATATCACAGTTCTACGTGAACGACATTTCTGCGGAGAAAGTTTAACGACATGAACGACGCGGGGACGTCATAACCAGTATGTCCTAAGTACGCCAGTAAACAAGTTGCAGATATCTTGTCATCTTGGTAACGAGCAACACTGCGGAAGCGAAACAACACTAGTGATCGAGCATAATCCATTCCTAATATTGGTTATGGATGCTGTAGCGTGGGAAAAGAGGGGAAAATTCTACCGATTTAAGACTGTTGCTTTTCCATATTGGATTGATTTGACGTGATTTCTTATTATCCTTCCAGTCATTCAGACATCTGAAGCATCGTACGGGCTTTATGGCTTGCATTCGGATTACCTAGCAGCTTGACTGCCAATCAAAGCGCCCTCTGCCACTGACGTCATGCCTCTCCCATCCTCGGCAGCTCCAGGACCAGTCCGATTTTTTGCATAATGTTCTGAGCAAACATTTTATGATGAAATAGCACCAACTTCAAAACATTGGGATATTCGGTTACTGGAATGCGCCCATCCGAATTTTCGAATAAAAAAATCCGCCCAAATTTTCAGCTCTATTCACATCCCTGTTGCGGACTATTTCAGCTCACGTCAGTCCACGCGTCTCGGGAACCGCACGCGGCGTGTCCGGGCGTCGGCCGGCGGTCTCTGAGAGGACGGCGCGCGCCGCTGCCGCCGCCGGCCGGCCATTACGGACGGTTCCCGGCGCCGTCGGCCGGCGGCGGCTGGTTCAGTGTCCGTCCGCAGCCGGACGGCGTCGGCTCCATCTGGCCGGTCACGCCTGGCGGAGTCTCGCACAGCCGGCCGGCGGCGGCCGACGTCGCGCGGCCGAACGGCCGGGCGGGAGCGCGGCGGGCCACGGCGCAGCACCACAGACGGCCAGACTGGGGAGCACGACCTAACGGCGACGGCAAACACGGTCCCCTCAGGGTGGAGAGTTCGATCGTGCCGGCGCCAGCTGGGACAAGCAGCGCGACGTCCGGTCACCTCGGGACCGGAAAGCGTTTATCCCAGTTAAGGCCTTCCATTGTGCCGGGAGGGGTAGCGCCACGTCCACGGGAGGAAAGCCCGGTCATCTCGAGACAGGGAAGTGTTCCATCCCGGTAAAGACTTTCCTGGGACGGGACGCACGGCTGTTCCGTACCAGGAAGCTCGGTCGTCTGAAGCAGAGCATGTCAGCGCTGCAAAGTCGGACCGGCCATAGTGTAAACAGCCAATTGCGCTCGACCGGGAGCGAGGCGCGGATACTGGACTCGGCCATAGCCGACAGCCGGACTCGGCCACAACCGACAGGACACGGCGCTGGAGCCGGCACGCGGCCGTCCGCCACCGGCGGGACCTTCCTCGGAGTCCGCCGTCCGCGGGGCCGGCCGCCTCGCCCGGAGTCCTCGGCGCGTCATCACGTCACGCCGTGATCCGGTCGGCGGACAATTGCCGACCGGGAAATCCGGGATCCCACGGGCCGACGACACGTGTCGGGCGGACGCGAAGTCCGCGCGGTCGCCGCGGACTCTCGCGTTCCTGACGACGGACGGCGGCAACGCCGGCGGCGGCGCCGATCCGGTCGGTCCGCCGCCGCCGCCGCTGACGGGAGCCGGTCAGAGACCTCCCGTGCAGACGACGCCCGGGCACGAAGGTGACGGCCCCTCCAGCGGGGCAGTCGGGGCTCAGCTTCGACATGCCGCCACCTGCACGGGTAATTGCCCGGTCTACAAAAACGCATGGGGCTCTCGAGCCCGCCATGTATTATCTCCTCTTTGATTACACCCTCGCACTCATGCCTGCATCTGGCCAGGATATTCAGGAGCTGACGTAATGAGAGTACGTGGAAGAATGCATTCGGGATATTAGCAGATCATTCGCGGGCGGGTGTGCAAACTCGCCGAAGGCGCGTATCAGCAAGGAGCTTGTACGGACGGAGAGTCGAAGGGCAATGTCATAATAATTTGGTGTTGCAGGAACCAGTAGTAAGTTCCCCACGCTCGAAAGTCGACGCAAAGTTTTAAGAAAAGTCGCGGATTTTTGTGCTGTACACAATCAACATACAAACATCGGTATACGGAAAAATCTGCTTTGCTTCTGGGTCTAATGCTATTTCCACTTACATCCAGAGAACGTCCACACGGAATACCAAAGAATGTTGTAAGCCCAGTACCTTTAATCTGGACCATTATGGCAAACGTATATTTCTCCAAGGAGACTTCATCCTCCGCTCTTCCGTGACTTTTTTCTCCGACATTTATCCCAGGCTTGACATTCGTGTGTGTTGGTCTTTATTCTTACCCATCAAATGCATTTTACAAAACCTGAAATATTTGTTTTTTTACCTTTTAATGCCTAGTGCCTAGTTCCAGTTATTTTTTCTAGTTTCTACTGCAGAACAGAGTGCGTCACCGGCGCATTGTATTCTTAAGCTGTTTTGACATAACGAATCCTGATGAACACCTTCTGCTGGTTGCTGGGCACAGCTCAACGTGGCCAAAACAAAGATCTGTGTGTTTGTCATCTGCAGTATCTATAAAGGTAAGGGCCACAAATGTCCTTCTGCTGTTCTGTGCTGAGCACGACCAGGCTTGAAAATCGCTCGAAATCTGGAAACCACATGGTATGCATGGACCTAATAAGCAAAACACCTTCCTGAGCGTGCGGACTGCGGATCATGATTGCGTGCGATCTGTGCTGGCGTTCACGGAAAAGCTCACGACTGTGTAACTGTAGGTGAGTGATGTTTCCAGGTACGCTGTTCCTCAGTGGCAGCCGTGAGTGGCCACATATGTGTACGAGGCCACGGATGTGATGCGATGAGTGGCCACGAACTGTACGAGAGAAAGGTTTTTTGTGCATTAATCTATTTGTACTATTCGTCTATTCTATTATATATTCTCTATTCTATATTCTACGTCTATTCTGTATTCTATATATTCTCCATTCTATATTCTATATTCTATTCTATTCTACGTCTATTCTATATAATCTATTCGTCGTTTGTTTTCATGATGTCCTTTTGGAAAGAACCAGGCGACATCCTAACACATGCTTCGAGGTCGGGGAGACGAATGTTTTCCCGGGTGGAATGTACCAAGACTGCACAGCTCGCGTCTGAAACTCACCGTGCGCTGGGTCTCGTCGGGCAGCACGACGTTCACGTGGAACGAGCGGACCTTCTTGGGACGGGGCGGCCGGATTCGGATAGACTCCCGCGACCCGGTCACCTGGTAGTTTCGGTTGACCAGCAGCGACGGCACCCGCGTCACCATCGACAGACGGCGGGTGATCTTGCGGCCGAGCATCGGCGCGCGCCGGATGGTCGAGTTGGCCAGCTGCGACACCTTCGTCTCCACGCGGTCCATGGTCTTCTCCATCTTGTCGAAGGTCTTGTCCATGTCGCGAGCTGTGGGCCGTCTCGATCGCGCGCGGTCAAGCTCGTCACGCTGCCGTCCTGCCGCTATCGGCGCAGTCCCGCGGCCAACACCGAGCGTCTCTCACGAGACGGCGGCCTGGCCGGGCGCGCGGCACATGCCCCTGTTCCACTCACTCCAGTGCTCGCCGGAGCGTCCGCCTCCCCTCGTCGGTCGGCAGCGGTCCGCTGTCGCCGCCTTCACGCCCCGGCGCGCCCTCGAGGAGAGCGAGCACCCGCACGACCTGTGCGTCGACCGACGTCTGACGGCTTCTGCTGCGGCCCTCGCCGCCGCCGCGGTCAGCTGGCTGCTCAGCTGACGGCCGCCCGGCGACGACGTAATGACGCGCCGTATCGCCGGAGTAATGGGAAGTGATCACTGACCGGAGCGGCGCCCCACGGCGGTGGAATTGTCCGCCAAGTCGCCAGACGCCCGGCGACCGGATGTTATACCCGCGGCAGGCGCCACACTGTCAACTCGCCGCACCGTGTCCTGGAACGGATGGATGACGTGATGATGCCGTGCTATAAGACATGAGCCATCAGGACCAATAATGATCGCCTCTGAATTGGGATGAAGCCGTTTCTGCGATCTGATAAAAAAATGCATGCACTGCAAACCCGAGATACCCAAAACCCGTATCTCAGTACATCAGTGACCGCTGCATATCTCGTCCACCGCGTGCTGTTTTTCAAGTATCACTCAGAGGATAGATGTGCTGTAGCCATTTATCCGATGTAGCCGATTGTATATATTTAACGGTATATCATAAAATATATGCGATCATCTCCTCGTTGCTAGGCTCCTTGAACGCTAACCGAACTAAAACCGTGGCGTGATCCGCGCTCGTATGCGTCACAGTTCGCAATGCAAGCAAAGACGTCTCAACATTTCATTTCCAAACCGCCACTGTTTTTTTCAGGCCTCCGCGCCGTTTATCCTAACGGGAATGAAATAAGTTCCAAGACGATTTGTTGCCACTATGGCGACTGCATCCAAACCCGGAACCAGTGTTTGCCTTGTGGTAAGGCCTTTGGCATGAGGTTGCCCAGGCCACGACCAATGACGTTGAAATGTGTCTGTGACCATAATGTCAGCGATGACGCGATCTTTACCTTGCTTTTCGCTTTCCACCGGAAGAGATCGTTTTAACTCAGCAATTGCGGGTTTTTTTCTAATACTCGTGCTCTTTCTGGTGCAATGGTATTGTTCCGCATTCCCACATCTTTGCAATCCAGTCATGTCATTTCTCGGCTTTAGTCCCAGCATCTTATCTCGCTGCCATGGCCCATTTCTCAGGACAACCGGGAAGAGTCATTAGACCTTACGTCATTGAGACTTAAATGTTGCTGCAGGATAGGTCAGAACCGTGCCAAAGTTCATGAGTACCTTGCATTGAATATCTCATTCGTATTTATGAACAAAATGCATGAAATAATGTTCATGTTTAGCACGTGAAATACTGCACTGAGCTGTGTCTTGTTACAGATTGCGTATGACGTTTGGTGTACACAGTCTTATTTGGAGCCCAAAAGGCACCCTTCAGATACTAGAGACCACGTAAAACATAAAATAAGAGTGATATAGTTCCACTGTTCGTTAAAAGAAATGAAAGCTGTCGGGCTTTCTCCATAGGAGGAAACGGCAGTCTGCAGCACTGCAGTCGATTTCAAGCTGCAAGGTCCACGAGCACAAATCATTGGCTCCTCTGAGCCTTCGATTTGTCTGAAGGCATGATCGTCATGTGATTGTTTTCAAGTAAGTGATCACGAGACCAGGCTGTTTTTTTTAGGTGGGGATGCTCCTTATTTGCATTAACCCGGCACCACCTGTGGAGGTGTCAAATAGGGCACCCTCCTCGGTTTTTCTTGAATAACTTCTGAACCGTCAGAGCCAGCTCAACCAAATTTTCCGTACCTGCTTATCGATCTATTTTACATATTGCGACACCAAAAGCATCTCCGTGGTAGGTCAGATCTTGGAGATATGACGTCATAGATGAACCCTTGAATGCAAGTTTATTTGGATTTACATAGGACGCAATCCCCAAAAGGATATACGACCGTGGCACGTCAAGATTAGAGATGATGCTAGCTCACAAGTGTGGTGATAATTGGACCGATCTGCATTGTAGGTGATAGAAATGGTTGACGTGGACCTTCCCCGTCGTTCAAACCAGACAAGCAAATCCATATGAGCCTGTTAATAAGGTTAACCGAATGCAACGTGACGTCATGTCAGGTCACGTCATAGGTAGATGTCAAAACGAAATGAAATGCAACGTTGTCTGTGGAAGATCGTTCATTAGCAGCAGAGAGTAATTATTGTCCCTAGTCAGAAAAATAAAGATGACTATCTCTTATGACCTGGCTTGACTTTAACCCGATAAAAAGCAGACAGAGCAAATTTCATAATCACAAGATGTCATTTAATTTCTGTACTTGACGCAGTTAAGAATCCCAGCGAGTAGTTATTGCTCTTTGTCAGGAAGAGTTATGCAACCTCGTCTGACCTGGCCTAGACTGACCTTGACCGGACGGAAATCAGGTAATGTAAAACCGATCATCAGAAGATGTCACTTCCGTCCTTTTTGTCACGTGGATTAAAGCAGCTGCTAGTATCGATCTTTGAGATTAAAAGTAGGACCAATAGGTCACCCGACTTTTGCTGACCTTGACCCGGCATTTTTTCAACATTTTGGCATGCTTCTGATGCAAAAGATCGTGGCCTTTCGTTGGATACCCGGTTAAAGACTTAGGAGCGGTATTGCCGATGATATGATGTACGAACCGGTGTCAGTTTTTCCTACGTCGTGTTATGCGTTTTACGTAACTTGTGACGTCATCAGTCGTGTGACCAGAGCTAACGTAGTATTTTCTGAATCGCAAGACTCAGGACTATCGATTGGTGGTAGACCAGTTCAGATCCGACGACTAGACCCTGAGGTATCAGGGGGCTGCCCTTTTTGACAACCCCAGACGGTCCCGGGTACAAAAACACACCGGGTGGTGCCGGGTTAAAAGGCAGGATACGGCGTGGAGGTGCCATATCGGCTCACGAGACAGCATCAGACCAACCCCTGCACCCTTCCTTGGGCCTCGTATGGAGTGGATATCTTTGACCCGTTGATGTGCCGGCCTAGTTTTCTGTTACTTTTTTCGAATATTTTCATTGCTTCCGTCTTTGTAGCGCCATCGGCTGGCTAGTCTCGTTAAAAAAGAGGTAAAACTGTGCGTCGTTTACCCTCATGGTTCGCTTTTGTGAAAAGTTTCCTGGCAGGTTGCTGGCTTTATTCACACCTTTTCCTTGCTGAGGAGTGATTGCTCCACCCTTACAGTTTTAATGGTTCAATAAAATGCTGAAGAACCATAAAATCCACATCCCAGATCGGGCGACTGGTTTGTTTGGAACTTGGTGGAGGTAAGTGGGTAAAGGTAAGTGGGTAAACAATAGCATTCTCGGGAGCTGTTTCCTGATGTGATGAGCCTGTGTAGTTAGCATGCATTTGTGTCATAAAAACCAGCGGTCGATCGGAAGAGTTCAACGTCCGTAGCTTCATGAAGATCCCACAGATTGTCGGCTTAAATGCCCAGTGAATGATGGAACACTTATGTTGACCAAACTTGTAACCACAAAGCAGACTAACACATACCGCCTCTCCGTTGCCACTTGGTTGTGATCTATGTCGCCTATAAAGTGTTATACGATGTGATAAGAATAACAACGTTCTGATTTTGTTTACACCAGATGGGGGAACTTAGTCCAGAAAGTAATGGCTACATCGAAAATACTCGTAGCTCTACCATGACGGTAATGGTAATGACCGTAACGACAAACACGCGGTTTTCAGGCACGTCTTGTCGACTTACCTTGCGTATTTGCTGACTGTATTGGCGTAACGTAATTTGATAGCATGATGGTAGTGTTTCTCGACAGATAAGTAGTTTCCAAGCATGGCACGTATTGCCTCTAGAGTAGTCCTTATTTTGCCATTTTCGAATTGCTATGGGGACGCCATCGCAAACTGTGAGTTTTAAGCATGACAACAAACTTTGCAAAATTTGGGAGCGATTGAATAATATTCGTGGGCTTTTCCATTTTCCATGAGTTCAACATAAGGAAATATCAAGCCAACCCCGCGAATCCAGCAAATAGCACTGATTTCCCTGTTTTTGTGTTGTATTGGACAGCGACGTTTCTCTACCTCCGGTCTTTACTGAGATAGCAAGGCACATTACGACTTTCTTATGCATTATTTCTAGAGCTTTAGATTCAAAACCTCCGAAGTTTGGGATCCGTAAATACCGTGTTTTGCCTAGGTGTTGCCCCTACTTTATATACTATCTGTACATGCTTTGTATTTCGTTGCGTTTATCGCAGCGGCATATTTGCGTTGCCAGGCATCCGAAAACAACAGCTCGCAGGTACCGCGCGCTGCGGCGTGCATATCGCGTCCCTTGCGACGTGCATAACGCGGTCATCATGTGCTTTGCTAGCACAGTAAAGACCGCAATCCGAGTTGCGTCGCTTTCCGACAGAGCGTAGAAACAAAAAAATAAATAATTGTTTGATGGATTTGCAGTATTAGCTTGATATTTTCCTACGCTGAGCCAGTGGAGAATGCACCACAGCGAAGCAACGGACATAGCCGACTTCAGCTGCCCTGGGACGCTCCTATTATTCAATCGGTCTAAAACTTTGCAAAGTTTGGGAGCAAAGTGACAATGCTTAACTCAAGTTATGGGGTGTCCCCATAGAAATTCGGAAAGCAGCAAAACTAGGGCCATCCAAACGGCCACGTTGACCCATTTTACGTTAACATTTCGTAAACACGACGATAAGAAAGTGGTTCTGACGACCATTTACTGTCCCAACAAAATTCGTATTGAAGTGGAATTTCTGTTTTATAAAGATTTTTGCTGTAGTGATGAAAATGGGTAACCGATTTCTTTGAAAACGTTATCCCAGTGGCCATCGCATGAAGCCACTTGTTACTGAGGAGAAAGTCTCTGGAAACAGTATTTATGATATAATCTCTCGTTGTTCGCAGCCGTTGAAATGTCACTTTGACATTGCAACGGCTTCATCGGCAACGGCTCCAACACGATGACCACAATGCCCATCACGTAGTTCCACAGAACGTGCTAACGTATCCCGGCTTGGCAGCTGACGACTCGGGCGATGTGCTGATCCGCGATGACGGGAGGTTTATTCGCCGAAACCCTCCGCACCTCTTCTGCGGAGCCATCAGCGGAACCCGTGTTGACATCCCTCGCCCCTGTTTCACGGCGGCAACGGACAAACAGAGGGAACGGCCAGCGGACGGATGTCTACGTGCGATTAATGACTCTCCGAGGTTCTCAGTCGTAATTGTGAGAGCAAACCGGTGTTTACCGAGACACGCAACGCTCGGTTGCGCAGGTGCATTTCGAAAACGCTATCATAATTGCCAGTTCGACGTTTCGCGACCAGTCGCGGGCGTTTCATGTGAAGCTCGTCATTCCACAGAAGCAAACGCTCAACATGCACATGACTGGCGACCAGGGACGTAGCAAAGGGGAGGGGCCATGGGGACCATGCCCCTCCCCCTGAGCCAAGTAGTCTACATTAAATATATAGCGATGTCGCACGAATACCGAATAGTGATCATATGTATGTTTCGAAAACAAACATTAGATGTATTCCTGTGGATTACATATGAGGTCAGTTACGCAAAATTCCTACTTTTTACCTATAAAATTCGTCATATGTCATTGTTACATGACAAAATTTAACCTTTGCCCCGCCCCCCCAGAAAAATCCTGGCTACTTGCGTTCTCGCGACGTCGTTCTGTTAGGTCGTGCAGATATTTTACCAACACGATCAATATCTTATGCGATATATTCTCTTCCGACCGCGACGGCGTTTAATGCTGATTTCGTATCAGGCCTGTTTGTGGTCTTCTCATTTCCGCTGGTCTCCATCGGAGCCGAGCAGGATTTTCTTAAGGGGGGAGCGGAGTTCAGTGTGAAACGAAGTTATACGAAAACCGCCTGCTGGGAAAGCGATGCACAATGGTTTCCACAAAAAAACGCAGGGGTCACAAAAAAGTTTTCACAAAAAGGGGGTGGGGCCCCCTGGACACCCCCCGCTTTGGCTGCGCCGGTGAAGCCAAGAATGCGGTGTCAGCTCTCGTCGCTCGCGGCCGCTCCCTGCGGCTACGTCCGCCGCGCGCTGTTCCAGCGACCCTCAGGCAGTCCTCACGCGGGCCCGACGACGCGCGACCATGCGGGACCTCCGGCCACATCGAGCGGCGCTCGGCGGACCGTCCTGAGGTCACCTCCGACCCGGGAGAGGCCGACCGCGGCCGTCCCGTCGCGACCCGGCCAGGCAAGAGGATATGACTTGTTCTGGCATACGAGTGTGCGATAGCGATTCACCAACATGGGCAATATCACAAGCTTTGAAATTGGACATCATTTATCATTGAAACAAAACATTTTTCTGGGCTTTTTCAGATACCCAGAGTTTTTCACATATTCGATTTCATGAATCCTGAGGTCCCATCGCGTCTTGTTCTCGCTGATCAAAAATACTTGATGCACATACTGCACTGATACGGCTATGTTTCGTGGCGTTTCCGTTCTTTGCACTAGTAAGGCTCGAACACTGCACGATTCCGTCCAGTTTCAAGATATGGACACGGAGGGCGCTTTGAGAAGTTCAACGAAGTTTCATGGTAAGCCAAACCGCAAAACTTATTTTGCAAAGGAATAAGATGTTACTTCGAACACTTGTGTCTAAGTCGGGGGATTACGTTTTGATAGAAACAATTTTGTCTTTTACCGATATTCTATTTATTGTTTCCATCTACGGTGCTAGCAATAACAGTTGACCTAAGCTCCATACACCATTTGTTACCTACGCACATACACATATACAACAATAATAATAAGTTAAAAAATAAAGCCAACGTTAAAAAGCGGCCATAAAGGGTCCAATTGCGGGCGAAAATGCGAGCAATCAAACCAGGGAACATTCGAGGGAGTTGCTAGGAACCGACTCTGCTACCACGATATACGCAGACACATAACTTGTACATTCAGTAGGTAGAGAAGACGAAACGTTCGTGGTCGCAATACGACTCCCTGTACAACCTTATCGCCTCAAAACGTCTACAGTGACCCAACTGGCCACCTCTGACCGGCTCTCGCTTGCACGCGACTAACTCTATACTGGCGAATACAAGAGAATTGAGTTCGTTCGACCGTCATCACGTGAGCACGAGAGAAAAACGGGCCTTGGCCCCTTCATTTCAGCCCCACGACCGGCATGGCAGCCCAGTTTGGCAACATCACGGGCACACTCGGCAGCGGCACAATGTCCGCTGATGCCCAGGCCCGCACGGTGACGGGCGTTACAGACGGGCACGGCAGGCGCCACCCTTTGTGAGGTCCCTCCGTGGGAGGTCCCGACCGCGCGCAGGTCGCCGCCCCGCAGCGACCACCTCGCTGTGCATAATAGCGCGGCGAACTGTGTCCGACGCCGTTCGGCTTCGGCAATAAAGCGCCCACCGAAGCCGAGCATTTGTACAATACGCCGGGCTCTCGGCCCGGTACCCGGCAGGGCGCCGCACGCGGCTGCAAACGCCCTGACCGCGTGTGCCCTCCCCCCGCGACGCGCCCTCCGCAGCGAGTCAGGCGGCCTCACAACTCTGGTCTGGCGGTGCGTTCTCGAGCGACACCGGCCCCGTCCCGGTCTCTGCCTGAGAGCAGAAAAGCCCGACCTTTCACCGCCGCCCCCGCGGCGACCGGGGGCGAAAATTGATCGCACCGACTCACGAGAGGGAACTCGCCCCTCTCACTAACAACCCGACAACGATTACGTTGTGTCTTCGATTGCGCGTGCGACATTCATTTGGCAAAGAGGATTCTTGGCAGCTGACGACTCCACCCGTCTCGGTCTTCATGTTCGATTTGGAAGCTGCTTTCGTGCTGAGCTGCACTTGAGTAGGCGCCTCCGGACGAATATGCGAGCGCGACGCACACGCACACGGCGGCATGCGCACGGGACGTCGACTCACATCGAGGTAATCAGATCCTTGAGAGCTGGGAGTTTCTTCTCGTGCACCCGGTTGTGCTTCTTGAGGATGGAGGGCTGCGTGAACCGCTTCCCGCAGACGTCGCAGCCGAACGGCCGCTCCCCGGAGTGCGTCAGGTGGTGCCGCCGCAGGTTGAAGCCGTTGGGGAAGGCGCGGCCGCACACCGAGCAGCGGAACTCCTGCTTCACCGGGTGCGGGTGCGCCTGGCGGCAGTGACGCCGCAGCTCGGTGGCCGTGTTGAACACGAACTCGCAGTGGCGGCAGGCGTTGTCGCCCACGTCGCTGTGGTACTGCTGCCGGTGCTCGGAGAACAGCGTGAAGCAGGGGAACGTGAGGCCGCACGGCGCGCACGCCAGCGGCGCCGCCGTCGGCCCGGAGCGCGTGTGCGTCTTCAGGTGGTCCTTCTGGCGGAAGGCGCGCGTGCAGAACTCGCAGCTGAAGGGCTTGACGCCGGCGTGCACCGTGCTGTGCCGCTTCAGGTTGTACTTGTTGCGGAAGTGCTTGCTGCAGACGGGGCATGTGAGCTCGTCGCGCGGCGACGGCTCGTTGCTGGCCGGCGTCTCGCAGTGCAGCTCCACCTCGCACTCGAGCCGCTCGCCCACAGGGTCGTCCGCCGACGCCGCCTGATCGTCGCCCGGCTCCCGCTTCACGTGCGGCGCGGCGCGTGTCGCCGGCGGCGGAGGTGGAGGCGGCGGTGGTGGCGGCGGAGGCTGGAAAGAGGAGTGCCAGTCAGGTAACGCTATCTGGGCAGCTTTCCACACAGAAGAGCAACCTTGCTGGTCACCTACGCAGTTCCAAGTCCCAAATACCAAAGATGGAACAGAGCAAGGTGGTGTAATACCCGTGACAATGTGAACGAGCTTAAACGTTTTGTGCATATCCCAATAATACAGCTTACACATCCACAAAACAACAGCATTCCCCACTCTGACTCATGATGTTGCTGTGTGCGTTCGAGGGATCACCGAATACCTATCTTCCAGCAACATACGCGTACTGACAGAGGGAAAACGTCCACCCGACACAACGCTGATGAGGGCCAAAATCATCAAAAACTACAGTGGGCGATTATCACCTTTCCCTTCCATGCCTGCTATCTTCCCCGCCATCCCGTTTTCTACTACCACAGATTTCACTGGGTCCTAACGGTCCATGGGATCAGCATACTAACGCACCAAATAATCGTGTCCGTCCTAGAACCATGTTAACCAAACAATGACATTCATGTTGTTCTAGTAATGTCGGAGGTTCGTTCCTTTAAACAATGAGTCCCAACTGTGACCACGAAAAGAGGGAAAAGGCTCCCGTGTAACCCGGGTGGTGCTCAATCCCCTGACTTCGTTTACATGCGAAGGTTCAAACGTGTATTTGTTTCAAGCACACCGAGTAAAGGAAACAATGTCTAATCCTTCCAAGATTTCTCGTTATCAACAGAAACTTGCCACGAGTACATACAACAACACTAACATATATGTGCAACATATGTGCAGGGTGTCCAAGAGGACAGAATCCTGAAACTCGTATCCATAAACCATTTTTAATGTAACACAGATATGAAACCAAAACAACACTTGGCACCCCATTCCATGGCAAATTAAACTTGGGAATGAAACATGAATCCCTGTCTGCACGAGAGCCATCTGGGGATGAGAAACCCTCAAAGTGAAACCTTCGACGTAAACGCCGTAGCGCTTCATGCCAAGAGGCAGGCGAATCTTCTTGCGGTTTTCAATGACATCCCAGCAAGTCCAGTTGCGACCACACCAACTTCCTAGGTGATGGCTGTCTTCAGGTCCGCAGTCGTTCCGGCCTTGTTCACATATATCCTATCTTTTAGGTATCCCCACATAAAGAAGTCCAGGAAGGTAAGGTCAGGAGAGGTCGGTTCCCATGAAACCCTGGTCTTGTTGCCAACAAGTTGATTCCCAAATGGCCAAGCAGCCAGTCCAAGGTGCCACTGGCAGTGTGCGGCGTCGCGTCGTCTTGTTGAAACCACTGATGCTCTCTGTGGAATCATGGTCGTCGCCCAAGTTCCTTCCAAAATGGTTCGACCAACGTCTCAATGTAAGCTATAGCGGTCACCGTCAGAGCCTCCCCACCTTCGTCTTCGAAGAACAATGATCGCACTAGTCCTTTACGACTCACAGCGACCAAGACGGTGACCTTCGTGGGTTGCAAAGGTCTAGGTAACACATCATCCGGAAACATTCTCCCCAGTGTACGGCATTACGACTGCTGACGTAACCAATGAGCCAAAAGTAGGCCACGTCACTGACCCCAGTTTTCCGGATACGTTAGGGTGCTGATCGCACCACAGTCAAATGTCGCTGGTTGTCAACTGCAGTCAACCTCTGGCAAATCCGATGTCGTTATGAGTTGGTCTTGGCATCTTTTCTCAGCATGGTGCCAAGACACGACTTGCCGATTCCAAGTTTTTCTCACCGACGGCGGACGCACTTTTCGAGGTTTTGCAAAACAGTCTTACACCCTCAGAATGTTCTCAACTGTGCGGACAGTTAGTGTTTGGACGCTGGAGAAGCTGGAGATCTTGAACTGTACCTCTTTCTCTGAACTTCTTGCCACACTTCTCTATGCTTGGTTGTGAAGCAGCCTGGTCAAGTCTGCGGTGGTTCATGTTGTAATGTTGCAGTAAAGACACCTTGTTTTGTCACATGATTTGTTGAAGAGGTAAGCCACAACATAAAATGACTTCTGCTGCACTGTATACATGATGCTTGGCAAATCATATGGTGTTCTGCTATGTCACATATCAGCCAGTAATCACGTGCAAGATCAAATGCAAAAAAATCAGTGGTTAAAATTCGCGACTAAAATAGTGGGTGTTCTCTTGTCTCTGACATCCTGCACAAGTAAATAACAATACAATATATGCAACATTATTGTACCCATTTTCAGGGAGTTACTGTACTCTACCGTTAAACCGTTCGTAAATGGCATGACTTTTTGTCCTCAGCATCCCGCAAACATCCCTGCAATACAATTCACGTCCCATTCAAAGCGCAGCACTACAGTTTCTCATGCAAGAAAGCAGAAACACCACTCTTCAACCATTACGCACAAGGGTGTATTGTCCGGCATGTGACCAGGTCTGCCCCATTCCATTCATCCCACGCGGCCAAACCACTACTGGCCCGCTCGCCCGACTGACAAGACTCGTGTTATGTCGGCCGGTACACCATCGTACGGCGGACACAGTCTCCGGCTTCCCCGGACTGCCGCCTCACCTGCAACTGGCCGTACTTCTCCGCCCGAATCTTCATCATGTCCATGAATTTCCGCTTGATCTCCTCGCGTATCTCCAGGATCTTGGTCTCGTACGAGTCGAGCGTCATCACGACGGCGGAGCACGACATGCAGATGAACTGTCCGAAAACGGGATAATAACAATCTCAACATCAAGCAATGGCGTGGCCAGCATGCTCAGCCCTTAAACTGAAATACCAATACTTGAAAATGCAAAATAATCTCAGACTCCACGAATTTGTCTGATTCTATTCAGCTGGCGTTTACTGGCTTCGACAATAGAGCTAAACAGCTAAACGCATGACATTATTAATACACCCCTGTGTATAATCAAGAAGAAAAACAGAGGCAACACGACATGACACATCCCTCGTTTCAAAACGCCGACATGCTGATCCTGACACACCCAAAGAGAACCCAAACATAGTCCGTCGACACCCTGCCTGCCGCCAGCCGGCCGGCGGCCGCACCTTCATCTGCCAGTGGCAGGCGGCCGCGTGCAGGGAGGTGCCGCAGCCGGGGTGCACCACCGTTTCCAGCTTCTCGGCCAGCGTCTCCTGCGTGCTCGGCAAACGGAACCCGTTGATGTCGACGCCGGTCGGCGGCTCCGTGGAGCTGGTGATGTACGAGTCGCAGAGGATGCAGCGCGAGTCGGGGCTCACATGCGGAGATAACGACTCGGTGTAGCCCATGCATCCGGCGGTGCCACCGTGCGACAGATATGTGCCCAGCTCCTCCATACTGTCTGTGGGCATCCAGCCAGCTAAGTCATATCTCCTTGCCTCAGAGCAGCAGACCTGGACAAATATTTTAAAAACCTCCTAAATGAAAACAAGTACCTCTGGAGGCATAACATTAAAGCACCAGAGACAATGACCATTATCACACACAATTCTCAACGAAAAAATTCCGTTGGAAAAATATCATATTCTTGGGTTCTAGTTTTACACATCATGACAGCTTAAGTGAAGCATACCATGATGTGAAATGTCCCTGATACTAAAAGCAATTAAAAAGGAATTTAGCAGAAACACATGTATGCAATAAGGACATGCATATAATCAGACATACTTAAAAAAGGGAAAGGGGGGATTTCCCCCTTCGCAATTATCATTCCCAATTTCAAATTTTCTCCGAAGGAGCAAGGGGGAACTGGGGAAGTTCCCTCTTCAAATATTTTCTGAAACATAATTCACGACTGTTTGCCAGCCCGGTCGCTGGTGAAGCCTCTCGTCGACCGGTGGTCACGTTGCAGCGGCGGTGGGGCAGGCGGGTCGGTTCATGAACCTGAACCGACCGGCCCGGAATCCACATTCGCATTCAACCGCTTGTTGACGCACATGCTGAACTCCCTGCTGTTCGTAAGCATTAATGGCCCAAGCGTGCAGGCATTCGATACCATAAAATATGTCCTACAATGAGCTGAACTGGCAGGGGCACAGCCAGCCAGGTCCAGCAATCCCAAAGAACGGAGATTTCCTTAAGGGGGAGCTCAGTGTAAACTGAAATTATACGAAAACTGCCTGCTGGGAAGACGATGTGCAGTGGTATTCACAAAAAATGCGGGCCTAAGGGGGGGGGGGGGCGGGCTCTCCGGTCCCCCGCCCCCTTTGGCTGCACTGATGAACCTGGGCCACAGGGTATGTGACGGACAAGCACAGGAGTGCCAAACAGAAATGCATGGAGTGCAAGGCTTCACAGCTTTTCTGCTGACTGCCTGCTTCGTCAGTATGTGGCTTCGAGGGAACCATACGTGGGGCTACCAGACATAAAAGGTCCGTGGAAGGGGCAGGGCAAAATGACGATTTTGTTAACACTCTGCCTGGAATTGCTGAGTGTAAAGAAAAAGTTTGTTGATGCAAAATAAAACACTTCCTGCTGTCATAGAACTTGCGAGTGTTTTTTCATTTACATGGTGATGCAAAGTTGAATAACATGCTGGTAGGCCAATATGTGGAATTCTGCACCATGTCATGTCATGACTTTACAATTCAACACCATGCAATTCAACACCATGTCATGTCATGACTTTGCAACAAAGTACTTTTTAAAGACCTGGTCATTAGCTGTATGAAGCCTGGTCCTTTTAGGCTTCCCTCCTGTACACATGCTCCTCCATACAATCTCCTCCCTCTCCTCACTTTTTATGCTTGGGTGAAGCATGAAGTGTAGATGTATACAACAGGTCATAGGATCACAACTCCTGTGTTTGCAGTCCACACTACAATGATAGGACATACCCAATTTTGTCTTTCTTGGGGATGCTGTGATGGGGGCCAATGCCCCTGCCAACATTTGAGCTGGGTCAGCACCCTCTTGGCATGAACAAGAAGTGTAACAAAGATAGCCAACTCTTAGACAAAAAGGAAAAACCAGAAGCCAAATACAGACTGATCAAAACCCAAGTAGTTTTGGTTGTAGGGAGAGACAGACATACCATGCACCCTCAACTTTAACATATGTCATGCCCCAATGGTTTTCCCCATTTAAATTTTTATGTACACATATCCCTGCATATACTGTGGCATAAGCTAAGTTATGGTTATAAGACAGCAGATCAATACAACAATCAAAATGGTTTATGTCATGACATATGCTTGACATGATGGCATTATGGACTACTTGGAAATGGAATGAGCACTCAGAAGAACCTGTCATCTGAAATTCAAATTCAGTATTAAACATGACTACACAACACCAAGACAACAAAAAGACATTGAAATGTACAGAATCACTACATCTACCAAAGTAGCAGGCTGACAGATAAAACAGGTTAAGGTACCATACTGTTTAGAAGGAATCAGCCAGACTGAAGATTGTTTAAGTTTAAAAATCTGGATATGGTAAACATTTTGGGTTCATTATCATGTCTAGTCATAATATTCCACTGAAACCAGTAAAGATAATCTTGATGACAAGAGTATCTTTCTCTGAGATCATGCAGTAATTTTTCTCTATGATAAAAACAAAAAAACTAGGACATTGCACATTTTACATTTTGGTGGTAGGAAAGATTTAAACACAAGACTAAGCTCAGCTTAGAAAAATGAACTACATTTTCATTAACCTGAAGTATTCACTCAGCATCTAAAATGAAGACTGCAACTCTAACATAGAAAAAATCATGGGTTGGGAAAGCATATAATACAATTTTTAAACAATGTGAACCACAGCTGAAGCCAGAAGCAAGAGTCCACATTTCACAATTAAATCTTTCATTGATTAAGACTTGAACCTAGGGCACTATCAAACCGCACGATGGTTACAGATAACACACAAAATGATGCAATCTACTAAAACAGAAAAGCTTTATATGCAAGTGAATCTAATGTTATTCAACACACATATACTTATGCTGACATATAAGCATAATTCTCAATATCTGAAATGGCTGGTCTGCTTATAAAGAGAGCTCTGAAAATTACATATGCTAAGGTTATGGGCAAGAAAAGTGAAAGATAATTAATTTAATATCAAACTGGATTAAACAATCAAATGCACTGTTAGTGTTGCAACAAGGTTTGTTTAGTACTGCAGCATAATATGGTGAATTTGGCTTGGAGGCTTACGATCCTGAGCATGACAGATTTCCTTTCTTTTTTAAGCATACAGCCTGAGAACTGAGAAGTGTGCATGTAAAATAGTAAATGCAATTTTAAACAATATAGCTGATACCACCATGGCTACATAAAACTACAAAAATAAGCTATCTAATTACTTTTCAGGTATATTAGACAAACTATAATGATATGACATAGTCTTAGAATGAACAGCCATACCACTGTGCATTCAATGACATTCATGTAGATGCTAAAATATAAATAACATTAAACATTGTCTGGTCAGACAGCAAAGATGGGACAACTTCATAATTGAAAACAATGCCCATTCACTTACATCTTCAAGTTTCACAGGACAAAAAAAAAGACTCAAAACGGGTGAAAAATGAAACTATGCTAAGCTTTAGGGTTTTCCTTAGTGACCTCTTACAATGTTAATGCTTATCTGTACCTCCCATGCCAGCGTTTTGACTCGTATCGTTGTTGACAAATTCCCACCTTATACTAGTTGAGATGGCAGTAACGCTTGTCACATGAACCAATGGCTATCTGGCCACAAACAAGGCTTCCGTCCGAAATGGAGTAAAATTCTGTGATTCCTCATAACTGTTCTTTTTCACCTACCGGTATGAATAACCATGAAGAATTGTGTCTACCCTGTTGATCTCCTGCAGAAACACAGAGACATTTGTGGCGCACGTTGAATACGAGGCAGCTATCCTCCATTGTAAAGTTTACACTACAGCTGAGTAAATGTAAATAACTTGCATTGGCCAGTTGTTTAAAGTTAGCTGAATCAAATAAATCTAGGAGCAAAATAAATCTAGGAGCAAAAATAAAAGGCATGCGTATGTCAACCAGTCTGGTTAATTTTTTCGATTAAAATACTAGGGCAATACATCGAAAATGTCGCATTTTTAGACTGTTCTTGCAAAAGATAATCACTGCAATTTTAGCTTCTTAGAACAAACGGCATTTATACACATTTGGGATCTTAATTGGGAAAATTTTTTTCAGTCGTAGTGTACTTCATAATATGTATAATTTCTGCTCTTCATTTTGTGACTACTTCATTGGAAATTTGCTGCCTCTGCTGAATGTCTTTCCAATCTTTCTTCTCCGTGAATATGATTTGACTGCGGCCCCACTAAGTGTTTCACAGATAATTTCTCCGCATTCATTTCTCTCATTCCTTAGATATATAGGAAACTCATTGAAACATAATGACGTCATGCGTGTCGATTGTAGACTGTGTGCGTTGATCGGGAATATCTTGAAAAGGGACAAATTTGCGCCATGATTGTGTCGTCCGAAAGCTGATACATAATTACCGTATGTATGCTTACGCGCAACGTGAGGACGGAGTGTAGATGTATTTACGAGCAAGTTAACTACAAAAAACGTTGGCGGAAAGGGAGTGCCCCGACACGCGCATTGTCCACAAATGAATTCAATTTAACAACACATACCTGTCGTACCGCATGTATTCTTGAGGTCTGCGCCTGCAATACCATTCAGTTAACGCGCAGTATACCGGATCAGAATTTTTGGATGGTGGTTTTCAACAGAGCTCTTTCAGCACACCTCATGCATAGCATTTTTGTTGCATTGCCAGTTTTAGACTTCAGCTGATCTGGGGTGCAAGGGGCTGGTGTCCATGGGTGCACAGTTTTATCCAGATTTACATCTTTGTTTTGAATGCTGTGGCATTTTTACTTCTTAGCATCAAATATATAGCAAGTGAATGATATGGATCAACAAGTGTTCAGTTTTAAGTATGAATTGATGTTGCTGTTGAATTTCAAGATATCAGCAACATCCAGTTCCACTGAATTGAAGCAACTCCATCATGCCAATTGTTAGATTGCATTTTTATTTACTCTGTCATGTGTATTCTAAGCTTTGCTCTGTGTTTACCACTTGGTCTCCCAAAGCTGAATGAATACAGAGTTCTCATTTTACATCACTGGAAATATGCCTCACTCTGTATACATACTTTTTGACTAGACTTGTCTGTTGTGGTAGTTTAACATTTTCATGTTGTGGAATGCAGAGGCATCATTTATTTTGTTTGAATCTTAACTATTTTGTGCAAGTTTTTAAGCACTAATCTGTGGATTTTTCACTGCCATGTGGTAGCCACTTGGGATTTATTACAGCCAGTAGTGTGATTCGTGAGGTGACAAGCGAGGCGTGCATTGTCATCATTAATGACATCATGCATTCCATAAAACAGAGGGATATTTACCAACTTATTCTAGTATTTTGTATCTAGAACATTGGGAACTTTAATGTGATGTGGAGCCATGATTACGTTTCTTGTCATTATTGAGCAGTCCAAAAATATGTGTAAAATAGATTTAAGAATGAAAAGATTATCCCTCAGTAGTTATTTGGAAAAATGAGCTTGCGGATTAATACATTACAAATGCAGTTTCATGGAATTGGTAGGATTTGGCCATGTTCTGTTGAAAATTTCATTTTATGTCCAGTAGTTGTGAAGCAATTTGCCTGCAGAAACCATCATGATCAGCCGTGGTGGACTGGACCAGGTAGCTGTTGATTTTTTTCTGTTCACTTTTAAGACATGCAACTCTGGGCCCCATTGTAACTGATGTTGGCTGGCTTTAAAGAAGCAAAACATAGATGTTTTATGGTTGGAAGTCATCATACAGATTTTTTATTTTGCGCTTAGGCCTGATAGCAAACTTATCCTGATTGAGATTTATGGGTCTTTGTGATGTGGGGTCAACAATATGATCAATATAATTGCATCAGTAATCAGTGATGTGGCATTAGCAAAAATCCTGTTGAGCTATTTTCCTTGTCCCACTTTTCCATCTTGCTGTGGTGCCACATATAATATGATTGTGTGGGCATATTTATGAGAGTGGTTGATGCTGATTTGTTCTTTGCAGATCAGAACAATGGAGGATGATCATTCAGAGGAAGAGCATGTGACAGACATGGATGATGTAGACCAGAGGACAGAAATTCGGAAGGAGCTGGCCAGTATGTCATTTGAAGAAATTCAGAAACTTAAGGAGCAGCTTGGTGCTAAGGTTTTTAATGAAGCTTATCATGGAAGGCCTCTCAAAAGAGGCATTCATAAGCAGGTGCGTTCGAACGTGAAGAGCTTGCACAATCAGCCCTATTCCAAAAAGAGTAAGCATGCACCAAGGGAGGAGTCATCCAAGCTGCATGTGCCATCAGTGAGGGATGTCGTGCCTGTGCCAAAGATTATCAGAAGGGACCCAAGATTTGATGGCGTGACCGGAAGTTTTGACGAAAAGGCATGGAAGAAGAACTACAAGTTTGTAGATGACCTGAAGTCGTCTGAAAAATCTCGTCTCAAGGCACAGCTTCAAAACGAATCAGATCCATCTGAAAAGAAAAAGTTAAAATTGCTCTTGCAACGAATTCAAAACCAAGAAAAGGCACAGAGATTGAAGGAAAAGAAGGAAGTGGAAAAACAAGCGGAACGCGAGGAGAATATTTCCCGGTTAAAAGAGGGTAAAAAGCCACTGTACAAAAGCAAGGGCACGAAGAGAAAAGAAGAGCTGGCAGAGAAATTCCTTGAGCTAAAAGAGACTGGAAGACTGGACAAATACATGCAGAAAAAGAGGAAGAAAATGGCCGGGAAATCCAAGAAACAGTTATTAGGGACCTGAAAACCAAAGCATTCTCCCTGTGTTTGGTTGCATCATTGTTGTAAGTCTACCGCATCGTGCTTTGCGATTGCGTTGGCATTGGATGTGCTGGATTGAGAAATACATCTGCAAATATACGTCGTTTTCAAGTTTTATGTTCTGCACAGTCACATCGTCCTTATTGATCATTTTGATGTTGAAAATTATTTTTGATGTCTCGGCAGCACTTGTGAACGGTGCCGTCATAAGTCTTTGTAAACGTGCTTACACGGATATAAAGCGAGTAGTGATTACCCTGTTTGGACATTCGCAAAATGATATTGCGTTATTTTGCAGTATATGGCAGTGGTCATGCCATAGCCATTAGCATGATTTTTCTCCTCTTGGCAAATATTATTGATTAATACTCTGTTTTGGTCATGGCTTATAACTCTAATTTATGTTTATTGTCAGGAGCGTAACAATGGCAGTCTTACCAAAAGCAGCTGTGAAGGGTTCGGACAGCACGAAATTTTGGAACGGGGAATGAGTGACATTCTACTGATGTCCCAAGAAGTGTGAGGCCATTCACCCTTCTTAAGTCCCCCATCTAATACAGCCTGTTATTAGAAATGCTTTTGGCGTCTGTGGTCCCGCCTGAATGATGTCACCTCGTGTGAAGTGACCGTGACGTGATGATCGGGCATCGTGCCTGTAGAGCACACTAGGAAATCGCGCCTTTCCCATTACACGTAACACCGGCTTAAAACAAATCAGCCTTGACTTAAGGTCCGCTTGGTCAACCGTGACGTCCTGTAAATACAGCTGTCATGCTGTAGACCTGGACATTGGAGCCACCGCATCCACGCTCGCGAGCCCCTTCCAAAAGTCTGCCGACTTCGCCACCTCTCGCTCCGGCAGCTGACCGGCGACCGCGAGTTGCGCCGGCTTCAGACGACGCCGTACTAGGCGGGCGCGAGACGCATTCCACTACCTCGGAGCCGAGTAGCGCCACAGAGCGCCAGAGAAAACATTCGCGGGCCCCCTGCAGACCTCAGACGCAGAGTTCTCACCGCGTCCCCAACTCAGCGCTGCCGTATGCCGTATAGCCAGCGACTTGACGAACGTCGAATGAGCGACTTCACGTTTCAGACGGAACAGCCATCGCCGGCGCACTGCCACGTGACCTAGAGTCACACATCCCCAATCCATGGTGGGCGGCTCGGCTTCCAGAGCTTCACCTTTAACGAGGTAATCGCAGTTGCTCGGTCCACGAGTAACTCGAGGAGCTCTCGATGTGATCGCATCTCTTACCTGCTCGTCGTAGGTTGGTTGGTTATTGGGGCTTAGGGGCGCACCGACTGTAGGGTCATTCGGCGTCCATACCTGCTCGTCGTAAGGCAGAGTCGTCGTCACGTATCTGCGCTTCGGAATCCGGGAAACACTTGCGTTGAGACACCAGTACTACCCAGCATAGTCCGATGGTGATATTCATAAGGCGTCGCAGTCATGTCACTGATCGTTGCAATGCGGAACCAAATATCGGTAAGTACAGGAATTTCGTTTATTTAACAACGCGCTAATCCCTAGGCAATACAAAGACCCATCTTGCGTAAGTAAATACGCTCGCAGTTGAACGCTTCACGTGCGAGTAAATACTAATATCAAAAGGAACAACGAGGGAATGCATGCATTTTAGAAACGCGCAGGACTCATGTGGTTAAGTTTAAGCATGGTCGTAGCGTATGAAACCCTCTTCTCTCCACGGACCGGCACTTGTTACGCGTAACTAGCTCGTTAGGCGCAGAAGTGCCGGACGCTCGACCCGCACAGCGACGCGGCTGCTTCACGAGAACGGCCGCCGCGCGGAGTCTTTGTACAGAGTCCGATCGCCTGGTGGCCGGCACAGCGGCCGGTCGTCTGGGGCTCCCTTGGCCAGTGACAAGAGGTGGGGCTCCAGAGGGGCCGGTCAGGCGACTCGCCACGACGGGGGGCCGCCGCGGAACGGCCTCAGGGCGGGCTCCGGCGGCGGTCCGGTCCGGTCCGGTCCGCTCACTGCAGGCTGATGAACGCGGCGGCCAGCAGGACGGGGCCCAGCGTCAGAAGCAGCGCCAGACCGATGTGGCTGGGCGCCCAGAGGTCGGCCTCACGAGTCTCCGGCTTCTCGGGTCGGCCGACGGTGGGCCGGCCCAGCCAGCGGCGCCACGATCGGCTGTCGGCCGCGGTCGGCGCCGGCGCCGCCGACGCCGGCGCCCTCCGGCCGCTCGGAGCCGCACCACAGCTCCCGGACGCACCGAACAGGCGCCAGCTCAGAGCCGGCGAGAGCGTCCACCTACCGGACAGAGGGCGCCGCTGACGACAGAGGCACGGCCGGCCCCTGCACACAGACGGCTATCCTACCTGCAGGGCAGAGCGCCGCGGCCGGTGAACGGCCGGTGACGGCCCGTCCTCTCGCCAGGAAACTGAGCATAGCTCGTCACAGGAGACTGCTCAGTGTGAGATATCACTGAGCGCGCGACTCAAAAAGTAGTTGTCTGTGTCTCTGGACAGACTGATAACAAAACAGTCCATAATTATGCGTGTGCGTGCCCGATGTTGAGCGTGCGTCAAACCGAAACCATGATGTGTGTAAAGCATGCCCATTGTCACATGCGTGAGTGCTCAGGACCCGTGCAGGACAAAGAAAAAACACTCTGAAATGCAATGTTCGTACTAACATTCTCCGCCCATTACACATTCTACAACATTCTGCCCGCAAGCCTAACACAGCGCAACATCTGCATTCGCAGTTGTTCGCAACATCTGCATTCGAACGAACTCAAGTCAACTAAATAAATCCGTACGGACATCACAATCCATCCAACACCAACAGTCGCAACAAAGGTTCACTAGCCAGCTACCGAACGGCTAACGACCAGACTAGCTACCATATCTAGCTAAAGAGTAAAGAGAAGAACTCGTGCGTACATGCGTCTTACCAAGCCCTTGACGGGCGCGGTCTCAGCGGCCGAACTGAGCAGCTGCCGGACTCCGTCCTGCAGCCAGCGCAGAACGTCGCTCACCCAGTCCAGCACACTCTGCAGCTGCTTCCTCAGACCAGTCGCCTGTGGCGTAAGGAAGAACGATATGATGAGACTTTGTTACAATACTCTGTCGGCAACAAAAACTGTCTACCCTGGTCGAGTTTACAGAAGTAGTTTCGATTGGCTGAAGGGTAAAATTCCCTTGATTCCACTTTTAGCGTTCGTTCACTTTTTCGCTGACGCTAAGACATCGAATGCGATACAACTTTCTGTACGTTGTAACGTCTTTGCGTTATATATATAAATTTCAATATATATATATATATATTATACGCATATATATATATCCATGCATATATATATATATATATATATATATATATATATATATATATATACCTACATCCGATAAACAAGACCTCGTCGCCAAAGAGCACGCTAACAGTATGAGAGCCCCACCTCAAACACGACGTAGTAGACAGTCTCCAACATGGCGCCGGCCATGGCCAGAGCTGGGATGGCGTTTCCGGACGGAGAAGCTGACCCAGTGTGGCCCAGACAGCGCCTTCTCAGCCGTCGCCAGACGGACCTTATCACTGACCCAGTCAGCCATCTGCCGGCGGTACCGCGGAATAGAGTCGGGGGCACGTGCTCACGTTCGGGCACAGTCTGCGGTGACGGCACACGTTTTCCACAGCGACAGGGATGAAGCCATGCAAGGCAGCGCATGCTTGAGGTGGCACCTCCTCAAGATAAAGTGGCAGATGTCGTTGCCCCACTCCGAACCCTTTTGTGCTGCACAATTTCACTACGTGGAGTCATGCAGTATGGGCGCTCTTAACACAAAACCCCATTTGAACCCAACGAAAGGACACGGGACTGACATTCCACATGGGTAACATTT